>FWPY01000001.1:6009513-8409513 GCA_900174645.1 Sonneratia alba | reverse complement strand
ATTTAGAAAGCCGATTTTTCGACTTAGTGGAAGTTCAACAGAATTAAACGATGGCTGTCCTATGTTATCGTTCTATTCATCGCAATTGAGCTTTATTTAGTGCGATTTGCCCTAGACCTTCGGTTCTTGGATAACTCCTTGGATGGGCGGAAGACGGATCAGTTGGCTGCCGATGTAGATATGTTTACAAAGCGATCGTAGACCAATAAGCCTGCAGGGAACGGGGCTGGATCTTTTCTGGGCCTCAACTGGCCCAGCGGACCACTTTCAGCCGCCACCCCAGCCGTAATGTTTATATATAACCACTCGAATGTGGCATTTCCGTGTCTCTGATGCTGTAGATGCATCGTAGCAATAGGTCATGACCATATCTAGCCCCGCTAGAACTGGTATTTGGATAGTGGGGATGTGGACATCCCAATGGCAGACCCCATTAGTGGCGACTGCCCTCCACCATGGTCTGGTTATACTGAACCCATATAATATGTGGAACGGCGGACGAGTCTGATGTTGCATGCGATGTGAATTCCCAGTGTTACTAGGTCAGTTCATCCAACAACGTAATCCGTATTATGATGGCCTTGCAATTGATATAAATGTTGAATCCCTTCATCATTTGAAAGGTGAAGTTTTGAATGTGATTGTTGATTCTGGGCATGTTGGGGCGCTGAAGTACTTTCTGTCATCACTTCCTCTCGGCTCTCCCTTTCTCGGGAAATGACAGCACCAAAATGGATGTAAGTTGTCGGATACTCCTGTTGGCGTGAAAAGCCACATTTGCACACTGCAGTAAAATCAATCAATATATTCCATTCAAATCAATTACTAAAGTGAATAAGAAATGCTCATAAGCCTCGTGCAGCAAAGTTAAACTCGGTCGATGATGATTTCCTTTTTCACGCGGTGGATATCGTAATCTTTCTAATGATGACATGGATTGTCCATTGACGCTTTCGTTAATCAGTTCAAGATGCTCGATGATGATCGATACTTACACAACTCAATTTGAGGGCATTGACAGCATGTTAAAACGCCGCACGGGCATGGAAGCTGCAAAGTTATATACCATACAGTGAACCTTGATAATTATGGCATTGATATATTTGTGCATGTATATACAAGTTGGCATGTAATCTATATGCCTGGTAGGGGCTACGAAAAGGTGAAAAGTGCAGAGCACACAATGAGGGTATATTGCAGTCAAAAGAGGGGAGAAAAGGGATACATACGTGTCGGGCTGATCTTTCATGGAGTTTGAAGGTCCCCCACACCATGGCCAACTCTCATAGATTGATCCAATTTCTTTGCCGAAGTATCGGGCAAGAGATTTGGCACGGCTTTTGTTGATATGCAGTAGATGGTTGCTGACATATGATACATGTTATGTAGTATGATCATTAACTACGGGATTTTCTCTCAATATTTTGGGTACTCTATGATGTCGGGAGAATTTGAACCTTGCCGATTAGTTTGTACCCAGCATGTCGTAATCTTCATGGCCTGCTTATATGCCGGATCTTGTTCTTTAGACCTCAAAAGTTAATTCCGATGTAGAAGTTTGAGGGGTTGAAGAAAGAATAGTGAGAAGAAGTTCTATGAGAAATCCAGCCCGACCGTGCATCCAAGATTATAGGTTTTTTTGGAAATCAGCACGGGGGAATCAAAATATCTAACAAGAACAGTATTTTCAAGCAGTCGGTTATCACAAATTTTCTAAAATGATACTAATTATTATCACAATAAATTCCATCTTACTTGTATGAATAGAAGACCATATGAAATATTTGCTTATAGATCAAATTGATAGTAATGCATCAGTATTCCCAATTAATTCCATTTTGTTCCAAGTTCCAATGCCCTTTGGTTCATGCCAAGATGTATTTATGCAAGTCCACAAAAGTGGTACATGGATTGATATGCGCTTTCACAAAAAAAAAAAAAACTTTTTGGGCTCTTGGGAGTGTATACCTAAACGTAAAATCGGCCCTTTCTTTTGTAGGGTTTGCTGAGATTCTTTGTTGGTAGAGAAACATTTTCGTCATCTAATTTGCAGAAAAAATGGGGAGAGGTGTCAGCGGAACTGCCAAGGCTAACGGCTGTCATCCTCTCTTTGCGAAGATGGGAAAGAATTCAAACAACAATCTAGATCATGGCAACTCATGAGACCAAGTGAAAATGTGGATTGATGCATTGATATTGCTATATTAATGTGAAATCAATATATCTTATGTTGGTGAGATTTCTCTCTCTCTCTCTATATATATATATTTTACTTTTCCATTCCAATCACGCCTTACAAGCTCATACATCTCCACCGTAAAACCAAAACCAAGTAAAACACATTTTTAACGGGTGCACACGGAACCATCATTACGCCAAGTGTGGGCAAAGTTTCATTGATCGCTAATTGCGGCTTCAACCCTAGCTATATGAAGCACGGACGTAGCTTTCAATTAACAGAGTTTGGTGTACATCTTTTTCATAAGCTTAGGCAGGAGTAGCGTGCAGATCCTATGGACTTTTCCCTTCTGTTTTGCCTTCCACCCGAGAGTCTACTAACACATCGTCCTGTAAAGAGTGTAACTCCCACAAAAGTTATTCTTATGCCACTTTACTCCACATTTGATCGATTGAGGGCTGTATACGATGTCACCATGATGTACTAGGATTCACACATTTGTACCAACAAGGCAAACGGGGAAAGTCCTCCATCATGGAATTACCTATCCTGCGCGGGGTCATTTGTAGTAGGGTTCGAACTCTCACCTCAATTTGGTTCTTGAGATCGTAGCGAAAGCCTAGTGGCAAGGTGTTAACTGCTGACTTAGAAATGTAACTCCTTGCGTTAGAAATGAGACCACCGATATGGCCGACAAGATTCGAGGACAGGCAAAGTCACAGCATGTACTTACCCATGATTTGTGTGAGTGCACGAGGAACGCCGTGACATAAAACTTGTCTGCGGTATAGATCAATTATCAGAGAAATATTCATGCACGTACCAACTACGTATAACAGTGGGGGGACGACGTCATGACTGATTAGCTTGGTCTTTCGAGATTAGGGACAAAACTTGTCAGAGAACAGCCGTGCCGTTATCACAAACGGAGTAAGTACCCCAAACATAATCGGTACAACGAGGTTTTGAAGCTTCTGATCTTACCCTCTTGAGCCTTTTGTCGAGTACTACTAGATAGATAGAATCTCTCTTTGCTCCTGAAGAATCTGAACAAAATTCAGTCTCACGTGATCTCCTCGTGGATTCGCTCAAGTACGCACTCGCTGGAGGTCGGGTACATGTATAGTTGCCACAGCTCGCAACAGTCTAGCTTACTTGGAAATTTTGTATCTTTCTGTATATACTCATCAAGAACATTTCTTAGACTGTCGTGTTGATGTATTTTTATATGACGCCATAAAGATCTCAATCACTATGGAATTTCACATACTCACACCTATAAAGAAAGAAAAGAATAAACAAATAAATAGATATAGAAATTTTCAGATATTATGAATTAAATTTTAATTATGAATTTATTACATAAAAATATGTATTCTAATTTATTTTTGTGACTGTCGACTAACCCTTGGGCATGTGAAGAACCGACATCTATCAAAACTGTTCCAAGGAAGAGCCACAAGACACAGCCCTCATGCTTCATATTCTATATGTTCATTGCACTACTTACAAAAAAAAAAGTTAATTTGCCCATTTATTTTCATGTTTTTCACCAAAAATGTAAAATAAATCTTCGATGTGGACTGACTGATTGATGGATGGATGGAGAATCTTGGGAAGACACGGATACCCACAGCAAATAACAAGTTGAATATATTCGCCACCCAAACGTAGGAACCGGCAAATTTCATGTTATTCTACAAATTTGATCACATTGTGCCCTGAGAAAGTTGATCACTAAGCACCATAACGTTGACTGTCAAATCCAGAGTTCCATGTATAAACATATAAAAATAAAAATTATTGTATATTTGTTATCAATTGTAAAGTCATAAAATTTTAAATTTTAAGGAGTGGATGTTATTTTAATTTAAGCTAGTAAAATTTACTGATATTATGTGTGTGTGTGTGGTGATGTGTAATTAAAAATTATTTTTTTGCAAGTGTATTGAACCTATTTTTCTCAAAGTGCATTTTCTTAAAATAGTACTAGTGAGATTTATAATCCTATATTTTCTCGTAATGTAAAAAGTATGGTATATTATGATTAAATACTATAATATTAATAGATATTAGACAAAATTAAAATTGATAAAAATTAAGAAATTAGTGAAGTCTCTGATTACTAAAACGTAGTCACCTTGCCATGCTCAGAATTCTTTTTATTTATATATATATACATACCTATATGACTGTGCATATATAATAAAATAATTAATATTTCTATGATCCTCAGAGCTAAAATATGTCCAACACCTCTGACAAAAGCAGCATTTTAAGGTGCGCGTGTGTATACATATATTGGATTTTATATGAAAAGACCAAAAGAAAAAATGTCAGGTCCTCTCATAGGATTCCGCTTGGACGATTCGCGACCTCATGAAAAATATAATATATTCCCTATAAAAGAAGTGTTATTGATTATATCACACATATAATATATTATTTGGGTCGACGAATTTTCCCATATGTGGGAAGTACACAATGAGGTCTCATCACTTGTCTTCCCGATGTAAGGCGTACGAAAAATACTCCCAGTGCAAATTACGTTGATTATTATTCTCTATTCATTATTGCTCGTACTTGTCTTTGAATATACACAGAGAGGCAAATATATTTGTTATGCATGTTGGAGATTGATACAACATTAGAATTCCGAGGTGAGGGTCTAGGATGCATAAATTGTCGTCCTAGGAGGAAGAATACTCGTTATTTTGTTATATATATATATAATTGTTGCCTATGGAAGCATGAAAATTATTACATATAAATAGAATTAAAGTACAATATATGAAGGGAATTAACAAGTCAATATGACTCGATTAGCTTCACATTATTTTTTGGTGTAAAATCTCTTGATTATATGATCAAAGACTAATAGAAGGGCAAAATGTTGGCAAGCTTAAGGCATGTGCATTATGGTCCATAAGAAATTTGATAGATATATTTTCCTGGGTAGTGAAATAAAAGTGAGATCGTACTGTTTCATGGCCGAAACCGTTCAACACCCCCTCTCCATTCACTGGTGAGAAGAGGCCCGTTTAGTTTCAATGTAGTAGCAGCTAGATATGGCACTCGTTAAGTAAACTTAACTATCAGGGTTAGATCATTTCTAATCCTTACTTAATTTACATCTATTTTCTAATTGGGGATACTGTAAACTGATCTTCAATTAATGGACTCGAGTTTTTAGATTCATCAGATGACTCCCAACCTTTCAATAAGGATTTATCAGGAGAATTTTGATGCAACGTTTGTGTCTGTGCATTGACAATCTATCAATTAAGCTTGATGTAGTACAGAGGAGTTAGGTCTGAAGGGTGGAATATATGAAGGATACAGACTAAATTCAGGTGGACCACACATCTCGATGTCCAGCAAACTGGGCCTGTAGAGAGTAGATGTTTAGGGAGAAAGGAGGCAACACAGCCTGCACCGGTAAACTAGGTTGGTTCAAATGATTTAAAACAATTTAATGTAAGCAAATCTTTATGAATTTGAGTTTTCTAAAAAAAAAAAGATGATAATTTCAAGTTTACTAAGATGGGTTGCTTAGATTTTGGAACATCGAACGATGCAAAATGAGAAAGGGGGGAGAAAAAAGAAAAAGAAGAAACCCTCTCCCACTTCCATTACCTGCAAGGGTTTGTTCCTTGCAATCACTGAGAAGGCAAAACCCTAGAGGGAGCTGAGAAATGTCACCCCAAAGTGTCTTTTGAATTGAGGGTCGATACTGCCGCAGAAATATTCGATTATTTTTGAAACCCTCCAGTACTTTTATGACATTTTTATGTCTGTATGATCCTCGGATAATTCATCAAGCTCGATTCTTTTAATGCTTTCATCCGGATCCCTTCATCGAAAGACAACCCCTAAACACAACGATAACTTTTGCTGATGAGACCCATCTCGATGTTTCTTGAATCACGGTGGCATGAGATCACAATCGACCCTGTCGACACGAGAGACATGGAAGTAGAGCTTAGATTTGGATTGTGGTAGACTGGATCTCGTTGGAGTTTTGCCTGTGGGAATTGACGTGTCCCCTTATCGCTTGCTGGAGGGGGGTCCCCTCTTTTCTCTCTTCTGTCCAACCCAGCTTTATTTCCCCCCTTACTTTTTTTCCACTTTAATTTAATTTTATTGGCCATTATTGTTTATTTTATGGCATCAATCAGGGGTGGGGAAGGGTAATTAGAATTATTAAAAAAAAATACTATTATCTTTAAATAATTCGACTCCTTATATCGTTTTGGTGATGTAAAAGTACGATGATGCCCCCCAACCCTACGAATCCAACCATCAATCTATCCCATGGTTGAAGTTAAGACCCACGTCCCCACAACGGCAGCGGAAGCCCAATGCCCCCACCTAATTTGTTTTTTCCACCCCTATAATAATTTCTACGCATACAAACTCTAAAAGAAAATAGTAATTTTTATTAAATTATTTTATCAGTGGTACTATGTCTGATATTTTCTTATCGCCACACCTTACTATTTGTAGAAAAAGAGGGTTACTTTAAGAGTTCGATGATCAACTATTAGTAGAAAAAAAAAGTTGCATCTCACATTGGCCGGTGAAGATGCTCGCAGATCGAAGTGGCCCGTCCAATATATTCGTACGAACTGTGCCTAGATGTGCGAGAGCAGATGAGAAGATTATCCCGATAGGCTATGCCTGGTTGCGAAGTGAAGGTGAGGGTGGTGATTTGAGCGACAACAAAAGGTCAGTCATAATAATAATAATAATAATAGTAATCAAAAGAAGAAGGGGGCAAGGCGAAGTACAAAAAACTTCTTTGGTAAAAGCAAAAACATGGGGCGAAAATATACTCTTTGGAGAGCGAAACTCACCCCAATGTGTACTTAGATGCGCTTGCACCCTTCAACAATAACAAAAGGGAGGGTTGGAAAGAGGGAAATGAAACCCTTGCCCTTGAATGTGGCAAACAACTTGCTCAAGTGTCTGGAACTGTACCGTGAATCCCCCCCCCCCCCACCAAAAAAATATTCAGGTGAATTCTTACCCAAAGATCAAGGTTGCATCGGTCGATATAGGATGCTCGAGTTGATTCGGCACCTTTACTCATTGAAGTAGATCTCGCATTAAAATCTTGTTAATAGAAAAAAATAATTAGTATTGATAAACGCCTTCATAATAAATATGGATCAAAGAGAATTCAGCAAATTATATAAATTAAATGAAATATTTCTTCCTCATGACCCGAAAATTTTATTTTTTTAAGAAACTACCCATTCACAATTTTATTCATCACAAAATTCGCATGGGATATGTCCCCTAAAATAAGGCAAATTGCAGTAGCGCTACGGAGAATGGTGATAGGTGAGCGGCACGCGCGACGGGGGGTGAGAGTGGGCGTCGGTCGGTTCCTTCATGAATACGAGGTACGATTAAAGCCACATAGGTGGTCACAAGATGAACCAAAGGGGGCAAATGTGGCCATCTTCCCGTACTCTTGGATTGGACTTTTTCCAGAAAGGTTTTCCTTTTAATGCCGTTATCCTATTCACCCTTTTCTGCAACCGAAGCCCTTCTCCGTCCCTCTTTGCTCCTGTCTCCTCCCCCATCTCAATCTGGCCGGGCTCACCGCGACATCGGCTTTTGCTGAAAGGTCCGAGCTTTGAAGCACCCAATTAACTATCGATGCATGCCCGGAAAACCATCTACATGTAGAGGTTCTTTTCAACTCCCTATGACAGTTGCAGTACCGTGGTCTCTCAGTATCGGTCCACCACTTCCTGGGAGATTTGCGCTGGACCGGTTATAAAAATTTGATCTTTTCTCGACAAATTCCTGGATGTGTGTTAGTTCTGCCATTTTTCGAACATGGCCCGACGAGAGCATGCGTGACTTAGAGTTGTCTAGGGCATAAACTTACTTCTGCTCCTTATGGATGGTGGAGAAGAAAACACATTCATGAGGAGTTCCATAGAGAGAGAGAGAGAGAGTAAGTTGGGGGGGTGTTGGGAGAGGGAAGAGGGATGAAGTGAAAGTTGGGGTTTTTACCTTTTTTTTTTTTGGGGATGAATCTTTTTTTATTTGGATAAGTGAAAGTTGGGGTTTTTCTGTTCAATGCAAAAAACAATCTCCCAGTTTGCCATTTGTAAATGATGAGTGGAGGTGACTTGTGACATGAGTGCGTGTCGTGACGATTATTACAAGGAGCTAAGAAAGGCATAGTACACAGAGAGACAGACGGGGAGGGACAGAGAATGGACGTCTTTCATTTTGGTTAACGTGGGAACGCTGAGTAAGAAAGAGATGGTTCATTCTCCCCTCTATATTTCAATCAGATGTTTTTTTTTTCAAAGTGAAAAAAAAGGAAATAGGGTTTCATATATCCATATTACTCTCAATTTGCAACTTTTAAGGGATCAATTATGAGCTTAATTCTTGTGAATGATATATGCATCTATTTTATTTCCTACTGTTGTCAAGTCACGGTCCCAAGCGGTGTAGGAAAAAAGAAAGGTTGGCATCAACAGTGCTGTCTTGTTCTTTCGACATGATTTAATGGAAAGAAACATCATCCATCTGATCTCCGCCAATAAGCCTTTCCCGCAGAGAAAAGGAAGATAAAATGAATAGGCAAATATGCGGACTTAAGTAACAACCCAAACTAAAGGAATAAAGAGAGATCGGTCTCTTGCAAGTGAAAAATAAACTTACATATACTGCTTCTACAGGAGTTGGACAGGAGAAAACACCAAAGTAGTAGCTGAGGAAGAATAGATAGAGAAATGGGGCTTAGGTCCTGGCGAATGAATGAACGGAGGAATGAGTATTATGGATGGACGGGTCATAATATGAAAACAAGACGGCAAGTTGCTAGAGAGAGAGAGAGAGTGGAGGATGCTTTCGGCTAATCAAGCTACTCTTTCCCTCGTCTACGCTGTATTGGGCTGTTAGGGGAATGTTAGAGATAAATCCCCTACCTCCGGCTCTCACCCTTGCCTGACCTTTCTCTTTATCTTCTGCCTCTCTCCCTCTCTCCCTCTCTCCCTCTCTAGTCTTAGGTCCCATTGTCTTCTTCTGGGTCGAACAAAGTTGTGATTTTGGCTTCTGGGTTTTGATTTTCTTGGTCTTTCTCAAGGCTGATGAGAGCAGCTCGAATTGGAGGAGGATTCTGATTAAAAAAGGACTGGAGAAGGAGCAGAAAAAATGTGGGATCTTAATGACTCGCCCGATCAGTTCGTGAGGGACGACGAATCAGAGAATTTCTCCGACAAGGGCAAGCGGGTCAGCGCAGGAGGAGGCTCCATCTCTAACTCAAGCTCCTCCGCTGCTGCCGCTGCACTGAACCTGGAGGAACCCGTCTCCGGAGACGAAGACGAGGAGGAGGACATGGAGGCGGAGGAGGATGAGGACGATGATCCATCCTCCGCCCTGAAGCGGAGCAGCTGGATTTTCGGGTTCTCCATCCCCGAAGACGACCGCCCACGGCCAACGACCCTCCAGTTCTTCCCGGAAAAAGGCGGCCGGGCGGAAGAGGAGGCTGCCGCCACTGCCGCTGCATCGCCCCCCGAGGCTGGGGCCTTCCCCCGGGCTCACTGGGCCAACGTGAGGTTCTGCCACTCTGATCCTGCCGCTGCACTGCCTTCCCAAGACGTCTGGCAGCCGCTGAAGAAAAGCCGGCGCGGCCCTCGGTCGAGGAGCTCGCAGTATCGAGGCGTCACTTTCTACCGGAGAACCGGGAGATGGGAGTCCCATATTTGGTCAGTTTATAATGGATGATCAGATTGCTTCGTCAAGCTTTAACTCCTGTAAACCTTAGGTTTTGATTTGACTTTCTTTGATTAAATTCAGTCAGTAATCACCGAATTTCCTTTCTCTTACAGGGATTGCGGGAAGCAAGTTTACCTTGGTAAATCAGAAAAATCACAATATCCCGACTTTCACAATCAAAATGGATCCTACTTCTGCTATAATTTAAACATTGCGACGACACGATTCTCTATCGTCTTGTACTATGTTGATGTATGTGTATATGTTGCAGGTGGATTCGACACGGCTCATGCGGCTGCTCGGTGAGTTTCCCTTTATAAGTTTCCTCATTTTAATGAAGTTTAAAAAATGGAGAAATTATTTAATGAAGCCTTACAAAAGATGTGGGACTAGTGGGTTCATATTTCCTTCCATGTCTTCTCTGGGCAGTGCATATGATAGGGCGGCAATCAAGTTCAGAGGAGTAGATGCAGATATTAATTTCAGAATTGAAGACTATGAGGAAGACATGAAACAGGTAAAATTAAATGGGGACATGATGTGGGTAAGTTGGTTCACTGATCAATAGGTCCATGAAAAGAGGGGAGACATGATCTTATTAACGCTGTCTTTGATCTTTTATTTGTCGTTCCCGGCCACTGGATCCTTTCCTTTCGGTACATTAAACAGATTTGTAAATAAGGGGAATTAGTTCTTCATTTCCGCACAAGAAGGTAAGCTACGTTCTTGTATTTGTGTTATTATGGCAGATGAGCAATCTGAATAAGGAGGAGTTTGTGCAAGTACTTCGCCGTCAAAGCACAGGGATGCCAAGAGGGAGCTCAAAGTTTCGTGGTGTCACCTTACACAAGTGTGGCCGGTGGGAGGCTCGAATAGACCAGTTTCTCGGAAAAAAGTGATAAGAGAAAATTCCTTGGAGTATTCATTTTCCAGTTTCTAAACTAATCGATACTCTTTGTATATAATTAGTTGTGTCTTTCCATGGCTGATACTACAGGTATGTTTACTTGGGACTGTTTGATACTGAGATCGAAGCTGCACGGTGCAAACCTTGGTCTTTGTCTAGTCATTCTTCTATTCTCTCGGTCTAAGAAAATTTGATTAGTGATATGATGTTTATGTCGTTTGTGGGCAATTGTAGAGCTTACGATAAAGCCGCAATCAAATGTAATGGAAAAGATGCTGTCACAAACTTTGATCCGAGCATATACGAGAATGAACTCAACCTCTCCGGTAAAGTTTGATCATCACATATATATCATACTTACATTGTCATTCTGTTTTCCTCCATTTTCTTTCGTGTTTGAATCGCATTCAATTGCCTTATTTCTTGGGTAGAGTCTTCAGGGGCTTCCTGTACTGAGCATAATCTTGATTTGAGCCTGGGCAGCTCCTCATCAAAGCGAAGCAATTCCAAGGTAGGAATCGATCTTATTTGATCAGCTTTAATCAACAATTGTAGCCTTAGATAGACTGAACTGAGCCTTTACTGATGTATGTATTGCTCTGGCTGTTCTTTTGTTGAGTATGGCAGCAGCAGGAACAGTGTGAGGCTGAGACATCCCTTCTATTAAGCCAAACTCACCTTCACTCGCCATCTTCTTCTAGCTCGATGAGACCAGCCGATGATCAGGTGCGAAGATACGGACAAATCATGGGGACGCCTTCTCATATGCTGCACCTTCTCTCTCCTAATCTCAGCACCCCCAGTTTCCCCCGACAGGTGAGCTGCCTCCGCTTCTCTCTTCCAGCTTCCTCCCATGGGATTTAGCTGTTTAAGAATAAAAAAACACAGAAGACCCAACTGCCAACGGCTTCACTTGAAGGCATTCGTAATTTATTTGTCTGATCTAAGGCCTTGGTAGATGCACATCAGCCTGTGCTTGCTTATAATTATTTGTTATATTAAAGAATAGTTTGACGGTTAGGTTCAGTTTGCAAGCAATGGCAATGGGGGACGGATTGTAGGAGGAGATCTAACACTGAGCACAAGCATCCAACAGCAGCAACAGCAACAGCAACAGCAGTGGCATTTTTCTGGTGCTCCGCAACTGTATGGTACTACTGCTGCAGCATCATCAGGATTCCCACGTCACACCACCACCAGGCCCACTCATCACCACCATCATCAATGGCTGCAGAAAGACACCGCCTCCCCCACAACCACCAGCAACACTAGTCCGAACGGTTATGGATTCCACTACTCCCTAATGAGACCCTCTTGAGCGTTCTTCCTCGCTGACCTGATCACCATGTCGAGGTGGTTTTTCACTCGAGCGAGGGTACGAGACAATGTGATTGAAGGTTTCCTAGCTAGTACATCTGAAGCAGAATGTCGACTTACATCTACAGGCGTTATTTGACGGGGCTCTTATCCAATTACAAATCGAGTTTACAGAAGAAATATTCATGATAGATTTGGGAAATAGCACTACTAGCATCGGGGGACAGAGAATGGTCAAAGGTCAAACTAACTGAGGAGGGGAAGAGATCTTTCAACTAGATTCTTTCTGGGTTCTGACTTCTGATCTTAAAAAAAAGAAATGTATATTCTCCGATGCTAATTTTTGCTGCCCATTGCCAGGGTTTTTTTTTATTCATTTTCCTAATTTTATGAATTTATAAATCTATTTTATGGACAAAATGTATCTTGATATATGCATTCCTGATCTCTTGAGATGTTTTACTGATACTTATTGATGGGAATTTGTCTTTTACCCCCTGGAATTTGTGGCCGTGATTACTATTACTGATACAAAGTGTGTTTGAGGAAGTGTATCATAAGATGAGACTACGTTCTGCAGCTCTCCATTTGTGTATGCACGTGACAAGTTCCAGGATTCTGGTTCTTAGTTTTCCTAATGGAGCATCGCCATGTCTGTATCAACGGCCAAATACGTATACGTATGTGGGCAATATCATCGTTAATATATTATCCAGAGGTTTCGGATTTATTTTACATCAGTGGTAGCGAAGGCAATCAAGGGGGGAGAGAGAGAGAGAGAGAGAGAGGGAGAGAGAGAGAACGGGCAACAGTGTAGGTTCTTGGAAATTACAGAAGGTAATGTGATGAACAGTCAAAATCAATGGCGTCCTTTGAATCAGTTCTGTGAGGCTAAAAGCAGTCAGGCACTGCCATTATTATGAGAGGGACCTGTCATCTTAACCCTAAAGTTTTCAAAGAGCGGAGGTAGGAGACGACAGACAGACCGACAGACGGACGGACGGACGGACAGAATTAATAAATTGAACATTTTACTTGGCATTAATAATCACAATATACAAAATAGTATAAGGTGTAAGTGAATATCATCAGCCTTCAACGAGCTCCCCTCCCCTCCTCCTGCTGCTGGAATTCAAGCCTTGGGGCGTGCTGCCAGTATGGAGCATGCGGAGGTTAAGAATTAACTCGACAACATTATAGGTGATTGCATCACTTGGGTCGTCATGATTGATATTAAAATGCTTCAAAACGAAAAGATCTACCAATAAAATGTGTAAAAATCACAAAGGGTTCCCCACATACACCTAGCTAGGGGCACAGCTACTCATCGTGGAATCCTCCTAATAATTTTATGTGCAACATGCACCGTATCATATTATTCATTGTCCTCTCCATCCGCAATCGGTTAATTAATTATGAGACAGATAACATATAAAATATGCTTCCAACTATTAGACCCCCGCTCAGATTTTGATAATTAATCGACCACTCCCTGACAACTTGGTCAATTCTTTTCATGTTCTTCCTTGTTTGATTAATTACTAATTTACTATTTTATGTGATCGACTTCTCGTTTTAAAATATCCTCGTGTGAATGGCGTCGGTGCCCGTGCCCGTGCCGGTGCCGGTGCCACTACTGAGAGATCAGGTAGATGCCAAGTTGAGCAGGAAATTGATTTTGGGAGTTTGACGCGCATTATTAGCACGCCAAAAACCCCCCGGGATTAATAATGAAATGCATTTCTCCAAGGATTGCGGTCGATTTAACCTTTCTTTAATGTCTCAATCTGCGATGCACATTCCCAGGAAATCTAATGAGATTATATATGTTAGGGATACAAGATCCATGTCTTGTATAAAGACATTACAAACTAGAGAAATTTCACTCTCGAGGACTCACGGAGGGCCAGCTAGATTTTCTGATTTTTAGACCCCCACAAAAAATATTTTGTTTTTTGCATCCGATGCATGTTCCCGATAGTATCAAGTTCATCTCTATCCACCGTATCCCACAATATATTTTTATTTGTATTTCCTTTTTTAGACCACGAGATGCCAGATGTTAATAATCGTGTTGTGCAAGGGTTATTTACCATTGGAGTGGGTGGATAGATCGCGACCTTATCGAGAGTAGGGTCACCATTTTAAGAGAATATATATATATATATATTAAAAAAACCTTGATTTTTCCCTAAGGTTAAATCTAATTTTCATAAAATGCTCACAAATTTATAATAAAATAACTAAGAGAAAATTATACAAATATTACTAATACCAATTATATGCTATGCTCTTGGATTTGAAAGTATCATTACATGGAATATATTTTTGACCGAAATTAAATTGAAGATGATGCTCCCTTTTAGCACCTTGCTTTAGGTAATTAATTAATGCTGCTTCTTTTTTTTTTTTTTTTCCGGGGGCTTTTATCTCTTCTGTAGGGCTCTGTTTCCCAATCGGAGGGTCCTGACGGAGACTGAGACTGCGACTGCGACTTGACTGTGGGCTATTCATGCCCTTTGAAGTTGCTAGATCGCTTTCATCATTCACTCAATCAAACTACTCCCGCTTGGCTTCCTCACCTCTCCATTCAACCCACACCCTTTCCTTTTATGGTAGTCCCATTGGGTTTGGTGCGGTTGCATCCACAAATTTCGCACCCAATTTGTACCCTCCCATCTGTACACCATTTTTCGTGTACTTCGTGTATATATATATATATATATATATTTTCCCTCTAACCATGCTGTCTGTCTGTTGCCTTAGCTTGCCCCTTCTATTTCTACATGACCAATACGATGGATCGAGATGGAGATGGAAAAGCCCTTGAAGGCTAAACTTGGGCAATCTATTACTGGGTTTTGCTTTGGCAATTTACTTAGCTTGGATGGCTAATTGTTGGCGGGGGCTTTGCTTACACGGATAGAAGACACAACAATTGATGGTTAAAAAGGATGTAGGTGATGCAATTACTAAAACATAGTAATAATGCTAGGAATTGACTGTCCGTTCACACTGTTGCCTCAAACATCAAGTGTGGGGGGGAATAAAACAAACTTACGCCATATAGTTGAATCTATACAATTACCAATCGATGGAGAGGTTAGTTGCTGTCCATTCCACGAAAGGAATCCCATCAATTTGGCCCATTAGTTTTCTCTTCCGGCATGATAACATTAATAATTCGCACACGGAAATCTCGAACTTGTGATCACATGATGTTTGCTCACATATTGCACCAAATTGTCTCTGACGAATAGAAGGTTGAGTTGGGTTTGCTGTTGAGACTCATGCACATGCTTTTCCTTTGATCAGCAAACTCCATGATTCAGGTTTTGTGGTTATAGGGTTTAGTGATGGCACAAAGGCACATCAAGGAAAACGCTTGCATAACACTATAAATAATCGGGGATTAATTAGTGTATGCTAATAATTAACATGATCTAATTCGGGGTTTTTCGTGTAGGACTTTCCAAGCTTGGAATGTCTACAATAATTTGCCCCCCACATGACAAGCTAATGTATAGCAGGCAACAATTTCATCAATTTCATTGCATACGTAACTTGTTATACTTTGGAATTTTTTCCCCCTTGTACGTTGATGATTTTTTTTTTGTTTGTTTGTTTGTTTCGGATCGATATCACTGATTGGCGATTCTTTGTAAGCATAGAATCAGAAAATAGGATTTTTCACCCTTTAGAAATGGAAGAATGATGAAAGTACTTTTCATTATGAAAGAGACGTAATCATAATATATGCATACAGCTAACCAATTGAAATAAAAATAAAAAATAATTAACAATATGATAAACTTTAACTGTCCAATATATATATATAAATCATGGTTGTCTAATATCATAATCGAAAGCACAAATTCCAGCACCTAACACCTGCTTTCTTCGGCATTCTCTGTATCCTTTCTAAAACTCTTTGGAATAATGCGTAGGTATATTCTTTTCGTTATAGATAAATTCGTGAGCATAAAAGAGTCACAAATCGGTACGAAAAATTCCACTGCTATGAGCCGGAGTGCATATTTCCTTGATCTTAGATTAAGGGTGTCATTACGCAAACTTTCATTTTTTTTTCCATGACACAGCTGTCAGAATTGCTATATATAGGACAGTAATCATGTTTCTATCAATTAATTAATTAAACACATGCTAAGTAAAGCCGTGCGAGGCTCCAGTTGCCTGTCATACACAAGATTATCACACCTCCGCCAAAAATAAATAAATAAATAAATAAAATTGGAGTTCGTTTTTCACAAGATTGTGATCAATTAGTTAAAGTCGTTTAAACGAATGTAAACGTGAAAGTTCATCCATACGTCTACTAATTAAAGTGAAAAAATACTGTAAATCCGACAATCTGATATGAGCCCGGAAGGCAAGTATTTAAGGGAGAGGACCACTTGGAGCAGAGACGTGATATGACATCGATATGGTTGTCCAATTTGATTGCCTACACCTAGAAAATGGAAGTTTCCCTTTTGGACACAAAGCAAGCCGGGCCACGGCTTTCTACTTATTTGAAGGAAAACAGAGACATTTCCCCCAAGTCCCATTTCTCCAGTTGCTTCTTGTTTTCACCGGCCACCATAAAAACTGAGATTGCAGGAAGTGGGTTGCCCGTGTTCTCTTGTTCTCTCTTTTCCTCGTGGGGTCGTGTACCCTACGGCTCTGATTCAAATTTGCTCGTGTCTAGCTGTCGACAACTTTCACTCTTGGAGAATCGGTTTTCCTTTCTTAGGCGGCGTGCGATCTGGTCAAAGGATCCATCACAATCGGTTTGAGAACACGCTGTAGTTTTCTAGAGGAAGGTGCAAATTGAGGATCAACCTACTTCGCTACAAGCTGGTTGGCTTAGCTTTCGGGCGGCAAGTTTTGCCATAAACGGAAACCTGGTCGGTTCTAGCCACCTTCAAACCTGCTGAAGATCGAAGAGCTACTCTGAACTGCTTGGAAGGCTATTAGTTGCTAAAACCAGAACCTACGGTGCGGTCCAATCAAATATACGTAAAAGCCCATCAGGACTCGGAGCTGTGTTAAGGCCGTCCCATTCCTCAACCAGGCATTTCCAGGACACCGAATATATCTTCTGGGTCAAAGTTATTAAGGAAGCTGGAGGGCCCAACGGGAGTAGAATAGAAGCGATGGGATGAGGCAGCCTTGAGGAAACACAACCCGGTAGCTTTCGAAAAACCGGGAAGGCAGATAAAATAGGGGACTAGAGGTCAACAGGTTCACGAGAATTGAAAAGATTTTTACTTGAATGTAGCATGTCATTGCAAAAGCCTCACGCGATTTGCACACTGTCAGAAACCTGCAAGCATACATTTGATAACCCAATATGATTAATAATGATTAACGGCTTAGGAATATTACAGGCACCTAGATATGGACCGAAGGCCCATCCAAGTACATGCACCTGAGAGGTCTATCCAACACTTGGTGACATTAAGATATAACCGTATCACAATCAGGGGTTTAGTTCACCCATTGAAGCAGCAACAATCATTGTTATCAGCATCAAACAACAGCAATTGACCTTAATAAAGCACCAATAGTAGTCGCCATAAGGTGCCAACACAGTATATCAACGTGGGTATTAAACTAGAGGAGGGTATAGCTTGGCCTGTTGTCGGACTCTCCTCTTGTACTCAGCAGTATCCTGCACAATCAAACTCCATCACTTTGCTTGGAACCATTGGAATTGAAATAACAGGGATCTACAAATATATTAGACCTGCTATACAAAGTCTATGATTTCTCTTACTATAGACAAGTAATAGATACAGCCGACACAAGAAAACAGTTGACAGCAAAAAGCATCACCTGAATGAAGAGTTGATAACCTTCAGTCTGAGCAGGATCAGCAGGATTTGGCTGATCCAGCAGGTCCTGAATGCCGACAAGAATTTGCTTCACTGTTATTGCTGGTCTCCAACCCTGCAGATAAGCCCCGTCCATAATAAATAAACTGGCAGATTATATAGATACCAAGCCTTCAGTAGCAGAGAGAAGCTAAATACTACTTACACTATCCTCATTGAGGATTGAAAGGCAAACAGTCCCAGAAGGATATACATTAGGGTGGAAGAACCCTTGAGTAAATTTACATTTCGGAGGTTTACTTGGGTAGTCTTCACTGAAATGGATAGTAAGCGGGAAATAACCACCCTCCCAGTCAGTCTGGAAAACAAGATCTCATGATTAGGTCCATCAACACCAAGGTTCTGTTAAACCAATATTCTGTGTCTGGCCAAAGAAGTAATTACATGACAAAGGCATTTGATGAATGGGGGTTGAGTACTGGCCAAAATACCAAAAAAAAAAAAAAAGAATACCCAAACAAGCCAATAAAATTACAAAAGAAAAGAAGTAACTGCCGATAAAACTAGGTACATTCAATAAATGAACCGGATTCTCAGATTCACGACACACTAGAGTCTACTATCTAACTGGTGTGAATGGAGCAGTGTTAGTAACATGTATATCTGAGGATTCACAATTACATGAAATGCATAGGCTCATTTATCGGGGAAAAAGGGAAATGCATAAGCTCTGCACAATGATATATTATCTCTCATGTAATTATTATTAACTCTCCAGTTTCTTATTTACATGTTCCTACCATCACAGTGGAGCATATACTGCAAATTTGTTGTCCGCAGTTCTGAGTTGTCAAATAGCAAAGGTTACAAAAAGGTTCAAACTAAGCAGGAACTGTACATTATGTTTCATGTCCGTATTATTTCCTTAGTTACAATGTATCTATCATGAGTGTGTGAAGGGACTCTACTCTAGAATGGCTGTGTATTGGCTGCAAAAAAAATGGCTGTCTGCAGACTAATCAGTTTAGTGGAAAGAACTCACATACAACAGATGACATGACTCAAATCAGGAAAGAAGGACACCTTGATACAGAAGACAATAGGGGCTTTTCTCTTTTCAGATAAAATTTCTTCTACCTGGATATATTCAATGCTCGTTTAACATAAAAAGTAGGCAATTAGATAGTTTATGCTAAAGCAAGTCAACACCTTCATAACACTCATAACAAATAGACACTGTCGCATTTGAAATTACCTTGAAATACATTATCTTAGTTCCCCTAGTAACAAAACTTGGCAATACCACAACTTATACATGCAAAATGTTAATGAGATTCACTAACCTATCACTTCGCAGATTGATGGCGGCTCATCATTCCGTGCGCCATAATTGATGAAAAGATTTACAATCAATTGTGTATAAAATAAATGGAACTTGCATCAAACTCGTAAGCATTGAATTCTTCAGCTTGTTTTTCACAAGCCGATAAAAATTTAATCTTGTTTCAGTTGCAACTCACATGCACAAATGAGGAGCGATATGTACCAGAAAATTTTGACAGAGAGATGCCAAACTAGCTGGTGCATCATGCAGATCAACCATGTCGAATTGCGTTGCACAACTGAGAAGTGAAAGAGCGCAGTGGACTTACACCAGCTTTTCCGGGAATAATGCAATTCCAAACCATCAAATTGACGGTACCGTCGGCCAGAGTTTCCGGCCTCGCCACAAAACCCTAACGAGCACAGACAAACGAGAAACAAAGTGTCAGCTAAGCCAACCGGCATAGAAAACCAAAATACAGCCGAAATCCAGCAAACAGAATAAGGAAAGAAATTCACTAAACAAACACACACACAAGACAGATTTTACAGACATGCGGGTGATTCTTGCGCCAAGCCTTCCGCTCCTCAGCGAGGCGGCCTCGAGCAATCCCAGACATCGTTCTCTTCCTACAAGCTTCGCTCTGATCTCACTAAAAGACTGCGAAGGGAGGGAACTACGAAGCAGGAGCAGCCCTCTGACGTTGAATGGCCGAGGACTATGTCTTCGTCTTCTTTCCGCTGTAGGACGAGAATAACTTCCCCCTTTCAGAGATCGGACGGTCCATATTTGATCTGAGGAGGGACGTCAGCCTGCGGGGGTATTGACTTCAAGCAGAAGGTCCACATTTTAATTTTATGTTACTCCTAGTATTTTCTTTTTATGATTTATTCTAGCGTTGAAGCCACGCGACCTTGTCGTCACGTGATCAATGCCTCTTGGTCTAAAGCATGTTGGGCTAAGGCCCATATATTTCTGGGTAAAGGCCCATTGTCTCGTCTTACGCACTTATGACGTGTTTTGGGCCCAGAGTTTGCTGGCATACTCCTGAGGCCATCTTATATATATATATATATATTACCTCTCTCTCTCCCGCCCCCAGATTACCAACAAAATTGGAGTAAAAAATGTGATCGGAAGGAGGAGCATTAGATGGAAAGCATATGGATCAGAAGTGACAAGTCCACACCGCGTCACGCGTACAAAGGACTGGTAGGACGAACGCGTTCGAGAGAGCGGTACATGGAGAGCACTTTTGTTAAGTCCAGACCAAGTTTTGTGATCTAAAATACGGCTCTCTCTTCACCTTTTATCATATGTTTTCCTCTGTTCTTGCTTTGAGTTCTAAATGTTGTCTCTTCGGTCCATCAAAATTTCATCTTTCGCGCTCCCTATTTAATGATGAGGCACAAACAGCTCTCTTTTGTTGACATTTTACGACTGCAATGCTTGACCTAGCGCTGCATTCTTCATGGGTTTGATCAGGAACTGCAGTGATATGGTAGAACCATATTGTACTTTTTTTAGGGTAATATAGAACCATATTGTACTGAGAATATCATTGAACCGCATCTGAATTGAAAGTGTTAGGCCTTCATATATACTCTATGATGCTTCAACCGTTTTATAGGCCGTTGGACCTGGTTATCTGAAGAGATTCATTCTACTCTATTTCTGCTTTGATTCCATCAGCTACGTGGGAAAGCTAGTGGCCCAAAGCACTGAAGTAGCTGGTCTGCTGATTATTCGACCAAAGATTATTCTTGAGGTCTAATGAGACTCTAGTTATATCCCTGTTTCATAGAATAAATATATATATATATAAATCTAAAATGGGAAGAGGACAGCATTATTTTTTCTTGGCAGGGGGCCGTGTGCAGAGTTACACGAAGAGCAAATCGTGATTATAATACTGTAATCTTCAATTGTGCGAATATCTGCGCTCCGGATCGAGAGCCGCGTAGGTGGGTGATGCAGCGATTTCCTGTGCCACCTCGCTCTTGGAGGTGTCGACGTCGTGGAGTAGATGATCAAGCGTACAGGGGACGTGAGACACCAAGTTTTCACTGGGGCAAGGAGTACGCTTCGAGTAGAATTTCTTGCACTCCGATTGATCCCTCTGTGAGGGGAGATCGATGATACAGTTCATGCTCACGTCCAGCTTCTTACTTTTTATCAGTTTCCTGCACTGGGGTCCGACCTGGGTGAAGTAGTTGTACTGCAGCGAGAGCGAGATCAGGTTCGGGAGCTGGCAGACGCTCTCGGGGATCACCCCGGAGAGCGTGTTGTACGACAGATTAAGCAGGCGCATCTCACTGAGGCAGCTGAAGGATTGTGGGATTGGGCCCTTGAGCCGGTTGATGCTGGCGTCGAAGACCGTGTTCCTCTTCAGAAGCCCGATCTGGTAAGGGAGGCAGCCCGAGAGGCGGTTGTTGAGGAGGAGAACCTCAATGAGCTTCTCTGAGGTGTTGCCCGTGCCAAGGCTGGAGGGAATCGGGCCCACGAACTCGTTGCTGGACAGGGTGAGGTAGAAGACCGGAGTGCGGCCGATGTTGACTGGGATGTTCCCGCTGAAGCCATCGTTGTTGAGGAAGAGGGCTCGGAGATCGAGCTCGAAGACCTCCGGAGGGAGCGGACCTCTGAGGTCGTTGAACCGGAGGTCCAGGAAGGTTAGATTGGTGGCGGTGAGGACCGCAGGCGGGAAACCCCCAGTGAGTTGGTTGTTGCTGAGGTCGAGCTCGAAAAGGTACCGGAACTTGGAAATCTTGTCGGTGAGCAGGCTGGTAACCTTGTTGGAGTTGGTGTGGAAAAATACGAGGTCCTCGAGCCCATCGATGAATCCGTCGAGAGGGAGGCTGCCATTCTTGCCACCGAGGCCGAACCCGTTGAAGTCAACACCGGTAACACCTTTCTCGCCTTCATCAGGCAACACCAGGCATGCAAAGCCTTTGTACTCGCAGACATTACCACCTCGCCAGGTTTTCAGGACCCCCATGGGGTCCTGGTTTAGGTCTACCAGTTTTTTGAAATTTTTCACAGCCCGAGACGCTTTTCTGACTCTCGTCGGCGGCGGCGGAGGGCACGGTGGTGGCGGAGGAGGGGAGCATCCTGGCAGAGGAGGAGGGGTAGGCGGCGGCAGAGGAGGTACTGACGGTGAGGGGCATTCTGGCACGGGTGGTGGGGGAGGAGGCGGCGGGGGCGGCAGGGTACATGCCGGTTTAGGTGGTGGAGGAGGAGGGGGAGGGGGAGGTGTACCACATTCACAATTTTGATTTGGCGGAGCCTGCGGGGAATAAGTTTTACCTCCGCGGCCGCCAAGTATTACCTTCGATGCCTTTCGGTGCACATTATCACCGGCAGCAGCACCGTGCAAGGCTCCCGCAGGAGCCCGGGGATGAAAGAAGATGACTGAAAGGAGAAGCAAGAGCAAACAAGACAAAGAGGAATGGCTTCCCATTTCTCCTATGTACTCTCCCCTCACAATGCCTCCCTAAAGAGAGAATGATGAACGAATCTGGCCGGTGAACTATTCAAGCTATTAGCTATATATATATATATATATATAGAGCAATGCCATCCGCTGCATGGACAATACAAGTGGATTAACTCGGTGCAACGATCGGGGACAGAGGTAGCTGTTATCCAGTGACCCAAATAGTATAGTATAGTCGCGCGATAAGATTAACTGAGAAAGGAACAGCTGGTAGATCGAGTGTGCTTCCTTTCTAACATGTGATGTTGTTCAATATCATACGGACATACAGTTTTGTGGCTCCAAAGCTTGAAAAGTCTTACATGGCTGACTGGAAGAGTGAGTAGACTGCCACTTAAGAGGACATGTGAAGGCAAAAGGTAGTAGGCCTCTCATGAACGTCGACTGGTTTGAATAGGACTTTTAGTGGATCAACCTGTCTTAAATGTAAATTGAAAACGATGTATTGTGCTTAGGAAGATTAAAAAACAAAAAGGAAAATAGCCCACTTAGGTGTTTTTTAATTTCTACTACCGACTTCAGTTTTTGGATAAAATGAAAACAAACTTTGATTTTTGTTAACTGTGTTGTGTACCGACAATAACGTCCGTTAAATGAAAACTAAATGCCTAAGATACTACTCACCTCATCAAATGAATAAATGAATGATAAGCCAATAACTCTCTCCATAAGCCATCAATTTCGGTGTTCTGGGTGACTAGGAAAACCTTAAATCATGACTATAATTTAGAATCAAGGACAAGGTCAAAAACTTTGAAAACCAATATGAAAAAAGAGTCTAAAATTATCTATTTAGAATCCATGCAAATCTAAAATTTTCAAAAGCAAACTCTGTGAGTCAATTCTAACCGAAATGTAAAGTTTTTTGTATCTTTGAAAATCTTGCATTATAAACTATACGTTTTAAGTAAATAGATTATCAAAATAAAAAGAAATTGATTAAAAAATTCATGATAAATCATTTCTTTATTTATTATGAATAATTTAAAATTTCTCTATAATACGTAGAAGACCAATTTTATTGAGTCAAATCTTTCATTACAAATCTCTAATTTGAACATTTTAAGTATCTTTGGACACCTTGTGGAATACACTACATAATTGAAACCCAAAAATGTGATTAAATGACCTAAAATGTAAAAGTAAAAAAAAAAAAAATTGGTTTATTACATAAGTAGAACTTCAAGTGCTGTAACTTTAAAACCATTTAACGAACTTAGTTTTATAAATTCTTACGACTCCCTTATGGTCAAGAAGTGCAATCATATAAAATTTGGGCAGTATAATAAATTATCATTAATAATATTAAATCTAATTTTATCTATCTAAATATATCAAAATAATAGTAAAAACTCTCAAGTACTGGTAAAGATGTGAGTGATATTTTAGTAATTTCACTCTTATTTGGTGAACGTTACTATTCTATAGTGGAAAATGTCACTTGTGATAAGAAATTAAAACTCAAAATTATTTTATTCAAAAATTGAAGTTTATCGCAAAAAATTACAAAAAAAACACATAAAAGGTCATTGCTCCCCAAAAAAAAAAAAAAGTTGTAGCCGGCTAGTTTTCTCGTGAGAACACAACTTTTTGGATAGGACATATTGTACAGTACGTGAGTTACAGCTGTGGAAGGCCTACCTATTAATTCCCCAGCTGCCTTGGCTCCAGCAGTTGGTTGGATCAGGTCCCCGATCAGAGTCCGCGATATTATTAGATAGTTTGATAGCTTAAGTGGGTTGAAATCGTTCCACGCGAAGTCGTTCAATTGTTTGTCACTTGAAGAGGTTGTCCTGTTTTCGGGCACGTGAGAGTGGACGGCTTTTGAGGTCGAGAGGCAAGATGGATCTCGAGAACAACTTCAGGAAACGGATCTAGCGATCGAATCATATTCCGCTTGCCGCGGGAATGTTATTTACTGATTAGACACATAACTCTTTCACTTGTCATTCACACAAAAGAAGAAGAAGAAGAAGCATTTCTTCACAGCTATCATTCCACTGAGTGGGAAATTAGTCAGTTTCGGCATGACCCCAAAGTTAAATTAATCTTATTGAGATTTTAACTATTTATACTGAATCAGTAATACTCATTTTAATTTTCTGCAATGACAACTAACTACCGACTTAAATGGAAAAGGCAGTGGAACGTACGAGCGTTTAATGCTCTCAGCTGGGGGACCACTCGTGCCCGTGGAAATATCAGACGTGGTCGGTGGATGCACTTAATTCGTGTGTGATATGAATATAAAAATAAAACACAGATATTTTTTATGAAGAAATTTCAACAACGAAAATTGGGAAAAGAACCCCCAATAGAAGAGGGACGGTTAATTCTGATCCACTCTACGTTGCCGACAGCAAGTGCAAGGGCTCTGAGAGGCCAAAATTTGCCAATATCAAATTCGGTCATTAGGGGAACGATCAGTTATTGGTGCACGGCTTTGTCCTACCGAAATAGGTGATCAGTCGAGGCCACTTCGAGATGCGGACGGTTTCTATACGTGGATCGGAGGGAACAGTGTCCGTAGTGGAACGAAGGTAGTGAAGTGACCTGGGCATGCGAGATATTCAAACTTGGAACAGATCAGTTGGCATCCTGATCAAAGGCAAGTGCTGTTGGACGCTAAGAATCCTCGGTGACAACTCCTGGAGTCGCCAGAAAGTTCTCGAGTCGAAGGAGATTACGGATAGCGCTGCTCTTCATCAATTGTAACCGATGCACTGATCAGAATTACGATAGCTCGATGTCGGGGTTTGGCGCTGGCCCAAAACCTACATGACCGAGCCAGGACTATCCAGCGGCTTGCTCCAGCAGTTGACTTCGCTGCAATGGACAAGCTAGAATGGAATCCTCCGACGAGCATAAGATTCATTAGTAGAAGCGCACGGAACCACGCCAGGGGGAGAGCGGAGCCTTCAAAGTGGGCGAAATCAATTTGGTTCGCATGCCACATTCCACACGATCCCCTTATTTGCGGGCTAACTTGGCTCGATAGACACGAAAGCATGGAGATACTCTGGAACAGGAAATCGAACCCCGCAATTTAGAGGGGGTGTTTAGAGCAAATTAACTCGGTGTAGCTAAATGGATATATGGGTGACTGGCACTCAAAATTTTGATCAGTTTTCATGCCTTAAAAGAAAGGAAGCTCGATGTGCTTGTGCAAAATGCTCGACTTTTCAAAGCACTAGCCTTTCAAGAATAGTCGATGACGCAGTTGACACAACTAAAATGCGGGTTTTGTCAATCTCGAGATTACGGTACAGGCTATTCCGTTCCTCTCTAGCCATCAACCCCGGGGATTGCTCTCTAACTTGATTTCTGCTGCCGATGGATGAGGGTCGAGAAACTAGTTTGTGCCACAAAGATCGTCGTGGTTGGGTTCCACTTCCACTTCCAAGCGTGATGTAGCCCACACGAATCTCAATTTAAGTGAGGTTAGTTGCAGCCTCTTTTTAAACCTGTCCAACCACCTTATTTCGACAGCCTCCTTCATTGAAAAACTTATATTAATAATAAAAAAGATCCAAGAGAGGTGATATAAAAGTAAGAGTTACTTGATCAGTATCACCATATGCTTATTGTATAGTATTTGTATTCATATTTATGTTCCTTACATAGGAAAGATTGAAAATATTATCCATTAAAATGTTATGTATTTCCGCAAGTGGCTCCTCCAAAAATATCACTCCCTCCCAATGAAGGGTAGCTTTCCTTGCTATTATTGCTAGGAGATCTATTTCGTTCTTTGAAAATGTGACTAATTTGAACTCTTTCGAATGCGTTGGTTAGATTCTTGCAATCATCAAGTAGAGGATTCAATAATAAAATTTCATAATTTGATTTATTTATACAATTCGCCACTGTTAGTGTATTGAGTTCAACAAATAAAAATTTTATTCCCAAATCATTTGCTAAGAATAGGCCATCTCTTAGCCCCCAAGCTCGGCCACGAGGCTGGATGCCCGTCCTATGTAGCGGATGCATCCTTCGACCCACTTTCCAACAGGATCTCAAATAATACTCCTTGAACCCGCCTTGTCCCGTGCTTTGTCTACTGCTCCATCAAATTGAGCTTCATCCATGGATCTTTTGATGGCATCCAGCTAATAAGGACTTCCCCTTTCCTTCAATCGTCAACTTGAACCTGCAAAACAGCAAATTCTCAAGCCATCTCGATACAACTATTCTTTAGTTGTAGGTCAAGATTTGCATTATCAAAATATATGGCACAGCATAGTAACCAAATAGTGTATCAGAATATGGAGCTCCATGGATTCAAGGATACTTGCTCGTAAACTTGTGCATTCACTCTCAACCATTCACTCACTGACTAGTGGTTGGTTGGTTTTCCTTTTTATCGGTGGGTCCATCATAAGGAATGCCTCTAGGCCTCGCCACATTACAGCTTTCGTTTTTAATGTTGACTTGTCAGTCTCTCTTGTGCTGACTTTTCAACGACTTCTCTCTGTTTTAAGTCACCCTCCGAGTTGGTCCCAAGTTTGTGCTCGAGAGAGCTACACCACACTCTGTATATAATGGGGGCCGTCTGACACGAAGCAGGAGCATCGAACGAGACCACGTATAGTCCACTGACAATCGCCATTGAATGTCTGAAAAGTATTCTTTCGGAAGTACGGAATCAAATTGCTGTCCATAACTTCCTATGAGTCGTTGCTGATCAACAGTTTTATCTAATAGCTTTGGGTTAAATGCAACATTCTCGTTAGCATAGGTAGGACAATCATAGGTTAGTACAAGCCGAGCGCACTCCTGGGGGATATTTTTATAAAAAATGCAAGGAGGGATTCGGATTTTGGATTTCTGACTCATCAAATCAAACGTCCGGAAATCACCACTACATATTCGTAAGTGAATTAGGGTCCTTTTCAACAGCGTTTGCATGATCTGAACGTCGATTCCTCGGTAGAACATTGATTCAACTACCCCTTCCTCTGAGAGGGCCATTTCTTGGTGATGTTGAATTACTCGTCCCATGTTATTGTTCGTACGAGCACTCCTATATAAAATAAATATTACTGAAAAAGGGAGTCAATGTAGGGATCTAAGCCCATTAGACTTCCCATTCTTGTTCGACCGGTTTCGTCATGACGCATGAAATTTACTTTTTTTCCATCTTGAGCCATCTTGTGCCACGTTTGCTTCCCTTGTTATTTATAATATATATGTATATATATATTTATTTATTGGGGAGTTCCATTGGAGTGGAAAACATGCAGAAAGAGAGAGTGAGCCTGAGAGGGGAGGGAGATAAAAATAGAGGGCTGAAGTAGATCGGGAACCGAGAGGATACGGAGGGAAGAAATAGAATAGATAAACCGTAGGTAGAAGTAGCAACAAAAGATTCGTTTCCAAGAGAATAATTTCAGCTCTTGTTCCTCTTTATCTACGGACATGCCAAGGTATGCATGATCAGCTTTGTTTCACTTCTGGTGTCCGAGCCTGCTTTGATTGCTTTCGTCTTCTAGTGAATATAGAGCAAGAGTTCAATCAACTGCGAAATTGAGGGAGTTCAGCCTATGCTTCATGAAGGCTTGTCTATTGATTAGAAATGATTGGCTTCTGTTTGTGGCTTGGCCCGCTCATTTTGTTTCATGGGGTGTGTGTTTAATGTCTACAGATACGAGGGTAAGAGGATATTTTGATGTAAATGAATCGAGTTATATAATAGAGCTCTTGGCAAGTAACTTTTTTAGGCTAATTGTCTAGTCACACACTTTTGGATTAATAATGGGATAAGGTCCTGTAATCACAATGCTTGAGCAAAAGTTTGTGGTTGATGGTGAGCCTTGAACTTTGGTCATTGAGGTATTTAATTTCATGGGTTTCTTAAACATCATAATCCCTTGAGTCATGAGTTCTCTAATTTGTTTTGCATCGAAACAATTTAAATTACTTCTCCCACTCAATTTGGTGATTCTAATGGGAATGACCATCTTGAAATATTTTTCTTGCCCATTTATTGCTTGGAGAAGCTGGGTGATAGGAATTGATTGGAGGATGACTTGAGGAGATACGTGAAAATTAAGGAGATTGAAGGGATAATGTGGGAAATAAGTTTGTAATATATATATGTGTGTGTGTGTGTGTGTGTAACATGTTTTCTTGTTTTGTTTATGATTGTCAGGGTCGGTCGAGGCTGAGACCATGGTGAATGATATTTTGATGATCTTATGCTATTCCTATTGTGAAATAGCGCAAACATATAGTATATTCTTAATAATTGAGAAGTTGATTGATTATATTAAGGTATTAAAGTGTGGATTAGTGGATTAGATAACATGATGGCTACTTGCATATAGAATATATATATATATATACACACACACTTGCATGCTATTACTATGTGGTATAGATATGGTTCTTCATTTATTAGTATTTGATTAAAAAATGTGATACTATAATACATTTACGAGTATCTAACTTGTGTTGCTATGTTTATATAAGTAATAAAACTTATATTTATGGTGGCATTGCACTCTTTATTATGTATCATGTATTATTGTATATGTTTAGCTATAGTTATAGTGGTCGCTACACCAACGAAATAGAAATTGGGCTTATTAATTTATCACATATCCTAATGGGATACAAACATGGGACACGAGTGACCCAACCAGGATATGTGGGGTGACCCACTTTATAACTAGGTTGGAAAGCAAAGACTAGAGGAAAGAAAAGAAAAAGAAAAAAGACTTAAGAGCAACGAGTTTATTCTTATTATTGAAAGATAACGGATGGCCCTCGGGTTATTGCGGGGAGAGGCCATGCATGGACAAGAGATTGTCATGACATTGATATTCATATCGGTTGAGCCATGGGATATGGTATTATTGAGGAGAAGAGTGGCGATAACGTATAATTTTATCGTAAAAATAATGTAGTATAAATATCTGCATTTAATTGTTTTTTTGTACTTGTTGAAAAGGATGAGGAATGTGGAGTATGAATAAGGTCCGTCGTAGTAATGGGAGCTAAGGTATGGTTATATGTTGGATGATTCTAATATTACGTAGAAATTGAATGTATGGTATGTGTACATATTTATCCATAGTTTATCTGTTAGAAGGAAGGAACACTTAAATTAAATAATTGATCGTGTTGATATGTTAGATGGTTATATGTGTTGTTGTGAATGAAATGAAATATATGAAATGTGTAAGTATATTTGCTATGTTACTGTGGAAATTGTATTAAGGTATAGTTCACATATTCTGCATATATTTTTAGAGTAAAATTTGACAATTATGCGGAGTGGGTAAGGTAGATTTTGATTAGTAGGGATCGACGGGAGATCGTACAGTGTAGTTGGATTTGAATTTATGTCAGGAATTAATTCGAATGTTTTATTCAATTTTGTAAACTATATTATGGGTTTTGTTTTACTTATAAGTTGCTTCTTAATATTCTCGGAAATCATGAGCAGGTTTACATATGATTAGAATATTCAAATTTGTAGGGGAGATTCTGTCAAAATTTTGGGCAGTGACACTCAATCATAGACATTTCGGACTAAGAGTGGACCCAGTCGGACTGGTTGAGCAGTCGACATTTGATGAAGTGGTCAATGGAAGGACCACGTCTCATCCGTAAGATGCATGCTGCAACTGTGTAAGGATCATCAACGATCTTCAACAAGATGTCGAAAGACATTTATTGAAGACACGTGGTTGTTTTAGATCGCTATATCCATTTATTGACTGTTGAGTGATGAATGATCAACTAAGTGATGATCTCGCACTACCATTGGGTTACTTTACTGGTGCAATGCAAAAGAAATGATGAAGGAAACATATAGGTTGAAGATGTGGGTTGATTGTTGATTTGCTTCAAAACTTGATTATTCAGTCGGGACGATTGAACTTTTAAATATAAGATAGCAATATCTTGCTGAAGAGTCAATTTTGCTGGTCCGACAACGGGAATCAATTAGAAAGGAATCGCAGAGATTTCCCAGAAACTAATTGAAGAACTTAGGGAACAATCAGCCAGTCCAGTAGTTTCATATGGACCTACAAGATAAGCCCAGATGACATGTATCTTACATGGTATCTAAAGCCCTTAACCTTATGGTATAATCCTGGAAGATAAAAGAATTGGGCAATCATCTAATCAGACTGAAGAAGCTCGCGCGGTTAAGTATGCTGTGGTTGCTAGAGCTCTCCTACTGTGGTACTTGAGCTAGCTAGGATGATGTAAGTTGTAACTGAAGCTTTTGGTTCTTGCCATGGGTATAATTCACTCAGTTGTATTTTTCATAGTATAAAAATGTAATTCGGTTAACATGTAATGGAGCCAGGACTGTGAGAGAGGAGAAGCTCAATGGGAGCATAATGTTTTCAGATGATCTGTAATCTTTATCGTCTCTTTTGTATCTATTGCTAGCATAATCTCCTTTTCCATGTCCTGCAGGGATGACACGACTGGATAATTTGGTAATTATTTGCTGCTGCCCTGTACATGCAGCTGGCTAGCTAATCCATTCCGGCTCAATTGGAGCTTCCAACAAATATTGATAAGGAGATTGGTGGCAAAGAGCAGAATGTGGCGGTGAAACGTCCTGCAAAAACCCAGAGCTCCAGGTCGAAGAGGAGCTCATAAAGTAGCACCCAGCTGGTTCAAGATATATCCTGAACTGTGTTACAGAACAGTCTTTTTTCGATTTCATCAGTTACAACGATTGTTGCCTGCTCAGAAGTGACTAGCATCCAAGCTACGAAAGCAGGGGCAATCGTTCTGGCCTGACCCCACGACTTGATCAACTACGATGAAGTAGACCGCTTCACTGCTGACTCGGCACTTGCAGAGTTTCATCTTTAGCTTTTGAATCACCCACCATTGAAATTGCAATTCAAATGGCGGGATAAAGTCAAGCGTACTAACACAGCAGTTCAACTGGCATGGATCTCCTCTGACTTGCATGAGGTATCTACCAGCTCTGGAGTTGTTATGGAGCTACCTGTTGAATTTTAATTTGACAATATATGGTCCAACAATATATTATTGATCATGTGTCTCTGCTATCCAATTCGTCAACCCAATTAAGTGATCTAATTAAATTTATAAAATATGGTTTAACAGACAATCTGTAAGGTGTAGGGATCAATATGCAAAAACCATAAATTGATTTCTGATTTCTATGATGGGTGAAATTAGAAATTAATAAACTGAAGGCACTTATGTGCAATTTGCGGTTGTGGTCCCTGGGACATACGATATTATCGGCTCTTTTGATATCCCATTAGTCAACGAGAGTCAGAGTGAATCCCACATCCTCTGAAAGATTTTTCGTACAGTCCTAGAAGATCCATACCCGGTCAACCACACGAGTCCTATCTATGGATTCAGGTACGCTTCCGTTTATGTTTAAGCATTCTCTTTGATTTCAACATGTATGATCTTGAAGTAATTTGGATTAGGATAAATTCTAACAATTGGTATCAGAGCCTTTTGCGTGTTTGGATCATTGAGAATTTTAGTTTGATGTGATTGACTGATTTGGAAATTCGGATCACTGTTCATAGTAAAAAAAAAAAATTTCCGTCGGTGGTGTTCTGGCGGGCTTCACCGCCACCAACCAGCCGCTGGTTGGCTGCAGGGTGGGGCCTCCATGCCACCAGCCAGCCCAGGCTTCACCGCCACCACCCGCCGGCTACCGTAAATTCCCCTCCCGGCCAATCGACGAAGCTCCTCGGTCCAACCTCCGTTAGAGTCGCCATACCGCGGCCGAATGCAGCGGCTGAAATCGGCAGCTCGTGTCGTAGGAGGAGGAACGGGGCGTCGTTTGTGGGCCGTGGCTGCGGCCAATCGCCAAACCGGGGCGGTAGATAGTTGTCTGTGGGCCGTGGCTGCGGCCAATCGCCGAACCATGGCGGTCGACAGTTGCCTGCGGGCCGAGGCGGCAGCCCACATGGCCAGAGACGTGAAGGAGAGGTTGCCGATCTTGGCGGCCGACGTCCTCAGTGATCATCCGTTAGCGATAATTACGACTACGGTTTTGGATCGTGATTACTAGTGGCTAAGATCGTGGGATTCGGTTCAAACGGATGAAATCGTGCGGCGGCATTAGGGTTTTGGCGAAGCAGATGAACAGTAACCGGTCTGCATGTCACGCCGGTTCGGTCCAAATGGACCGGTCCGATGCAAATTGGGTCGGTCCGTACGGTTTGGATCGAAATTGGCCGGTTTGGGACCGGTCTGATGCAAATTATGCCGGTTCATATGGTTTAGATAGAAATTGGGCCGGTTTGGTACCGGTCCGATGCAAATTGGACCGGTTCATACGGTTTGGGTCAAAATCGGGCCGGTTTGGGACTGGTTCAATGCAAATTGTGCCGGTTCATACGGTTTGGGTCTAAATCGGTCCGGTTTGGGACCGGTCCGATGCAAATTGGGCCGGTTCATACGGTTTAGATAGAAATTGGGCCAGTTTGGTACCGGTCCAATGCAAATTGGGCCGGCTCATACGGTTTAGGTAGAAATTGGGCCGGTTTGGGACCGGTCCGATAGAAATTGGGCCGGCTCACACTGTTTGGATCGAAATTGGGCTGGTTCGAGACTGATTCAGGACTGGTTTGAATGGTTCCCTCATGTTTAGTTGATTTCTTCACCAATTTTGCTCCGATTTGAACTAATTCAAGAAAATTATAGTAAAATTAAGACCAATTCAGAACGGTTCAGACCTACTACAACCTGGTTTATACCACTTAAGGTCTGATTTAGCGGGTTTAAGCCTATTTTAGTCCATCAAAAGTTAAATCACTACCAATTATGTTTGGTTTAGGCTTTTAAACTCGATTTTTTGAATGTTGAATGAAATAATGACATTTTTTTATGTCTAATATTCAAGAATGAGTTAATTGAAGCAGCATCTCGCCAAAGTGAGCTCTCATGTGTAGATTGATTTATTCAAGAATGTATAAGATGTTTGCATGTTTGAAATTTCATGCGGGCAGTGGATCGGCCCAAAGGTAGGACACTGTTTGGCCGAGTTTCAAATATGCCTGCAGTAATAAATACGTGATAATTGTTGGGTTTCCATGTGAACATGAGTCGGCTCAAAGGAAGGCTCATTGTTTGACCGGATTGATTGTCAGTGTTTGATTACTGCATTGAGAGTACCGCTTACAAGTTGATTATTTTGTCCAAAGATGAAATATCAATGTTGTGCTTGGTATCTTATGATGGGATAGGCTGTTATTTCATTCACTATTCATGCATATGTGAGCTGATATATTTCCCATTTGTTCTTTGTTCTTTGTTCAGCTAATACTTCTGCTACATCGATTTCTGCCACTATTAATTCAATCCCTGTGCTAACTGGCACAAATTTTAAAGTCTGGAAAGAGAACATTATGATAGTTCTCGGTTGCATGGATCTGGACTTGGCCCTTCAGACTGAACGACCACCTGCTCTTACAGTTAACAGTTCCGTTGAGGCTAAACGGGATTTTGAGCGGTAGGATCGTTCAAATAGGTTGAGTCTTATGATCATGAAGTGTGCAATTCCAGAGACCTTCAGGGGCGATACCTCTGATGAGGAAGATGCCAAATCGTTCCTAGATGCCATAGAAAAGCGTTTTGAGAAAAACGAAAAGGCTGAGACAAGCACGCTTTTAGCAAAACTTATCTCAATGAGGTACACTGGCAACAGGAACATTCGTGAGTACATCATGGAGATGTCTAACATTGCTTCAAAACTAAAGGCACTTAAATTAGAGCTGTCCGAGGACTTGCTTGTGCATTTAGTTTTGATCTCTCTGCCTGCACAATACAGTCAGTGTCAAGTTAGTTATAACTGTCAAAAGGAGAAATGGAGTCTCAATGAGCTCATTTCTCACTGTGTGCAAGAGGAAGAGAGATTGAAGCATGAAAAGGCAGAAAGTGCTCACATGGCATTGACCTCTAAGAGTAAAAATAAGGGCAAAGGCAAGAAAAGGCCCATGAGTAAGGAAGCTGCGAGTGTTCCAGATAAGGTTAAGAAGCAAAAGCAACAAGATCAAGTTACTACTTGTTTCTTTGGCAAGCAAGATGGACACTTAAAGAAGGATTGTACCAAATGTCACGCATTGCGTGCAAAGAAAGGTACATCTCTCGCTTTGGTTTGTTCTGAGGTTAATTTGACCTCTGTACCTGCACACATTTGGTGGTTAGATTCTGGTGCTACTACTCACATAAGTGTGTCTATGCAGGGTTGCCTGAATTGCCGAAAGCCAAATGATGCTGAAAGATTCATCTATGTGGGCGATGGCAAGTCAATTATGGTTGAAGCAATAGGCAAATTTAGGTTATTGTTAAAGACTGGATATTATTTGGATTTGGAGGAGACTTATGTTGTGCTGTCTTTTAGACGGAATTTGGTTTCTATTTCCCAATTGGACAAATTCGGTTATCATTGCTCTTTTGGGAATTCTCAATTTCGACTCCTCCTTAATTCAAATGTGATTGCTACCGGTTCTTTATCCTTTCACGATAACCTTTACTTGCTTAATACAATTGCTTCATATGGAGAAACCTTGCATGCGGATTCACGCGGTACAAAGCGAAAATTAACTAATGAGAGTTCTGCAAAGTTATGGCACAAGCGATTAGGTCATATTTCGAAACAACGAATTGAAAGGCTTGTGTCAGATGGAATTCTTAATTCTCTTGATTTTACAGACTATGAGGTCTGTGTTGAGTGTGTCAAGGGGAAACGAACAAACATTAGGAGATTAGGTGCCGATCGAAAGTTAAACGTCTTAGAACTTATTCATACTGATATTTGTGGACCATTCCATACGGCTACCCGGAATGGTCAACAATACTTTATCACGTTCATAGACGATTATTCTCGATATGGGTACTTGTACCTCCTTAGTGAGAAATCTCAGGCCCTAGATGCATTCAAGAACTTTAAAGCTGAAGTTGAAACTCAACTTGGCAAGAAAGTTAAGGCCGTCAGATCTGATTGTGGTGGTGAATATTACGGTAGATATGACGGATCAGGTGAACAACGTCAGGGACCTTTTGCCAAATTCCTAGAGGAATGTGGAATCGTCCCTCAATACACCATGCCAGGAAGTCCTAACATGAATGGTGTTGCTGAAAGACGAAATAGAACACTCAAGGATATGGTAGGGAGTATGATTAGTCATTCTACTTTACCAGAATCACTCTGGGGAGAGGCATTAAAGACCGCAGCCTACATACTCAATAGAGTACCAACCAAAACAGTGTCCAAAACCCCTTATGAATTATGGATTGGGAAAAAGCCCAGTATTAAGCATTTTCGTATATGGGGATGTCCAGCTGAAGCTAGGCCTTATAGGCCAAGTGAAAAGAAACTGGAATTAAGAACGGTCACTTGTTATTTTGTTGGTTACTCTGAAAAATCCAGGGGTTACAAATTTTATGATCCCACTACTAGATTAATTCTTGAGACAGGAAATGCCCAATTCTTTGAGGAAGTTGAGTTTGTGGGGGGAGATAAGGCTAGAGACATTATTTTTGAAGAGAAATCAATTTCTCTTCCTACAGTCATTGCTTCTAATCAGGAGCAACATGACGATGTCATACAACTTCCTTTGCAACCTCAAGAGGTTGATCCAGAAGAACAAACTCAACAACCTCAAGAACATGTGCCATTAAGACGATCCACTAGAGAGAGGAGAAATGCAATTTCGGATGATTATATTGTATTCCTCCAGGAGAATGAAGTTGACGTTGGAATGATGGAAGATGATCCGATCAACTTCTGTCATGCCATGCAGAGCACTAATTCTCCAAAGTGGATAGACGCTATGAATGAAGAGATGTATTCCATGAAGGACAATGACGTTTGGGATCTTGTCCCTTTGCCAGATGGTGCGAAACCCATTGGTTGCAAATGGATATTTAAAACCAAGAGGGATTCTGTGGGCAATGTGGAAAGATATAAGGCTCGTCTTGTTGCTAAGGGATTCACACAAAAGGAAGGCGTTGATTATAAAGAAACCTTCTCTCCGGCTTCTACAAAAGACTCTTTGAGGGTCATTATGGCACTTGTAGCTCATTACAACCTCAAGCTACATCAGATGGATGTAAAGACGACGTTTCTCAATGGTGACATTGATGAGACGATTTATATGGTGCAACCAGAAAACTTTGTGGTTGGTGACCCAAAGAAAATGGTTTGCAAGTTAAAGAGATCCATCTATGGGCTAAAGCAAGCATCTCGACAATGGTATTACAAATTTCATCAAATTATTCTCTCATTTGGTTTTGAGATAAATGCAGCTGATGAATGTATATACCATAAGTTCAGTGGGAGTAAATATATTTTTTTGGTTTTATATGTCGATGACATATTACTTGCATGTAACGATATAGGCTTATTGCACGAAACCAAGAGATTTCTATCACAGAAGTTTGAGATGAAAGATCTTGGGGACGCCTCTTTTGTCTTAGGGATCCAAATTCATCGAGATCGCTCTCGAGGAATTCTTGGATTATCGCAAAAGAGCTATATTGAAAAGGTGCTAACTAGATTTGGCATGAAGGATTGCAAGCCTCTTGATACCCCTGTTTCTAAGGCAGATAAATTCAGTCTTAATCAATGCCCCAAAAATGAATTTGAGCGTAAGGAAATGCATAATATTCCCTATGCATATGCTGTTGGGAGTTTAATGTATGCTCAAGTCTGTACGCGGCCGGACATTGCGTACATTGTTGGGATGTTAGGCAGATATTTGAATGATCCTGGTAAGGAACACTGGAAAGCAGTCAAACGGGTTTTGCGGTATTTACAAAGGACAAAACATTACATGCTCACATATACGAAATCAGATCAGTTGGAGATCGTTGGATATTCTGATTCTGATTTCGCCGGATGCCAAGACAGTCGCAGATCTACATCAGGATATGTTTATCTGTTGGCTGGAGGAGCTGTCTCCTGGAAAAGTGCTAAGCAGACACTTGTAGCCGCTTCAACTATGGAGGCAGAATTCGTAGCTTGCTACGAGGCATCTAATCATGGGATATGGCTGCGGAATTTTGTCACAAGACTGCGAATTGTTGATGGAATAGAAAGACCACTAAAGATATTATGTGACAATAAGTCAGCAGTAATGTATTCCCATAACAATAGGAGCTCTTCGAAGTCAAAGCACATTGACATCAAGTTCCTAGTTGTTAAAGATAGGATTCAGAGTACTCAGTTGTCTATTGAACATATTGGTACAACTTCCATGATTGCGGATCCGCTCACTAAGGCTTTAGCACCCATAGTCTTTCATGAGCACACTGCTCATATGAGTGTAATATCATACTATGATGCTAAGGTGTAGTGGGAGTTTGTACAATGACTATATTTGTTCATGATGACTATTTTGAATTATTTTCTGCAAAAATAAAGTTTTCAGTTCATTTGCATTCTGAATCTCGCTTATGACTTAAAGTTGATCTCCATAAGGTTTGAGGAGGACCAGTTGGAAATAGGCATGTTTAGATCACATTACATGTAATTTCCATGCTGCATACCTGCACTTGATTTATGTCGTTGGGTGTGTTGACATACGTGATCATTGATGATTCTAGTCACAATAAATGGGATGAAGAACGCTTTGGTTCTATGTTGATACATTCAATAGACGAGATTGTTGAGATTGTTGATATGGATAGCATTTTTGAGCTCAATAAAGTATTTTGGTGATACATGACATATGGGATATATTTGTTGGCCCAAGTGGGAGATTGTTGAATTTTAATTTGACAATATATGGTCCAACAATATATTATTGATCATATGTCTCTGCTATCCAATTCGTCAATCCAATTAAGTGATCTAATTAAGTTTATAAAATAGGGTTTAACAGACAATCTGTAAGGTGTAGGGATCAATATGCAGAAACCATAAAGTGATTTCTGATTTCTATGATTGGTGAAATTAGAAATTAATAAACTAAAGGCACTTATGTGCAATTTGCGGTTGTGGTCCCTGGGACATACGATATTATCGGCTCTTTTGATATCCCATTAGTCAACGAGAGTCAGAATGAATCCCACATCCTCTGAAAGATTTTTCGTACAGTCCTAGAAGATTCATACCCGGTCAACCACACGAGTCCTATCTATGGATTCAGGTACGCTTCCGTTTATATTTAAGCATTCTCTTTGATTTCAATACGTATGATCTTGAGGTAATTTGGATTAGGATAAATTCCAACACTACCTTGTCGGGAAGCCAATTAGAGGAGTTGTTATTTGGGGGAGGGCCATCACCAAGAAGTGTGGCCATTGTTGGCGTCGGATGGCTTCCTCTGAACTCGCAGAAAAGATGGTCTTGTCAGTCAGCTGGTCTTCGATGCTTCCAGTTTTCGTCCCCTCCCACTTCATTAATCGAATCAGGATGCAGATTGATACACTTGCCATACCTTAAATCACATATCAAGGAGCGTCTCGAAATCATGCAACTGAACGGGTACTTATTCCAAATGAAACCTTAGTCTTACGGGGGATAGTGAACACTGTCCATCAATATCCCTGAGATATAACTGAGAGCCTTCCATAAGAGACAGGCGGGGGAAGGGCTGCACAGGCCCTCGTGCATGGAAAGAGGATCGTGTTGCTGTGAGGATTGACAAATGATGCGGAGGATATTGAATCGGGTGCGGAGCTGTGAGGAGTGGACCGTTGGTTGGACCGAACAGTCACACCACACATTCTCGCGAACGGTCTCCCTCCAACCGGTCAATCCCTTCTCAGGGCTAAAACCCACGTGGATTCTTCTTTATAAGGAAAAAAAAGATGTAATCCGTAAGCACGAAACCCATAATTTCTTGATACTATAATTATAAAAGAAAATATATAAAATCTAGAACAATATTCATGATATATTATGCTAAGCGTTTTTTTCCCCAATATTTGTGTAAAGCTGTGGTTGGATGTTATAATTACACGTGGTTTTTCGATTACACGTGCGATTGAAATAAGCAAAATGGGTGTTTGCACATGTGAAAAGGTAAATTCCCAGCAAACTGATCAATTAACATACCTAAGTGACTGACGGACGATGGACGGTGAGGAATGCCGTGAAGGATATGATGTGATAATTACCTTCTTTTCCCCAATAAATTGGACTTCTCTACGCAGTGAGATTTATAAAATTGCAACGATACCCTTTAAAGTTTTGCTATTACGAAGAGACACTAAAAGCTTGGAAGATTGCACACCTAATTGACACGTGCTGATTAGAAAATTGCGACGTATATTAACTGTATACAAGAAAAGAGAGATGAAATTTTTTTAATTAATTAATTACATATATACTAGATGGTTAAAGGTGAATTTGAAAAAAAATAGGGGGTAAAATCGTAAAATAGGCCGCCGCCTAACGAGAATATTGAATCCACTGCTCGTTCCCTTTATAATCTCCCTCAAACTCCCTCTCTTTTGGCCCACTCTTCTTTTTCTTCAAACCAAACATTCAACAACGCTCTCCCTCCCCCATCATCAATGGCGATCCTCCCGGTCTCAGCCCTCCTCCTCCTCCTCTCCCTCTTCCTCACCCTCTCCTCCTCGTATCCCGATGTCTTGCTGCCGACGTCCTCTGGCCCACGAACCGACCGGGAGCTCGAGTCCCTCTACGAGTCGTGGCTCGCCCGCCACGGGAAGGCCTACAACGGCCTCGGGGAGAACGAGGCGAGGTTCGAGATCTTCAAGGACAACCTCAGGTTCATCGACGAGCACAACTCGTTGAACCGGAGCTACAGGCTGGGGCTGAACAAGTTTGCCGACTTGACCAATGAGGAGTACCGGGCCAAGTTCCTCGGGACGAGGCCGGATGCCAAGAGGAGGGTCATGAAGGCTAAGGCAGCCAGCAACCGCTACGCTTTCAGGGCCGGCGACAGGCTTCCCGGCTCCATGGACTGGCGGGCGATGGGTGCAGTCAACCCCGTCAAAGATCAGGGGGCTTGCGGTAATTTCTCGATTCTCCAAGTCTACTGATACTCTTATGTTTACTGCACTTTGTATGTGTCGACTTTTATGCCTTTAAGATAATCTGAAGATCCGGATGATCTTAACCATGCCAGTATTCAGTGGATCCGAGGAAATCGTGGATCAATTTCGGTTATTTGGTTGTACAAAAAGTACAGGAATCTTTCAGTATTCTCATTTATATTGGAAAACGAGAACAATTCGAGAAAATAATGAGGACAAGAAGATCTGCTAGCCTTTCTTGGATGGCATGAGAAGTGTCCAATCTTAATTGAATGGTAGTTTAGACCGTCACTCTATAGAGGGAAAGAAAGGTAGTTTGGACTTTGGACCAGCTGGACTGGGAAATTGGAAAATGGAATTTGGAATTTTCTGCGTTTTTCTTTTCATTTCCTGGAAAACTGGTCAGTGCGTCACCGGGAAAACATTTAAAAAATAAAATAAAATATCATTAACAAATTAGTTGATATAAAACACTTGACTTATGAGGTTGTCTTGCAATATATATAATATAAATTAGCATCAATGATGATAATGTAATTATCTACTGCTCTACTTGTATACCAGGAAGCTGCTGGGCGTTCTCGACGATCGCAGCTGTTGAGGGCATCAATCAGATTGTCACCGGCGAGCTGATCTCTCTCTCGGAGCAGGAGCTTGTGGACTGCGACCGGTCCTACGATGCAGGTTGCAACGGGGGCCTCATGGACTACGCCTTCCAGTTCATCATTGACAACGGTGGGATCGACACGGAGGAGGACTACCCATACAAGGGTGTCGACGGGACATGCGATCCATCCGGGGTGGGTAGCCGTGGCTTATGGAAGTTTTCTTAAGCTATTCCACTGTCTCTATAATGTTCCAATGCTAATGGTATTGTCGTTGTCTGAGTATTGCAGGTGAACACAAAGGTAGTCGCCATTGATGGGTACGAAGATGTCCCACCCTTTGACGAGAGGTCTCTCAAGAAGGCCGTAGCTCATCAGCCGGTGAGTGTTGCCATCGAAGCCAGCGGCAAAGAATTCCAACTCTACGAATCAGTAAGCGGTTCATCCCTCCTTATATTCCTCAACTTGATATCGATGTGTTATAGTCGTGGAAACGAAGCATGACCAATTTCTCTTATATCCTTAGGGTGTCTTCACCGGAGAGTGTGGAACTGCCCTCGACCACGGAGTGATCGCGGTCGGGTATGGGACGGAGCACGGGAAGGACTATTGGCTCGTGAGGAACTCGTGGGGAACGGGTTGGGGTGAGAATGGGTACATCAAGATGGAGAGGAACATCGTTGAGAACTTCTTCGGGAAGTGCGGGATCGCCATGGAGGCATCTTACCCTATCAAGACCAGCGCCAACCCGGCGAGGTCCAGTGAAGGGTACTACAGCAGCGCTTGAGAGAGCTGAGAAGAGGGGGAGATTGAAACGTTTGGAGTTAAAGGTGCGAAAGGTGAATTCTTGATTGTGTCGGGCGGAAAATCCATTCGCTTCCTCTATCGCCATTTCCGATTATTGATTGTGCATTACTTCCCTTTATTTACGCGGTCCACAGTTCATTGTAAATAGCTGTCCTATCTCATGTGGGGAAGAATTGCACCTGAAGAACTGATGTTTTCATTTGCTAATAAATTCGAAGTCATTCATGTTCTGAGCACTCTCTTCCTTCTTCCCGATCCCGATCGCACATGAATGGACGGGACATTCTTCATCCGTATTAAGATTTGAGTCGAGATACGTCATATTCCATGCTCGACCCTGATCATTTACTCCGCTGTTGACATGATGTTGCCAAATGACCCAATCCATGGGCTATAATTTCCCTGACTGCACTATTGCAGCTTTGGTTCATCTGTTGCTCACCTCAGCTCGGGCCTTCTGAGGTTTACTGATACTAATATGTCTGCAGGCCCTTGAGATAGCGATAGCCCGAGTTGTGATGATCTTTCTTTCATTGTTTTGGCAAAAGTTGTAAGATTGTCCTGTTCGGCCTGCCTCGTATCTAAAATGAGAATCTTTTAAATCAATAAACTAAATTTCATTCACTTAGGAACTAGAGGAATTGCTTCCCTAAAACACATATAGATAAGGTTTGCAAAAGAGTGACCTAACCACGTGCAAGGCTATTATCGAGTCTACTTATCCAAAGACAGGACCAATGAATAAAAGTCCCAGCTGTGGCTCAAAAATGATTCAAAACATGAGAGCAGTCCGAGAGGAGGGAAGCAAGTCGAGCTACCCTATTTGCAGACATAACTAATTCCCAGGCATCAGAATGGAAAATGACGGCAGACCGATTCATATCGAAAAAGAGGTAGCTACAATGGATTGCCTCTTGTAAAAAAAGAGATAGCTACACTTCAAATGGTCCTTGGAGATGAAATTTCAATCATGCGTAGACAGCAGCAGACAGCAGGAAACAGGGGAGAAGGAGGAGGCGTATGCAATTCAACTATGATATTGGTCAATACAACATTCGCTAACGCCATTATAGTTCCAAAGTGAATTCTACAAAGCCACTTGATAACTAAAATTATACCTGTTGGCAACTTGAATTTGAAAAATTACGGGAAAATGCCATCGGTTAACTTCCCTCAATGTGAATCAGCAATGTAAGTAAAAAATGATACAGAACCAAGCACAAGGGAAATCGGCCGTCATGCATTCTTTGCCACCAGGCGAAATCAACAAAGCTGCTCCTGCTTCAATCATGATGAGGCACTAGAAGACGTGTTTACTGATAGCATGACATGGAAGGAGCTTCATATGGCTTAGAAAATTTTCCCTTGGGATAACTGCCTACTTATGACCACGTTGGGAACTTAATCTTTGGGAAGATTTGCAGTTGTGTCAGTTGAAGAAGACCTCTTCCCATATGTCTGTCAAAAAGCAGGAGAAAATGAAAATTGGGTCAATTATATCACAGATTATAGTAACTAGGCAATGAGATGAGCAAGGCAAGTATCTCATACCCGTTTCCCAAAGGTGAATGGAAGGTATTTGTATTTGATCATCATTGTAATTTGTCTCCTCATAGTGGCAGTAAACAACACCATCCAATAGAAGAGGAGAATCGGCCAAAACACGGGCACGTCAATTATGGGAAAGAAGGTCAACATGAAGCCAATCAAGAAAGCATACATCAATGATAACCTTCAGAAAAAAAAAAACCATCATGTTATTGTTCCTATTCAAGAGAAGTGTTAAGAGTTCAATTTTGGTAACTAGAACCTCTTCCCAATTACCAAGATAATTCAAGCACTAACCACGAGTAAGCACTGCTAATGATATGAAAAACTGGAAGGGAAACCCAATATCCATATGCAACCCCCCGACACCCACCCACCCCCCAAAAAAAAGGAAGAATAATTCCGAGTCATGCCAATCACCATCAAGATTCTCAAGTAAAATGCAATCCTTCTTATCCATGTGGCATTGATTCTCCTATCACCAAAAAATAGGAAATCAAAGTCCAAGAATCATAGAACTATGAATTTGGTTAGAACCATCCACTGGTATCCGAGTGCTCCCATATTTGTCCCATTCATCTCTAACGACAATGTACAAGGAGTCTAAGAGGCTACATCCAACTAAGAAGAAACTGAACATCTCTTCTTTCTCCACTTCATTGATAACTCCACCAGAAGTTTGCCATCTGACTTGCCACCAGAAGAGTAGCATGAGTTAAAAATCTGCAAGAAAGATGCATACGATACACCTTCCTCTACAAATAAGTACAACGTTCCCATCCCACCTTAAAAAAAAAAAAAGAAAACATAGGAATAGCTCAAATGTCCCAAACACATAGTTCGGAACCAAGCTCGTCGCTTTGGCAATATCTGACACACAAGACATGATTCAATCCTTCTATAAAATTGATTGAACAATCAATTTATTCATCGTCATAAATTATCATTCTTCTTGCTAAAATTGGGAACGGAGCCATCAATTGCAGCTTGCCGGCGGAAGGATAAGATTTCTCCGGATAAGAGCCAAATTAAATTGACGGTCCAATGAGGAGAGTCCTCAGAGATGGTTAAAGAGAGAAATGAAAAGTCAAACGAAAGGCATACCAGAACTTGAACTCGGGGAGGCGGCGGACAAACGGCCGGAACTCGTCGGATCCGCGGGTGGGGAGGGTGGGCCCATCCATAAGGTCCTGCATCTCCGGATCCACCTGAGGTGATAGGAAGCCGATCAGGAGGTTCAGCATGTAGATCCCGAGGGCATAGGTCACGATGTAGAACCCTTGGACGAGGTAGACGCGGAGGAAGTACACGAAGGCGAATCCCAAGAAGGCGATCCAGCGGTAGAGAACGTAGGGGACCGACTTGTCGAGTAGGTGACGGTACCGTTGCGACACGGCGAAGGTCCACCGCGACAGGGCGGACGAGGCAGAGGCGGAGGAGAGATCCCCCGATGAAGTAACGGTCGCGCCAGCGTTCTCCATCGGTGGGTCCCTCTGGCTTCTCTACGGCGACCGTACGGTGCAGCTCGCTCTCTAGATATTTTTACTTTTGGTTTTATACTGGATAAGAAGGAATATTGGATCTGCCGGTTAGCCCCTAACTGTACCCTATTTCTCAGTTTGCCCACTAATGTTTTTGAGTTTCTTACATTTACCCCCAAGATCGGCAGTAAAGTTTGTCATGTGACCATAATAACTAAAAGGAAAATTTCAGCAAATTTGGTTATTCGCATGTCACAATTTTTTAAGTTAAATAAAAAAATGTCAGATGATTTTCGGCCATTACATAGCATATCGAAAATTCGATAGTATTTTAGTATGTATATTCATTCATCACAATGAATACTACAACTTATAGTATTATGGTAACATAATAAACATAAAATATTATATATTTTTATTATCTAAATCATTGTGATAAATTGTTCTAATAAAATAATAAGAGAAAATAAAAATATAAGACATATTCCTATAATTGTAAGAAATATTCCAAGAATTATTTGCTCAAAATATTTTCAACACTTTCTAAAATTTTTAATTGTAAAAGAGATTATAGACATGAAAATGGAAAATGGGATATTGTGAGTTTTAATGGTAAAAATGGGATTCACAATTGCTTGATTCAAAGCCGAGGATTGATTAGATAATATATATTTGAAGTTTTTGAATTAAAAAGAAAAAAAAAGAAAATAACTTTTGCCAAAATCGATTAGTTCTGGCATCGAATTAGCAATACCTCTTAAATCAATTTTTTAAATTAATTTAAAAAACGTTATTTTGGATATATATTTTGGGGTCACCTTCGCTTTCTGCAGATTCAAGTTCACGCTTTTCCGTAACGGGCAATTCCGCCAGTGCAGCTGCCCTGCAAAATCTTAATCAAATCCCGCTAGAAAGAAGGAGAAGAAGTAGATTGAGCTCGCAATCTTCTCCAATCTCATCTACGAGAAGGTACAGTTGATTATACTTGCATTTCTAGAACAATTCATGTCACGGTCTCGAATTCAGGATCTGCGAGTGACTACAGCTGATCTGAAAATTTTCCTTGAAGCACATTCTCCGGATCTCTCCATCTTGAACGGACTGGAAGCCTTGCACTGTATAAATCGAAAATATGAGTATGTGAGATGCATGTTAGAGCCAGCAATCTGATTGTCGTGTCAGTTTAGGGGAGCTTATGCTGAATGGCGGTCCCAATTGCTGTAAAATGATTTGCAATCTTTGACTTCACCAATGATTTCTTTGCTTGCAACCTTTTCTTCGCTCTACTTTATCGAAAATCTTTTAATCTCTGAAAACTTCGGATGCTGTCGACCGGTTACTATAACATGCATTATCGTCATTTTCAATGATTTTGCTATGGCTAAGTTGAGGTTAGTATTTCGAAGAACCTTTACTTACAGATTCTTTTAGTTGAAGCTAAAGTGTATAGCAGCTTATTATACGCGAGGAAGACGTCTTATTAAATTATGAAATGCAAGTTGAAGTCTTTAATGAATATTGAATCACAAATTTTGACATCCTGAAGCGGATAGGACTATGAGGGGCGAGGTATAGTCAACATTACTGGAAAAAATTAGGAAATTGAGAAGGGAAAGCTAAAGGAAGATTGATGAAATTTCACCATAATCCATCTTTCCTTCTCGGCCGCCTCTCGATTAATCTCAGCTTGGCATACTTATCAGTTGTTAATTTAGAAAGCCTGCCATTGCATCCCATACAATTGCTAATCTTGATTTCCCATTGATTTGGCCGCTCAAAGTAAGAGTTGGTAGACAATTAACATTTTTTATTGCTGGAATGATTTATTTGTGGTCTGTCTGCAATGTTAAGTGTCTGAAAGGAGATGCTACTTAAATGTCAATCCATTAGGACATTTTACTCGTGTTCATCAATAACTTAGTTAAAAGCAAAAATAGAAAGACTATAGATTGGAAGCTGCATATACACGTGGATAATTCTTACTACTTTTTCTTTTTGAGCTGAATGACAATTCTTAAAACTAGTGTGCTAAAGTCATGCATCTGAGTTGTATCTCTTCTTGAACCTTCATCTGATTGCAGAATGGATAGTAAAGCCATGGAACCTTCATACCCACCCCATCCTAAAAATGTTTTTGAGCAAGCACACCCAGTCTCTTCAGCTACTCATACAAACACTTCTGCACAAGAATCCCCATCTCTGTTATCTCCTTCTGGCATAACATCCTGGGCTAGGAATTTCAAAATCCCACAGTCCCTGGCAAATGCACAGGATAGCTCTGGGTTCTCAGCGATCTCCCGATTTGCTACTGAAATAAGATTACATCTGCCTACTGCAACTTCCACAACAAAGGATGGTGCTCAGAACTCTACAACTGATCAGTCTGGTGTACTGGAGTCATTTACTAAAGGCTTTGTTGACTCATCTCGGAGTGCCATGAAGGCTGTACAGGTCAAGGCACGCCACATGGTGTCCCAAAATAAACGAAGATATCAGGTTGTACAACCATCTCTTTTTTGATGTTCTTGTTTTCTAGTGTCCTCCTTCGATTGCGATATGGATATTTCGTTCTCTGTCTCTACTTCATTAGCATGATTCAAAATTTTACAGGAAGGAGAATTTGATTTAGATCTGACATATATCACCGAGAATATAATTGCCATGGGATTTCCTGGTGGAGATATAAGCTCTGGAATTTTTGGATATATTGAGGTGACAAGACTCTGCCAGCATTTTCCCTGAAAAGCCTGTTGACTTCCTGATACTATGGTATTTGATATTTGTCATGCAGGGATTTTACCGTAACCATATGGAAGAAGTAATAAGGTTTTTTGAGACACATCACCAGGTAATTCTTTCAATTTATGATGTAGTGTGGCTTTAGACAATATGTACAACTTCACCTCCATGTTGCACCATATTTTTGGTTTTTACTTCTTCCTTGTACAAACATTTTTCAGGGAAACTATAAAGTCTACAATCTATGCTCAGAAAGGCTGTATGATGCTTCGCTTTTTAAGGGAAAGGTAGTGTCCTTACTGAATGGATGAGCTTTCTAGATAAACTAATAGGAAACCCATGATTATGCAGTAGGATACAAAATATAGACATCACCTCTCTTTTTCAGCCTTTCAGATACTATATTACTGCATATGTTCTATATATCTCTCCATGAGTTTTTTCCTGAATGCCTGGTTCTTTCAGAGCTACATGCAAATTGGAACTTTTAAAAGCACATTATCTGCTAGATATATTTAATATCAACAGTATATAGTCCTAAACTTTATTGCTAATAACATGACATCTTTGGCTTTGCCACCAAACTGTATCTATCACATAGGCTGCATGAAGAATAGCTATAACTTCCATCATTGTCAGCTAGGATCCAGTTTTCCTCTAATTTATCTCGATTGTAGCAGTGGATCTAATTTGTTATTAATGATTATATATTTCACTTGCCATCCCAGTACTGGGGCTCTCTCTCATGTAAGCCCTTTACTGTACTATACTTGCTTCCGCCTTTTCATTTCCCTTTTCCTCCTACACCAGAAGTTTATTTATCATTCAAATGGACCTAGAATATGTAAATTTGACTTGTGCAGGTTGCTAATTTCCCATTTGATGACCACAACTGTCCTCCAATCCAACTCATATTATTGTTCTGTCAAAGTGCTTGCTCATGGCTGAAACAGGATATACAGAATGTTGTGGTGGTGCATTGTAAAGCTGGCATGGCAAGGACAGGATTGATGATCTGTAGCCTTCTCTTGTATCTCAAGGTAAGCAGTTGCTGAAGATTCTGTATCTCCTGATCTCTGTTTGATGCATTTTTAAAATAAGCAAGTTGTTGTGAACTTGACTTTTTCATTTTGTTTCTTTCCCATTTGCTGTCTCTGCAGTTCTTTCCAACAGCTGAAGAAGCCATTTCCTATTACAATGAAAAAAGATGCATAGATGCAAAGGCTCTGGTTCTCCCCAGTCAAATTGTTAGTCATATTAATGTCCACTAAATTTTGTTTCTGTGTGAATGATTTCCCATCTCCATGTTCTTCTGATCGTCCTCTCTTTCTTCAGAGGTATGTCCAATATTTTGAAAATATCTTGACAGGCTTCAAAGGAGAAACTCCACCAGGACGTAGGTACATACGATATACATTGAGAGGAATTTACGCCCACTTTTAGTTAGTTCAGTGCTCCATAGTTTGCACTTTACATTCTACTGAGGACACTGAAGTTTTGTTTGCACAGGTGCATGCTTAGAGGATTCAAGCTTCATGGTTGTCCTTATTGGATAAGACCATCCATTACCATATCTGATCACAGCAGTATGTTAAAGCACAGTAATTATATGCCTACCTTATGTGGATGGAAGCACTAATTGTGAAACCCTGAATATTATGATATCCACAAGTAGGGTAAATACATGGTTCCATTGCATAAGAATACTCGAATGACCCTGAAGAATGCACATTTCAGATTGGCATCAGAATTTAATAGATATAGAGAGCTTCTGAAAGTTGAAATTCTTTACCATTAAATTTAACTTCAAAATGAGTTATGTTTTTTTAACCCGTCACTTCCATTGGTCAAAATTCTATAAACTGTAGTTTTTGTCATGTTCTTTCATCAATAGAGGCTTCATTCTAAAATAACTTGCTATGTTCATGCATCATATGCCTCCGATGATTCTTTCTTTAATCACAGGAGTTCTTTTTTCAACAAAAAAGCATCCAAAGACGAAGGATCTGATGGTAAGTTCATATGATTGAGAAGCTCCTCCTCCCTCCTTTCCTCTCTGATTGGTTCGCTCCTCAAATTGGTTTTTACTATATTCCTGCAATAAATCTCATCTAATTAGACAGGTTTGTCATATGCAGCCTGAAGATTTCTGGATCAGGTCTGCAAAGAAAGGAATAGTGATATTTGCCTTGCCAGGAGAGCCTGGTTTGACGGAACTGGTGGGAGATTTCAAAATCCACTTTCACGAACGCCATGGGGACTTCTATTGGTTGGTCTATTACTTTTATGCTCTAATTTCTCCGCTATAAAAACTAAAACTCTTTATGGAGAACTGGAGTTTTGGTGATGCCCTTGATGATGGTGATCGATTACTTATTTCAATCCAAACTTTAGACCATCAAAGTGATGAAAAAGATATTAACTTACTATGTACATCATCCACCTTGAGAGAAACCTGTGATTATAATGGGCGTTTGTTTTTATTTTCCTAAACATGAGCTATATCCCAGTGTTCTCTTTTACTTATTCATTTAAGTTTTGGTTATCTCATTATGTCTTCTTTTCTCTCTTGTAGTTGGTTGAATACCACCATGATGGAGAACAAGACAATCCTGAGCTCATCGGATCTCGATGGCTTTGATAAGGTTAATAATTGGCTTATTCTGTTATAGCCCGTCCAGTGCAGTGGAATCAAAAGAGAATTCAATACCTTAAGCGTTATGGCATTGCATTTGTTTCCCTTCAATTGTACCGAGCATTATATTGTCATACATATCATTCCATCCATTTCATTATTCAGATTTCCTGCAAGAAAGGGAAAATGAAAGATTTCCATCATGCAGATTTCTCAGTTTCTTTGTATGATTTGCCCTAAGACAATGTGTGGATTGCACTGCAGCGGAAACTGCCTTCTCCTGGATTCCAGCTCGAAATCGTGATGGTTGACTACAACGAATCTCTCCATTCAAAAACCAAATCCGATGGGAGAAAACCCACGGACTCCTCCGACCAGAACTCTGGCTTCAGCACTGAAGCCTCTTCGGACCCAAATGTGAAGAAGGCGTCTAGGAATGAAGTCGATGATGTTTTCTCTGACAGTGAGGGAGAGGATGAGGTTCCAAAGAACAGGCGCACCCAAACTACCGATGATGGAGATGGACCTAAAGCCACTAGTCATGCATCAAAGGAGTCTTCTGTCCGAGATGTCCCAGCAGGGAGCAATGAACCTGCACGGCAGAGAGATTCAGAAAAGACTGAATCTCCAAGGATCCACATATCTAAGCCGGACTCTGAAGGAGCAAGCGAATTCAAGGTTGTTGCAGCAGATGCTTCGGTCTTTACCTTTGGGGATGAGGAAGACTGTGAAAGCGAATGATTTCAAAGACCCATCAAACAAATGTGGGGTAGAAGAGCGTTCCGAAGTTTTTTTTTTTTTAACTGTTCATCTTATGTTAAGTATAATTCTTTTCTTCTTCCTTTTCTTGTTCCTGTGGCTACCAGAATGCAGCTGGAGTGAAGGATCCCTGTAGTCAAACTCAACAAGGTATGGCATCCGGTGTTCGGATCGGATGTTGTTGTACTATTTCTCTTCTATATTATCGAAAGCACGACTATTTATTTTCTACCTTAGTAAAATATGGATCAGTAGGAAAGAACCATTTGATTTCCGGGAACAAGCCGTGAAGAAAATATGCGCCGAAGCAAGATGGTACTCCTGGGGCATGGTCTTGTGGAGTTCTTGGATCATTAACGGGTATGGACGAAGAGCTTTGCAATTCCAAACAAGAATTATGTCACCGACTAGAGTGAGTGCTCATACATCCAACCAACAGTCGATGTTCCTCCAGTTCCTACTCCTATCTCCCTGCCACTGATCCATCCATCTCTCGGAGTACAACTCCATGTGTGTGTGTGTGTTTTTTTTTAAATAGTAACGCCAATTCACGTTTCATCTTGCTAAATGTTAGACGAAATTGGCTTTTTTTTTTCTTCCTTCAAGTCTGCAAGGTTGCATTTCCGATTCATGTGGGACAGATGAGAGAGCTTTCCCCATTCCCCACCTTTGCTCTTTCCATGCAATATCTGAGTTTTTTTTCCCCCTCTATCTTCTTAATTTCCTCAAATAATTGTTCTGATTATTATTATTTTTCTCTCTTTTGTATCGAGTTGTCTCATTTTTGTACCATCCTGCCTGTTTCCCACATTGGCAGCCTCAGCCTCATTTTTGTATCATTCTTTCTTCCAAGGTAATCTCATTTGATTTAATATGAGGAAAAAAGCTTTACCGTAAATGGAATTGATGTAATTATTTTAAGAACACAACCAAATTAATATATATATATATACACGAGTTAGAAAGTTAAAAATATCAATTTTATTCTGTTTACTCAGATTCAAGCCTATCAGACACAGTTATAGCTTTAAAATCCTAAATCATGAAATCTCATATTATAATCCAAATGATATAGTCTATAGCATAAATTTTGAGTTTTACATGAAAGATCCCAAAATGATTCAATCTGTAGATCCTTTCTTAATGAAATTGATCAGCTCTCATTTCCCGACAAATCATCAATGGATGTTGTTGGATGGAGCTCCTTTCTTTCGTAGAACTTCCGCTGATTCATACCACAGAATCAACATCGAAATTCTCTCGCCCGCAAAAACTTATTGCATTCCATCCTGCCCCGTTCCCGCTATTATTTCTTCGGTGCATTAAGCCTCGGATCCATCCGCCATTGAGGGTGAGAAGGAAGAAGTATCGACTCACTCACATTCACGACATTCTCGAGCAATTTTCGTGGAAAATAATAATAATAATAATGTCACCATTCAAATTTTCAGAAAGACAGTGCTCGTCAATCATATGGCCAACAAAAGATGCCATGGGTGTTACTGGGGGGAGCAGGGCAACCTTCCAGTGTCTGATGGTGCTTTCTGGGTAATTGCTCATTTTTTGACGTTGTTCTCCAGTACGGTCCCCAGACATTAAATGTCCTCCTCCGCTTCTCGCTTTCCTCTCAGCTAGTTATGGGCTGTGCACGAGCATACGTCGAGACAACCTCAATTGATTTACAACGTCCAAAAGCTCCCGCTGCAGCGTGTTCTGATCTGTAGCTGCGGCTTCTGCTCATGCCGTGCTTTGAATCGCGTACGTATTTCAGGATACACGATCGAGAGATCGAACCGGGGGGTAAAATTCTTGCATCGTTAAGCCGATATGAGCGGTAAGTCATTTGCCATGATTTATTGATACCAAGAAGGGCGGAAGAGAAAACAAAAAAAAAAAAAAACAGAGTAATCTTATGAGAGGAAAAGGCAACAGACAAAGTTAAACAGGCTGGCTGGTACATTTAATTGCACTGAATCGTAATACAGTAAACTAGTGGCTGATGCCCACTTGAAACAAAGAAAATTTACTCTTTTAAGTAATTAAGATAATTTAATATTTTTACGTTTAAATAAAATTTTAACCTATCGATTTTATGAATTCTGACTGGATTTGAATATGATTCAATCCAAGTATCATGATTATATATATATATATATTATGAGCGGTTTAACGAAAAAAAAAGGAAGGGATGTACGAAGATATGTCAGCTGTGTTGACTAAACGATCACGTATGATTGGGACACGTGGAGCTCTCCGCAGGACATCAAGATACTCTGCGACTTACGGTACCACGACACCGTTTGGTAATTATACTAATATGGACAGGCAATTTCCCGCCCCGGGCCCTTCTCTCTGGCCGGTCAACACTTCTTCCCAGAAATAATCTCCGTCGGTCGCCCCCACCCCACTCGCAGCCTCTCGCGTCCCAATTAACAACAATGTTTAATCCGATCCTTTTATTTAAGCTAATCGATTTTCATTTAAATTTGTCGGTCGACAACACATCATTTTTTTGAAAAAATTAAATTATATAATTCAGTTTTTAGTAATAATTATTCACAATCCCAAGAAAAAATGAAGCTAAAAAATGCAGTAACTCTAATTTTTGCCATTGATGCTTCACTGTATTGCTATACGTTTTTTTTATTATTAATAATAGGGAAAATGATACTAAAATACGTGAACTTTGCTTCTTTTTTTTTTCCAATCCTATCATAAACTATCAATTTTAATTGTAATGATCGTAAACTTTTACATTTTCTCCACATTTACCATGTTACCCATATTCCGTCAAAATGCTAACGGAATAGACAAATGGTCGTTGAAAACTATGAATTGGCAAATTCTGCCTTATTCATGGTAGGTAGATATAACAGCCATTTCCAACCGATCAAATTAGGGCAACAAGAGAGTTTAGGGGAGTGGAAATTTGAAACTCTAAATTCAAAATCTCGATGCACGGATCAAACTGAGTCGTCGATCATGATGTTCTCACCAAGGAACCGCTTCGTTGGTAGTCGACCATGAAGGCTTAAGGAGAATGAAGAGGCGTCAAGTGCGTGGATAGACTCGAGGGAAGACGAAGGCTCTGCAGCTTCGGTATGCTATGATAGGCGCGGACAAGGCGACCGGGGGAGGGCGAGTTAGGAAGACTAGTCAAAAGTCAGTCAGGTATTCTAAACATTTCACCCATTTTCACGTCCGTTTATGCATTCCGTTAATATTTTTAATAAGTAATATCGTATATTTGGAGAAAATTTTAAGTTTCACTATCAATAATCCTACTAAAATTGATAGTTTACGATATAATTAGTAAAATATATCAAATTCATCACATTTTAAAATTATTTACCCCTACCAATATACTGAGTAATTTAACTAAAAATAAATAATATCATCAATCTGAAGCGAGAAAAATAATGAATATATGAAATTTTATAAGTAAAGATGTAGATTATTTATTAGAAAAAAGAAAAAAAATTCAGACCCAAAATTATCTTAAATTATAGATTTTCTTTTGGACGATGATCGGAAGCAACGATAGTCAAGTAGACAAAAATAAAATCATTGTCAACAGACTCGAAAATTCTACATATATATATATATATTAGTAGATAGGACAATTAAGCGGCAGGTTATCGATTTCTTTCCCAATGAATTTTGCACGTGGTTGACATTCCCCTTCCTGGTTGTAGCTTTCGGTACCGTTCTAGTTTTAATTTTTTTTTCCCCAAATCTTCCACAAGATTTTAGGTAAATGCAAATGGGCAAAATAGCATTAAGGGGCATTTATTGAAGTAATAATTGAAAATTTAGAGAAAAGATCATAATTGCTTGACAAAGAGAAAAACGTGAGTGACATGACATGTATTGTGAGAAAATAAATATATTATGAAGAGAAACTATTTATACTATAACTAAATAATAATAATTTTTGGATTACTAAATTAGAAAAAAAAAATTATGGATTCGTTTATTAAGGGACGTAAATATAAATGAGAAAAAAATTGATGTTGAGATTTTTTTATTTTTTTAATCTTGGATCAATTATATATAGTAAAACATAATTTGTAAATTCAGTTTAGCCTTGCCTTGAGAATTAGATCCCTGAATATATTTAGTTGTCTAATAATAATAATAATAATGACGAATATTTGTGCTTTAGTGGTGCATTTTTACAATAAAGCCCCTGCCGTTTTACTTACTTCTAAATTCAGTCGCTGTTTATCTGTTCTTGACTCAGTCCCATAGACAGAGACAGAGAGAGTTGGAAGATTTGCGAAGGGAGAGAGAGAGATGGAGAAATGAATCTGGGGTCTCACCTCGCCTTTTCTCTCCTGTTTTGAGCTATAATGAGCAGAGCTCCCTGTCTCTTCTTCTCAGAAGAGGATGGCTCTGCAAGAAGAAGAGCATGCCCGCCACCATCTCCAAGCACCTCCACTCTTCCTCAACGACCTACTCTTCTGTGAGGAAGAGCAGCAAGTGGTTGAAGACGAGGAGGAGAATGCCTTTGAAGAAGAAGAAGAAGAAGAAGAAGAAGAGAGCGAAAAGGACCCGCCTTTCCCTTGGGAGGAAGACAGCGAGGACCTTCTCCATTCCCTGATTTCTAAGCAAATGGAGACCCACCCCTGTTACAAAGACCTTATCTCTGATGAGCCTCTAATTGCGATAAGGAAGCAAGCGGCGGAGTGGATTTTGAGGGTTCATTCACAATGCGGGTTCTCTGCTCTGACAGCTGTCGTGGCCGTGAACTATTTTGATAGGTTCCTCTTGAGCCTCAGGTTCCAGAGGGACAATCCGTGGCTGGGTCAGCTCGTTGCTGTGGCCTGTCTCTCTCTGGCCGCTAAGGTGGAGGAGACCCATGTCCCTCTTCAGCTCCTTCTTCACCTCCAAGTACGTACTGTGCTGTATTTTCTCAATACCTTAAGACGTACATGAAAATGCGCCGGTTTGCATCTCTCGGTTTAATCAAAATGCACCCAAAGCATGTTTTGCTTATATATGTATATATATAATATAAGGCTCAATGACAAGACTTTCGTAATTGATGTTTGTTAAATGGCTCATTGAGCATTTGCTGGATTTTATCAATGATCAGCCTTGTCAAGCGGGGACTATAACTGGACTAAGAGTCGGTAATCTGTGTCTGACATTTACTAAAGGTGACTTGTTAAGACTGTCTTGACTCGTCCACGAATCAACTAAGTTAAACTTCTGTAATTATCTGTAAAACAATCAATTCTATACGTGCTACTTTGGCTTTCGATCATCAGTATGTTTTTGCCTCAGCGTATTGTGCTATGTAAAAGCTGAGTAGTAATTTAATTGGATTGAAGTATGTCAAAAATCCTATATCAAGTGGTTCTTGTGCAATTTGCAGGTTGAAGAATCAATGTATCTATTTGAACCCAAAACCATTCAGAGAATGGAGCTATTGGTGCTCTCCACTCTCAACTGGCGGATGAATCCAGTTACTCCGCTCGCATTCTTTGATCACATTATAAGGAAGATGCCTTTCCAAATGGAGACCACTTTGAATTGGGAGTTCTTTTGGAGGTGTGAGCGCCTGATTCTCTCTATTCTTACAGGTACTCACTCTTGAAGAGACCTCCCATTATCCATGTGCAGCATAGCATAATCTCCATAAAATTGCTGATGAGCCAAGGTTGGATCTTATTGCAGATATAAGGCTCCTGACCTATCCTCCATCTACACTCGCTTCTGCTGCAATGCTCTACATTGTCAAAGAGGTTGATCCAGTCGCTTCAGAGGCATTTCTGGACCTTCTCACATGCTTCCTCAAAATGAATAAGGTGCGGATTCACATAAATTTGACTCATTTTCCCTTAATAGTGTTCCTTTACCTTGAGATCGATTAGTTTGTTAATGATATTGTAATTTGTCATTGGCAGGAGAAAGTACATCAGTGCTATGAGCTATTGGCGGAATCATCTGGCAACCATTTCTGCAGCCTCAAGAATGGTCACAAGAGGAGGAAGCTTAGCGTACCCAGCAGTCCTAGTGGTGTGATTGATGCTTCTTTCAGCTGCGAGAGCTCCAATGACTCGTGGGCCATGACTTCTTCAGTCTCATTATCGCCGGAGCCTAACTTGAAAAGGAGCAGGACACAGGATCACAATCAGCAAGTGGGACCCTCTCTTAGATCATTCCTCCAAGGATGTTCTCAATAGGAGACCGCCTGAGCCTGAATATGTTGATTAACCTTCTAGGATTGTCTCTAACTATGTTTCGTCAAGCCTGTTACAGAACAATTTCTATCACTCCCTCGTTTGAATGCTATCAAGATTAAACTGCCAGTGGCCGCTCATATTTAAATGTGCATGTGAACAAAATCAAGAGAGAATTCACAAGGACCATCAGATCACGTGTGGTCTTCCTTGCATCCAGGTGCCTGGAATGAATACGCTGACCTGTTGACAGATAAGCTCTTGCCTATTACTTGAGCTATAGTGCTGCCATACCCGAATTAGTACTGAATCGTTTCTTCTAGTGTGATGATTATTGTTATGTGTCATCAAGTTGTTGTCCTTACCCAGATTGATACACGGCCATTGGAAATTAAGGCTGAGTTGTCTCGTTCTGTATTCTTTCTTAGTAAGAAGTAGGTGGCTGCGTTACTATGGATAGACTTGAGAATGGAAGCACATTAACACATTGGAAACATTTTGCTTTCTAGCTGTTTGGATTCAGTTGATGGATGAAGACTACAAAGAGCATTTATACAAGTTCTCAGTTCTGTAGTTTCATCCGAAGACTAGGCCTAGAAGAAACTTTCATAAAATTGGAAGATTCATCCCTGAATCCTATTCCATGACGCTTGCGCTTTTATATAGAGGACTCCCTCTCGGGAAGCATATTGCACTTTCGTGACCTGGGAGCGAGCGAAATAAGTCATTCGAGCTTGCTTGTTTCCCCAAGGTGCCAATGGCAGTGCCATATTCGGAACAAGAACACATTTCATTACCTGATGAAGATGTTTCTCCATTGTTACTTGCTACCTGCATTATGGGGAAGTAAAACGGCTTAAATCTCTGATGAGATCAGATGGAAGTTTTAATCAAAAAAAAAAAAATCCTTTTGGCCATTCCCTTTTCCAACGGATGGAAGGGACACGAGCAGGGATCAGACCAAGTGAGAAATAAAACTGTACCATGAGGATTAAAATTCAAGTTTTCTCAATATGGTTTTGAGAATAATGTCAACTTTATCAGGTCTGACTTATCAACCTTACTGTGGCCGTTCGGGAGCAGCAGAATTCCCGCTGTCCGACAGCCGCTTGCCTGTCCTCTGAGACATCTCCCCCATATATCTAGAAATTGTTCATAATTAAATGCTTAATGTAATAATTACTAATTATTAATACTATTATTGCCATATTCAAATTATTTCTGCTTTTTAGGACATCTTTAAAGTTAATAACGGCTATCTTCTGCATGAGCTGGAGCACCCTCACTCTCTCTCTCTCTCTCTCTCTCTCTCTCTCTCTCTCTCTCTCTATTTATTGCACAAGTCGCCTTTAGTCAGATCGGTTGATTCGGTTCTGATTCTGATCGATCCACTCTCGGTGGATGCATTGACCAAGACCCAAAGGCTTTTGATCTCCACCTCGCGGTGATGATGACGACGACTATGTGACCTATGGGTAACCATAGATGAATTTCGTCAAAATATTATTTGATGGGAACCATTTTTTATTTATTTAATTTTCACATATACACATACACTTGCCGTCTGGACATCTTAAGAACGAGCACGTAATAACCTAAAGAGGAGAAATAGAAAAAAAAATTGCAATTTAATTTCCGGTCTGTTCCTTTGTCGGGTGTAGCCAAGCGGGAAGTTTCACCGGTGGACCTCTCGAGGGCATCTCTTTTAAATATATATATATATATATTATACCAAGATATAAATAAATATATATCATACATATACTTTCGTTGTTAATGCATGTATATAATATCATGTGTGTCCACCTTGTGGAATGGTCCTTCTTTGGACGCCTCAGTTTGAATAATATTTAGCGTGGGGCTTCGTGCTCGCAGCGCATCACTTGCCCCTCGAGCAATCCATGCTTATTAATCCCTTGCGAGTCGTGAAACTTTACGTGCCCAAAACGACACCGTTTTGGATGCCTTTTTCTCGCACGTGTACTTACGTACCCTCTTCGAGATTGATTTTTGCCCGTAATATTCGATCTTTAACACACTATGCTATCGTAGTAATATGTATGGTGATTGAGGCCTAGCTTATAATTATCAAGACAAGTACCATGACGGGAGAGGGACCTTCGAGGAGGAAGGAAGCATTGATGTGGGGAACTTCTGGGAGTTGCATGCAGAGCAGAAGTGGACCAATAGTCGGGCATAAATGTGCCAAAGTCCAGTGGAAAAAGCGACCACTCAGTTTTATTTTGTCGTGTTTTCTGGCCCCCAGCAGAAAGGTAGCATTAAAACGAAGAACTGGACCATTACAGAGGATGATATACCGCATATATATATATCTATGCGTATTGAAATAAACTTAGAGCATAATTCTCATTCATCCACCACAGCAGATCGCTTGCAGCATTATGTGTAAGTATCTTGAACATGTATGTATACATGTATTATTGACCAACTTAGTATGTGTGTGTATATATATATATATACACATACACATACACAAGCTATGAAACCAACTGATTCAGAGTTATATTAACTATAACTTTTGAACTTTAAGATAATATGATCGTAAGTATAACAAAAGAATCCATAAGGTCATTATTCGGGTCGGCATCTGGGTAACGATTTCTCCGCAAATAAAGTGAAGAGTGCTAGTTGGCTTCAGACCTTGCCGGTCTTGCTCTTGTAATAAACGCAATCACATTACGACTTCCTCCCCAAACTTCGAGTGAATCAAACAGCCGGACAGCCAACTGCTACTTTAAATTGAACAGTTCCTAAAACTAACGGCTTGCTGGGTGAACAGATTTCCTCGTGCAGGTTACCTACTGACATCTTTTGTGCAGGTTCTGCATGACATATAAATGTATATGCATTGCACAACCCTTGAATTTCTCTTGTTTTGAGTCTTTTGACCGATTAGACTTGGAGGCGAAGCACCGTGTGATATATATAGATCCAAGTGCAAAAAGTGTAAGACTTAGGCATCACGGTCACTAATCTAAAGCTGGACAGTATGCTCATGTAAATAAATATGAGTTAAGATATGCGTCTAGTAACAGAGTATATCTGTTTAGTGTGGTGTGGCAGGGGCTACCAATGCCGAATCAAGAGACTTCAAGTGTTCCATCCCTAAGTGAGGTTTGATATCTCTGATTTTTTCCCGTCTCACCTTTCTCTTTTATCGGCAGCATGGGCCGGAAGCCCAACATCAATTCGAAGACAATTATTAAAGCCCAGCCCATAATGAAAGAAAGAAAGAAAGAAAGAGACCCTTCATGCGATCAATCTCGATCAGCCTCGGGAGAGTTCATCAAAATATAACTATTGGACTTGGGCAATTCTTCCGCCTGCAAATCCTCACTTTAATCAGTGGCAGCAGTGCTCGAGGCGGCCCAAAAAGGGTCAATCTCCAGCCTAATTTTACCGTTTGCTGGGCAATTCATATATAATGATGGTGAGCTCGGCCTGTGCCAATCCCAGGGCCATGGTGACCAGTTCAACGAATGTTAAAGGAGCCATAGTGACGGGTTCGAATCAAAGCTTTCCTTACAACACGTCTTTGGGGAAGCCACGCCAGCTGCTCTGTTGAGTGCCCATTTCAATTATTTCTTCTCTGTTGAAATTACAGTTATCATGGCTTCTATGATGATGCCACTGGTTAACTCTTTGCCTGTTGAGCTCATGACTTTGATTTTGGAACCATTCTGGGGTCCAAGAAAATGGAGATCGCATAAGATGGTCATTTACAAAAATGAAATAAAATCAAAGAACATGAGATGAGCTCTCATTCCGTTGGCCCTGCCGAACACAATCAGGGAACATGGAGATTGTTCATGGTTTTCCAGCCACCGGAGGCAAACAACATAGTGTCTTCAAAGAAAATTTTCAAGTTAATGAAGGCAAAAATTATGAGATATCAAGTCAGTCTCCAATCGTTAATCCAATATATATTTATATACATAAAGTTGCTATCTGATTTCTTCTGATGGCAAATGCAAACCAGAAGATGTTACCGGCAGGGTCAACATTAAACCAGTTTGTGCCGTCGCTTATTCAGACTTAATGTAACATCACATGACATATTTTTCCCTGTCTCGGGTAAGCTCAACTTTTTGCCCGCGCACATGGATGACGCAGTCCAAGCTAGTCTCTGCAAAACAGCTTACAATCTTAGTGATGGAAGTGTCTCAACATACCAACACAGAAAGTGCAGTCCAATTTTTGCCTTCTTAATCGAAGGCTTGACCAGATATGGGGCAGTCCAAACAAAAGGCACAAGAACAGTGACACATGAATTTAAGCATCAGAAAATCATGGATCCACCAACTTCGTTTTCAGTTGTCATTATTACATGGTACCCCGATTCCAACCAGATCGACAAGCTCATATTTCCTTACACCGAAACAATATATAGTATAGTGAAAAAAGAGGAGGAGACTACTCTACCATGGGGCAGGTATGCTTTGCTAAGTATATGTAGCTACCTCAGCAACAACGACAGCTTCATCTTCTTCTCCTGCCCTCCTACGAGAGACTAGAGTCGCCCCCTCTGCAGCCCTCTTCCTTGTTTGCGTGGCAAACCTTGCAAAAGAGGCAACGAGATGGTAAGCACACCGTCCGTTCAGCAAATAATTCTAAACCTCAACAGTCATGGCCAACCCCCGGAACATGGTAATATCAACACCCATCCCCATCAGAATTAATATGGAAGCTCTCTTTCAATTTTCACGATATTCCTGAGGCCAGACCAGCTAGCGAGGATGAGATTCTGGAAGTAAGTGCATAGCCGATAAAGAACACTATAATACTATGGAACATGTAGTTGCAACAAATGCAGCAAGAGGACTATATAATGAAAGGCACACTGGTTCAATCATGCTGTTAAATTGCTCATAGATCCATCCAACAAAGAAGCCAAGGAAGTGCAAAGACAGCCAGTTTGAGACAGCCGGATAAAGGAAAGAGAGCACTCACGTAACAAATTGTAATAAATATCCACATTGAAAGCACCTTCCATTTCAGCTGTGGCGATGAATTCCTTCCCCATGGTTTCCAACCGGACATTTGCGTATGGAACATTGAAAAAAGCTAAACCATCCTTATCACCATCCGTGAAGATGCTGAAGATCAGACTCCCATCCGAACGCCGCTGAAAGAAAGCACGGTTCACCCTCCGATCATTATTTGGTCCCTGCACTTGCACTCTACCAGTCTCTGTCTTGGATGACAAGTCGTAGACGCACCAAGAAGCTGCCTGGTCGATAATGAGAAGAGTGTTGCAGTCCAAATGGAACGAGGCTCCTCTGGCAGCTTGCAAATACATGCGGAGGGGCGGGGAAGTAAAGGTCAAACGGTTCCAATTTGTCCCCTTCCGTGTCGTACGAATAGAGTTGGTGGCAAGGGTATGTAAGGTGCAGCATAATTAGTGGCTTCTTGTCGCACTTATTGCCACTGGTGGGGGCCTCGGTGGCCGTGGCCTCAGCACTTGCTGTGTCCCAAAGAAAGTAGGGAGAGGGAGCGAACAACCGATCCGCCAAGTCCATTCTTTGGCCAAACGGGCGGTTTGCGGCATCTATGTATTTGCTCGCCTTCTCTTCTCCTTGTTTTAGTGCCTTCTCTAACTAATTACAGATCAAGCGCCTTTTAGAACTCTTGAAGACATGCACATTACATTCGGTCCCCGTTCTTTCAAGTCTTCGGGCCCCTCTTCCCCCTGCCGGCCCGCAGGAGATCAGCCCGTGCATAATCAATGGTCTCTGGGCTTGGGCTGTGAAATGTTACAGAATACCAATATGAAGTTTTCATAATTATTTTATCTTTCGTATTTGTGGCAGCCGGCAGGATGTTCAACAGTCAAGTTTTATCTTCTGACACGCTAAGCAATAGAATAACTTGGATATTTCAAAGGGTGGGTTACAATTGGGAATGAATTGAAGATGCTTTAAGATATATATATGTATGTATGTACGAATGTATTGTGGGTGAGATTATGTCGGGCCCTCCTCGAATAGAACATACCCAATTCTTTTGTCTTCAGTTGCAAAATTAGGTAATGGGTACTTATAAAATATACTATGTAGAAAAATCTAGATTGTGCCAAGAAAAATGACCTTAAATGGTCCGGGTTCATAGATACAAGATAGTTCTTCTATGACTATTTCATAACCCTATAATGCAATTTGTATCAATGAACAGCAGGTGAATTTTTTTTTTCTCGGACATGTAAAAGGCCTGCATTTACATTTTGAAGGGATAGGTTTTGTAGGAATCTTTTTTGTTAGTTAAAATGAATCTTCCCATAAAGCCAGCTCGGGAATCGAACTACCTACGCGATCCAAAAACTTGACTTTGGCGTCCATGTCTGATGGCGCTAGCTGAAAGTTTTGAGGTTGCCGTTCCCTAATGTTCTGGGATTATGTTGATAATGTGACATAGGAGACGCGCTGATAGGTTGTTGTTTTGCTTGAGATTGACATGACCCATCAGATTGGGACAAACTTGCCTTAGTTGTAATGATTCCGGGCATTACTTGCCACTCTTGTCGATTTCGTTGACAAGATGTATCTACTCAGTCCATAGGTTTACACGTTTTTTCCCCCCTTAATGGGTGAACAAGAAATGAAAGTGGCAATCACTCAATAGAGGATGGCTTAGGATGGATGATAGACAGAACTCAATGATACGGCAGATGATTGAGAAACTTTAACATGATCTGTGACCACTTTGTCCTCACTATCAATTGGTTGGAAGGTTTTTTTTTTTTTTACTTGAGAAAAATATGGATATATTTCAAATTTTACAAGTACAAAAAAATTATATTTAAAGAAATTTTACTTTTATCTGAGTAATTTAATTTGAGCAAAAATTAATGAAAATTCGTTGGATTTTTTTAAAATCGAATAACACTCGAAAAAGAAAGAGTGATCTCTACTCTCAATTTCTTCATTATCCCAAGAGTAAAAGGGGGGAAAACAATACAACAAACATTTTTGGTGAAGTTCTGTCAGTCAACCATCCATACATACACAATCCCCTCGCTGTCCTCCTCCACGACCCATCACGAATGACCATAGTAGAAAGATGTTGAAGAAGAAGAAGAAAAAGTAAGTGGGATTTTCTCAAGGATGTGGAGGGCTTCTTTAATTGGGGGTCTCTTTTGAGGGATTGGGGATGCACAACTAAATCCCAACTTCAACAATGCCAATAGGGCCTCCTCCTTGCCCTCGAGGTCACCTCTGATGGCCACATCCACCATCCGCATGGCCCGGTTGTGGTCGTCGACCACGACCCCATTGGCTTGGCCCAGCTCATCCACGACTACAATCTTCCCCGACAGAAGCTCAAGCAGGATTACTCCGAACGAGTACACGTCCCACTTCGGACTAGGTTTCAGGGTCCTCAACGACTCCGGCGCATGGTACGGGGAGATGCCTCCGATGGAGCTTGGGCTGGGGCTCGGGCTAGGCCCTAGGCCAGTGGTTTCCTGGAAGCTGTCCCTAGAGGCGGTGGACCTCTTGCTTCCGAAGTTGCGAGCCGACCCTCCAGCCTTGTAGCTAGTGTCACCGACCACGAGGCGCTCCAGGCCGAAGTCGCCAATTTTCGGCTCCATGTCGGGGCCCAACAGGATGTTGCTGGGTTTTAGATTGCCGTGGACATGCTTCTTGTCGTGGAGGTAGGTCAGCCCACGGGCGACCCCTTTCGCTATCCTGAGCCGGGCCTCCCATGGAAGATGGCAAGGTGATGAGGCGACTTTCCCTGGAACACAAAATCCAAGAGCTCAGAAAATTGAGTTGCTGACAGAAAAAGAAAATCATATGCATATATATCATTAACATGCGACAGAATTTCCAAAAGAAATGCCGCGAAATCCCATTTATTATCTCGACATTGAACCCGCAATTGACAGATCTTGACCAAGACTATTTTTCTCTTTCGTCGGTCAGAGAAGGAGATCCAGGGACATAACTCGAGAAAAATGACAAACACAGAAATCTACTTTAAAATGTTTGTCTCAAGAGTACTAAGAAATTTCATCATGGCCTTTATTGGGATTTTCTAATGGAACCCAAATGTCAAAGGCGCTCTCAGGGAAGAAGATAGCCCTTCCATTTAAAAAAACGCTTAAAACAGTGGCAGTTTGTAGGAGGAACAAACAAAATAATTTCAGTAAAATGATGGATCTCTAAATCGTTGACAAATCTCGTCAATGGATATTAACACCATCATACTCGTTAGAATGACACAAACGCCCTTATTGAAAAATGGATTGATTGATCTAGTCCATAAGTGTAAGTCCCTAGAAGCACGGTTTCAAGTCGTTGAGATTCTTCCAGGAAACGGGAAACTGGGAATAGAAAAATGCTCATTAGTTTCAGTGGGTTCATGGTCCAACCTGTACGAGGCATAGAGAAATGAATGAGGTCGTTTTCCATGAAAACGGATCCACATTTTTCTGGGGGAAAGGAAAAGGGAAAACGGAAGACAGATCACGAGAGACATAGGTGAATCGCTATCAGAGAGGTCATAGCTGACGGTGGCAATGTGAGTAAAACTAAAAATAACAAAGGTGGCAGAGGAACTGGCAGACTGTTGACTTGCCGCCCTCTTGCCATTAAACAACATACGCTTCGGTTGCACCTACTCCCCAAGCTCACGCTAGCCAGCCAGCACCTATACACCTTACAGTCGGACTCTCTCCCTTGCCTTCCCCGACCCGAGATGCGAATCCCACCCAGCATGCTCGAAAATAACTCACCAATACTAGAAATCGACTGTTTCAGTTTGGAGTTAGACAGGAAAACCAGACTACCAGGCCAAATCGTCATCCACCGGACACTCATGGTTCCAGGCCTACCTAGAGGGATAACCCATCCGAGCTACCGGAGAGAACCATTCATCGCTCGTTGAACTCGTCAAAATAGTATATCTAATATGGAAGAATTCATGTATCCCTAACTAGAAAAAAAATTGACCTCTTGGAGACAACGGGGTTGTAATCATAACGAAATTGGAAACTAATACGAGTAGTTGGGTGTTATGGAAAAAATGTAGATAAGTAAAATCGAGACTGCAGTATAGAGGGCGTAAGAGATGGGACTCACTGTATCGGGAGTTCGCGAGGCTGCCATTGGGCACAAAGTCGTAGATGATGAGCTTCTCTTCGATCCCCCAGTAGAACCCCCTCACCTGGACCAGGTTCGGGTGGACCAGCTTCGCGATGGCCCGCACCTGCCCCTCAAAGTCCTTGAACCTTTCCAAGCCGCTCTCCCCGATCCTGCGGACTGCTAGGGAGGTTCCATCCTCTAGGACCGCCTTGTACATAATGCTCGAGCCGGTCGCCCCTAGGATGTAAGCCGAGGCCTTGAGCAGCGTCTCCAGCTCCAGCTTCCTGTCCCCGGCATCCACCGTCACTAGCGTCCCCTGCTTGTACGGCTCATTCGTCCCGGGCTGGTTGTTGTCGATGCTACTTCCATGTTCCACGTCACTGTCGGATGCGGTCGTATCAGAGCTTTCCTCCTCGTTCCCTGCTTTCCTCAGACACGACCAGCGCATGAATCCTCTGGACTCAGATGAGGTGGAAGAGGAGGACCACGAGTCCTTGGTTGCCGCTGCAGCTGGTGTAGATTCCATCTGCTTTTCTGCTTCGAGATTGTTCCTCCTCTTCCTGAACCGGTACACATATATGAAAACCACCGCCAATATCCCGATTACAACCACATTGCCGACCACAATGCCAACAATTGTCCAAGGCCGAAGCCTGGAGTGGCTTCCGCTCCTTTCCGAATCATGCTGGCCGTCCTCCGGACTCGAGTCCTTTGTCTTAGGAATCGCAGCAATGGCAGGAGGGGAGGTCGGAGCTGAGATGTTCGGGAACAAGGACGGAATGGATGGAATCGGACACGGGATCCTGGTTGGGACTCCGCAGAGCCCCGGATTGCCCAAGAACGAGCGAGGCTCCTGATTTAGGAAAGTGACTGATTTAGGGATCTCTCCGGTGAGATTATTATATGAGAGGTCGAGTGTCGCGTTCCCGGGGATCCTGGAAGCGGAGTCCGTTGGGATTTCTCCAGACAGATTGTTGTAAGAGAGGTTCATGTAGTTAAGATTGTCCCCTCCGAAATCAGGCGGGAGCGATCCGCTGATGAAATTCGACGACAGATCTAGGACTCGAACAAAGCTAAACCTGCTTGGAACACTGCCAGTGAAATAGTTGTTCCGGAGCGAAACAACGGTCAAATTTTGGAGGGTCGTCAGGTTTTCTGGTAAACTCCCTGATAGCCCGTTGTCGGACAGGTTGAGCACTTGGAGATTCGTCAGCCGACCGATAGTCTCTGGTATCTGGCCTGAGATTCTGTTGTTCGATAGGTCCAAGAACCGGAGCTCGTTGGCGACGGCGAGAAGACTCGGAGGGAGGGACCCGTTAAGGAAATTGTTGGACAGGTTGAGAGTTCGGAGGAACTGGATCGTGCCTATGTTTGAGGGGATTGAGCCGGAGAGCTGGGAGTTCGGGAGGGAGAGCCCCACGACCCGGTAGTAGGTCGTGGAGTTCCCGGGGATCCCGCAGGTGACACCGCGCCACGAGCATGGTGTCTGATCGCCAGCGTCCCAGTTCGAGAGCACGGCGAGAGGGTCCTCAAGGATCGAGTACTTAAAGGAGAGGAGCACGACTCCATCAGTGTCAAGGCACAGTGAAGGGTTGACGAAGACATTGCAGAGAAGAGCAAGGAGGGGGATGAGAAGCGAGGGAATTCTCTTCCTCCTCCATGAATGGAGGCGATGAAAAACATCAATTCCATTATGGCTACTCATTATTCCTGCAGGGAAGCGCTCATCTCGCCCTCCCTCTCTCATCGAATGTTGAAGAAGGGAGGCCAAAGAGAGAGAAGAGAAAGGGAACTGAGATTTCTTATGATACCTCAGAAGCCATGTGAAGGAGAAAGGGAGGATTTTGTTTTTAAAATATGTGAAAATTGCAGAAGAAAGCACAGCTCACCAAACCAAAGCTCCTCACTGCCAATTTGCTTCTGAGCAGCTCCACAGCTAATTATAAACAATTACTGTCACATATACACTATATAGCAATAGCTGCTTTCAGTAGTTGGATAGCCTTGTTAAATTTTCACTTAAACTATTTGAACTCGTACTCATACTCGGTCAAAATTTTTAAACCGATGGATAATGGTATCTGAATTTTTATACTTTTAGAGTTATACATGCCTAATCCCCGTATCTTAAATTACATGAGGGGGTGAAGATTAATGCTTTCCGGCATAGCTCCAGGATGTGCTCCCATAGAAGAAAATGGAAGAAGAGGAAGAAGGGAATAGGCATCTTTGCAGAAGGACATGGAGAAAGAGCTAAGCTGTCGCAGGTCCCTCACTCTTACAGCACATTTAGACACCCAAAAGATTGACCCTATTAATTAACAAACCCCCCCCCTCCCCCCCCTTTTGATTTTTGATGGTTTGATTAATGGGTGTTCTGAAATCTGTTTCTTTATTGTCAGTAGCATGCTGTTGGAATAGATTAATTGTCCTCGAGGGAGCGAGATTTGGGAAATTATTAAAAATCTCCTCCATGCTCTGTTTTAATAGCTTTCAGCAAATCAGAATCTACCATCAATTTGGTCCCAAACGCACTCTCATCATATTCATACACATCTAAAGATGTGTTTCCATTAAAAAAGCACCAGAAACATTCTGCATTATTTGGCATATTGGTCAAGTTACAGAAGGGAAGCACATCCACAGTGCACTGAAAGAAGAGAAAACATCAGAGTACCATGAAACAGGACTGTCCCTAATACATCTATCGGCATAATTATTGAGGAGGGGCCGGTCCCATTCAGGAATACGATCCATGGGTCCAACTCCTACCTAAAGCCATATCGGTTTCGTATGGGTACTAAGTCATGATCCCGACCCTCTCATCTTAACACAACATACGGTATATATGTACTTCTTGTGACAAGTTATTATCTCGAGCTCCAGAGGTACTAACACATGTTGTTGGTGTGTCAGGGATTTGGACTTCCTAGGTTTGAGCGATTACTACTAGCGAGTCCCGATTTCCAATAAGTGACTCCGATTTAATCTCACAAGCAACGGCATCAGAAGTTCGATCCATAAATGGGAAGGAAGTTCTGGTCCCTTCATTGAATGCCTGGTGAGTCTGAGACCTGGCCAGGGGAGTCATTAATACGGAGTGGTTGGGTCGGGTCGGCGTACAATGTTTACTGTGGAATGGGTTCCATCATCATCGAAAATGTCTGAAAAGGATGGCAAAAGGAAAATGATCCATCTGTTGCACCTGAGGAGTGCTCTTGAGCCAAGTAAAATTCTCATCCTTCTTTGGCTTAGAAACAGTAATTAGCTAATTAATTTACCCATATGATCAATGATAACAGGGCATCATCAATAACCCGACAAATTACAAGGAACTGTTTTTTCCTTTTTCCACTCTCTTTTCATTTTATCTATTCTTTCTGGTCTTTTATTTATTTATTTATTTTCTCTCTAAAATAGCAGAATAAACATCGTTTTCTGTCCGTAGAAAACGGCAATCCTGATATTTTTTTCTACTAGTCATTGACTCGGAAATTTGATGTACGAGCCCCTAAAAAGTCCCAATGTCTTGTCATTCTTCTGCCACTTACCCTCATTTACAGGGTCCACTTAGAGACACCAATATTTATGATAATTGTGTTTAGGCTGAGATTATAATAATATATTTAAAGATTGTACGCGGCAAAATTTTCCTAGGGTCTCGTTGATTGAGAGAAGTGGAGATGCCCCCTTAAAATCAGGTTGTGCGTGAGAAATTTGAATAAGAAATGGTCTTACTCACTTAAATTTGATATGTACCAAGAAAAATATGAAAAAAAAAAGTATTTCACTGACAAAGAATTTGACTATAATACGTGGACCTCTAGCCCTTATATATGTATATATATCATTTCACAGCAACTGGTCAAGCTAGTGTATACGTCTAGAGCCCTGATAAATCGTTTCGAGCTACAACGGCACCGACCCACCTTGAAGCGGGTCGTTTGCGGCGTAGTGGAAGGGCATCTTCATTTATTACTTTCAATGCTTCTGCACACATGGGAAACCATTGCCGCATCATCATTCATGATGATCCATTCCTCTCTGCAACTGCAACTTTTCCTTCCCTTCCCTTCTCACTCTCCTTTTTCTTCTGAGAACCTCGGCCAGCATTGAGACTCCCCTTCTCTCCTCATTGTTAAGACAGGATCACCGACAATTACTAGGTCTTTGTATGCAACCAACCCATGTTGGCAAGGTTTCACAATCAACCACTATGATTGCTGCTCGAAAAGCTCGGTATATTTCATTACAACTCTAGTAGAGACCAATAAATCATAACACACATCCAGTTATCATCTTGCATTGGAAAATCAATAAGAAGACGTTGGGACTTGAGTTTTCATAAGATCTTGTAGTGAAAGCTTAGCATATATGAATTCATTCTAACGGGCTAAGTTTATCTATCCAGACCGTAAAAATCGTGCTTTTATTTGCTTTCTGCTTGTTCGAAGGACTCGGTGCGCTTCAGACGTAGCTGTGGTGGACCATTATTGTTCACATGCATGATAAATCAAAGATTGAGGCAGGTCTTTGGGTGCCCAAGTGAGCCACTTTTTATAATGATTAAAAGGCTCTCCCTTGCTTTTTTCAGCAGTAATCTTGTTTTCTTTATTGAAATGGGAAGAAGGAAGGGATGTGTTGCGATAGGAACGCCTTCCTCCCAATCGGCATCTTACATTGCTTTTCTTTCCTGGTGGGACAGGCATTTTGGGGCCATCGTGAGAAGTTATCTCGAGACAAATCGAAGAGAAAAAGGAACTTTTGGAAAGTTCAATCGTGTGAGAACGCTTTACACTCTTGATCCCTCGAAGTTCCATATTAATCCGATAAAGCCCCCAAACTCTTCGAATTAACTAGCATTCCATACGCGGGTGCGCCCCAGTTCAAAAGTTAAAAGGGCTCGCACTGCACATCGGCAGAAGAAAGCACATACATGTCGCAGTTACATTTCGTTGACCTAACTTATAGGTAATTTGTTCGGTCGATTAACCGCTCACTGCTATTTGTCTTAGCGTGGATAGCGTGATTGGACAGAATACGGCCGTTGGCACGTTTCGGAAAAAGAAGTGCATTAAGGCTGGCTGGTATAAGCTGCGGTCAATGGACGTGACACATGTGAAGTTCACGGTAATTTAACGGTTAATCTAAGTGAATAAGATTTGGATGTGCTTACAGACTTATGCAGTTGAATCCCCCCAAGTCTTTCCTTCTCCCAAGCTCCATTAATCAAGATGGCGGATTTCATGTGCATAGAAGATCTCATACCCGAGGGCAATAAATTACAAGAGACAAGTGGCCATCGATCCTTCCAAGCAATCCATACTGTAATTGCTGTTTCTTAATCTCAAAATTGCTATTAATAATTTCTAAATTGCTGGGATAATGGTAGTTAATTAAAGGTGTCATATTAAGTCACCCCCACCCCCCGAACCCCGGGGAGTGTTGGCGTAAGAATAACATCTTTTGTCTCGGTATAATGCCAACATTAATTAACTATATGTACCCAACTATATTTTTATTTTTGTGAAATTACAGTGAGACAAGAACATAATTATCAACATTCACATTTAAAATGGCAAATAGCTAATATACATCCTCGTATGGATATGTACTTGTACAAATATTATGATTATTTCTACACCCATGTTATTAGTTTGAATTATTGTCATCTTCATAATTCCCTGTTGTTTTTGTACAATTATCATAATCATATCTATCATAATTACACGATTACTGTCATCCTTATAATTCTCATCCAGTTACGCTGGTTGGCAACCAGCCAGCTATATGTTTATATATACACAGACATAATTAGTTTAGAGTTGGATTGGCTCACGGAAAAATAAGAAAAAATTATTGGTTAGGGATATTTTATGTTCACAGTACTTAAATATAAAGGTTGATCTACGGTTAAAGGGATAAAATCACTTCGGTATATTGATCGTGTTGGTGTTAATGCGATGATACTTCAATATTTCTTCGAGTTGGTTAATTAAGACTCGAGAGGGAGGGAGGGAGAGGGGCACGGGTGGCGTTGAAGCTGGAAGAGGACCCCATGTGAGGACACGTTTTTCGCTATCGTGTATGCATGCAAATCAGAAGAGCTGATAGAAAGAAATGGCTCGAAACTACCCCCACCTGACCAGAGCCACCCATTCGAGTGGATCTCGTTGTGCCGTCCCACAACGGGCAAGCCACCGAAGAAATGCAAGCAAGCATTTAGAGCTTTAAAATTAAAATTCGAGTGAAGAGAATCAGATTCATAAATGCCGGGATCTAATTGATTTCATGTATGAATAAGAGTCAAACTTATAAATTTTAAAAATTTTATAGTTTTTAAAGAAAATTAGGGTTTTGTTGGATTGATTTAATTTTATATATGAATTTTTTATATATAAAAAAAACCTAATCCAAAGAGAGAGAGAGAGAGAATTTGATGATGGACTAGGGTCATTGCAGTACTGCGAATCTTAATCAATCAATCTGACTGATGCTTTGAGGTATTAGGTTTTCATATTACGTCGGTTTCTAAATGAAAAAGTCCTATTTCTGCTCATGTCTTCCCATGGGAACCAAATAATGGATGACTGCAGAGACCCTCCATCTCCCCATCACGATATGTGACTCGAACATCGACTTTGCCCCTAATAATACCGACAGCTCAACGGCAGAGCTCGCTCCCGGTCGGGATTATGAATGGTGTTGATGATTCAGTATTTAAAGCACGATAAGAACGAAAGAAGGAGAAGGAATCTCATGGGCAACAGGTGACCCAAGTAACTTCCCGATCCAAATGACGATAATCAACCGCCATCCACTACGGGAACAACCGATGAAGTCAGTTCACCGTTAACATATCGAAATTGGGTTTTTTTTTTCCTCTAACTTCTGTTTGGGGATAAACCCTAGGCTCTTGATAAGGGATCGACCGATTGTTCAAGTTAAAGTCGCCTCTCGGCAAACTACGTCTTATACTTAATCGTAAGCCTAATTTAGTAACTACTAAATGTTGAATGAATGAAGTAGATAAAGTTAAATTGTATTATTATTGATCGAAAGTTTTTTAAATGTGATCAATGATAATATCACTATCAATTTAAAATTAAAAAATTATAATTTAATTTATTATTATTATTTTACTTTCCCGAATTTCATGTTAAATTCACAGTTATCTTGGAAAAAAAAAAAGAATTCCTCTCAAAGATTTTATATTTTGGGTGGGACACTTTCAACCTCGCAATTCTATTATTGGTCCATGCATGTAGGTGGCCCTTCCCTTGCCCCTTGATTGCAATCCTACTCTCGTGTTCGATTCTCTGTCAGGTCCCCAGCGTCAGACAAGACCATGCTACCTCGTAACAAGAAAGGATTATCATAACGATAATGCAACAAATTAAGTAAATTCCTCTTTTATTATTAATAATTTATGTGCCTCTTTACTCACAACTATAAAACAATGATCCACTGCCAAGAACTAAAGAAACTAGTGTGATTAGTGGGCCATTTCCTCATGACTTTGCTGCTTCTTTTTTTTTTTTATTGAGTTTCATTTCGGACAATCATTTTAAATTTGTTTCATGGGAGAACTGATCCTACTCCAGTCGTGCCCCCTTCATTGAATGGTTCCCTTCTATTACCAAGGCCAACCATTATGAACTAGCTGTAAATGCACGTCTCATTGTTGTTTGCATCTTGACTAATTCGAGCTGAGATTCATCCATGGCATGCGAATTTTTAGGAGGAAAAATGAATAGTAAAGTGATCGTCCAACTTCATAATCTACGCGGCCTACATTTTTTCTTGATTTTGTGCTACTTATTCGGGTCAAAGAGGAAATGTAGGGATGGACGTACACCAAATTGTACGAAACCTTCTGCTAGCCATACTTAACATCGTTGAAATCGACTTTAGCAACCGAATGAGTCACTGCCACCGTGCCGACATACTTGACGGTGGCAGGAAACGGAGGCCCGGGAGCACGATTCGATTTCTTGGAACCGTTCGAGGAAGACGCGAGTTGCGGTGGGCAAATTGAGCCGGTCAAACATGGCTGTTGGCAAACCGAGACGGATGAGGACTTCAAGGGCCAAACAGTAAGCTAATTAATTTTTTTTTATTGGTCAAAGGAGAAAAAAGGGACAAAAATCATCCCAAGCTACCATTTCTCGTTACTTAACCATTACTTCTGGTCATAAAAAGCAAATCTCAGCTGTACATCCACATGCTTTACACCGAACGATACACGCATAATAGCATTAGTAATTAGTTAAATTAATCATTTACCTAATTATTCTAATTTTGCCTTTTCTTCAGGGCCTGGTACAAGGAAACCCACTTGGCTATGCAACTCCGTCAGTCAATCAAGCGGTAAAATTGCACCATTCATTAATTTTCTTCATCATCAATAACTCTTCGAGTTGATATCTTATTTATCGGGAGGATTATAATTTTATTTATTAAAAAAATTCATAAAAGGGGAAAGGTAGGGGAGATGAAGGGAATGATGAGCTGGTTTCTAATTAGGGCTTCGATAAGCGTAGTCGGACGCACCCCGTGACCGTCACGCCACGGAGTCACCTCACCTCCATCCACTAAACCATTCTTAATTTCATCTTTCCCCCCATAATTTGGTACCCTCTTCGCTCATTAATTAATATCTCACTGTCTCCTCTGTTTTTTCTACCGAACTTATTTTTGGTCAAAAATGTGGTGGGCATAATTACTGCACTCGGCACTGCTTAGTTAACTGGGAATCGTCCTGTGCCCTGTCCCCGTGCGGATGATGAATTTTTCGTATATTAATTAATAATAATAATTAATGTTCTCCTTTACATACATTATCGTGGAATCTTCTTTTCGATGCACTTTACAATTGGAACCCGATTCCGATGCCCCTTGCATCCCCTTTTCTAAAGCGCAAACCTCCACATTCCCAATCGATTTACTAGGCGAATCACTAAATTTAAGAAAGAAAAAAAAAGCGTGAAGTTGGACTTTGTCTCGGCCATCTTCTTCCACAACCCCCCACCACCACCACCACCTCTATCGGGTCTTGGAGATCCAGCATCCATCGAGCTAGTCACCTTCGGTTTAGTTAGCTCGATCTCGTACAAGTTCCGGTGAGACAGCCCGTTCGAACCTTTTGGGAGGAGAGGAGAGAGTTCTTGGAAAGAACGATGAATGGTTAATAATATTGGAGAGACTTCTAGGAAACGACTATAGACGGAGGATAAAGTTTAAGAAAATAAGGGGAAAAAGAAGAACAAGAAGAATGCATGGCTCTCTTCGTTGTGGCGAGACACGATGCCGATAGATTATAAGGAGCTCGAGAACGATGACGATTCTCTCCGCTCATCGACCGAACACTCGTGTGCTGCGGCCAATGCGGTGTTTTTCTTTTGAATCTTGTCTTCTCGATCAAACGGTGCCCTTTGTTACGTACGTACACGTGGGAAGACGATGCACTTCACCCTGGGTCCATGGCGCGGTACCCCGCCGCAGGGGACGAAGCTCAGGGAGCGTGACATTGTCCGGTACTTTGGGCTCCACCATAAACTCTATGGGCCTCAAGCCCATAAACTAAAGACAACGAAATCATGGGCTTGAAATTGGGCCCTGTTAAGTTGGGCTCTGAATGAGTCGGCCCATTTGTCCATCGAGGCCGGCCACCTCGCACATATGTACTTTCTCACTCAATATGATGATCCCATGAGACCGGAATGAGTAACTCCCAATCGGATATTGTGGGATTCCGTCGAGACAACACGGCTGACTCTGATGGGGATTTCATGGGCTAATTGTAAGCTGTTGGATCAACCTTCTTATCGCGGGTGACTGATTCACAGGGACACATGTCCGAGGGGAATGGATCCATCGAGGAGTCGTGACAGAACTTCATCACTCTTGAAATGATGTATTGAATCGGATAGGAAGCTAAGTTACACTAAAGTGAGATGGTGGGACAATAAATTACATGTAATCGATGCCATGCTATGACAAAGCCTAGGGATAAAATGATTAGGCAGGGGTCTGACATAATTAGTTTTATTTTTTTTGCCCTCCCCGTTGGAAAAGGATCTCCAGGCTGAAAAATTCATGATGGGAATTTGGATAAGATGGGTCCGAATAACTAAAGCTGGACCGTAACCTGCTAAAATCCAAATTAGAACTTATCAGAGTTAACAATTACAGACATCATTCAAAGATTAGTGGGCGAGCCCCTTTTGGCACTTTCGACTCTTTATGTATGTGCGTGTGTACCTTTGGATAACTAATATGGACCAACTAAGGTGTTATAGGATATATTTTTTTATATCATATTCGTATATGACGAGCAGATAAAGTTATGATTATGAGTTTGATTTTTTTTAAAGATAATTTCATTCACATTAAAATCCAATCATCATCACATTTCTTGATTCCTTTTTTCCGGTAGTTAGTTGGAAATCGGCAGTTTATTTAGGTTAAGGGCAGGTGGTTCGTTGCTAGCAAGTTGTCAAGGAGCTAGATATTGATCTTATTGAGCAATTATCATGTCCATATGTTAATTCAAACTAATTATAAATATGTTCTCATTAGATGGACGAAGTCTAATCGCGCTTCTTTATATATAATAAATACTATTAACTCTTGCCCCCACCAAAAGAACAGAAAAAAAAAAAGAGAAAGGAAACCAATATATTTTGGGAATCGATTTCCATAAATTTCAATTATAGTAGCATAAAGCTAGCGTGTCCAAGTCACATCTCAAACCTAACTCACTCAATTAATTGCATACCCTCCTTACTTTGAAGAGAAAGTTGCATGCCAAAGTAAAGTGGACCAATTAATTAGCTCAAAACTTTTATCTGTTATTTCACTTGTGCTTAATGGAGAAAATAACTTCGCTTTCACTTATCCCATGAATAATAGGGTATGTATATCCGTAAATATTTTATGTAAGGGGGAATTGATTGGTTGTGCGGTGTGAATTATCGACATGTTGTCTTGTCTCGTGCCCCGTGGCATATTTGATCAGTTTCCCAATAATAATTTCTATGGGCGGCTTAATTCTAACTCGATTTATCAATTTATTTATTTACTTTACGTAATATTTTTTGTTATTGAGTATAATAAATTATTATTATTATTATTAAAGGGCAGAGGGAACCAACAAAGACAAAAAGGTCAATGATGCGTTGCAGCTGGAAAGCCCCTTCTCCCTTATCCAATTTGACGGTTTAAAAGCAGACAGCTGCGATTACTTAAAGCCAAGATCGTTACTGTTGTTCGATAACTACTCCCAGAAGGAAAAAAAAAAGTAAGTCACACGGAATGCACGTTTTGTCTGGTGGGACGTCTGCTGTACATGTACGTCTGCATGGCCACCTCGACTGAGGGAAGTGACAAGTACAAATCAATGCGAGCCCGAGTGCTGTGAGTAATCCTGACGGTTGGACAGCAGTGACAGACGGGAGAATATTAAACCTCCTCGTAATCCTCAAAATACGCCGCTCTCTGCTCTTAAGTCCGGTCAGGATCGGGTGGAAGAATGGCAGTAGTGTTGTGCTTTAAGGAAAGTTGCTAGTGGCTTTATCGATGGACGCATGTAATGGTGCAGTGACCAAGATCGATGAAGAATATAGACCGATTCAAAGCACTTAAAATGTTACCCTTCTCTTTTCCTTCCTTTGGGAATCGTTGGCTGCTGTGTGCACTGCGTGGCTGCATCCTTCCTTTGGAATTTTCGAATAAATTAAGAAGGCATACAGCCAACCGACTTCCTATAATTCAGGACAGACAGCCCGTGGGACCGTCAAAACTTTGATGAGTTCACCGGAGAAGATTCCCTACAGAAATTTGTCCTTCAGTTGGTCCAAGGCTTTGGATTTGCAAGTTAACAATCATGCGTTTTCCATGCGATGACGATGAATGAATAGGAGAAGAAATCGGAGGGAGTGATCGAGGGGCCAATGTCGGTTACGAAGTCGGGGGCGGCCGTTTAAGGGGGCCTGTTTTCCTTCGTATTATCTGTCGGAGGCACATTGACGTGACACCTGTAACGATCAGTGCTCCATTTCAGCAGATGACTCTTGTCGTTTTCCGCCTGCTCAGACAACCATGTCCTATTATCCCACAAAATGATAAATTAATTAGCGTCAAGAAGAGTCCAAACAATGAATCGTGATTTAAAAAGAAGAAGAAGAAGAAGAAGAAGAAACAACAGCAAAAGGTCACTTATATGGTTAGAGAACTGGAGTCGTTGCTAGTTCAGTTCACGCACACCAAAAAAGGATGATGTAACAGGCGATAAGGAGAGGTTGAGGTGGGTGCACTGCACTTCGGTAGCGTGGTACACTCCCGACTTTGGCAGTTCATGTTAATGTCGTCGGGCCAGCTGCACTGATCACTGCCACATCGGCAATGTGTGTCCGGGATTACAGTTTCCTATCCTAGGAGAGACGGAGGAATTCATTATTAAAAAGGATATGGATGGTTGGACTTGATACTGTTACCATAGTTAGGGGAATTCCATTTTAAATATTAGGTGGAATAGATGGTAACATAGATTGCATAATTTTGAATAAATGGATGATTTTTTGGTAGTTGGGTCCACCAGAAATATCATATAATACGGATATTAAAATATCCAGTCATATAATATTAGTAAATTTTTTATATGAAAAAATATTTAATAGATATTATATTGTAATCAAAATACTTAAATTCGGTTAATTTAAATTTGGATTAAAAAGTTTTTTACAAAATGGAAGAATTAGAGGCAGGCAGTTACCATGTCCGAGACGCTACACGTCAGCTCGCAAAAGAACGGACAATCAAGACCGGAAGAGAGAGGCAGACACAGAGGGCGACCTGTGTCTTTGTACGGTTGCAATGGCGTAAGAATAGCGCGACGCGTGTCACCTGAACAGCTGTATCCCAATGCCAACTGCTTGACCTACAGCGGGCGGTGGCCCCTTCACCTTCCTCATCGGCACAACCGGTCACCGCTTCAGCAGATATATTTATCTGCCATCACTCACACCTAGGCATTCTGCAACACTACCCCCCTGAAATGGATCGAGTCAAAGGGCCGTGGAGCCCCGAGGAGGATGAGGCTCTGCGGGAGCTGATTCGGGTGCATGGCCCCCGCAACTGGTCCCTCATCAGCCGCTCCATTCCCGGCCGCTCCGGCAAGTCCTGCCGCCTCCGCTGGTGCAACCAGCTCTCCCCCGTGGTGGAGCACCGCCCCTTCACCGCCGAGGAGGATGAGATCATACTCCGCGCACACGATCGCCTCGGCAACCGCTGGGCCGCCATAGCCCGCCTCCTCTCCGGCCGCACTGACAACGCCATCAAGAACCACTGGAACTCCACCCTCCGGCGCCGCTGGAAGAAGCGTCCCGGACAGCAGAGCTCCGGCCCCGATCCGTCGAGCCCATCTGGGTCCGATGACAGTGATTCCAGTGTGGACTTCATGTCCTCCCATAGTCTGCCCGTAGTGGCTCCTCCGCCTGAGGCGACGCCAGGGGCGGACGATCCCCCGACCTCACTGACGTTATCGCTTCCCGGGCACGGCTCAAAGCGGGCCGGTTCGGATCCGCCCCATAGCACGATTCCTTTCAGTGAGGAACTAAAGGCGGTGATGCAAGGGGTGATAAGGACGGAGGTGAGGGATTACATGGCAAGGCTAGTGAGTGGTGGCAGGTTGGGGTCTTATTCGCAGGAGGCGATAAACGAGGGGATTCGGGGCGCGGTGATTGATCGGATGGGATGCACTCGTAATTTCTTAGATCGATTGGATGGAATGCAGTCGTGATTGTTAATTGCTCGGACGGGTTGGACAGAGTCGACATGGGCTGGCTATGTATGGGCAAGAGTAGGAGCTTTATGATGTACTTTTAAGAGACGGAACATCATAGGAGACCGGTGCAATATGTTCATATTGGGGGGAAGACTATGTTCTTAATGTTATTTGGTAAAAATAAAATTCTAGAGAGAGAGAGGGAGGGAGGAAAATCTTTGTTTTTGGTTCTCTAGTGATAATTGCTTGGGGCTCTGTTGTGTGAGGTTGGAGGTTTTTGATTGATTGAGGCGTAAGCAAGAACGAGAAATGAAAGAGGGGGAAAAATCCACACGCTCTTCGACAATTATGCTGGAAATTTTGACAAATTGGAAAATGCGACACTGGAAAATGCCGTCGAATGAAGGAGACTTAGTGTTTTCGGGTTCGTCTTCTCCTCAATGGCATTCTGATGTCACTTCGCACTTTTTTAGACTCACAGGATGCAACTGAATGCAGCAACTACGAATCCCAACCCGAATCTACTATGCGAAAGAATGGATCCCTGATGCTAACCTTGGAATGCACGGCTGAGCAGGCATCTAGTCTCTCTTCACTATAATTTTAAAAAATAAAAAATTGTTCAATATATGAATTTATAGGTAGATTAATAGATTCAATTGAATTTTTTTAAATAATATTAATATTAATGTTAAGCCGTTGAAATATCACATCCAAATATTAATAAATCACTTCATTTTGTCAAATTAACCACAATAATATTTAAGTTAACTAAACAATATAAATTAAAATTAAAAAACGAAACAATACATCATATAAAATTTTAAAATACATGAAAATCCAGATATTAATAGTCATGAAAAATAATTCATCAATTTGTAAAATGAAAAAGAATATGTTGAACTCTTTTTTTCTTTTTCGGGGGGGGGGGGGGGCGGTGAAGGAAGCCACAAAAAATCAATAGAATTTTGAAAGTGAAGAACTAACAAAGGTAGAGAAAAGCAAGAGAGATCTGAGAGTCTCTACTACTTCCCTTTGGATACTCCATCGTTCCTACAGTTGACGCCACTGCCATCATTCACCGTTCCCATTGACGTCGTCGCCACCGTTCCGATCATCCGTTATTCCCATCATCAAAGCCGGCTTCGGATATTGCTTTTGAAGTCTGCAATAGGGTTTCAAATGGGAAGGAAGTGCATTACAGCTTGCGTTGAAATTTTACTTTTTTTTTTTCAATTGATCGGTCTGACAGCCGGTTTCTATGGGTTCGCTTATATTTTGCAGAACCAGCCGGTTCATATGGGTCGAATCCGAGTTCAATGCAAATGGAATAATTGAAGGAATGGGACCGGGCATATGGCCGGTTCCTGACTGGTCCAGTCTGATTTTTATTACTATGCCTTCAACAAACGGTTGTCCGAGCAGTCATGGAACTGTGCCAGAAAAAAACTGTAAGCCTGACAGTTTCCGGTCCCCCTCCAGCAGGGTTAATCTCGATCTGTCTTTCCGGTCGGCTTTACCTTCGGAAACTTTGGTTCCCTCTTATGGAGTGATGAACAGCGCATTCCTGCTCTGCGCAAGCATTCAGGTTCTTCTGCAGAACCCTGCAGTTCACGAGTGAAAACAAGCTTGAGACGGACCTCAAATTGTTGGGTATTCAAAAGAATCCATGCACGCTAACCAGCAACTGACGGGTCACAGGCACTTCCCAACTCCTCGTTCACATAACAAGATAAATGCATGGAGACCACGGATTCCCCAATCATCCTACCTTGTGATTGTAAGCAATAGCCAAGTAGATGGCCGGGAGGGTCAGAGTTACTGACCAGTGTCATCTCCAGATAAATCGAGATCTAGATAAGTATAAATGACAGCAAAGAAAAAAAAAAAGATTTCATAGGGCCAAGCCCGGCTCTAATTTAAGCTCGGTATGATCTATCCACCCCATGGGCTCGGGGTAAGAGGGCCGAGCCCGATCTTATCAACTGACACAATTGGATCTGAGCATCGATAATGGGGGAGAAACTCAATCTAAGAGCAAAACGATAGACAGGAGATGGGAATAAAGTAAGGTAATTTAACCAATAAAAATTTATATTAAATATCGATTTATCAATATATTTATTAGTCTTCCAGATATCGGCTAGTGTGCCAAAAAATTCAAATTGCTTGAAGATGGTCTGATTAAGTCATAGAATTCAATTTCCTTAATAAAAAATCAATTAAAGTTTTGATAATTTCCAGTAGCTTGTGAATTATTTTCTTTGGGTTGATATGCATCTAGCTAGTATCCATCGATAAATATAAATCTGAACACGTGCAGACGGATGATCGGATAACGTAATCGATTACGGTGTGTGTATATATATATATATATATATATCTTGAATCCTTCTAGCTCTTTCTGACAAGGACGATTTGGCTGCATTTGAATCTGCTGAGCAAAGTCTCAATCTATCCCAACCAAAGAAGAACTCCTACATATCGGCGTGGCAGCGCCAGCTCCAATTATTAATCCTAATAATGCAATCTAATTTAATTGCCATTGGTTTATGTAGTAATAAACCCTGCTGCTTAACCCATACACACACACACACGATTCACCAACCATGCTTAATCGATTACGTAATGACACGCAACGATTGAGCAATATTTCTAGAACTAATAAATAGTATAATTTAATTACTCAATGAGATATAACTGTTGAAATCATCTTACTCGAGTTTCTGCATTTATACCAATCACATATACTAACAAGACTATTCGAATTTGGTATGATGTATTATTTTCATTTATATAAAGTTTCATACCCCTTTAATTTTCCATCTTTCTTTCCTCTACTCTCTTATATTTACAGGAGGATTCTTTGAATCTGTACTAATATCAGATGTTCTGGAGCCTATATATAAAACGAACACACGACGGGAAGTTTCGACCATGCTATATATTAATCATGAAGCAGCAGCACGCATTCACATACGCGTGTATGTACTTATATCATACAGATATAAGAAAACTCTTCAGGAAAAGATATCTGATGTAAGAATCAATTGTGGAAAGAAGGTCGCTTCTTGTATGTTTGATTAAAGGCCTGCAAATTGGATGCGGGATGTAATGCAGACAAGAGAGAGTCGAGACAAAGCCCGAATGAGAACAAAATTAATAGGCGGGAAATGGGGGTAGAGATTTCTTCTAAGACAAGATCACAGTTGATTTATCAATTCTTGGGTTTGATATTCCTCATTATTTATTATCAATTAAAATATGTATAAAAAAGTATGAGAAGAAATCATATATCTCAATATCTACCTTATGAGATAATATGATTTACTTTATTACCTGTTATTAAATACCTATCATCAATGACTGTTTATGAGCCGTATATTTTTCTTTTAATATCAAATAAGGTGGATAACTATCCACGAACCGGACAAATTTTTTCTTAGGCTTATATCAACTAATCATAGGTTGAACTTTGGACTTGGGTCGAGTGAGATACAAGTCCACTGACTCTAATATCACATTAAATTCGTTATAAATTAGTAAAGGATCGGACATGTTTCCATCTTAAAAAGTTTAAACTTATAGGTGGCAATACTAATATTCTTACAAGTTTATAACTTTTCTCTTAATTGATCGATATTATATTGTATATTTTAACAAAATATTACGTCGGACAAGTAAAATGAAGTTTCTATTTTAAATTTTAAACTTTGATTAGCCTCATAATTCTTTCATTTAATTTAAAAAAAAGGTTGGGTTGTTAATAATGTAGTTTGTGAGGTCAGAACAGTGAAGAAAACCATCATTATCAATATAATCATTATCATCCATAAATCTTCATTATTATCTCATTAGCATGCACTTTGTAGTTTGGCTAAACGGTCCCTGAATTCCCCCAAATCTTCCCGGTGGATAATTCAGCTATTTGCATTACTTAAGTATACAGAATTGTGGCATTTTCAGTGATATCGATGCCGCTAGCGTCCTTCCTTGGTTTTTTTAATTAGAAAACTTGCGGATTAATATATTAAGATGCGAGCGGACGTTTTGAGTGTTGGATTTTCGATTCTCTTGTTTCCTGTTTTCACACTAGAAATCATCTTTGTGATCGAAAGATTCATCTGGGACTCACCGACGCGTTCTGATCTTGACAAACTGCAGAGTTTGCAATAAGGAATTGTACCTTATAAGAGATGGATGTAAAGACGATGTCGATACAACAGTCATTTACTTAAGTCTCTTTCACATTCAATTCTTAAAAGAATGGAGATTAGCTTATCTTAAAAGGCCAACACACCTAACAGATCACCGAATGTCCAAGATCTTCACATATATGGAGATCGATGCCAATCATATATACTACTAGGGTCCATTTTCTACAATTGAGAGCTTCCTTATTTGGGATCGGAGTTGCTATGCGTGACAGTTTGGATGAGTGTGCTCGACGCTTTCGCAGCACCCATCATCCCCACACGTTTTCTGATTTTATAAATTTTGTCTGTGCTCCACAAAAAATACGAAATGGGGGAGCAAAAGAGAAGCACACGAGATCATCTGTTAATAAATACTTGTCTTGCTGAATCGTCATCCATTAATAAATAATTACTCGACATTGTCGAAGGTGCATGTATGTATATATATATATATATATATATATAGTGAGAATGTCTATATTCGCAAGAGATTAAAAGAAATATACAATTCAAAGAAAGAGTCGAGTTAAAGATATTTTAGTTCAAAATTAAGATTAATACAATTGCAACAAATCTCCTTTCATTGTGTGCTAAATGTAATAGATGGGACGACAGGGTCGCATGTACACTCGAAGAAGAAACAACTTTGAAACACATATACGTACAATTGTACTTTGGAGAGCGCAGCAGATGATTAAGTATATATGCCTCGATGCCTTGTTGCTTCTTATCTCTTTTCGTCGATTGATTGACTGATCAGCTCCATTGCAAAGATAAGTATCTCTCCAATAAATCGATCCTTCGGCTTGCTTGGGCAAGACTAACTCTTCTGAAAGGGCATTGCGTCTTGTCATCCTCAAGTCTTACAAATTGGCATGATATCCAGCCCGAATCATATGTATGCCTCGAATTAGCAGGAAGAATTCGGCGCACAAAGGGTTAATTAGGGTCAGTGCCCTTCACCGGGGCTGGGCCCCGATTTGGCGACGCGCTCGAGGGTTTTCCTGAAGCTGGTGCTCTTGTGCCCCTGGCCCGGGCTAGGACCCGATCCATGAATCTGGATCCGTGAAAATGCATAAGTTTTGAAGAAATCGTCCCTGTTCCGGCCTACAGAGGTCTGAACTGGGGCGGCGGAGGGATTAGCCCGAGCTTCCACCGAGAAGGTGAGGTGGTTCATCAGAACTAGGAGGACCAAGAAGACCAAGAGTGAGGGGGAAGAGGATACGGCCGCTCTCTTCATCGTACAGTGTGATTTTTGGGCGACAGAATTGTGAGTGAGTTGGCTCGCGCAACGTTGCATGGATGGATGGTTCTGTTTCTTCTAATGGTGTGTTCCTATTTCTATATATATAGACAGACATAATTGTATGTACGTAATGCGTTTACTGTACGGATCCAAATCCAAATCATGGCCCAATAGCTTATAACCCGTGGCGGCTCCCGGATGGAACATGGGAAAGGAAGAACGTCTTAATCTCAACAACGAGATGATGCGAGAGGAAGAATCAATAGGATACTGTCATCATTAAGGAAAAGTATGCTGTCATCGAATCAATTTATGGCCTATTACTTGCAGGCTAACGACCCGGCCCAATTATTTTGACGCTTTTCCGCACCTGGATTCAGCGTTGGGTGACCATCCAAGAAGGCCACGGGGGAAATGATTAATCGGGTCGATCCTTAGTCCTGGTCCTTCACCTGTTGGCACGTCGTCATAATTTTCCCACATTGATGCACAAATCGTATCACACGGCACGGCAAGTTCTAATCGAACGCTCTGGCCATGGGGTGCGGGATGCCGACCATCGACGAAAACCACGGCGCTCTGGGGAGCCGATTCTGTCGGAGCGATACCTCATTAAGGCTTGGACTCTGACATCTCACGTGCAATTGCATCTGCCATTCGATATCTTTCGGTTGTTTCCGACTAATTCTTATGTTGACTCCCACATGGGCAATAATTTTGACTTCAAGCTGCTTTCTCCTTCTTACCGAACTTTCCCCTAAAAGGTTGGCATTGTCTCCGTGCACACCGCGGTGGTGGGACGAAGTGCGAAGCTGGGCAGCAAGAAAAATTCAACCCACAAGAAATTATCTCATTTGTATCGGTAAGATTCTTAAATATTCAATTTTTCATATGACATTTGACATGGAGCATTTAGAGAGGGATTCGATAGCATTAGTATCGCCCTATCGGGTCCTCCCATTCCGATTCTCTTGAATTCCATCCATCCAAATATAAAGTAAACGTGTGCGGGGCAAAAAGCAATCAGTGTGTCATTATCGGACTCAGTATCACAGTGAAATCCAAACGACCACCCATTTGCCCTTTTCTGATCGTGTTCTCTTTAGTTTTCACCCTCACGCATCATCCAAAAGTTTTCTAGATGGATCACTTAGGTCTCCCATAGGATGCTCATGGTTTTATAGTTGGATTAACCGGTTTGAACTATTTTTAAAAAATAATTAACAAATTAAATATAACCCAAATAAAAATATCATCCAAACATAACAAAAAAACCATCAAGAAAAGGAAAACATTGAAATCATAAAAATTCTAATTATAGATAAATTAAACATACATGATTAAGATTGGTAAACCTATTTAGAATGAAATTTAGTATAAATGGTAAAAAATATACCATACAATGATAAAATAACCTATATTTAATTATATTTTAAATTTTTAAAAAATATTTCTAATGTATTTATATTTTATTTTTAATATATTTACAATATTTTAAATTTTTTTATATGGTTTGGTGGTTCAAACCAGTTAACCAAACCACTTGAATTTAGTAACTGATCGCGCCGCTCCATCTTAAAAAACAACATTATATGAGAACCGGTTCATCCCGAGCAGGTTTTTTAAGTTTGGTTGAGGGATCGATCCGATTCTTCGGTTTTCCATGTGCAACCCTAGTCTCCCACACCTATCTGGAAGACTGCATTCCAACCTCTCCATAGACCTATTCAATCAAAGTGTTCTAGGAGATTTCTGAATTTCATTCGGGATGAGACCACATCAAAACAAAGATGAAAACTTGCACAACGAGGTCACTTGAAATCAGAAAAACTCCCCAAATCTCGTTCTCTGTCGATTTGCTCTCATGCAACCAGGTTTTCAGGTCTCATGGGGGCTTGGTGGGACTTTACGCGAGACATTTCCAACAGATATAAAGGATCCAAAATTGTTTATTCAGATGGGGCAAAAAACAAACAGAGAGAGAGAGAGAGAGAGAGAGAGATCAAAATTATTCTCCATGGTCAGTGACTAAACAAGGAAATCCCTGATCTCCCGTTTGGAATGGCTGAGGACCATTCTTTAAAACCCTCTTTTAACCATTCCTTCCCTCTTTTTTCTCCCTTTTCATCGAAGACCGGAGATTCCTAATTCCGATTCCTTCCCGATGAGATGAGAAGGAGTGAGTGGTTCACAGAGAAGAAAGCTTTATAGAGTTTCAACAAGATTTGAACTTGCACCGCATTTGATCAAGACAGAATTTGTCAGGATGATATTGCATTAAAAAAATGGGCTAATATCGTGAGAACGAGTTTGGTACAGTGGGGTACCACCCTTGACCTAACATGTAAGAGTTTGTAATTTGATTCTCATTGTTAAATTCTCCGTGCTCCTCTATTATCTTTCAACTTCTATTATCTCATTTTTTAACTTATGAATCTCCTATATAATGAGTAGTCCATTCGACCATACCGATCGATGAAAGCTCTCAATCATATGAGTTTTGAATATTTGTCTCATTGCATTAACTTTTTTCGCCCCCTCTTAGTGGGTAGTTCGGCTATGAAATTTCTCTCTCTGTATTTTCGGAGAAATTGAATAATCAGAGAGACCGACCTGTGACATCTGTGGAGAGACAAGGGAGGTTTGCTGGAAATAATGGATTGGACGGTTGGTGTTTGCCGTTTGGTCAATTCGCACCTCCTCCTCCTTCCACCTCCCACCAATGAGAAATTGAGAGTCTTTGGTTCTGTTTTGAATTTTCCCATTCCCACTTTGTGCGCTTCTGTGTCCTCTCACGAGCTTCCTAGACCAGTCATTGGTTGTTCCGAGTCCAAAAAGTTGGAATGGTATCATTCCATCGAATCGAAGCGATCGAGCTCCTCCATTCTTGGCCCTCTGCCATCTCGGCTCGGATTCCCTTCATTAACTATCACAAGACCTAAACAGGACCACCGCACGTGACCGCTTATTCGGTACGTACATCTTCAACATTTCACAGTCTGATGACCGACAACCCCGGATTGACAAGTACTTTAGAATATGTATAGTCCTTATGTTTTCCGGTGGGAATTGAATTTTAAATTAGAAAAATAGAAAGAAAATTCTTCATCATAAAATAATCGGATATCATAATTATTCATGAAATCGCTTACGGAAAATTTAACATATTAGAACATCTTACTGTATAAGCCTGCACCTTATAAGATTGAGTATAAAACTTATGGTCATTTTGAAACTCAAGAACACAAAGGAAAAATGAAAAAGCTACGATTAATGGAATCTTTTCTTTGAAATACAGAATAAAATTTAACCCATACCTCGAACCATACGAGTACATAAGAAAATGGACAGCCGATCAATTGTAAGGGTGAGTGGTCAAGAGAATGTGGCCCATTAGAAATTTAACAGCTGGAAATCGCGGAAATACACTGTGCAATGCGGCAGCGGACGAAATTGCAGCACAGGCCATGGCCAGCCGAACCACGAAGGAATTCACAGTCAAAATGTCGATCTTCGGTGGGTCCCAACCCCGAAAAGCCCTCCACCGTCCTTTCTCCTCGGCCCCCACAGACATCAATATTCTGAGTCACCACCGCCCATCCTTCATACATACATATATATATATATATATAGGCCGGTGCCTTCGACTATGGAACTCGGAGATGCCATTGACAGCACTCCCCACAAAAACATAGCACTCCCCCTGTTCTTGAAGCCAGAGCGTTCCCTCGAGACCCGGTGATCGGAACAGAGCGTTCGACCCCCCACAGGAGATGGGTCTTGCTGGTTTGATAGGACACTCCGCGAGGATGGCGCTGCTGGTGATAGTTTTAGTCTCGATGCTGAGCTCAACGGTTCGGGGAAGGATGGCCCCATCAGCACAGGGTCGGAAGGTGTTGGCGTCGGTCACACGCGGAGTTCTTGAGACTGAGAGAAACTCAGCTGCAGTGGGCTCCAGTGGCGGAGGGAGTCGAGCGGGGGACCAAGTGTTCACCTCGGCCTCCGGGCCCAGTAGAAGAGGCACCGGACATTAGGGAAGAAGTTTCAGCTTCCTGAGTTCATTGTGAATTCTTACTGGCGCTGTCTGTATTTAAACCGATAGGTTCATATGAACGATTTCCCTACGGAAGTTGCTGGTGAGTGATCGGTAAATTTGTAAAGAGCCCAAGAGAAATTCTTTGATTTTTGCAGTGAATTCTGTACATGTCTGACTCTAAACAGATATTTGATTAAGATGGAAAATAAATCATAAGGCTAAGTCTGGATATAATTGACAAATCCATATTTTTATGCTTCGGGCAGAAGAAGAAATAATAGATCATCCGGCTAAACTCCGGAAAATGCTATGCAACGGTTTATCCCCTAAATGGAATGGATCTGAGATGGAACGATCGTAAGGTATTCAACGTCATCACATTTATTACCTCGCTGAGGTTACCGACTCAGCATACTTATCAATGCATCCAAAGTTACTACCCAGCTAATTATCCCTCGTCCCTGGGCGTTCGAATCGAAGATCTCAATCTCATTCGCCCTCAGTATTCCATGATTCTTCGGAAAGCATCTTCCGCACGACTGGGCGAGCTTTGCACATGATCTCCAATGGCACGGCTTTAGGCATGGTGGCTCCTCTGCCTTCGGTCAGGTCCACCGGCTCGGGGCTCACCCTTTTCCAGTCGAAGCACTGAACCAACGACCCCAGAGTGAGGCCCATCAAACGCTGGGCCAGGGCCGATCCGGGGCAGGCTCTCCTCCCAAGCCCGAACGGCAGTATCAGCTTATGTGCTTCTCTTTGTTCTTCGCCCGCTTGCGGCCCAGCCCCGAACCTCTCCGGCCTAAAGCCCGTTGGGTCGTCGTCCCAGAGCACCGGGTCCCTGTGGATGGCCCAAGCGTTGACCAGCACCAACGAGCCGCTGGGCACGTGGAACCCCCCGATTCGGCAGTCCTCGGACGCCTGGTGGGGCACCAAGAGCGGGGCTGCGGGCTTCAGCCGGAGGGTCTCGGAGATGATGCTCTGGAGGTAGTGCAGCTTGGAGGCGTCCAGTTCATCGATAAGGCGGTCCTGACCGACATGTGCATCAATCTCAGTCTTCAGTTTGTCCAGCACATGTGGGTGGTTCACCAGATAGGCCATCGCCCACTCTAATGTGACCGCTGAAGTATCAGTCCCTGCTAGCAATATCTCCTGTTGGAGAAGTAAATGATGATAATGATATGTTTCTGGCTCTCTAAATAGGAATTCCATGTGATCATCTAAGTCTGAATCTTTGAACAGTTTCTAGCACAATGCTAAATGTGTTGGAAGAAGAAAAATAGAGTAAAAAACATTTATTATTGTTAGTTTATACCTTATTATAAGAAATGGTATACATTATTTCATTTAAAAATTTAAATGATGCGTTTTTGCATATGATTTCATTATATTTTAGAATTTTATTATGTTAAATTAACGTGGCCTAGCCTTTCAACATCCTTATTATTGAAAAATCCTCATCACCTGCAAGTCTTAACTTGTAAGTCAACTTATCTATTGTGAGCGTGGTAGAGTGATTCAGTACTTATTATCCTAATGAGAGGACTCGAGTTCGAGTTTCACCTGCAGCGGGGAGCTCTTAACCCCTTAAATGGGCCGACTCAGGGTGATCCGGATTAATCAGCTGAACAAAATTCAATTGGATACCGACGATTTATAAAAAAAAAAAAAAAAACTTGTAAGTCAACTTAAAATAAAGACTCACCACTGCGAGCCCTTTGATGGTATCATCCGTGTAGTAGTCAGGCTGTGATTCCTGCAAGTAGAGGAGATGATCGATCATAGTGTTCTTCATCTCCGACCCATGGATCTTCTTAATCCGGTGTTCATCGATCAGACCCTGCAAGAATGCGTCCGTCTTCTTAAACAGCTCACGAATCGTCCTCCTGTGAGACCTGCCATAGCCAATCCACCTCAGGATGGGCAAGAACTCTCCAGCGTTCGTGGCCTCGCCGATCTTAAATGTTTCTTCGATAATATACTTAAACTCCTCCGATTCCTCGTCTTCATCTTCCCGGAAGTATCTCTTCCCTGCCACCATCCTCATCATGACATTTAGCGTCAGCTCGGACAGCATGGACTTCATCTCCACCCTGGTGAATCCCTCCGGAGAGCCCACGGAGAGCTTCTGGAGCAGCCTCCTGATCTCGTCCCTCCGAATCCCCGCCAAGACATTGAGGCGGTGGACTGAGAAGATCTCGACGGCGCCGGCCCTCCGCAGGTTCCTCCAGCAGTCGCCATAGGGAGATGTCGACATGGTGGTATAGTTGTATCCGAAGTACTTGCCATAGGTACCCCTGAGGCGGTTCGCCAGCACAACGTCGTTCTTGGTGAAGCATTCCTCGGCGGCCTGAAGGGATGATATGACGACCGCGGCCTGGGAGCCGAGCTGGAGAAGGAACAAGTGGCCATACTTGTCGGCAAGGGCTCGTAGGGTCTGGTGGAGAGGGCGCTTCACTTTCAGGTAGTGGAGGTGGCCGACGACGGGCAGAGAAGGGGGACTTGGAGGGAAGTTCTTGCTTCTCGAGAGCTTGTGGAACAACAGTTTCAGAGCAAGAACGAGGAAGGGAAGAGAGAGGAGCAGAGTGACTTCCATCGTTGCCACTTGTCTAAAGGATTTGTTCCTGCTCTGGAGATAGATATACTATGGATCTCTGAGGACGTCTAGGTCATGTTTTGCACATTAAAACCGTGAGATTGAGATTGTGGCTGTCTTTTATTTGCTCTTCTCCTCTACTGTCGCTCACTTTGGGTAGAATTCTCGTACGTTACTTTGGAAAATTTGTCATGTTGGACGGTCCCACTCTCTTGGTTTGATTGGGTTCGTGATACACACCATAAACATATCACGTGGACATGCAGTCAACAAAAGGGGCATCTCATCTGTGCTGATTACTTAGTTATCCTCCTGTTTTCTTGATGATAGTGACTGCGATTTTTCACCACCTCTATTCTCTTTTTCCAATTATGGTCTTCTTCTCCGCACAAAATGGGGACGGGCGGTGGCCCGAATCGAGCTCTCGTTGGTCCTTTCCCTTTATCTCGGTTGCAGTTTTTCTTAAGTAAAAAATCTTTATACCTCTTAGCGCAATGAGGATGCAAATTTGTCACTCCTTGATCTTTAGGTGCCGGTGGACAGTGATGAATTTTGTGTCGATATGAGCTTCCTTTTTACAGTTTATGTTGACTGATGTGAGCTACTCTGTACATGCTCCCTCCCAGTAGTGTTCTCATTCTTCACCTACATCATCTTCTTCATCTTGTTCTTCTTCTTAAGGAATAAGCTGTCTTGGGAAATTTGGGGGATCTTGATTAGGGTTGAGCTTTTCCACTGATTTTATCCTGGGAATAGATAATTATGTTACCAAATTGAATAAATAGTTGAATTTGATTTCTTTTTTTTTTCTCGAAAAAATAGGGGAGAAAACTAAAAACTCGTACAATCTCCATCTTTCGAGAAACCACGGCCCGTGAACATGTTTGGTGTTTCGCTGCAATTATATCACCATATAACACTAACATTTTGGACGACGAAACGACGTTGAGTGCACAACAATAGGTATGCTACAATGTCAAGAACATAGGAAAATCAGAGGATGGGGCTTCTCATATTAAATTACCATATTACCCAAAATAGAACGGAATGGGCAGTTCTTTTTATGGGGGGCAAAATGGTATTTTGGGCGCAAGGAAGCTAAAGAAAACCGGAAGGAAATGAGCATGTCGGAATGGGGAAGAACCCGATTTTATTAACGGGTTAAACTAGCTCCGCCAGGTCTCAAGCGGCGGTTTTCTCTCCTCTCTTGACTCTGTCTCGTTCTCTCCGCTCTTTCTCATTTTTCAATTCATTCGTTCACCGTCCCCAATCGGAGCCGAGCTCGGCTTCTTCGCAGTCATGGCCTCCCTCACCTCCGTACAGTTAACTAACTCGTCTTCCGCTACCTCCAGGAGTCAGGTAACCCTGTCAACGAGCTTCCACCGTTCATGGTTCAGCTTCTGCAGTGTTTTTCGAGTTCCTTCATGTCCTTGGGGTCCTTTAAATCTATTTTCAGCTGGATTTATCGATGGAATGCTTTTCCTGCTGAATTTATCTTTTTGTGAGGGTCCCATTTTGATTTGGAAAATTTAAAATATAACTTCATATTAATTTTTTTTATTAATATTATTAATTTTTTATAAAATAAATGAGTTTCCATTTTTTAATTACATAAAAAAATTAATTAAAAATAATATTATTACAACAAATCTTACTTTTTTATTATAACTTTCTATTTGAACAGTATAGTTTCTCAGAATAATGGATCTACCACCCAAATTCCTCCCATTTCCTTCCTGATTATTCCCCCTATCTCTCCTGTCAATCACTGTTCCCCCTCTATCTCTCTCTCTCTTAGCATGCGTGATGGGATGGATACTCTTATCTCTCTCTCTCTCTCTCTCTGTTGCCCCCTTGTTCAAGGGAAGCTTATGCTGATGAAGCCGAGGTGCTTGTAGAGGAAGGAGGAGATAATCTCTCGAGAGAATATGCTAAACAAGATCCTGCCACAGGCCACGGTGGCTATTGTCCAAAGGGTCCTGACGGTGTAGTCGATGACCAATCACTAGTAGAAGTTTTGATTTCCTCGATCCAAAATAGCTCGATCTGGTAGAAAATGAGGAAAAGGGCAACAAAAGAGAGCCATATGTGAGGAAAGGGCAACGAGAGAGAGAAATGAAAAATGAGAAGAGTTTTTTCTCCCTCACATCGGCAGGATTCACACACTGTAGATGCCACATAATAATATAAAACTCTCTTTTCATCCCAAAATTTGCTTTTTGTCCGGGATAGAATAGAAGTATAGTTCTTTTTTTATTCTCTCAATGAAAATTAGAAGAGAAGAGAATAGAAAATTAAGATGGCTCAATTAACGGTCACATAATTTTAACAAGGGAACAGTTGTGAAGGAATGGGAGGGAATTGAGTGGGGGATCTCGTTATTGTGCCACTCAAAATTTACTCATTTCAAACAGGAACTCACATTAGAAAAGAACTCTACGTAAGTGATCTATGTCATAAACAATTGATAGTATTAATTAAAAATTGGCAAAATTTACTAAATTATAGCACATTTAAAAGAATAATATTTTAAAATCTTCATATCAAAATGTTATATTAATAAAATATTTTATATTATCTATACAATTTCTCATAAATGTGACAAAGTAAATGTATTACATTGACATTCAAAAATGGGAAATAGGAAAAACTTGGAAACGAGGATATCACTTCCTAGAATAGGTGGATAATTGTAGGGGGGAATATTTTGCTCTTGCCATAAGGAAACTGCAATAGATTTAGAAAAGTTTCTAAAATTTTTTTTGGGTAGAAATGGACTGATTATATTACATCAATAAACATAACACACAAGTGTCAAAATGTAGAGACAGCATATATATATATATATATATATATAGTGTAGCCTGAGTCTACACTTCGCTCAGTACGATCCTTAATCAATCTAGGTTTAGTTCTACCAATAACATTATACAAAAGATATGAAGCCACATGCGGTGGTGACTCAACAAAATATGTAATGTCTTGAACATGCATAGAGCCTTTGAGACGAGCCAACTTGTCAGCTACTCCATTACCCTCCTTATAAATATGGGCACCCGTGCCCTTCGAAAGGTTTGAAGTAGTTTCCTACAATTACAGATAAACGGCATTAATTTCTTATTGGAAATTGCATTCGACACAATCAAATCAAAAGCAACCCGAGCATCAACTTCTACTATCAAGACTTCTATGCCAAAGCTCCTGTGCTAGCATGAGTCCATCCATTAGTGCCCACGGCTCTGTAACTAGGCTATTAGCTACACCTATAAACCTGCTAAATCCTCTAATCACACCACCCCCCTGCTCCCTGCTCTTCTGGGTACTCCACTCGCTGACCTATCAGTGTTTAGCTTGGCCCAACCTGAAGGCGGGGGCAGCCACCTAATCTCTATGGTGATTGAAGGCCGAGCTTCAACTGAGAGGAATGTTTGAACAAAATTCCCTAGCTCTTTTTACACACAACACCGGGAGTTGAGGGGTTGGCTGCATCCTGCTGAAAACCCACTCATTCCTATGTTTCCAAAGGTGCCAAATTGCAAAAGGAAATAGAGTGGCCCAGGGTATGTTTGTTCTATGATACTCATACGCTCCACAACTTACTCTTAGCCACTCATCTATTGGGATCCTGAAATATGCTGCCTTCGATGAAGGGATGTTCAAGTTTTCCTAGAAAACCATGGTCAATGGACAGCTATGAAGAATGTGATGGATATCCTCCTCCGCTTGGTGGCAGATGGTGCATTCTGGGCCGATGTTGAGCCCCCTTTGGCGCAAGTGGTGTGCCGTTGGGAGTTTTACATGGCTGCAAATCCACATAAACATTTGGATGCGGGGGATGGTTTTGGTCTTCCAAATCCAACCCCACAATCCTCCTCTTGCTCCTGGTTTGTCTGCCACATGCTAGTTCATAAGCTGTTTTGTTAGTAAGTTCTCCCGAAGAGGAGAAGCGCCAAACGAGTCCGTCATCCTCTCCTCCCATCAAGCTTCGTGACACTGCTCGGATTGCTACCGTCACTTTTGCTGGAAGCTGCAAGGAAATCCTTTCAAAATCCCAAGAACCATTAGTATTCAATAAATCGGAGACACGTAAGTGCAATTCCGTGAATGGAATAGGTCCCGTCACTCGGGCTCGTAAGGGTTGGTTGTCCACCCACGTATCCTGCCAAAATATTATCATTTCACCCTTACCAACAACCCATTCCGCACCCATGTTGCAAATTTCGGTTCCTACAGTCAAAGTCAACCTATTTAGTGTCGCTCCATGCATATAACAACCTCTATTGCCACCATAGAAGCCCCTTAAAACTCGCGCCCACGGCCGATTGTCATCACGTACGTGCTCCCCACACTAGGCTTCCTAAGAGGGCAATATTCCGGTTACGAGCTCTTGTGATCCTGAGCCCTCCATCTCTCTTGGGTCGTGTGACGATGTTCCAATTGATGAGGTGCATCTTTCTAGTCTCCTCATAGGAGCCCCAAATAAAATCCCTGCAAAACTTGTCAATAGCATTACATACTCCAACTAGAATTAAAGTGCATTGCATGATATGTAAAGGTATAGATGAAATATGTAACCCATTGCACTAGTGTGGTGCGCCCCGCGTTGGACAGAAGATTGGCCCTCCATCCCATTAGAAAGGTAGAACTCACTCATCTTCATGTAGCTGGCTAGTTTGTGGTGAGGGCAAAATAGATATGTCCAAGGAAGCTTGCTTATTGGGGATACATTTTCTGTAAATAAGCCCTTGCAATGGTCCTTGTGGTCGTTGTTACCTATGTTCTCCCATGTTATTTGCCTGCTAAATTAAAACTCCAGAATTGCTTATGGTTTTTACATGCTTGTATGTGTACGAAGTCCACTGTGAATGCTTAAAATGTGAAGGGTGTGTTTTCGATATAATGTGGCCCGTTAGAAATCTAACAGCTGGAAATCGCGGAAACACAGAGCGCAATGCGGCTGCGTACGAAATTGCAGCACAGACCATCGCCAGCCGAACCACGAAGGAATTCCCTGTCAAAATGTCGATCTTCGGTGGGTACCAACCCCGAAATGCCCTCCAGCGTCCTTTCTCCTCGGCCCCCACAGACATCAGTATTCTGACTCACCGTCGGTCCTTCATACATATAATACATATATATATATATAGGCCGGTGCCTTCAACTATGGAACTCGGATATGCCATTAACTGAACTCCGCACAAAAACATAGCACTCCCCCTGTTCTTGAAACCGGAGCATTTCCTTGAGGCCCGGCGAACGGAACAGAGCGTTTGACACCCCAACAGGAGATGGGTCGTGCGGGTTTGATAGGAAACTCCGTGAGGATGGTGCTGCTGGTGATAGTTTTAGTCTCGGTGCTGAGCTCAACGGGTCACGGCCTCCAGGCCCAGTAGAAGAGGCTCCGGACCGGACATCAGAGAAGAAGTTTCAGCTTCCCGAGCTCGTGTGAATTCTTACTAGCACTGTCTGTGTTTAAACCGATAGGTTCATATAAACGATTTCCCTACAGAAGTTGCTGGTGAGTGATCGGGAAATTTGTAAAGAGCCCATAAGAAATTCTTTGATTTTGCAGTGAATTCTACTGTACATGTTCTGATTCTAAAAAGATATTTGATTAAGATGGAAAAGAAATCATAAGGTTAAGTTTGGATATAATCGACAAATCCATATTTTTATGCTTTGAGCAGAAGAAGAAGAAGAATAGATCCTCCGACTAAACTCGGGGGAATGTTATGCAACGGTTTATCCCCTGAATCGAGTGGATCTGAAGATGGAACAATCGCAAAATGTTCACCATCATCACATATATTACCTCACTGAAGTTACCGACTCAGCATACGTATCAATGCATCTCAAGTTACTACCCAGCTAATTATCCCTCGTCCATGGGCGTTCCAATCAAAGATCTCAAGCTCATTCGCCCTTAGTAGTCCTTGATTCTTCGGAAAGCATCTTCTGCACTACTGGGCGAGCTTTGCACATGATCTCCAATGGCACAGCTTTAGGCATGCTGACTCCGCTGCCTTCGGTCAGGTCCACCGGCTCGGGGCTCACCCTTTTCCAGTCGAAGCACTGAACCAACGAGCCCAGAGTGAGGCCCATCACACGATGAGCCAGGGCCGCACCGGGGCAGGCTCTCCTCCCAAGCCCAAACGGCAGTATCAGCCTATGGGCTTCTTCTTCTTCCCCGGCTTCCGGCCCAGCCCCGAACCTCTCGGGCTTAAAGCCCGTTGGGTCGTCATCCCAGAGCACCGGGTCTCTATGGATGGCCCAAGCGTTGACCAGCACCAACGAGCCACTGGGCACGTGGAACCCCCCGATTCGGCAGTCCTCGGACGCCCGGTGGGGCACCAAGAGCGGGACTGCGGGCTTCAGCCGGAGGGTCTCGGAGATGATGCTCTGGAGGTAGTGCAGCTTGGAGACGTCCAGTTCATCGATCAGGCGGTCCTGACCGACATGTGCATCGATCTCAGTCTTCAGTTTGTCCAGCACATGTGGGTGGTTCACCAGATAGGCCATCGCCCACTCTAATGTGACCGCTGAAGTATCAGTCCCTGCTAGCAATATCTCCTGTTGGAGAAGTAAATGATGATAATGATGTGTTTCGGGCTCTCTAAATAGGAATTCCATGTGATCATCTAAGTCTGGATCTTTGAACAGTTTCTAGCACAATGCTAAATGTGTTGGAAGAAGAAAAATAGAGTAAAAAATATTTATTATTGTTAGTTTATATCTTATTATAAGAGATTGTATATACTATTTCATTTAAAAATTTAAATAATGCATTCTTGCACATGAGTTGATTATATTTTAGAATTTTATTATATTAAATTAACGTGGCTAGGCTTTCAACATCCTTATTATTATTGAAAAATCCCCATCAATTGCGAGTCTTAACTTGCAAGTCAACTTAAAATAAAGACTCACCACTGCGAGCCCTTTGATTGTCTCATCCGTGTAGTGATCAGGCTGTGATTCCTGCAAGTGGAGGAGATGATCGATCATAGTGGCCTTCATCCCCGAGCCATCGATCTTCTTAGTCCGGTGTTCATCAATCAGGCCCTGCCAGAATGCATCCGTCTTCTTAAACAGCTCACGAATCGTCCTCCTGTGAGACCTGCCATAGCCAATCCACCTCAGGATGGGCAAGAACTCTCCAGCGTTCGTGGCCTCGCTGATCTTAAATGTTTCTTCGATAATATACTTAAACTCCTCCGATTCCTCGTCTTCATCTTCCCGGAAGTATCTCTTCCCTGCCACCATCCTCATCATGATATTGAACGTCAGCTCGGACAGCATGGACTTCATCGCCACCCGGGCGAATCCCTCCGGAGAGCCCACGGAGAGCTTCTGGAGCAGCCTCCTGATCTCGTCCCTCCGAATCCCCGCCATGACATTGAGGCGGTGGATTGAGAAGATCTCGATGGCGCTGACCCTCCGCAGGTTCCTCCAGCAGTCGCCATAGGAAGATGTCGACATGGTGGTGTAGTTGTATCCGAAGTACTTGCCATAGGTACCCCTGGGGCGGTTCGCCAGGACAACGTCGTTCTTGGTGAAGCATTCCTCGGCGGCCTGAAGGGATGATATGACCACCACGGGCTGGGAGCCGAACCGGAGAAGGAACACGGGGCCATACTTCTCGGCAAGGGCTTGTAGGGTCTGGTGGAGAAGGCATTTCACATTCAGGTAGTGGAGATGGCCGACGACGGGCAGAGAAGGGGGACCTGGAGGCAGGTTCTTGCTTCTCGAGAGCTTGTGGAACAACAGTTTCAGAGCAAGAACGAGGAAGGGAAGAGAGAGGAGCAGAGTGACTTCCATCGTTGCTACTTATCTAAAGGATTTGTTCCTGCTCTGGAGATAGATATAGCACTGTGGATCTCCGGGGACGTCTACGTCGTGTTTTGCACTTAAATCCGTGAGATTGAGATCGTGGCTGTCTTTAATTTGCTTGTCTCCTCTAATGTCGCCCACTTTGGATAGAATTCTCCTGTGTTACCTTGGAAATTTTGTCATATTGGACGGTCCCACTCTCTTGGTTTGATTGGGTTCGTGATACACACCGTAAAATATCTCGTGGACAATGACACGAGAGAATGGCGCTCTTGCTTGTCCTGATTATTCAATATCTTCTTGTTTTCTCGATGATATTGATTGCGATTCTTCACCCCCTCACTCTCTTCCTCCCATTATGGTCTTCTTCTGGGCACAGAATGGGGACAGGTGGTGGCCCGAGTAGGCCTCTCAGCGGTCCTTTCGTAACAGTTTTTCTTAGTAAAAATCTTCAGACCTCTCAGGGCAATGAAGATGCAAATTTGTGACTCATTGATATTTAGGTGCCGGTGGACAGCATGGTGAATTTTGTTTTAGGTCGATATGAGCTTCCTGTTTGCCGTTATGTTGACTGATATGAGCCACTCTGTACATGCTCCCGGTAGTGCTCTCATTCTTCATCTACATCTTCTTCTTCTTAAGGAATAAGCTGTCTTGGGGAAATCTGGGGGATCTTCCTGAAGGTGGAGCCTTTAAACTGATTCTAACAGAGGCGTAGATGATGATATTACTAAGTTAAATGGGTTACTGATTTGATCTCTTTATTGAGAGAATTTAAGAAAAAAAGAAAACTGGTCTATAACCTCCATCATACAAGGAACCATGGTCCGTCAACATGTCAGTGTTTGCCTACAATTTTATATCAGCATACAACACAACATTTTGTATCACCGAACAATGTTGAATACACAACAATAGCTACACTACAGTGTCAAGAACACAGAAAAATCGGAGGATTAGCTTTAGTGAGATTGAGTGATTCCCTTTTAAAGTGGAGTGTTGAATTTGGAGCCTATAATGGAGATGAACTTGTGCTAACAAGTCTTACTAATTATTGGACTCCTGCGCACCGCGTGCAGGTGCCGATCCTGGGGCTTCTCATATTAAATTACCATATTACCCTAGATAGAACGAATGGACAGTTTACGTGGGGGCAAAATGGCACATTTGGCGCAAGGAAAGGAGCCGTCCGGAGTCTGGACTTCCAGCCTTAAGAAAACCGAGAGGAAATGAGCGTGTCGGATCGGGGAAGGGCCCGATTTTATTAACGGGTTAAACTATCTCCGCCGGGTCGCCAGCGGCGGTTTTCTCCCCCCTGTTAACTCTCTCTCGTTCTCTCCCTCTCTTTCTTATTTATCAATTAATTCGTTCGCCGTCCCCAATCGGAACCGAGCTCGGCCCGTTCGCAGTCATGGCCTCCCTTACCTCCGTACAGTTGAACTACCTCGTCTTCCGCTACCTCCAGGAGTCAGGTAACCCTGTAAATGAGCTTCCTTTTCACGGTTCAGCTTAGTTGAGATGGCTTCTGCAGTGTTTTTCGAGTTCCTTCATGTCCTTGGGTTCCTTTAAATCTATTTTCAGCTGGATTTATCAACGGAATGCTTTTCCTGCTGAATTTATGTTTTGCGAGGGTACATAAGTTTGTATTTGGGAGTTAGGAAGCTGGCTCCCACGGATCTTTGGCGTGCAATCTTCTTTATTCTAGTTGTCCTGGTTTCCCCCTTTCGAATCTTGAAGTCTGGTGCAAGGTTAGGATAGGTTTTCCTGAGTAGATGATTTGTTGCCCGTGGGGGGCGTTTAAGTTGCATCACGGCGAGTTTGAGCGAACTGTGCCTAGAAAATGGGGAAGCACCATGTAGAAGTAATTCTGTTAACTGTGGTAAAGGCGACAAGGTATTAAACGTATCACATCAATATTCAGAAATGGGAAATAGGAAAAACTTGGAAATGAGAATATCACCTCCTGGATGGAATAGGTGGATAACTGTGGGGGAGAATATTTTGCTCTTGCCATAAGGAAACTGCAACAGATCGAGAAAAGTTTCTAATTACTGCTGCAAGGTGGAACTCTCTCTTCTTCATGTAGCTGGCTTGTTTGTGGTGAGAGCAGAATAGATATGTCCAAGGAAGCTTGCTTATTGGGAATACATTTTCTGTAAATGAGCCCTTGCAATGGTCCTTGTGGTCATTGTTACTTATGTTCTCCCATGTTATTTGCCTGCTAAATGAAAACTCCAGAATTGCTTACAGTATTTACATGCTTGTATATGTCCGAAGTCTACTGTGAATGCTTACAATGTGAAGAGATGCCCAGGCAATTGATATTTGTATACTTCATGCAGTTGTTCATATGATGCACCTGTGATGATACTCATAACTCCTAAGTTTTTAGCTACATAATTTTACTGTATTCCACTGTGCCTGGATATCCAGAAGGAATTTGAGCATTGAAGTTGCTTCTCTGGTCTCATACAATTTATGGTGGTGGATTTCATATTTAAACATTTTTTCACTGGACTGCAGGTTTCACCCACTCGGCGTTTGCCTTGGGATATGAGGCTGGCATCAACAAATGCACAATTGATGGAAATATGGTCCCTCCAGGTGCCCTTATTGCATTTGTGCAAAAGGGACTTCAGTACCTGGAGATGGAAGCAAATTTGAGTAATGTTAGCATACTTATTTCTCTTGTTATCTTATTATCATCTACGTACAATTGACTATGTACATATTGAGAATACTCTGGAAATCTTCTTGATTAGTTTCCTTTTGAGCTTGTCAGCATGATGTAGATGTAGATGAAGACTTCTCATTCCTGGAACCACTGGATCTTATCACGAAGGATGTAAACGAGCTACAGAAAATTATAAAAGAGAAAAAGAAAATTTTGCAAAAGGATAAAGATAAAGATAAGGATTTAGACCAGGAACTTGAAGGAGAGCGAGGTAGAGCAAGTGACAAGAGGAGAGTTGAAAGAGAGAGAGAGCATGAAAAGGACCGGGAAAAGAAAGAAAAAGATAAGGTGCAACAAAAGCAGCATGAGGATCACAAAGAAAAAGAAATGGATATAGATGTAGAGGCCAGAGATAATATGAAACATGAAGAAAATGGAGCCTGCCCAGGTTAATGATCTTTACTGTTGGTACTGGAACCTTTTGTTACTGTTGTTTCTGTGGTATGGGTTATTCTCTTTCTTTATTCTCTCTCTCTCTTCTCCTTTTTGCTAGAGAAGGAGGTTTTGGGTTGGGGACTGCAGGGGGTTGGGGGGGGGGGTTGGTGGGGGGTGTGATGTTGCAAAGATGCACAAGTACATGCTATTATGGACGCATATGTTGTCATACTGGTTCACTCTTCCTTCTCTTAATGTATGTTTTTTCTTTTCTCTTTTTTGTGTGAAGTGACAATCAGAGAGGAAGAGGTTGAGAAACACCAAAAGCTGAAGATTTCAAAGTAGTTTTGTAATAATGATAATAAGTACAGTGGGAAGTTGATTTTGCTGTCCAAGGGATGAGGGAGCAATGGGATAGGACATGGGGGAGGATTAACAATTTTTGTGGATATTGTTTTCTTATTTGCTCCATCATTGGTTTTTTTTTCTCCATCTTTGATGATAGGATGCTGGTTTATATGATTTTGATTTTTGGGCATAGTGAATATGCTTGTGGTTCTTGAATATTAGAGGAACATGTTTTATGAAAGTGATACTCGTGGGGTTAAATAACCCGTAAGGGAATGAAATTACCAGGTTTTTCTCTTAAAACAATTGACATATCCATCTTAATGCTGGTATATAGTAATTTTTCATCAATATTATTGCTCTCTCTCACTCTCACAACACCCCCAACCCCAACTCAAAAACCCCCCACACAACCTGTACGCGATGATGGCTAATTTCCTTGTTTGAATAGGACCTGAACCAATGGATATCTCTATTGCCTCATTGGCTCTAGCATGTCAGATTCCTAGTTCAGATGTGACAATCTTGGAAGGACACACTTCAGAGGTTGATTTTATCTCCATCTATTTTCTGGATATTACCTTTTTCTGTTAAATCTATGGCTCCTTTCTGAAGATGGTCCTGTTTACTTGCAGGTTTGCGCCTGTGGTTGGAGTCCTACCGGACCAATCCTTGCTTCAGGGTGGGGCTCACTTCTTAGAACCTTGTGCTCTTACTTCTTAGTTTATTCAACTCACACTCATGATCTTCAGAATTGTGTCATAAAGATGTATGAATACTAAAAAAAGTATTATAAAAAATGTGTTTCTTCTCAAAATGAAAAAATTCTTACAGCTCACATAGGTCTGTGAAGTAATGCAATGTAATGATTTGTATAATTTATTTTTATGTGCTAAGGGTAGTTAGTTTAGATATTCAAATGCCAGTGAATCTCAGGTAATTTATAGAGTAAATGATGCTGTTGCTCTATGGCAGGTAGAGAAAGGGAAGGGTAAAGAGAAAAATTAATTATTATCCAATTGTCCAAGATCTCCGTAGATTTATTTAATATGCCTGGCCAACAGCTATTTAAATTTCTTAGTGAAAACTATACTAAAAAATCTTACCAAGAAACTGTTTCTGTTGCTCTTCTGAGTGCAATCCTGTTTCACAGCTAGCATATATGTATCCATAATGAATTCATTTTTTGTGTTTTTCATTGTTCGTAATGCATTCCATTTTTTTAGTATGTTATTTGGTGTTGACACTTTTCATATATTCCAATCATTCTCCCCTTGCAGTTCTGGAGACTCAACTGCTCGTATGTGGACTATAGCTGATGGAGCCTGTAGGTCCAGTTCTAAGAATGGTCCATTAAATGTACTTGTTTTGAAGCATGTTAAGGGAAGAATGAATGAGAAAAGCCAGGATGTCACGACGCTTGATTGGAATGTTAGTTTCTCCTATGGCTTCTCTTGCAATATTTGATTGTTGTGCGGGCGGGGGCATGAGGCTAAGTGTTTGTGCTTACTCGTGACATTTTTCTTTGACTTGATTTTGATAGTCAGGATTGCATGCTTCCTATTGAAGTTATTGGTTCTTTATTTGGTGAGAATGCAGGAGTTAGAGTTGGTTGGTTGGGATTGTGAAAAAGATGTCATGTTGGATGAATATTAAAATAGCACAGAATTAACAAGAGAATCACAATGGAAGCAGGAACAAGATAGAACTGGCGTAGTTTGAAACCTCATTAATCTAAAAAAATTGCCTATTGATTTGTCTAACGACTCTATATATACTAAGGTTACATTACCAGCATAATCTGCAATCCTAATACCTAACAACTTGAAATTCTAGGCTCTTAAACTTGGGCCTAATTTGTACGAACTGGATATGAAATAAGTACAAGTAAATGACTGGATCTTTTTAAAAATAAATGCAGCAGAAATACGGTAAAGAAATCAAGGAAAATGCAATTTTCTATCAGTATGTCTCATTAGGCTGCTAGGATATATATTATTATGGTGGGACATAGATATCAGGCAGAAATATTGAAAAGATGAGATCAAGCATGATGGACAGGAATACAAATAATAAGGATGAAGATTGAGTAATCTTACAGTATACCAGAAGATGTGACTGTTATATTATCTGGGATCTCTTTGTTCTTTCAACTATGGGCTAAATTCTCCTGCTTTTGCAGGACAGCATGGGTTGGCTGTATCTGTGGTGCAGAGTAGTAGTTATCTGTGTTAACGGCTGTGTAGTTAACTATCTGGGCTTGAATCAAACTTATTGTTGTCCTTTCTGCTACATTAAGCTGTGGATTTTAAGTGTCAGAGAGCACTGAATTAATTTCTTTGAATCTTCCTGACCTTGCTGGCTGTTGATACTAGATACCATATCTTTTTCTTAAATGCTGTAATTTGTTAACCATCTTTTGTAGGGGGAAGGCACGTTGCTTGCAACTGGCTCTTATGATGGACAGGCAAGAATTTGGAGCACCTCAGGTTATCGCATGACTTGACCTTTGCATGCTGATTATACAATACCAAATACAGCTCTTTTGGCTGAGTAGTATTTTTCAGCCTTCAGAGTTCAAGAGAAAATCTAAATTTGCTCAGGAATTGTTTACTGATCTTTAGTGTACACTTTGTTAGGCTTTCATATATATATATATATATATATACAGTTCTAAATCTTTTTATGTTGCACGTATTGTCAGGTGAACTAAAGACTACATTGAGCAAGCACAAAGGACCCATATTCTCTCTAAAGTGGAACAAGAAGGGCGACTACCTTCTCACAGGGAGCTGTGACAGAACTGCCATTGTCTGGGATGTGAAAGCAGAGGAATGGAAACAGCAATATGAATTTCATGCAGGTACCACGTTGAACTTTTCGATGCAAGAAGACTGTCATTTACTACGATTTCATTCTTCAAAGATTGATGCCATTGCCATCTGTGATGTTAGGTCCAACACTTGATGTTGATTGGCGCAACAATGTTTCATTTGCGACTAGCTCAACAGACAACATGATATATGTCTGCAAAATTGGAGAAAGCCGCCCAATCAAAACTTTTGCAGGCCATCAGGTTCATTTGAAATTTCTTGATATCACTCTCTTCATTTCTCCTTTCGCTGATCCCTTTGAGAGAAGTGATATGCCATGGCAGATAGATGTTTCTAGACAGTTATCAATTTTCAGGGCAAAATCCCTAAATTTGTGAACTGATGCCTAATGTATCCTGTTCCTCAAGCTCAGGGGATCTTGGTAGAATATTGCTTGCTTACAGTAATCATGCATAGAATATTTAAACCTATTCAGATGATCAGATAAACTTATATATACTCAACTTGCATGTGTTGTTCTCTGCTAGACCCGATTAGTTGCTTCAAAAGTAAAAGGGAAAAACACATCTTGTAGTCCAGCTTATTTTCATAGAATCCTGATATCTATCTGGTTCATATGATATCTTGTGATAGGAGGTCGCATGCTAAATTGTTTCAAATGGTTCCTCTTTTTAGAGTTTGACATCTGAATGTTTCTCAACAGTTTTTTTAAAGGAACTGAGAATTTATTAGATGCTTCTGTCCTCTTGGTGCTACTTGTTTACTTGAATTTAGTTCTCCATATTATTTGTGTGTACCTGTAATTTCAAGTACAAGTTTTGGGGTCTGCTGCAGAATGTATAGTTGATTTTATCTTGGTGTTTTCTCAGGGTGAAGTGAACTGTGTCAAATGGGATCCCACAGGCTCACTGTTGGCATCATGCTCTGATGATATCACTGCAAAAGTGATACTCTTTCCCTTTAGTGTTGTTTTTCAACTGTTCTGCATTAAAATCTAGGGACAGCATTTTATCCTTAGGTTTTCAATTGATAGAACAATAGCATTGAACTTATAAACTTTGGGAAGGCAACCACTATGGAAAATTCTTTCACCAGGAAGATGCATAAGCTAAAGATCTACTTCTGTGGAGACTTTGTCAGCTTCTTTCTCCTGTCTCTGTTATATGGTTTTGGTTCAATAGAGCCTACTGTTTCCCATTCAATGTTTCATAACTCCCATTAATATAATGGTGCAGATATGGAGTATGAAGCATGACACATACGTCCATGATTTGAAGGAGCACTCCAAGGTATTCCTTCTTTATTGCACTATCTTTCTCCATTTATTCTTTTCTGGTCAGCCTTATGTCAAATAACTTTTGTTGTAGGAAATATATACCATCAGATGGAGCCCCACAGGACCTGGCACCAATAATCCTAATCAGCAGTTAGTTCTTGCAAGGTATATGATCTTATGCTCTGATGAGGCAACATATCCAGAGATTGGAACGGGAAACTGTAACTAATCTTAACATGCACGGCAGTTGCTGCAATTAAGTGTTTCCTGACTTCATTTGTGTTCCATGCAGTGCATCATTTGATTCTACGGTGAAGTTATGGAATGTGGAATTGGGCAAGATCATCTACAGCCTTACTGGACACAGGTTCAATTTGTACTACTTTATTGATAACTCAAGATGAACTTGCCTGAAAGTCATTAGATTTATGAAAGTACCAGCTATTCCGCATATTGAGAAAATGCGCAATTACTTACAAGGTTAATCTATAATTGCTGCTAGGGATCCGGTGTACTCAGTTGCGTTCAGTCCCAATGGAGAATATCTTGCGAGTGGGTCCCTCGACAAGTCCATCCACATCTGGTCCCTCAAGGAGGGCAAGATTGTTAGGACATACGTGGGCAGTGGGGGCATTTTTGAGGTCTGCTGGAACAAGGAAGGCGACAAGATTGCAGCATGTTTTGCCAACAACACGGTCTGTGTCTTGGATTTCAGAATGTGAATCCTGACCTATGAGCTCCTCCTGGAGCCGCTGTTAGGACTTCTGGTGGTTGAGAGGTGGAGTCTGCGCTTAACCACTGTGCCAAGGTAGTTAGATTTCTAGTGGCTAATTCTAACATAGAAATACTGCTATCTGATATTGCCCTGTCTTAAGGGTAGCATTGATAGCTTTATGTTTCTGTTGGAGGTGAGAGTGGTAGGAAACGGTGCATATGTAATTGCGAAATTGTAATCAATCACTCCTAATGGTTTCACAAGTTGCTTTTTTTTTTTCTTATTTTTTTTGTTCCAGTGTCATTCGAGGATCTCTCCTGTATATTGGTCTCCTTAGCATCAGCTGCTGGGAAGATTCAGACAGAAATATCGGTCCGGATTTTACCTTCCATATTTAGCGGTTGCAGTTCCTTTCCTTTATATTCGGCTTCAAAACCTTTTGTTTCCAATGAAGCCACCGTCCTGCTTGCGGGGCTGCAATCTCCCCAGTCTGCACGGCCAGCAAGCCACCTTGTTCGGCCTTAGTTTGGGCATCTTGCTCCTGAATATTGGTAAGGGCCTGTCCGGGGACCTGTTTACGACGTTACTACAGATCTTCTCTCATGACGTTTGTATCAAATGGCAGTTATGATTTTCGCATCTGAGAAAGTGATCATTGTTGTAAAAGGAAAAAAAAATAAACACTTTATCCGGGCCATTTCATCGAACGGTATCCTCGCTGAAAGTACAGATTAGTGCCAAACCCGAGCTTAGAACATGGGGCCGTGGAGCGATTTTCTGTATAATTGGTGAAGGTGTAGTGCAGCTGACGATGCGGAGGGCCAGGGTGCTAAAGATGATTGGGATGGAGTGATCAAAGCAACCGAGGCCGAATACGCCCGTTGGAGCCTAATACTGAGGATGTGGTCATGGTCGAGACTGCTGGCGACTGATGGTGGCCCGGAATAGAGGAGGCGAATCAGGGCCAGGGATTCCCTGAAGAGGGTCGGAAGCGTTTTCTCGGAGGGAAAGTTTGCTGGATGGTGGGTGGAGGCTATCGCTGTGGTGTCGCGGCTGGTCATGGGAAGGGGGGAGGGGCTGAATGTATCCTTCAAGGCGCAGATTTGAATGAGTGAATAATTCGAGGCGTAAACTGTGATAGAGGTAAAGGATTAGAATTGGATCATGTGAAACATTTGGGGTGTAAAACTGGAGAGACGCCCAAGAGACAAGGGGAGAGTTGATAATCGACCGTGGATGCCATCCGTACATACCATTTCTCCGTTCCAATACAGCAATACAGCTAGCTTCTTGTAGGTTGCTTGGATTCCAGAGTGACCTCCCAAGGGGGAGTCGTGGAACATACTAATCAGCTGCCTCCTTAAGCCCGAATCTTTACCAACCACCAATCGTCCGTTGCGCCAAAGTTGGGAATGACTCCATGTATATTTCGGATGAGCTGATGAATTGGACTCGAGGTTAGTAATGAGTTGTTGTGCCTTCAAGTCTTGCACCCAACTCTGTTGGATTAATGGTAGAATCTCAGAGGATGCAATTGAGATAGCTCTGCAATGCAACTCCCTACCTTCAATCCGAGACAAGGCATCGACAACCACATTGTCACGTCCCTTCTTGTAGCGAATCTCATAGCCGAACCCGAGCAGCTTGGCCAGCCATGTATGTTGCAACGGAGTTGTAAGTCTCTGTTCGAGCAAGAACTTCAAACTCTTATGATCAGTTTGAATGATAAAGTGCCGACCTAATAAATAATGGGACCACCTTTTGACCGCAAATAGGATGGCATAGAGTTCTTTCTCATATGCTGATAGCCCTCTATGTTTGTAGGATAGAGCCTTGCTAAGGAATGCAATTGGACGCCCCTCTTGCATGAGTACAGCCCCAATTCCTTCGCTGGAAGCATCAGTCTCCACAATGAATTCTTTTGAAAAATTTGGTAATGCCAAGATAGGGGCTGAAGTCATCGCAAGTTTAAGCTGCTCAAAGGCCTTGTTGGCAATGTCAGACCAATAGAAGTTGTCTTTTTTTAGTAGCTCTGTGAGGGGCCTACTAATGAGACCATATTCCTTGATGAACCTTCGATAATATCCAGTGAGGCCAAGGAAACCACGGAGCTGCTTAAGTGTGCGTGGGGCTGGCCACTCCATCACTGCTTCCAACTTCTTAGGGTCAGTAGATACTCCTGCTGCTGAAACTAAGTAGCCAAGATACTCTACCTGACGCGCCCCAAAAACACACTTGCTTCGTTTCGCATACAGGCAATGGTGTTTTAATAACAATAGGGTTTGTCTTAGATGATCTCGATGCTCAGCAAGGTCTCTGCTATACACAAGGATATTGTCAAAAAACACTAGAATGAACATTTGAAGATAGGGACGGAATACCTCATTCATTAAGCCTTGAAAGGTTGAGGGTGCATTCGTGAGCCCAAATGGCATTACCAGGAACTCATAATACCCTTTGTGAGTTCGAAATGCGGTCTTAGGAATGTCCGGTTTGAACATGTGGATCTGGTGGTAGCCCGACTTGAGGTCAAGCTTTGGGAAGAAGGAGGCTCCTTGCAGCTCATCAAGGAGCTCCTCTATCACCGGTATGGGAAGCTTGTCTCGCACTGTGATGCCATTTAAGGCCCTGTAATCGACACAAAACCTCCACGAGTTGTCTTTCTTTTTAACCAGTAGCACGGGAGAGGAATAGGGACTGCAACTATGCCTTATAATTCCTATTGAAAGCATCTCGTGAGTCATCTGCTCAATGATGTCCTTTTGTAGTGATGAGTACCTGTAAGGTCTGGTATTTACAGGTCCAGCGCCCTCCTTGAGGACAATCTTGTGGTCATGTGTCCTTGTAGGGGGTAATGACTGCAGGTCCTGAAACACACAATCAAACTCCTCTAGGAGCTCATTAAGACTTGGGGTCTCCTCTTCATATATTGTCTTTGTAGCATGTAGTGTGGTGTAGACCTGGCAAATTTTGGCACGGCACGGGCCCGACACGATAACACCGTGCTGGGCCAGTGCTTATCGTGCCGTGCCGGAACGGCCCGATAATTTTATCGGGCGTGCCGGGCCCGATGATCCCGGGCCGTGCCGGCCCGATAGCCCAATTAGGGCTATTTAAAAAAAATTATTAGATAATTAGACAACATTGAAGGATAAAAAAATCTCATTTATGAGTTTATTTGTAGTTTTAAATAAGTTACGATCAAAACGAAATTTTTTATCGGGCTATCGGGCCGGGCCAAGGCCGCCCATGTCTTATCGTGCCGTGCCGGCCCGGAACGATATCCTAAAGGGCCGTGCTTGGGCCAGCCCTTATCGTGCCGTGCCGGCCAGGCACGATAAGACCGGGCCGGCACGATTTGCCACCTCTAGTGTGGTGTCCTCTTGTAGATTGCCACCTCTAGTGTGGTGTCCTCTTGTAGACCACATGTGTGTAGCAGTAAAATCTGATCCTTCTTCGTCAGGAGCTTGTGCACCTTACTCTCATTAATCAATTTGAGTCGTCCTCGCGGTTTACCTTTAAGGAGGCACTCTGAACCATCCCATGTAAATTGCATTCTCAACTCCTTGAAATTCCAGATGATGTCTCCCAAAGTAGAAAGCCATTGGGTTCCTAGGATTAGGTCGTAACCATCGAGCTTGAGTATTAGTACGTCTACGATGAAATCTTGGCCTTGCATCCTCCATGTGAACCCCTTACACCATTGATTACAAGTCAAAACAGCCCTATTTGCCACGGTGACCTTCAGGGGTTTCATTTGCTCCATCTTGCATCCTAAGCCTCGTGCTGTGCCTTCATCTAAGAAGTTATTAGTGGTCCCTGAGTCAATGAGCACTTGCAGCAATTTTTTTTCCACAGTTGCTATAACTCTCATGGTATGGTGCTTGTAAGCTCCTGAGAGTGCATGAAGTGAAATTTCGGGGGCTAGTAGCTCCTCTTCCGTTACCTCTTGTCCACCTATCTCCTGGTCATCTTCATCCTCTACTCGCACCATGAAAACCTGTTGCCTCTTTGGGCATTTGTGCCCGGGCACAAACTTGTCATCACACCAAAAACAAAGGCCTTTGGCTCTTTTTTCCTCAATCTCTTTGCTGGAAAGTAGAGTCGAGGTTCCCCTACTAGCTGAGCCTTTCTTGGCGGCCAAAGGAACTGTGTTAGGAGGCAATGGTAAGAGCCCATTTGATTGCACTAACTCAGTCTTAGTTGAAGTGTTCATAAATGGGCTACTACTACGGGGCTTGGAAACATTGGCTAACATGCTTCTAGGGGCTGAATAAATAGGACAGCCATTCATGCCAAGGTTCATTGAAACTCTATATACGCTTGACGGACTGGTCAAGGCTTCATACGTGCCCTCTTGAAGACGAACTAGTGCATAGGCTTCTCGAAGGGTCTTAGGCTTGAACATTCGAATGGGATGCTCGATTTCAGGACGAAGCCCTCCCAGGAAAAGTCCTACCGCATACTCTTCTGAAACATTCACCTTATTCAGCAAGGTATCAAAGCTGTCAAGATATTCTTGCAGACTGCCTGTTTGCACTAGATTTTGAAGTTCAAAAATGGGGTCTTCAAACATTCGGCTACCGAACCTTGAGCTCATTGCTTCTATGTATTTTGCCCACTAGAGGATGGATGTAGGGTCTCGATTCCTCAAATAACTTTGGTGCCAGTGTAATGCTCATCTCTCCATGTGGATGACTACGAGTCTTAAGCGGGCCTCCTCGAGCGTCTCATCCATCTGAAAGAATTGCTCACAATGAAACAACCAATCATCAAAGTTATTCCCATTGAACTTTGGAAACTCAATCTTCCCCGCTCGAGAAGCATGGAAGTATGGTGAATCATTTCCTCGATTAGGCCCCTGGTGGTCAGCACCGTTCTTACTTCCTCTCGTTTGCTGCATATGTAGTTCCAGGATAAGCTCGTGTAGTTCCTCAATCTGTTGCTGGCTCTTAAGCTATGCATCATAAAGCTCTTGCATTTGTTGTTCATGGTCCCGTGATGATTCCTCCATTCTGCGACTGTCTTGCTGTCTGGTTTCCACCATTGTTGGCCCAGGATAGTGCTCTGATACCAACTGTAATGGTAGACGATGATGTCCCTATGAAGAGAGAATGGACCAGAAGGAGAGAGGGAGGGAGAGAGAGAGAGAGCATAAGGAAGGATTCTCAATTTTCATTTATCGACCCCATGCATTACAGGATGATCTATCATATATAGAAGACAACCTCCTGATCCTGTACCTTATTTACATTTTAGTCCCTTCTTTAAGCTAACCCCCCTAACTTACTATTTTTTCCCAATCGGTGCCCGAACCATGACAAAGAGACAAGGGGAGAGCTGATAATCGACCGTGGATGCCATCCGTATATACCATATCTCCGTTCCTTCAGACAGTTCACTCGCTATGTCACCGGAATAGCCACCGGAGCTCGGGCGAGGCTACCACCGTACCGGAAAGCGTCGATAGGACCGTTTTCTTCAAAGGCAGAAGCTCAGTTTCTTGTTTCCGTTCCTGAGGCTCCGTTTTTACATATATTCCTGCTTTGCTCTGTACATCAGTTATTTGCTGCTGAGACCTCTGCTTTCAAAATCTTTGAAATGGAAAGAGAATTCATAACCTTATAGTGTTGATTGTGGGTGTAGGTTCAACTAGTATTCTGAGAATCAAGAATATATATATGCAATTATTTATGAAGTTTTTTTTATTATGTAATTTCTATGCTTGCTTTTCTTGTCAAAGTTGAGATGTCACTGAGCTTATTAGGTATGCATTCTGAAGGACATGCCTTGTTCCTGTGAATCCCAAAAATGCAATTCTTCATAGGTAGTGTTACGGTTTCTCTTACTCTAGCACTAATATATGCTTGGAGGTGGAGTTTGGAAAAATTTTCTTAAATGTTGTTTATAAAATGAGTTAGAAATATATTTCCATCAAGTCATTGCAAGTTTCTGTAATTAATTTTGATATCGATGCACTAAGAATTATGGCTATCTTAGTGGAAGGAGGTCCAATGATTCAAAGAGGTTGATCTTTGATAGTCCCCCGATGAAGTTAAGAACTGAAACCTCTATTAAATTTATTGTCTTTCTTCTTTAACTTCCAAATAATTTACCTATCAAAAAAATTTTCCAAATAACTCAGGCTGGAGGCAGCCTTTAGTTAGGCTAGTGCCTCTAGATTTGAGTGCAGTTTTCCCTTTTTATTCTATTATTATTTTGTTGAGTAGATGCATAGTCTTCTTATCTTGCATTATGTTCACCTTTGACTATAGTTCTATATATTTTGTTTTGCAATGAAATACTGCATAATGCTTTGATAATTTGTTTGTCAATTATTGTTTGAAGGAACAACCATTCCAAAATGGTTGCATGACTTCATTCTGATCAAAATGAACTTATGTACTGTAAGTGCCAATTTTAATTTGTGTTTCTTTTTTAAATGTGTGTAGAATTTGTTTCTGTGGTCGACAAGGGATGCTTCTTCTGGAGACAAATTCCAGTTCAAGGAGATTGAGGAGCATTTCTGCCACACTGATACCATGTTCAAGGATAAATTGGCAGAGATTGAAGCCAAGGAGGAGGAGTTTGAAAAGAAAGAAGCAGAGACCCGTTCACTGATTGCAGAGAGAGGCTGTTGTTGCTGCCAAAGAGCAGGAGATGTTGGATCGAGTGCAAGAGCTGAAAGATGTTGCTGTTGTTTCTATTTCAGCAAGCCACCAGCAAGCAAATTCTGAGCTGGTCAATGGTAGCAAAGATGGGGATGAGGAGAATAAGGTAAGTAGCTCTCTTAGCAATAAGAATTCAATGCATTACTCAGTGGATTTTCTAAATGGAACTGTGGAAACTGCACGAGGTGTGGCCGACATTGTTAAGCCACATCCTGAGTTGATGCGACTTTGCCAGCAGATGGATGTGGCTGGGCTCCTGCACTTTATCTTGGAGAATGAGAAAACCCTCAATGATATTCATGCCGAACTTTCTATTGCCCTAGAAAGTGCGGTTGAACCAGACCATTTGGTGCTGGAATTACTGGAAGGGTTTTCTCTTCCATATGAGACTGACCAAAATGATGAGAGGGATGGTGCCCTGGAGGGCATGTATAGATCAGGTATCATGATGCTTAAAGCTTTCACCATCTTTCTGGTGAGGGCTGATGCAGGTAATATTCTGAACACTGAAACGAAGCAGGAAGCTAAGGAAATTGCCTGCGAGTGGATGCTTAGGTTGAATGGCACTGAAAATGCTGCTGATGGTAGTAACACTCTGGGAGCTGAGGCTCTTTTGCAACTCCTTGCACCCTTTAGGGTTGCTTCAGAGTTTGATGAAGATGTGCTCTGCAAGTTCGTACTTGCATCGGCTCACCACAGGCAGACTCCTGAGCTCTGCCATTCCCTTGGGTTAACAAAGAAAATGCCAGGTTCGTTTTCTCACAATTGACTGGCCCGATAACATTGTGGGATTAACTCAGGCTCTTGTTTCTACGAGCTTCTTACTCTCTAGGTTAGGTATGAATTTTTTATAAGAAGCTATAATTTTCAGGTTTTATGGGATTAATTGACATTGCCAATTTTGTGTAGATATTATTCAGCAACTTATTAGCAGCCGGAGGCAAGTGGATGCTGTTCGTTTTATTCATGCATTCCAGCTCACAGAAAGCTTTCCTCCGGTGCCTCTCCTGAAGACCTTCTTGAAGTTCAACTGCAGAAGGTGATTCTGATCCACAGGTACACTTCAACCTTCTTGGTTCATATGACAATAACTATAAGGCATAAACCACACTCAGCCAGATTATTGTGAACTCAACAATTGTTATTCATGGTCATACTAACCAAAAAACAGTGATAGGACAGAACCCGGAAAGACATATTCCTTGAAAGTCAAGGGAAGAACATGGACATATGATGGCTTAGTTGATCTCATGGTCATCAGTCACTGAAATTCTCAAAATTGATGGCTATATTACTGTATAGACTGTTTGGTAGCTATGATGTTGAATGGTCATGAGAAGTATCTTACTGTGTACTCATTAATGGATTTCCTAACATAATGGTAAAATTTTGCTGTTCATTGTAAATTTTGTGCATCCTGAGTTAAGTGCTCATCAGGGCAAGCTCTTTGATATTCCAGCTAATCCTTGTTGTTGCCCTTTGAACAGGTTGATGTAAATGCACGGGAACTGGCTGCCCTTATGGCTGTGATTGGGTGTGTGAAAGAGTTCAGTCTTGAGGGGAGCTACACGCTTGATCCCCTCCAAAGGAGGCTCGAGCAGCTAGAGAGAGTGAAACCAGATAAGGAAAGAGGGGATAGAGGAGATGAGGTCCAAATAGGAAGCATTATCAATTCTCCAAGAAATCAAAGTCTAAGGGCGGAGGTGGATCCTACAAGTTCCAAGGCGCACAGGGCGGTCAACCTGGGCCAAGTGTGGTTCCACCAGCATTTGCCCAGAGGGCAGCTTATTGGGGGAGGCATCCCAACTCTGTTGGTAATCAGATCCCGGGGCAGCCTCCATATGCTCGGCAAGCGCATGATCGGAGAGCATACTCCCATCCTCATGGTAGCACCATTTCGTCCACTTTGTACAATTCTGCTGGAGCATTCAGCCATGGAACTTACAATGTGAGCGGTTTGCAGAGTTCATACCCGTACCTGTAATTTGGGAAGCATTAGCCACGCCATGCGGAAAGTTCCCTGAGCTCAAGCTCTTGATTTGGTCTCGGCAAAATCTCAGATCAGATGCTTATTCTTACTCTTTTTTTATCAGTCAAAATTGTCTGTCTTATATGCTTCCGGGCTGCTGCATTAGATTCCAGGAGTACTGTTTTATGATGGATCTCCATGAGAGACTTCCGAATACCAGATTGCATACAACTACGATACATTAATGATTAACTATATTATTATTTATGAATTTTCTTATTTTTGATGTCCAATTTGCTATCCGTGTTTCTACGTGTTCTTCTGGAAGGGTGGAATAATCTTTCTGCTTCTGGTCAAAAGGGCCTTCAAGAGGGAATAAATAGCGACATTTCCAATTATAGTCGGTTTATGAAGTCAAAGACACGAATGTTTTTTTTTTTACCCTAAAAATTACTTTTTCTTTCTTTATTATTCTGTCGGGAAATTAACCAGTCTCCTCCTATTGCCGCGAAATGGAAACTCCTGCGACAGGGTCAGCGTAAAGATTCATTTTCCCTTGGCCCCAACGTCCACCGGCACCGCCGTTGAACTTCACCGGAGCCTTCTGTTAGCGGCGGTAAGCCCTAATTCGTCCTCCCAGCTTGCCGTGTTCTCTATGTTCTCGTATCGTGAGCTTTCTTTAACACCAACTCCTATTGGGAAGGATGAAGCCTCGTCTTCGTCTCTAAATTTTTTTGCGTCAGGTTTTTGAACATTTTTTTCCTGGTCGTTGTCAGTCTCTGCTCGTTTTTTTTTTTCTTTTTTTGGTTCCTCTGGTGTGGCAAGCATATTTCGTGTTAAAACTGACGGGGGCAAGTTCTTGATTCATAGTTGATCTGTGATAGCTGTCGTTTTGGTTACAATTCATTTGCGAGATATACCTCTGTGAAGTGTATTTATTAGTTGGGATCTTCATATCATCTTGATAGGTGGATTCGTTTGTTAATTTCATGGAATACTGTTTCTCAGCATTTTGAGAGAGGTTACTTTCAGATTGAAGTCGGAGCATCTTGTGAGGCAGAGTTAAATATCTTGTTTATATCAGCTGTTTGTAATTTATCGTAGATAGAAATAGTTCACATCAATTCTTGGGTTTCCTCTCCAAATGATATATCTATGCGCCCGAGAACTAATGCCACTTTGGGAATTAGCTGCTGAAACTTATCATCATTCTTCTAAGTGCACGAGAAATGATGTAGCATATCATAGTTGATCTTCTTCCACATAATGGCTGCTAATGAGCCTTGCATGTACTGAAGCATGAGCTCAGTAGACATAGAGACAAGACTACCGTAATAGATGGACATATTTGCCTCTTTTAAAGTGGGCTGGCTAAATTATCCCCCCCAAAAAAAGGTGTTCGCTAATTTTTGCTATAAATATTGTTTTGTTGAGATGTCAATGTGATTGTCTATGGAAAATGCTAATTCCCCTGCTGATGCATTCCCACCCAGAAGCGCAAAAATTTGTATTTTCTATGATTTTGTACAGCCAAAATCTTATTTGAAGCAATACTAATAGAGCCCAAGCGAACAGTTTCTAACTGCTAGTGCAAGCTGAGACATGATATCTATACATCCGGATCCCTGGTCACTTCTAGTTTATTTGCAATTAATTAGGAGCTATCAATCTCTCCAAATCCTTTACATATTTTAAGCTTCTTAAAGATAGGAGCATAATATTATATATGGAATTGTCTTTTACAATGATTGGTAAGTAGTATGGGGTTGAATAGAAATACCATCTTCAATTACTATAAGACAATTGGAGCTCAGCAAATCTTAAGAGACTACAATTGTATAATTGGTTTGCATTGCCTCACAGGTAGAGCTATTTAGAGTCATACATGTGATTGAAACTAACTAGCGATGTCCCATAAGTGAATTTTCTTTACAAATTAACTACTCTCTGCTCATTTAATATAATTAGATTATTTTTTTCTGGTAATTTTTTGCTGCTAATGAATTATCTTGTTAATTTATAATCAGTGGATCAGGTGTCATGGAGATTTCTTTGTTGAATGCACTAGTGGAGAGTATCTCTTTATACTTGGAGTTATCATCTCTTGGCATTATAAACTCAGAACCAGCAGCGAAATATTACAAGCAAGGGGAACAGATACTAAAATTGGTGAAGCCAGTTCTTGATGCTATTCTTGGCTCTGAAGTTGCTTCTGATGAAGTTCTGAACAAGGTTTTTGAAGAGCTTCGTCACTCTGTTGAGGATTTGAGGGATTCCTTTGAGAGTTGGCAACCGTTACTGAGCAAAGTCTACTTTGTAAGTAAAACATTTTTACTTGTGATCATACATTGGAAAATAGTGTTTAATCAATTGGAATTTGGTATTTGTGTCCCCTAATCCATGGCATAAAACTTCTCAAGTTAACAGGGACTTGTTGCTTGGTAACAACCTATGTGTTATTGCTGTTAGAGACAGATATAACAAACACTAGTTCGTGATACAAATGACTCTTTTTCCACTTAGTTTCTATTTCGAGCATTAGATTTATTTCTTGCTGCTTTGATGTGAGAGGAACTTAATATCCTGGCTTTATATCTTGTTAACTCTAGTCTATGCAGCTATTCAATGCTTTGTGTGGGTTCCAAGTTTTCCTGATTTTCTTTTTCTTACTGTTTTTGTTTTGGCATGACTTTAAGGTTACCCATAGTGAACTGCTATTAACACATGTTCGGAGCTCTGGCCTTGATATATTCCTGCTTCTGATATCTTCGGATAAACTGCTTCCTGATGAACTGAGTTCTCGATCAATCAAGGTAACTCATTTTCCATCGAGCTTCTTTACTGATCAGAGCTTCACTTTAGAAATTGAATACAATGTTTATTGAGTTTGAATTGTTATTGTGATGGAGGCACATAAAATACTTGCTAATATGAGTTGCATTTATTGGTATCAGCATTGTGCAGAAAAGATTAAGCATGGTGCACCTGAGCAAGCATCCTCTTTGATAAGAGGAGCTGTACAGAACCAAGTGGAGGGTGTCAGGCCCAGCTCCAAGGTTCTTGTGGAAGTTGCAGCAAGCCTGAGCCTGAAATCCAACCAGGAGATTCTTATTGAGGCTGTAGCCCTCGAAAAGTTGAAGGAGAAAGCAGAGCTGGCTCAGAAGCCTGATGAGGTGGACTACATCAATCGACTGATCAACCTTATTACCTGCATGCATGAGCGTCTTATAATGATAAAGCAGTCCCAATCATTGAGCCCTGTTCCAATACCAGCTGATTTTTGCTGTCCCCTGTCCCTCGAGTTGATGACTGATCCTGTTATTGTGGCAACAGGGCAAACTTATGAACAGGCTTTTATCAGGAAATGGCTAGACCTTGGGCTCACTGCTTGTCCCAGGACTCGTCAAAATCTGGAGCACACAAACTTGATACCTAATTACACTGTAAAGGCACTGATTGCTAGTTGGTGTGAATTGAACCATGTCAAGTTGCTGGATCCACTCGAGTCAATGAGCTCAAACCATCCTTCTACCCTTCTTGTTCAAGCTGATTCTGGTGCATTCCCAGGAAACCATATGATGTCTCCTGAGTCAGAACAGTTCATGGGCTCAGGAGTCAAGGATTCCACTGGGTTGAGTGGAATAAATTCAAGAGAGAGAGGTTCTACATCACATCCCTGCTCCTCCTCGGATGGTTCTGTTCCTAGATTGACCAGGAATCAACAACAACTAGATAATGGAAGGCTACCCCTTGCAGCTTCCAAAGGACGCTTCACTAACCTTGAAGATACCACTGATTTAGATGGGCGTCCTTCTCTATCACCACCAAGAAAAGATCCCTTCAATGCTGAGTATCTCATTTTGGGGAGTCACAAGAGGGCTGTTTCAGCTTCAGGTGCACATCCTGATGAGAGTCTTTCTCAAGGAGTTGGTAGAGATGTGAATTGCAGTGGTAGCCCAGCTTCAAATCAGTTGGTGGGCCAAAACACTTGTGCTTCTGGAGAGATGAAATCTGAAGTTTCCTCTAATTTGACCACTAAGAGAGAATCAGAGCTTCCTCCTCAAAGGATGGAGACAAGGTCCCAGAACCACATGCAGCCATCTGAGAGGTCGGTGCCAAGGATCATCCCTGCTTCTGCTGCCAAAGCGAGGCCTGATGTATCTGGCATTGAGACCCAGGTAAAAAAGTTAGTTGAGGATATGCGGAATGGATCATCAGAAACACAGAGGCAGGCTACTGCCGAGCTCAGACTTCTAGCAAAGCATGTGGACAATCGAGTAGTGATTGCAAACTGTGGGGCCTTGAACGTGTTGGTTGGGCTGCTCTGCTCCACGGACTCAAGGGTTCAAGAAAATGCAGTCACAGCCATTCTCAACTTATCAATCAATGACAACAACAAGGTTGCGATCACTAATGCCCAGGCTATTGAGCCTCTGATTCATGTACTTGAAACCGGGAGCCCTGAGGCCAGAGAAAACTCTGCTGCCACACTCTACAGCCTGTCTGTTCTAGAGGACAACAAGGTCAAGATTGGACAATCTGGAGCTATTGGTCCTCTTATTGATCTTCTTGGGAATGGTACACCCAGAGGGAAGAAGGATGCGGCCACAGCATTATTTAATCTATCATTGTTCCATGAAAACAAGGTGAGGATTGTGAAGGAAGGGGCAGTAAAATATCTTGTGGACCTGATGAGCCCAGCTGCTGGGCTGGTTGATAGAGCCGTAGCGGTACTGGCAAACCTTGCCAAGACCATCGAGGGCAGGACTGCGATCTGCCGAGAGGGTGGGATCCCGCTTCTAGTCGAGGTTGTTGAATTGGGTTCTGCAAGAGGGAAAGAGAATGCTGCTGCTGCCCTTCTCCACCTATGCACCGATAGTAGCAAGTATTGCAGTATGGTGTTGCAGGAAGGGGCAGTCCCACCTCTTGTGGCCCTCTCTCAGTCCGGTACCCCAAGGGCAAAAGAAAAGGTGATGGTTTGTCTCGGTCTCTGTCTGGAAATTTCTCTGTTTTTTGCCTCATAATTTCTCATTTCATTCCTTCCACTTCCAGTTCTTTGAAAGCAAGGGGTTTCTGGTTTCTGTCTGGAAAAAAAGCTTTGATCTTATTTCTATCCTCAATATTCTTCTATTCTGATCATTCCTCATCTCCAGGGAAAATCTTCCTTGTTTTCCATATGTATGTTCACATGAATGGTCTATTTACAGTCACGGGAAAGCTGTCAAAGTTTTATTTCTGAAAGATAATACTGCAAAACATGTTTTCCATGTTTGAATCTCATTTTTCCCTTAATGAAGAGTGTGGTTCTCATTTTTTTTAATCCGTAGGTTGTCCTTCGAAATGTTGTGATCTTTTTACTATACATGTTCACTTTTTTTTTTTTTTTCCATTTGTTATGTCTGTGGGAAACTGATGAAATGAAACACTACGCATAGCGGAATTCTTTTCCCTATTCCCTGAAGCATAGGACGAATCGATATCTCAAGTTCTCCTAGTAATTGATTTTTCGTTTTGGATTGCAGGCCCAGGCACTCATCAAACATCTCCGAGACCAGAGACGTGGGAACGCTGGGAGAGGCTGATTCTGTTTTCCCTTCTCCAGAATTACCTCCATCGCCATCCCGGATCGAGGCTAGCCTCTGTACATCTTGTGTGCATTTGAGGCTGCAAGTAGTGCAGTCGGGGGGGTTAGTGCCACTATGTTCTCTGTACAGAAATTGCTGATGGGAGTTTTCCAGGCAGCCACGTCAATTGATTCTTTGTGTTTATACGAAGAGAAGCTATAGTACAGATCTTCTTAGTTGGATGAACACGAAATTTCTCCTCTGTTTTTTCTTTTGGGATGAGAGAACATCATGATTCAATCGATCAATCATCCATTATTGTTGCATCACTTGGACCGAAATCCAGCCTGAAGCTTATAAGATTGAGAACATATTACAGCAGGGTGTAGACGAGGAGAAGCTTATCAAACTGAGAGACTATTAGGATAATAAGTACAGTAACTCCGATCTCTCACGGTCCCTCACTATGAGTCTCTAGGGGCACTTGGGCTTCCCTTTCGGGCTCTTCATGTCCCGATAACACGGGCACTCCGACTTGTTGCCGTACGTCCCCGACGGCACGCAATGGCACTTCCGGCAGCATATTCTACAGTACTTCAGGCACCGGCCCGCCCTTCCAGCTTTCTGGCATCTCACCGCACACTTCGAGTCGCAGAAACCTGCATCAACCCACGCGAAAAGATTAGAAGCATCACAACATGAGAAGGAGCATCGTTTGGTTCGGTGGAATGCCGATCGAGCAGATGAATTTCCCTACTCAGAGGGCTCGCAGGGGTGGGAGCCGGAGCGGGAGCAGGGCTGCTGAAGCCGGCCATGGAGAGGGAGGAGGAGCTGAGGAGTATCAGGGAGACTAGGAGCAGAGTCACAGTGACAAGCTTCATTGCGTCCTGAAAGCAGTGCTCTCTGTGGTGGCGAGCACAAGTGTGTGGTTAACTACCTCGAAGGTGGTGGTGAAGCTGAAGGAGAGTGCTAAAGTGTGTATTTATAGTGGGCACTGGGGGCTACGTGAAATTAATTTATTGTGATATTTCATTGGAATTAGGATACTTTCGTGATGTATTAGTATATGTATGACATTAAATACATTCGATAATTATGTTTACATGTATTTTAATTAGATGCTAACTCATGTTAGTTATCTCAATGGAATTAACTGATAAATTCAGTTTTGATTGATTTTCTAAATTAAGAATAAATAATTTGAATGCCGTCAAATAAATGATAAATATATATATATATTCAATTGTAATTTTTATGGGTTAATATTATTCCGAGAGTAATGGTATAATTTATTTCTCATCCCCTTTTTTATTCAATAGTTAGATTTATAATTATGAATGGTATTTTAAAAAGTACATAAATGAATGAGATCAAATATCTATTATATTTACTTAAATAATATAGATATATATTTTTTAATTTGGTAAATTATTTCCTAGATTTAGGTTTCACCTCCCTCTGTACTGCATTGTAGCTGGCCCCTTAGCTGGCAGACTATTTGGAATTGAAATATAAATTTGATCAATTTTCCCCCCCTCCCTATGAGAGATTCCGGCATTATTCGGGATCAACGAATCGATGCTGTCCGCGTTGTATATTATAAATTCACCGCGTGTTAAATACCTACAGATTTGAAATTTATTCTCTTTTATGCATATTATTTTAACCATATAAAATTCTTCTGTAATAGAAAAAATGTGAATATATAAAGAAAGTATAATAAAATATATCATATTTTAAATGTAAAATTAAGAAATTCTACTGTAATTTTTTTCCCATAAAAAAGAAGAGAACTTGAGAATCTGTTTGGCCAAGTTACTAACTATGCATGCGGGGGAAGAGATACAAAACTTCATTCTTGTGATATTAACCTCACACTTGGTGCATCGGCATGGGTCTCGGAGACCATCTGACTAAATGCGATAGTTCTCATGGGATGTTCATGTGCATGCGCCCGCAAACTAAAGCTCATGATACACCATGCGAAGAAAGAGAAAAAAAAAACTTAACTGGTAAGAAATGGCGGATTCGATTCATATTATATAAAATTTTTTCGCACTCATTTATTTTCCCTCAACGCTGGCTCTGCTTCTTGAGCTCTCGGATTTATATGATGAAGGAAAACCAGCGTTGAAGATCGGTGGCCACTGGGTGGCCGGGCATCACTTCCGCATCTCGGTTTTAGAGTTCAACACAATTTGGCTATAATTAATTTATGAATGAACCATATGGGCACCGTTCAGCGTATATTTTTCTAATTAATTAACTAATTTACATTCATATTGCGATTAACATATGCAAATAAAATCCGATTGACCCGATCCAGCCCAAGTGGACCTCGGGAATGGAAGAGCAATGAATGAAAGGAAAATTAAATTCTAACAGTACTACTAAATATTTCTTATAACTTATTATATAAAAATTAATAAGGAAATTGTATTTTTATATTTTGAGTCCTTATTATTTTTCTAATTTCTTTTAATTTAAAAGTATATATACCTTTGTTACTAGCTCTTACATAGCAAAAATATTATGTAATAATATACACATAATATCAGCGCGCACAGCTCCATCCAGGCTGTAATTAGCACCCTTTTTTTTATTTTTTGAAATTTCAATGTGCTAGGTAACATGGATGGATCTTGGAAGGCTTTGGTCTTCGCATGTCGACTCTCCTTTTTCTGTATAATAATTATTAATGGGAGGTGTTTCCGCGTACTCTCCTAAAGTATATATTTTTTCCTGAAGGGGTGCGTACCATGCGTCTGAAATATGCCGTCGGTCATATATATATATATATATTAATTAAGATAATTTAATATCTATTTTTAAAAAATAATATATTAAATTCAAGTGATACTGATGAAAAAGATTTTAAGAAAGGCGGCTATTATGCACGCACTTTGTTACACATTTTTCGATAGGATGCTTGAAGAATGGCAGCCCATTATTCTCTTTTATCGACTCATGAGTCGACTCAGTCGTGAAAATTGAACTCTCACTATGTTATGCTGGCTCTTTTTTTTTTTTTTTTACTCAGCTGAATTTTTTTAAAAATAAAAAGTCGCTAAAGATTTTATTATTGACATAGAAAAAGTGGCTAAAATAATATAAGGAATTTTAGAAAATAATTTTTTTAAACTACTGACTAAAAGTAAATGATTTCACTAATTTATATGGGCAATGGGACTGTCCCATGCACCTGACCCGAGTCTGTCCCCTACCCAGTGTGTGTCTAATCTTTTTCCCATGTGTAATGGCTCTCCACCAGCGACCAGACCATCATAATTAAAGCAAACCTATTTTTTTTAACAAAAAATAATTCATAATCTAAATTTTTTATTTTTAATTATAAATTTAAGTGGAAATTATGAATGCCAGCTCAAGTAGAAAGTATGTAGGCCATAAATACCAACTTGAGATGAATTAGTAGTTCTCTTATCGGACCTTCAAATGGGTGATTTAATGATCGAATCTCAAATTTAGAGGGTCGACGGAAATTTTTCCAAGAATCTTGGCTTGACCGTAGATTAGTTTCGAGATGTGTTTCGACTAGGTCGGTAATACCGCGTGGTGTAAAGAATAAAAGAAAAGAAGAATAATAATAAAGGCCATAAATGGGCCGTGTGGTTCATTTCCTAAAGAGGCCCATGCGATGTCGTCTCATTAATTTCACGGGAACAGGTGACTGACCGTGTCAATGATCCAGAGAGTTTAGGTGGAATCTATAATGTAAATGGGGGACAGACGGCGACAACATATAGATCCCTGCCCTGGCAGTGAGTTAAAGCATCACGACATGTACAGCTTATTAATTTATAAAGGGCATCTTCGTAGGACACGAGGAACATAATCCGTGCATTACTCTCTCATTGTATTATTGTCCGTAAGCATACGAGATAGGGATGCATAAAAAGAACCGAAAAACTGAATCAAATCTAAAAGATCGGTTCGGGAAGAATCGATTCTGTATAGAGTATGGCTTTTTTAAGGTAAAATTATGTAGTTAATACTAAGTTTAAATGATTCAGTTAACCGTTATGAGCCGTCAATTCATATATTTTTTTAAAATATTAAAATGTTGTAAATATATTTAAAAATAACATATAAATATATTAGAAATATTTCTTTAATTAGAAAATAGTTAGATATGTATTATTTTACCATATGTTCTATCACTAATATTAATCTTGTATGTTCATTTTATATTTAATTAAATTTTTTATTATTTTAGCATTTTTATTTTTACCATTTTTATGTATTTTTAAGTTCTTATATTTCAATACAGTTAGTTTATACTCAATTTTGTTAATTCATTAATAATTATTATTTATTTATTAAAAGCTATTTCTGAATCGATTAATTTAATCATAAAACCGACTCAAAATAATTCAGTTCGATGATTGTGCAATGATCATTATTCGGGATATAATATCCGAACCGAACCGAACCGAACCACTTTTAATGGTCCAATTTGGTTCCATGAACATCCCTGATACGAGACGACGAGTCTTTGGTCAGTCACTATGCTTCTTACATTTCAATCTCGTAGTGGCTGATCCCAGAATTTGCGAGTAATGCCTTTTGTTTGTTATTTTTTTAAAAATAAATAAATTACGATACAATTGGTAAATTATTTATAGGTCCTGAAGCAATTCAGAACACTACTTTTCAGGAGCATCTTCCTCCTCTCAAAACCCAAACCACCACCAAAAGATGTCACGGGACGCATCGTGCAAAATTTTAATAGTAACAATAAATAAAATTCAATGGAGATCCTCAAACATCATCATCCGTCATCACAGCAAACATCATCTGAATATTAAAGCGGACCATAAAATAAATTAAAAACCCAACGGTCATAATGTCTCTCCCTGTCTCTGTTGTCTCGCGGTCAATCTGCTGCGTATCTCCGACACTCGGTCATCCTCCTAGAGGATGAACCCAGAAACAGCCCATCCCAAAGCCAATCCTGCCGCCATCTTCCCCATCCCTCTGATGCTCCCTGCTCCGCTCTGCAATCCAATTGATAGATCACACCAACATCAATCAACGATCCAAAATGATGTAAAGTTTAACTCATGCCGATGCGGCGCATCAGTTCATCCATCGGTCAAGATTTTCTCTGACCGTGAAGTCAGAACTTCCATGATTGCTCTCAGGAGCGAGTCTGTCACGCTCCATCCACACGTAGCTTTCACCGTGTGCGAGAGCTTACTCACCTCCCCCTTCCAACGACCTAGACCATTCCCGATTTCATAAATAAATTCGCAGTATGCAACAAGGACCCGCTTAGATCTTCAAACTATAGTTATTGAAGATGATCAATACCCAGTGAACTGCTCCATCTCCGAATAACGTATTCTCATATCGTTGTAATTTGAAAGACGATTCCGTATAAGTGGGGGTTTAATCCTACGAGCCATCAGATCCAACATCGATCAAAATGCAGCATTAGTTTATTTATCCAATATCAACGTGCCACATATTTGTTTAATATTTTTTTCCGGTAACATTAACTCTTGTTTTCTGACCAGACAGCAGACAGCTGTAATTTCTGTTACGAAGGCGGCATCGATTCGTGAGAACTTTGACGGTGACCGCGTCCTCGTGCTTCGAGCCACTAAATGGGTTCTACTTCTAGCTCTACACGTCCCTTTCAGGGGGGACGTTGGCGCGTGAGGTACCCCCGCCAGCACGCGCGCAATTCATCAGTAAAGCAGCCGCCGGTATGATCACCGACTGCTCACCACTGACATGAGGGTGGCGCGTATTGTTCACTACTTAAAACTGGAATCGGACTCAGCATGCCTAGCGAGTATTAGATCCAGCGGACTCGAGCTGATTTCGATTCGAATATGAAGGAAAGTTCTAGATCTGAGCACGCATTGTAGAGATTAGAGCATTCTAGCAAAGAGAGAGAGTGAGAATAAGCTTACTTCATCGTTCAATGAAGGTGCAGGAGACATATCTTCGGCGCTAGGTCCAGGAGCTTCCGCTGGGGGAGCAGGTGGGCCTAGCAATGCCGGTGAGGGAGCCGGGCTCTGCTTCTTTGACTTGCTCGGAGCAGGCACCGGGACCTCAACGGGAGCCGGAGGCGAGCTCTCTGGAGCAGTCATCGGCGAGGAAGCAGGAGGAGAGCTGACAGGAGCGGGCACCGGAGGGGAGCTCAATGGCGCGGGGACTGGAGGCGAGCTGGCCGGGGTTTCTGCCGTCGGTGGTGAAGCAGGAGCGGTGACAGGAGCCGGAGTCGCAGGCGTTGGAGTTGTGGCCAACGGAGCTGGGCTCGAAGCTTTCGGAGTGGCGGCAGGAGCCGTCACCGGGGCCGGAGAAGTAGGTGTGGCGGGGGCCTTGGCTGGCGCCACAACTGGAGTGGCCACGGGGGCGGGAGTTGCCGGAGATTTCATGGGTGCCGCCGAAGGCGACTGACCGCCGACGCCGGCGACGACAATGCAAAGAAGTGCGAGGGAGAGCACACTTTTCCGATCCATTTCTTCGAGAGAGCGAAACCCAGAGACTGAGAGTGAGAGAGAGAGAGAGAGAGAGAATAGAAGCAATAGTTACTGAAAGAGTGCAGCTCGTTAGGGTATATATATAGGCCCGTCCCACTGTTGCTGATAGAGCCGTCCAGATCTGGCAGCTTCCTTGTGGTTGGAACCCAACGCGGGCCACTAGTAGCCGTTGGATCACCAACGTATACATATCGAAGAACGTCTAGAAGGGGCCCACAACATAGTTGAGATGATCTGTCCAAGAGTAATTATTGTCGACTGCATGCAGTCAAAACCCAAAGTTAAAATTTTTCGAGCTCAATTTAACAGGATTCACTCTGTGGTCCTCAAATTCAATGGACCAATTATATACGGAAATATATCAATATTGATGAACTCTAATATCTTTTTTTTCCTCAACAAACTCTATCATGTATTATTATGATGCCTGTCGAAAAAAATGTGAAGATATATTGGCATTCATGTAAAACAATAATAAAGTATGGGATGGGGCCCATGTGCTGATGGGACTCGACAAAATATGGGATGGGGCCCCTTGGCCACAATCGGTGCATGTGACATCGGCTAATTATTAATAAAATTATGAAAAAAAATGCACTAAATGTAAAATTTATGAGCATTGATATTTAAAAATTAATAATATATCCAAAATAGTATACTATATTATTAAGTTAATTAATGAATTACTATAGTCTCGGATATCATTGATACCCAAAAGAAATGAAATGATAGAGAATAGAAAATAAATTTTGCTTGATTACAAGACTAGGAAAAAAATTAAAAGACGTAGATAGTAATATTAGTTAAACTTACTTAATTGAGTCGATTCATGTTATTGAACGGTAGAATTATCACACGCGGAGAGGGTCTAGACGTTCTTGAATTCAGGAACCTTTTCTTTGAAACATTTGGGCTATCGATACTGGCTAGGCAGTAGTAATACGATACATCGGTGAGCTGGCTTGTGGATGATCCCGTCAATGGAGGCGTGGTGGAGGGGGCCACCGCTACCCGTTGGCACCACCGGATCATTCGTGCCAGCTCCCTGCTGGCAGCCTGGCATCTTGGTTTGATTGTCTTTTGGCCTAATATGATGTGAGCTACGGGGTCCCACACAGCTGTACGGTGATGGTGCGGGGCCCTTCAGATGAAAAGGACCAATCAGGATTAGGCCACGGAATCACAGTGCCCAATGATTACGGGCCAAGGCATTTCCAATTCCAACCAATTGTTCTTTCGTACTTTCCCCCATTCATCCTCCAGCTAGCTCTCTGAGTTTCTTCTCATTCGCATGGAGGCAGAGAAGCATTTGACCATGGGACGTGAAAAGCGAGTTGCTCCCCATACAAGAGCATAACAAGTACAGGGATGCAGTCATATATGAACAAAGCGTAGCACGGTAAAATGTGAATTCGCAATTAATTCTGCTTATTGCCGTTGACAGTTGTTGCAAAAAGCATCGGTCAGCTTAGCTTAATCAAACAAGACCGATACACCCAACAACAGCTACATTCATGTGCATTGAGAGGCTTGTTTTTGACCATGTTTACCTGTGAGTTTGTGGGTATGATTCCTTTTCTGTGTATCGATTTTGTCTAATTAAGTAATCAGTGTAGACAGAGGAGTGTTGGAGCATTGAGAGCTTGACAAGAGTTTCTTTCCCTTGTCGTACACTACACTACATTATTGCTACCATTTCATGGCCTATGTTATTTCCATGATAAAAAGCAATTGCCCACAGTCCACGGTGCAAGAGAGTTGATGCCAAGCCATTTCATTTTCTAGAAACAACACGAGCGTATCGATTCGATAAGTGAATAGCATTGGCTCGGGCATGGTTTAGAAGAAGAGTTCATGACGGCCAATAGTATGTTAAAAAGGAGCAAATATCGGATCTGGATTCATGTGTCCTCGACTGAAATGGTCCCAGTGACCCCCCGTGTGCTGTATAGCTGGTGTTGTTTGTCACTTATCTTATTATATTAATTATTGGTGTGTCTTGGTTCCGTGTCCAGGGTGAACCGTGTGTCGCTCGAAAACTGCATGTGATATGTTGGCAGCCCAAGCTTATGGTACAATAAATAATGAAAAAAAATGCAATTTAAAAAAGTGTAAGCATATTTATTTATAATACATTTTACAGTAAATTAATCGGTTACTATGATACCGTACACTATTGATATCATTATAAAAAAAAAATCCTTATGTATCCATGAAATCTTACAAGTTTATCGTGCAGCACTATTACATATGCTTTCTCAGTGGGTAAGTTACCTAATGCTTCATCTAGGGTTCTCCTCAGGGGACTGGACTTCCAGTGAAGCAAAGAAAGTTCCACGGCCCCACGGCAAAAAAGAAAGAAAGAAAGAGTTGCAGGATTCACTCATCCTCTATAGAATCCAGCTCGATTTTGCTGGCCTCCAAAGAAACCTTACATCATTTTCATTAGTCCACAGCGCAATCCCCATCCCGATAGCAGTAATTGAATCAATGGCTATCATATGTTTAGATCTCCACACGTAATCTTACATACGGTAAATGTTTCAAGGTAAAGCTAATCATTGATCGCACTTGGAGAGCTGCTCAGGTTTTTAGATCGGAGAAAGCCCCTCTCAGATCTGAGAAGTAGGGGGATCAACCGGCGGAGTCCATGGGGTCGCAGATTTTGCGGTTCAGTCAACGGAAAGCACGGCGGCTAGGGAAAAGCAGTCGAAACTTGAGTCTCTCGTTGACTTTTGACTTTGCACCCCGGACTTCATGTACCATCAATTTGTGGCCGATCCATTTCAGATTCCATCAAATATGCACCGTGAATTTTGTGACTCGCCATCTCCATCTCCATCCCACTCTGAGCTCACCATTGGTGCATCTGGTGAATCAACCCTTATACGTGTTACTTATATGAGAGAAACAAAGCAGCTCGTATGAAAGAGAGGATATGATGCAGTCAAATTTTGTAATAAGTCAGAAAATGATGGTAGTATTTCTAGATGAGTGTAATAATATGACTATCGAGCTTGAAATTAGATTGAGGGTACGTAGCCAGCCAGCATCATCCTTGGGACTTGGATTGGGCCCTAGCAAGCCATGCGGACATGGTAGGTTAGTTTTGTTTTTTTTCCTACTCCCCTTTCTCCTTTTCTTTTTGTATGTTCTAATGCGAATCACATTGGACCACAGTACGTCTTCCATGCGGTGTAAGTGACGTGTACTCGTGATGAACATGCAGTTACAATTCGCGAACGCGGAGCTCGTTCCTCTTTCCCTGTCAATCATCTTCACCAACCGGAAGGTATGATATATAATCGCCTCAGTACCCTTGTTCCCAACTTTCCACTTCTCGACCGAAATGTAATGTATAAATGAATTTCTAATCTGGAGACTTGAGGGAACATTCAAGCTCTGTATATCTGATGTAGGAGGTCCCGGTAAAGTTAGAGCAATTCAATTGTCTCGAACCAGGTTCGAGTCTTGATTCCCTTCAGTTTCTCTTATTCCCTCGCTTGACACTGCCTGGAGGAAAAAAAAAATACAACGCTGAGACAGATGGGAAAAAGTGGATCGGGTAATCTGATCTCTAGCATCACTTTGCGGTGTATGGGAAAAGGGCTAGACCGAACTGGTCAGGGTAACTTTGAGGCGGATTTTATTGATTATAAATGTCCTCAGATGGCCGACCTCGGTGAAAATCACATCTGTGAAGAAGAAACCCGTAACTTCATCTGTGGTTGAGATCCATCGATTACAAGCTGAGTTTGAGGAAATTTCTCGCCCTTCGTAGCACTAAGAATGTCTATACAGCTATTCTACCTAGCGGCAAAAGAAATGTTCAGTTTGCCGGAAATCTTCACCACTTGACGATGAGAACCAAATGGTTATTTTAATCTCCAAAGCTTTACCTAGCGACCCTGGCATTACAGAACAAGCAAAAAATTACGAATGAGGCTTGGATCTTCTGCAATCACCACTGGTTATTTTAACTGATATCCCAGATTCAATCAGGATCTGTACATTAGTTAAGAGCTTTTCCATTTTAGGTAAAGTGAAAAACAAGGATAATCTCAGTAGAGTTGCTTGGGGAAAATATTGAAGTCGGGTACTCACAGTGATATCATTCTGCATTCCCTTCGGAGAGATTGCCGAAACAAGGTCAATGTACTGTTTCATTGCATCCTCAGGGGACATGGTCCCAAGCTGTTGCCAAGAATTCCTGGAAGGATCATGGACGCGTCAAGCTTAGGCAGCAATAGGACTCAACAGTGCAATAACAAGGAAGAAATGAAAACGTTACAATGTTGTGATGAATTTCATTCTTCTTTCTGATGCTACTGTATTCAGATGCTCTATCAGAATCAAGAACTATCCTGACCACGACAGCTCTATCATAATGAAGCTTTAAAATGATCGCTTCTTATTTATTGTGCAAAAATCTTGCATTGTCCGATCAGTTTCTTTTCCCAGTCACCACGTATCAAGAACTCAAACTGATTAAACCGAATCCAAGAAAACTAACACAGATTCACTCAGTTTCTTTCCATGCCCCCAAAGTTCATAAAAATTTTATAGATACAAGGGATGGACCTAAAAGGAGCCAAGAGAGGCAATTCACTTCACCCTCCATAGGTTCAAGAATTCGCCTTTACTACTCCCACCTTCAGGTTTGGATCCCGAGCTTCAAGTTAGGCTACATTCCTAATTGCTGAAATGGGAATTCAGCTCCAGTAGCTTTGATCAATGCAACCATTAATTGTAGTAAAGCTGGTGTGCATGACGTTTGCTATGGCATTAGCTCCAGTAAGAAGAATCATATAAAATTCCTATGTTTGGCAGATTCTTGCAAAAACAAGGTTCGAGTTTGCTGAATAAATGAGGAAGAAAAGAAAGTTAAGATCACCATTTTGCTCGTGCAGAGACTTTGAATGGCAGTGGCTGGGGCTCGTGGCAGGGTCCCTCGGTAGCAATCTTGTGGAGTCCGTACAGCATCATCTTCTCGTCGTTGCCAATCCCAGAGCCTAGTCCGGAAATCTTCAAGGATTCAAAGAACAGAACCGCTTGATCGAAAGCCCTCTCGAGCTCAGTTTTCTCTATGCCTTCCCAATCATCGTCATTGTCATATTCTTGTTCTTGATCATCAGACCATCCTCCGCAATTTCTTGGTTCCTTGGTCCGACCCTTCACTTCAGTCTCCTCGCTCTGCTTTTCAATCATAATTTCGCGGGGGCAGCTACTGTTTGCGGCACCTTCTTCTGTGGATTCTTCCGATAGACCTATCCGAATTATGAGCAGGAAGACGGGAAAAATCACCGATGCAAACTGAATTCATAACAAAGATGCATTTCGAATCCGCTAATTTACCACTCGGTCACCATGTTATCACCGTTAAGTTTACACTTCAACCAAAACGCATTGCAAATTGACTTCTGAGTTGACAAAAGCCATCCAAAATATCAGCAGACGTGGCCAGATATTCTACCAAGAAAATACTGAAATAACTCAAAATCTCTGACTCGGTCACTTTTTAATGTTATGCTTACCTGATTTCCCACTGAATCCTTTGAGCCCATCACATCTCCGAGCATCATCTTCGAACCTGACTCTTCTTTTGCACACGTGCTGATCCCGACTACCGAGTAGGACGACATCCGCTTCATCTTTCAATGGCCTCAAGATGGGACCTTGATGGGCAGCCCGTCCTGCCTCGGCCATTTCACGGAGTTTCGCGACGAGCACGCACAACAGAACCAGGCCAGCGAGGAGTATGGAGAAGGCAAGCTGCAAGTCAAGAACCATCTCTGGAGATTGGGAGGAAGGTGGGGAGCCTTTTGGGTTGAGTTGAAGGACGACTGGACGGAGACAGAGTGAGAAGAGGATTTTAGGGGACAGAGCAAAGTATATTCTTCATTCTTCCGCTCTTGGGGGAGATGGTGTATTGATGGTGGAATTGGAGGTCGGTCCCGCTTTTGAATGCGAGAAGTAATACATACATGTAAAAGCGATTACTGTAGACAAATAATTCCCCTATAACCAACCAATTGGATATTGATGAATTGTCATTAACGAATAGTATTTGCTTAATGTTGACTAAAAATATTGCAATATTCTCGATGCAGACCTGGCAAGCCTATCTCTCTCCCCTTGTTGATCGGGACGCTGCCGCTCACTGGGTCTTCGAAGGGCGACTAATTATCAAGGGAGTTTGAGAGCAGGCAGCTATGATGATCGACCAAAACTTGGAGATCCTTTATGGCAAAAAAATCTACCATGGATACATACGATTTCTTCCCTTCATTCCCTCTTTCTTCCTTTCTTTTTTCTCTTTTCGCAGATCTGATGAATGGCTTCTCGTCCCCTGAGCCACGTGAGCCCGTCGGTCAGGATACCCGAATGGGACCGATACGGTGCACGATAGAATACGGGTCCTGGCCTGTGAACCCCAACTGTTGTGCAAGCAGCATAGGAAAATTTAGATTTCCGCATAACTTCCAAGAGTAAATCAACTAGTGGACGCGCACGTTCTCATGAAGAATCCTAGAGGCTGTATTTCCAAATTTTCATTGGTGTACCTAAATCAAAATCTAATACGACATGGGAAATGGAATATGAAAACACTGGGGATGACCCACAGATACAATCACGAAGGAGAACATTTGCCCAAGTTTAGGGACATGATTGACGTATATGCATCCACTATTTTACACCTAAAAACAACTCTAAATAATTCATCTTGCGTGAGATTGATCCTTAAAATGAATTAAAAGTTTTACATCTGAACATTTATTTTTTATTTAAAACTTTCAATTTAAGATATCATTTAAGTGAACAAAAAAAATAGTAAACCACTATAAGGAATCCTACGGCCTGGAAATTGATCGCGTGATCTCAAAGACAAAGGAGATAGGACCCAAATTAGCTCATACTCCATCGTCAACTAATTCTAGTAAACAATAGAGTATTAATTAATCAAATTACGGTACCAAACTAAGTCGGTGGGAGGAAAAATTCAAACCCCTTTACCCCCTTTTTGTTGAAGCGTCCGTTTCTTCTAAACCTTCTTGTCAAAATCTCCTGGACAATAGTCGACTGGCCATGTAACGGGCCAACAAAATCCTGTCTTGCTGTTCAACTCAGAGATTATATAAGCATATTGTTAGAAAGAAAAGGGTGAAGAAGAGGGTTAAAAGCAGAAGAAAAAAATGGTTAGGAAAGCTGAAGAGAGGTCATATTCAACCTATGCTTAATATGAGCAGCGGCTGTGGTGGCAAGCAGCCACAGGACTTGTATGCTTGATCAAAGAGCAGCTGGGCCGTGCCTTCCTGAGGAGTGAAGCCACCTGCCTAGCGCATCGAGATGCTTCCTCGACAACCCCTCAGCCTCACCGAAGGACGGTAAGATGAACTCGATTTATCATCATCCACGGTGCCGATCTATTTAGACAACGCGTTTAGCTCTCCAACTTCCATTGTCCTTGTACGGTTTCTGGGGAAACTGAGGAAAAGTCCTGCGGTCAGGCCTCATTGACTCCCCAAGACGGCAATTGTGAGAAATCAATGGCCCAGTAATCAAACCCATGTTAGACCTTTTCGTGATAGTGCATCTATTGCGGGCTTGGCAATTATATCCAAGCCCAAACTCACAAACTGTGCCTGATTTAATTGCCAGGAGGATCGAAATGGACATCAATCTCTATCCAGTTTACTGTTTGGAATCTCAGCGGGATCAATATTGATATAATTCGGCTTCCGTTCGAGTTTCAGGGGCCAACATTCATATGATCTGACCATCACTGTCAAATAGCTCATTGGCCGTTCCTGCAGCACACGAGATCACGTGGGATCGGTTTTCTAAATTCATCAACTTCCAACACTTTCTTCGCCACAGGTCAATTGGTCACAAGTTGGGTAGGACACTATTATACAGAATCATCTTTCCCGATATTAATTCCTTAAGTTCATCCGATGGTTGCCACCGTGATGATTGGAATCTCATTCCTTGTCAAACAATCGATACGTGTAGCTTATAATTTGGGGCATACGTGACTGATCCATTATTCATAATCCATGGTTCCATGCCAATAATCGGGGCAATCCTTTGGCCAATTGTCCCTTCACTTTAGAGCAAGCTTGCTGGTCTGTCTTATCAATCTGGCTTGGGGCTTAGAGAATATTCGACCCCATCATCCTATCTATCAAACTTTTGAATTATTATCTCTCGTTTTCTATATCAAGATTTTTTATTGTCAAAAAATATCAGAATATTTGATTAGTGAACGATCACACCAAATAGGTCTTGATAATCAATTTCAGCCAGCCGTTAATTTTTACGAAGTGGCCATTGATCAACTTGTAGTGAATAATGCTCTTTGTCATGTTCTGTGAATTAGTTTTGCTGGAACCCAACTCTTTGCCATCAACTCAAGGAGTGACGTAGCATACAACCTGAAAATCAACTCTTGGTGTAAGTTTTATGAGATGGGTCTAGACGAATGCTGATATGGTTCGCATTATTTGTTTTAATTATGGAATCCGATCAGACGGTAACTGCTGTGCATGAGAGATTGATATTACATCTTGCGATCAATCACTCAATTGAATCAATTTTACCCAAGTCTACTGTCAAACAAGAGGACCTATGGATAGAGACCAGCAAGGAATGGGACTGACTGAAATATCGAAAATCTGTGGCCTGGTTTTAGATTTGCTGGTTGATGGAGAAGGAACATGAGCAGAAGGCTGGCCTTGATGTGAACATGACATTTGCTTTCATTAACTTCTTCTTTTTTTTTTGATAATTTTCATTAACTTCAGTTGGGTAACATTTGTTGCAGAGGCCAGAGGCATGTGACATCCCATCACCTTCTCAATGCAATTATATAATCGTTCGCAGCCCAATATGTGCCGATCATTCTTCCGGTTCAGATCCCATCCGTCTCTTCAACAATTCCACCTTGATAATGCAACATTCACCTTGTTATCTTAATATGGCGGTCAAGTCGCAGTTGAGAAATCAAAAAGCAACTCTCGATTCCAAGAGATGCTTAAACTCCCGAAGTCTCATGATTGTACTCAGAACGAGGATGAATGAAACCCCGAAAGATTTTAGATGGGCATTAACAAAGAGCCTCCTGCCACTGAACTTGCGGTCCATCTCATCTTTTATTCCTTACGGGCGGGGTCCCGCCGGAGCTCTCTCTCAGCTAACACCACACAACTACAAACCCGAATTCCCCACAGCGCCCTGCCTGCAACCGGATAACTACGAAAATGCCTCCCCCTCCACACTTTCCTGCCCCACCTTGACCAGTCCCAATATGGGTACTTCGCTGGATTGGTGATTGTCCCCTGAGCTGAAATTGGCAGAGGGACATCTCGGGTTTAGTGCTCTTCCTTTTCTTCTGCAATTATGACATTGGAAAGTGAAGTCACGGTCAGTGATCAGGGAGCCCGTGGGCCGGAACATTCTGTGTGATTGCTACGGTTCAAAGGTTTTGCTTTGCTTCTTCAAAAGCAAAGTCATGATCTGTTGATGATGGTAGTGACTCAGAAGCCTCCATTGGAGCCAGTCCTAGAAGCAGAAGCAGCTCTAGCATGTCTTCCAAGAAAGAGCTTCTCTCAACTGCCATGAAGAGGACAAGTGAATGGTTCTTTCTCCGTTGCATCCTCATTTCGTTTTCACGATCCTGAAATTTTTTCATTCTTCACTTTTCTTGCTCTTTTCGTCCTTAGAGCTAGTAAACTTAGTTTTATGCAATGGGTTTTGTTGCTTCTCTGTTGCAGGATATTCTCCCAGGAAATCCCCAGTGATATCACTGTTCAAGCTGGAGGAGCTTCTTTTGCCCTTCACAAGGTAAAAATGCAGTTGATTCAGTAGAATAGAATGGAAACGAGATGGAAGGAATCCTAACGTTCACCTGGTCTTCTGCATATTCTGATGCTAGTTCCATATGTTTCTATTCCATTTACACCGAACGCAGACAGTTTCTATTAGCTCACTATGCTCAGTCGCATCAAAGAATCCCCATGAAAGTTGATATGTGACGTTGCCTTTTCCCTCATATAGATCTATTTGGAAGGGCCGACTGTATTTGTTATCCTGTCTTGACATAATGAGCAATTGTTTGATTGAGAAGCAAAAGACTTCTAAATGCTTTCACCTTCAGTAACTGCTTAAACGCATCGAATCTGTGTCAGCAATTGCTTCCCTCTGGATTCTTAGTTTGATTCCTTCATGCTGCAGTTTCCCTTGGTCTCAAAATGTGGCTACATAATGAAACTTATGTCAGAACCAAATGAAGCAGATCTATCTGAAGTTAGCCTCCCAGATGTTCCGGGAGGAGCAGAAGCATTCGAGCTTGCTGCCAAATTCTGCTATGGGATAAATTTCGAGATCAGCACGGAGAACATTGCAATGCTGCGGTGTGTGGCGGAGTACCTGGAGATGACCGAGGACTACACAGTGGGAAATCTGGTGGGGAGGACTGAGGCATACCTGAATGAGGTCGTACTAAAGAGCCTCCCTGGGGTGATCTCTGTATTGCACAGGACAGAAACATTAATTCCAGTGGCAGAGAAGGTGAAGTTGGTAAGTCGGTGCATTGATGCAATTGCTTTTATAGCTTGTAAGGAGAGCCAGACCTCTGTGCCAGGGAGGGCCACCGGGCTGTATGGCTCAAAGGCCATGGTAATGTCTCACCCAAAAACCATTGTGGAGTGGTGGGCTGAGGACCTGACAGTTCTGAGAATCGATGTCTTCCAGAGAGTTTTGATGGCAATGATGGGCAGAGGGTTTAAGCAATATGCATTGGGCCCAATCCTGATGCTGTATGCACAGAAGTCTCTCAGGGGTTTGGTGAGTCGAAGTGGAACCATCACGTTGTTTTGATAATCCACATGGTTTCAGAACAGTGAATAATTTGCAATCGTCTATACTGCTAAGAAAAAATCTGTTAGCACTGTCATTGAGATGAATGGACACATGAAGCAATGCTTTTTGACTGTAATAGCCTTCACTTTTGTGTTTTGAAAAGCAGGATGTTTTTGGAAAGGGGAGGAAGAAGGTCGAGCCAGAGCAGGAGCACGAGAAGAGGATCATGCTTGAGACGATCGTGAGCCTCCTTCCAAGGGAGAAGAATACAATATCGGTGAGCTTTCTCTTGATGCTGCTCCGAGCTGCAATATATCTTGAGACAACAGTTGCTTGTCGGCTTGACTTGGAAAAGAGGATAGCTTCACAACTGGGACAGGCTGTCCTTGACGACCTCTTGATCCCATCCTATTCATTTACTGGAGACACGCTATTTGATGTGGAAACTGTGCAGAGGATCATGATGAATTACCTTGACCACGAGACTGAAGGGCCTCGGTCAGGATTCAACGTGGATGATGAGTTTGTATCACCAACTACTACCTTGAATGATATGGAGCGGGTAGGAAAGTTAATGGAGAGCTACCTTGCCGAGATAGCATCTGATCGGAACTTGTCAGTCTCAAAGTTCATTGGACTTGCTGAGCTTGTGCCAGAACAGTCCCGGGTCACTGAGGACGGAATGTACCGAGCCATAGATATCTACCTCAAGGTCCACACTGTACCTTCTAAGGCATTTCTTCTCCTTTGTAGTTGCAAATGTTTTGAACCATCTTGCGGATTTAGCAGCCGCAATTTTCAAATATCAACCAGTTCGACAATGACAAGTTAATACGAGGCTCCTAGATGAATGGACGAATATATATACAGAGCTTGGCTTTTCCAAGCTTTGTCAGTTTTTTCAACGAGTCCGGCTATGAAAATGTTATACTTGAGAGTTCAATTAGACATAATCAAGCTTCTCCAAGTTGTTTTAAATCTCAAGCCAGCCTGGGTCGTGATAGTTGGATATTGAGCTTTAACTTGTGGATGACCTCAGCCATGGGAATCATCAATAAGATCAAGTTAGTGTTAGCCTAGACAAGTTTAGGGATGAGATTGAGCCTAGAAGATGATGCTCCATAGAGCCGGAGCCAGTCCCAAGTCCGAGCATGGAGGGTGGAATTGAGACCAACCCTGGCAATACTGAGCTCGGGTTGGATTCATCCCAAACTCCCTCTTTTGAACCTGCAAACAATTGAGTTGTATAAGTTCAGGAGATAACTTTGGCTTCTCTGCTTCTATAGGCACATCCTGTTCTAAGTGATTTGGAGAGGAAAAAAGTATGCAGCTTGATGGACTGCCAAAAGTTATCTCGGGAGGCATGTGCCCATGCGGCCCAGAATGACCGCCTCCCTGTGCATACTGTTGTTCAAGTCCTCTACTATGAGCAGCAACACCTCCGTGAAGCCATGAATGGCACAGACTCCCCACAGCTTCCATCTAAACCAAGCCTGTACTCCACTGACACGCACCCTGTCTCAGACGAGCTCTCTAGCCTTAGAAGAGAGAACGAGGACCTGAAGATCGAGCTCATTAAGGTGAAGATGAGGTTACAGGATATTGAGAGATCCACTGTCAAGTTGAACATTGGTAGCCCCCTTCAGCAGAGCTCGGTGCCATCAGCTGATAAGCCTCCACTGCCTCGAAAATCCTTCATGAACTCAGTATCAAAGAAGCTGGGGAGGCTCTATCCGTTTGTTAGGGCAGATGGGATCTCCCCTGCTGGTGGGAAGGGAAGGACAAAGCCGCCGAAAGATCGACGGCATTCGATATCTTGAGAAATCGTGAGCCACTTCTAATGGGTGTATTTAATGTGTGTACGTTTGTATGCATGAATGGTTGTGTGTTTATAGTGCCTTTTTGTTTGTAAAATTCGTAAGGCTTGAAGAGGGAAGATTTGGGAAAAGTTGTTAGTTTGCTGACTTCTTGTCCATCTGTTTTCCTCTTCTCATTTTCCATTTTCCTTTTGTTGCACTCATTCTGGGTTTGAATTATATCTGCTTCAACATGAGGTCGATATAATATAAGCTTTCGATTGAGGTCTGTTGTCAAACTGAAAAGGTGTAAACTTCTAGTACATTGGAACCGAACAAAATTGTTACTTGGTGTTTTGTGGACTCTGATTAATCCCGCTCAAGCCGGATTAGCCATCATGAACTTCAACGGTGTATTGCAATTCCATGGAGCTGAACCAAGAACTACAATCCCATGCTGCAATTTCTGTTTATCAATAAAAATCAAAGAATCAGTTGGGGAAAAAAATATAGAGCATAAGCTGTACATGGAAGATGATGCCATAGACTTCAAGCAGTTTCCAATTGGAAGTTGCCTGGCCTTGTCCACAGTTTCTGCAAATTCTTTCCAAGTTCAGGTGACTAGTGGATAACATGCTTTGCTTGTCTCTCCAACAGAACTCTTATGAAGCAACCTGTTCCGGGATGGTCTGCTCATTACATTAATATCTATTTCGAGAAATTAGGATCAATTGGCGGACAGGGATCCGGGTCACTTGACATCAAGTCGCTTAACGGTATTCCACCAAGTTCTTTGACAGGATAGGTTACAGTAATGGGAATCAGATGCTCAACCAGTGGCAGACAAGCAAAAAGAAGAAAAGATCAATCTTCAAGGTCCCTCTACTAATCGAAAGCCGTTTCCATGCCGAGAGTATCTTATCCGATTCATTACACAATATGCACTTCTTGCACACCAAGAAGTGGAAAACGTGTAATCGTCTGCTTGTGACCAACAAGAGGTTTCCTATTGCTTCACAACATCGGAAAACATGGAAAAGCATTTTCCTGCCTCAGAAGAAAAGACTTTTAGAGCCACCATAGCCAGTTTCAGTCCCTTCTCATAATGCTTATGAAAGATGTCATGGCTGTGTTTTTTAGGCCATTTCTCTCTGCTCAAATGGAGGCATTTGAACACAGCCAGAGGCACAGAAGCATGCTGGTGAGTTTCTTTATCAAAATTTAGTTCAAGTAGCATATAGTTCAGTCAGTGTTGCCGGACCTTCCACTCTGCTACTAGGTGTTGATACATACGAGATAAACAATGTCACAGATAGATGTTATAAATTGCTGGTGCAACAGCCCATTGTAGACACATGACTTATTGTGGATTGTGAGAATTTTCTGTAGCCGTGTGTTGAACGTAAGCACTTGGAGGAAGATAATATCTAGGATCCATCCTCTGTGGTTGGTTCACATGCTCTAGATATTATGTAAGGTGGGTGGCCATGAAGTGGACTTCTTTTTTCCTCTTGGAAAGAGACTCATAGGTGTAAAGTGGTGGCCAGAAGAGGGGAACAAAAAAAATGAAAATGAAGTTTTATTGTTGAGAATTGAATTTAACATCTCTTAATAATAGTGATAAGTAGAATAAGTCTAATTTGTGGGAGAGCTTCCTTTTATCCGCCACTACAAGCCAAAATTGGACATTTTCCGCAAAACTTGCAACCATTGAAAACGATGTCTCAGGCAGTGTCCGCCTCGTGGAATGGACACATTGATTAGATCATCTCCTGAATAGTTATCAGGCAGAAACGCAGACCAAATTAAACTGAAAAGGAGGATGATGATTTTTACATAAGATTCCTCCTAACACAGTTCAGAGGAGAAGAGATTCGAAAGGAAAATCACACTCCATATGATTAGTGGAGATCCCGGTAAGTTGATAAGAACAGGGCGTAAAAATATCTCCAACTGTTATAACCTGACTTTAGGCAGAAAGATCTTCGTCAAGTAGAATTCAGGCTCAGAACTTGGAAGCTCCAAGGTGGATGGTCCAATCTCTCACTCTTGAGAAACTGTTCTTCCTTGATAAGGGCCCCGGTCGTGAAGCTGCCTGGCTTGCTGCTAGTTATGTTGTCGCTCGAACCAGTGGAAGAAGAGAAGCTGCTTGAAGTTAACTGTGTATCACCCTTCTCTGATCTCGATGTGCTTGTGGTATAACTCGAGGGCCCCAAGGTGAGCTCGATTTGGCTCTCCTCTATGATGTCTAGGGCACTGATTCCCTTTGACCCAGCAGCACTCGAATCTCTGGCAAGCCTCTCTGGATCAACTCCTTTCTGTGACTTGCAATCAATCCTATCAATTTGGGCTGCCAAATTCAGGGTACTGGCTCCCTTTGGGACGCCACTTCCATTTGTTTTCATCAATAATTTCTGGATCTGGTATAGTCGGTGCAGCTCATATACCTGGGAACCACAAAGAATTTCCATATAATATGAACAGGCACCACCAAGGCTTGAGATCGGTAGATAACAGACGCAGGAATCTAACACCGGAAAGCAAATCGGTCATCTTTCAAACTATTAATCACTGGGATTTGATGGATTTTTCGTCATCCAATGATTTATTAGAAGGCGAGATTGTCCTCACAGCGATTGATTGCTGTGGAAAACAGTAAATTGTCCTTTAAAAACCAGATGCCGAGAAAAGCTAGAAGAGAGAAAGTACCTGCTCTTTGAATGTTTCTTCATGTTTTAACATTGCCATCCTCATGCTTTCCTTGTCACATGGCCTCATAAGCTTCTCCATCAGAAGTTCCGAAGCCCAACCGACTTATCTCGGAGAAAACCCGAGAACCAGTCCAGAGCTCTTCGAGCTCCCAGCGGCGAATGTTCTCTTCCCCCTTGCCTGAGCCGTGTCTGTCGAGAAAGCGGAGACTGAAACCGGATGCAAGAAAGAAGTTAGGCTTTAATGTTATGCGTTGATCGATCCCCGAGTTACCCACACAGAAAGGACGGTGGAGAAGAGTGATGAGAAAGCTGAAGCTTTTGTTGGGGGCTCTGAATGCACCGTAGAAGCAGAAGATGGATGTTTTTACAATTCTCAACTGTTTCTAGGATAAGATTGTCCTTTTCTTCCTTTTCCCTCTTTTCCTTCTACATTTACCTCTAATCAATGATTTTGAACTACATCATTATTCCTTTTAAATATCTTCCATCATGGGAAGCTATCATTCATCCCCCAGCACCATCTTGTCCCAATATCATTTTGTACCCTTTCTTGCATATACATACACATATACACCTATTTATCTATGGGATTTTATTCGCATGCTGTCTCCACTAATTTTTCAGGGACTGCTGTCCTTTTCATTAGGCTTTCCCAACACTTCAAGTGACTTTTATTTACATCATTAACTATCAAATACCAAACCAGCAAAAAATGGTTGCAGTCAACGGTTAGATCTCTTAAAAAGACTACCCGATGATCCATCCAGCTTTGATCGTTCTTATGAATCATGGCGGTTCCATACCCGTCCAAGATTGTCGCTTGATTATAGTTCTATGTCAGCCCTCGGATACACCGAAACAGTTGAAGACATCGAAAGGGGAGGAAAACGGCGAATTATCAAAACTCGTAAGTTTGGATCGTAGATAAATTGGTGGACAGGCTACATCCAATGGAAATAATCAGCAAAGGCTGAAAGATCTTTTCCTAATTCTATGAACCTTAGAATTAGCTCTTTAGAGGTCCTCATTCGGAGCACAACAGAAGCGGCCAAGCAGAAAGGAGAAGAAGAACCACAGAGAGAGAGAGAGAGAAAGAGAGAGACCTGTGAAGGATTCGGTTGACTGAAGGAAGAGAGAGATCTTCTCCTGATGATCCTTCTGTTCTGATCTGTCGACGAAAAAGACGCAAGAAAAAAGATGAAGGAATCCCTCTAAGCTTTCAGCGCCTCCTCCTTAAAAGGGTGCTTTTGCTTTCCTCTCTCTCTCTCTCTCTCTCTCTCTCTCTCACGCGCACAAACAGCTGATGACAGACAAACGCAGTAAAATGAAACTGCAGGAGAGTTTAAGACTCTCTCTCTCATCACTCTCTCACATACACACAGAAACCGAAGCAGCGTGTGCTGCGCTTTGCCGTTTGTGCAGTTCCATTGTCAGGGCATGCCAAACACATCCCAGTCCTCCTTCCCCCAATCCCATTCAAGCTCTGAGAAAGGGAAGGCCCCGGACAGCACCATTAATGCCAGATCTATAAATTATTCATCGGTTCATTCGTATTGTAGTGAAAACATTGTTAATTCATTTTTTTTCTTTATTTCCCCAGAAAAAAAAAGAGCGTTTGAAACAGATAAAAAAAAAATTTGGATTTTGACTGTTACCGATAATGAATGATATATAAGTCGAGGCCGAGAAGGAGGATTTTGTTAAGTACAGCGATGATTGTACGACTCAGGGATCTCAAGAAAGAGAGCAGCCTCCCTTGCAATTATAAATTCGGGATTTATAACGGTGTATGATTTGATCTGTGTGTGTGTGTGGATGGAGCCATTCCTGCACTGCTCTAAGACAGCAATCATGAAAGGTAACAAAGTCTGACAGGATGAACCACATGCAACACACCCCCACCCGACCCGGAATTCTTATATTCCTTTGTAGTAACAGTTGTCGTTATTCCCTATTTCATTCATTTGCTGTGTATCCTATTCGAGGTTTGAACATGTCTATCTATCTGTCTGTTTGAGGCTTTAAGCTGGAGACACGTCCTGAACTGAAAAATTCGAAACTCACCGAGCTCAACGAATCCAGGAGCTGCTTTCTCTAGATCAGGACAATTAAATACTGTGACAGAACGGTCGGCGGGAATCGAAGATGACATTTTTAACGAATCATCGAATGGACACCCCCCCTCCCCCCCCTTTTTTTTGTTTTTGGTGGTAGCAAGACCGGAAGACATGGCTGCTCTAGAATTCATATCATATTGAGAACATCCTCCAAAAAAAAAAAATATTTGGTACAATAATATCGATATTAAATTAAAATCAAATTTATGAATTCAACTCTTCTCATTTAATTCCGAGCACCTCTATTATCCTCTCTGTTTCATATCCGCCTTCAAATCAATGGATATCCTTCTGAGATTAAAAAGAAAAAAGGAAAACAATCGAAACAATAGTGACCAAATTGAGAAAAGAAGAGTTATAAGGATCAATTAGATAACAAACTGAACTACAGAGACTAAAATGGAATTAAAAATGTTTTTCCAATTAAATGCTGGTTTCAACAGTACTTGGTACAATCTCACTATCAGTTGTCCATTGCGTCCATTGAGAGGCAGATCGGGAGAAAGATCCAAAAGCCATTAAAAATATATTATTTGACAACCATTTATTAAATAATAATATTTCAATTTTTTGAATATATATATTTATAATTCATGAATCCATATACTAAACTGAATAATTGAAATTGTATTAATAATTTTTTATTAAATTTTTAAATAAATTATTTAAATTTTAAATTAAGAGAGTTAATCAAAATTTTTCTAAAAATTTCAACTTGATCTTAAATTAATTTTAAAGTATATTTCAGATAATTTAAAGATATTGCATGTAGTAAAACCAAAAGAAAAAAATATGCTGAACTGCAGCAAATAATGCAGGGCATAATAAAATCGAAGTCTAAATTCCTGTCTGCCCATCCTCATCCAGCTTGCGTCGTGTCAAGCTACAATTGCATGGACGGTCAGTCCGTGATCCACTGCAAAAGGGAATAAATTTCTTTTGGCATGCAACATGTGTAATTTAAAATTTTAATTGATCATAAATAATTAAGATACAAGCGGACCCATTTACCAAAAATAATGCCTTTTCGATATAAATTGTATTTGAAATATATATATATATATTAAAACCATTCGGTCAACCGATATCAAATGAGAAATTTGTTGCTTATTGTGGAGAAATCTTTAGCTTAATAGATTTTCATTTTTAAATTGGAGGAGAGTTGTAGAAATTGAATATCTTCATACCAAAAATAATTCCGCTTTTTCCAATCATCCATTGTTCCATCTCTTCAATTTCTATTAATTTATGAATTGTTTTTTTTTTCAGAATTATAATTTATAATTATCTCCTTTTATTATACATGAAATTTTCCATTAAGATGCAAGTCATTTTCCCTTTTTACTTTTAATTTATTTTCTTCTTTATAATATAAGACGCAATTTTTTTATTTAACGTATCAATAACAAAAAAAATACATTTTTATGCAATTTCTACTAAATAAATTCAGAAAAAAGAGAAAGGATTAATTTATTGAAAAATAAACATATCATAAATTTTTTTTTTAGTGAAATTTATCCTTCCAAAAAATTGAGGAGGGAAAAAAACGAGAGGCTCTTCTAGAAGGGTTGGGAGCGCGGGTGTGGGGTTAAGACAGAACAGGCTAGAGAGAGCTGCAGCCTAGAGAGAGGGAGAGAGGGAGAGAGAGAGAGAGTGACGGGACAGGAGAAGCACGCGCTGCCGGTGAAGGGAGGAGCAGCCGTATGTGGCGGTGGGGTCCAACTATTCCAGTCCTTGCTTTTCAGCTGAAAAGGCTGAGCACAGAGCGCCAATCCCCGCCCCGCCCCGCCCACCCCTCCCGCCCGCTCGGTCCCCGCGCTGTCGTCTCGACCCCACCAACCCCTCGACCGTCCTCGATTTAAATAAATAGATAACAACGCAAAACGTGATCACGATCCGCGAGCTCACTCCGATCGCAAGGCAGACAGAAGGGACATCATTGAAATTCAGAGACGGAAGAAGAAGAGATAATACGCACGTTTGGCGAGTAACTTGTGATGTACCGAGTGTCTGAATCCGGTATTCCTCTCTCCTGTCTTCAACATTTTTCCAAAGTTACCTTGCTCCCCCAAAGGCTACAATGTCGACGGGAAAAGGCTGGCAATTAGGCACAAAAAAGAAAATTTTATGTCCTCAACTTGTTGTCCTGTTTTTTTCGAACACGATTTCATCATTAATACCACCGCCTAAATCCTTGCTTAGGATACAGTAGGGAGAATATGGACAACGAGTTCGGACAATACAAATGCCGCAGCGCACATTTGTCCCGTGCCCAACAAATTGAAACAGATAACGTGCTCGCAGTCGCATGCATAATAGCTGGTGAAGGCTGTGGAGGGGAGACTGTGTCAGATTACGACATTACATGGCTATTATACTTGTTATCCTAGGGAGCTGCGCGAAGGTCTTTTGCTGATTTTGAGAAGCATGTTTGCTGATTAATTTGCTTCTTTTTTTAATTTAAGAAAAAGGGTATCACTTTCGTACTTGTTTCAATGTAAGATGTACAGTACAGACACACGGACGTACACGGAATAGCCATTGAAGATTCACCAATTATTGTCCCTTCATAGGCCATCGATCGAGAAAGCACTCGGGCGACACTGAAATTATGTCTGAATCAAATGCCAATAGATAAATATAGATCAATTAAATTAATTGAAATAATTTGATAGACTTTTTTTAAATAAAAATTTAAATTTGAATTATATTAATAAAAAGAATTTATGATTAAAGAGTTTTATTTTATCGTAAATTAATTTAACTCTAATTCATAATCAAATAGGATTCTGAATACCATTCGTTCAGGTGGGAAAAGATAGAGAAAGAGAGGAATACGACTCTTGATTTAAGATGAAAAAATCTCAATCGGATTATTCACTTAAATTCGTATTCACCTAATTAGATCTCCATTTCACTATTATCATTTATGTTGTTTAATAATTTAATTTGTCCTACTTCATTGGATCAAGATTGAGATTCGTTCTATCTTAATTAAGAATAAGAATGTATATATATAGTATAATTATGTAGCATGTGATGATATGTTAGTTTAGTCTGATGAGGGGAACAAGTAAGCATCACGACAATCTGTCGCGGTTGATTAATTATTGGTTGTGGTCATTATCTTCATAATTATTTAACTCGATTAGGGGATCGTACTATTAAAAATTTCATCCAGACCAAGCGATTAAATTCTAATAATTAAAAAGCAGGAAAGATTACTAACTAGCCACCGAATCCGACATTAAAATATGCTTGAAGTCATGATAATGTGAGGTGCCCAGCATAAGATCAGGTTCAAAACTGGGGAACACATGGCACAATCTAAGATCTTCTCCCTCGATAATCAAATTTCGAAGATTATGAACTATCAAGGAAGGATGCGATATCTTGCCTCACGGGATTCAGAATCAAGGCTCCTTATCGCCCTCCCAAGCCGAAGCTGAAGCCCTTCTCCTCGCTGCCCGGATTGCTAAGCAGAGAAATTGGTCCAGGGTCACTTTTTTTCTCTGATTTGCTCGAACAGTAGTTTCAGCTGTTAATAGGGTTGATAGTCTTCCATGGGATGGGTTCGCAGGAATGCTATTTCAGACTTTTGGGATACTGTGATGCTTTTAGATTCTTGGCAACGTTGCTGGACTCCTAGACCAAGGGATACCTCCTGCTCACAATCTAACCCAATGGGGTATATAAACTGGGTGTATTTGCTTTATGTACTTTTTGTGGGTACTTCTCATTTTGATTATATAGGATAAAGTAATTTTTTGAAGATAAAAAAAGTTTTGATTATTAGAATTTTAAGTTATGAATATATCGATTCAATTTGATATTAATGTGCAAAACTTAATACCCAAAGGCACTCCTAGTTTCATTATTACCGATCGAATTTCCCTCTCACTCCAAAAGATATCAAGATCGCTTGAAACTCGGGTGGGATATGTAGTCTATAATTCACTCCATCTTGAAAAAGAAAATCTAATAGTTTGACCATAAATATCAGAACAACATGTACTGTCTGGATCTTCTTATCTAATAATTAAGATACCATCTCGTCTAGGGATATCAAGTATGATATCCCTATCTGTGTACATGGTGAAATTGTACATAGCACTGCACCCCATTATTTCCCAAGATAAGTACGCCACTGAGGTGACTGAATGCTCAAAATAGGGAGGGAGTCTTCCACTACATAAATCCATCCATTTCATTAAATTATTAAATAATCCATATATAATTATAAAGTCATTAAATAAATCCACTTATTTTATGAATTAATCATATCATGTCGTATGGGAGTGGCGACATTTTTGTGTCTTCCAAAGTTAATATCAAATCATGTTTTAAAAAATTTGAACACTTAAAAATCGTTCAAAATTGAAGTCATGTATTGAAACTCGCATTGCCTTAGGTGTGTAGGTATTGGTTTTTTTTGTTTTTTAATTTCTTCCCTCTCCATGAAATTCGAAGTGCCAAAAGCATCATTGCCCACATAACATGCTTGGACAATGAACATTCTACATGGGGGTGGGGTCCCTCACTAGGATGAAAAACGTGCTCCATAAGAGAAACGCCTTTCTTTTTTTTTTTTTTTTTCTTTTTCTGGGATGACCCCATCGAATTTAATCGACATAACCCTTATCAGACTCCACCCAAAAAAAAGCTCAAAATCATTAAAAATGGAGGCATCATGAGGTGATGACGTCAATACATTGGCATTCTAGTAGCACCATCATCACTTTTGGACTCTAGCTTCCCTCTTTCTAGCTTAAAAAAGAACGTGAATCCACTTCGAGTTAATTTCAAGTGTAAATTATTCTCATTTTATGGAGGTAAAAAGAAAGGAATAAAGCCAGTATGGAAAATAGGAACGTTTTTTTTGTCGTTTTCTCGACCCTTGTTTCTTCTGTCCATACTAGCCTATTGTTATTGGTTGGTTTCGGCCACCTTTGCCCACTGGCCGAATTGTTGACAGCGTAGGGACCAACAAGCAACTATCTCAATTTCCTGATCCTACATCTTTCTCTATGATACTAAGAGCATTCTGGAAATCGAGGTGATTCGATTCCGCAACTGGATCAATGACTAGGTCTCTGCAACCATCTAGGCCGGATGTCAAGGTATCCTAAGTCGAGCTTTCTCGACCTCCCTTCTCAGCCTCCTGTTTGGGATACCTAACACTGTCAGATTCGGGGTGGTCCGCCCCCAACCGCCTCACTTGCTAGGTTTATGCCGTGGCCACCTCGGACCATGCCAGTGACATGGTCAAGGATTGACGTGACCAGAATCAAGCTACCCCACCCTATTCAATCGAGCCTGGAAAGCCAAGTCGGCACCTGAAACTTCGACCAGCGGCCAGGCGTCTGGCAACTACTCATCCATCACCCAAGTTAGGTCTGCATGTTTTTGGTATCCATCCACTTGATTTGACAGAATATATTTATCTAACCTTCATGTGGGCCCAATGGGCCGACCTGGACTAGACCATGGGCCTGTAGGAAGGCCCAGTCGTCAATATATCCTTAAAATAATAGGCACGTAAAAATCATCGAACGTATCCATCCATCAGTTAAACGTTCTAGATGAATATGCACTGAGTCTGTTCCAAGCTACTAATAGTATCATGACCTTACTATAGCCAGAGCATTTCTAGGTCCGGTGATCATGGACCAACCACCTTCAAAGATGCTTAACGAAGCAATTAACAACTAACTTCTACTTTGAATTTTAATTTATAGATTTGGTGAATCGTGTGTATATATATATATATAAGAATGAGGAAAAAAATATTAAATTAACTAAACTGACTCAGTTTCTTGTCCTAAATCTTCATTTAAAAACATAAAGTATTTTGTGGTTTTTTATAATGATATTTCCACTTAGTTGCTTGGATGTCACAATATTTATGCGCTTTTTTTAAAAAAATTTATGTAAGTTATGCAGCTGCACGATAACCTAGCTGTACGCCTTACACTGACAAGTACAAAGACCATGTTTGTGTGAGCCAAACATAATCCTCCTCCGTTGTTGATGGTGTTGTGTATATATATATATATGAATCACTACAATTAGTTGCTTGCTCGTTTTCATATTGCAATAGCACAATGCATTCCCTTTGACTATGACTTTCTTCTTAATGATTCAAATCATCCTAAATTATCGACTCTAACATTGAATTCCATAGGGTTGAGGAAACGATATGAGAGGGAAGTGAAAGGGCATATGACATATTAAAATTCATCCCAAAACTAAAAATGAGACAGAGAGAGAGAGAGAGAGAATAATATGACCTCTTCTCATCTCAAACCCAACCACCATACCTCAAAGTCCCGCTCAAATCGGTCCTTATATAAACCCATATCTCCATGGCCACTCCTCACTACCATCTCTTGCCCCATAAGTTCTAGATCGAACATAACCCAGCCATATAGGGCCGTCACAACATGGGTCGGTTCGGTCTTGTTGCACTGACTATCTGCCTGTGCCTGCTCGCTCCCTCGGCTTCAGCCAAGCTAAGACGGAACTACTATGCCAAAGTGTGCCCAAAAGTTGAGAGCATCGTGAGGAATGCGGTTCGCCAGAAGTTCCAGCAGACTTTCGTCACAGTCCCCGCCACCCTCCGTCTCTTCTTCCACGACTGCTTCGTCCAGGCAATTAATTGACTGTTTCAATCCAAGACGGCCTGATGACATATTTTACGGTCACCGGGTTTCAGTAACGATAATATATACCGGCCATGATCTGATCGATCACTTAATCGCTGATTCTTTGACAGGGGTGTGATGCTTCAGTCATTATCCAGTCGACACCGAACAACAAGGCGGAGAAGGACCACCCCGATAACCTGTCACTGGCAGGGGATGGTTTTGACACGGTGATCAAGGCCAAGGCTGCCGTGGATGCAGTTCCTAGATGCCGGAACAAGGTCTCCTGTGCCGATATCCTCGCCATGGCAACCCGAGATGTCATTGCACTGGTCAGGTCCCAATTCATCGTATATAATATACGCTCGTTTCATAAACTGTCTCATAATATACAGAAACCTAGCTAGTCGTGGCTAGCAGTATAAGTTTTCTGATTAATAATGGTGTGAAATTGGCAGTCGGGAGGGCCATGGTACCAGGTGGAGCTGGGAAGACTGGACGGGTTGAGCTCTACTGCGTGGAGCGTGAACGGGAAGCTGCCTCACCCCAACTTTAACCTTAAGCAGCTCAATTCCATGTTTGCAGCTCATGGTCTTACCCAAACCGACATGATTGCTCTCTCGGGTATTTCCTACTATTGATAGGCTCGACAAAACGGAGTAGACAAAAAAAAAAAGGAAAATTCATTTAAGCTAAAAATGTTTTTACATCAACATGTAAAAACAAAAATTATAATTTAACAACAATTTGCCACATGGATCAATAAATGTGTCCTCATGTAAACAGACACTCTTTCGTCCAAGGAAAGGCAAATATGTTACATGACATGCTTGCTTATGAAACTATGTTTCTTTTAGTTTACTGATAAACAAAAAATGTTCTGTTAGTAGATATCGGCATTCCAAGTTTCGATGTGTGGGAGTAAAAATACAAAATAGATATAGTTTGGGGGCCAGACGAATAATATTTCCTAAAATATTTAAACGGTTGGTTGACTTCCAAATTTGCAGCCGCCCACACCGTTGGGTTCTCCCACTGCAGCAAGTTCGCTAACCGGATCTACAACTTCAGCCGGTCCAGCCCCGTGGACCCGACCCTGAACAGGAACTACGCGTCCCAGCTCCGGGCCATGTGCCCCAGGAACGTCGACCCGAGGATCGCCATAAACATGGACCCTAACACCCCCCGCAAGTTCGACAACATGTACCTCAAGAACCTCCGGTCCGGCAAGGGTCTCTTCACCTCCGACCAGGTCCTGTACACGGACTGGCGCTCCAGGCCGATGGTCAACGCCTGGGCTCGCAACTCCACGGCGTTCAACAGGGCCTTCATCAAGGCCATGAAGAAGCTGGGCCGAATCGGGGTCAAGACCAGCCGGAATGGGAACATCCGCCGCGACTGTGCCGTGTTTAACTAATCAACCTGAAGAAACGGGACTGGAAGTAATCTAATATTATCGTGTTTGGGTTTCACGGCTCAATAGAAAAAAATAAAAAAAAAATTGATTTGTAATGTTTGGCGTTCAATAAGGTCTGATTGTACCATTTGTAATTGCGTCGAGAGGAATGGTATACTTCGGACAAGCAACCTCATTAAAATACACCACAATAAATGAAGGCACACTTCCTATTTGGTGATCTCTCATATATATTGATCCTGCAGATTATTAAATTTGAATTATATGATTAATATGCAGCTGAAACAAACCATCTTCTCATATTCTTATTCAAGATTGTTTTGCTGCTTCGAAGGTATAAACCATAAGCTTATTACTTCCATTTTTCTGCCCCAAAATCAAAATTTCTATCGCCTTATATGATTAATTATATATGTGCTAGAAAATCCGTGTGCATTCAACCGCTCTTCATTGTATATAGCCCAGCAAAATTATGTATGGTCCGATCGTCTACAAAGATTGCAAAATGAAGTAATAATTGTTCGAGCTTTGATCAATATAACTTTTAGCTCTCACGTAAGTAGTTGGGGGGAAAATTAATTATACAGACAAGTAGAACTCTCTAAAAAAAACTTGTTTTTCGAATTTTTTGGATGACATTTGTGAAAGTTAATATATTAGGTGTTTTATTAATCTTTTGGAAAAACGAGAAGGCGATTCAGAGGGGGGAAGAGGGACAGAGAGGAGATTATTTTAATTTCAGGGAAAACATTTTTCCAGTAATTGCTCGAAAGGTTTTTTTTCCCCAGAAAATGGGAAATTTAATTTTCATTTTTCAGTTAGCCATTAAAGAGCCAATAAAGCAGAAAACCCACAAATCAAGTTCCAATGAAAATAGTCTTCTTTAGTGGATAATATATCATCATCAGCTTATAGGTTTAATTTTCCGATGAGCGAGACTGTTAATACATCTACTTATTTTATAAATTTACTCTTATCTTTGCTATATGGCATACATATATATATTTACTTGAATTCAAAATTTGAAATAATAATCACTAACAAGTCGTGAGTCAAATTCACTCATGAGAAGAATGTTGAATTTTAATTTAACAATATATGGTTCAACAATATATTATTGATTATGTGTCTCTACTATTCAATTCATCAACCCAATTAAGTGATCTAATTAAGTTTATAAAATAAGATTTAATAGACAATCTGTAAGGTCTAAGTACGCTTCCATTTATCTTTAAGTATTATCTTTAATTTCGAGGTTATTTGAATTAGAAAAAATTCAACAATTGGTGTCATCAAGTGTGAGAGCCTTCCCATGTTTGGATGATTGAGAGTTTTAGTTTGATGTGATCGACTGATTTGGAATTTTCGGATCACTGTTCATATCCTTTTTCTTTTTTTTTTTGTCGGTGGCATACAGGTGGGGCTTCACCGCCACCAACCGACCACCGGTTGGCTGCGGGTGGGGCTTCCATGCCACCAGCCGGCCCAGGCTTCACCGCCACCAACCGACCATCGGTTGGCTGCAGGGTGGGGCTTCCATGCCACCAGCCGGCCCAGGCTTCACCGCCACCACCCGCCGGCAACCGTACATTTCCCTCCCGGCCAATCAACGAAGCTCCTCGATCCAACCTCCGTTAGAGTCGCCATAAGGCAGCCGCGGTCGAATGCAGCGGCTGAAATCGGCGGCTCGTGTCGCAGGAGGAGGAACGGGGCGTCGTCTGTGGGCCGTGGCTGCGGCCAATCGCCGAACCAGCGCGGTCGACAGTTGTCTGCGGGCCGAGGCGACAGCCAAATCGCCGAATTCCAAACCCTGAACACGCTCGGAGTCACCATAAGGCAGCCACGGTCGAAGGTGGTGGCTGAAATTGGCGGCTCAGATCGCAAGAGGCGTGAAGGAGCGGTTCTCGGCAGCCCACATTGCCGGAGACGTGAAGGAACGGTTGCCGGTCTCGGCGGCCGATGTCCTCGGTGACCATCCGTTAGCCGAATTCCTTGCGGTTACTTAGCGATAATTACGACTACGGTTTTGGATCGTGATTACTAGTGGCTAAGATCGCGGGATTCGGTTGAAATGGATGAAATCGTGCGGCGGCATTAGGGTTTCGGCGAAGAAGATGAACAGTAACCGGTCTGCAAGTCACGCCGGTTTGGTCCAATGGGATCGGTTCGATGCAAATTGGGCCGGTTCATACGGTTTGGGTCGAAATTGGACCGGTTTGGGAACGGTTCGATTCAATTTGGTCTGGTTCAAACGGTTTGGGTAGAAATATGACCGGTTTGGGGCCGCTTCAATGAAAATTGGGCCGGTTCATACGGTTTGGGTCAAAATGGTCTAGTTCGGGACCGGTCCGATGCAAATGGTCCGGTTCATATGGTTCGGATCGAAATTGGGCCGGTTCGGGACTGGTTCAAAAGAAGATTTGAATGGTTCCCTCATGTTTAGTTGATTTCTTCACCAATTTTGCTCCGATTTGAACTAATTCAAGAAAATTATAGTAAAATTAAGACCAATTCAGCACGGTTCATTTAGCATGATTTATACCACTTAAGGTCTAATTAAGCGGGTTTAAGCCTATTTTAGTCCATCAAAAGTCAAATCACTACCAATTAAGTTTGGTTTAGGCCTTTAAACTCGATTTTGAATGTTGAATGAAATAATAGCATTTTTTTATGTCTAATATTCAAGAATAAGTTAATTGAAGCAGCATCTCGCCAAAGTGAGCTCTCATGTGTAGATTGATTTATTCAAGAATGTATAAGATGTTTGCATGTTCGAAATTTCATGCGGGCAGTGGATCGGCCTAAAGGAAGGACACTGTTTGGCCGAGTTTCAAATATGCTTGCGGTAATAAATGCGTAATAATTGTTGGGTTTCCATGTGAACATGAGTCGGCCCAAAGGAAGGCTCATTGTTTGACCAGATTGATTGTCAATGTTTGATTACTGCATCGAGAGTACCGCTTACAAGTTGATTATTTTGTCCAAAGATGAAATATCAATGTTGTGCTTGGTATCTCATGATGGGATAGGCTATTATTTCATTCACTATTCATGAATATGTGAGTTTATATATTTCTCATTTGTTATTTGTTCTTTGTTCAGCTAATACTTCTGCTACATCGATTTCTGCCACTATTAATTCAATCCCTGTGCTAACTGGCACAAATTTTAAAGTCTGGAAAGAGAACATTATGATAGTTCTCGGTTGCATAGATCTGGACTTGGCCCTTCGGACTGAACGACCACCTGCTCTTACAATTAACAGTTCCATTGAGGCTAAACAGGATTTTGAGCGGTGGGATCGTTCAAATAGGTTGAGTCTTATGATCATGAAGCGTGCAATTCCAGAGACCTTCAGGGGTGATACCTCTGATGAGGAAGATGCCAAATCGTTCCTAGATGCCATAGAAAAGCGTTTTGAAAAAAACGAAAAGGCTGAGACAAGCACGCTTTTGGCAAAGCTTATCTCAATGAGGTACACTGGCAACATGAACATTCGTGAGTACATCATGGAGATGTCTAACATTGCTTCAAAACTAAAGGCACTTAAATTAGAGCTATCCGAGGACTTGCTTGTGCATTTAGTTTTGATCTCTCTACCTGCACAATACAGTCAGTTTCAAGTTAGTTATAACTGTCAAAAGGAGAAATGAAGTCTCAATGAGCTCATTTCTCACTGTGTGCAAGAGGAAGAGAGATTGAAGCATGAAAAGGCAGAAAGTGCTCATCTGGCGTTGACCTCTAAGGGTAAGAATAAGGACAAAGGCAAGAAAAAGCCCATAAGTAAGGAAGCTGCGAGTGTTCCAGATAAGGTTAAGAAGCAAAAGCAACAAGATCAAGTTACTACTTGTTTCTTTTGCAAGAAAGATGAACACTTAAAGAAGGGTTGTACCAAATATCACGCATGGCGTGCAAAGAAAGGTACATCTCTTGCTTTGGTTTGTTCTGAGGTTAATTTGACCTTTGTACCTGCATACACTTGGTGGTTAGATTCTGGTGCTACTACTCACATAAGTGTGTCTATGCAGGGTTGCCTGAACTGCCGAAAGCCAAATGATGTTGAAAGATTCATCTATGTGGGCGATGGCAAGTCAGTTATGATTGAAGCAATAGGCAAATTTAGGTTATTGTTAAAGACTGAATATTATTTGGATTTGGAGGAGACTTATATTGTACTGTCTTTTAGACGGAATTTGGTTTCTATTTCCCAATTTGACAAATTCGGTTATTATTGCTCTTTTGGGAATTCTCAATTTCGACTCCTCCTTAATTCAAATGTGATTGCTACCAGTTCTTTATCCTTTCATGATAACCTTTACTTGCTTAATACAATTGCTTCATATGGTGAAACCTTGCATGCGGATTCACGCTGTACAAAGCGAAAATTAACTAATGAGAGTTCTGCAAAGTTATGGCACAAGCGATTAGGTCATATTTTGAAACAACGAATTGAAAGGCTTGTGTTAGATGGAATTCTTAATTCTCTTGATTTTACAGACTATGAGGTCTGTGTTGAGTATGTCAAGGGGAAACGAACAAACATTAGGAGATTAGGTGCCGATCGAAAGTCGAACGTCTTAGAACTTATTCATGCTGATATTTGTGGACCATTCCCTACGGCTACTTGGAATGGTCAACAATACTTTATCACGTTTATAGACAATTATTCTCGATATGGGTACTTGTACCTCCTTAGTGAGAAATCTCAGGCTCTAGATGCATTTAAGAACTTTAAAGCTGAGGTTGAAACTCAACTTGGCAAGAAAGTTAAAGCCGTCAGATCTGATCGTGGTGGTGAATATTACGGTAGATATGACGGATCAGGTGAACAGCATTAATGACCTTTTGCCAAGTTCCTAGAGGAATGTGGAATCGTCCCTCAGTACACCATGCCAGGAAGTTCTAACATGAATGGTGTTGCTGAAAGACGAAATAAAACACTCAAGGATATGGTAAGGAGTATGATTAGTCATTCTACTTTACTAGAATCACTATGGGGAGAGGCATTAAAGACCGCAGCTTACATACTCAATAGAGTACCAACCAAAACAGTTTTCAAAACCCCTTATGAATTATGGACTGGGAAAAAGCCCAGTATCAAGCATTTTCGTATCTGGGGATGTCCAACTGAAGCTAGGCCTTATAGGTCAAGTGAAAAGAAACTGGAATCAAGAACGATCACTTGTTATTTTGTTGGTTACTCTGAAAAATCCAAGGGTTACAAATTTTATGATCCCACTACTAGATCAATTCATGAGATGGGAAATGCCCAATTCTTTGAGGAAGTTGAGTTTGTGGGGGGAGATAAGTTTAGAGACATTGTTTTTGAAGAGAAATCAATTTCTCTTCCTACAGTCATTGCTTATAATTAGGAGCAACATGACAATGTCATACAACTTCCTTTACAACCACAAGAGATTGTTCCAGAAGAACAAACTCAACAACCTCAAGAACATGTGCCATTAAGACGATCCACTAGAGAAAGGAGAAATGCAATTCTGGATGATTATATTGTATTCCTCCAGGAGAATGAAGTTGACATTGGAATGATGGAAGATGATCTGATCAACTTCTGTCATGCCATGCAGAGCACTAATTCTCCAAAGTGGATAGACGCTATGAATGAAGAAATGAATTCCATGAAGGACAATGACGTTTGGGATCTTGTCCCTTTGCCAGATGGTGCGAAACCCATTGGTTGCAAATGGATATTTAAAACCAAGAGGGATTCCGTGGGCAATGTGGAAAGATATAAGGCTCGACTTGTTGCTAAAGGATTCACACAAAAGGAAGGCATCGATTATAAAGAGACCTTCTCTTCGGTTTCTACAAAAGACTCCTTGAGGGTCATTATGGCACTTGTAGCTCATTACAACCTCGAACTACATCAAATGGATGTAAAGACGGCGTTTCTCAATGGTGACATTGATGAGACAATTTAAATGGTGCAACCAGAAAACTTTGTGGTTGGTGACCCAAAGAAAATGGTTTGCAAGTTAAAGAGATCCATCTATGGGCTAAAGCAAGCATCCTGACAATGGTATTACAAATTTCATTAAATTATTCTCTCATTTGGTTTTGAGATAAATGCAGTTGATGAATGTATATACCATAAGTTCAGTGGGAGTAAATACATTTTTTTGGTTTTATATGTCGATGACATATTGCTTGCATGTAACGATATAGGCTTATTATACGAAACTAAGAGATTTTTATCACAGAAGTTTGAGATGAAAGATCTTGGGGACGCCTCTTTTGTCTTAGGGATCCAGATTCATCGAGATCGCTCTCGAGGAATTCTTGAATTATTGCAAAAGAGCTATATTGAAAAGGTGCTAACTAGATTTGGCATGAAGGATTGCAAGCCTCTTGATACCCCTGTTTCTAAGGCAGATAAATTCAGTCTTAATTAGTGCCCCAAAAATGAATTTGAGCGTAAGGAGATGCATTCAAATTCCCTATGCATCTGCTGTTGGGAGTTTAATGTATGCTCAAATCTGTACGCAGCCAGATATTGCGTACATTGTTGGGATGTTAGGTAGATATTTGAATGATCCTGGTAAGAAACATTGGAAAGCAGTCAAACGGGTTTTGCGGTATTTACAAAGGACAAAACATTACATGCTCACATATACGAAATCAGATCAGTTGGAGATCATTGGATATTCTGATTCTGATTTCATCGGATGTCAAGACAATCACAGATCTACATCAAGATATGTTTATCTGTTGGCTGGAGGAGCTGTCTCCTGGAAAAGTGCTAAGCAGACACTTGTAGCTGCTTCAACTATGGAGGCAGAATTTGTAACTTGCTACGATGCATCTAATCATGGGATATGGCTGCGGAATTTTGTCACAAGGCTGCAAAATTGTTGATGGAATAGAAAGACCGCTAAAGATATTCTGTGACAATAAGTCAGCAGTAATGTATTCCCATAACAACATGAGCTCTTTGAAGTCAAAGCACATTGACATCAAGTTCCTGGTTGTTAAATACAGGATTTAGAGTACTCAGTTGTCTATTGAACATATTGGTACAACTTCCATGATTGTGGATTCGCTCACTAAGGCTTTAGCTCCCTTGGTCTTTCATGAGCACACTGCTCATATGGGTATAATATCGTACTATGATGCTAAGGTGTAGTGGGAGTTTGTACAATGACTATATTTGTTCATGATGATTATTTTATGCATAAATAAAGTTTTCAATTCATTTGCACTCTGAATCTCGTTTATGACTTAAAGTTGATCTCCATAAGGTTTGAGGAGGACCAGTTGGAAATAGGCATGTTTAGATCACATTACATGTAATTTCCATGCTGCATACTTACACTTGATCTATGTCGTTGGGTACGTGATCATTGATGGTTCTAGTCACAATAAATGGGATGAAGAACGCTTTGGTTCTATGTCAATACATTCAATGGACGAGATTGTTGAGATTGTTGATATGGATAGCATTTTTGAGCTCAATAAAGTATTTTGGTGATACATGACATATGGAATATATTTGTTGGCCCAAGTGGGAGATTGTTGAATTTTAATTTAACAATATATGGTCAAACAATATATTATTGATCATGTGTCTCTGCTATCCAATTCGTCAATCCAATTAAGTGATCTAATTAAGTTTATAAAATAGGGTTTAACAGACAATCTGTAAGGTCTAGGGATCAATATGCAGAAACCATAAAGTGATTTCTGATTTCTATGATGGGTGAAATTAGAAATTAATAAACTGAAGGCACTTATGTGCAATTTGCGGTTGTGGTCCCTAGGACGTACGATATTATCGGCTCTTTTGATATCCCATTAGTCAACGAGAGTCAGAGTGAATCCCACATCCTCTGAAAGATTTTTCATACAGTCCTAGAAGATCCATACCCGGTCAATCACACAAGTTCCATCTATGGATTCAGGTACATTTCCATTTATGTTTAAGTATTTTCTTTGATTTCAGCACGTATGATCTTGAGATTATTTGGATTAGAAAAAATCCAACAAAGAATCGCAGAATTAAAAATAGATCAGAACATCCCCTCCTCCCCTTGGAAAGCCCATCACCACTAATGGTCATAGATGTCAAACGGGCTAGTTTGGTTAAGAACTGGTCAAAACCATCTCTAAACCAGTACATAACCACTTTTATTGAGTTAAGTAGCAGTTACAAGTGGAGTCCAAGAAATAGACCGGTAGAATTAGAACCAACTTGACAAGTTTTCTCATTGAATTGTCTTGAAACTGATAAAAACTCTGCAATTAATGTTTAATTCTTTATCAGTTCAATTTTTAAAAAGAATTAAAAATTAAAAAAGTATTCATTTAAAAAAAAGAGAGGAAATTATCACGATTCATAGTTCAAACTGACTCAAACCTTATTCTAGATCTGGTTCTAGACCAATTCATGATTTCTTGGATTGTGGCTCATAATCAGACTAGACCTGACCATTATGCTTAATGGCCAAACCGTAATCGGACCAAACGATTCCATACTAGTTTTAAACCAATTCCAACTGCCCATTAAACATCTCCACTAATTGTGTTATATAATATATTTTACTATAATTAGTTGCTTGCTTATTTGATATTGCAAGAGCACAAAACAACCCTTTTGACTATGATTTTCCTAAATTAAATTAATACCACAACTAACAATGATATATATATATATATATAAATTGGTTGAAGGAACTGATGAGGAAGGTGATGGGAAGAGGGGGCATAACAAGTATAAAACTGCTAAGTCGAATTCAATATTTGAAAGAGTTATGTGTTGACCGACGGTGTAATAACCATTAACACCAATTATCTTTATGATATATGTGTATATATATATATATATATATATAAACACACCTTTTTGTTAGCCTAAACAACAACCCTAATGGCCCGAGCTGACTGATATCATCTCTGAGTGCTACTGTCAAGACATGTTTATATGGAACTTCTTTTGCCGTCCCTTCAACAATTAAACCATCCCGACCACCAATGCCATCGTAGGTTTTTTTTTTTTTTTTCTGTGATGCTACTACCTATATAACAAACAGTTGACTTGGACTGTTGGTGTGTGTAGGTATGAGTCACTATGAAGGATGATGGTCCTCAAAGGAATTGGATGATGCTTGACTCAATTGTTGTGATTATTTGGCGTAGTATGTGGAGCATATTACCCATAGATGCCTCTAGTTAATTAAGCCCCCGAGAAGGAGAGCTTAACCACTTTACGCGTTACCCAATTAGGAACCGAGCACATATACAGTATATAATTATATTGAAATATATTATTGTGGATAATATTGATTTAAAATGAATTGTAAAAATAACATTTTGAGACGTGTTGATTGATCATTTGCTTGGGAAGTGGGAATCTCTACCAAATTAAAGAGGTCAAAATTGCACATCTTGACTGAGTTTTGGAAAAGTCATCTAATATTTTTTAAAAAACTGCTTATAAAATATTGAGAGTGAAATTTTATATCCAAAAAAATAAGAAGAAAATTCATGATATAATATAAAATTGAGGATTATTGCATATAATTTAAACTTATAAATTGAATATAAGCTCAATCTTTTATAAATTTAATGAAATTTTAATATTTAATTTAACGCGGTTAAAAAACTTCAATGATTGAATCGTTTGCACATTTTCATTTTTTAAGATGAATTAATCTCTTCCAACCTCTTAAGTTCATCTACTCCAGCTTATTTCTCTTAAATTAAGGAAAATTTTACAGTACATTCATCGGGCGGGTCGATAAATACCGTACATAGTGTTCTTTTCTTTAATTGTACTGCTTATTACGAGCCATGTGATTAAACAATCGAACGGCAAAACTGATAAACTGCAATAGGCTTAGAGTTGTTAAACGGGATTGGTTAGCTCGGAACCGGACAGTCCAAACCTAGAACCGGAACATACCGCCCCTAACTCAACCCGTAACCGCTGCTATTGAGTTGAGGGAGGTTACCGACCGGGTAAGACATATAGGCCCATTGAACTGTAACGGACATGGACCGATACCCTATTGAACCAGCTCGGACTGCCAAAAATCCTGCAAATCAACGGTCATATTTTGTCGGATCAACTTAAATTTAAAAAAAAATTAAAAATGGACGGCTCACGGGTCAAACTGGCCCGAACCTTGAAGCAGCTCACTCATAAACAGTTCCGAGCTAGTTCATATATGTCTGAACTGTGACCAATAACTGGACTGGTCCGTTAAGTAAATGAGTCGAACAGTAACTGGATCAAATAGTTACAGATCCGTTTTGAACCGGTCCGAATCATCTATTTTAACAACACTAAGTAGGCTTACACCGGAGCCTTGCAAGATTAATTCCTGTCGGGAGAGAACTCTGATTCGTCTTGAGCATGCCACGTCCTGCTCGTGCTGATCATCAATCATCACTTTCACACTTCTCTTTCTTTCGCTCTCTTTTGGGGGATCTATGCAGAGATTAGTAGCTCTCATATAATACCCTCTATGGGGTTAAAACATAAAAAGGTTCACTTCGGTGCATCGGAGTGAAATACAACAAAGTGCAATTTGATCTGTCGAGAGCGCTCGGCACGTAGTTCCTTTTAACATGTTTGGATAACTTACCCGATTAGTAAGGTATGAAACCCTACCAGTTCACGAATGTTCGTAGCTGTTTTGCATAACACTTAAAAAAAAAATGGAAAAGGGTCTAAATCGTTTGTTCCCCATTTTTTTAGTTGGGGATTTTACTCTGAATCTGAATACGAAAGTAAAGGAAATGTAGGAACGGCTGCCAATCAGACGAAGGCGGCCATTGAGATATAGCCCAAAGTTAAAAAAAGAACACCGAAAGCGACATCTCCATCACAGAACAATAAAATACGTGCATCCAACTGGCATGTACGACCGCTTCTCAACACTGACCGGCCGCGCCTCCCTGCTCCCGCTTCAATAATTCTTTAATTCAGTCCTTATATAAACCCCAAATCCCTTTTATCACTTCTCCCTAGCATCATCACTTGCCCCCTTCCATAAGCTCTTGACCGAGTATATCCGGTCTATCGGGTCATCGCGACATGGGTCGGTTCGGTCTCGTTGCCTTCTTGGTCTGCCTTTGCCTGTTCGCCCACTCGGCTTCGGCCCAGCTGAGGAGGAACTACTATGCCAATGCCTGCCCCAATGTCGAGAGCATCGTGAGGAATGTGGTCCGCAAGAAGTTCCAGCAGACTTTCGTCACCGTCCCCGCTACCCTCCGCCTCTTCTTCCACGACTGCTTCGTCCAGGCAATTAATTGACCAGTTCAATTCAAGTCGGGGATGGCTTTCCATCATTGATCGTGCATTTCGGGCATGGTCTGATCGACTCTTGCTGATGGTTTTTTACAGGGGTGTGATGCTTCAGTCATCATCCAGTCGACCTCGAACAACAAGGCGGAGAAGGACCACCCTGAGAACCTGTCTCTGGCGGGGGATGGCTTCGACACGGTGATCAAGGCCAAGGCTGCCGTGGACGCGGTTCCTAGGTGCCGGAACAAGGTCTCCTGTGCCGATATCCTTGCCATGGCCACCCGAGACGTGATCGCACTGGTCAGTCCGAAATTCACCATAAATGATACGCTCGTTTCAGAAACTTGTAGCGGTATAGATTTTGTGATTGATGGTGGTGTTGTTTTGCACAGGCGGGAGGACCGTCGTACGCGGTGGAGTTGGGGAGGCTGGATGGGCTGAGCTCAACTGCGTCCAGCGTGAACGGCAAGCTGCCACAGCCGACCTTCAACCTCAACCAGCTCAACGCCATGTTTGCTTCTCATGGTCTTACCCAAGCCGACATGATTGCTCTCTCTGGTATGTGGCCCGTAAACAAACCGATATGTTACGCAAAACGGCATGCTTTTATAAAAAATTGGCATTCCACTTTTATTATTCCAGACTTAAAACAGGATAAACCAACCCATCGAGATGCAGATAAGGCCCCGGGACATCATGGGTTTTAGAAATTAGTCATGATAGTAGAGTTTTGTTTTTCAGTTAGTCAATTCAATTTTGAATTCAAATTATTAGTTAGTGTATTGAGGTTTTGTACATGGAGGCAAGTATCCAAAAAAATATGGATCCAAGGAGCTTTTGCCACGAGGAATTTTGTCCCCCGACAGCTCTTGACTTCTGTTTTGGTAGGCTTGGAACCTGAGAAAAAACAATGGTTTCTGTCGCACTGGGGACAACTGGGATCCTGGTACCCATCTCACCTAATCCCGCATCAGATCTATGTGCTGATTTTATTTTCTTCCTATCATGACATAATTACATGAGATTTGGTGATCTGAACTGAACTGCATTATATCCACATGTTGATCGTCATTTCCCACTGACCAAATAAACTTTCCCATCCCTTACACATTTTACCCCCGAAACATATCATCCTTCTAATTTTTCCTCATTTTAACTATGGTTTGGTCCAAAAAAGACAGCTATGTTCTATCGATGTGCTAGCTTCAAATTACGATACATGGGAGTTAAACTACAAAGTGAAGATCAGAGTTCGGGGGGCAGACGTATAATATTTCTTGGAATTTTTAATCACATGGTTTTGACTTCCAAATTTGCAGCCGCACACACCGTTGGATTCTCCCACTGCAACAAGTTCGCGAAACGGATCTACAACTTCGGCCCGTCCAGCCCGGTCGACCCAACCCTGGACCGGAGCTATGTGACCCAGCTCCGGGGCATGTGCCCCAGGAACGTTGACCCAAGGATCGCCATCAACATGGACCCGAACACCCCCCGCATTTTCGACAACATGTACTACAAGAACCTCCAGTCCGGCAAGGGCCTCTTCACGTCCGATCAGGTCCTGTTCACGGACCGGCGCTCAAGGCCAATGGTCAACGCATGGGCTAGCAACTCGACAGCGTTCAACAGGGCATTCATCACGGCCATGACGAAGCTGGGCCGGGTCGGGGTCAAGACCAGGCGGAACGGAAACATCCGCCGTGACTGTGCCGCATTCAACTGATCGACCCTTACAGAAACTGGGACTAGCCGGGATGAAGCTATTTTATTTAACCTTTTTTTTTTCTTTTCGCGTTCGGTCGGGTTTCTCAGGTTTGAAAAAAATTGATTTGTAAAGTTTCGCATTCAATAAGGTCCGACTGAACCTTCGGTGTGGATCGAGCAATGGCGGCTTGTAATGTAGAATGCAATGCACATTTACGTTTGTATGACAAAATCAAAGTGGACCACGATGTGGGTCTCAACGTTACTTTTCCTAAGATTCTTTATCATGTAATAAATTATTGCAACGTGATTGCTTCCATTATTATTCTTCTTTAAAGATTTTATTAGCGATCGCATCTCTTCTCCGATGAGATTGTGCGGGCAACAACTACATCTATAATTGATTGTCACATGCATCGTCAATCATAATGAACCGGTGAAACTTAAAAAGGAAAAAGAAAAATTACTAATGCAAATAATAAAATGATCTAAGAGGACGATGTGTTGCAAATTTCCATTTTTCTAGATGTTTGAAAAAATCCATGAGATTTTGAAGATAGGCGTTGTGTTTTGTTGATGTCTTTATGTCAATAACTTGTGGGAAGAGCTCAAAGCGCATCATATCCAACTTGAGTAACAGTCGGATCCATCCATGTAGGATTGCATGCTGCGCATACCTTAGTCGTATGATTTCCCATTTGGTACCGATTCAAAACTTAGACTTCGATGGATATCAGTCGCATCTTGCCCGGCAAGAATTGCGTCGGGCAATAAAAACTAACTGCTACTGCAAAAGAAGACCCATAAAAGAAAGAAAGAAAGAGAAAAAAATCTGCATATGTTAATATATCAAATGATGCTAATCAGTAATCGCCAGCTGAATCATGTGTTGGCTGTGTGTTTAGTGCAACGCAGGCATAGAAAACAACATTGTATTCGACACGATATCGAACTTTCACCTAACCTTATCAACAAAGCAGAACAATGCAAAACATTTCCCGACTGGTCAATAATAATGGCCCATGTTTTTTTTTTTTGAATATATCGCATTACATCCAGAAATTCAATCTCACTGGCCAAGTTTATTAAATATCTATCCGTTAAAAATTAAATCCTTTAAATATTGAATTGTCGAATAATAAAAAAATATTAAATTATTTCTACTAGTATATAATTATGAAGGGGATACTATTTCCAAAACAATAAGTCAAAAAGTATCCCTGTCATTTTTTAAAAAAGGGATTAAAATGACCCGACAACAGTAATATTCTGCTGGCTCCTAATAAGATAATACTGATACTTCCATGTGTTGTCGGTTAGTACTGGCCGTTGTCGATTTCGTTCTCTCAGCTCCATGTTTTGTTGATGTCTTTATGTTTAAAAGACTCCAGCTGGCTGGCTCCAATGATTTGTCTTGTTGGGCACTTAGTGTCCCATAGTTTCTGATCACGAACGAGGAAAACAAATCATAAAAGATGCCTCCATCTCTCCATAGCCAGCCAGCTCATCAAGCCTTTCACCGGAACAAGATTTACCCTCGATTATATTAGGTTCACGATAATGGTCACGCTGGAGAAGGAACATCGCAGCGGATATATTTTGCCTGAGTTTTCGTAAATTACAGCAAATAGGTTTTTACCTATAAATAAATAAATCAGCTCAGCTCGATCAATTTGCATGTTGTCCGGATCTATGAGTTTCTAGCAATTAGGAATAGACGAGTGAGTGTGGTGTGAAGGCGAAGCAGTGATTACTAATTTCTGCATAGGATCTTTGAAACTTCCACGGAGAGGGTCCATCCCCAAGAAAAATCGGCTAAGCCCTGGGCCGAAACGAAAGGAAATCTGGCTGGCTCAGACTGCCCTTAACCTTAACTTCAGCACATTGTTTAGCTATGGCGGTAATAACAGAATAAAAAATGGTCAAATTTTAGAAATTATATTTAATACAAGTTATATCATCATTGATCCGGATCAGTAAATCATATTGTACATCATTTTTACTGGTGAAACTTCTATATTTCTTTGTAATTAGTTTTATTCTTAAATATTTTAACTTATTGAACCTTATATATGGTAAGTAAACCGACGAAAAATGGTAGAAAAAAAATCACGGAATCACGAGCAATGATTCCTTTCACACTGCATCCTCTTCCCGACACCACTAGCATCCTTTGTGTCGTACAAATAAATATATTTAGACAAGACCCTGTTGGCGCTTGGAATCCTCCTCGTCGTCAACCCTTCTTTCCTCTGATTGAATTCAATCTGCAAGCCTGCAAGTTCATCGCCGTCAGGGTCAGCAGTACCGAGGAGGACTACATACGGTGACTGCAGAAGACACATATCAATCTCGTGTGGAGTGGGTGCAAGTGGTTTCAATTCCATGCAACCGTAACATGGCCTTAGAAAACTTTATAAAGGCCGATGTGATTACATCCCCGTCGATGTCCAGCTTGGTAGTCAAGCCGCACGAATCAAAGCTATGGCCTATCAGCCATTTAACAAAATATTTCCAATCTAACGCGATATTTCTGAAGAAACTCACTCACCCGTGAAGAAACAATTGTGGGGATAGGTGTATTTAGTCTCAATTGGAGGTGTAGTCCAGATTCTTATAGGATTTCTTACTATATTAGCCGCAAGCAATAGAATGAATTGAACATTCGTAAGAGAAATTTGTGTAAAATTTCCTAGTAACATTATCATAAATTACGTTGGAAATTCTACAAACATGTGTATTGTATTCATGGTTTTAGAGAGATGTTCACAGCGCCTTGGAATAGCACATGAAGGATTGGTACTGACACCTTGTGATGATGATCTCCTTGCAAGCTACGTGCAGGGTTTTGCCAGTGCTATCGCGTTAATTAATTTGCACGAACTCGATTGTCTATGAGCAATAATGCTCGAGAGTTTCAGGAACACAAGTTTGGATTGCCTTTTCATGTCACCGTGTCGTGGGCCTTCAGATCATCTTTTACCTTGGTCCAATTAATTTCGATCCAGGGATGTGGGATCACTTATATAATATCCACAAATTCCCACCAACAGAAGCCTTTGGACTTTCCCGAGTCTGATTCCGCCTTCTCGTGGGCTTCTTCTTCTTCTGGTAACAGTGCACTACGAAATAGCAGTCCGCTGTCGACCCATAATCTTCATTTGTCAGAAAAAAGGCCCACCAATGCCGACTTGTAGATTAATAATAATAATAATAAAGAACGGGAAATAACCGGCACAAGAAATCACATTTGTAATGAGGATGAACAACTAAAGGGGCATTGCACTGTAGGCGTGACCGTGGTAAAGTGGTTTGTTACTCATCATTCCAATGGGAGAATTCGAGTTCGAGTCTCACCTGTGACGTGGAGCTCTTAACCCCTTAAATGGGCTGATCCGGGGTGATCCAAATTAGTCAAGTTGATAAAATTCAACTGGATACCGGCGATTTATAAAAAAAAAAAAAAAAGGGCATTGCACTGAATTTCCTTTCAATGACTCGATCCATTCAGACGTCTCTCACTTTGACGACTGGATGAGAAACATGAACTAACCGGAAAGCAAAGCGATTTCTACCGCACAAACATCGAGAAAGAGTCTAAAGCAAAATCTAGATTGAAGAAAATCATCGACTGAATTATCTCATTGCTTGGAAATTCTCCCGGGCATGACGTAGACGGAAATATAGTTCTCTCTCTTTCTTCTCCTTCATTTTTTTTCCCTCTTTTTTTTGTGTAGTTTAATGACAGCAACTCTGCGACCCACATGAAGAAGTCAACTTAGAGGTATATGTGGAAATATTCCTTGGAAAAGACCAAGAAGAAGAAGAAGCAACCGAAGAAAATGGTTCGTGAGAGGGACAGGAAAAGCAACAGGTAGGGTTTCATTATTAGAGCACGAAGATGTCAAGTGGCTTCGGCATCGCAGTTTGTCTAATTAATGATAATTATTTGTATCTTAGGTAATTTTACAGAACATGCACCGGCACATTCTCTGCAAATGGGTTTTCTTCATTAGTACTATGCGTTATCTTGTTATTCTTAATCCTTTTTTCCAACGGTAAAAAGTACATTATATTCATGATCCCAAAGGGATAATGAGAAGGGAGAGACAAAAGGGGATATAATAACTTTATTAGTTAAATTTTAACTTATAATCTCTGAATTTTAAATTAATAAGTATTAAAGTATTAAATTATGATACCCTAATATTTATGGCTTGAAATTAAGTAGACCTTGACCGTATGCACATATACAAACATACACTTTTTTTTATGCTTACGAACTTTGTCTACATAATTAGCTACTGGATAATAAATTAAATTCTCGGATGATTAGTCAAGGTATTATTTGTTTTACATGTAAGTTGGTACCCCCACACTATATATTAAGCATCAGAAAAGTGGGGGCACCAATGGTCCCCAAAAAAAAACATATATATATATATATACACACATTTACGTGGATGTCTGAACTTCACCAGCCTACCCTCAGTGAATATAGCCTGTAAATGTATATAACGGACCGGTTTAATTATAACCTGTAAAAGCAGTGATTTTAGAGAATGTCATTCTTAAACACTCAAGATCTGGACTTATCCATATGGCATTCTCCTTTTATTTTTTAACCACTGGATCCACCTCCTTGAATTTTAAGTCGATGAAGTGTTCCTTGTTTGTTGATTCTCTCGTGATCTATAGAAGATATATCAACGGTCTCCTCTATCAATGAATCTACGGATTATTTACTGGCAAATTTCACATTTAACAAGGATTCCAAACCATGGCATGCATTGACTTAGTGGTTTCCTTATCCTACCTCGCCCCAATTTCCCTCAATCTTGCCGAAACTCTTCACTTGGAAGACGATCACCTAACTTACACATTCATCAGACTAATTAAGGAAGAAAAGTCCGACCAACGTTTGACAAGCACTACGATATCATGTCCCACCGGAAGGCCCCCCTCCCCAACCCCACACAAACACACACCCTTTACATGCACGCTTATTCCGCAACGTCAATCGACGCGATAGGTGTGTCAAGTTGCTAATGCAAAGTATACCGCTCATTAGTCCACCTTCCCTGGCCATCGTTTCATATTCGGGACAAAATATTTCTATTTTTTCGTGGTAAATGAAAATATACTATCCTTCTAATTGACCCATTTTGAGTTAAATCGTTCGATTAAACAGTTTACCTCTCATAATTGCATATTTTTCTTTTTATATAATGTCACCCAAATGATCAAATTTTCAAAAATAAAACCACTTCGGTGTATTGAGAACATGCTTGAAAGGGGGACAAAGATATGCTATTAAATTAGAGTTAGGTTGAAGAAACAGGCATGCTCAATGGGAAAAGGATTCGCAGTCAAACGTCTCCCCAAGCATGCCTCTTCTAATTTGCTGCTTGTAATTAGGGAGAACCTACGACCCACTGGGGGATCGAGGTGGACATTTTAGTCAGAAATTAACAGCACATAAGGGGGAAAATTTTTTGATATGACACAGGTTCGAGGTGCTCGTGGGGATCGATAGACATTTTCTGGCCTGCCTCCCCCTTGAATCCAATTAATCCCAGCTAGCTACTCATCCACCTCCGGGGATCGATCTACCAGAGCATCAAGGCCGCAACTGGGAGAGGGGATAGTTAACTCGATCCTTCACGTGTCTCCATATTTCGATGAAATTGCTTCGGCCTTTCTCTGAGCTTTTCCACAAGCCGTCCACCGTGTGGGACACCACGCATGTTTATCACTAACTTTGAAGCACGGCTTGTTCCTATCCCTTTTGGTTGAATTTCTCTGTGCTCATGTTCGATAATCAAACTAGGCGGTGGCACCAATATGGATCGGCTGATGCATTTCGGCGCATCTTTATTTTCCTCAGATAACCTGTCCAGAGTCCTGCGAACAGAGTGAGCGACCAAACTACCATCTTAAATGGTTGGAAGCCATTGAATGTTTTGAATATATGTTGGGAAAAAAGAAAGAAAGAAATAAAACGCTGATGGAGGGTGAATCTTGGTGGAACAAAGCTGTCTTTCCATTGTGGTCCGGCATTTTGGGGAAGGAACTTGCACATGAAAACAAACCTTACCATCTTAATCGAAGCCTAGCCGTGATAAGTCTTCTTTGAAAATAAATACTGAAGGTGGAAGCTTACAAATGTACCGAGACCTAATCTCCTCGACAGTTCAACATCAAATTTTAGGCACCGAGGACACAATCGGGACCATTGCGCCCTCCCGTTTCAACGTCCCATGTCCTCCATTTCACACTCCCTCTTTCTTCCTAACATCGGAAATCGTGATTCTCATGATCGAGCTGAATCGTCTCATATGTGCTACATGTCAAATTCCACACGAGAATATCTAATAAAATCAATAATTTCGGCTAAATACATTTGAATCTGTCGACTGATAAATTGGACCACATTATTGTGCATATAAGCGTTTCTCTTTCTCAAGAAATACGAGAAAACGAGTCCTAGTCGAACAAGCCCTATGTTATTTTCGGGTCTTGAGACATTCCTCGAAGCCATATTCGATTACAAAAAAATTTTGGCTGTCATCGGATATATATGTACGTGATGAATTTAGCAATAAAAGGTATACCAGACAGTTGAGGGATCGTGGCCATACGAATTTGAGTGGGGGTCGAATTACCATTGACAGAATCCTTAATTAGTGTCGGCAACTGATCGCTTAGGTACTTGGTCACATGACTTGCATTAACTTCCAGCGACCTAACGCAACCAAGTATAGTTGGCTCCGAATCAGATTCATCAATTAATGAAAGCAACACTCAAACAATAACTTAAATTCAGATCTACATTTATGTAGATTAACAAAATTCATTATACAAAAAATTTTATATCTTAATAGACTGATTCAATCCAAATCTGTATCGGTCATGATTCTATATGTATTTGAATACCAAATGACTTGGAAGACAGCAGAGCATCTCCCTTGCAAGAAGCCGGCATAGAAGAAGTGATAATTTCATACACTAATCTCTAGAAACCTAATTAATCATAAATAATACATGCTTGAATCGGTCGAATTGGTAAGGGATGAATGCATCCCACAAAGTGGATTTTTCATGGTCCCAAGTGGGCGAGACCGTGAGAGACAAAATCCAGGTTTTGGGATTCTGTCTTTTTAATTAATCAATTGCCCCTCTTGCCGATAGTACATTATTTTTCATCTTTATCTAAATTAATAAAATGATAAACATAAAAAGCTTGGATTGACCACTTGTCTCCATTTTTTTTATATCGATCATTTTTGATATTATAATAATTGATTAATCCATTTATTAATATATTATACAATCTAGAATTCATCAATAATTAATCTCTAAATACTGACTCTCAAAAGTTTCGAACCCTAAACCTCTTATCTAACCGAAAGTTACACTCACTTTAAAATTACAGGTTAATTGTCCACCTCGGGTGAAAAAATTTTCCATATCTTCCACCTCTTATTTAGTCTTAATTTTCATATTTTTCCCTTTCTTTTGCCTCGATCTTTTCTTCACTTTCATATTCAAAAAATTCAATGCTCAAATATAACAATTTATTCTTAAATTCTGGGGGAAAAAACAATTATTTGAAAAATGATTTTTAACGGTGATATAGCAAAGCAGTTCGTTCCCTTTGTCTCGTGTGTGTGTGTGTATATATATATATCTCTCTCTCAGAAAGAACCTCGTGGGGTGCCTGTATTTGTCCTCCTAGTCCTTTCCATTTTCTTCCATATATTTATATAATATAATATATGTATATAAATGTATATATTAAGTAATTGAGAGAGAAAAAAAGGGCATAAAGTTATTAGAAGAAAAAATCCTAAAAGGCCCTTATGTAGAAAGGGACGAGGAGAGCAAATCGCTAGCTGCCACCCGTACGTTCCCATCTCCCTTCCTTTTTCTTCTCACGCTTTATATATACTTTGACAATTTTTTCATTACAGCTCATATACACACACACACATATATATATTAAAAAAAGAGATAAGAAAGATATAAATAGTAGTAGTAATAATAATAATTTTATTTACCAGAATCGTATTTGAAGATGTTCTAATTTAAATTGACATAGGCCACCACCCTCACGCCGCCCCCAATGGAAACCCCATTCTCCGTTATCGGATTTCAATCATCCTTTGGACAGAAAAAATGGTTGTCCATTAAAAGCGTTGTGTCCCCACCATCCTCCTCCGCCTCCCACCTGTGCTCTCTCTCTCTCTCTCTTTCGCCATAAGAATTCGCATATGCCTCTGTCGCAATCCATGTTGTCCCAGTTGGTTCCAATCCTCATAACGGCACTCGCTGTTATGCCGCAATGTAATGTAATGTAAATCACAGGGTCGAGGAACGAGCCTGTACCTGAAATTAATTCACCTTACGCTTCCACGTGAACCAGAAGGATTTCGATTTTATATCCAAGTAATTTATATGCTGAAATGGATTTATTCTGATCACATCGGATCTCTCCCCATTTATGTACCTGCTGTAGGGACGGTTGCAAAACCCGAACCTTGAACATTCATTGCATCTTTACTCTAACTACTAGTAAGTATATCAGCTTTAGATATTAGCCCGCCTGCCTACTTGGCAAGAGATCGTGCGTCGACAAACAGAATCGACACAACCAAAACCGAATTAGGCCCCACGTCGAGGAGATGCTGAGAACAAGCAAGAGAAAGAGGACTAGAGGACCCCACATTAAAACTTGGGCACTCGAACAGCTCGAGTAGGATCTCAAAAAGCTAAGGTCCATTCACATAAAGGAAAAAAAAGAAGAAGAAGAAGAAACGGGCGAGAGGGATAAGCATTAATATTTTTATCCTAAAACTTAAAATTAAAACTAAAATTAAAGAAAAAGAAGAAGAAGAAGAAGAAGAAGAAAGGCATGGATATTCCACTCCACCTCGTCCATTTTTTTACACAAAACCCATATCTTTTCATCCCCCAAAATCGTCACGACCACTACCACGAAAACTAAAAATAAAAATCTTTGAAAAAAAAACTAAGAGAAAACATAAAATTAAAAAAAAAAAAAGGGATTTTCATTCTGTCCGCAGCGGACTGTGCGTGGCCTCTCTCTCTCTCTCTCTCTCTCTCTCTCTCTCTCTCTCTCTCCACCCCTAATTTCCAAGATTCTTCCAAAGGGGATTTTTTTTCTCCTCCTCTTCCGGTTTTTTTCCCATATTTCATTTTTTTTAAAGACGCTTAGACCTCTCTAGGGTCAACGAAGATTGACAATCCGGCCTGCGACTTGGTCCAATCACCTACGGCGCCGTCGCTATAGTCCTCCCCTAGCCGCTTGATGCACCAGACGTCCTCCGCGAACGAGTACCGCCGCCAGTAGGGGATACCCGACTGGAGCGGCTCCGAGCCGGCGACCTCCGTGGCCACGGCACAGCACCCGTGGGAACGGGCGAGGTTGTGGGCGTGCCCACAAAGTGCCCTCATCATGGTCGCAGCCCCTGGGCCCTCACCACCGAGGCCGTACAGGAAGTGGACCCCGAAAGGTCTGAAGAAATTGGGAACCGAGGGGAGCTTCAGAAACGGCAAGGCCCTGTCGATTAAGCGCGTCGTTTTGCACAGCGAGCGAAGGAGCCTCGATGCCCCGCGAACCTCGAAGTGGAAGACATCATTAGAGTTCCAGATGCTTAGAACCGCCCATGACTCTGGCGGGTTGGCCAGGAACTCTGCCGCGCCGGGCCATGTCTCTGGCCGGTAGCTGCCACGTGGCACCGCCACGAAGGTGCCCAGGTTCAGCTTGTTGCTCAGCACCGAGTCGATGTCCCTCGGAAAGAACTCCGTCGTCGATAACCTGGCGTCAGAATAATTAAGTCAATAAGATAAAATTCGCTGCAGTAAACAAAAATTTGGGAGTACTCCGATGAAAGTAGCCTTACCGGAGGCGGTAGAGGAGCTCGGCGTCTCGTGGGGAGAGCTTGATCAGGGTGACGCGCCGTGAATCGGTGCCAAGCCGGTGGGCGTAGACGGGGTTGACAAGGACAGCCGGCGTGCGGAACTTGATGTAGCCGCATTTCCCGACGAAGAGCTTCAGAGAGGCCGTATTGTCCTTCTCCGTCGCCATATACGCATACTCTGCGCCACTTTCCCTGAACCACTCCTCCATGCTTTCCACCAGCTTCGATGCTATCCCCATCCTCCTGTAGAAAATCCACCGGTACTGCACAATGTCAGCATCGTACTAAAACTGTTCATTATTATAAATATTCAGAGGGATCAGTGAGGAGGAGGGAGGAGACGGAGATCATTAATGGGCAATAACAGACGGCTCATCGATCCTTCTCCATGGGCCATTTTTGGTAAACATTTGTGCATGTACGGCCACCCCCACCATGAATAAACAATATAATAGAACAACAGGGGAGCCGAAGAAAGTTCTGCAAAATTGAATTTATTAGACGATTTCTGAGGACAGAGATAGAGTGCCGTACCGGTGGGATGGAGAGACGCGGAGGCCTAAAATGTAGGCCAGCTTCGTGTAGACTGGCACAGGCTTTGGCGGGTCCAGGAGGCTGTTTACGATCTTGCCACCCCTTGCTAGCTTCTTTCCACAGGTGACAGTCTTGATACAGCCCCGAATAAGCCCCACGATCTGCCTGTCCGTCCCATCGCCGCCGTCAATCTCTGCCACCTGATACAGTAGCCCAACAAAAAACAGAAGGGCCCAGTTTCAGAACAGCGAAACTTTTCGCCCAGCGCAGAGCTCGTAACTGAAACAGAGAAACGTCTTACACGAAAGGAAGAAAAAAAAAAAAGACCATACCAGCATGAGGAAGGCAGGGGAATGGCGGACACGGCAAATCGGGTCGCCGAGGAGGTCTGTTAATATGGAGAGCTTCCCGCTGGGCCCCACCTCGCAACGCCGTTCGACGTCCTCGACCCGGGCCCTGTCCCTGTTAGGGTCGTACTCCCTCACCACCACTGCTGCCACCTCTTCTCCCATTAGAACAACAGTTACACGGATACTAGAAAATTTCGAGTGGCGTCCTGCGAGTGCCGAAAGAACCCCACTGTATTTATGGATGAGAGGTGCAGCCTTTTCAAGGCAGCAACTATACCTAGAGAGACTGACGTGTGTATTAAGACAGAGACTATAGCTATGAGATTCCGAAAACAGAGCAACCAAGCTCTGTTATTTGTGACGCTGATGAACGACGGAGGAGATGAGAAGACGGGGTTTTGATGAGAGTGGAGAACGAAGAGTGTCCGTTCTAGAGTAGGAAGAAAAGGAAGAATCGAGTAGCAGAAGCAGCACCGAGCTCTATAAGTTAATTGCTCAGCTCTACTCTTAACCTCCTTAAATACTCACAAATTTTTGGGCACATAATGTGTCACCGTCGCTAATTTAAATTTAGATTTATTAAACTTATGTACGTAAATAATATAGAATCAATACACAATAACACCATCGGATGAAAGAAATTACATATTTAATTTTATTTATAAAATTTATTATTTCTCCTCCCTCTCTCCTATCTAATTTTTCAAAAATTTTCTTATTATTTACTTCTTTCACACTATGTGTCCGTCGGATTAAGCAAGTCTCTATCTTTTTTATTTTTTCTTCTTCTTCTTCTTGGATTATGGCATGATTTTTTTTTCTGTGCACCAAATAATAAATTTTTTTCATTTTTAGGATTCAAATGTAAAATTATTTAACTAATCCAATCGGTGTATACGTGTATATATATATATATATGCAATTCAGCCCAGAGTAATATGGATAACGAAATAATAAATGAGGGAAATGATGGGATGGGAAGGAATAAATTGGAGGAAATTAAATTTAAAAAATATTTAATGATAATAGTAATAATCGTCATCATGTGAGAAATTAAAAGGTGCGGATGGAAGAGGAAATGGCGGCTGTGGCTGCGCTGTCCCGTGGGATCACTCACTCCCCCACCTCCATTCTCTCTCTCTCTCTCTCTCTCTGCTTTCTTTTTTTTTTAAGAGTTCCATCCATCAAGACCCCATTTTGTAATCATTGCAATTTACACCGCATGAAACGCACCCCACCCCCCCCGGCGCCCACACACACAAACTGCTCTCCCACCACTCCATCTCCACCGTCCACGTCCATCACGATCACTATTCCCACTGATCACCATCATCAGACTCCATGAACATGAAACTCCCCAGAGCTTCGGGAGAGAAGGGTCGAGGGCCGTGGGATTTGAATGGCGAGGAAGAACGGTGACGATCGCTAATTCCTAAATTTTAGTATTTGGCCTGGTTCTTTTGCAATTTCTTTCAAGTTTCGCTCGTGAAGTCTTTTAATGCCTCATCCCGGTTCCGATGAGGCACTAATGTGCCCTTGTGGACCTCCACGAGCTTTTGAATGCAAAGGCATCACGGCGATTCCATGCATCTGTGTGCATACCGGAAGTGTGCCACTGCCAAAGCGTAAACTGAACCCAATAAGTCGGGTCCAATAAGAGTTGAATATGTGGTTTTTGAATATTATCGGATGATTAGCTTTTGGATGCAGGCAAATGAGAATTGACCACTACCATTTAACAAACCAGAAGTGCACATGACAGACACCACGCATGGCCCCCATTTTCAGCCACTAATCCATGTATACTCGCCGGCTTGATTAAGTACGGTTAGGTTTTAAAGTAGCCGATGCCAACCCCCACCCCCAAAAAATCCAAAATTTTTTTCTCGTGGACATCATATAGTTTTCAATGGATTAGCTTGGAATTAATAACGACTGGGAAATATCGAGATATGGTTAGCTCCATAGCCTGCGATAGGGATAGGAAGGCAGCATATTCCTTCCTGAACGGGGGTCGTGCCCATCAGAACGATGTGGATTCCGTGCCTATTCGCATTGATATGAAAGGTGAAAGGTAAGTCCCGTTAACTAGTAATACGAAGCATCGAGAATGAAATTCTTTCACGTGCACTAAGAGAACTGAAAATTGTGAGTGGATGGCAAGGGAAAAGGGATGCGCGGAAATATTTCAGAAATAAATATGGGCGAGGTAAATGTGGCCTATCAAGGGCCGTATGTTACGGCAAGGCAACTCCCCCAGGAAATTCGGCCGTTTGATTTTGGCTCCTCCCCCTCCTCCTCCTCCTCCTCCTCCTCGGTGGGCCACTCATTGGCCAGCCGAAAATCAACCGGCCAACCGCGGCTGTTATTTACTGCGCCAGACCCTACGTGATCGTCAGCTATCGCAGTAATGACCCTATCTATGCACGTGTACGGCTGTTATGGCCTCATCATCGCCATGGGTTGGACGGTGTTCAAGAGTCATGCCGCCTATATAAAATAATATAAGGATAAAACGTGCAGTATTTGACATTATTAAGATATAATTTTTTTTAATTATCAAATACCGAAATATAATTAAGATGTGAGTTTTGTGCTTTAAGATAGTAGTTTTTGAACTCAAATGTGCCTAAAACAGACAGTTGCTATCAATGGCTCAGGTTGATTCAGGAGACCTACAGATAGAGGCTAATTTTTATTAATCAATCTCTATTTTCCTGGAAAACCCCCAGTTGATGGATAAAAAATAATTTTAAAATCACCAATAAGTCTTCCTAAAAATCCATTATATATACATATATATATGCAAGCGCACAACATAAGAAATAAGCACTGTAACCCTCTAATTTTAAACTTTACTTAACCCAAATTCCATCTAATTCACCCACAGACTAGCATTCGGATTTTAATTTTTGTTTAATGAAAAGAAAATCAAATTATTTAAATTAGTTCGTATTCATTTGTGGCATGACTTTTCAAACCCCTAAACAACTAAAAAAAGTTATTAATTTACACGATCTCTTATTAAATGTCTGATTTCATCTTGGAAGATTGCAATCGCAGTGATCGCAGGGTTCAGAGCTTCGTGTACGAGTGCGACGACAAATGGATGTGCTTATATTATGTCTTTTTGTTTTTCCTTTTGGGAAATATCACATGCGACTGCGCAATGTAACTATAAGATGGGAATAAATATCCTGGTCAATAGAAAAAAAAATTTTAATTTCAATAAATATAAATATATATATATTGATCAAATAGGTCCCACATTAGTATGATTTCGGATTGGGGACTATTGGATATAATGCGTTCACGATTGCGGGAATGAATCAAAGGTTTGGCAATGATTGGGCGTTTTGGAGGGAAGGTGTGCACGTCACCATGAATTGGGTCATATAATTGAAAATTTGATTATTCATCTAATTAATCAATCACACGCAATATCCGATTAATCATATTTGTTATTATAATCTCAATTTGAAAATGACCCGGAAATAATTGGACGCTTTCAAATAAAAAAAAAAGGGATCATTTGGGAGCAATAGGAAAATGAGAGGAATGCCCCCTCAACATGTTCTACCAAGTTTGAATTCAAGTTTCCTTCCGCAAAAAAAAAAAAAGAAGAAATATACATTACTATTCAATATTTCTTCTCATTAAATAAAATATTTAAATACAAATATTATAAATAAAAAAAATTTATATTAGAAGTATTTTATCACCTTAATAGGTTGACCTGATTCAAAATTAATCAAATTTTAACAATTTCTTAATACCAATAATTTATATAAAAAAAAGAGAGAGATATATATATATATATATAAATGCTTTTCAATATGATTATTCAAAACAAAAATGAAAATTTTGAGACATTTCCATATTTTTATCATCTCTGAAATGGTTTCAAGTTCAGATGCTCTAAATGAATGAAACTCATAATCGGGAGAAACTCTGCCACTTTATAAGTCGATCATGTTTGAATCCAAATCAGTGACAACTCGATTGAAACTCCTTATGAATGACGGATAGTGTAGGTGGAGATGAAATTCAAGCCAAATAAGACAGTCCGTTGAACTTTTCTATTAGGACTAGCTAACGACGGGTGGAATAATATAAAGCTTGAGTAGGGCAGAGTCTTCGCCTAGCATTTCCGCGAGGTCACCACCACCCCACATATTGACCAATTCTTGTAGAAATATCCATTTGCGACGTCATTAATTAATTTAATTTACAATGTCGTTATTTGTGGGGGGAGGGGGTGAAATTACAAAATTCGGAGCTAAAAAATAAATTTTAGAATATTTTATATTAGGTTGCGAGTTGGCTTAATATTTTTTGGGAAACAAATGGTGAACTAAATTTTTAATTCTGGTTGAGTGTGATTAAGAGGTTGACTTGACTGGTATATTTGAGAATATGCTCAAATTTATATGTTTTTAAAATTCAAACCCCAACATTTATATTATTATGACATCATTAATACTATTTTAATCAAAATAAAATAGATATATATATTTCATATTTTGTATGTAAATGTTATGATCTGTCACCAACCACATTTCAAAACATTAAGTTGGGGAAACGGAATTCTCATATCGTCGACATGTTTTACTAGCTTTCAATGGGACTCGGATGCCAAAAATATGATATTAGAACTCGATTGCTATTTCATGTTTCCAACGAGTTAAATGACCATGTATCACATTTTTAACCCATCCAGCACGAGCCTATTAACTTACGCATGACAAGTCCGAGATTTTTTGGTTCGATTCTCGAGGATCACGAGTCCCTCCTTAACTATGTATAATTGAAGCTGATTCTCCCGAGAAACTATCGTCGGGCTCGTGCTTTGGGTATGCTCTCTTCTTCGGGTAACAGATTTCCTCGAGAGACTCTGGATAATTCGTAATACTAACCATAAATTTCCGAGCCACTCATTGATTGGCTTAACCTGCGCTGAACAAAATGCCCCCTTTTTCTGTTGCTGAATTCCAGCATAGTGTACACAATTAGGGTTCATCTTGAATGTCACAAACCGTTCTCCTTGCTCCCAAAAATACTACTTTTTCACTGTAAACAATGCCCCATTTGAAAGGAGCTCTGTATATGTGTATACGATTATATATCCCATTTCAACGGTGATTAACCAGAGCTCACGATGATCAAAATTTTGCGTACGTCGATGATGGAGATATGTCTTAATATATACCAAAATAATTTTAAAAAATGCAGGGCAATTGATTTTCATTCTTTTTCTGTGGGAATTTTAGTTTTGTTTTCCATTTTTTTGCACATATATGTATGATTCATGGATGAATGGTTCCCAAGATGAATAGATGCAATTCATTAAGGATTAGGGGGAATTTAACCAACTATTTTGTGATCAATGTTAATATCAGAGAAAGCTAAAAATACAGTGATCCATTGAGAAAAAGGAAGCATGAGGATTGCAGATAGGAGCTTGACACATGAAAATAATTAATAATTATCTTTTTTTAATTACTTTTTAGAATTAACTATCATATGGTTTGAAAAATCTTACTAATTATGTGTCCAAATAGCCATTAGCAAAGTTCATATACGTTGTGAATGTCTTAGTTCACTTAATAAATTCTCATAGTAAAATTCACTTTCTACGCTCGCTAGCTTGGACAATAACCCACTACAGCCGGTTTCTTCACTATCTTATTGGATAGGGGTCAACGGGTCATAGAACGCCAAGGCTATAAAAAAAACAGCATAATAGAAGATCGATATATACATATATATGTATATAAACGCACACGCATTACTATTTGAATCATGGAATACCAAGTTGGTTACAGTATCGCAATCAGTCGTCATCGAAGCTTTTTCTACGCGAGGCGTACTGACAACGACCGAGGCAAATACTATATTTATACACGGGCCGTTGAAATTGAAATGAAAACCACAGCTGTCGGGGGGGTTAATGATAAAATAAAATAAAATTAGGGTTCATACGAGATGAAAATGACCGACATTTAACAAGTGGTATGATGAGATAATGACAGTTGAAATGATATGATGGTGATGAATGGTGGTAGTTGACGTTAGTTAACGCCATGATGTGTTAATTTTGGGAATCTTTATATGCAATATTCCATTAAATTACAAGTTAATTAATTCTTCTTCTTCTTCTTCTTCTTTTCTCCCTAATCATTCATAGTTGAAATATGGGTAGCGGGAAGAGCACATTACACGATATATCACCTAAAGCAATATAGGGATTCAGATATTGGATTATAATAAATTGACATGGATAACGGTATTTGATACAATAAAATCATATCGATCTGCAAAAAAAAAAAAAGAGTAACGATCTTAACTATATTATTAGTAGGACTTCCAACTCCTATCCTTTCTCTCCTTTCTATCCTCCAGGTTTGGGTTCGTAGGTACTGGCACATGGAACAGATGAATTCGTAAGTGGGATTCTTGGAATAATGATCACTCACGTACGCTTTCTTTTTTCCTCCTCTAATTAATTGGATGGATGAATATATGACCGAATTAGTTAAATAATTCTTATTCGTTTGAGTCGATCCTGAGAATCAAACCAACTTTTGTGATCAATCAATATTATTCTGTCAGGAAGATTGTCTTCGAGGTTCCATAAGATTTGGAGTCGTAGAAGATATTGTAAACTTAGGTTAATTCCACCAATAATTTGTGTCTTTGTTTAATAATTATTAAAGACCAAAAATGTATACACTCGCTCTCATTTATATCTGTTGACCGGACCGTATCTCAGGGCACTCGCCGCAAGCATTCTATCGAGGATATATCGCTCGGAATCTAAATCTATGACACAGGGAAACCAATGAAAACATCGGATCAATTAAAGCTTTATATATCTACGAATATATCATTATTACAGATCTAGATGACGTTTTCGATACTCGATTTTGTTTATCACGACCGATGACGAGCAGAGAAAATTCACATAAAAACACATGATTCTCGCGAAGCTTTCGGCTTTTTTTGGGTACCCTTCTTCTTTCATGGGCATGGATTTGTAGAAATGTGAAGGTTGATTGCATCAATGATGGATCTTGGTTAACGTTATATATCAAAATGCTCATCGAGTTGAACCAATCAAGAAGTAGCGTAGGAGGGAGCCTTTCCTGGATGAAGGATAGGGGGGGAGTTGGAGTAGGACCACAAAGCTCATCCGATCAGATCATACGATATGTATAATAATATTCTACAACTTGACATATCACGTATGACGTTAGTACCTGAGAATAAAAATATGTTGTCGGTCGAGAAAGCGGGTGCAGACACTCGGCACGTATCGCATTAGAAGATTCACGCATATGATAAAACAACAAGGGACAAAGGCAAAGACAACTGCCTCGATCCGGTGAAGGGGAGGGATCTTGTCCCCTTCGTTGTAATCTAAAGATCAAACTCCGTACCGGCCATCCAACCCCACAACCCTTATATTTATACGGGCAGTGTTTTGTCTTTAATATTTAGGCGAAGAACAACAAGCACTGTAGGGCCGGTGCGAAACCAATGAATCCTCACGATAGGTCATGTCTCTTTCTCGGATTTATCACATGGAGAAATCGGGGGATAGGGCGAAAAATCTCCCTTTTTTTTTTATAAAGAATTTGTGTTTAAATTATGTGAGGGATGGAGAGGGAAGCCAACATTGAAGGGTTAAAGAAAGGGCAAGTAGGGCAAACATGTCCATGATGATCTTGCAACTTTGTCTTGTCTCATGGGAGCTTCGAAATCCTAACATGAAGATTCTAAATTATTGGGGTTTTTCTTTTTCTTTAAATTTTTTTCTTGCCCTTTTCCAGTGTGGGGATGATCTACTGCGAATTGCCTCTCCTGATCAGGAGCTACACACCTGCTTTAAGACGTACGTGTCTGTATATTGACCACCACATGTGCTTATCGTAGTATGAAGCTTCCTAATTTTCATCATCTCATATTCCATTTAACGTCAATTAATGGCAGCGTAAGCCTATGCAAGAAATTGCCTTTTAGACTCTCTGAGAAATTGTTAAAAGAGATATAATTCCACATTCTCATGCGTAAGGGATTCTTCGCACGCAAGCTTTTGATACTATGATTGGACTTTTTTGGAATTTATTTTATACCAGCCATATATATGTATATATATATATTATCTCTTCATATTATTTTAAATTAGTCCCTATTCTTAATAAAAAGACGAGCTCGCACATGCAACGTATCGGGATTACTCCAGTTTCTTTTTTTTTAATATTCTCCGAAAGGAAAAAAGGAATAATGGTGTAAACAAGACATCACAGTTCAAAAAGTAGGTTTTATGGGGCAAATTGAACCCTAAAAATTAGAGCAAAGAGACGAGTGTGGCTCGAGGAATGATACGTGTGTGTGTGTGTGTGTGGACGGTTGGGTGGGATTAGTTGAAAGATGTGGTGCCCTTGTCACGTTCTCTCTTTTTAAGGGCCTTGTGCGGTTAGTTTATTCTCCGTGTGCAGTCTAGCACAATAATTACACATCCATTATGAGCTTGCACTATGCTAATTTTTCAGGAAGAAGGAAGGTGCACGAGTCATTAAAAAAAAAAATAGAGAGGAAGAGGGAGAGAATAAGAGTGGAATAAATAGGCATGGGTATCGTATTGATATGGTAGTTTTAGGCCCGTAAATTCTATATGAATGAACAGTAATAGCATTGTAACATGTATTAATTCTTCTATCGTTTGATAATTTGACAGAGGAGGGGCTCCACCTAAGGCTTCTTTCGTCAAGCGTAGAGGTCTCCAATAATTGGCATTGTTTAACTGTAGTAATGCACTGCACGAAAAGAAATGAAATTTTGTGAAGCTCAAAGCGGACCCTTGTTCCCTTCTCGTTGCCCGTTCTAAGGGTCGGTGGCACTAAAGGAGAAGAAAAGGCTAAAAACCTCCACGATCGGACCTATAACTTAGACCCTACAAAGACCGTTAAGTCATGGCACAGATTTTTGTTTCAAAGCTCCTAAAAAACCTCGGCAGTGTCTTACCTTTACTGTCATTCTCTCTCTCTCTTCACCAAATATCTCTTCTATTTTAGTTTTCCTTTGCATGCTTTCATCTATGCTGTAGTGGGAACCCGCCCGAACCGTATGAACATGAGTCAGCCTCGGTTAAGTCGAGAAATCCTGTGGCTTCAACGGGAAAAGGGCGCTATCAAAAACAGTCATTTACTTGATAATGATCTCATCACTATCAAACTTTTTTTTTTTTTTTTTTGCAAATCTAAGAATGCAGTCTGTTTTTGTAAAAATTCTCAGTAGTATGAAATCATGGATTATGGCACCAGGCACTTCTCCAGCAGAGAGAAAAAGGTGATGTCAGTCGATTCACTCGGGTAACGAGATCTTGATTCAAGTGGATATAATATATACGTGTGTGTCTGCACATCTATGCATCTCATGGTAAAGTAATCGGACGAGCAAGGGGGGGACCAAGTCAGACACAGAGCTTATACTTGGTTAATCGTTTAGAAATTAGGGTTACAGCTTTGAATGTTGGAGTTTGGCATAGAGAGAGAGAGAGAGAGAGAGAGAGAGGTTGGGCAGGGTAAGGGGGACGTATTTGGGGAGAGGGGCTAAAGGAGCTGTCCTGTCTTCAGCAATTTTCATTTTTTGTTTGGTTTCGGGGCATTTTGTATGCTCAGGGTCCGACACTTGGGAGAGGCCGTATCCCCAAGATTATGCTCCAGTGTCTCCTCTCCTCTCTCTCTCTCTCTCTCTCTCTCTCCTGTTCTACCTCCGATCTCTCTGACCTAACATTATTGATATCGATCGTTGCAGATGAGATGACACACTTGATGCGATAAAACATGATGCGTCTCAGTCGGGTCTTGGTGTTGGTCGCACATGCGTATCGAGTCGTGATGTAGTTACGACTGAAGTTTTTTTCTTTTCCCGTGGATATAAGATTGATATGCATGCTATTTGCTATGGGACTACTAATAAGCTTATCATTACACCCCCACAAACTCGTTCTATATATATCAACCAATAAAAAGAGATGGGACACGGATCTGTGAATTGCATGTCAATGCATGTCTAGCTCCACATATATCGCTCGAGTTGATGACAGCATCTCTCATGTTATTATATGTTAGCGAGCCATGCATTAATAAAGTGCCACAAGATGGAATCATCTCGTTGAATGGAGGGTAAGGGGAAAGGATGTGATTTTTGATTCTAAAAAATATGTGGAAGAATAAAAGTATACATTTAATTTAATTTAACTCAATTTCTTGTTATGAGTCTATTTCTTTTAAATAATAAATTATGCATAAATAGAGGTATAAAATTGTATAAATATCTAAATTAATCATATTTTTGATTGAAACTCAATAAAAAGATAATATAACCAAATATTTACTGACTCTTACCTTCATTCCCCTCTCTTCCCTCCTCCTCCGTTAGCATCAATCCAAAGAAGGAGTTAATGACAGTTTTTCCCTTCAACCATGACAAATTATAGAAGAACTACTTCAAGATTGGAGACCACTCACCAATGCATTGTAAGCTCAGACGGACTCAACTGATCACAACTGAGGTCGAACAAAGTAATTAGGGGCACGATATAAGCTGTTTGTTCGTCATTGAGAGGGACGGCTGCTTGACGCGAGCCGTTTATGTCAAATTGTCAGAATCCTTTTCAACTTGTATTATCTTGTCAGCTACAGTACTGTCAGAGATGTGACAATGCATGCCATATTTTGTGTGTTTTTTTCTAAATGAATACATATCGCGCACAGAGTACGTACAAAGCTGGCGTGGTTCCCTACGTGAAAATACATACAGACGATCGATCACATCTGCACAGACCTCACCTGTACAAAATACATGTACACATATGCACGTAGAAGAGACAGAGATGATAAAGTCAGGGGCCCTTTGAAATGACGTATCACACGGTCATGTGTTATCTATCTCTCTGACAAGTGGAATGCATGCACCGAAAGACTCTGTACACACACATATATATATATTTATACATCTAGCGCCAAGTTGATGAACTTGCAGATAGATTTGCATTTGCCTGCAAATTCAGCTGCCAAAAGACTTTCGAGTACTGTGCACGTTCGTAGCCCAAAATTAAGAGCATAAATGATGATTAGATATGCAGAGAGATAGTAAGTTTCATCCTCAAAATGGATCCTCATGCTTGCTTTTGTTTTTTTGTTATTTTTAATTTTAATCTCCCATGCTATTAACATGAACATGAAGCTGTTTGACTCGGAACTACTTGTGTATATCGCGTATGGTCTTATACAATGTGTTATGTCGTCAGTGTACCTTTAATATAACTATGCATGTGAAGATGTTTGACCATGCAAAGACTTTTGATTAAGTTCGTTTGACCATGCATAATGAGAGACATGTCCGGAGAACGAATCGCGTCAAACCTGCCGTGCTTTGTCTCGGTCTACTACATGTAGATCACGGTCGGTATGAATATCTGTCTACATATAAAGTCTAATTTCAAATCATCACCTATTAAATTGCACTAACTTGTCCCTTTTTTATTATAAAAGGAATTGGTGTGTCCGTAAGAAATACGGGAGTGAATGGTTGTAAAAAAATGTTCAATCAGTAAAAATTAAACCTAACCATCTTGATTATGAGTCATTTTGTTGTGTATATCTTGATTACAAATCAAGAATCCAATATTGAATCCTATTTCTTTGAGTATTCCTTACCTGTCTGTAATTATAAAGAAGAAAGAAGAGGACACAAAAATAAGAAATTATAAAGAACCTCCGGGAAGAACGAGCAAACGGGAGAGTTTGCTTTTCAGGGTTTGGCTTTATTAGTAGGCGAAGCGACTCATCATGTCGTCATATTGCACTGATGGACGTCTGCATCTTTGAAAACTGACCTTATGTGGGAGAGACATAGGCGCACTATATTTGGAATCCGACTATGTGATATGTCATATCTGTCTTGTCTTGTCAATATAAGTTGGTTCAATCCGATCCAATCCCCACGCAAATGGTTGATGGAGGATCTCAAAATCGTAATTCTGATTACATGAAAATTAAACTTGCTAACCTACTATTTGATCTGCTAAATGAATAGATATACTGTGCCTACAGAGGTCTAATAAAGAATTTTCTCGAACATGGTTTGTATTTTAGATTTGAAGAATACGTTAATGCTTTAGGTTTCTGAAAAGGTACTCATATGCTGGACATGAGGAATGAACGAGTGCAACTACTTGTTCATGTAGAAACTAAGAAAAAAAAAACTTTGATCCCAGAAAAACCAGGAAAAATGGTGAGAGAGAATGGAGATAGAAACAAAAAGTGCTGAAACTGAATGGCCCAGAAGATAGACGATACATGGGACAAAAATGTCGAGACTCGAGGGAGAGAGAGAGAGAGAGAGAGAGAGGTGGATCAGAACAAAGCCAAGCCATATATTGCATACCCCTCTGCTTTCCCTAGCCACTGCTCCCATATCAGCCATATCCCATCAAGTCAACTTGCTCTCGGATTTCATCATGCATCCGTTCGTTCATATATATGTTTAGAATGTGTATCCAACATGGTTGGGATTCATTTCGATGATTGATTGGTTCATGGTCGATGGCCATATATCATTGGTGATCTTACTCTTAAAATTCTCTATTGTAGGGTCTGTCTTTGTTTCACATAATAAATATTCTTTGACATTACTCGTTAGAACAAAAGAAATCTGCATGACAGACAGAATCTATAATTCGAGCCATGGAATGGAGCGGAGACCGAACGATGGATGCGGCTCGAAGCGATGAAATCGGCTTCGACTGAAATTGGGTGTATTGTCCTCCATCAAATGAGCTATAAGATTTCGTACCTGATAATTATTCTCATAAAAAATTGCTCTATGTATAATATATGCACACAATTATATGCATTAATTATTCTCTCACTATGTTGTTATCCAATTTTAAGGGTTGAAGATGTGAACATAGACGCATTCATGTAAACGATGCGATGGTGTGGAACCCTAGAGGCCTGTGAATGAACAATTTGTACAGCATGGCAATTCAATATTTTATTGTGCTTTCTTTTATCTAAGTGGATCAACAAACCATGAATTTAGAAATATAAATACACAAGAAGGAAGGAAGTAGTATGGCACATTGTATTCCCACAATAAAAATCAAATCATGCGATGTTTCAATTCTAAGTTAAGAATTACCTGAGTGCACTTAATTTCATTTTTTGGTTTTCTTAGTGTTGCAAGTACTGTATATTATTGGTGGCAGTGGATATTGAATATTCCTAACTCGGATCAACTTGGGCAATTAGGACACAAGCCATAGGTCAACTCTCCAACTTGGCATGGGATGACTCGTTAACCTACGAAATGGATGAAACCACCATCGCAAATTGATTGATTATGAGGCCATATGCAAATTTTCAATCTTCAACACATAATGTAACATAAATAAATATCTGCTTTACACCAAAATTAAATGCAAGTATCAGTTTCTTGTCTATGGTTTGCCAGTGATGTCCAACCGAAAGGGGTACTCCAAAACATTTGAGTGAAATCGCCTTGGAACTTTAATCAGCTTGTCATCGACAGTATTAAAGCTGAAAGTTGAAACTGCCCCAACTTAGCTCTCTATGCATGGGATGTTTTATTAGTCTATTAAATGTTTTAATAATGCCATATCATGGGGAATATTAACTCTCTCTCTCTCTCCCTCTCTCGATAATAGATTTCCTTCGTCCAAAACACTTAAACCTAATTCTAGTGAAGAATAATATACCAAATTACTTGAATCAATTCAATTACAACCGATTTTGCTTTGAGCCCATTAGAAAAGGCGAATATCTGGGTCTTGTTCGGTAGTGGAAATCGCGTTTGGCAGCGCCCTACCACATGTACGTACTCTCTTTGGCAGTCAATACAGCTCCGGAATTTGTGAGCGATAATTGCACACACACACACACACACACACACATATATATATATATATACGTATTAAAGATTTTCAAGCCCACAGTTTCGAAGGTGGCTGGCTTTAAAAATGTTGAGAAGCTGTCGACATGATTGAAACGTGTAGTTTTAAATTAAAGTCTACGTGATCATGCCAACTTGGGTTTACCAGATAAATTCAACTTATGCTCTCATCATATTCGTGTTTTATTCACTAAGAAAGCCCATGGGCGGTGGAAGAGCTTTACCTCTTGCAGGAAGCGGATTTGACTGGAATTTAGACAAATCACAACCTGTACGATGTTTCTGCAAATCAAAATTATAAATTTTATCATTTATCTTTGGGGGAAAAAAACACAGTTGACGCGTCCATTGTCGAGATTATAATTAATGCTCATATTCATAGAATTTTTCATCAAAAAGTTATGAATCGCCTGGCTGGTTTTCCGTTGTACACTAGTTAACATTTAGAGACCTGATGAACGATAATGGATTCAAGTCCAGGTCAAATTGACCCGCTAAAAATTTCAACTAATCTCCATCATTGGGTGATTATGGAATGTGGTTATTATACGAGCACCTGAAAGCCCGACCTCTTACCATATCGTATTACACATTACCAAATTCAAGAAACAGACCCAATAAGTAATTGGGCCGAGCTAGATGCTACATTCTTCTAAAGTGTGTGTCCCTTCTTGGGAGATAAGATATGATCAATCCGCTGGCATAAGATAACATCTAGTGCAAGGTAAAGATCATAAGAGCAGGTTCCTGACCGCTGTGCAGCCGATGAACTGGTTAGATTTATATCACTTGACAAAAAGCCTCCCTCCCTAAGATCTCCAACTGACCTGTCTCTTCGGCGTTTTTCCATTTGTAATCTCACCACGAAATCAAAATCTCGTCCCATCGGGTGAAAATACTATGGACCTCCCCATAACCATCGTAGTCAAAGAGGGACCGAAAAGAGACGGGGTTCGAGCTCTTGATCCACTGAATCGGCCCATTGTAGTAGGTAGTGTAGGGTTTCAAATCGGGCCGATCTGTCCCCTCCCGCCGCTTCATCTTCAACACCCTCATCTTTTCTGAATGAATTTCCGAACAAAAATCAACAAATCCGAATCAGACAGCTCAGAATGAGAACGAATTGGAGTAGCATGAACAGGAAAATCAGAGCAGACGCGTTTAAATTCATCGTTCATCGACCTCACATTTCCAAACCAAACGCGGAAATTGACACGCGGGAACGGAGCCAATGAACAGGTTTTAACCCGGAATAGCAGAAATCGGTTCGTGTTCCGCTTCTAAATCAGTCGTCTTTGCCCAAGTTTGAACTTTGAAGGCTCGAAGATCATGTTAGCGCATATAATTTTACCGCGTGGTGTTTAAAATGATAAGAACTCCGCCGGTGAGGGCCCGGGCCCGGGCGGTCCAAGATGGGGATGGACCGGATCAGATAGAGCAAAAGGCAAATTACCTGTCAAGAATGGGATTCGAACCCATGCCCTTTCGGACCAGTACCTGAAACTGGCGCCTTAGACCAACTCGGCCATCTTGACTACGGTTTATTTACTTCTAACGACTCAACTACAATGAAGTTAGTACTCACTTTTTTTGTTGTTAAACACGTCGGGCTCGTTCAGAACCACTGCTAACCTGATACCAAAATGATTTTTATCATATTAATTTAAATTTTTTTAAAATTTTAAAAGATTAACAATTTACTTGTCAAACTATTTCAAACCATAAACTAATATGCTATAAACGACTTCAAACCGATTCATATATGTCTTAATTATAATCTATAATCAAACCGATCCATTTAACCGGATTAACTAATTCTATATCCATTTTAAACCACTCCGAACCACCATATTAACACTATGTTTATCCCTCTTTTTTAGATTAAAAAAACACAGACCAGAGTGAAAGCAACACAAAAGACAGCCACATAATATGTGGCAGAAGGAGACACAGAGAAGGCGAGCGAGCCAAGAACAGCAACGCACAAATTTTAACGTAAAACAGAGAAGGCCGAAAAGAACTTGTGCTTGTCCAAAAGCAAAAGGGAATGGAATGTCATATCATCATTCAATCCGAAGAGCCTTCTCATCAGCTAACGGAGTGTTCTGAAAAAGCAGAAGCTAGAGCGATGCAAATGAGCCAGAAGGGGTTCTCTTCCTGATATGCTAATCCCAATCTTCTCCCCCTACGGCCAAAAAGGACGGACCACCCTCTCCTTCTCCATGCCATTTCTAATGAGATCAGCTAAGCTCAAACTTACAATGAAGGAAACCTGCAAACAAAGGAATATTTTTATGCATTTTGTTGTCAGCATATTGAAATAGTATCTCGCTCCTAAGTTGGAAAAAAAGATTTGAATTTTGCTAACTTGTAGAGTAATGTGATCCTTTTTTTTCCTGCAGAAAGTGATATTCCCGACTTGTTAACTGATAATTATCTATGATAGCAGACATCAACTATTTACAGGAGCGTCCTGCTGCTAATGTTAATTTTTTTTCCCCAGGAGTGTTCGTTTTGATATAGTTACAATACATATTCCACCGCACAGCATAGTATTCGGTTATGAAACTTCTTGTCATTTGAGATTATGAGTTAAACCTTGTTCTTTGTAAGTTTTATGTTCAATATACATGGATTTTCTTAGATTATAACAACTTCACAACTTGTGCCTACCACACTTCACGACCTATCTTCAATTTCAGCCCAAATCTGTATTCTGAGAAAACTATGCCGTCCATAACAAGCATGTAACTGCGTTTATGATTCTAGTAAACTACATGGCATCAACAGACAATATAATATCTCCAAATGATTCAACTAAAGACAGATAAAACTCCAAGGAATGTTCGGTAAATGGACTGATCGATGATGAGCAAAGAAACTGAGACTCACTTGGGTCAGCATTGATCAACATGGCGGTCCCACCGAATGAGCAGGTTCCTCCGTTTCTCTTGTTCGTCTGCCAGTAGCTGTTGAACGCATAGGAAGCATGAGCAATCACAGTATTGGGATAGTAACAGCTCCCACTAGGCAAAATCTCTCCACAGTCCCCACCACCCTCTCCGCAGGCATAGTCCATTGCCTCCTGTAGCGTCTCATCAGGCACAGTCGGCTTTGCAACGCACCACAGCCTCTGCCTCCCTGTCTCTGCAGTACCAGATGGTGGAGCAGCCCCAGCTCTGCCATCATCAGCCGGTGGAGAGGACGGTGGCAGCGTGGAGGCTAATGGAGCCATTGCTGGCACAAACACTGGCGGCTGCTCGGGAGCGAAGGGGAAGGCTAAAGGAGGTAGGGATGGAAGAGGAGGAGGGGAAGACAATCTTGAACCTGAGGGTGGTGGGTGAGGGCTTTTGGCTACGTGGGCAGGGATGGAGAAGCCAAACTCTGGGGGTATTTCCGGTGGAGGACTCGGTCGTACCGGGTAAGGCTTCACAAACTTGGAGGCGGAGTCTAAAGTGCTTAGCTTCCTGCTCATGGTCTTCCCCTTCCATGGCCTATACAGACCTAAAGATCTGAACTTTCCCGTCATCTCCCATACAGGCGATGATTTTACGGATGAAGAGTCCAGAGTGAAAGTGGAATTCAAACTTTCAAGAAATTTCAGCACTGATCTCACAGAATCCACATTATGAACAGTGTCTTGGGTCAAGCAGGCACCTGAGAGCGAAACAGAGAGCTTGATGTCTTCCTCCAAGCCCCACCTTTTGAGGGACTGGTGCACATTTTTGAGAGACAGAAGGACCAAACCCAACTTGGGCTCTTGCTCCTTGGTGCAAGAAATGGTATCCCCGACGACAATGGCGGTCGCTCCAGAAGCAGGGTAGTGAGATAGGACATGGGCCCTCAGCCAAGCTTCAGCGTTTAAGACACTGCCGGAGACATCCCCCAGGTAGGAGTCGGTGAGGACAGGGTAGGAGTCGGTGAGGACAGGGTTCTCGCGGGGACTCCGTTGCTCCTCTTGACTCGCAGCTGAAAAAAACAGTAGTATGCATAAATGACATGGAAAGAGGGAGGGAAACTATTAAAAAAAATATCCAGAGATGGTAAACACTAAACAGAAGAAACATCGATGCTTCTCAGCAGCATTGCATTCACCAGTAAGATCTTGAAGATGGAGAGAATAGAGAATGAGAAAGAAAAGCAAGAGCTTCAGCATTGTGGCGGAGAAGAGAGAGCCTGAACAAGCTACAGGAGAAGTGAACATAAGAGAAATGTTTCTGTCCCTTGCATGGAGCAGATAAAGGGTCTTCACAGTCCACTCTCTCGATCGGTCACGAAGTGCAAAAGTGACAGAGCAGAGGGAGGCTGCAAAACAAGGAACGCAGAGGTATGAGTGATTAGTTTTTTAGTTACTGTGCAGAACGAGCCATAGATGGGTACCAAGGAATCTTGGAAATCAAATAAGCCAATTAGGGTCCCAAGAACAAGGGCATTTCGTGTCCTCTGGCTGCGGAGGGAATATTACCAAATTGTCGTTTATGCCGGCAATAGAGGGAGAGAGGCCACAAGAGGATGAACCTTGAGCACACTTTTTCTTTCCTTCAGAAAAATCTACAGAAGGGCTGAGATGGTTCCGTAAAAGACCAGAGAAGTTTCTACTCAATGTATTAACCTGTGATGCAGTTGATATAACGGATCACGTTCCCCGCTAACACAGTCACCGGTATATTTCGGCGTAAGATCAACCATGCTTGCCATCCAAAAGATGTCGTGCTCGAGACCACGGGTCCTGTTCACTACCCTTTGTCCAAGGGGGGCCTAAAGTTCGAGAAAATTGAAAGGCTGTGGAGGATAGATACATTGTGACACTTTGACCGACCAGTAACGGTAAAATCAGGAAAAGGCTGTGGATTCCAGCGTGTCATTATCGGGCCTTTCGGTAGTGTGTACTACTAGTAATAGGCCGAGATTGCATTCCCAGAATCTGTAGATAGAGTTCAGCTGGAACTGTTCCGGCCCAAGAGAAGATATTGTTCCAGCTAAAGAGTGCGGAAAGCTGAGCACAGCCCGTATTGCTCCTCCGGCGTTTTTTGGGTAGTGGTACAATTGAAGATGATGGATTTTTTTTTTTTTGGTCTCATTACAATACACGTTTGACTAGATTCTAAGGCTAACATATGAAGAGATCCCGTGACCACCTTTGATCTATGAACTCGGATGCTAGTGCCATTTTATATTCTCAGTAAATCACACTAACAATAGTAAGAGGAAACGAACCAGAGTTGTCGTCTAAAATGATCTCGTAACATGTCATTTCTACCCATTGTCTCGCACCGTAATTCATAAGATGGTCATTCGCACTCCTCCATAATATTTTAAGAAAAATAATTTTTAAAAAAAGCATGAAGAGGGGGAGGGGGAGGGGGCGGGCGAGGTAAAGCAAAATCTTGATGTGATGTGCACAAGAAGGACCAACGAGAGATTCCTCCTTCAAAGCAATGAAATTGGAAAACGGCCGAGAATTGCGTGCGCTATACACACTTCACCGACAGCGCAAAACCCCGGACTATGAGTTTACATGTATGGTCTCCCCTTTGTTGTGTTTCAGGCTTTTTGCATGGCTTACCTTTTTATGGGCACAAGCCAGCCAATCAAAGATTTTGTCACTCTTTTTTGGGATTTTTTTTTCATTTTTTGGGTTTGAGCGGAGAGAATACGACAAGATGATAAATGTGTTTTCGGAATCACTTTTAGCTCGAGAATGAGATATCCTTAGCTTGATTTTTATCAATAAAATTTTGTCAACTCTTTTATCTAATATTTGAGTGTTAGAGCATCCTCAAGGGCCAGACACAAGAATGTAGATTTATAGGTAGATGGGATCCTAGAGCGGTCAAACGTTAATAAAAGACACTCGCCTTCTTTTGCCCTTCAGAATCCTAAGGCCGGAAGAAAATAATTCAATGCCACGACTGACATTCAAAGAGACAAAAATTGGCATTTCACACCAACCCCCGCACCCCCCCCCCCTCCGTGGAAATTGAAACACGTTTCTTCAAGGTTTTGATCGACTTGGAATATATATATATATACACACACACACGAACGAAGGAGAAAAGTCTCAATTCTATTTGGACTAGTCCCATTGGGTTGGATATAATAAAGTATCTGTACTGAGGTACTTTTTTAGATGGGTATGGCTCTATTTATTAGTAAAACAGAATCAACTAAAGTTGGAGGCAATAAAGGGTTTGTCTTTGACCAGTACATTGGATCAAAGGAACAAACCCAATAGCATAGCACCACAAGAAATTTGATGAAATCCGTAGATTGGCGGTGTGATTTATGATTTATTTCCCTCTTAAATATAATATTAAGTACAGGAGAAAACCCTTGAAATTTGGAGTGCCCCTCTATTTTGTTAATACTTAACAACCATATCAAAGGATCATGAATTAATTAATTAATTAATTGATGAATAAATGCAAATAAATAAATAGCCCAAAATATTAGTTATCTGGCAATGACAGTTATCATGTAATGATCAAAACAATTATGCTCGATGTGTCACTCCCACTCGCGCTTTTTCATGATTAGAAGGGACACCATTGACCCCTCCTTTCCGTGATTTCATCCTCAAAAGAACAAAGAACACCCACAAAAATGGCAGATGTGATCTATCAATTTCTCACAGCGAGAGGGAAAAAAATTGGTACGTATGGATTTTATCATAAATTAGTGATCTCTTGTTGCAAGCCGATTGATAGGCATCGTCCGTGCTGCCGTGACATGGGGATTAATCAGGACAAATCGGGTCACATTATATTCTCAGTCTAATTTGCCACGCCAAGCTATAAGATATTGTTCTCCAAACTAAGATTGTCGTGCACGGATGACTTGTCGGTCGTCCCTTAATTTGCCATTTAAAATTAATGAGCTGGGGCGGAAAGAAATTAGGCCCCCTAATTGATCTTGAAATGGTCGAATCGATCGTTAATTTGCATGCGCGGTCTAAAGTGGGTTAACGTGCGTCGTACTCTTGCTAGCGGCGCAAGCTGTCTTGCAAACACGAACAGAGCCACACAGTCAGAGGGGCAAAAGCCGATACGATTTCGGGGGTAATTTGAAACGCAGGCAGAATTCTCTCCTCCCTGTTAGGCCATTGAATTTAGCGGGTTAGGAACTAGCGAGTTAGTTACGATAATTTGATTTTTTTTTAAATATGATATTATTAAGTTTGAATTTTATAATTTTAATCAGCTTAATGAGCTGTCATGACTTGAACACCGGGGAGGAATAGAGTTGGACAACAACTGACACAAATAAATTGATGTGATTTCACGTTTTATCCCCTTAAAAAATTCCTCGTTCAAAAAAGAGTCCACACGGATAAATAAAAATTAGATTTATTAATAGATTAACCTTATTTAAATTTAAATTAGATAGAAGTTATTAACTCTTTTTTTTCCATAGCACTGGCTCGGTAAATTTTACAAGAAAAAGCTAAAGAGACTGACGAGAAAGGCACGGCAAAAACGTTAAGAATGTCTTTACAGTGCTGGCAATAATGCTCCCACGGTAGGAATTTGAGTGTCCAGCGAAAGAAGAATTAAAAAAAAGATAAGAAGGAAAAGTGGAAACTACACAATAGATGCTGAATTATGTGGAATAAAAAAGGATGTGGAATATCCAGTACATATTAGGAAATTATTGAAGTCTGGACTTTGATTCATGTCACTTGTTTAGAGAGTATTTTATCATTTACAATACTTAAAATTTAAATCTTACTTAAAGAAAAATATATTAAATTATTCTGATCAACCTTAAAGGAACGGTTTGTAATAGAATGGAGTGAACCGTCAATTTCCATGAACGCAAGTGGTGAAATTTGTTCAATATGAATTTGTGAAAAAGGAGGGAGAGAGAGAATGAGAGAGAGGAGAGAGCGAGAGAGGGTGAGAGGTACGGCATGACGTGGAATGATTTTTTTTCTTCTTTTTTTTTATCACGATAAAGGAGGAGTCGGTGGATCGAAGCCACAGCCAGCAGGCAATGAAAAGGTGGTACACTGAAACGTACATTCGGCCACGTCAGTTTTTGCGTCAATTTACATAAATGCCCATGCGGTCTGCAATTAATTAGAGCAACGGTACTTCGCCAAAACGGTTTCTTTTATTTCCTTTTCCGTTAGAGGTAAAAAGTTCCTGAAATGCCGTTTATGGACAAATTTTATTTTAACCCTAAATTAATCTAATTTAAATTTGAGAGAGTTGAACATTTGAATAAATTTATTTATTGTTTCTATCTTGAAAAACTAGACAAACAAAACAAAACACGTGCAAGTATCTACACTTCTCCCGGAACGGCTGATCTCTGTCCAGTTCAACCGTCAGATCAAACTTTTTTTTCTATAATTATAATTTTCGAGCTATTATATGAAATAGATCATATGTACAAAAAAATAACCCAATGATTTATAGTGGTTAATGAATTATGCAAAAGCTGAATTACAAATTTTTCGTAATTTCCAGGAGAAAAAAAAGTTGATCTCACGGTCCAAAAGTGGTCGAAATAGGAAATTACACTCCTACCCCCTAGGGAATCCTCGGAAGGTGAATGGTACCGGTAAGGCAAGCGCAAGCGGCGGCCGCAAATTCAACGGGCCCAAACAGTGCCAAGAGGACAAGTGACGCAAAAAATGAAAGTGAAGTTAAAATCTCATATTACTGAAATTTTAATTTGCAGGATTCAGCATTACCGAATATGGGAACCGAAATCTACTGCATGGGACAAATTTATTAGTATAGATAATATTATTGGTCATATAAACAAATGTGACATATATCACTTTTATCGTCTTCTAAATGATATAAGGTATAATTTATGTTCATTATAAGGTTGATAAGGCTGGAAACCATTGCTGGGAAGTCCACTTATCTTCAAAATACTTGCATTTTTTTCCGCCGTATTATAGCAAATGTGAGATGTATAAATTGAGGAAGGATAATAAGGAATATAGTTTATAATAATAAATAGTCATTAGCTTTTTTTTTTCATTTTTTTAAGCATTGAATTCAGTTGAACCTTGAATATTTTATATTTGAATAATATTGATTCATTATGATGTAAATTTTCATAAATTATTAATTTTATTTATCTTCAAAATTTATAATATTTTTAGAGAAGAAAAAAATCTAAGAATTGGTATTTTTTAAGCGTATGCATGCAATATAAAAAAAAAGCACATTTTTTTTATTGGACATGGGAAAAAAAGCACACGACCGTCGCACTTTATATAAAAGAAATTCCACTAGGAGGTCACAATCGTCCATCTACTATTTTAAAATAATTGCATTGCCGCACTTACGTTCCTTTAAGCATCATTTTTCACGCCACGTGGCACTCTTTCATTGATCCCCCGGAAAGCGAAGGTACGTTAATTTCATCCATTATTCAATAAAAAAATTGAGAAATATTAATTTTTAATTATTAAAAATTAAAAAATATTTAATAAATTCTTAAAATTTTATTTGATAAAAAGAAATAATATTTTACTAATATTGCATATATAAAACACTTTCTCCCAAAAAGAGCATTCCCAAGTAAAAACTATAATAATTAAAAAAAGAAGGGAGAAATGCGAATTTGAAATTCTTTATTGCAAGTTACCCCCTCAATTTGTTCCCAATTTTCTTTATCCGCGTTCTCAGGAGTACCAATCATTCAAATCCATCTCCAACGGGGTCGAGGATCCATCTCAATATGGATACTATTAAGGGATACTGATCCAACTTCAAGTTGTAACTTGTGATGGTCAAGCACTCAACACCGAGATATGATCGATTAATTTATCAATCGAGGTTATTTCTCGATATTTACTTACCTTAATTCTTCATTGAACTCATTGAGCATAACTTATGGCCATTTCCCAAGTTAGACCCTTTGGTACCATCACAGTCGCACTGGTCGACACCCTGCAGTAGCACAAGTGACTTCCCATTTCCGTGGATTGTTGGTGTCTATGCCTCGTCAACCATCTTTTTTTTTTGTATAAACCGCCGGTATTCAGTTGGACTTTGTCAAGCTAACTAATCCGGATTGTTCTGAGTCGGCTCATTTAAGGGGTTAAGAGCTCCCCGCCGTAGGTGGGACTTGAACTCGAGTCTTCCCATTGGGATAATGAGTGCCGAACCACTCGACCACGCCCACGGTGGATTATGCCTTGTCAACCCTTACCAGATAAGATCTATTGCCATTCGCGTTCCCTTGGGGTTCCCTTGGGGTAGATTTGTATCCCAACACTTTCATCTACTTCTTCTCCCCTCCAAACTCCTTAAACCATCCATAAATACGGAACCCCACTATAAGTATCCAATGATAGATTCAGGGCCACAAGTCGTAAACTTGACTTTCTCACATGTTTTTAGGAGTCAACCCAAATTAAATAAAGGCAAACTAAGATTAATGCGCAAACGAGACCATCCATCTCAGCTCAAGGTCTTGCCCAATTTAATCCAAAGACTTAAGCGTCCTGGCAGGGTGGGTATTCACACAAGTCATTACAATTTTATGAGATAAAGAATTTGTTCTAATAGATATATTCAGTGAATATGACTTAGAAATTAAATTTTAATAACTTAGGTCAATATAACTATGTTGTATACTTTGATAATTGGACATTTACAAGCACTCAAGTCGCAGTCCTTCACCAGCTGTATGAATTTTAATATAAATTAATCCAAATTTATAGTGTTTTTTGAAGAATGGGAGATAGATTATGCATAAAAATAGAAATGTAAAATAAAAGAGAGAATAACGGGGAGTAGTGATGATGTCACCAGGTGGCGCACTCAGATCTTGCAGCCAACAGAAGTCCTCCCTCTCAAGTCACAACAGCTCTCCCTCTCCCTCTCCCTCTCCCTCTCCCCTGTCTCTGAGTGTGTATTGCAATCCTCTCTTTAACCCTCTCTCTCTCCACAGCCAAACAGTTGACTTGGAAATGGAATTGGATGACTAGAACCAGAGAAATGAACTGGCTTGAAGGCGGCAAAACAAGAAGAGAGACCCACCAGCATTCGCCATGAAAGTTCAACAATTGAGCTTCTTTTGGGCACTCACCATCCTCTTGTTGCCGCTTCAGTCCCCTTCACAGGCCCTACCCTTACCAGAGAGGAGAATTCTCCACCAGCCATTGTTTCCAGTTACCTCCGCCCCGCCGCCCGAGTCCCCTCCCCCGCCGCCTCCTCAGAGCCCCCAGCTCCCGGACCAGCCGTTCTTTCCTGAAGTCCCGGGGAGTGCCGGCACCCAACAACAGAGTCAACCACCACCATCGCCACCGGCATCCGTCGCCAATGGGATTGCAGCCCCCATCCCGACCGCCACTCAGCCCACGAAGCCAACCAAGAAAGTGGCCATCGCGATCTCTGTCGGCATCGTCACACTGGGGATGCTCTCTGCCTTGGCATTCTTCCTCTACCGCCACCGCGCGAGGCGGCCCATCGAGACGCAGAAGCTGGTTGGGCCCCAGGGCTCGGGACATTTCGATCATGACTCGAGGACGATGGCCGCGTCATCTCAACAGTCCAACTTCCTGTACATCGGCACGGTGGAGCCTGCAAATGAAGGGGCCAGATCAGTCGGTGACGGGAATGGGAGCGGGAGCGGGACTTCCGCTGGTGCAACTCCTTATCGGAAGTTAAACTCGATCAAGAGATCAGAACGGTACCGTCCGAGTCCCGAGTTGCAGCCTCTGCCACCGCTGCCCAGGCCTCCGATTGAAAAACCGGACCCAACTCCAATCTCGCCCTCTTCTTCGTCCGAGGATGACGAGGAAAGTCGTGACACTGGGTTCTACACACCGAATGGATCATCCGTGAGCAATGAGGAGAGCTATTACACGCCGAACACCCGGCAGAATTACCAAAACAACGCGGGCACGGACAATAATAGCTGCAGTTCATCCATTTCAGCTCCTCATTCTAACAGAACGCCCCCAAGACCGAGATTCTCAGCTTCTTCACCGGAGATGAAACACGTCATAATTCCGTCAATAAAGCAGGTTGTGCCACCGTCGGTGCCACTAGCTCCTCGCCCTGCAGCTGGTGCACAACCGATCAGGGCACAGGAGAGCCCACAGAGCATCCCAAGCCCACCAAAAAGGCCGAAGTTTGCATCCCCGCCACAGCCTCCCTACCGGGAAATTCTCCAGTCGCTGAGCAACTCGCCTCCACAAGCGAGCAGAGCTCCACCGCCGCCGCCGCCGCCACCTCCTCCACCACCACGACGTCCGGCCCCACCTCCACTAGCTGCTGGGACAACATCAGCCGTTGCTAAGACGTTGGGAAATGCAGAAGTCAATGACTCCGTGAAAATTCCACAAGAATCACCAGGATCAAAATCCTGGACTCCCACTACCAAAAATTCACCAGGAACTCAAAAGTTGAGCACTGTGGAGGAAAACAATAGAAGCGGTGGTTCATTGGATAGGCAAAACGGAGATGATAGTAATGAAGGTAGACCAAAGTTAAAGCCTCTTCACTGGGACAAAGTCCGAGCGACCTCTGACAGAGCTACCGTGTGGGATCAGCTGAGGCCAAGTTCATTCCAGTAAGTCCTGCCCCTGTAACCGGGTTCAGTCATCAGGAATGAGACTCTCAGATCAGAAAATTCTCAATCTTTTATCAGGTTGAACGAGGATATGATGGAGACTCTATTCGGCTGCAAGTCCACTAGCTCGATCTCAAAAGAAGCAACGAGAAGATCAGTGTTGCCACCAGTTGAGCAGGAGAACAGGGTGTTGGACCCCAAGAAGTCGCAGAACATTGCTATACTGCTCAGAGCATTGAATGTGACACGGGATGAAGTGTCCGAAGCCCTTCTCGACGGTAAAATTCTTTAGGATGCTCTCTTCAATTAAGATCATGCTCTGATTTAGCCTTTCAAATTAATTGAATTGGAAAAGAATGCTAGTTTAGGAATCTGAACAATTGTGGCAATTGGTAATTATTTTACAGTTATTGGTTCATAAAAAATTTCAGGATCCTGTTCTTACTATAATAAGGAGTCATGCCAGGCTAAGCGAACATAGAGTCATCAGATTTTAAAGCAATTTTGCTGCATTCGAACATGTTGCTTCCGAATGAAGTCTGAATGGTATTAATCTGAACATTGGCAATTACTATAAACGGTCTTCGACGACCTCTATGTTTCAATTGAATACGAAAATCATAACATATTTTCCTGGAAATGAAAAGAAGACACCGAACAAGATGATACCTACCAGTGGTTGAAGTAACTGGAAAATCATTAATCATATGGGGCACAGCACAGAAAACTTGATGAAGAATTTTCTTTTTCGAATGGTAAAGAGATGTGAAATTATCACTTTAGCAGCTAGAATTTCTCAGCACCCATCATTATTTGCACCAGTTAATGCTTCAATGTCACTACACAACTTCCACTCATCACTTTGAAAAAGTCTTCTCTGCGAATATTAGGAGATCATCTTCGACACCATCTTCAAAGTCTGTCTCTGTCAATTTTAAGTTGCACCCTACCTGACATAATCATATATATTCTCAATTTCTATTGAATGCCAATTTTCCTTTTTGTAGTCCACTTATCTTCTGGAGGATATAATGTTTCTGTAAGAATGATGGGTAATCATTATATAGATGTTTCTTCCATGAATGATGTTTTCTCATACTCTATTGCATTCATTACTAGCCAAATCAATCTGAACAAAGAGAACGCATTGCACATAGGACCTGTTCCTCGTGCTTACCAAGGCTGCTGCCAAATCATGTATACTCTTGTGTGCGACAGGCAAACCGGAAAGCTTGGGCCCTGAGCTTCTAGAAACACTGGTGAAGATGGCTCCAACAAAGGAGGAAGAGATAAAGCTCCGAGCCTATGACGGCGACATTTCCAAATTGGGATCTGCTGAGCGATTTCTCAAGCAAGTCCTTGATATTCCGTTTGCCTTTAAGAGAGTCGAAGCAATGCTGTACGGGGCGAATTTTGACATGGAAGTAAAGTATCTGAGAAAGTCCTTCGAGACACTAGAGGTACAGTCACCGACTGATTTACTAGATCTACAACTCAGGATGTCCAGTCACGTTTTTGTGATTTTCTGCTGATTTAGTCTGTATTATCTATCTCAGCAATAACATTTAGATAATGCAGATTTGTGTTCTCCCAGCAAACTTTAAATTATGTCACGTATATATAGATGGCTCAAAACGTAGCTGATTGAGTAAAGAATTGCCTCCTTACTTTCTGATTTATAAACTCTCTGTGCCTAATCTCTAGGATTTGTTTTTGGCTTTGTAAATTACAGATGGCAAGTGAAGAATTACGGAACAGTCGGTTATTCCTTAAACTTCTCGAGGCAGTATTAAGGACAGGGAACCGAATGAATGTCGGGACGAACCGTGGTGATGCAAAAGCCTTCAAGCTTGACACACTCTTAAAACTTGTGGACATAAAGGGTACAGATGGGAAAACGACTCTCCTTCACTTTGTTGTTCAAGAAATCATTAGGTCTGAAGGCGAAGTTGCAGATACCAATGATGATCGGCCTTCAAAGCTGAAGGATGAGGACTTCAGGAAACAGGGCCTACAGGTAGTGGCAAGTTTAAGCAGGGACCTTGGGAATGTAAAAAAGGCTGCAGGAATGGACTCTGATGTCTTAAACAGTTACGTGCTAAAGCTCGAGATGGGGCTGGAGAAAGTGAGGAATGTCTTGCAATATGAAAACCCCGAGATGCCGGGGGAGTTCTTTGGCTCTGTTAAGACATTCCTCAAGAAGGCAGAGGAACAGATTGCGAGAATTAAGGAAGATGAGAGAAAAGCTCTGTCACTTGTGAAGGAAGTAACAGAGTATTTCCATGGAGATGCTGGAAAGGAGGAGGCTCACCCTTTTAGGATCTTTGTTATCGTCAGAGATTTTCTCTCTGTGCTGGATCATGTGTGCAAGGATGTCGAGAAGATGCAGGAAAGGGCTGCAATGGGGTCTTCAAGGTCATTTCGGATATCTTCGGCTGCTTCACTGCCAGTTCTGAACCGGTACAACGTCAGTGACACCAGGAGCTCCGATGAGGAAAGCTTGTCCCCATGAGATATGTCTTTTCGCATCTGTGATTCGAGTGCAGAGATAGAGGGGGAAGAGCTAGTTTCTTCCACCGAGAAGTATGTTGCAACAGTAGGAAATTGGAGAAATCAACTTCACAAGACAAGATTTTCTCACCCACACAACGATAAAATCTTTGAAACTCCTGCAGGAATTTTTGGCTTCGGTTGCAGATCAGATCAGTCCGCAGATGAATAAGGAAATGGAAAATCGTGAATGGACAAAGAGCTGTACTGTATATTGCATATGAAGGGAAATAGAAACAAATGCTTTTACATCCAATCTCGATACAGCTCCTCCACATCATAGTAAAATTTTCATTTCCATGAGAATCCAATAGAGTCCAAAAGCAGAACCCCAGATCTTTTCCGTGTAATGGTCAAGGTCTGCATCTCTGTTTTTGATGACTGCATATAAGTGGATGCTCATTCTTCTTAATGCGCTTTGTCGGCTTTAGAAGGGGTTTGGTGCTCTGTTTCACGACGACAGACAGTACAGTATCTCCCAAGATTTACTCCTCCCTTTGTCATTTCTTTTGGTAAAAGAAGCCACAAAGCAGCTCAGAGATGCTTCACAACCGCCAACCAAGGATTGGTTTGAACACTTGAATATGGAAAAGGACGGATCCCATTGCTAGTTGATCAAACGGCACAATATTAATCAAAATATCCGCTGGCAATGCTGACTTTAAAAAACGTGCGGTAGCATTGCTTCATGAGTATATTTCAAAAAGAAAAAATGTTGTTAGATCACTGCAGCCCTGCATTATCATACAGCTTTGCAAGGTGTTGCTGCTGATATGCTGTGACTAGTAGAACAAACTTTGTTGGCTTTGAGGTCCACTGAATTTCTAGAGCGAGTGGTGTTGCTCATATTTTATTCTGATACTGCAAGTCTCACTCTTGTCAATCCCTCCGCATATACAGTAACTTCTATTCAATAAATAAATAAATTACTTTCTAAAATAAAAAATACAGCTCTGCAAGGGAAAATTCACGCCCCAAGTCAGAAAATTTCCCCAGCGGAGACCGGACTGCTCCAGTCATTACCTCTCCTAAAACTCCGGACGAATAATACACAGCCTTTTGAGTGCTTCAGTGAGAATCAGCAATCAACAGCCCCTTTCATTCCTCCTCACACCGGAATCATCTTCAGACCAGCAGAAACAGGCATTCCTAGGAATCCGAGGAACACGCTGAGGAACCACTGGGCAAAGGAGAGAGGCGTGGTGTTTGCAAAAGTTCCCAGGTACTCGACGATTATGACTTGGAAGAGTACGGTGCAGCTAAGGACTCCAACAAAGACGTAGTTGTCGAGTATGCCCCTGAATACATCTATCTCCTCCATGTCACGTGAGCTTATCTCGTTAAACACCTGAACAAAGATACGGAACCAAATCCTCGTGAGATTCTCGATCAGCATGTCCTCATAAGGTCCGAGTTCGTGGAAGCTTGATCAATTCTTTTCTCCGAGGAAATACTAGAAAACTAGGAAATGTTCTTGAAGATAAGGATGAATAAAATTGAAAAAGAAGAGCGGCAGCCAGAGCCTTCGGAAGGAACTCACCTGACAGAAGACAAACGAATTAAAGATGAGGGTGTTCAAGATAAGGTCTGAGCCTGGACCATCGAGCCCAAATAGTGCTTTCCCTTTCGCCTGAAGAAGCCATATCACCAGAAACTGATACAGGGACTGTCCCAAGATGTTCCTCCACATCACATTGGTTATGAAGTTCCCTTTTCTTCCAACAGGTGGGCGCTTCATCAGCTCATCACTGGGAGGCTCGGTCGCAAGGGCAAGGGCACCTAGTGTGTCCATTATCATGTTGACCCAGAGTAGCTGAGCAGCTGTGAGAGGAGCAGACCCTGAAACAAGATTCATTTGAGAGCTATCATCGTAGGTCACCTTTTCTTTTTCTTTAAAAGAAACAAAAAAAAAGGATTAAAAAACTTGTACCAAAAATAGTCTCAGTTTGTTACCAGTCAAGCAGGCGGAAGAGAAATTAACAATCAGTGCGACCACGTTAACAGTCAGTTGGAATTGCACGAACTTCTGAATGTTAATGTACACTGATCGTCCCCATTTACCCACAGTCACAATGGTTGAGAAATTGTCATCCAAGATGATAACATCTGCACTCTCCTTAGCCACCTGAAATTAAGAAAATTTTGGAATAAGATATACTTAAAAAAAATTCCATTGGTTCAATTAACAGAATTTTCAAAAAGAGAGCGACCACCAAGCTGACAATCTTGGCAATGAAGTTTGATCACTAAACATCAAGTTCTGTAATGTCTTAATCTTTCTGACTGCTTCAAAGTCAGGTTGGATTCTTGCACCCAAAATTTAGATAGGCATATCCATATATTGTACTCAAATAGATAAGTTAACAAACCTCTGTTCCAGCTATGCCCATTGCTAGTCCAATATCTGCCTCATGAAGTGCTGGGGCATCATTTGTTCCATCACCAGTCACTGCTACAACTTCATCAAAAGTAGTACGCAAGTGCTTGACCAGTGCGTGCTTGTCTAATGGTGAGGATCGAGCCATCACCTGAAAATAAAATGCATAGTTTCAATTAAAAGATTTGAATAAGTCTAGAAAAGCAGTTTAATAAATCAGACTAATCTATAGCAATTAAGAAACATATGAAACCTGAATTTTTGGGATTAGTTTGAGCAGCTCTTTCTGGTTCTTCTCTCGGAAATCTAGGCCTTCAATCGCTATACCATCATCAGTAAGGATACCACACTCCCTTGCAATCGCCTTGGCAGTGTTAATATTATCTCCAGTAACCATTCTTACATTGATACCAGCAGAGCGACAAACTGCAACAGATTCCTTTACACCAGGACGAACGGGATCCCTAATGCCAACTATCCCAATGCAGGTATACCCCGACTCGGGAACTGGACTGTCCCCAGAGACCTCACCTCCCAGGTCCTTGTAAGCAAGACACAGAGTCCTAAGGGCCTCACTCGCAAACTGATCGATCGTGGCCTTCAGGTGGTTACTTGACACTTCATCAAGTGGGACAACTTGGCCACTTGAATTGATGAACTTGTCACAGGCAGCGAGTATTATCTCCGAAGCGCCCTTGCAGTGGGCCCTGAACCTTCCCTCGGGGAGCTCGACTACAACCCCCATCCTCTTCTTGGTCGAGTTGAAAGGCTCTACCTTGATGAGCTTTGCTGATTTCCGCTCAGTTTGGAAGTTGCCACCCAGAGATAAACCGAACTCTAGTATGGCTGTCTCGGTTGGGGTCCCAAGGATCTCACGCTCTCCATTCTTGTTCACAACTACTTCTCCTCCCGTGTTAGTGAATATCGACTGGAGAAGGATGTTCAGCACCAGATCAGGAATTTCAGAGGATAGACCTGTGCCCTTCATCACTTCCTTAACATTCATGCATACACATGATTTCACAACAGTCATCTGGTTAGTTGTTAATGTGCCCGTCTTGTCACTGCATATGCTAGTGGCAGACCCCATAGTCTCACAAGCTGCCAAATGGCGAACAAGGGCTTTTTCATTCATCATCTTCTTCATGGCAAAAGCAAGACTTAAGGTCACAGCTAATGGCAGCCCCTCAGGAACAGCAACAACAACAATAGTAACTGCAACAGCGAAGTATTCCAACATTACTAGTGCATCGTCTCCTGACCAGCTAAGGAAAGTCCCCTCATGCCATTTTCGGCTAACTAATCCTTGCACTAGAACGGAAAAAGTAACTACTGCAAAGAAAAGGCCTATCTTCCCAATAATAGTGGCAACTCCATTCAGCTTAACCTGCAGCGGAGTTTCATCATCTCCTCCTTCGCTCAGAGTTGCCATTAATTTGCCCCATTGTGTTCTCATCCCAACAGTGGTTACCAGCATCTGGCAATACCCATCACAGATTTTTGTTCCAGAAAGCATAAAAGGGTTCTCAACACTTGCCATTACCGGTTCGCTTTCCCCAGTTAAACTCGATCCATCAATTGACACAGGAAAACCAGAGATAAAAAGCCCATCTGCAGGGACTTGGTCTCCAATAGAGAGATGCACAATATCCCCTGGGAGTAAATCATATATTGAGAGTTTCTGCCTGTATCCATTTCTTGTTACCTGGATGGTTATCTTCTTTTTCTCATTGTCCAAGTCCTTGAACTGCAAAGATTGGCGATAATCACTTGCTGCTGTTACAACAACGACCAACAAGATACTTGCGACAATTCCGAGGCCATCATGGGCACCATGAGGCCATCCTTCCATTGCAATGCCAACTATCAAGGAGACAATTGCACATGCTGCAAGGATCACGAGGGTCATGTCTTGTAAAGATTCCCACACAAAGACCCAGAAGCCTCGAGATTTGCTCTCAGCAAATTTGTTTACGCCGAAAATCTCTTGCCTACGGTCCATAAGCTCAGAGTCAGTAGTGAGCCCATTGGTGAATGATGTGGAGAGCTTTTCTGCAATACCATCCACTCCACCATGGAACTTCAGCTTCTTCATATCATGACCCTCAACAATTGATCCTAGCTCTTCAGCACAAATCTGAAAACCAGCCGCTTTGACTTCCTCAGGGACAGTATAGTCACTTGGACGAAAACCTGAAGGTCAAATTACATTAGGGGGCATATGATTTTCCTTTATAGTAGATCAACATTACTGAGATTAATTATAGTTTAACTCACCTTGGATGAACTGGAATGCAGCCTTTGACACCAGCACTGCAATTCTCAATTTCTCCTGCAAGGTGGGAAACTGATAAGAAGCATGGGACCAATCCAATAGATTTTATCTTCAATTTTCAAAACTCTTCTGGAGTGATATTTAGTTAAGCAAAAGCATAAGGTCAATTTCAAGGAATAGCATGCCTTATAGCAAGTATGGAAAGATAGAGAGTATTCTGTTACCATGTGCTAACATACCAGGGAATGGATTATAAAAAAATCACCCAGCGATAACTCCCTTTCTTTCAGTAGAAGAAGACAAATCCTTATGGAAGAGATTTTTTTTCCCATTTTTTCATCTATGTTTGAAGAACAAGCTTGAATGCCAGGTTGACAATAAAGTTTCTGTATTTGAAATGCATCGCGAGGCATAAAATTTGCTGCAAGCAAACTGGACATAAAATGCAAAAGAAAAAAAGAGAAGAAGAAGAAAGAAAGAGAGTTGCACCTTGAAATATCCATTATAAAATAAACACAAAATCTGGCAATAAGAGACGTAGAAATCATGATAAGATGACTTTAAGGTAAATTAAGGTAATCATCTTTTCACACATAATCCGAGGAATAAATGCAAGCAGCCACCTTTCCTTTGAGTAGTAGATCACACTTTTTAGGATCCAACAAATTTTCCCTCATAGAATGTTCATGGAGGAAAAAAACTGCCAGGGAACAGGGCAGCAAAGCAAGAAGCGTAGATTTTCCACTCTGTTTTACTATTGACTGATATCCTAGAAATTATATCATTATGTAATGAATTACAGAGCACAAACTTCATCTTGATCAAAGTTCATAAGTTGTATATCTTGTCATTGTCGCATGCTGAGGCTTCAAACTCGCACTTACCTTGCTATTGGATTCACAGTCTAAATTCCACACACTTAGAGCATTCAATCGCAAATACAAAATGAGCTTCTCATCCAACAGACACAATGCAGCAACTTCATCTACAGTTTACAGGATTACATAGACATGTAGAGAGAGAGAGAGAGATACCTGATTGGTGCAGCGCATAGCAGCAGCCTCGCCCCGCTTAGAGAGATTGGCCGTAAAACGGAACCTCCGCTTCGGGTTCTTCACCACACCACAGAGCTTCCTCCACCTCTCGAGCACCTCCTCTGAGGAGTGCTTCGCCTTCACGTCAAAGTTCTCATTCAAAAAACTCTCCATGATCGCGCGCCTTTGGTCTACCTTCTTCCTCGCTCCTCTTCTCTCAGCTCACACAAAGCCGCTTCACCTCTCAAACACCGGATTGACCAGTGCAAGACATTAAATAGGAGCTGCCCCCAACGCGTCCCCTCAGCAGGGAACGTAAAGATTCTCTCTTTCCAGAGCGGGAAGCTGACGCGTGAAGGAATAGTAAAAAAGACGAGCTGAGGAATGGGAATTTGCAAGGCAATTTCCCTCTATTCCCTACCACCGCCCACATGTCGCCCTCTCTCTCTCTCTCTCTCTGTGTGATCCCGGGGAGTGCGACAACGTCGACGGGTTGTGGACACGGTGAGGAAGCAGGAGGAAGACGAAGACGATTGCGGGACAAAGATCCGAAATTTGGTGCAGCCTTCCATTTCCTTCCTAGTTTCCTGGAAGTCGGCTCGCACAGGTGTCAGTCAAAGTTTGCACCATTTTTAGTCGTTCTTTTTTCTCTACATGTTTTCCCGTTTTAAGTTTTTTTAACTCCTTCCCTTGTCCAAACTTTGGCATTTCTTTCGTTCATTTAATTCTATACAAGCAAAACCTTCGACACGCGTTCACTGGAATCACCCAGTACCTACTTACCTATGTACTCCTTGGCCCTCATCCGCTCAAACTTGAGCAACATATGTCCATTTAAAGTGAAATCCTTTTAACCATCGATTTTCAACAATCACCATTCTTGGGAAAAGGAACGGTATCACCCGAATCCACTGAGGCGAGCTTTTTTGAGGGTATGATCAATGATATGGCCTTTATCAGCGGAATAGCAGTGGTGCATTCTGGTAGCAGAATATCCGTGTTGAGAATTACATCCATGGCCGTGAAGTTTTCAGTGGACTTTCCACAGAGTCCTTGCATCTGTAGAGCGGAGGAATTTCCGGGGCAACTGCAGCTAGAGCATTCATCTATCAGAATTCTCCAATCCGTGCCATTGCCGAAACTGATCTGCATGTGATTCGCTATCCACAGCTACTGCTAATGTTGAAGGCCCGAACTGAAAACCCCGGCTGAGCTTTTTACTCTGAACTCAGATCCTGTACCGGGAGCTCAAGGGCACTGAAGCAGAGGCTTTCTTGGGCCGAATTCAGAACTCGAAAGACACCAATCATCGAAGTCCCCGTGATTGTCACATGCAAGAAGGGAATCTCACACGCAAGAAAGCACTGTTCCTTCCCAATGCCATACCTAGAAGAAGCATTCACAATCTATATCGCATCCTTGATACAATTATACTTTAACAGCCATTAGCATTTAAATAGTTATTTGCAAATGAACTACACAAACAAGACGCAAATGGTGGAAGAGGAAAAGACACTGCCTTGCTCAAGCCAAGCCTAAATGATAGACAAATTGGTGCGTGAGTGATCGCAGTTTCAAGGACCAAACGCCACAAGCTCATGATAAACGATCTCAAACCATCATCTGTTCAATTTTTCCGTGTAAAGCAGTAAAGATAACTAAATCCTCATAAGGGACTAATGTAAATTAAAAGTACTAGCAACTACTCACATCTGTTCCAACCCTACTGCAAATTCACTGTGTATCGAACGACCATCCCACCTCAGGTATTGATCAAGGAAATAAGACTATGCTGAGCCCAATCACAACTTAATGATCCAGCCAGCAGACCTCAATTCCACCTCATTCTACCAGGGGACGAACACCACAAAAACAGTAAACCCCTTGTTCAGATTCTATCTACATTGCTGCCGACTGCAAAATTCTATCCTATCCTAATACCAAGCTTAGGAATCAGAAGGCGCCATCCCCAGACACATAAAGCAGAAAAATCCAAAATTTTCCGAGGAAGTGACAGAAAAGGGATGACAAATGGACGAAAAGCAGATGGGTGATAACAGGGACCTGTGAAGGATCAAAACTTTGAAGAAAAGACCAAAATAAACTCCACTGAAGCATCGTCCGCGATATGAAATAAGTTCTTCCCCAGATCCAACTAGCAGCAGCAGACTCAAATTCGAGCATAGAATAAAATACAGCTACTGAAGCATCAGAATGTAGCAGTAGCTTCTAACTTCTAACAGTTCCGCCAGAAAACAAGATGCAAAAGCAAATTTTAAAATTAAGTCTTCCTCTCACTCTTCACTTGATATGCTTAATCCACATTCTCCATGATATCTTCGGCTGTGAATTTGGTTCCCTTGTCCTTGTCAGCTGCGGCGCGTCCCTTAGCCTTGCGGTCGAGAAGCGACTTCCTGTCCTTGTCGAGCCGAAGCTTCGTGATCACCACCTTCGACGGGTCGATCCCAACATTGACGGTAGCCCCGTTCACCTTCTCACGAGTGATCCGCTCAATGTGGATCGCCCACTTCTTGCGGTAGACCTGCACGACCTTGCCCTCGCGGCCCTTGTAGGTACCCCTGACGACCTGGACCTCATCATCCTTGCGGACCGGCATCGACCGGACGTTGTACTTCGACCGGAGATCAGAGCTCAATGGCGCGCTCATCAGGATCCGGCGGACGCTCGACGGCGCCGTGAAGTGCGCCTTCCGGTTCTTCCGGCGAGAGCTGCTGACCCTCGGGTTGTATTTCATCGTGGAACTGAGGTGTGCAGGCAAGATGAGAGACTAGGGTTTCTGCCTCCGCGGATTGATATATAATTAGAGAGAGAAGACAGACGGTTGCAGTGGGCTTTGTTTATGTGGTTGTTTCAATTTCTCAGTAGTTTGGGCGTGGGCCTGAATCTGGGCTCGGTCTTGGGCTTGATTATGGGCTTTTAATTGGGCTTAGCCCTTATTAGTCTTGGGCTTGGTTAACCCAAAAAACAGTAGTTTTTTTCGTATTTCGATGGGGTTTCCGGTTAATTTCCTTAATCTCATCATCTTCAAGCTATACTACATACAAGCTGAAGGCAGTCTGGAGCATAGATTTTGGGAACTGAAAATCCTAAGCTTTTGCTCTTGTGCTTGGTGGAAGCTTCTCAAGCTTCGACGCATTCCATATCCATTGTGCAAGATTTCTATATGGGACAGTCGAAGCACAGTTTTTCGGTTTGATAATCGGACAAGAGAAAGCCCCCTTGATGCTCAATTCAATATCAAACATGGGATCCCCCTTTATACAACAGTGACTAAAGCAGTTAATGATCAGAGATTGTTTCAAGGATCATTTCCTGAGAAAGACAAGAAGGAGCTGCAATCTTGGTTAATGAGCATCCAACTGTATGAAGGGCAAAGGAGATAAAGTGATTATGGTTGACTCGGGTAAATGCTCATTTTCTATTACAGAAGCATATGGCAGGTTCTGAGAATTAAGAGCAATAAAGATCGTCCGGGGAAATCTATGTGGTTGCAACACGTTATCATGTGCCATAATTTCATTAGGTGGTTAACTGTCCAGAGCAGATTCTACACGATGATTAAAATTGTCGATTTTGTAATACTGCAATAGAGTGCCCAGATCATCTGTTTTCTAACTGTCAATTTATAAAGCAGGTATGGGAAAGAATGATGCGCATATGTGTGGTTTGACTAGGTCTGTGAAGGACTGGGTTGACGAGTTTTCCAGGGCAGTAGAACAGCTGTTGAGGTGGGAATACAATTGTCATACTGCTGAAGCTTGCGTGGAGTACTTACTACACAATTTGACGAGCTCCGAATGAGTTGTTGAGTAGAAAGGATGTTGCTACGATAGATCAATTTCGGTGTAGCATCAGAAGCAGTGTTCAAGGCTGTCTATTTGGAATTTCTAATTTACAAAGGCGAACTACTACAAGTTGGCACATGCAACTACTAAAGTCTAACATGTACAGTTCGGAAAGGAAGGATTAGGTGGAAAGGACACAACCATTCATTCCTAGGGCGAATGAGGCTGGCAAGTGGCAAGAAAAGGCATCTGGTTCTCTTTTGCTTGATGATACAACGGCATTCTGGACAAGGAACGAGTATTGATTGAAGAGTGTGAGACTAGTTGGGGAGATTCGGGGAGGGATAGAAAAGCTGGTACGTTGAAGCTACTGGTTGAGCCTCTCGGTAGTTTGTGACAAGGCTTGGGCAGCTGGGGGCTCACTCACCCGCCAAGACAGATCTTGATGCAACATCATTTTCATTTCCCTATCGATGGTGGTTGTTCATTAGAACCATGAATGTGAGGAGGTAGGTGATCACAGCAACATCAAAAGTAGATAGTAATAAGTTATAACAAAGTATGAATGCTGAAGCAGAGCAACACAATGAGAGCGTTAGAAAGCCATGTTTACGGCCAGCTTTAGCTCCATACAATCTACAAATGTGCTTTTCATTATTAATGTTTTGAATATCCAACCTCAGAACGCAGCCTCCAGGAGACAACAGCAGCACAGCGCCAATAAACTGCACAGGAAAACTGCACAGCCTCAGAACGCGGCATCCATGAATCATTTGTACCATTCTGACACTGTGCAAGCGTGCAGGATCGATGAACAGACAAGTATGAGCATATTCGTGCAGGCTTCAGAAACAATGACTGTGGAGACCAGGGATGACTTGTATGAACCCATAAACTTCATGGACGGAAGCATTGGATACGGTGAAAAGAAATTTAACCAAAACGAACGCTTACCATGCCTCAACACAGCTGGTTCCTTTATCTTCTTTGGGAGGAGGCCGTTGCTGGTAATGTGGTGGTGGAGGCCCATACGGATATCCCATTCCCTGTGGCTGTGGAGGGTACCCTGGTGGTGGGTACCCTTGCGGAGGATATCCTGTCAAATTTCCCCCAATTTCAGTTTTGATAAAAATCAGAGAATGTTCTGATCAACTTTGTCAGTTTTAGTTTCCATGATTATCAAACAACACATTTTCACTTCAATCATACACATACATATGCACGTATGCAGTGATGAGAAGATTTCAGATCAGAAAACCAGCCCTGAGTCTCTAAGCGAAGAGTAATACATCCATAGCATACCTTGCGGAGGAGGGACACCGACGGGTGGTTGATTCTGGTAGTAGTAACTCATCTACGTGTCTCTCGGTATCCTCTTCTCTACGTCGGATCTGTCGACGCCGGGGACTCCGATTGGATCGAGAGCAAAGACAGAGGGGGATTGGGGGAGTCTATGCGTGTATGTACATATAGAATGAGAATTCAAGAGTAGTGCATGAACCGTTGGGGAAGCTCTCGGGCAATTTCTAATCCAAAGGGAAATTATAAAATTGGCGTTGACTCTCGATGTACGTGCAAGACTTTCACGATAAAAACCACAAGTCTCCGCCAATTTGCTCGTTCAACTAACCACAATAATGACGAAAGTAATAATTGAACATGACTGGGTACATAATATGCTCTCGATAACTCATAACAACGGAAACACTGAACAGTTTCGACTTTGTCATTCAGTAAACGATGGAACTCTCCCCCGTCATCGAGCTGGCGAGCTGATGCGTATGATTTCATGCCGAGCTCGAGTCTGGGAAGCAAAATTGAACAGCGGCCCATATCAGAGTTTTATAATTTCCGATGAGAAGTAAGCAGAAGCCGCGCAGAAGTTGACATGTGAGTATTCGTCGGAGCGAGAAGAACGAGTCCGGCTGGATATTTCCATTGCACTTCAGAAGAAAGCTTATCTCTCTCTCTCTCTCTCTCTCTTTTTTACACTACAGTATTCTAGGCCACCTCAAGATAAATTTACAGTCGAGTCGGGATTTCTGAAAAAATTTATGTCAATTCTGTCAATCTGAGATTTAATTATTGAATCACCTATTTAGATATACAGTAAAAAGTATTATTTCAATTTGGAAGAAAGAAGAAAGCCTATCTCATCTTTTCATCCGCTTAACTTAAAAATCTATATCCCTGGAGCGGGAAGAAACCTAATACATACATACATACATATATATATAACAATGCTATTGTATGATACCTAAAATAACTAAACTGTATCCAAACTAATTGGGGGTGTTCGAGCACATTATCATTAAGTTAACTAAATGATAGAATTCTCTTCACTAATATATATTTTCTCGTCACAAATTAAGGATAATATTTATGAATAATGATATTGAATTACCTCAAATAACCCATAGCTATATTGACTAAGAAAAAAAGAGAATTTTGATCTTTACGGGTCTGCAAAATCTTAGATACCCATAAGGTGAACACATTCATGTCGAGTTCTCATCTATCGTAATCAATCAAATGTGTCCATTTTTTTTTCTATTAGTAAGTCTACTATTCTGGAGAGGCTCAATTAGGTCAAGTCATCCTTTTAATTTGGGCCCACGACAACATTACATGACAAGCATCTCATCCTAGAGAGGCCCACAAAAAACAAATGCCACGTAAGCGTTTGGTCATTACACGAGCTATTCACCCGACCACTTAGATTTTTGCGATGGGCTTAATTGACTAATGAGACCATTAATATTACGACCTAAACCGAATCCAAACGTTAATGACTCAGATTAGCACTAATCAATTTTTTTTAGATTATCTCGAAATTGTCACATTCTAGACTTTTTCGTGCAACTTTCTACGACATGAGCGTGCACATCACGGCTTTTTTTCCCAAATTAACAATTATTTTTCGTTTGATCTTTCGGGAGGCATTGGCGTGCAAGTCTCCGTCAGCCACGTCACCACTGTGCTCGGTCAACGGTGTTCGATTTGATCAGCTGGTGATACGGTGATCAGATCACTCGCCTTTTCCAGTCTCCATGGATTCAGATGAAAGAGTGATTTAGAAATGCCCGTCGCACCTATTGAAAAACGAATCCGTTAACCAAGGAAATAAATTTTCCGAATTTATTTTTTTATTAATAAAGTTTTTAAAAAAATCATCAGAGATGCGAACTAAAATTTTATTAATTAGAATTTTTTAGATATCCAAATTTAGATTTAACAGAAAATATCTCCGAGGCAGCCGCCAAAATTCCACGTGTCATGAACTGGATTTTTTTTTCTTTTCATCTTTCGTCCCAAATCGGTGACCTTACAGATTAATAGCCCCACGAAATGATTTCGACTCTGGCATCTCAGCATCTTCTTCAACGATTCTCTCTTTCTCAGAATAACCGAATCTCTCTCTCTCTCTCTCTCTGTCTCTCTGATATATAATACGATCGCGGAGCGCATATTTTGGGGATCGCCCTTAAAACCAAGCTTGGCAGAGCTTATTCTTGTCATCACCGGGTTGGCGGTTAGATTTTCCCGTTGCTCCCTTGTCGGGTCCATTTGGCTTAGAATAGGTTCAATCAAGAAAGTCCTCTCATTTTTTCCGCCGAAGGTATCTTCATAACTCACCGACAGAGAGAGGGAGGCACCGGAGGAGAGAGGACCGCCATCTGGGTCTTGTGGTCTTAGCTGGGCGGTTTTTTAAATTCGGAGGTAAAAACTCTCTCTTGATTCTGGATGCTTCTTGGGTCATACTTCAATCTCTTTCCTTTGATCGCGCTTTTGGTCTCCGCCGTTTGGCTTCGGAGAGGATGGCGGAGAGTGAATTGGGTTTCAGCCGGGATGGATATTCGCCATCGGCATTTGCTTTTCTAGCTCTGCACTGATGGGCTGATTGCTTGAGCTCAATTCGAATTGTCATAGGGACATGCATGCTGCTAGGATCTTGAAATAGGTTAGGAGTTTCGAGATGAATGGAGGGAGAGAGAGAAGAAAGTTTTGAGGCGACCTATTGTACATGTTAAACCTAAACCATTCTCGTTTACATTTTTCGGCGGCCCATCATGCTGCAAGGCTTACTTATTGGAAAATCAAGTTATCAGATGCTAGTCCTAATATCAAAATATCAAGCTCTCCAGTCTTTAGGTCTGTTGATATTGTTTCTCGATGCATTGATTTACAAGCTCAAGTGGTAGGACTATAGTTGTCTTTCATCAGAAAAAGAGAGAGAGAGAGAGAGAGAGAGAGGGAAAGAAAATGTTCATGAGGGACACAGAACATGGAAATCTTTGTAGAAATTTGAAAAGTTACCTGCAGCTAGATCTAACCCCTTAAAGGAAGGGTTGAGGCCATTAGTCGACAGCTCTTTAAAGTTTAAGGCTGTCAGATAGTGACTGCATTGCATTTGTTGTTTACAATTGGTTTGGTGCTCCTTTTATGGGGAGATTGGAAGCAATTAAGATATGGTTATGGTAGGTGCCATCAAAGTTTCATAAAGTTTGGTTTCAGTTATTTATTTTTATACCTGTGCCTTATATTCCACCATATTGAGGGCTCAGAACTTTGCTTTGTTGGGTAGGACAGAGGATGAAGAGGGAGCATCAGGCTAGGGAGAACAGCTCTGAGATGTCTGGTGAGATATTAGAGAGCTGTCAGCATTGCTCTTCCAAGGAAGGGAAAGGGAAGAGGCTGTGGAAGAAGGTCAAGTATCAGCTTGTAGAGTACCATTCTTTGCCCGGTTATTTGAGGGACAATGAGTACATTCTTGGCCATTATCGGTCTGAATGGCCGATGAAGCAAGTATTGCTCAGCATGTTCACCATTCATAATGAGACACTAAATGTTTGGACGTAAGGACTCTTATATCAATATCTTTGCTTGTTAATTTTTGCAGAAGTTTTGATGGTCTCTCCTTCAGTGAGAGTCATTGATTTATGCTGCTGAAACATGCTGTTTGAGAGCCAAAATTGTGATTATCAGTTTCCAAATGGCAAGTGTCATTTGATCAATTTTAATAGTCAGTGTTGATTATTTGCTTTATACATGTCTGGTCAAGTGACAAAAATACTGCTGTCTCTGGTATATGATCATTTTGGTTTGGTCTTTTCCATTGGCATTATCCATTTGCTTTGATCTCTGTCTGAACAAATCGATGGTACTCCCGAATGGGTCTACCTTGTATTAAGTAAATTCTGCTCACATGAGCTTGCGTATGAAAAGAAAAGGGTGCATATAATATGTGCATTTATTTGCTTGTATTTTCCTTTCCTCTCCATCCTCTTTTTAAGAGTTCACTGTTGAAGGACAATAAAATGACAGCCACTGACGGATCAGATGTACTTTTGTTGTTAGTCTTGGGTACCTTAAATCAGAACAGCATTAAGAAACTACCAGCAGCATATTCTAATAAATTACTGCCTCAAGTTATAAAAAATGAAAAGATAAAAATTTCTACTTGATCTTCTACTCTATTATTATTCTTTGTCTTGCAGGCATTTGATAGGGTTCTTCATTTTCCTTTCCCTCACCATATACACTGCCATGAAGGTCCCGAATGTTGTGGATATCCACTCTATCCACTCTCTGCATCTTCCTGATGTCCTGAGAAAGGCCGATCTGCACAAGATGCAGTCAGAGCTAATGACCTGCCTCCCTTCCTTGCCACACATGCCCGATCTCCACAAGCTCCGGGAATCTTCCATGGATTTGCTCCCTTCTCTGCCCAGCTGGCATGTCATGGATCTGCTCTATAATTGCTTGCCTGAGCGGTTCTCCCATAATCACACCGATGTCTGTGTCCTGGTAATGATTGTTTTACCACTTTATCTGCCTCACCATTATTGGCTGTATGGAAATGCCCATTTTACCATTTTCTTTTTATTTTCCATCAGTTGTTATTCTGTTATCTGATCTGAAATACATGAGGAATTGCTTTGAGGAGTTATAGGGATCATCACTCTTGGTCCTCTGGTGTCCATACTCTTGCTTAAGATGGCATTGCATATAGAAGTGGTATATCAAGAGGCATATTCGTGACTGATTTCTATATTCTTGTTAATATGTGCTCTTCATATTCAATTTTTCCCTTGGTGTGTTGACTGGTCTTCACTAAATCTGTTTATGAAGTACCCTTAAGATTGCTGTGGTCAAGTATGTGTGTACTGGAAGTGGACCACAAAAAAAAAAAAACTAATAGGATGTGTTGGTTCACACTGAAGTTGGCACATTGTTTCTCATGAACTGTAGAGTACGATGAAGGAAGATGTGGTGAACATGATTGCTCCATTGATGACAAGACCGATCACAAGATGGCCATTCTTTGCATTCTTGGGCGGTGCCATGTTCTGCCTCCTTGCAAGCAGCACGTGCCACCTTCTTTCATGCCATTCCGAGCAAATGTCCTACATCATGCTTCGCCTTGACTATGCTGGGATTGCTGCTCTCATCTCCACCTCATTTTACCCTCCAGTCTACTATTCCTTCATGTGTGACCCTTTCTTCTGTAACCTCTACATGGGCTTCATCACTGTCCTCGGGATTTCGACCATCTTGTTCTCCCTCATGCCTGTGTTCCAAAACCCTGAATTCCGAACCATCCGGGCATCTCTATTCTTTGGGATGGGAATCTCTGGTGTGGCTCCAATTTTGCACAAGCTCTTCCTCTTCTGGCACCTTCCAGAGGCTATCCACACAACGGGTTATGAGCTTCTCATGGGCCTGTTCTACGGGATCGGGGCCATCGTGTATGCCACTAGGATCCCAGAGCGGTGGAAGCCTGGTAAGTTTGATATTGCTGGCCACAGCCATCAGCTCTTCCATGTACTGGTGGTGGCCGGGGCATACACTCATTATCGTGCTGGGCTTGTCTACCTCAAGTGGAGGGACATGAAAGGATGCTGAACAAGGGACTGTGATGGCAAGGAGTCTGTGATAGCATCCGTTTGTGGGGTCATAATGTTCAATTGTATGAATATGAATTAGCTGAAATGGTTGAGGTGGGTCGAATAAACAATATAGTGCAGAACCTAGTAGTTACCGTCTCAGCTGCATTTCAAAAGTTTCAGCTTGGGAGCCTCGAGGATCAAATTAAGGAACAGTTAGGGACTTAAATGTGTGGAAAGTGTAGTAGTTATGTACAATGTGAGCTAGGGGGTTGGGGCCAAGCAAGGTCCTTGCCTGTGGCATCTGTTTACCTATGTGGACAGTTATGTAAGTGTAGAACTTGGATCCTGGAGTTGTGAATGTGGTCTGGCGCAATTTCCAAAGTCGTTTGATACGGGTCGATTGATGAGCATAATATTTGTACGGATGATTTTGTGGCCATTTTCTGCTGTTCAAGACGACGAAACCTTGCAGAGAAAATGAGAAATCAGCTCACTTCACATGCTCTTGCTGGACTTGGAAAGGAGTGGACAAGGAGGACACTCAGCGTGACTCTGTCCCTTTCATAAGCCATATCTGATGGATCGTCCTTCACCTTACTGAGGAAAAATCAAGCTATGGGAGGAAATTGTTAATTGAAAAATCAACCTTCCGATATCAATCTAAGCCGATTGAGGCGTTCCTGAGAGTTCTTGATATAAAGTAACTAATGAGACGCAGGCCGAGAGGGGATCCATCTTATCCTCGGATTTCTTGTGACGCCTGCTCAGACATTTGATGGAAAATGTCAGTGTCCTTCCTGCCTAATCAATCAAAATCTTGAACTATTAACTTTTGGGGGGACGGCAACTTCAAAGTTTGTCTGTTTGTCGGTTTCCGTCAATGGGTGTCTTGAGTCTGTAACAATTAGGATGCGTGAATTCTGGGGAGTTAATTACACCAGAGGAGGCGGAGCCGGAGCCGGAGATGATTTTGGTGGGGAGGGGAACTCCCCTTTTTCTTCCACTCTCCAACCGGTCAAAGAAGAAACATCATTCTCAGATCAAATCCCCACCCTCAGCCTTCGCAAATCCCGTCAACACGATGGTCCTGTCTTTGACACTTCCACTTCCATAATTTGGAACTTACTTCTCACTTTCTCGATGGCATTCGATGACTCGAGTTGACTGAAACGAATGGTACCGACTGTGCAAGCAGGCGGAACACGACCAGTCCAACCTTGGTCGAAATTGAACCATACGAAGAAGCCATCGTCGCACAGCGCGGTGAGCAAGACGAATCGGATAATACTTTATGAGGGGAGCTGTGACTGAATTTTAGGTGGTAACCCAACACGGATCATGTGCAAAGCCATCGCTTAACTCATTAGCATATGTGGTGTGGGGAGAGAAAAGGCGAGGTCACATTGCACGAGAAGACTTAGGCGAAAGAAAAGGTAAAAAGAGGAAAGAGGGGTGAGTCAAGAGGAGCGGAAATTCTACAGGAGACTCCGGAGAAGAGGAGCTAAAGGGTTGTCGGCCATTGATTGAATGACACCCCCACCACCGCTCTCCGGCCCACGTGTCAGCCGTGGAGCCTCTATGCTCCGCCACACATCCCCCCAAAGGGCCCGGAGAAACGCCGTACTTCACGGACCCCTCCGTCCGCATTGATTCCTCCGCACAGGCCCAACCAAGCCCACTGTTAACGGAACCGCGCATTTTAGCCTCCCCGGCGCACCAAACCGACGCTCACAAGCCCCCCCCCCCCCCCAAGACAACCGAGATCTTCTCCGCAGAGAGACGAGGGGGATACACCTCCCGCATGCACCCGGCTCACATGAGCCTGGAGGGTTTGCTTATTCGGGGGGGAAAAAAAAATCCATCGAGATCACCCGATCTCCTCCATAGTTTAGATTTAGGGGCAACGATGGATTTCTTGTAGAAAAACACTGGTATGACGTTACCGAGGAAAACTTGTTGCGAACAAGAACATGTATTGAAAGGTGCCTTAGTTTTTTTTTTCTATCACAAGATCAAAATATGTTATGATGAAATAAAGATAAATAAATGAGTACGAAGTATTTTGATAACGAAAATTAATTTCTGAATAATAAAATTAGTATTAAAATATCTTAATGTAATCTCAAATCCTTAACTTGAGTAAGTGGCCATTAGTCTATCTTGACATACCCTGCAAATACAATAAGATCATGTATATAATAAATATACAACTTTTTAAGGTAATTAAGGAATATATACCTTTTTTATTTTAAATGATATCATTGTCCCATAATTAAAGAATACATCATTTAAAAACCTTTAAAAGAATCTAAGAAAATCATCGTGAATTTTAATAGATACTATAAAAAAAATATGAATTATAAAAAAAATCAAAACTCTAAAATATAATGATTCTAAAAATTTATTAACTTACAAAGTTTACAAGAATCGGCCATTGCGCCACTTAGATATACTGACAGGTACATATGCGGGACCCACACCTACGAGCGCCGGGTCCATCAGATTCTTCCTCCTCATTTACTCGCTCCACGCTGCCCTTTATATCACTGTCAGTTGGACGGAGACTGAGAGCAAGAACCAGAGTGACAGAGACTCTCTCTCTCTCTCTCTCTCTCTATGTTTATTCATGTGTATGCTCCCCCGCCATCAATTGACTCACCTACATCAGCGCAAATCAATTCCTTGGAACCGACTCCCTGCGATTCTCCGCGCACCCGCCTAAATTTTAGGCTTCCCGGAGCTGTGCAGTGACTTTGGAAAATTGTACACGCATGGCCGCCGCTCCTCGCTACCGGCTGATATAGATACGGTCATCCCGCCGACACAGAGCAGGGAGAGAAGTGGGATCTCTCTGCCTTAAAATGGTGTCCCCACCCGAGCTCTCTCAGCACCACCACCCCTCAATGGCCAAGTACTCCATCAGGGGCAGAGCGTCCCCATGGTTTACCGACGGCTGCCTCTTCCTAGGCGGCGCACTGATGGCCCTTCTGCTCGTATGGTCTTTCTCTTCTTTTCCCGGTCCAATCCCCGGGAACCCGGAGGCCTTAGCTGGGGCGAGGGTCGACGCTGGAGGGGCGGACCATCACTGCCGGGAGGCGCGTTTGCCGGACTCCCTGCACGACCCGCCAGAGAAGACTTTCTACGATGACCCGGAGTTGAGCTACTCCATCGAGAAGCCAGTGAAAGGCTGGGACGAGAAGAGGAAGGAGTGGCTGCGGCGGCACCCGTCGTTCGCCGGGGGGCGGGAGAGGGTCGTGCTGGTGACGGGATCGCAGGCGTCTACATGCCGGAACAAGATCGGGGACCACCTGCTGCTGAGGTTCTTCAAGAACAAGGTGGATTACTGCAGGATCCACGGCTGCGACGTGTACTACAGCAACGTACTGCTGCAGCCGAAGATGCATTCCTTCTGGGCCAAGTACCCGGCGGTGAGGGCGGCAATGTTGGCTCACCCGGAGGCAGAGTGGATTTGGTGGGTCGATTCCGACGCCCTCTTCACCGACATGGACTTCACCCTCCCGCTTGACCGTTACCGGAACCACAACCTGGTCGTCCACGGGTGGGCCCACCTGATTCACGAGAAGAAGAGCTGGACCAGCATCAACGCCGGCGTCTTCCTCATCCGGAACTGCCAGTGGTCCATGGACTTCATGGACGCGTGGACCAGCTCAGGCCCACAGAGCCCCGACTACGTGCGCTGGGGCCAGGTCTTCTCCTCCACCTTCAAGGACAAGATCTTCCCGGAGTCCGACGACCAGTCCGCCCTGATTTACCTCATCCTCAAGCACCGGGACCTCTACGAGGACAAGATTTATATCGAGGGAGAGTACTACTTCCAGGGCTACTGGGTCGAGATCGTTCCGACCCTTGACAACATCACCCGCAAGTAAGAAACTTTAAACCGATCGCTGCTGCAAACCACTGATAAAATCGACATGCTTGGCACGAAGAAATTAAACAAAGAAAATGAATTGAAAAATGTATCATGTGATATGCGACTTTCGCTTGGCATAGGTACGAGGAGATAGAGAGAGGCAAAGGCGAGGACGCCGGCATCCTGAGGCGGCGGCATGCGGAGAAGGTGAGCGAGTTCTACAGCGCGCAGTGGGAGCCTCAACTCCGGGAGGCCGGTTACGGGCTGGGGAGCTGGAGGCGGCCGTTCGTGACGCACTTCACAGGCTGTCAGCCATGCAGCGGCGATCACAACTTCATGTACTCTGGCGAGTCCTGCTGGGACGGGATGGTCCGGGCCCTGAACTTTGCGGACAACCAGGTGCTCAGGAACTACGGCTTCGTCCACCGGGATCTGATGGATTCCGACACTGTGGAGGCAGTTCCATTCGATTACCCGGCGGCCCGACGACCAGGCTGACGGGTTAAACCAGTCGATTGATTTTCTTCCTTGCCCTTGGAGGGGTCACAAGAATTGGGGAGGGTAGATTTTGTTTGCTTGCTCTGGTCAGTTCCTTGGGCTGACTGCTATCTGTATTGTCCGTCAGCATAAATCAAGCAGGACCGAACAGAATAAGATCTGTGAGGATCACCTAGTTACTGTATATTGAGTTACTGTATATTCAGTTCCTCCATGTCTGTCCATGTCTCTTCTCGTTGAATTATACACCGTATCACATGTTCTATATTTTCTGGCCCGACTGCATGGGACATGTTAGTGCTAGATTGGAATCCCGGCAGCACAAGTTGCAACGAGATTGATAAAATCCACTTCTTATAGTCAAAACCGAAATTATTAAAGTGAGTGATTACTTCACTCCGACCTTGATCCCATTTTCCGGCCTGCAAGGAGGAGGCTTTAATGCTTTCCCAGGCGGTTACCTGTGCCCGTGATGTATCTTTATTGACAGAATTCGAGCTTTTGGCCCCAAAAGCAAAAGATATGTTCGGCCACTGTCTTAAACGAAAGCCATGATTGTTGCTGTGAACCTCTGCATAATGGAGACGTTAAGGTCGTGGTGTCGGCAAACGGTGGTGGTGGCGATGGTACTGGCCTTTTATTTTTCTTTTCTTTTTTCCTTAATTTATTTGGGATTGTTTAAATCATTTGAGGCACTCTTTGTTGGTCATTTTGAGTCACTTTCTCCTACGCAATTACAAGTTTGACGAGTGGGCGAATCTTGCATTCTGGGATGTAGCCACTGGACTTGCGTGTCTAATTAATTATTGTGTCTGCGCCATATAAGAGTCTGATATGCCCTGGCCCCCCCTAAAATCGAGGTTTGGGTTTAACGAATGCATTTTTTTCCCAATTATTAAGAAGGATCATGATAATCCAATTTAGGGTTTTGTTTAAAATCAAGTTAGGTGAATGTTATGTTTAAGATCACTGAAGAGTCACGTCTCTAAGAAGGCAGAATCCAGCGGCAGCAGAAATGTCTGTGAGTAGGTAGGAATAGATGTTTGTGTCTTACCACCGTGGACGTGGTCGAATAGTTCAGCGCTTATCATTCAAATGTGAGGACTCGAGTTCGAGTCTCATCTGCAGCGGGGAGTTCTTAACCCTTTAAATAAGTTGGGGTTTATACCAAAAAAAAAAATAAAGAAGATGCTTGTGTCTTGCATGCGGGTACAGCTCTCTGATCAGCCTTGTGAAGCAATATTACATTATTATAATAATTTGGCATTAGCATTACTCAAAATCTTAATTAAAATGATTTGATGGGTATATATATATATATGTAGCAATATTTATCTATTATATATGAAAATTTTTATAATAAAAAGAATTTTATTTCTTAAAAAATTAACTCAATTTAAATTTAGATCTGCATGTTATGATACAATACAATGCAGAGTACAGATCTCAACCGTTAATCCATCCTTGATACTTCTCTCTAATTTCAGGTATTGTCCCCTAGTTAATCATCCATGTTAAGATAGGACAGGTTAACTAACTAAATTTCCTCCTCCGTGAAGCCATTTGTTTCTTCTTCTTCTTCTTCTTTTTTTTTAAATTCAATTGGAATTGCTTCCAGTAGATCATTTCCTCCTGCACTAGAAATCTTTACGCATCATCCTTGTCCCCAGGTTACCCCTTTTTAATACCATATGCATAATGATCTGATTGTACCATATCCCAAATTACATGAATACATGCTTGAAGCCTATGATTGTTCTCTGCAATCTCCCGGACCGCCATCACCGTCCCAGATAAGATTACGAGATGCAAGAGGAAGGCCTTCCGGATGTAAATGCAGTTCACGTTAGTCTTTATCTGATAGGCCCCCGTCTCCATACACCTGGAGATCTTATCCACCAGTAAAAAGATGCTGGGCGTTTTTCATGGTTCGGTGACACCGAGTCCGGTGGCATGGCAAAGGAGCTGTTTGCTGCGTAAGCCGGCTGCGGCCCGTACCAGACATGACAACAGATGTTTCAAAAGAGAGGGGATCACACAGAGATCTTAGAATGCCATTAGTTTTCATGTCTCAGCCACAAATGAGCAGGCAATGACGTAACGGATACTCTTCTCCCTCAATGGCTTGCAAAGCTGCCTCAATGCCCATTTAGACCGGTAAAATTACAAGGATGCTTCAACTCTTTTCGTGATTCGATTTGATTAGTGACGAAGTACCCTGCACAGGGCTTGTTCCTTTTTTACATTCAGCAAACACAAAAAACAAGGGTCCTCACCCGCTGAACTGCCACCAACATCCCCATTAACCCGAATAGGTTAGAGCACAACTATTGTACCAACCGCATCAATAGATCATTGTGTTGGCTTCTTCCTGCCCGTCCCCATCCCCGGCTTCATTGAACATGTATTGGCTTTGATACTCCATCAAGAACTGGGTCGACCTCTTCACATCTAGGAACAGCGTGTAGACTCTGTGAACGTCCCTCAACTCCACAACAGTCCCCTTCCTCTTCTGGCATGCCAATGCAGCTGAGATAATGAGGTTGATTGCATACCTCAAGGAAGTGTCCGCACCAATCTTTGTTAGCAGAAGCCTTGCCTCCTCAGATACCTCCACATCCTCTTCCTGGCACCTGCAACACTTCACAGAACCAGTTGATCGAACCTATCCAAATGTTAACCCATAAAGAAATCTCAAAATATATTAATCTCTCCCCTAGTTTTTTTGGCAGTCATCACCGATTTCTGTACTTCCACAACTTTCAGTCTTTTAAATATCTAATTGGCTACATAATCCCAGTTCAACCAGTTAAACTAGCCACACTATTCTCAAAACAAGGCCGCACCTGATGTCAATAATCTTGCGGATCTCATCTTCGGTGTAAGGCTGAGTTGTGATGATCAGGAGCCGATCAAGCAGGTCAAGTGGAATCCCATGTGGGGACTTATAGCTTGTTCCACGGATGGTGGTGATTCCTCTATTGGTGGCAATCACCAGGATTGGGGCCATCTCATTCTCAAGGGCACGATTGAGGAAGGAGAAGCACTCAATGTCAAGCATGTGGACTTCATCAATGAAGAGCACTCCTGGGACTATATCAGCCTTCCCCTCATCCCTCCACTCCATTACCTTCTCATCAACTCTCTCACGGACTTCAGATCGGATCTCACCAGTGTCACCAGTGAAGAGAGCCAAAAATCCTTGGGTCCTGCAATCGGAACCGTGTTTGCCTGTTATCAGGGATAATGATCTGGAAAGTAAAAGACTTCCTCTGCAGTATTATCAATCGTAAATAGGTAATGAAGGTGCAAGTGATTCTGTGCAACCAAATGTCATTGTCGCATCATTTGTCTTCAATCTACTCCAATTTCATAGCACTGCTATACAAATTTCAGTGACAAAACCCTCATTTCATGTTGTTACACTAAATTGAGAGACAAATACAGAGCTGATCTGTCAACTGAGACATGCAAGAGTGCAATTTTCATCTTTAATGCAAACCAAAGTATAAGTACCATAAAGAAATTAATGAAATCACCAAACCATGAAGTACCTGCTATTGATAACATCTATCTCATGAAGTGTGACACAGTGGACGATCTCCTTCCTTTTCTGCAACTCCCCATCAGGGCACTGTACGAACTTAGTCTGAGGCCCCATGGCATCATAATCCCTTGATCTCGTAAATGACCTTCCGAGCTTTGTGATTTTTCCCGAGGCTTTATCTATGGCAATCACGTCTCCACTCTGAACCTTTTCCTTGTTCAATGCCTCGATCATTTTTGCCCCCATATCATAAAGAGTCTCCATCTCTGTCGTCTTCAGAGTCAACTTGCCTGTCTTTGAGGCAGCACCAGCAACTGCTGGGCGGTCGATCTGTACCTCCACAACTTCTCCTTCTATGACCTCGGCTTCCTCCTTGATTCTCACTCCAATTGCTTTCCTATTTCATGATGCTTTTCACGACCCAATACCATGAAATAACCAAAAGAATAACCCATTGTACGACGCACTACACCGAGAAGCCTAATCAGCGAGCAACATCATTTAACACGTTTTCAGCACGCTATAATGATAATGAGGAAACTGACACTTATCATGATCATCTCATAACACCAACTAGCCCAAAGAAAATCATTTTTTGAACAACCAATGTTTGTCGATTGAGCTTAAGCACTTCAAACAACATGTTTTTGGGAATTGCCCGTAAAGTAACTGAACACACCTGAAAGCCTGCTTGAGAGCTTCAGTCTTCGACATCTCAAGAGAGAAAAGCTCACTGCCGGCGACCATTGCGAACGGAGTCTCCAGCCCGAGCGACTTGGCCATGCCCATGGCAATTGCGGTTTTCCCTGTCCCGGGCTGGCCTGCAATGAGAACCGCTCGGCCAGCGATCTTCCCCTCCTTGATCATCTGAAGAATCACCCCCGCGGCCTTGCGGGCGGAGGTCTGGCCGACCATTCCCTGCGAGACGGCGCGGGGCTCGAGGGAGGAGTCGAGACCGAGGCCACGGATGTGGGAGTGAGCGCCTATGCGCTCGACTCGGGTAAGATCTCGAGATTCCGCTGAAATCCTGAGCTCCGCCATGGCTACAGGGACCAGAGATGGTGTAGAAGGATTAGGGTTTTAGTCGGGGAAGATCCGGAGGAGCGTTGAGTGAAGTGAAGTGAACTGAGAGGTTTAGCGGCTAAAAAGGGTTAATTTCACTTCGCTCCCTAGAGTGTTCTTTTCTTACTTAGTAGCACCTATAGTTTAAACAAATTTCCAGCCATACCCTGATTTACATGAAATGTGCACTCGAGCCCAACCACAACCCCATCAGCACGGTACGTTGTCAGCGTCTCCATGGTGCAGCTGTGGCCACGGGGAATGGCACCATCTTAACCCCATCGGATCGGACTTCGACCCTTAGAGATCACAGGTGCGTGAGAGCATAAATTTCGAGGTAGAACTGCGAGGAAGAACATATCGACGCTGTACGGGCCACATCGGAGCTGAGGGCCCAATGGTAACCCAAGATTTGAGTCCTTCTTGAATTGTTACCGGAAATATTTGAAATATTAGGGCTGGGCCCAATTAATCTTCGTATGAGAAATAATAATAATAATAATAAGATAAATGAATAAAATTGGGATATTTGATTTTGGTCAAAAGGGGTCTGCTCTCATGAATTTTTTTCGATGGCACAATGGATCATAATAGAGATAATAGAAACCGATTTCAAAAGAAGCCCAATCTCAAAAAAGGCGAACGGGGAGAGAACTGCTTATGCCCATCTCAAAAGACCAATTCTGATCTAGTTCATACTTGGTGTACGGATATCGGTCTGGTTGGGTTCGGGAATCATTGAACCTTGGACATGCCATGCCCAGCTATGGCGTGGGGTGCACAGAAAAAAGCAGACGTTAATTAGTCCTGGAGGTCATTTTCACACTTAATCATCATCACCATCACGATCAATTTGACTATAATCCGTCCGTTGTTATATAGGAATTCAAATCGGGTCAGGTGAGGCGGAGGGCGTTTATTGTCAAGGCAAGAGTTGGGAGAATCCGGACGTAGTTCCCGGTGCACTGGCCTTTTTCGTTCTCTCTTTCTTTTTAACCGGAAACCGGCAGCTCGCCGCCGGCGTCGATAAATTCCCAGCCGTCGGAGCCATTGTCGTTCAGGATTGTTGGCAAGTGAGCTGACATTATGACGTACATGTGCCGATCCAAAAATAACCACGATTTTCCCATCGAACTATAAACACGTTCAGATGGATTATCCGTCAACGTAATACTACTAAGGGTCCAGTATAATTCGAGAACCCCGTATCCTCGAAGCCATTGGACCACCACCCCCCGTGGCAATCCCCCCCTCTCCCCGTATGATAAGTTCTGAGAGAAGTCTTTCCTCCTTTAGTAACACTCTACGAGCAAATAAGCGAGATTGTGTACTGTTCCGAAATTCACTCCCCGTATAATTTAGCGGGTTTAAGATTTCAGTTCAAATCATGAAAACATCAATTATTGTATCGCATAGGGTGATTAAATCAGCACTCGCACAATCTTGCCCCCACTTTTTTCTTCTTTTCACTTGCCAAAAGACAGTGTACGAGGAGCTGTGCCACGGTCTTCCTAGATTCGGTGGTTGGATTACCATTTTTCCCCCCAGTAAGAGTGGTTGGATTACTTGCTTAATTTGTGTCTCGGTTTGGTTGGCCGCGTTTCACTCTCACCCTGTTTTTCTAGTTGAATTTACTCTCTTTTCCCACACACATCACCCCCACGGGTGAATGAAAAAGATAGGAAATTTTGAACCGATCCAAAAAAGTTATAGTTTTGATGCATTTTACAAAATTCAGACGGTTTTTTAGGCAAAAATATCATGCGAGAAAGTGTGATTCAAATAAAATAACCAACATGTCCGAGATTGGTCTGAATTATACAACTACATTTGGAATTTTATTTTATTAATTATAATCATACGCTCAATACTCACTTTCCATGGTTCTGCTCCCTAATTGTACACTCTCCCTTCACATTCCTCAGTTTTTTAATATGGATTTAGAAGAATTTAGTTTCAATCATCCCACCATTGATTATAATTAATCCCTATCTTAATTGGTTATAAATGACAACACGCTAATGATATCTTTTATTAAAAATGGGGCCTCGAAAAGACCACACACAAAGCAGGTGGTTCTTTGTGACTTTAAATGATTATTGGTATGATTTTTTTAGTGCAAAAATATGGACTGAAAAAGTCGGGATCTGACTATTCGAAAAAAATCTTCCATCCGACCCATGGCATTTTCACCCTGCCTCTCATATTGATAGTCCAACTTGAGAGTTACATTAATCTATCATGGGATAGAGCTCTCCTCTATGATCGTGAGTTTTTCTCATCTACGAGACATCAATCTAATACTCTTTTTTTTTTACAAAAAATATATATTTTTCCCTTATTAATTCTTATAGAAATAAGGTTGTAAATTACACTTCACGTGGACGAAGGGACTTTGACGTGATATAGATCAAGTTGACGTCTAAGTAGGAATTAGTCTTAATTAATCGCTAGATTAACGACACCTCACGACTGTGATGTCGCAGGGAAGAAAGAATTGGACAGCCAAGTTATTTAACGAAATTATCGTTGTTTCTCTCTCTAATTATTTTTTTTCATCGATAAATCTAAAATGGAATAATAAAAATAATAAAGGAATATAGATAATATCATTATGAGAATTAAAACTATTATTATCATACTTTATTTTTTAAAAATAAAAATGATTACAATAAAAGAAATAAATTATTGAATATTCGTCCATCTATTTTATATAAGTCATACTATTTATCCAACAAGGCAACTTATAAGGAATCTAGAGTGGGGTTGGTAATTCGTGTCGTGTTATGTATTGTTTAAACAGTTCGTGTAAAAAAAACTCTCGACCCGTAACCCACTCGTATAAACTAAACGTGTCTAAATATGTTTAAACGTGTCAATTGTACATATATACAATTAGTATGCTTAATACTATAATAATAATAATTCAATTAAAATAATAATAATATTATTATAATAAAATTTAATATGATAAATTAAATTAATAATATGGGTAGTCAAATAAGTAAAATAAGTTATTATGATTAATACATATTTAATCATGTGAAATTAATCATATTTAATCAAATCATACAAATTTATCACAACTTCATTCGAACTAATCTAATTCCATATCATACCATTCAAAAATTACTGGCCTAATTAAAAAAAGTCAAACCTTCCAACAAAAGACTCAAGTGAACAAATTATTTAAAGTAAAAGAAAGGATTGAGACATTGCCTCATTGAACAAAAAAAAAGAAGAAAGGATTGAGACAAAAATGATGAGCTAATCGGGCATGTCATCGAACCGGCGGCGGTCGCCTCCCACCTTTCCCAGTGGACTGCCTCGGTTTTCCCGTGGTCAGGGACTCACCACATCACCCCATCTGTGTCCCATCAATCCATCTATGGAATCCAAGGTTGGATAATTGATAACTCATTTTGCTTCCTATTATGCGCGATGTAGCACGTCTGTCATTAATTATCCACCGTGAATGTGGTTGAGTAGTTTAGTACTCATTATCCCAATGGGAGAACTCGAGTTTGAGTCCCACTTGTGACGGGGAGCTCTTAACCCCTTAAATAGGCCGATCTGAGGCGATTCGAATTAATCAATTAGACAAAATTTAACTGAATACTGGCAATTTATACAAAAAAAAAATGTCATTAATCAACTTGTGGAGGTGACCACAACGAAAATCTGGCTCTCATGGTCTCTTGATATGTGCGTTAATCTCGATATGCAATTAACACACGTGCACATTGTGTGCCCGTATACTCTTGAGAACCTCCTCCAATCAACATCCTACCTCCCACTTGCACACATACATATATACATATAAATATATGCTATGTCCATATGCTGTGAATCTTATTCATGAACGTCGGCTGTGCGCCTATGTCAACGTATCTATCAATCCATTGGAAAATTGCCGACGGCTTACGTCGAATTGACTAGCACTTGACTCATTGAGAGCAAATGATAATAAAAAGGTACTGGCAATTGTATCGGAACGAAATAAAGTTTAGGACGTAATAATTTTAAGTTAATGACAAGATTATCAACAACGATAAGTTTTTTTATATTTTAATTTATAATAATAAATTAACAGTAAAAAGGAATTAAAAATTTTTAAATCATTCCACTATATTTTCCCTCGTAAAATCTCGATGTAGCCAGAGGTCACTGGGACCCGGTATCATCTGCAGCAGTGATTTTGCTAGATATTGATTGGATCTCCTCCTAATCCCTTATCACGGCATATGCCAGGTACGAGGAATATCAGACAACATGGCAATTAACAAGAAATCCAACAGTCAAACCTTCGAGCAAAAGGGCCAGAGGGACGAATTAATTATTAAAGCGAAAGAATGGGACAAAAATGATGAGCTAATCGTGCATGTCATCGCAGCGGCGGCGTCAGTCCCCACCTCTTCCCAGTAGACTGCATCCTTTTCTTTTCTTTTCTTTCACCGCACAAAGAAACGTCTTTTAAGATCAGATTAAAATTTATTAAAATATTTTTATTAATTTTTTATCTAAAATTTAATCGATAAATTATATATTTAAAGATTTAAAAAAATTATTAATCTAACTCTAAATTAATGATTACATTCTTTTCTTTAACCGAGTAACACCTTAATTTCTTTAATTGTTAAATGAATATGCTAAGGAAACAAAAGTTAAACTAACAAAGGGATTAAAGAATGTATACAATATAATAATTCATTATAGAATCTCTTAATCATAATTGAGTTGGATCCTATTTTTCTTTTATTCTTTTGCCTCCGTCTATTCCACCAACATATGAAACTCAAATTTTGATTAAAAAAGTACTTATTTTTCCTTTGAAATTTATGATTTACCAAGTGTCTTATTTTATCTTTGTAGAGGTGTGCAGAATGAAAAATCGACTAGCAATATCATCTCCTCACCTGTGTTATGTCCATATCATGTGTACCGTATTCACGAACTTCGATTTGTGTGCTCGTGTCAACATATCAATCCATTAGAATAAAAATCTATCGGAAAATTGCCGCCGGCGTATGTCAGATTGAGTAGCTAACGCACGACTTCCTATAATGCTCTTATTTGTATGACAATTAAAATTTTTATTCCCATGAACACGGGTTTTTCTTTAGATTCCAATGAAAATTCTTCATTCTAAAAAAAAATAAGATAAGAGGATATAATAAGTTATGGAGATAAAAAATTTTATAATTTTTTATAGAATATCAAGGAAGTTTAGGTTATGTACATTGTGTTCATACTAAGGAAGTTTCACCTTTATCATAAATTTCAATTAAGATTATTAGAATATTTTTTGATTAACTAATTTATGATATAGCGGTGAGAAGAAATAAAAAATTCAAATCTTTCCCCATCACATAATCAATGCATGCCAAGTTTACCGTGTTGGGATGGTTAAATTATGATATAATCCTTTACCAAGAAAATATGTATTGGTTTGATTTGACTGATCACAAATCTAAATATTATATAGTATATAAAGAAAAATCTGCTCACTGTACATTGTGCTCCTGCAAGGGAGGTTTCACATTGATCGTGAGATTCAATTGCGATTACTAAGACATTTTCTGATCTAATCGATTAATTTATTCTATTAGGAATAAGGATGCTCGTGATTTTCGCATAGATGGTGGATTACTGTCATCATCTGTTTCAAAACATGAGCGGTGTACGGGTTGATCGTTTGATTGAATGCTTCCAAAATCTGTAGCAGTGCCTTGCCATTCTGCCTATAAATGGACACGATCAGTACCGTCTTCATCGTCTCCTAATTTTTTTTTTGGTCACCAAATCTATACACTTCCTGAGTTCCGAAAATGGAAGTTTGTCCTCTCAACTCTTCCGATTCCTCGACCCCGACCGGAAAAGCCCCAGACAAGGCCAAGGCAGGACACCGAAGATACCGCCCTGCGATCTCCAAACGGCGCTCGAGCCTGTCTGAACCAGCCCTTCCCCGGCCGTGGAAGAGGAGACCGCCGGTGGCCCCGCCACCCCCAACTCCAAAGAGGGTTTACAATGTAGATTCCGAGAGCTTCAAGGATGTCGTTCAGATGCTCACCGGTGCTGACCCTAAGTCGCTCCCAGTCTCACCCGCTCAGAAGGTGCTCCAGAGGAAGCGTCCGTCGCCGGTCGCCTTGCCGGACGTTCTCGAGGTGTGCAGGTATGGGGTTTATTTTCCGGAGAATTCACTCGCTGAGTATCCTTTGCCCCGCAAGGCAACCCAGCTGGAGCCCTCAGCGGGATCGAACTCGGCCGGAGCATTGTTCACGTACTCTTCCAACTCCGCTTTTGATTGGTCTCCCTCGATCCCGCTCATGAGTCCGGGGACTCTGTCGAGTTTCGGGATGGGAACACTTCTCTAAGTGGAGCGTGTTTCCATTTGCAGCTAGTGACGTGATTGAGATCATGGTAGTATGCTGAAGGTCTGTGGTAGGGTTTCCCTAGCATTGATCTGGACTTTGCCCTGCCTTCTTGAGCTGTGTTTCTTTAGTGTGTGCATCATTTGATCGGTGATACTGAACTCCGATCTTAATTATACATTGGGTGATTGGCTATTCTCGTGTAGAATGAGACCGTGCTGTGTTTCATTTTAAGCAATATGATTTGTAATTTTTCAGGTTATAATCTTCAGAATAGAGAGGAGTCTGAGTTACCATGGAGTTACATTCGTACCCTATCATAACACAAAATTGCTGAGTTTCATCCAAGAACATCCAATGATTCCGCTTATGTTGAAATTTGTGAACTAATAATGGTAAGATTAAATATGTTGAGATCGATTTGAAAGCGCGCAGATTAATAAAAACGTGCCTAAATTCAAGGTTAGAATTCATGTGGTCAGCCCGTTGTGGATTTTCTATGTTTACATAAAAAAATTGTCTCAGATAATGTGGGTATCGCTATATCTTTTTTTACCGATGGGAATGGGATATCAGGAAAACTAATTTATATTGTGCCACTCACCGACCACAACCTTAAATTGTACCTCAGTACCTTTAGTTTATTAGTTTTCAAAATTTACCCCTCATATAAATTAGAAATTATTTTATGATGTCGATAATTTTTACATATTAATTCATGCACTTTATAAATAATATGTTAAATCATAATTCTTAAACTTAATTGGATTACTTTAGTCGGATCAACTAATACAAACACATAATCAACAATATATTATTTCCCTAATTAAAAATTCAACACCTTATAGCAGCAGTTGTAGTGCTGAAATCATTTTAGTTGTGTGCAAATAATTGTATTTACACCGAATTTGTGCACGTCGGTGAATACTAATACTAATCGAAGACATCCACTACTATTTCATTTACCATACACACACACACACACGCATATATCTCGAGCAAACAGAAGTAAATATGTGGTACACATATGATCTCAGAGATGCGCTCGGGATAATCGTGTGTAGGTACGCGACTTCGTGCGGCTTCTAAGCAATCGAGTGTATGGATGCTCCCCCGGCGGCCTGTACGTTCTGACCCAGGCCCTACAGCAGAGGTCCTCTGTTTAGGGTAATTTCGATGTAGAATCGATCGGTCATACAGCCAGCCATCACAGTTGAAGTCTTGAAGATAGACAATGCATCGAAGTGCAGTAAACTGCATCGGATCCGAACGTACACGTACGGCCCGGGGGGCCCCTTGAGCACACTCTTCCTGCACGACGTAAATGCTCCAGCGGAGACCAAGTCGGCCGCGTCTTTGCCGAGAAATCGGTACCACCAATAGGTTTGTTGGTGGATTACTGTCAACTGTCCGCGTTCTTCCTCTCGGGTTGAAGCTCGGCAAGTTGAACGAGTCCTGTAGGACGTGAGTGGCTATGCCAAGAATGTGATACCCTCTAGAGATGTTGAATAGGTGTTATGGATCAGTTCGAACCGGTTTAAAACAAGTTTGGAATCGTTCGGCCTCGGGCACTTTTCGGCCCCATTAAGCATAATGGTTTGGTCCGATTACGGATCACAATTTAATAAATCACGAACCAACCTGGAATCAGGCCTAAGTGTGTTGGTTCAATGTCGGTTTGAACGGTGAACCGCGACCCTTTCATCTTTCTTTCTTTTTTTTAAAAGTTTTTTTTTAAATTATTTAAATTGAATAACTTTTAAATTTTTTAAAAATGATCCAATAAGGAATTGACCGTTAATTGTAAGGTTTTGACGGTCTAGACCGGTTATAATTCTGGGCCGGTCCGGGGACAATTCAATGAGAAAATATGTTGGGTTGATTTCGGTTTGATGGGCCTATCTCTTGGAATTATCTGGTGACTATTCATCAATCCAATAAGAGAGGTCACGGGCCAATTGGCCTGCTTAACATCTCCATTATCAGCCATGAATGTTTGCAGGTACCGGAAATGGGGGACTTCAAGAGATTCATAGAAGAGATCACTCTTAAGCTTAAGCTTAACAATATCAAAGATTGAATGCGAGAGTTATTACTAAAATGATCGATTAACTGTACATCGAACAAATACGAACATATTAATGCAATAAAATTTTATCGAATTTGGTTTTATATGAGCTGAAGTTCTTGCATGTTGCAGATTTCCACGATACGGGTACGACCCGTGTGATTAGAGATTCCAAGGCACATTTACTTGATCGATCGGAAGCTGATGGCGTCCCGGAAGTATCACATATGCTTGCAACCTCGTCACTGCGTGCTCCTGATATTGTATCTCTGCATGGATTAATCTGCAATGCTGCAAATCTCCCACTCGTGTTCATCTTCATTCTCTTTCCCCCAGTACGTAAATGCATGCAAAATACAAAGTTCGCGTAAGCACAATTAGATTGGGCCGTACTAGAATATGTTCTTTTATGGGCCTTCGAATTCGGCCTTTATGTATGGGCCATTTTCGATTTTTTTTTCACTTTATACGACGACGTTTCCGTCGCGCGACCTCGTCTCACAACAGCCAAAAAAAAGAAAAGAAAAGAAAAGGAGGGAGCTGAATCTGCAAGTCGGCATTGCTTCCATGGTTCTTCTTCTATAGCTGGAAATCCTTCACCATCAAAATCGTCATCCCCTCTCTCGCTGTCACCATCGGTTGCAGCCATGTCATGGCTAGCTAGAACGATCGCCAACTCTCTCAAGCTCGATGATGACGATCCCCAGACCGACGCAAAAAATACCACCGCCGCCGCCGATCCTAGCTCGCCGCACAAGGTGGACTCGCCGGACGCTCATTCGGACTCCCCGACCTCTCCGTCGAATGAGTCACCTCGAGGCGTCAAGGAAGACCTCACCGAGCTCAAGAAGACCTTGACACGCCAGTTCTGGGGGGTCGCCTCCTTCCTCGCTCCGCCGCCGGATTCCCCTCCATCTCCCGGGGAGACGTCCGTCGATCGAGGCTCGAAATCGCCCTCGCCTGCTGGTCGTTCTCCTTCTCCCCCGGAGCCAGCCGATGAGGAGGCCCCCGATGACGAGGCGCTGATTGATGGAATTCGGAGCGACTTTGCCGAGATCAGCGGCAAATTCAGGACTGGAATCTCCAAGTTGTCTCAAAACAAGACTGTATGGGAGTTCACAAAGATCGCCTCCAATTTCCTTCAGCTCGGATCCGAGCCAGAGTTTGTAGACGCTGATTTAATTGGAAATGCGATTGGTGTAACCGAGGAGGTCGTGGCTTTCGCCAGGAATATAGCTATGCATCCCGAGACATGGCTTGATTTTCCTCTCTTCGAGAATGATGACGATTCTGATGGTAATGTTGCATTCCATTTGGTATATGCTTTTGTGCGATCAATTGCCCTCAAAGCTAGTGTTCTTCGCTGTTGTCTGAGAAATGTAAAATTGTGCTTGTTACTGTGTAGGATCTAACTGTAATGCATGTTTAGTTGAGCGGGTAAGACAAATTTCTCAGCTTTCTGCGGATATCCACTGAAGGAATTTCTTTCCGGATGTGTTGCAGTTATTCCCCATGTGTGTCAAGTAGCATAGCTGTAAATTTATAGGCTTGTTATGCTTAAGTTAGGCTAATTCTATTTGGCATCGAAGGGAATGTTCACTATAGTCTCGGCCTATACCTTAAAGAACTAGGTGTATCCTAGGGCGTTCTTTAATGTGAGCATTGATGTATAATCATTCTTTCGGAATTGTCTTGTACTTTCGGGTAATGTTTTTGCTGTTACTTGAAATTTTCATTTGTGTGTTTGCTTGTATGTTTTAGAAATGGCCAAATGGTAACAGCTAGGTAGATACATGCCTCTGTCTTGTCATGACTTTTGAAATCAATCTAGTGTAGATTTGAATATTTGCTTCCAGTTGTGATGAAAATATTTCTTTGTGCTTCAATTATTTTTCTTAACTAAAAACAGTTTCTGAATTCATGTTTTCAGATTTTGAGCTAACTGATGCCCAACAAGATCATGCCTTGGCTATTGAACAGCTTGCACCGAGATTGGGTGCTCTGAGGATTGAATTGTGCCCAGGGTATATGAGTGAGGGTTCCTTCTGGAAGATTTATTTCGTACTTTTGCATCCCAGGCTTAGCAAACAAGATGCTGAGCTTTTGTCAACACCTCAAGTAAGTATCTGTGAGTGGAAAATGTACTATTTTTATCCATGTACTTATATGTCTCTTGAAATGCTACTGGATTTATCTTTCAAGGTCAATTTTTCATTCTATTTGCTTTATCAAAGTGGCGGAAGTTCAGCATTAATTCAACATCAGTCTTTTGTTAGTTCAGGCTGTAAATATTCTGAAGAGTTGGTTTCCCCAAAAGTTTCTTCAAGGAAGTCATCAAATGTTTAATTCATAAGACAGTGACCTAAACTCAGTGATCTAGCATTAGCGTTGATTCATCTCATAATTTTCACTTGGATTTTACCTTCTAAAGCATCAAATTTTACTGGGTAGGACAATTGATACATCCTTTTTAATGCTTCCTCTCTGGGCAGATTGTACTTACATCTTGTTTCCAAAGTTGACTATCTACTGTTGTACCTCAAATATTCACAAATGCTGCTTGCCATACTTTGATCCTTTTTACTTTGATGAAATCTCTACTTTTGTCTCTTTTATTTTGATGAATAGGAATTGCCATAATTCGAATATACAAGGTGATGTGTTTATGAATTTTTTGTATGATGACAAATTTTGAAACCTCTATGCCAAAGCAAGTTTGTCCCCATCTACCTACTCTAAAGAAATTGGATTTAGGAACCAGCAGCACTTGATGAATCACCTTGTGTTTGCCCTACAATAAGCATTCAGAGATGAGTTTTTCTTGGATACAAGGAGGAGGCATCACTTATATTTATTTTGTCCCTGGAGTGCCAGTTGTTTATGATGATACCTGTTGACTCAAAAATTTGTCGGTACTGTACATTTGATCTGCCAATTTATTAACTTTGTTGTGCTGTTTCTCCCTCAAATTCTTTGAGGCTGCCATCAGAATTACATGGATTGACCTTATGGTCATTTTTTTATGTGCTACATGATAGAACTGCTCAAGCATTTCTTTGGTTTTCTCTTTTCATCCTAATGCACTGGAAGGATGTATGTCTCTTTAATCCTTCCTTGCTCTTGTCACTTGTAACTTAGAATCTTTTTTAACCTTCAGAATCCTTTCAAATTTTCTGGAAATTCATATGGCATGATGGATCTTTTCTTCGTTTTCTAGTTTTAGCCCAATTGCCTTCTGTGTGGAGTTGTTATTCCAGTATGAGTATATGAACTTTTAGATGTTGCTTGAAATTGGAGACATGTAAAACTTATTATGAAGTACCAATGCAGATAGTTGAGGCCAGAGTAATGTTGACACAGGAGTTTCAGGGCCGAAATGAGGCAAAGCTTGAGTCAGATCCATCTGCAAGTGGAACTTCCATGGCGGATGTCACTTCTGGTGAAGAGAATCTCCTTGTACCTGCAAGTGCTGATTTGAAATCAGCCGGCATGCAACCCTCTCTTGCTGGGGCCACAGAGTCCAGTGGTCCCACAGTGGTTGAGATGGAGAAGCACCCAGTTGTGAGCAATGAAGTTCAAATCATTGACAAATCTGTCGTTGATGAAGAGCCCCCGAGACAAACCAAGTATCAGCATTCCCATTCTGGGTCCTCTTCTAGAGCCTTTGATGACAAGTGTGAAGATGATGCTGATGATTGGTTGAAGGAGGAAACCCCTGATATCTCTGAAGGCAGAGGTACCACTGTTCCAATTCAAAACGATGAAGATGTTTCATTTAGTGATCTTGAGGAGGATGACGATGACGTGCCTCCTAGTTACAAAAAAGTTGCTTATGGCTCTGACTCATCAACGAGAGATTCAAGGGATTGGGTTCGGCTTGGGGGAAGCTCCGATGACTCTGGAAAAGAATCCAAGGACACAAAACACACGGGGAAGGCAGCTGTTCGTGAGGTCGAGATCAAGGAATCAAGTGATTGGCTCAATGTTGATGATATTGACAAAATATGACAGCACGTGTGGTTAGTTTCAGTTTCGATTCCTGGTTGCTATTATTCTCTTCAAAAATATCATCAGCAATTGCCCGAGTCTAAACGGTTTCGCCCTGGCAAGTGTTGCTTGTACATAGTCCGAGTTCTCGATGCATATGGTCCTGTATGATAAATTTCTAGTCTACCTGCAGTGTGTCGTCGTCTATCATCATCAATAAATAAATAAATAATCTGTCAATTTGTCTACTGAAATATCCGTGTTCTTCTCGTGTGGAATGCTAATCCTGTAATCATCCTGCAATCGACCAGGCACGTTGATGCTTTTGATGTGCTGGACCCATATGTAATTTCTTCCAATTCGAAAGTCCATCCTTATTTTATTGGTGTCTGTTGGTTTTGTGTTGCATTGTATCCCTGTTGTTGTTCGAGTAACTGCATGCGGGTGTGCTCGAGTTTAGTACCGAAACGTACTGGGCCTATAAAGTTGTTCGGTTTAGGCAGCATCAGATCTCCGGAAATTTGCCGTAGATTAGACCGGCCTGCAACTTCGTCTCCAACATCGCATGATTTAGTAGTCCATCCGACTTCCCGTGCGGCCTGCAGAACCGAAGTTTCACCCCGTAACATTCCGGCTAGTCTGTGAAAATATTACGGTTTCTCTGTGATATGTATATATATAGCTTACTGAAAGAGTCTGTAATCCGAGTATAATTAGTTCTCACTATGAATAAACAAGGAAGTTGCTAGCCGATATACGGACGTATACATACATACATACATGTACAGAACAGTTGGTCGGCACGTGGAAGTTCATGTCGCCATCAGAGATGCAGTAGTGGTTGCCCATCGACGACGACCACTCGATCCATATTATAAGGATGACCTGCTCCTCAATGGGTCACAAGTTGTCGCACCACTAAACTCGGTTGCCTGACGTTTGCAATCTCCTCGGGCCTCGGCCCTTCAAATATGCAACTGCCATGACGTGTCGATCCCTCGGCGTGTCCACGAGAGCGACTTCAGATTCATATGAACATCCTACGGGCTCGAGAAGTCGGCCCCGATCAAGTGCGGTTTCTTCACCGTGCGATGTGATGTGCGTAAATACCAGAGCTCGAGACGGCGTTGATATTTTATAATGGATGTGGATGAGCCCTAAAGCGGTTCCCCGATATAATAGTATGCCACTAAGACCATTTAACTAGGGGCGCTTAGTGATGCGAAGAGGGGAAAAGAGATAAGGACGTTGGTGAATGCATGGTTGGACATCATTTGCCAGATCGCTTTTCAATATTCAGCTATAAATAAACTGGGTAGATCCGTACGGCTAAACGGTAACAAGAATGAGGGGATGAATGAGCACGGGAAATCCCGATCTCAAGTCGAGAGTATAACATGATACATGCAAGTGTGCCGGACCCGATTTCTCCGGGTCCTTTTGGATTAATTTGTGGGGGTTTATGTACGTGTGAGGAATGGAGGACCGTACCTTCCCCAGTGGATGAAGTCGGTCATAAATGGGCTCTTGGATCAAGCACTCAATCCGGGCAATAAGCTACCGCCGCCTGCGAGTGGATGCCATTAATATTATAAGATGCAGCCGCCGTCCGGATAAGTGCAAGAACCCAACAAGAAATGGGCAAGGAGAAAGGGAATCAAGTTCAGCAGCCTCGGCGATTAGAATCGATTTATCATTCCTCTTAGTTTTCAAGTTGAACGTGGGGCCACGTGTCCATGGCAATAACCTCCACCACCACCCTACATTCTAATATAGGCGGTGACAACTTAGTAACGACTAAATCTGTTCATTAAATATCAATGTGAATTAATTAAAATAATTCGATATCTCTTTATTAATATCTTATATGAAAAATCAGTGATTAATTAGCTTTATAAGATGATATCGTTTGAGTCCATGGATAGAAGGAACTCGCAGACACCGCATTTATTTTCACCGTCTTCCCAAGATAAGTTCTCCTCTACTTTGGTGCTCGGGCTATGAACACAACCCCCAACCAACTGATCAATTCCAGACACGCAGCAGTTACGCGGCCGTTCACGTTCGATTCTAAAACGGGGAGCCGGAGAGAAAAAGCTACTGATGGTGTGTAGATAGATAGAAAACCAGGAGGAGCAAAATCACTCATGCTAGTAGTTGGATTTCGATTTGTAGACATCATACGATGACGCACTATGACAACACGACACATATTTCGATACATCACATGCCACATGGATAAGTTCTAAGCATATTTTATTTAGGGAACAATAGGGTTGTTGTTGTTTTTTTTTTTTTTTTGGGGTGGGGTTTAAACGACTGTTCTTCATGGCTCATGGGTCTGAGAGTAGATGTAGTCGATGTGGGCATTAAGTGTCCTCCTCATCAGGCACTCCTCTCTTCCCACTCCAACACAGCTTGCAGCTTCCACTTCTTCCTCAGCTCCCGCAACCTTAAATTTAAAAAAAAAAAAGGAGGAGGAAACGCAAGATTACATGAATTGACATTTTCCAAATTTAAAATTTAAAATACATTATTTCCATTTCTATCTTATTGGAAAATGATGATCGGAACCGTAAAAAATATATATATAATCAAACTTCGTTGTTTTGAAACACAAAACGGATAAGATTAGCGTGAGGGCGATGCAAGAACGAAACCCGACTCGAGAAATATTATGACACGGTTCCCTTGCGTGCCGGAAATCATACCGAAAGGAAGACGAGCAAAAGATAAAACAAGAAGCACCAACCCTTGATGGGTCAGTACGAGTCGAACATGGACAACCGGGTTCTGTCCGGAGAGCAGACGATGGAGAACATGATCCATGTCTTTTTGGGTGGGAAAAAAAGAGCACAAGATCTAAGGGGGAGGAGGATGGTTACCTGGTGATGCGCTTCGGTGGGGACTCCATGGGAGGAGGCAGGCTCAGGTCGAGCAGCGAGAGTAGCCAGCGATGAGCAGAGGAGAAGAGAGATCAACAACAGAGCCCTAATCTTAGCCGCCATCGGCATCATCCTCCTCCTCTTCTAACTTCAACGGCAGACAGAGAGAAACGAGCTTTCTGAGAAGTTCAGGGTGCCTATAATGGAAGAGGCTGCATTTATAGGCATGACACTTGCGTGGGGGAAAGAGAGAGAGAAGTAGTCCTGCAAATTGTGGAGTTTATACACGTGATTTTCATTCTTTTTAGATAAATGCTTTTTGGGCAGGTGAAAGGGATGAGATAAAAGAAGGATAATATAAATCTCTTATTGTTAAATTGAATATGATATTGAGATATTAGGTTTAGTATATAAATAAAATTTTATAATTTATTCTTTACCATTTTTACGTGTACAAGTACGTGTTGACTTTGTATATTAGGTCCATACCCAAGTGTGCAAATGGACCATCTAGCCAGAATAGGTATGTGAATCAAGTAGGGCTCAATTATACAATCCTATATTATGGCAAGTGTATTAGAGATAAGAGACCATATTTTACCCTATCCGAATTAATGTCTTGTTTTAGGTTTTTGGGTGAGACAAGAAATAGGCGGGTTATTCATTGTACTTAATGATAAATCCCCAATTCTTATTCAGAAAAAAAAAAGATAAATCCACAATCTCTGCCATGGCAGCCACGTATTTTCTGATAATTTCTACCCTATTTTATATTATTTTAAAATTCATTTATGCCTTAAAAAAAAAAAGAAAAGGCAAAGCAAATCCATGGTCCGTGGATTTTCTGATAAGAGAGAAATCTGCGGTGATAAGACATTTTCCGATGTTTCTCTTCGAGCGGTCAATCGCCGTTGCTTGATTCTGATATTAGTTAGAAAACATTTGCTGATTCTTTCCGTACAGGTCCACTCCTCTCCTCCTGGACTCAGCGGAAACGAAAGAATCTTTTTATGCCACTGTTCTGTTCGGTTCGTTTTGAATTATGATTTATTGTTCTCAAATGGCTGCTCTGATTTGATAAGAAGAGGTTGAATTTGAAGATTTTCACCATATGAAGATGGACGGAACATACCAGGTTGAATCTGAGATACTGCATCTTGAAAGGAAGGGAATGTCACCTGAAATCTCATGTGGAGAACATTCGACTTGGATGTCAGTATCTTTCCCATGAATAGATCGTGCTAATTTTGCTGTACAGATAGATTCATACCCGTCTCTTCATCGGTCCTCTAGAATACAAATTGGTATATCACAAAAATCATAAAATTCCTGTAAGAGGATTGCCGAATCCTCACGATCCAATCCAGCTGCATCCTGGCTGCTTCATCGCCCCACTTCTCCTCGACAGTTCTCTCACATCATCTGCTTCCTTCCATTGCCCAGCAGCCGCATAAATATTCGACAGGAGCGCATAGACTGATGGATCATCCTTTTCACCTTCAAGCAGCAACCGACCTACAATCCTTCCCAACCTTAAGTTCCCCTGAGCAGCACATGCACTGAACAAAGACCACAGAGAACCTGAATGTCCCCTAAGATGGTTGCCCCTGATTAACCTTTCAGCCTCATCGAGATACCCGGATCGACCAACAAGGTCGAGCAGACAGGATATATGGTCCTCTTGAGGGACAATGCCATAGTAATTCACCATAGTGTTAAAAACCTCTATGCCTTCGTTCACCATAACCGAGTGGCTGCAACCAGAAATTAAGGCTGTAAAAGTGGCTTCGTCGGGTCTGCAGGAAGTTTCGTTTCTCATGGCCTCAAATAATTCCACTGCATCCTTCCCTTTCCCATGCTGAGCCAAAGCAGAGATCATAGAGTTCCACGAGACTGTGTCTCTCTCAGCCATGTCACTGAAAACTCTCAAAGAATGATGAAAAGCTCCGCATTTTGAGTACATGGCAATCAGAGCATTACCTAGTGATGAACATAAGAAGAAACTGTTTCTAAGGATGTATGTGTGAATCTGCTTTCCGTGTCTCAATGAACAAACGTTTGCACAAGTAGTCAAAGCAACGGTAAGGGTGTATACATTTGGTCTTGGTCCAGAAATGAGTAATTGTGCAAAGCTCTCTAAGCCCTTGAAAAGCAACCCATTTAGTAGTAATCCTGAATTGAGAGCATTCCAGGTGATCAAGTTTCTGTGAGGCATCCCCAGAAATATCTCACACGCATGGTGGATAAATCCATGCCTAGAGTATGACGAAACTAAGGCATTGCAGACTTGTACTTTTTGTATTAGCCCATTTTTCAGCAATAGACCTTGTACCATCTCTACTAATTCCACCGAGTCCAAGCTAGTTAGCAGGCTTCCAAAACTGTACTCATCTGCCTCAATTCCTAGCTTCCTCATTTCCAAGAAAGCCAAGATCGCTGGTTCACTAAGATTTCCCTGCACATAGCAAGATATGATGGTGTTCCAAGAGACGAGATCCTTCTCCTCCAGCTGGTCAAAAATCATCTGAGCTGCTCGCAGATCTCCATAGCTCAAGTACATTGACATTGCTGCATTGCTCACCAATGTACTACTTTGGAGTCCCATTTTGATAGATTGAGCATGCAGCTGCTCAGCGGATGTTGTGAGTGAGTCTGAGCACATGAGTGACACAAAGGTTAGCTCGGTGGGTCTCAGACAAGCCTCTTGCATTTTTCCGAGAATCACCAAGGCCTCCTCACCTCTGCTCAAGTCTACAAGCCCATCTATCATGACATTAAATGTAATTTCATCGCAAGCTCCTGCTTCATCAAAAACAGAACAAGCCTCAGAGGGATTGCGGCAGTCGAAGTACAGAGTAAGCAAGGCATTGATCACTGAAACGCAGGCTAAAAATCCAGTCTTGATAACCAAACTGTGAACTTGCTTCCCCCTATCAAGCGTCCCAGGAGAGCACGAGCTCAGCGCGCTAGCAAAACTATAATTATCATGGCCCACACCTAATCTATGCATCTGGGAGAACATCGAAAACACCATCTCTTCATGCCCATTATCCGCGCATCCTGTGATCATCGCGTTCCAGAGGGGGAGCTCTTTCTCGGGCATTTCATTGAACAGCTTATAAGCGTAGCCTAGATGTCCCAGCTTCGCACAAGCTGAAATCAAAGTAGTCCGAGAATACAAATCAGGGCTCTCGATCTGATCGAAAACCCGTCCCACGGAGCCGATATCCTCGGCCCTCGCGTAGAGTAAGAGGAGGGAGTTGGCCACGTGAAGGTAGGCCCAGAGGCCCGTGCGGACAGAGAGTGCATGGAGTTGGGCCCCGAAGGCGGTGTCGCGGCAACGTGCAGCGGCAGAGAGGGAGGTGGATAAAGAGCAGTGATCGGGCCTGAGGTGGCGGCGGGCACGCGCGAGGATGTCGAAGCAATCCGTGTAGCGGCTGGAGCGAGTAAGGGCAGCGAGAAGACGGTTGAGCTTGAAGAGCTGGTTGGCGGGATTTTCAACTGATAGGATTTCAGTCAGACAGCAGGCAAGTTTCATCAGCCGTCGATATTACTGTTCCTCGTCGATGGCTGAAGCTGATGAAATTGAAAGTTATAGGCCATAAAATCACGTGGGCCATAAAATTATTAACCAAGATTTTTTTATAATTTTTTATTTTCCTAATAATAGTCTAATGTAAAATGAGGGGGAAATATATATATATATATATAGTATTAGAGGACAGTAACTTCCACCAAGAACGCGCGTTCTCGACCCTACACAGTGGACAGCTGCCTGCAGGCATGAGATCCGCTTTATATCTTCTCTCTGTGCTTTTCTCCGTTTTCCCTTCCCCTTGCGTCGCTGGAAGCAACAAAATGCAGATCTAAGATCCATAACAAGCCCACCCATTTCCCAGAGAAGATCCACTCCCCGTTGAGCGTCAAATCCTCCTGGTCTGATAGATACGTGAGTGCGGGCCCTCTGTTTCTTTTGCGGCTGCAATTGTCCGAGAATTCCCGCTTTCTCACTCCTCGATGCAGTCGAGATGTTGAATTTCATGGTTTGCACCGGATGCGTTTATGGGTTCAGCATTTGTTGTTTGAGATTCGTTTCTGCGGGAAATTTCTGATTCTTTTCCCCTCGTGTTCTGCTTTTGTGGACCTCTTTTTCATTCACCCGAGGAACTTGGGTTATTACATATGTTCTTGGCAGGGTCTTGCTTGAGCTAGTTTTGGATCCCTGTTCAAATTTCTATATGTAATACCGTATTTTTTTTACGCCTTAATGATCGAACTTAAAGAAATGATAGCGCTACACGGAGTTGCTGTGCAGGATTCGGCTTCATGTTTCTTTCTTGTCTGCTATGACATCCCATTACCTGATTCATTTTTGCTTGAGATGTTCCTGGCCATGTCGATCTTTAAGTTAGCATGTGAGCTTCACATGATTGGTTTGTTGTCTCAAGTCTATGCTGAACTTACTGATCTGGTGTTTCTCTGCCAATCACTGTTAAATAGTCCTCGTCCTGTCATGTGGGATTCAGGGAAAAAAACTAAATAAAACCGACAGTTACATTAGAATTTAACATGATCCAAGTTTTTGAAGATAATATCATTATAGGTCACCTGAATTTTTCGGGCAATTTGATGATCTGTGGAAGTTGAGATTTGCCCTGCTCACTAGAAATTGAATCAATCCATGTCTGTCGGATTCACAGGAGAAAAATGAAATAGCTAGAATGGATTATCTTATTAGTCTGATAGCTTACTAAGGCTATTGATCGTGGCTTCATGCTGCAGTTATCACAATCTTGACTTCAGAAGTGATCATGTCTAGAAGGCAAGTGGGTTCCACGCGGCGATTTGTGGACAGTGGAGGATTTCCTTTTGGAGGATCAACACATTCGAAATCTCGGTCTTCTCCACTGCTATCCATTGTCCTAGTCCTTCTGGTACTCGCTCTTTCATCTGGAAGTTCTATATTGTTGCTTAGTTTTATGACATCAGCTTCAACATAAAGTTTATCATTGATTGCTCACATTTTCACACAATTGTTCGAACTTCCAGGGAGCTGGCCTACTTATATGCCTCGCTTACAGTGGCTCAGGTCAGTATTCTGATAACTAGATTTCTGTAACAATTGCATTAAAAGATGCATTAACAAGCCAAAAAAAAAGTCTTTTTCTCTTCATTTTTGGCTTGTCATAAGCTTGTCTTATTGATGCTTACCGGTGCATTCTGGCTCCATTTGTTATTGCTTCATTTTGATTTTGTGATGTTCTCGCCTTTATGGATTTGAATGAAAGTCCTCCCAAATTTCAGGTCTATTTGGAAGTCCAAGAACAGTAGTTAGCAAGATTGAAGGTAGACATTTGAGATTTTAATTTTTACTCCAAGTAAAAATTATCTCATCTCTCCTCATCGAACTCCTGAAAACAGCAAGCGACATTGTAATTTTGTTCTAAAAGTATCACTTTTCAGGAGATTTCTCGTGCACAACTGAGGTCCAAAGAGCGATTCCAGTCCTTAAGAAAGCATATGGTGAAAGAATGCACAAGGTCCTGCATGTGGGGCCTGAGACCTGCTTGGTGGTCTCTAAACTGCTTGCTGAAGAGGAGACAGAAGTGTGGGGTGTGGAACCTTATGATTTGGAAGATGCTGATGGACACTGCAAGGCCCTGGTCCACAAGGGCATTGTTCGTGTGGCTGATATCAAGTTTCCTCTTCCCTATCGGCCAAAGTCATTTAACCTCGTTATAGTGTCTGATGCATTAGATTATCTATCTCCAAGATATCTCAACAAGACTCTTCCTGATCTTGCAAGAGTTTCGAGTGATGGAGTCATTGTCTTTGCAGGTAAGTTTCATGATGTAGGTGATTTCACATAGTTCCACTTAATCACCTATAGTATTTTAACTCGGAAAATGGTCATCTTAGTTATCTTTCACTTGTGTTAGGTTATCCTGGTAGACAGAGGGCTAAGGTTGCAGAATTATCCAAATTTGGAAGGCCGGTAAGCCCTTTTCTTGCTAAGTTGAATGAAACATAGATTACTGAGAGTTAACTCAATCTGCATCTTTCATATGGAGCAGACATAGAGGATCATAAGCATCTAAGAGTCTTAGAATGAACAGATTTTAAATTGATGATGTGTTAAAGGGGACTTGTTATAGACCTGCATTTGCAGTACTCGTATAGGAAAGGCTAGCCAGACAGATAAATTGTTCGTGTTGGGTCCATCCTGATGCTCCACTAACTTTCAATGATATTGTGCCAAATTGAGGTGCTTGAAATTGACTTTTATTTCTTTTGAAGGCAAAAATGCGGAGCAAGACCTGGTGGGTCAAATACTTTATGCAGATGAACTTGGAAGAGAATGAACCTGCTACTAAGAAGTTCAAGCAAGCCTCTTCGAAGATGGCATTTCAGCCCAGCTGCCAAGTTTTTCACTTGAAACCATACCACTGATAGCTATTAGATTTCTTAAGAAATTCCTTTGTAACACCAACCACCCCCACACAACCCCACCCCCCTCCATTCCAAATATCTTTCTGCATAAGGTGATATCCTTCAAGTTGCTTCAATTTTGTTCTCAACATTATTCATTCAATATTAATTTTTCTGAGGAATCTGCTGTTGCTTTCTATTGCTTGATATCGATTTCCCTTACATTTCTCTGGTTTCCCGTGCTTCATGATCTTCAAATTCCTAGTTTTTAGCATCTTGTGTATCAGGTGTGTTCAGGATGCAACTATCGCACCAGTGTTTCACCATGAATATACAATCACTCGAAATGACATAATGTTCAGCAAGCACCATGAAGCTGTGAAATCAACTAACATTTGATGAATCGGATGAGTTTGCATTAAGGTGTCAATACTTATATTGATCAACTCCCATCAAAGTTGAAAATCTGATCTTCTTCACTTTTGTCTGTCTGCTTAGTTTGGTGGTAATGGAAAAATAGAATATTTCCCTGGTTGTACATGATTTATACAGCCTAAACCTGCCCTACGTCTGCAGCAGTCTCACCATGTTATGACCATGACGATGAAGTCCATATTGATCATTCATACTGAAACTAAGACCGCGTTGCATCATTTCAGCCAGCAATTGATGAATTCTCAATGCAGCTGGCATTACATCGCTCCAGGTTGTACACCATAGTAATGCGCTCACAAAGATTGGAATTGCTAGCGTGCAGTCATCAATAACCACTGCTGATCCAAGTACATAAAAGCAGAGAAACGTATGAACCTTATCATTGAGTTCTGCAACCAAAAAAAAAAAAGTTCTGCAAATAATGATTGATTCGATTCATTGAAACAATGCAATTATGGGATCGGTAGGTATAGCTCATGCTTGACTCAAAAGTAGCAATAAGGATTTTAGAAACATAACCCGTTCAGTCTCAAAACATGGATAGACATTCTGACACATACTGCAAAGAATTCTTAGGGGACAGCAAAAATCTTACCTACATCAAGTGATTGGTGCTATGACAATTTACTGTGGAGAACATCCTTGGCACAAGAAGAAAGAAACATAAGTTTGATCAGTCCGGTATATTTCAGATTCCTTACCTCAACTGAACGGTCCAGTTCATCTGGTCCTTGATCAGACCCATCTGTAGTTCGGTGAGTGTAGAATATAACTGCTCCGACACTCGGCCAAAACCTCCCTCTACATAAGACACTCTGCGGCCAATGAAATTCATATAAGTTCCATATGATCTTAATTTTCTAAATAAAAACCATTATCTCCCTCCTAAACACTAAGGCTGTCATTCGATACAGATGAACAGATTGCAATGGAACTGCATACAAGATAAATACTCTTTTATAGGCCAAGTTTCATTTGACAAATTATCATTCCCACCATATCAGACATGCATCACATGCCCTAAGATCAGACGATAAACTGATTGATCTTACAAGGTCAGAATACCTGGTTACAAGCACAAAATTGCAATCATGAAGGCATATCCTTACGTACAATAGATGTTCCTCAACTGCTTTATAGTATCAAGAATGACCTCAAAGTCCACTTCCATTAAAATGCACATAAAAAGAATTCCCATAATCCAACTTGCGAATTACCTTTGACCATGGTAAGTGATGCTCCCCACCGGTGATATGACCACAGCCGTTCCCGTGCAGAAAACTTCATCTGCTTCAAGCAATTCATCCACAGCCACAAGCCGCTCTACAACCTACATTTTTGCCACATGAACCCATAGGAAGTGAATAAAAACCAATTTACCTAATTTTGCTTTCTTTTTCATAAGTTGATAAGTCCAAATAAATGAGAGGATGTAAGAGGAACAGTGATAAGCACACCACTGAGAGAGACCAGAGATGCTGGGTTAATTTATTATACCAGTCAACCCAACAAATATTTGTATAATTGTTGCAGAAGAGCTAGATTCAATGGATCTACAAGAATATGGATAGCCTCATCAGCATTTAAGAGAATATGAATAGCTTTACAAATCAGGGGACCACAATGTCAAGTTAAATGTAAGAGCTACAAAGATGGCCCCCTTACAAGTTACACTGGTTCCAGTATTTTGATTTTTTTTGTTTTTTTTTGTTTTTGGGTGGAGGTGGGGGAGGTGAAAGCTGCAGCTCAATCACAGCAAATGACAGTGTGACCCTCCGTAATTACACAAAACATCCAAGATTGAAAAAAACCAACATGTGATGGGCAAAAGATTAAACATATAACCAGATCAAGCACAAATTCAGTATAGGTAGCACCTAATTCAATGAAATTGTGACAGTTATTAGACCTTCACATAATATAGCATCATGCTTGGATACAAATCCACATTAATATAGCTAGAACTTTCCATCTATTCTTGTTAAAGAAAAGAACCAACCTGGAAACCTTTGCTGCGGGCAACATCAATTATGCTCTTCCTCATAATTCCAGGTAGGATCGTACCTTTTATTGCCGGAGTAGATATAACATTACCCTATAAAGTCATAATAATCGAGAGGAAGCTCAACGCCATAATGAAAGCTACATTTTGTATAATCAGGAAGAGCAGAACCAATTAATTAATTTTAGTACCTTCACAATGAAGATATTACATGAAGATACCTCCTCCAGATATTTCTTGTGAACACAATCCAAATAAAGAACATCTGAATATCCTTTGGCTTTTGCAGTAGATTGTGCCTTAAGAACCTACAATAAGTCAAATAACATAGGGACTGTTACCCTTGGACTACACTAATATAATCTAAATCAACTGACTGCTCCCTGAATAATCAAGAATGGTGATGATACACCAGCAATTACAAAAAGAACGGCAAAGATATATAGAGACACTTAATAGGCTGAGAAACTTGTCGGTACAATAGGATTCTCAAAGCAAATAAAGAAAAGAGGAAGAGGAATTCGTTTACTGGATTGCTGAGCATGAACAAGCCTCTTCTTACCGACTGAATTTTAAAGCTCCAGTGCTAAAAATTTTACTTCATATTTAGTTATGAGGAACTGATTCCCCAGAAATCAAGTTTACATCAACAACTAGGTGTCACCCAAAATGCTGATGAGATAAAAACTGGCACTTCTCATGAACTTTAAACATGTATAAAGATTAAGTACCAACTTTCTTTGAAATCTTTAGCTACCTTTTCACCTATTTTATCTTAATTCCATAAAATGTCAAGCTTAATTAGTGAAAGAGTAAGCGGATCTGTCCGATAACAAAAAACAGAGTGCTTACAGCAGCATAGTTTCCAATTGTCTTAACGCCTCCAGTACCACCTGGAGTTGCCCTGTGCAATTCATGCTCCACCAGCAGACTTATTGGTGCTACACCTTCCTGCATTAGATAAGCCACACTGTTACTCTGGAACAGGAGGGCTGCAGGGCCCAAATTATTTTTTGCTAATAAGGCATTAATTGAGCTAGAAGAATCTCTTGATGTTTAAAATACATAAAAAAGATTAAATGAATAGCAGCTTGATCAACTCTATTGCAGTCAATAGAATCATAGTCACCAGAAATAAGGAATTAACTGTCCCACTAATACACTTCAGGATTTTATTTTCTTAACAAGTCCAAGTAAAAATTGCAATTCCATGAAATCCTCTAAACAAATTATTGACTAACGAAAATTCCATTACAAGTGCTAATGTAGCAAAGCAACTTTGCATTCTCATTTAACGATTGAAGATGAGAGAGAGAGAGAGAGAGAGAGAGAGAGGCAGCATCAAGAAAATTTACTTCTCATCACACAAAATTAAGACATTTTTTGATAAATCACAAACTTATGTCTTGGATGAAGCTTTCACATTTCCTGTTTTCCATAATACATAAAAACCTAAAATATGTAAAAAGAAAAAAAGGACCTCCAAAATATGTAATGCCAATAAGTACTCAGATGCAATTTCTTTGGTCCAAAGATGTTGACTCAATATCTCAAAGTTTAGACATAAGCAATCATTAACGTCAACGAACAAGACATCTTATGTCTGACACTCAATAATATATATTAAAGGAAAACTTCACATCACATTGCAATAAGAAAGCCAATAGCCATGACAAACCTTAAAGTAGTTTCCTACAGGTGAAACATAGATGAGAAAGGTGTACTCAGGAGCAGGAGCAAGACCAAGAACAGCCCCCGTTCCCATCAGCAATGGCCTTATATACATGGAACCCTTTCCTGCTGGTGGTATCTGAAAGAAGAAAATCACTTTTGTAAGGCAAACTGATAATATAAACAAGAAATCGAACTTTGAAATTACTGCCTTTCTAGTACCCAGCGATTGTTTGCCAAAACAGTAGCCTTTACAGCTTCCACAAACTGATCAACAGTTGGTGCTGGCATGCACATGCGCTCTGCCCCTATCCTCATGCGCAGAGCATTTTCTTCTGGTCGAAACAATAGGATGGTGTCATCATGTTTCCTATATGCTTTCAGACCCTCAAATAACCCCTATGGAAAGAAAATAAAAGCTCGGTGAACTGAAATCTAAAAAGCAAACAACAATCAAATGTATGATGTTCAAAGGCCATCATTATTGCCATAAAAAATGCTAAAACATTTTATAAATTATAGAATTTCACACTCCCTGTGGATAAATCTCCAACAGAACCCTACCTGGCCATAGTTTATCACTCCAGCGGAAGGGCTCAACTCAATATTTCCAAAACGCTGCAGTTCGCCATTGGAGAAGTTTCCACCTCGATCACATTTCATTGCATACATATAATCAGTTGGAATGAAGCCAAATCCAAGGTTATCCCAGTCTAAGCCGGCTAATTTAGCTGCATTGCTGTCCCAGCAAGACATTCCAATAGGTCAAATGAAAAAACGTGTTAAAAGATCAGCTCAAGAGTTCGGGATTCAATAACTGCAATTACACTCTAAGTTCCAAGAGAAACCATACACGGTAAAATTAATGTCGTAGTACTATAATCGAACCAGAGCTAGAACCCTTTTTTCTCTCCCAGAGGGATTTCACTTGAACCCAGTATCTAATTGACAGACAAGTAGAAAGCAAATGGAATAGAATCCAAGGTCTCGGATCAAGAAAGGCATTTCAACACCTGTAAGCATCGGACAGTGTGGCATCCCGTCTTAAGAAGGATGCCCGCTGTTCTCCCACATTGCAGCTCGAGAGAAGGGATTGACATTGCAACTGCAGCAGAGAAAGTTTAGGCTCCAAACCAGTAGGGAAAGAACCCAGAATCAGTGCCAGAGATAGAGAGATGAAAGACAGTACCTTGAGAGATGGAGTACAGAGGAGCTTCCTCTCCCAGAAGGAGAACGAAGAAGGGGATGGGAAGCGGCAAACGATGTGGGGTTGACGACAGGGTGAGATTAGGGTATTCGGCTGCAGCCCACCTAGCAGAGCGCTGCTCTCCATCTCTCGATTAGCTGCTGCTCCTCCGGTTCTTCGTCCTACGTGGCTCTGTGGCTGCCCTGCTCAGCCGTCAGCTCCTCTGCCCTCTATACTTGATTTGATTCTTTGAAATTTTACCCTAGAGAAAAGATTCATCGGTCACCATCCACCGTTCGCCACTGAATAATTAGTCAATTTTTTAAAAGAAATTATTTTATTGTTCACTTTTTATTGGTTATTAAGAAAAAACATAATTTTTTAACATAAAAATGTTCTTCCCCACTTGTTCGCTGCGAGACTTAAGGTTTCTATATACCTCTTCACTTGCTTCCTACAACACCCGACATCTTGGGCGAACGCCAGTCCGGTCAGGACGTCCGTACACAAAATGGTACACGTGTCGGTATTTGCATTTCAATTTGTACATGTTACTGGTCGATGCGACGATGCCAGCATTTTTTCAATGACGATAAATCATTGGTGTTGAAACAGTGGTGGCATGTCAAGCTGTTGCCAACATTGTCAAGTCCTCACCTGGTCCTCTCGGTCTCGACAAGGTTGAGTTTTGCATGGTCTCTCTTGCTATGCTCTTGCTATAGTCAACCGTAGACGCTTTTTATTCTCGCATGTGCGTTAATTTGTGAGAGATATTTGCTTGTTCAGTGCATTCGTACCTAGACCTCTATGAACTGCCCTTGTCCCTCTTCTGACCAATGAATAGGATGGCTCGGATATGTTCCTTGTAGTATATATTTCAAGGCAGAATAGCTTAAATGTTTCTTTCTAAAGAATGGAGCTTTCTGATGCTGGAGGCTCATGCGCAGATTAATCACGCAATTTCTTTCTCGTTGATATGATATCACCATATAACCAGCACGAGTTTACCAGGATGACCCTTTGTATGTATACTGGTACTGGTGTCGTGTTATATCCATTTTGTGAGGAAATAAGACAAGCAGAGAAACCTTCTCTAAATGCTCGAGTTACATCTGAATGAGCTTCGTTGCTTCCTTGTGTATCTGTGCAGTATGGACCTTTGAAGCTAGCTTAAGGTTAACTGTCAGAAAGAATCCATGAGTTTTGGACTTCATCAGCAGGTGTCACCCTAAAGTGTTTTTTTCCCCCCTCACTTCCAGAAGCAAATTTGCTGTCAATACCAAATTGATGGATAAAACACAGTCCTTTCCTTTCTAGTCTCATTTGAAGACAATCCAATGAGGTTTCTATTCATATTAGCCTATTTTTGTGGCAATTTTGTTGGTTTTTATTTGACTACTCGAATACGTTAGATGCTTGGTGATGTAACGATCACTAATGATGGTGCCACGATCCTCAAGATGCTGGAAGTGGAGCACCAAGCTGCTAAGCTGGACAAATTATCCTCTGTTGCTTATACTGCTTTTTGGATTTACTCCTTGAGCTCATGTTATCAAGGTTCCTTCATGTGTGGCCCGAATTTTGAGTCATAAAGGTACTGTAGAATTGGCTGAGCTTCAGGACAAAGAGGTTGGTGATGGAACAACCTCAGTGGTCATTGTAGCTGCAGAGTTGCTCAAGGTGATTGTTATTGAGCTGTATAATTGTTTCTGCAAATATTTGATACTTACAAGTGCTACCATCCGTTGTTCTTTGCAGAGGGCAAATGATTTGGTGAGAAATAAGATCCATCCAACATCCATAATCAGTGGTTACAGGTTGAGTTCATCATTTTGCTTTTTCTCATCCATTTTTAATTTCCTTACCTTTCTAACTGTTAAAATTTTTGCTTTTATGTATTCTGTTACTTCTATGATTATTAGGAATGATGACATTTTGGAAAATTTCTTTCAACAGCTTGCCATGAGGGAAGCTTGTAAGTACATTGATGAAAAATTGGCTGTTAAGGTAATGCTTAGCTGATTATCTTCTGAAAATTATATTCCCTTCGGCTAAGTTTCTATTCAGGGTTTCTATACTTGTGTGATTAGGATTTCAAGTAATGCTTCTAAAAAAAAGCATTTTAATTCTTGCTATTTTACACTCTGGTGACTTCATTTGTTGTTGAAGCAGACTGCTTAACGCAGTTTTTTATTCATTTATAGGTGGACAAACTTGGAAAAGGGGCAATTGTAAACTGTGCCAAGACTAGCATGTCATCGAAGTTGATTGCTGGTGACAGTGACTTCTTTGCAAATCTGGTATACTCTTAATGGTATCGATGTATAACTTTGCTGAAGAGAGCATTGCATGCATTGACCCTCTTATTTTACTTTATATCAAGATCCAATAAGACATGCAGCTTGTAGCTTGTGCTTTTCTGCAGTTGTTGAATTAATCCACAACCAGTCCCCTGTTCTTGCTGAGATTTATTTCAGATGCCTAGAAGTTGCATATTTTTTTCTAAATTAGATAGATCAGATGGATGTAACTCATACATCTGATTTGTATTTCAATTTAATTTTAGGTAGTTGAAGCTGTGCAAGCAGTGAAAATGACTTATGTATTGCATCTTTTATCCCATAAGATTTTTCAGCGTCTCACTGTTTTATATTTGTTATAGAAACTTGTGATGGGTTTAAATGAGCATTATTTTACATAATTAATGGAGTTAAAGAAACCTGAAATGTTATGGTTTGGTTTTGCTTTCTTCACTTTCTATGGCCAGTGCATTTTCAAGATTTAGTCTAACATATACAGGATGCCATACCTTCATGTGTATTTTCTTGCCCCACGGAATCAGCATCCTCAGAGCCCATGGAAAAAGTGCCAGAGACAGCTATCTCTTGAATGGTTATGCTCTAAACATCGGACGTGCAGCTCAGGGAATGCTGATCAGAGTTGCCCCTGCAAAGATAGCCTGTATTGACTTCAATCTTCAAAAGAACCAAATGCAACCAGGTGTCCAGGTTGTGGTTACCGATCCATGGGAGCTCAAAAAAATTTGTCAAAGGTATGACATGATGGACCTCATAAATTTTTTAGGTTATTATGTGCCAATTGGTGATGATTTGTTTGCTTGCATGCTATGGGAGTTAAGGAAAATAATCTTTCTTCTGATTTTAGAAAGCTTTCTCCATCTCCTATTTAAATCTTTCACAAGGCACCACATAGTAACTACTGGCTAAGAATTGTTCATGATATGTACCATAATTGTTATGGTAGATCTGCAGTGACTCCTCTTAATATCTGGCTGCAACTTCTCTTTTTAGAAATCATGATCATATGAAATGCTGAGACATGCAAATGTTTTTATATGATGTAAGCACTGATAGTCTCTTTATCTTAGCAGGGAATCTGACATGACAAAAGAAAACATTGAGAAACTACTGAAAGCAGGTGCCAATGTTGTATTGACCACAAAAGGAATTGATGACATGGCACTTAAGGTAACCTTCTTGAGACTACTTTGTTTTCTGGGTGCATCATGATGGGCTGGATCCCAAGCGAGTAGTTTGATAACAATTCTAATACCACTTTTGCCAGCTATTTCTTTTTTCATGGCTTTGTGAGCAAGATTTAGAAACTTTATGAAATATTTGATATGATTATATGAAGACTTGATTCCAAAAATTTATTCACATGTACAGTTGTAGATGTGACTGTTGATCTTGAATGCAGTTTGTGATAAGGAAGTTTCCTAAAAAAATTGTTGGTTTATTCTGGGTGTTACTTTTTTAAAAATATTTCAGTACTTTGTGGAGGCTGGGGCAATTGCTGTCAGACACGTAAGGAAAGAGGATATGCACCATATTGCTAAGGCTACTGGTGCAACCATGGTTTGTCATAATTACTGTTGTTGCTGTAGATTTTTCCTAATTGTGTAATTGATATACTGAACCAATTTTATGGTGGATATGCAGGTTTCTACATTTGCTGATATGGAAGGAGAAGAAACACTTGATTCATCACTCCTTGGATATGCTGATGAAGTGGTTGAGGAGCGCATTTCTGATGATGATGTCATCATGATAAAGGGAACAAAAACAACTAGTGCAGTGAGTAAGTGCTTCATGGGAGAGGCAACAACTAGTTATACAAAATAGAGCTTTCGATGAAAAGGAATGGAGAAAAAAACCAATGGAAGCAACTGAAAAAGGAAAATTCAGTGCTAGAAATTTAAATGATATGTTAGAAACTCCCAACTGAGAATCATGGAAGTCTTCTGTCTCCTATGGCTGGCATTGTGTAGCTAAATCCACTGTCATCAGACTTTTGATGTTTTGTTATTGATGTACTTACTAATTTTTTTCCACAGGTTTCTTTGATACTAAGAGGTGCAAATGATTTTATGCTTGATGAGATGGAGAGAGCTCTTCACAATGCCCTATGCATTGTTAAGAGGACACTGGAATCCACTATGGTAAATCCACCTTACCCCTATGCTTTTCTTGTCTACATTTTATTCATTATAACGAAGGAAGGCAGTGAGTACAAGCCCTTTACTGTGAAATGTACCTAAACAGACATTTTGGTTTTGATGCATCTATATCTGGTAGAGTTTACAATGCCAAAGCATATATGCAATATATTCTAGCTCCTTCTAGAAGTAGATCATTTGAGGAATGTCACCTGATTGGAATCGGTTTGAAGCTAATCTTCTGGTGGATTCCTTACAGGATTTAAATATTTATTCAAGGAGAGAGATGCTGAATTTTTTATCAGTCATCACAGGAATTGCATTTTCTTTGACCTTGACCCCATCCTTTAACACTATAATTGCTTCAGAAAACAACTTGATAAATTTGGGGATTTCTGAAACCATCTTATTCATGTGCCAAAGGGTGATATTGATATCATCAGCTGATAGCCTCAAATGCCTGCAACATTACTAACCTTGAAATCATATGTCTATGAGTTAGGAGTTCTCTCTGATGGTGGTATTTATAAACTGAGTTTACAAGCAATAACTGTGCTTCCTATTATATCTGTTTGCATGTGAAATACTTCTCATTGCCCTATGGGCATGCAGGTGGTTGCAGGTGGAGGTGCAGTTGAAGCTGCCTTATCTGTTTCTTTGGAATATCTTGCCACCGCATTAGGATCCCGTGAGCAGTTGGCAATTGCAGAATTTGCTGAATCCTTGCTAATTATTCCGAAGGTTCATTTTACTTCACACTTGAATGCCTACTGCCAGAAAGTAAAAGAAAGAGACGAAGTGAAGATAATAGAGGTACACAGTTCAAAAGCAAGAAAATAGGTTTTTCATTACCCTTTGAAGGATAGTTTTTGGACAGCATATTGATCAGTGGAACCTTGTGCTTGCTTCCCAGTTTGCGACTGAAGCTGCCATAACCATTCTTCAGATTGATGACACGGTCAAGCTTGTTAAGGATGAAAGTCAAAATGCAGAGGACTAATCATCTCTCTTAAATCGTGATTCTCGGGGCTTCCATTTTTCTTCTTGTGAGGACGTAGTATCATTGGGGTTTGTTATGGTAAGCTTCCCATTAATTTTTGGGGCCTCTTCATCATGTTGCCGAAGGAAAAGGTTCCAGCCTAGCCCTCAAGCATGGGTGTTGTTTCTGAAATGGGTCAAAAATATGCATGTCACTTTTTGTGTTCGAGTTCTTGTAGTATATGGGCGTGAAACGGAACCAGCATTGGTTAGCTTAGTTCTCTTTAATTTCGTGCTATTGATATTGACTAAATAGAAAGTTGGGGTCGACTTGTTTCGAAGTCTGAGTCAAATTGGCAGAAGCAATGTCTCCTTGCGTTGTATGGATCCTGAATATTCATGGTTTGGATGTCAATTAATGGAATTAGGTGCTGGATTTGTTCGCTGAGTCAAATTGGCTGCTCATGTGAATAAACCGATGGACTGGGACAGGTCAAGATGCTTCCTATAAATTTCACCATCATTAACACAATTAAACGATTATGATACTGCAAGATATGACAGTACCTTAACATCTTGGTGCTGAAATTTATCCCACGCTAGCTGATTGTCCCATTCCAGTCATGGATTGAATAACAAAGGCTTCGGTCCAAACCAACCATCAGTAAGATCAAAATGGACACCGCCATTCCCAATTCGTAAGTCGAAAAGACTGTCGTATGCATATAAAACCCATAGCTACAACAGGCACTTGTCATCAACCATTCAACCAAAACGACTCTTATCAGCACAAATATTTCAACCACAACCACCTACAAGAATGCTCTCATATAACGAGCAGACAATCCTAATGCCCAGTATCAAACCCAAAACCAACCATATACAAATCCCAATCAGTCAGGACCAAGTCCCGTGCTCATATACAGTGGACACCTTCTGTATGTTGAGATGGATAAACCCACTGCCTGCCAAAGGAGAATAACATCAATATAAAGCCAATGCGAATGAATGCCAATGCTCTGCTGAATGATTTAAGTAAACAGTTTTGCAATCATAGGAAAAGGGAGCATACTGTGTCCCACGAACTAGTTGATATGCATATTCTAAACTAGAGAGTCAGCCCTAATCTGATCATCGCATGGAGCCTTGATCTCCAAGCTCTCCAACATTTTCGGTGAAAACATCTTCAAGCTGCAAGAAATGACACTAAGTTAACTCCATTTGCTGTCTCATGGTACCATTTGGCATAGGAGCTACAGTGAGAGGAACCATTTTATCACCTGATCTTCCTCAGTGACTAGTCCAACACTTTCTAGCTGTTCTTGTAGTGTTTTCTGTGCTAATGGTTCTGGGAGCGGAGAGAAGCCATTGATCACTTGCCTGAAAGCTGCATCTTCATCTGACATGGGAAGAGAATTCTGCAAGTGATCTACACTGACTCCAATAGGACATTTTTCACGGTCAATAGGTTCAGAAGACATAGTTGAAACTTCCTGAACAACCAATAGTCTAGTTTCTTCAACAACAACTTGATTATCATTGCATGATTGAGAGACAGGCATGCCATACGGTGCATCATGCAGTTCCGAGTTGGCACTACAAGAAGGTGAAAAGTCATAACACTTGAAATCAGAAGTGAATATGTCTACAACTTCAAACAGCATATACACAATAGTCAAATTTTATAAAGTTTCAAGTAAAACAATCCTTACCGATTGCCATCAGATGCATCTGACCGGTTACCAGTAATCTCCTCTTGTCCTCCCCTTTTCTTCTTGTTTTGCCCAGACTCTGGAAGATTATCAACAGAATCAGTTGATCGCATGTCATCCACACTTCTCTTACTTCTAAGTTGAAGGCATTCTTCACCAGCATCTTGATTAATCACAGGTTCCAAAGTATGAATCTCCATAACATCTTCGTCTAGATTGGGCACTTCAAAAATCATTTTTTCTTCTCCAGCATTCTTCTCCCTTAGACTTCCACTCGGTGTTTCATCAATCTCAGCATTCTGCTTACTGTATTCTGCTAATTCAACCGACTGCCTTCCTGACAGCATAACTGGTTTATCAATCTCACCCATGAAAGGTTCATCCTCGTAGACCAGTGGGGACTTCTCTGAAGAAGTCTTGAATATCAAATCAGCAGCTCTTCTGATCCAAGAGAAACGATCAGAACTGGGAGAAGCACGGCTTGCTTCATTCATCAGCAAAGAACCAACTCCATTTCCATGGCTAGTATGATCATTAATGCTAGCTTGTTGATTTAAAAATCTTTGCTCTGATATCCTCTGCAGATTGGATGCAAGAGCAGATTTTTGCATCGCAGCCACAGCCATCTTTTCCGATGCAATTTTCAAGTCCTCCAATTGCTTCAGTTGTTCAATGTGATTATGAATTTCTTCTCTATCAGCATGTAACAATTCCCTCTGCATTCTTAATTTCTCTCTCTGCATCTTAAGCTCCTGAATAGAATTATTGAGTTCTGCCCACTCTTTTTCTCTCCTCTCACGGTCCATGTTAACCTCCATCCTTTCAATTTCCAGCTGCCTCATTTCTGAAGCAACATGCTCCGTCTCTTTCATGGCAGTTTCTTTAAGTGAATTGATAAACTGAAGTTCATTTTTCTTCTCTTGCTCAAAAGCCTTTTCCTTTTCCCGCAATGAATTTTCTAACTCTTCACGCCTCTTATCAAAGCAATTTTCAAGTTCCTTCTTCTGCATCTCAATCTCCAGGAAGATGTCAGCTCGTTCCTGCTGAATCTTGCTGAACCACTCAGAGCGCTCCTGGGAGATCTTATTCATGAATTCTTCTCTCTCAGCATGAAGTGATTCAGCATCATTTTTGTACTGATTTCTGATTGCATCTTTCTCAATTCGCAAGCTATCACGCTCTTCCTTGAGAAACTTTGAAATAGCAATCTTCTCCTTGGCAACACGCTCTGCCTCCTTCCTAAGTTCTTCTCTTTTTTCATCAATAGACTCCCACTCATTTTCAAACTTTGCCTTCTCGACCTTCAGTTTGTCCGCCTCAGCCATTATTTCAAGTTTCTCAGCTCTGACCCTGTCAAGTTCTTCTTTGAGCTTGATTTCTAAAACTGATAGCTCATCCGTCTCAGTTTTCATGGCCTCAAGTTTATCCTGCGCACTATCAACCCGCTTCTTTTTATCTTCAAGCAAATCCATAGACCTCTGAAGATCCAGTTTCAATTGACATATCTCTTCCTTCTCTTTCTGTAGAACAACATTCTTCAATTCAATTTCCTGTTCAGCAGCAGTAAAACTTTCCTCTCTTTTGTCCAGATCATCTGATCTCTCTGAGACATCCTTTTCCCTCTCTGCCAAGGCTTTGAACCGAATTTCCATTTCATGCTCTCTATCTTTAAGTAGATCTTCACGTTGATGAAAATCCAACTCTCTCAACTCCCAAGCTCGTTGCTTGGCCTCAATTTCATTATCAACCATTTTTCGCTTCAACTCAAGTTCAGCTTCAAACTCAGACTTTCTCAACCTTAAAGAAGCTTCTTGCTTAGCAATTGCCTTTTGAATTTCATTCTAACAATAGGAGAAATATGCACCAAGGTAAGTCAAATTCATAACAAAAACCAATCTAAACAAGCTATGCAGCATAGGAAAAATGGATGTTAATAGCTTACTGATTCTTTCCTTGCAGTCTTTTCCTGCAAACTGAGCAATTCTTGCTCTTTCTTATTCAACGAAGCCTCCCTTCGGATACAAGCCTGTGTATTCAACATATATCAAAAGGTCCCAAGTTAATAACAATAACAATAACCCTCATAACCAAAGCTCATACAATTAATAGTTTAAATACTAACCTTTTCCCTTTCAGAAAGAGAAGATGCTCTAAGATCCAAATCAGATCTCTCATCATTTAGGACTCTCTGTTGTTTCTCAAGTTCACTTTTTGCAGCCTCTAGGTCCTTTTCAGTCTGAGCAAGTTCATTAGATCTAGTCATGATATACTCCTCCCTTTGACTTAGAAGGGCTTGTCCCTCCAGTAACCTTTTCTCTCCTTGGTGCAAGACTGTTTGTCTTTCCCCCAGTGATTTCCTTTCAAGTAATATCTCATTCTCCTTTTTATCACATCTGATTAAAAATGAAGAGCCATTAAGCAATCAAACCAAAAAACTTGAAAGGCAGTCTCTAGCTACACTTGAACGTGGTATAAAAATGGAAATACCTACATATGACTATAGTTATTTAAAAAAAAATAGAGCGTCCATTCTGTAAAAAAATTAAAAAAATAAGTAAAAGCCATGGCCAGTTTCTCTATTAATGCAATATCATTGGGAAAATCTACTTCTTTTGGAATGCTTATGTCATGTTTCTGCAGAATTCTATTAATCCCAAACAAATTAATTTTTAAAACAGGTACCACCTGAGCACCAATTAAGACAGACTCAAGCTTCCAATACTAATGTCAAGAGAGAACGCACTCAGAATTGAAAGATAGAATACGAAGTCTAAGATCATCTTCCCGAGCTTCAACCTCTTGAAGCTTTCGTTCAGCAAATTGACGGTATCTGCTAGCATCAATTTCTAGAGATTCAGCTGCTCGAAGCTTTGATTCAGCTTCAGTAAGCTTGTTCTGTGCATTCTCCATCATATTTCGTGCCTCACTCAATTTATTTTGTGCAGCAAGCTTCGTTTCAGCAGATTCTGCACGCATCTCATGCAAGGTTTTCTCAATCTGCAAAAACCACATAGCAGAAAACTGTAATGAGCACAACAAAACAAAATGAAAATGAACATTTAATCATCCAAGGAATGACATTGAGGTGAGCATGCTCACATTTGCTATGCACTCCTTCTCAACTCCGAGAGCCTTCTTCAGACTGTCTTCTCTTTTCCTTGCCTCAGCCAATGCAGATACATGAGCTGCCTGATCACGCTTACGTTTTAACTCGGCAGCATCTACAGAGGCCTTAACTTGCTCCAACCTAGAAGTAAGTTCCTTATTCTCCAATATAAGCAAGCCCATTTGATGTTGATGATCAAATATCTATCAAAAGACAACATTGTCAGATCTCCTACTAAAGAGATGAATAAGGCATGCAATCAAACATCTCAAGAACCTGAGAATTGACAGAATGCAAGAGGCAACAAAGGTTAAAACCTACAGAAATAGGCAACGTAACTATGCAATCAATTCAGAGTCATTAAGTAAAAGCACTAAATGTGCGCATGGGTGTAAATATTTGGAACTGCTAATAATTTCTCTCTTAAGATTTGCCTCCAGCATAGACTCACTAAAGTTCTCCAGGAAAATCTCACCAACAAAGGGCACACAATACATAGGTAAACAATTGTGCACTGCCTTTTAAGTTGCCAAGAAATGAAAAGAAAGCTGAAGTAAAAGCCATCTTATCTTTGAATAAATGACTTAATCATTGAGAGGGTTCTGCACAATTTGTCATCATGGGTACCATCAACCCTTAAATAGGTAAAAGGAGAAAAAATCTAATCGACAAATAAGTATCACCCTTTCCTTGATTGGCATCATAAATACTCAGAGTAATCTCAGTAACCCCTTTTGCATACAAAGTAGAGACTCCACTTCTACAATAACCGCCATGAAAGATCCGAATGACCATAGTATTAAACCAAAGGACTCATGCTAATAAAGAAATCATATCCTCAATGAGCAAACTTTCAATCGGATGCCTTGTCCAATAACTCATAAGATAACCTTTCCATTATCCAAAAATGTCTTTTGCATTAGAACACCAAACACAGAGGCCAGCCACCAACGTTATTACTAGTACATAGAGTTGTAAATCTACCAAAATAAGACATAGAATTTACAATCTACTAAACTAGAAGTAACCATTTCGCACTCCTAGCACACCCACAGAGCTATTAAAAAAAAAAAAAAAAGGAAATAATACTCCGCCACACTGCTCTCCCAGTCCCAGACACATATTGAGACTCACATAGCGTTGAATGCAGCTAATATTTTCACAAAGCCAACAAAATCGAAAACTTTCAACTCATCAAGGCGCTCTCTCTCTCCAGTATCAGCTCAACACAGAAAATCCAGACGACCTAAAGACAGCAGAAAGGTTCAAATATTACGCGCAATAGAAATGGCGATTCTTGAACAATTGACAAACCTCAGCTTCCAGCTTGGCAATATACGCAATCAGAGCTGCCTTATCCCGGCGCTTAATTGACTCCTCGTCGAATCCGGCCTCTTTAAGTCGCTTCCAGATCGTCTCATCTCCAAAGGGTCTCTCCAAAACCCTGGAGCCGGGAGTCAGAGATAGCCTCTGGGAGCTCGGGGTGATCGTGAAGCGCCCGGATTGCGGGCTCGCCATTCTCAATCACTCCGATCCGAAGCCACCAGCAGCGAGAATCAACAACTAACCCCCACAAGAACCGTCGTTGTATGCTTCTCCCGAGAGCACAATTTCTTTGCTCCTCTCTGAAAAGGGCTTCGCCTTTAGCCTCTGCGAGATAGAGTAGAATGGTTGAGTAAAGTAAAGTTTACTGAGCTGTTGATCCGTGTTGACTCAGAGGAGCGGGTTGATTGTTTGAAGGTAAATACGACGATGAAGATAGGGTGGGAAGACTCCGGTCATTGTCACTGTCGGGTGACGGCCGTCCGAGCCAAACGACGGCGTCACACACACTTTTTTTTTATATTAATAATATTATCCACTATCATAATAACTAAATAATTATATGACTTTAAATTTATCATTAATATTTAAATATTAAATTTTGAAATTTTTAATTTTTGAATAAGTTGACCGGCAAACCGTGCTCTTCTAATTTATTTTCACTTCATAGCTTAAAATGGAAGGTGTGGGTAAGCCCATGAAATATGCTCAGTAAATGGGCCTGACCCGATTGCTTCTTTGCGTCCTCTCCATTTGCAAGGCCCATCGCAGGCTCATCTCTTCCACTGGCTTCTTTAAAATAACAGTGCTCTCAACCAACTCCGGCATAGGACGGGCCTAGGGTTCGGATCGAGGGCGAAGCTCGGGGCTTAGGGGAGCGATCGCTAACTTGGGCACCAGAGAGAGGCAAAAGACACACCAACATACCTGCAGTGCTGCATCTCCTAGTATTTGCCAGGTCGGGATATGAGAGCTCCAACAGCGTTCGACCGGGGGCACGCGCTCATTCTCTGTCGGTTGGCGGGTCAATCCTCAGTGCGAGGAAAGATCCTTTCTCGCATGAAATTATCACCGCGATTTTTTTATAAATAATGAGGAAAAAAGATATACGAGGATCTTACCTCGTGAGAAAATATAAGTTGGATTGTCTCTACCATTAATCATTTAAAAGTAAAATTATTATTATTTTCTATCATAAAGTGGGACAGTTTAAGAGGATCTCCTGTATCAATCAAAGCATGATGATTTTGCTTATAGACATACAGACAAGTCAATTTAGGCAGGCACGGGAGAATGATTTTTCAGGCAAAGCTGGCACCGCACATCATTTCAGCCATCCCGAAAATCCAGGTCCCAACATAAATTTTTTATCCTTCGTGCCACCCAAACTCTCTTCAAATCAAACAAAAAATAGTTTTAAAATAATTTAATATTTTAAAATAAACTTTTTATATAATATAATTGATTGATTAATATAAATATTATTAATATGAAGAAAATGTTAAAATTAAGTATTAAAATATAATTATTTTATATGTAATTAATTATTCTCAAAACTTTTTCTCATTATCTTCTTTTTATTAAAATTATTTTTTTATATTTTTAGACCAATATGATCGAATATTCTCTAACAACTCAAAAATCCTAATTCATATACAATTTTTTCGTATCACTACATATTTGACAGGTCTATGCACATATAATATATATACATATAAATGCAACCAAGTTGTAGGGAATTATTAATTTCTATTTACGTGTAGAATAACATGTCAATTTTTTCCTCCTAGAGAACGGCAATTTTTTTATTTTTGTATAATGGAAGGAAAGGGAAATTGAGCATGAGGTGACTCATAATTATTAATTTTTTAAAAAAAATCGCTCAAGAGACAATGGGAGATAAGAGGAAGATACGGACAAACCTAAAGTGGGGGGAAATTGGGTTGTGGGCCCAGTGTCACGTGGGCAAGAGCTTTATTTTCACGTGGGCCCAACTTTGCGTGCCGGCCCTAATTGCTTCCAATGATCGCTCTACGAACCCAACTCCAAACAACTCCCGAAACCAAAGCCTGCTGAAGTTGTACTCGGATTGGTCTAAAATCACCAAGTTTACACTGTATGCTACAGTATTTAATTGCGACGTTCACATGAGATTATATCGGTCAACATTCCAGTTTACAGCTATGCTACACATAGTCACCAAAAATAACCACTCGGAAAAATTCTTCTACAGTTTAAAAAAAATTATTTATGATAATCTTAACACTTCTTTCGATCTAATACCACTCACTCGAATAAGCTAGGCCATCAATAATTAGTATCGTCCTCGACCTAGAACCGTGAAATTCTGAATTTAATACCAGCCGATATGATTGTTCCATATTCATTCATTGTCTATTTCTACGTAGCTCTCACGTACTGATAGGAGCATTCTTAATAATGGAAAGAGGGAAAAATATGAGTAGAGGGATGGGTGCATCTGAGGAGGAGAGCTCGAGTGGGGGCTAGCGAGATCGAGCAGGATCCTTCAAAAGTAACAAGTCGGTGGCTTGGCTTTTATGCTATCTAATAGTAATCAAACCTAAAATGATTAAAAATTAAAATAAATAAATAAAAAGAGGCCGATGACTCGGATGTGTCCAAATGCCTTCAGTCGTCGAATTCCAAATAATTATGCTTCGTCATCGATTCACCACCAACTTGCCTCTTGACTGATTCGGGTCCACATATGATATCTCCTTATCTTCCGTGAGAACTAGGCAATGCCACATCGTAGGAACCAGCCCCAAGTCCGTCGGTCTCCTCGGATTCATACTGACGAAGATGAAATTTAAGGAGGAAATTTTGATATCGTACAACGATAAAAAAGGGCTGGCGAGGATGTATTTGTCTTCCCTCCTTCGAATCTCCTTCTCTTCAAGATACTCCATAGAATCAAATCTCGTAAGGGGTCGAGGGGGAGATGACAGAGATGATCCTTTCACGTGCGTAATGTTTCTTATATATATTTTAGAAACAAACAGTAATACAAACCACTGCTATAAGTTCAATCTGTGATTGCTTTAGGGTTTAGGCTACGGATTCCAGATGAAAAATCCTAAAGATTTTCGGGGGTTATCGACTTAGGGGCCGAAGGACGTGGCACGGACCAGACCGCCGGAGGCAATAGAACACATACAATAATTAACTCACCACCACCGCCATCATTTGCCAAATTCGACGCTCCACAATCATCGAAACCCCCACAACCCCACTGAATCAAATGTTCAGCATACCCCATAATGGGTGGGCTCCATCTTGTCTGTCAATCTCCCTGTCTGATGTGCCAATTAATACATATCCAGTGAACTATATGTAAGGTGATCGATTTTATATGTACAAGTAATCTTTTTAAAATTTTTAATAAACTAAAAAATATATATCATTCTCTAAATAGAATTTAGAACAAATTAGCGACCGAATATTCATTCACTCTTATCTGCTCCAAGTCCAAGGCTTTTCTTTCCCCGCTTATTTATTTATTTTTCCATATTTAATTTTCGAGAAAAATGAGAGATTACCAGACGAGTGATTGGCACTTGGGGATTGCCTCATGGTACAACTGCCAGTCATTTAGTCGGTAATTTCCTGGCATGTTCCAAATGCTGTCTCTGAAAGGCTTCCCGCGGAGGTGAAGACAGATTTCCTACCACTTGCCGTGTAAGCTCAGAGGTTATAATCATGCGTTTACTGTTCACCGTCACTGTTGCATGATGAAGATGGTATCGGGTCCGTACGAGAGTCAGAAGGTTGGTGATGATACTGTAGCCACTACAAGCTGCTACTTGAGTAAAACCTAATATAAATAGTTTTATGAATAAGAAATTCATTTGTGATAATATACTCTTATTGATTACTCAGTATCTATATGGTTGTATCCTTTAAAGCATACGAGAAATAAAGTAATTATACATCAGCTAGCTAGTGTTCATCACCATATATATATATATATATATATATACTAGACGTCTAAAAAAGTAGGAGTAAAAATCTGAGAAAAATAACAGAGGGGAAAAAAATTGGGGGGAATGGAAAGGAACTGTGTACAATAATGGAGGGGGAGCAAGGTGACAATAGGCCTATCTCCACCAGGTCTAACCAGACAAGGCAATGGAGTGGGGGACAGTTCATGTGGTCTGTCATGAATGGAACTACGTGTGATGTCCCTCCAATCATGATCTTATCATCACACTCAACCAACTTATTGAATTGCCCATTTATAATGGGCTCCTTTTTCTTTTCTTTTCTTTTTTTAAAAAAATGAATTTATATATATAAAAAAAGAAGATAAAGAAGATAAAATTAAAATTATAGTCTCCTGGTTCATTCACTTGAATATAATTGAAAGTCTCGAGCGAGCTTGCAAATCATGCGTCGTTATCCTGTTTAAATGTGGGCCCCAAAAAACAACCAAATACTGTCTCTACTTGGAATACATGAGAATGGGAATTAAAAATAATAATATATATTTTTTATTTGTGATCAGGGGTTCCACCGTGGATCCAGAAAATATATTTAAGAGGGGTGAAATGTAATAAAATTAAATATAATTTATAATTTATATAATATTTTAATAATTTTTTCGAATTTAAAAGAAAAATCGCCTCATATATCCCCAAAATCCATCCTTGGCAAACTCAAATTCCGCTGTATCCTTTCCTCCTGTATTATTTATATCCAAATCCGGGCTCACAAGCTTCTTTTATAAATGAAAATAATTGGCAGGAGGACTTTCTTGCATGTCACTAAATGCTCATTGACTCGCCCGAGAGACGTGTGTGTGTGTGTATATTATATATAAATGGTGTGGGGTTCGAGGTACGAACCACGTACGTCAACCCTGAGTTAACTCTGTCTAGAGTACGAAAATTCTAAACCCGAGGAAAGACTCAGATGGAAGGTGCAATTAAATGAAAAGCGCCCATATACATCACCAAGTTAAAACGCAAGTTTTGTATCTGCTTGATTTTCTTACCCCCCCGCCCCCGCCCCCTCTTATACGGGTCGCTACCTGATTGGAGAGGAAAAAGATTAAGCAGACAAAATTGTGCACGATAATTGACAAATACATAAAAAAAAATGGAAAAGAAGTGTGCATGCTCTCGATGGAATCGAAGGTTCTCAATAAAGGGAATTTGTAATGGCTCGGATCTCATATCAATTGTATAAGAAGAAAATCTTCCATTAATAATTCAAAGAATAATCCAAACTAACTTCTTTTTTTTTTTTGTTAATAGACCTATAGTATCACATATAGGATCATAGGTAACTTTGCCCCACAATCATAAAGGATTTTGAGTAATTTATTGAGATTGTCTATTGGTTGGAATAGTGGAGATTGTTAGAGTACAGCTTGAAAACGGCAGAAAATATGAATATTCAGACCCAACTCAAAAACCCAAAGAGGACACCTAGTTTAAAGATGAGAAGTTTGTAATGATCCGGATGTCATATCAGTTATGTAATAAGGAGTTCTTAAGTATATGCGTATGTGATGGCCCAATCCGAATTATTAGTTTTGAATTATGGGCAGGTGATGTTACAAAATTCATACTTGCAATAATTAAATTTATGCAATAGAATAACAAATTAGGGTTTTGGATGATGCATGGCATCAATCATCACGGATGCCAATACAATAGTGAAATTCTTTTATGCTTATTTTTTTTCCTCCCCATTCCCCTGCGCTCATGAATTTATGCTTAGCAAGGGAAAAAAAACTTTTTATTCAAAGAAAACAGCCTTGGGAAGGGAAGTTTTAATTTCCATAGTTAAATTTGTTGTTGGGCGGCAATGGTTGAGGGAACCATTCTCTTGATGTGTCTACCGGTGCCCATTCCACGCATGACATAACCTGGCTCGTGCCATGTTATTGTTACATGTGTACGCATGCATATCTCCACATCGACAGTGCATGTTATCTGTACGTATGTGTATATATATATATAGTACTTAATTTAGTATTCTTGTACACGAGATATCGCATATATTAGTGTAAAAGCAGGAGAGACCTATTAGTTGTTGTTGTGAACGATGGGGCCAGCCGCCTTAGTGGGTTGCAAATGGTCAACCCTATGCAGTGGGAAAATGGATAGATGATAGAAATGGTCCTCCCCTTTTCCTCTCTCACTTTCCGGTTTTTTTTTTTTTTTTTTACCTTAAATATGAAACGACGTCGTATGACTTGAAGAGTCTCCCTGCAGGCCTCTCCGATCTTATTATTTTACCGTGTAGGATCAGTTCGTTTGTTTTTCATTTGCAATACTTGATGTTCATAAATTAAATAAACTTTGATTAATTTAAATTTAAATATCATCGATTTGCTAAGAGAAAGTTGTAGTACTAGTTCAATTTTGGCCGTGAAGATTTCCAAGTTTTCCTTGTGTTTAGATTCTTCTGCAAACTCCATTTAATAGTCACAGCCGCGACCCAACTACCTTCCCCCCACGACCCCCCAAAAAAAGGTATTTTCTTCGTTCTTCCTTTTTTTTTTTTTCCTATTTAGACCCCCCACAGATCTTCGCCATTTTCCTTCGACAATTCCCTGCTTTTCTCCTCTCAATTTACTTCTCTCATTTCACTTATACGAAACCCTAGAGGAGATATTCTTCACCGTCGATATATCCATACACCTCCAGATAAGATTTCCCACTTCTGCGAATGGAGACCAGTGATATGTGCCACACCAGCCTCGCTCTCGGGCTAGGCTTCCCCTCCGCCGCCGATGAGTCAACGCGAAAGACCGAACTCCACAAGCCCATCAACGGGACCACGGAGGCGAAGACGGGAATAATGATGGAGCCAAATCTTACACTGGCCCTGTCGGGAGAGAGCTACGTGGCCGGAGCCCATCGGAAGGCCACGGCGGCCCGAAACAAGGTGGTCACTGCCTTCGACCACTACTCGGCGAATCACGCGGAGTTGTACGGGCGGCAGGCGTCTCCCCACAGCACAGTGTCGTCGTTCTCGAGCCCGAAGGTGAAGCGGGAGAGGGACCTCAGCAGCGAGGAGGTCGAGGCAGAGCGAGGCTCATCGAGGGCCAGCGAGGAGGATGACGTTGTTGCGAGGAAGAAGCTTAGGCTCACCAAGGACCAGTCTGCCCTCCTAGAGAAAAGCTTCAAGCAACATAGCACTCTCAACCCGGTAAATACTAATCTCTATGTCGTCTAATTCTTTCACAGCCAGCCAGCCGGCCCGATGCATGGGATGATCGAGGAATCTATGCCATCTATCGACCTGTAATTTGAATATGCAGATAAATAATCTTAGAACTTGGTTCGTTTGTACTGAGCTAAGCTCGACTAGCTATCCGTCCATCCTCTCCAACCATCTATTTACTTTGTTTGGGCAATATAGATTGATCAGCTGATCATTGATCGCTGGCGTGACTGTTGGGTTTTGTCTTGTGTTAATTCAGAACCAAAAGCAAGCTCTGGCAAGACAGTTAAACCTGCGGCCTCGTCAAGTTGAAGTTTGGTTTCAAAACAGGAGAGCCAGGTAAACACATAATACATTAGAAAGAGCGTATGGCCGATCAAGAGGTCATTATGAATTTGATTTTCATAGTATTTTTCATTTTCTTCTTTATTCTATCTTTTTCTAGATTCAAAGATCTCCTTATAAATGAGAAGATATATTTGCATACCAAAGTGAAAATTGAAAGATATTTTCCAATCCAAAGATACCGAAGGCAAAGCTTCAAGTACAGTCTTGGTTTTGGTCACCTTTTTGCATTTATGTCTGCAGGCGCCTTTATCATCGTATTTCTCCTTTTCCCCTTTACGTAAAAAGTATCCGATCCGTCCTTTTCTCAGTTAATGATCCGTCACGACAACAACGGGAACCGGAATTACAATCGAGCCTAATGGATTATCTGTGTTGCGGTAATCCTGATGCAGGACGAAGCTCAAGCAGACAGAAGTGGACTGCGAGCTGCTGAAGAAGTGCTGCGAGATGCTGACGGACGAGAACCGGAGGCTGCAGAGGGAACTCCAGGAGCTGAAGGCCCTCAAACTGGCCCAGCCCTTCCACATGCACATGCAGGCGGCGACCATCACCATGTGCCCCTCATGTGAGAGAGTCAGCGGCACCGTCTGCGACGGTGGTTCTAAGAGCCCGTTTTCGATGGCTCCTAAGGCTAACTTCTACAATCCCTTCAATAATCCATCCGCAGCATGTTGATCAAAGCCGTTGTTAAGCATTCTAGAATCAAACAGAGATTTGATCATTCAATCAAGAACCGACCTCAAACCTATGTCTTTTTTTTTTCCAACATAAGGGCGCGTCTTTAGTGAAATCCGACTTAATTATTCGTAGAAAGCTGGAATGTAGTAATTATACTAGGAATCTGGTCGGTCGGTCCAGCATGATGCTTCCAATGTTTGCTAGGTTCCTTCGTTTTCCCTTTTTTTTTTCTGTATATTTTTAGGCAAATCTGTAAACCTTTACCATATACACGGATGAATGAAAGTCTCTATTTATTTGTCATTCCCTTCCTTATCGTTTTCTTACTATCTTTATAATTAAAAATAAATGAATAAATAAAATTTGATCTTCGAAACTCTTGCAACAATTAATCTGCTCTACATTTTTGGTAGAAAAATTGTCTATTTTTATGCATCCATAATTGACGGCAACGAGGAAGCTTCACCGGTGACAAGTCAGACACGCTAAAGGGGATGGCGACACATTATCATCAACACCCCCTGTATTTGGAGGTCATCACATATTTAGTAGCCAAGAGAGTTGGTGGGTCACCACCCTCATTTATTTTTCGAGCATGGTATCACACCCTTCAAATTCAAGCATCAAGAACGAAAACACCGACCTGGACTGGCCCCGGAAGAACCCGGGAAAAAGTTTCTGCCAGTGCAAAACTGCAAATCGGAAGCTTCCCAGCGGTGCTGATTCAATAGTGCATTAAGGATTCGTGAGTGAACCAACCATGAAAGAATAAATCTCTAATAAGTATGAATTTTCTTCATGTGTACGGCCGGAGGTGGAAATTACTGACTGAACCAAGATTATCTTAGAAAGCTGTATCTATTTCAGTTGATTTCTGTTGTTATTAGAGAGAGAGAGAGAGAGGCGTGTAGACAGAAGGAAAGGGATAGATAGAAGGAAAGGCCGAGATTACAAAGAGGAAGAATGAGAAGACAAATAGGTTCAAAGGAGAGGAAAGCGGGGATGGGTCCCGTCGTCTCGTGAGATGCTTATGGCTTTCGGAGGTTCCGGCGGGGTCACCCTCCAGGCGATGTCCCGATGGCCCCTCGTATGCTCTCCTCCACTCACGTTTATTTCCCATGAAAGTCATCGACGCCCGGATGCCGGAGGGAGGAAGATGAAAAATCATAGAGATCCACACCACTGTTACTTTAAACCAAATTTAAAATATATTAATAATATAAATTAATTCTCTGCTCCCGTTTAAACGCAACTTTTACAGTGGTGGCATATTTGTCAACCGCATGATCTGTAATATCACTTCAAATGATGTATATGAATCTCACTTGACTGTTACATATAAATATATATGGTTAGCTGATCCATCATGATTGATTGATTGATTAATCGAAAACACTAATTAATGATATCGCCTACCCCCGAGGAAAAAAAAGTCTTCGCATGATTCCACGTGCATTTGTCTTCTTTGAAATTACAATTTGCCACGAGAGGCGTCTCTCGCCCCCTCCTCCCCTTAGGCCAATTATGGAGCACGGTTATGTTCCTCGGTTGAAATCGTCCGAGTAGTCGGATGTGTGAAACCAAGCGGGTCCGATGGATCCTACAAAGACCGACCATCGATCAGCAGGGCCAGTTCACACATACGACATATATCTCTGCACGAGAAACAATATTGACCGCCCAACCCCAAGGCTTCCAACTATACATTCATCCCGATGCCATTCTAGAAGGGGAGACTTGGCTCCTTGCCGCTCAAGATAATGCGCATTGGTATTATCCATATGGAGTATTGCAGACGGCTTGTTATCCTTATCTTAGTAGTAATATTTCAGTTTGAGTATAAAAAGTTCATTATTGAAATATACGATTTCAAATCGATTAAATAAAAAAGATATTATGAGTTTTTATAAGAAAATTAGATACTGTCATCGATCGTATTAAACTTTTAAGTGAAAATGAGTATGATTCATTATAAGCTCATAACGAATTTAACTCTCATAATTTTCAGTGAGTTAATCGGACATATCCGAACTTGAATTAAAATTGATTCCCATTAAATTCCCATATGTTATGGGATGTGAGGAATAACAGCAAGGTCTACCTTTTTATTTTTTATTTTGTCAATAATGGAATGTATATCCTAGATCGATGATCTGTTGCCCTACTCCAATGGACGGTCAAGGTTCAATGTGGAAATAAAAAGATTGTTGACGTTGTGGGCACGCTAACATGATTGGAGACGTGGACTTAGGACTATTCGTGAATGATGGGATGTAGGCCCACACACACACACACACGTATATGTCTATATCTATATCTATACATACAAATCGGTCCTCTTCCATCTGAAGTCTACCCTTCAATCAGTTGTTGGTCGAAATTGAGGTGCGCGGGCCTATATCAAATAATGGTGTTGGATGGTGCTTCCTAGGGTCAGTCCTCGGCTGAAGATTCTTAGCTTGACCGAATTTTACCCGCGATTTCAAGGTCCCCAGCGACCCAAGGATGAGTTGATGGACGTCAGGCTAAACGGGTTAACACCCTATTTGTGATGAATGGGAATTTATTATCCATAAGTTACTATGATTCTAGATCGACTGAATCAATCGAACAATTTTTATGAGATCAACCATCCGTATAGATTAGATAGCATATTGACTAATCAAACCTTTTATTTTAATGAGATAAGAGTAGGTAAAAAAAATTATTGCTTACATAATCCATTACCAAATCAAGGGGAATAAATATAGTTTGTAATTTCCTCTTGGCTGGTCAAGTCCGAGGATCGATGAGGATTCGGTCAAAAAAAATTTGTGATGTGGTTTAAGGATATAAAAATGTAGAAGAAGACAAGATATATCTTATACTAAAAGAGCCCTAAGTAGTCTCCCCTCACTGTTCTTGATTAAAAAAAACATCAAATCTCCTCCCATTGTTATCATTGCAGATTTGCTTTGCTTGCGTGTCCACCCGCGTACTTGTACCAATGAGAAACATTCAAAAAGACACCAGTGATGGTCGCAATGTCGGCTTGTCGAGCTCCCATAAAATTTATATAATATATACGTAAATAACCATAAAAAAGAAGATTATATGCAAAACTTCTATCGTCTGGATAGCTTTTGTGTGTGTGAATAGAGTGCTTATTTTAATTCTCTTTGGATTGACACTCATAGCCAAATGTGGCAAACGTAATCGTAGATTAATAGCATGATGCCCCAAAGGGAAGAAGAAACTACTGCTAGATTGGTATGATTCATGACCTTAAATCATTGATTGAGGTTATCGAAAAACCTTATTCTTAGTTCATTTATTTATAAAAAATGGATGCCCATAACTTTTATGCAAGCGTTCTTTGGTTTCCATGGGAACTCTATACTGTACAGCTTACCCATACCCAACGCGGGTCAATCTTGGCCATGGTTCATCCATTGATTTTCGACGGTTGTCACGACCCATATGCTTAGAGTTAACCGTCTTTACCAAAGCGATAATGTACGAGCTACGAGCTACAGCTACTTACAAAATCCGAGCCCACTATGACCAGTCAGACCTGTCAACAGCGCACGCCGCATCACATGCTGCATTGCTTGGAATTCCCAACAAATTCTACGCCGGGAGCACGATGGCCTGACGATCCCTGTTGGCTGTGAATGGGAGCCCCGCTCAGAATGGAATGGTTTTGAAAAATGAATTTTTTAAATCTATTTACTCCACTATCCTCATAATTCTCTCATTACTACTAGATGATGATGATGATAAAAGGGAACTTAATGTAGTAAAGTCATTCTTATCTAATAAAATAATAGATTCTAAAATTTATTATTATAAGTATTTTCTAATATTCCTCTATTTCTTTTTTTTTTTGGGTATGAACTTATAAATCTATTTTATAATTAAAAGGAAATTGATAATGGCGAGTTTTGTGAATATGGGAACATGTGGAGTGTGTCCTCCGTTGGAGGCAACACATAGAGGCACGTGAGGGCCGCTGCATGGACCGTTGAGGATTTGCCGGCGATTTCCTTCCCAATTAATCTATCCGGAAATATTTTAATTTCTTCTCCACGCAATAATATTCATTAATGACAAAAGCATGACGTGTCCTCCTCACTTTGTTTTATCCTCGCATCTTTCTCGAAAAATCCACTTTCACGTATCCTTCCTCTCTGTCTACCACTCGTCAGCTTGGTCCCTGACAACCTCGCAGGTATTTCTGTTCTTATGATAAATAATTTGGGTGGTGGTTTTACGTGAGGACAGAACAGAACTGATGATTTCACAAGCTCGTAACCAATTTTTGCACGGCCCATTGATAATATTTAATATTATAGTGCATTCTCCTTCTCAACCTTAAATCCCGTCAACGGTGGAGGCGACAGGACACTCCCCCACCTACCTACCCAGAGAGGTTTAACTGTCGGCGGATTGGCCAAGAACACGCCGGCGCACCGCCTGAGGACCGTCTGAGTAACTAGTTCCTGGTGAGGCCACGGATTATAGTGTTAAGGAGCATCCTTGGCTCAGAATCATGAAGATGATCTTAGTGAGTCAGCATGCTCTATTCACGAACCAGAAGAGCCCGAGATCCGATTCGTCTGTTGGCATGCTGCCGACGGAGAAGAAAGGGCATTTTCCCATCCATCATCCGGGGAGACAACCCCCATGCGAGATGGTTCTGACTCCCCACGACCCACATGGCTGTCTCGGGTGATGTTGCCGCACAAGAAATAGTGGTGGAAATAATGGTTGTCGAGTTGGATTTCGAAACAGGCCATCAAAATGCTGCGGCCATTCTCGACAGTTGTCGCCTGGGATCATTAATTAGGAAGGCTGGGCACCGTAATGGGCCTGGCTGCCCATTTCATTGTTACTGTACATTTTTCTTTAGAATTCCGTCACATCCATCTTTATATCTTATTTTAAAAATCAATTATAGAGAGAAAGGTGATTGTGGAATAGTACTATTTTTAATTTAATAATTAAAAAATTATATACTTATTTTTTTATTATTAAATTTTTTATATCACATTATTTTTTTATTTTATGTAACTATTATGCAATAAAATAAAAATAAAAATCAATGAGTGCATATCACATCTTTTTGCCAAGAGCATATATCAGTCTAGTGACATGTGCTCCATTCAATCAATGATAGGACAATTGTAATTAAAGAAGTCATGCTTTTAATATATTGTCAATAACATCATTTTTATGTACTAATTGTAATGAAAAGATGCATAATTTATTGTCAGTACTTAAGGCATGATGTGAATTGTGAATCATGATCTTTTTTTTTTAATTTTTAAAATTAAACCATCAAAGAATTGAGTATTAATTGCATAATTTTTATGATCTGAGCCGGTTCATGCCAGTTTTGCAGTGATTCTAGGGTTAGAATCTGGTTTAACAAGCATATTTTTCTGACTTGGTTTGCAACGGCCCTTCATCCTTATAAGAGCACTTACATTATGCTTTAGGTGAGATCTTTGCCAGTTTCCAAATTTTAACGTACCGGCTCCCGGTCAAACTTGCCCAACTAACATCTCTAAGCGCTCCTCTAATTCCCTCCTCTGCTATACCTGAAAATAAATCTAACTTGGGGAAAAGATATTTGGTGATGTAATATTGGCACAAAATGGGATCAATAAATTATGAATTATAATCTCTCCTACCATTATTTCCCTCTCTGTGAGCACTTTTATGTCTGCATTTTATCTTTTCTGATCATAAAAAAATGATAAATCAAAGTAGTAATTACTACTTAGTCGACCTTTCCTTGTTCTACATTCAAAAAAATTTTATTGGTAAAAATGGAAAAAACAAAAGGAATTGGCATTTTATAGTCGATTTGTTTTTCATAACCCGCGATTTTTTTGCTTCCGGTTTGACGGAATTCCTGACGGTGGAAACGCATTTTCTTCCTATCACCATAGTTGAGGGAGTAAATATGCGAAAAGAAGATAGTTTAGGGTTAAAAAATAATTGTTCCCATTTAAATAATAAAAAATTAAGGTGAATTGACCGGAATACCCTTACGCGCCTCTCTTTTTTTTTTTTTTTTTTTTTTGGTGGGAGAAATAAAAGCTCACGCGCGTTGTCACTTCTAGTGGCAGCCACTGAAGTCCCTGTGAACCTAAAGAGTGTCGGTGGTTCGGAGAGTAAGAGATCTGATCTGATCTGAGATAGACATAATTCAAGATTAATCTAAAAAAGGGTTCATTTTGCATCCTCAATCGATCCAAAAAGACGGACGATCATTCAGCAGAAAAATGCAAAGAAATTGCGGGGATAAAAAATATTGAAATTCATCCATCCTCCTCGTCGTGAGTGCCACGTCCACATGTATGAGCAAGAAAAATCCTGCTCCAAGTCAAGCTCCATTTTTTTTTTGTTTTGTTTTGTGTGGGTGCGTGTGTGTGTAGCGTTGAAGATCCAGAGTGAATCCTGAAAACTCCATTGCTTCTGAAACAGAGAAAGACACCCCACCCCTCTCCCTCACTCCCCCTCTCTCCCTGTATGTCTCCCTTCAGGTTTTCTTGTGCAAGGCCCTTCATTTCAATTACACTTCTCTGATTTTCTCTCACCGGGTAAGTTCCATTTCCACTCTTCCTGTACTGATCTCTCCAACACCAGTCTGGATCTGGGATTTCTGTCATTTTCTGTCCGGCGCTGTAGTCTAAGTTTCCGACCCGGGTTTGTTTTGGTAAGTCGATGAATGCTGCGTCTAAAGTTGTAATCTTGTGAGGGATCTAAGGGATATGCACCTTACTTCCTGTGAAAAGTTGTGATTTTTCTGTCTTTCTGTGTTTGTTTGAGTTTTGCCCCTTTGTAAGTGCTGGATCAGTGGATCTTCTTCGTGTTTTCATGTTGTGTGGGAGCTTCTGCATCTCTCTTTTTTATGCCTTTGGTGAAATTGCGTCTGCAGTGAATTCCCCTACAACCGAGGAGTAGTTGTATGATTCCTTTTAGAGAGAATCGATCCTGGTTACATGACTCTCTTTAGTAAGAGAGTTAAGATATGCTCTATGGGCCCTGAGGAAACCGTTAGATATATATATGATCCGTGCAAACTGTTATAGTAGTGACCTTCCTATGTCACCCATTGGAAATTGAAATCCATACGTGATTCACATTTGTATAGTAATAAATGCGAACCTGCTACTTGCTTTTATAGGATGAGCTTCGTTTGATTTGTTCTTGGATCTAGTCTCTGGTTGTGCTCTATCAGTAAGCTTCCTTCCCCCTCCAATTTTCGGGAAAAAATATCGGTTTGACCCTATGCTGAGCTCATCCTTCATGAAATTTTAACCCGGGATTAAAGCTTTGAATGGGACAGAATCCTTAACGTATAATGACTTCAATTATCAGAGGAAAAAATTGGTTTAGGGATCACGAGTTCTCTGTGGTCATCATTAGATATTTGATTTTCTATTAAGCTAGCTAATATGATGTTTGACCTTTCGTTCCTTTCTTCTGCATGGAATATTGATTGTGGTGCAGATTTCTTTTGCTTTGGCAGTTGTGTTCATATTTCAGCTGATCCTGCAACTGGTAAAAAACTTTGATAGTGAAGATAAGTTATCCTCATTTTGCAATGCTGACCTTGTATGTTGTGGAAAAACCCAACTTAGAGACAAGTTTATAGCCCAGGCTAAATGGAGAGGCGAATGCATTGGCTGAGATATTCAAATGTTAGATGTCTTGGTTCTCACATGTGAATTAGCCTATCAATGAGTACACAGAATCAAAAATTTTCTGGAGTCCAATGATTGTTCCAGAGATTAGTTTGATGTTTCTTCTAAATGACAGCCTTACAGTAATGGTATTGGGCAGGTTTTATTCAAGAATAGAGGATTTGATTGTTTGAAGAGGGTCCAAAATGTTCAGGTCTTCACCTCGTAGAAGCCAGCGATCAAAAGGACTCAAGGTCAAGCATGCTCTCCAAATATGCCTTCTGATTGGTGTCTGCATTTGGCTTCTCTATCAAGTCAGGCACTCTCAGAACAAGAAAGCCGCTTTTGATGAAGGAACTAAAGCTAGCACTGATGTGAGGTTAGGCCGAAAGGACCTACACCCAGTGGAGGAAATCCCCGTTAAAGACATCAGACACAAGGAAGATGAAGAAGAGGAAGAAAGCAAAACTGAAGAAGATGAAGAGAAAAAGTCTGGAGATAGTGTTGAGACCCAAGAACAAGATCAAGGAAAATCTGATAAGGATTCTGAGAATCAGGATGATAGGACAGAATCTGAGAAGCTGAGAGAGGAAAGCATGGAGGACACAAATGGAGAAACCAGAGAGATGGAACGTGAAAATGAGGAGACTGAGGAGAAGGTGAAAGTCGAGAGTGAAGGAAATGAGGGTAAAAATGAGGGAGATGGGAGCAATCAAGATGATAGAACAGAGTCTGAGAAGGTGAGAGAGGAAAGCATGGAGGACACAAATGGAGAAACCAAAGAGGTGGAACACAAAAATCACGATACTGAGGAGAAGGTGAATGTGGAGGGTGAAGGAAATGAGGGTAAAGATGAGGGAGAAAGGAGCAATGAGAATCAGGAGGAAGACATCAAGATTCAAGAGGTAGGCTCATCAGAGAGTCAGGTTGATGATGGGAATGATAGAAGCAGTGACAGTGCGAGAGAGGAGAACTACAAGGGCGATGATGCATCAAGTGCTGTAGAACATGAATCATCATCTGAAAATGTGTTGATCAGGGAAGATCAGCAGAGTGGAGCAGAGAATTCTAATTCTGAAGAGCAGTCAGAGCAGAAGGAGAAGGACAAAGTTGAGCTAGAGAACAAACCAAATGGCTCTGAATCTGCTGATGGTGGTCAGGATAAGCCTGATTCCAACGACGAAGGAAAAGACAAGCAGCAGGAGAACCATTCTACAGATAGTTACCTGGAGACAAACCAGCCAGCTTCAGAAGGGAGTCCTGATTCTAACTCTGAGGAAGACAAGAAATCTAGTGAAGAGCAGCAAGAGAGAACCTCCTCCATGGAAGTTAATGGTGAAAATCTTGGTTCAGCGTTGCAGAATGGAAAAGATTTATCTGGTGCAGCTCTGATGCAAAATGGTACAGAAGGTGATGGATCAACCAAAGAAGATGTTGCAAAGGACCAGTCTGGGAAAAGTGACTCAGGGTCGATAGGGCAGTCGAATTCTGGAGAGACTCTATCCACAACTGATGCTGGAGATGTTTCAAATAGTGTAGAGTTCAAGGATAGCTCGGGAAACTCTGAGTCTGTGAAGTTGGAGACACAGACTCCTGAGAATACTAATGCATCTGCAGAGGAGATGCAGAAGGACTCAGAGTCTTCTACTCCAGACCAGAAAAATAATGTCCAAAGTGAAGTGAACAAAGAAAATGCTGACAATGGTAAAAAGGAAGAGACTGACTCATCAGGCTCGTCTCTGGAGAAAAATGAGCAGTCCTCTGACAATGGTAAAAAGGAAGAGACCGATTCTTCAGGCTCATCTCCTCAGGAGAACAATGAGCAATCCTCGGAAACAGATAAAAATTCTGAGGCAGGTCAGAATGAGAGCAACACAAATTTTCAGAACAGCAACAATGATGAGAATGTGATAAAGATGAATGAGCAAGCCAATCCCTCACGCTTGTTGAACAAGCAGGAGAACTCCAAAGAGAAGTTATCAACAGGTCAAGATAACTCAGATCAGAATTCAACTTCCCAGACCACATCTAGCCAAGGGGATGCTGATCAGAATTCATCTGCTTCCCAAGCTTCAGACGGTCAAGAGAATGCTAATCGGAATCCCTTGGTTTCCCAAGAGGAGTCCTCAAACACAGACAGTAATGGCAGTAATGAGGGAGAGCAGCAGCTGGTCCGTCAAGATGATCAGTCTGTTGCACAGGAAGTGAAGGAAGCTCGGACAGATCTGGGGACCTTGCCCGATTCTGGGACTGAAGGCACAAACAGTAAAGATGCGGCTGCCGAGTAACAATTTGGCTGCCTCTTTCCCAGTTCCCAGTGATCAAGCAGTCTGTCAAAGGTTCTTTGCCTGTCCTTGTGCCACGTCGTTGATCGCATTGTTCGGTGAGGGATTTGGTTTAACTGAACAATGTTGGGAGTTTGAGGTTGAGATTTTTTTTTACTTGCATCTAGTCTACGAGCTATTTGCGATGATGATATCATCTCCTGTTGAAATAACTTCCCTGATATAGCTTGATTTCTAAACCATAGTTGTCATATCTTCAAGTTATCTTCAGCTCGAACAGTCTTATCATAATGATACGGCGAAGTTGTATTGCTGCTGGTGACAGTGTAGTGTACACTCATACCGAAACCGAAAGGTGTGCATGGACGAAAATATTGATAAGAGGGGCACACTTTTTGGCTCTTGAGATGCTATTTTCGGTAAGAAATTGCGAGAGAACCGCATGTTCCTCCTGCAACGAAGTGTGGTAGGGACAGTTGCGGTAGATAGTCCTGTTCGGTCTCGGACCCTCAACGTGAAACCTGCTGGTACGGAGGATCCGTGTACCATCAGTCACAATCAGGGCAGCAGCCACCCCTGTGGCCCTGTCTCGCTGAAACAGCGATGGCACCAATATTATCGTCCAGATGCTAGAATAGTATCCTGGATGGATGTCGATTGATAATGCTCGGTAGGTTGTCTGATAAATGTGTTCCGATCTCGGTTGTCTATGGCATGTATATCAATCCAGATCCTGCTTGCATCAGGCAAAATAAGGAAAACAGGCGAGGCCGCTCATGTCCAAATCAACTGAAGGAAAAACAGAATGCACAAAACACGCTGTTGGACTTGGACATGGACAACCGCTGACCGATTAGATTTTGCGGAGATTAGTGCGTAAATCGGGAGTTTGATCCAGACGTACGTCCTACGATGATCAGATACGAGCTCCATGAATTTCTTGGGTCACTTCAATAACAGGACGAGGCACGACTCGGTCATCTTCCTCGAATCAACGCTGGAAATCTTCCGGCATCTGAAAACTACAGTAAGCATTAAATTTATCAGCAGGAGAACGATCGAGCGACTGCACCTTCGAAAACAATAGCCCACGGGACACGACACCTCAGAGCACCGGCGACTGAGTCAAGGATCTAATAAGCCGAAATTGGGAAGTCTCCATCCAGACAAGACGACGAGGACGACGGCAACATCTGCTCTTTAGTTCCTTTTTTCCTCCGCCACGAATTTTGACGTGATAAGTGACAAATATTCCCTTCCCACATTACAAATAAAGATTGCAAAACTAGCACTTCGAACCGGTTCAAAATGGGTACAGAACTGTTTAGTTCGGTTATGCTTCGACTCGTTGCTTAATGGATCAGTTCGATTATGAGTCACAGTTCATGCGCATATGAACCGGTTTGAACCATTTATAAGTTGGTCAATTCACGGTTTGGATAGGTGTAGTCCGTGAATCATTCTTTTTTTTAATTATTTAAATTGAATATTTTTAAATTTTAATTTGATTTAACAAAATTTGATTGTTAATTTACATAATTTTTGGCAATCTTGGCTGGTTTGCAACAATTCTGGCTCGGTTTAACAAGAAAACATGTCGTGCTAGTTCTGTTTCAACAGGTCTATTTCTTGGACTTCGCCCATAACTACCTCTCAACCCAATAATGGGCTGGTTTGGAGGCGGTCCAGACTAGTTATATGGGTTTCGACGTGCCGGTTCGAGCCAACCGATATGTTTAACATCTCTAATTACAAATAATAAATATATGACACGTACAGCTCTATCCCTAATAATCTGGCCTGACTTGGGTATTCGTTCCTCAAGTATATATGTATGTATATTAAATAATAATAATAATAATAATAATAATATTTCATTGTCATTGCTCGTCGGGATTCCCCATTTTTCTCCTTGTGGGCCATGCATTTTCATTTATACAGCTTTATTGACCGGTGAAACTCCTCCATGAATACACCACAAAGTCTTCACCCTCGTCAAGGTTGATAGAGATGGGGGGCGAGACCTTGAAGTTCCCCTTATACCTTTTTGTGCCGAGAGACTGTTGGAGGGCACAACTACTTTTGAATTGCTGTAAAATTAGGTTTTTATGTTACTCTAGCGTATGGTTCGACCGACTCACTTCTGTTTGACACAGAAAATATAGCACGTTCAATGTGATTGCATGGTCCTGTAGACAAAAGAGATACAGAAGAAGCTAATGGTTTGAGCATTACTTCTTTTGCTGTATTGATCACATGACAGTTGGTATGCTATGCATGTGTGAGTATATATATATGTGTGTGTGATGCGGTTCTGGTTCTGGGGGAAGGACCTGCACGGCCGGAAGGCCAAACAATTCTAGAGCTGATGGTTCTGCCAAGTTCTAAGTGTCGCGGGTGGACTTGCAAAACAAGCCTATAGCATGGGTGGAATCATCCGAAATAACCATCCGTTGATTAAGTCAGTAGACTAAATGGAGGGGATCCTAAATGAATTCATGAACCATTTTTTTAGAGTATATAGGAAAACTTATATTTTTCTTCGCAGCTTAGGGTATTTATAAGGACTGTGCTAGAGGTGAATGCATAATGCCGACTAAGTGGGGTAGAGCTGGCTGACTTGTTGCTAGCCGAGGTATGGTCGACGATCAAGGGTGATTAGGGGAGACCGGTTGAAGAGGAGCAGAGTGGAGCCAGCCGACCAAGTGTTGTCTGGCGGTTTGACTGGTTGGAGGTAGAGTGTGGTCTATTGATTAAGCGGAATTGTGCAGTCCGATCAACCGTACAGAACTGGGTGGTCCAACTGGTTGGGAAGGGCTTCCCAGTCAATGTGCGTGCAGCCCATATTACCATTTCCAAGGTAGAGCCAAGGCAAGATCCACTCTGGATAATATTATCTCCGTACAGTGTAGAGAAAGTCTTGCAAGTTTGTAAGTAGTAATTTCTCATGTTTTAGTATCGATTTGAGAGATGTAAAATTCTTTTTCTTACATGCTAATAAGGATATACACAAACATATATATATATATATCTCATGTTACTAGAGCATAAATAATCTAAATCTGTACTAGTCAAAGTTTACATCATGCATATAATGTGTGAGTAAATATGTGCCAAAAGAATTAGTACACTACCAAATACAGTAGTTTTTGTTTTTCCCTTCCAGCTATGCGATTTTCCCTTCAGGTCGACGAGGAAAAAAGGCATTGCTGTAATTATAAACAAAAGAAGGTTTTGAACTATATATGGTATTTCCAAAAAAAAAGCAAGAAGAAGAAAATCTCGATACCAAACAGCAGTCATATTCCCATTAAATTCGATCGGCACTGGGGGTGCCCGCGGACCAGGCGAGTGATCTGTTGCCCCAGTGGCTTGGTGGTCAGGCCTCGGGCAGCCGAGTATGGTGCGATCGCAATTTGCAAATGCATTAGCTCTTCCGCATATCCATCACTCGGTCGACAGCCATCATCACCGCTGCCATTACCTGGAGCCGGTTTTATCCCAATGCCATCGCGGTCCTTTGGTTGTTGATGGTCAAGCCATGAATCCTCCCCGTCGGATGGCCGGTCGCCTTGGTTGCTAGCCTCATCGCAGGGCACGAGCGCTACCCCAAGCGAGTCCGCCACATCTTCCCTGCTCCATCCCCCACACAATAGCTCTGTGGCAAGCGCACTCGCTTGCGAAACGACGCCGTCCGCGCGCCTCGGGATCCTGCGGGCCCCATTCATACCCACCTTCTTCCCGACATCGTAGCCGTCCATCATCATCATCATCTCCCTCACCTCCTCCAATCTCCACCCTCCATCCATCAGCCTCCAGAACGCCTCGTCCAGGACCCGCCCGAGCTTCCCGCCCCCGCCCCACCAGCCACGAGTGGCCAAGCGCGCTGCCTCTACTACTTCGCTCCAGAACTCGATCTTCCGCGGCGCCGTGGCAGCCCAAGCCGGCGAGTTTATCTTCGGGCCTGCGCGCTGCCTCAGAGCCCCCTTCTGGGTGAAGTCCGTGTCCCGGAAAAACCCGGCCAGGTCGAAGCTCAGGACCCGAATGTCACTGCCATTAATGTAAAACACGGGGTTTCCCACCATGCTCGGCCTCGTGGCGACGTAACAGTTCCGGTAGACGGGCAGGAGCGCGGGGGCATCCTTCGCCAGCAGCTCCGCTAAGGCCACTGCCTCGGCTGCCGTTTTAGGCCTCTCTCCCCACGAGGCGCACCAGAAGTCGTTCTTGGAGACTAATTTGAGGAGGGTTAGCCGGGGGAGGTTGGACAGGATCTGGAGCTGCTGGATGGAGGAGGAACGCCAGTCGGGGAAGCCAGGGCCCACGGGGACGCCCTCCTGGAGGATGGAGCGGAGGTCGGGAGGGAAGGAGATGGAGTGTGCGGACTCGAGGGATGTGAACTCGTGGTCGGTGAGGCCCTCGAGGACGGGGATGCCTGCGGACTCGAGGTGGTCGATCAGGGTCCTGGCATAGGCCGCGAAGGAGAAGTAGACGAGCTCCGTCGCCCGGTTCCTCGTGGTGGTGGTGGTGGTCATCACCATGGTGGTGATAGTAGCCATTGAAGGGATCGATCAATTGCTCTTTTCGTGGTGAATTAATAAGAGCTCGTTGAGGGTAAATGAATGGTTAGAGAAAGAGTGAGACAGGGAGCCAGAAGATAATTGCTTCAGTTGAGGAGCCAGGTCTTAAAATTTCTGCTGGAGTGGGTTGTGGTACGGCGGATATGAAGAGAGGATGAGGGGGAGGAGGAAGAGGAGGGAGACCCGTTAAGCCGAGAGCTTCACGGTAACTGTCCGAGGCCTAAGAAGTCGTCAGACTGAGGAGACAGAGAGACTCCTTCTGTCTGATTCGACAGCGGAGGTGGACGAATATGGTGCCGTCGCCGAGTCGCCAAACTTACACCAGTTATCATAAATATCAATATACTATTTTATTTAATCAATTAGAGTGTTACCTAATTAACCACATTGATAAGTCGTGGCGGATCTTCTACCATTGGTACGTATCATCGTCACCGCATATTTATCATTGGATCATCCCTTTAAACAATCTTATACTATACGAGGCATAGAAAAAAGTCAATACAATTAATATAAATCAATTAGGTTGCCAAATATATATATGCATACATGTATATAATAATCTGATTTATTTTCTCAGATGATTATGTCATGCAGAGGACGCGCCTCCATCATGCTCACCGAAAAAATTCCACTGGAGTTAGAGGGAGATTATTTTTTATTATAAAAATTTTATGCATCTAAACAAATATAAAAGTGGATTAAAAAAAGTAAAAATAAAAATTTTAATAATAAAAATCAAACCTATATGATAAAAATAACATCAACCACGTCAAAATTTTTTGTTTAATAATAAGATTATCAGATTATATATATATATTTGATCATAAATATTTCATGGGGCCGTGGGGAAGCGGCCAGCCACGTAGGCTCTCCGACCACGGCCGGGAACAATTGACACGTCATCCCGATGATTTCAAATCATCCTTTGTGAATTCTCACCGGTTGCTGAGTAATTCCACGCCACATACATAGTGGCACTGACTGTCTGACTCGATAGTCGCAGGCATGTCAAGTCACCGTTTGGTTCGAGTGCTGTCACCTGAGAGCATGCCGAGCCAAGCGTATCTTCGGGGAGGCCAGTCAAGCAGCAGACTGGCCGGCGAAGTACCCTGGGGATTCTGTATCTGTATTTGATAATTACAACGAGAATATTAACTATAATAAAATTTTCATGAAATTGTAACATTTGATAACTATGATAAAGAAATCGCTCTATTGATATATTTATCAGCTTAGTCATAGATGGAATTGTCAATTTTAACTAGCACAGCTCACAATCTTGATCAGCCTAACTGAATATAAATATTTCGTATTTCATGCCGTCAACTTAATCTAAATCAAATAAAATAATTACTTTTAAAATATAAATTAAAAAAATATATTTTAAAAGGAATTTTTATGTCTATTATATTACTTTAAATAAAATATTAAAATATAATTAATTATTTTTTCAATTTTTCTTTATTACTACAGGAATTAGTTCATATTTTCGGGTGAACATGTCTCAATATCTCGGTTGGCTCAAAAGCCCCACCCAAGCACAATTTATTTTGGGTGCCATTTTTGGGCCGTACTTTCAAGTCATGTTAGATTTTGGCCAATCTAATTATAGTTTAAAAAAATGTAAATAAAATAAATAATTATAAAGTTGGTGATAATTTAAGAGTACATTGTATTATAGATTACGTAAATATATTAGGATACGTAACCGAAATTATAGCTAGATTTTTTTCCGGTGGAAAAATTTCAGCTGATTAATTTTATTTTACAAATGACTTTTACCGATTCACACACATATTACGGGCTACAGCAGGAGAAAAGAGGCACGTGTAGAAGAAGGCGGGAGCGGAAAGTCACGTGCTGGCCCCTTGATTGTTGCTTCCCTGGCTTTCGTAACTAATATCTATTATTATATTATGAATTAGTAAACAATATATAATATCCAACTTTCAAACTTTCAGTGATCAGTACATAGTGACTAATGGTATGATCTAAACTATATAATATATCATCATATAAATTAGTTAGTTAAATATATATATATTATTGAGCACTGCCAAAAAGTAAACAAAACAAAATAAAATAATTATTTATTCTTATTATATATATATATATATTATGTATGAGTGAAATTCATTTTCCATTATGACTTGAGAGGATTCACTTTCGATAGTAAAGATTAGAGATGCAGAAGGCAATGCAACTTCATATTCAATACCTATTCAAGATTGATCTACATCTACATATTATTCTTACATTTTTCAATGTTTCAACTTGCTATTTTTCTATGGTTTTTTCACTGGAGTGTAGTCGAACTTGATTAAGCTCCGTCTGGCTTGAAATGATGACCAAAATGGAAAAGTGAGCAGACATATAAGAATGTTGATTCAAAACCCCAACCAATTATCGAAGTTCCACCATAAACTCATTATTAGGACTATAGATCCAAATTCATTTGGCTAATTTTTAAAAATATTGAAAGTTCAGTGATCAAAATCAAGACTCTAGTACTGAGGACCCAGCCTCTAGCTTATTCATTTATGATTAGAGATGGTTGAATGCCAAGTTCCTGAAAGATATTCTTTGTTTCTTGTCAATTCCATGGAAGAATTGGATGTGCTTTTGGGATTTGTTAACTTTATCCATCGTTTAATGGGCTATGGATTTCTGAAACATGGACAGTACCCGTCTAACTGTAGACGAGGTTAAGAAATCGTGCCTTCTAAGGATTGGTTCCGGCTGCATGTTCTTTCCTTGGATCCTCCGGGGGATGCAAATGCAGAAGATCAATCATTTAAATAAGCCATTTAATTAAATGTGCCATGATTACATCTTGTCTCCCCATAATGTGACACTTCTCTTCATTTCTACCTCTGAAAATGACACCTGGAAGGATTTAATAGAGGGAAAGGAGTTCTGCTTTCTGTGCCCATCGGACTTTATGTCATCTAGCAGAGGACCCCACCTCACGGCCCTGAGCTATAGATGGACTCTTTTTCGATTTGGTGATCCTATTTTCTCTCATATTTTGAAATTCAGATTAGATCTTTGTATAATTTATAAGTTATACAGATCTTGAAATCTCAGAGAAATGAATCATGTACGGTGAGTTAGTGAAGAATCGAACAAATTTGCCATCCCATTAAGTCGTGTGAAAGGATTTTAATGCCATGCAAGTGAAACTATGTGCTGGAGCAAGAGGCAATGAAACGTGACTCTTGGAATCATCCATTTGGAGGATGTTGTCATTCAAACTTTTGCATGACGAATGCAAATGTGACTATATATCATCGAATATCAGCTTCTCCTGTGGCGGTGACTTCCACTTGTGGCGAAACTCGACCTTCCATATGTTATTTCATGAGTAACATGCATCACTGCCTCGTGCTGATTCTATGAGATTCTTCTTCTAGGATAGCAACCAGCTTCCTCAACCCAGGATCCACTCACTATAGTATGGAGACCAGGTTCAAGGTCCACTAGTTCTGTTGAGCTATTTGATCCAAACTTACAAGACATGACAGGGATCAATTGTTGAGAAGTATGTAATTTCGAATTAGGGGTATGAATTGTGCTTTCTCCGACTTTATGAATGGACTTGAAATTGATGGAACCACGCTGACTCCGCTCGACAGATTTTCCATGTTATCGATCAGTGTTGAAGCAGTTGACAGGATTGGACCATTGAGATTGTTAAGGGCAAACATTCGATCACTGTTTTCATGGATACTGCACCGATCAGCCAACTGCTGATTCAAGAACTAGTAGTAGAGTTCAATATTGAGAATGTGTTTTCTGTTTGGTCCTGGCTGGTCTGTTCGTTGTCCTTAGGGAAAAGGTTCCCAGAACTGGAACCAGACGTATCAATTCGTCGACTGGTATGAAAAATTTTGACCCGGTTGAATCAAATAAAAATAATTATTTTAAAGATAATTATAAATTTTAAAATAAATTTTTATATAATATAATATATTGATTAATCTAAATTTTATATTAATTAGAAAAAATATTAAAATAATTATATATAATTATTTTTTTATTTTTCTCATAATTTTTATTACAAATATTATTATTATTATTATTTACCTGATATCTTGGATGGCCCAAAAACCCTTATCACAGGCATGGTTTTCGTGCTGAGCTTTCAAGCCTGGCAGGTTTTTCAAAGGTCTAACTAAAATGCTACCCCACTGAAGAAGACACAGTGACCCTCCGGATTCCTTTTTTTTTTTTTTTCCGGGGCAGTGAGGTATGACAGGAGCCCTGTGGGCCTGCCTGTTCGCGTGCAAAAGAAAGATGAGGATGAAAAAAAATGCCCGTTAGGAGAAAACAGCTATCAGGTCTTCCTGTATCCCAAAGATTGACAGCCATAATCTCTTTTCACCATGGATTTTGCGTCAATCTACCATGGATCGTGAAGCAGTCGACGCTTCACCAACTCGCCGTGTGCTGCATTTTCGTGGCTCGTAGTCAATCTCAATTGCATGACTCTGGAACGCTTCTAGCTGGTATAAGTATAATGGGTTAGATGAAAATTAGTTGAAAAATATTCATTTCCCACATGATATCAGAGCCATTAATTTTTCTTTAATTATCAGAATCATTGTCAGGAATTCAATCCGAAGGTCACATTTTATGGGTTGGCTCCGTTTTCGGTCTGATCACCGTATTCTTTGAATCTGGAAATTAAGAAGAAAAAAGGTCAAATGGCTGTGTCTATAGAAAGATCAGCAAGAGTCTACATAGGAAAGACATTAGCCATGCCACGGTTTGGTTTCTCCTGCAAAGATTGGGATGCAGAGGGATCGGATCTGAAACTTCTGGATCAGATTATTACAGGGTCCGACTGTCTTCCATATCGATTACATGGTCCAAACTGACTTTGTTGATGAATCAGTGTTAATGGGGACCGAATGGGAATGGATCAATGATGAATCTTTTCATCGCCACTATATGTATTTATCCCTCAATGCTAAGATCCAGCTTAATGAACTACTGGACATGAACAGAATGGAGCTGTCAGTCCAAATCCCGAGTCACCGGCTTTCCCCGGTTTGAATCTTAATGCACAGAAGATCGGCCGTAACATGAGACAGTACAACCTTAATCAGAGGGATGTAGCGTTGCAAGCCCCACACAGTTGTAACTCTCTCCATGGAATCCATTGTTCTCAGGAAAAAGTTCCCCGGAACTGGAATGCTGCACCATAGAAGAAGAGGCAAGGGTCCTCCAGATTTCTTCCAGCAGTGAGGGCGATGACAGAAACCTTGCGGACTGGTTCGAGTACAAAAGAAAAAGGAGGGGAAATTATGAAAAATATTGAAGTAAAAAAGATTGACAAAAAGATTGTTGCAGATGACAAGGGATCCATAGCTTCTTGGAATAGAACTTTGCAGCACAGGCCCCGCTAGGAGAAGAAAGCTAGGTATCAGGTCTCCATGCATATCCCAAAGATTGACAACCATACTGTTTTTCACCATGGATACTGACTGCATCAATGATCAATCTGCTGAATGTTAACCAGTGACTGACAGCGCAGTTCACAAGGCGGATTCATTTCTCGATGGGCCTTGACCGATCGAGAAAAACACATGTTTCTTGCACGGAGCACTTCCAAGCTACATTGATTCCAGGAATTATATGTCATTCTCAGAGATTAATGTAAACAAAGTCACACTTATTGCAGCATTTTTTTCTGTTCTGATCACTGTGTCTCTCCTAATCTGAAAATCGAGACCAAAAAAAATCAAATGTCTGCACTGATAGACAACTCGACAAGAGGCTGTTTACGAAACACATTTACTATGTTGCAGCTTGGTCCCCTCGTGTAGAAACTGGGAGGCAGAGGGATCAAATTTTGGAACTTTCTGATCACAGAAAGTATGTTTGACGGGGTCGCAAAAATTGCGAGCCGGCATTTCCACATCGATTACGTGGTCCCGACCGACTCAGTGAATCGGTTGTCTATGGGGACAAAATGGAGCGGATCAAACATGATTAATATGTGGCATCCTCAGTAGACGCATTGTGGATGGATCGATTTTGATTGGTCGATGTGGTTCTCCACCTCTAAATTCCTTGTTCGAGTATTGTGAAGGAAGAATGTACGTGACTGGGAAAAATTATTGCCGTTCATGGGCCGGCCCGGAAAGATTTCATTTCACGTGAGGAGGACTGGTGTCAGCCCCTTAATGCTCGGACACGGAAATGGCTGCCAAGCGGACCCTCGATAGCGTGGCAGCCCGGGAAAGGATCGAGGGAAGGAATGCCAAAGGATCAATGGGATATATATAGGGCGAGGGCCAAGCTAAGTGGGAAGGCGAGCTGGACTTCCCCACTTCCCTAAAGACTCGGTCAGGAGTGAGCTGGACGCCCTAACCGCCCGGAAGACTTGTTCTCGGGCGAGGAAGGCGGACGACAGGTGGCGGGCCGTGCGGGCCTAAGCACTCCCGCAAGACCCGGTCAAGGGCAAGTGGGCTAGACGCCCCAACCTCCCGAAAGACCCGTTCAAAGGCGAGCTGGCAAGCAACGGGCATGCGGGTTCTCCCGAAGACTCGCTAGGGAAGTCGCTCGGGGTCGGGCGACGCTAATGTTCCATGCAATCGATCCTAGGCAAGGGCGCGGTGCCCATGACCGAACTGAGTGCGGGTGGCACTCAGTCAGGCCCGATATACTCCGGTCGTGGAACGATGGAGTCTCGGTCAAGGTGCTGACCGAGGACTATGCTGGCAGTCGATCTTATCCCTAGGAATAAGGGATAAGGGTGGTTATGGAAGCTGAGGTGTTCCCTAGAAATTAGGGACGAGAATTCCCCCACCTGCAAGTATAAATAGCCCCCGGGTCCCAAGGTCGAGAAGGCAGAAGGGGAGAGCAACTGGAGAGAGTTAGAGAGAACACTCTATCACCGATAGTCGAGCAAGGAAGTCCCGGCAACAATGTGACCAGTCCCCCGACGCTGAGTGTGAACTCCCGGAGTGAAGTTCACCCGTCCAAGTGCTGGAGTACGAGGCATATACTTGGACGTGGCCGTGCAATGTCGTGTAAGGGTTTTGTGTGTTCTTGTAATTCGTGTTTGTGAATACAAGTAAGATTTCCCTTACCTTGCATTGTTCGATCTTGATCCTTGATTGCTAAACCTCGCCAAGCTATTTCGCTGCGTGTGTGTGCTTCGGGTTGGCTGAGAGTGCACGGGACACTGCTCAGCACCATCGCAGGAACGGAAAAATTCGGGTGAGTTCCGACCCCTGTGACAGCTGGTATCAGAGCCGCGTTCAAGCGGTGTGCGAGGATTGGAATAGCAAGCAACCGGTGACTTGTGGATGTCCCGTATGGATGCGTTAAGAGATCGAATCACGGCTTTGGAAATGTCCCTCGGCAACACGTCTGGAGCCAACGGAACTGTGACTGATGTTCTGGCAGCGCTAGTTCCAGATGTTGTTTGGTTGAAGGAGGAGGTGAGCGTCCTCCGACGTGCGCTGGCTGCTGGAGTAGCCGAAGCAGAGGGATCTCGGGCGAAGGTAAAGATACCTGAACCCAAAGCCTTTACAGGCGCTAGGAGTTCCAAGGAACTTGAAAATTTCTTGTGGGATATCGAGCATTATTTTGAGGCAGGAAGAGTTCCAGAGGGGGAACAAGTCTCAATGGCGGTCATGTACTTGGCGGGCGATGCAAAGCTCTGGTGGCGAACCCGAGAGCAGGACGCTGCTACCGGCGGGCGGCCACGCATCAGAGATTGGCCGGTACTGAAGAAGGAACTCAAGGAGCAGTTCCTTCCCACGAACACTTCGTGGGCTGCTCAGGATGCATTGTGCAACTTGAGGCAGACAAGTACGGTACGTGACTATGTGAAGGAATTTAGTTCCTTATTGCTTGATGTCACAGAGATGTCCGAGTTGGACAAATTGTTCAACTTTATGCGGGGTCTTCAATCGTGGGCTCAACTTGAGCTGCGAAGGCAAGGAGTCCAAGACCTCCAGACCGCAATGGCGAAGGCGGATGCGTTGGTGGACATTCGTATATCAAAGAGCGACCCGAAGGGGAAGCAGGCCGAGAAGGTGAAGGACAAGGCGGCCAAGCCTAGCAAGGGTGCTAGCAAAGCCGACAAGGGGAAAACGTCTAAAGGAGACAAGGGGAAGGGGAAGGCGACGGAAGGTTTGTTCCTTAAAGACCCCAAGACCCACCCGGGGTGCTTCATCTGCAACGGCCCCCATCGTGCTCAAGATTGCCCGAAGAGGGAGAAGTTGTCGGCCTTGGTGAATAGGACCGACTCCGACTCCGATGACGAGCAAACTAGAGTGGCACCTCTCCAAGTTCTCGGTGCCATTCGATCGGGAAGAAAGGCGCAGGAGCAGGGACTGATGTATATACCGATGACCCTGAATACCAAGGAAGTGGAGGCAATGGTGGACACTGGCGCAACGCACAACTTCGTGTCGGATCGTGTTGTGCAAGCTTACGGATTGCGGATCCAGAAGTAGGCCAGTCGCATCAAAGCCGTCAACTCTCAAAGCAGGCCGGTACTTGGAATGGCCAAAGGCGTGCCGGTGCAGATTGGTGATTGGTCAGGGGCCATTGATGTCATGGTCATCCCGATGGACGATTTTGACATAATACTCGGTAACAACTTTCTTGTGAAAGCTTGTGTTTCAGTCATGCCACATGTGTCTGGTTTGTTCATTTCAGACCCGAGGAAGCCTTGCTTTGTTCGGGGATTTAAGGGCCTCAACCATGCGGAGGACATAAAGACCGAGAGGGTCTCGGCTATGCAAATAGCCAAAGGCTGGAAGAGGGGCCAGCCAACATACCTTGCAGCGATCCATGAGTCAGAGCTCGAGCAAGGCACGAACGCGGACGTTCCTGACGTGGTGCAAGGTATTCTAGGCGACTTTTGTGACGTTATGCCTGAGGAGCTGCCCAAGGGCTTACCGCCAAGGCGGACGGTAGATCACAAGATCGAGTTGATTCCGGGAACAAGGCCACCAGCGAAAGCTCCTTACCGGATGTCGCCTAAGGAACTGGAGGAGTTACGGAAACAACTCCAGGACCTACTGGAATCGGGGAAAGTTCAACCTTCAAAGGCGCCCTTTGGAGCGCCGGTGCTGTTCCAAGAGAAGCAGGACGGCACGATGCGGTTGTGTGTGGACTACCGCGGGCTGAACAAGATCACTGTGAAGAACAAGTACCCCGTGCCATTGATAGCAGACTTGTTCGATCGGCTAAGTGGAGCCAAGTTCTTTACCAAACTGGACCTGAGATCGGGATATTGGCAAGTTCGCATAGCGGAGGGCGACACGCCAAAGACGACCATGGTGACTCGGTATGGGTCATACGAGTTTATGGTGATGCCATTTGGCTTAACCAATGCACCGGCCACATTTTGCAATCTCATGAATGATGTGTTTCATGATGTTATCGACAAGTTTGTGGTTGTGTATCTCGATGACATTGTCATCTATAGTCGTTCCCTAGAGGACCATCTTGAGCATTTACGTTTTGTGTTCCAGCGGCTAAGGGAACACCGGCTATACGTAAAGAAGGAGAAGTGCGAGTTCTGCACCAAGGAAATCAACTTCCTTGGACACGTGATTGGCGGGGGCACGATGAAGATGGATCCCCGAAAGGTGCAGGCCATTAGGGAGTTGGTGGCTCCCAACAAGGTGGGCGAATTGCGGAGTTTCCTAGGGTTGGCAAACTACTACCGCAAGTTCATTAAGGGATACTCGAAGTTGGTATCTCCTCTCACCGATCTACTGCAGAAGGGAAAACCGTGGACTTGGGATGCGGCATGCGCAGACGCCTTTGAGAAGGTCAAGTCCCGGATTGTGGCCGAACCTGTGCTGAAGCTGCCGGACTTCGATAGGGCGTTCGAAGTCCATACGGATGCTTCGGATCGTGCTACAGGCGGAGTGTTGGTGCAAGATGGGCACCCGGTAGCATTCGAGAGCTGGAAATTGAAGCCGGCTGAGCAACGCTACTCCGCGCACGAGAAGGAAATGTTGGCGGTTGTGCATTGCCTACGGGCATGGCGGGTATACTTACTCGGCACCTCTTTTGTGATCAAGACGGATAATGTTGCAAACACTTTCTTCAAGACGCAGAAGAAGTTGTCCCCAAGGCAGGCCCGGTGGCAAGAGTTCCTGGCCGAGTATGACTTCGAGTGGGAGCATAGGCCGGGACGCCACAACCAAGTTGCCGACGCTTTGAGCAGGAAGGCAGTAGAGACGATTGTTGCGCTTACCCAATTGGAGTCCACCTTCGTAGGCAAACTGAAGGATCAGGCGAAGGAGGATCGGGTATACCAAAAGTTGGTTGCGCAGGTTCAAGATGGTACCGTGCGGAGGTATTGGCTTGAAGATGGCTTGCTTTACGCGAAGGGTGGTCGCGTATTTGTCCCCGGCGGAGGGCTGAGGACGCAGCTATTGCGCGAACATCATGATGCGCAATGGGTTGGGCATCCCGGACGGGAAAGGATGTTGGCGCTGTTGGCACGCTCCTACTTCTGGCCGAAGATGGAGAACGACGTTGAGCTTTACGTCAAGACTTGTCTTATTTGTCAACAAGACAAGGCGGAACGGCGCATTGAGGCGGGCTTGTTGCAGCCTTTGCCTATTCCAGAGAAACCTTGGGTATCGGTTTCTATGGACTTCATCAGTGGTTTCCCTGAGGTTAAGGGTTTTGATGGAGTTATGGTTGTGGTAGATAGGTTCTCGAAGTATGGGATCTTCAGGCCTACCCCAAAGAATTGCTCTGCGGAAACGGCGGCGGAAGAGTTCTACCGCCACTTGGTCAAGCTGTTTGGGATCCCGACGGACATTGTGAGTGATCGAGACGCACGGTTCACCGGGAGGTTCTGGACCCATCTCTTCAATATGATGGGGACGGAGCTAAAGTTCTCAACAGCCAACCACCCGCAGACGGATGGACAAACGGAGAGGATGAACCAGCTGCTGGAAGAGTACCTACGACACTATGTCACGGCCAGTCAGCGGAATTGGTTGGAACTGTTGGACACGGCGCAGTTTTGTTACAACTTGCACCGTTCCTCAGCCACTGGGTTCAGTCCGTTTGAGCTCGCTTTGGGCTATCAACCATTGACCCCTTCCGAAGTGGCCCTACAAAAGAAGGAAGGGCCATGTCCTGCTGCATACCGTTTTGCCCGGAATAAGCAGGAAATGCTCGAGGAAGCACAGGACAGCCTTGCCAAAGCTGTCCGCCGCATGAAGAAGTATGCAGACCAGGGGCGTCGACCGCTAGAATTTCAGGTCGGTGACAAGGTCATGCTGAAATTGACGCCCCAAATATGGAAGAAAGTGACGAGCAAGAGATGGCACAAGGGCCTCATTCAGCGGTATGATGGGCCATTCGAGGTGGTGAAGCGAGTTGGAGCAGTGGCTTATCGCTTAGCACTACCCGAGAGGATGAAGATTCATCCGACTTTCCATGTCAGCTTCCTAAAGCCCTACCATGAGGATGCGGATGCGGACCGCGTTAGGGCAAGACGTGCGCCATTGAATGTACGCACGGAATTGGAGAGGGAGGTTGACCGTGTGCTGGACCGACGGGTGTTGGGTTACAGCAAGAAGAACCGGAGAACGGAGTACCTGGTTCTATGGAAAGGGTTGCCAATGTCGGAAGCGAGTTGGGAAAAGGAGGCTACACTCTAGCAGTTTGAGGACAAGATCCAGGAGTACCTCCACTCTATTCCGACGAGGGTGTCGGCTTCCTCAAGTGGGGGAGGTTTGTCAGCCCCTTAATGCTCGGACACGGAAATGGCTGCCAAGCGGATCCTCGATAGCGTGGCAGCCCGGGAAAGGATCGAGGGAAGGAATGCCAAAGGATCAATGGGATATATATAGGGCGAGGGCCAAGCTAAGTGGGAAGGCGAGCTGGACTTCCCCACTTCCCTAAAGACTCGGTCAGGAGTGAGCTGGACGCCCTAACCGCCCGGAAGACTTGTTCTCGGGCGAGGAAGGCGGATGACAGGTGGCGGGCCGTGCGGGCCTGAGCACTCCCGCAAGACCCGGTCAAGGGCAAGTGGGCTGGACGCCCCAACCTCCCGAAAGACCCGTTCAAAGGCGAGCTGGCAAGCAACGGGCATGCGGGTTCTCCCGAAGACTCGCTAGGGAAGTCGCTCGGGGTCGGGCGACGCTAATGTTCCATGCAATCGATCCTAGGCAAGGGCGCGGTGCCCATGACCGAACTGAGTGCGGGTGGCACTCAGTCAGGCCCGATATACTCCGATCGTGGAACGATGGAGTCTCGGTCAAGGTGCTGACCGAGGACTGTGCTGGCAGTCGATCTTATCCCTAGGAATAAGGGATAAGGGTGGTTATGGAAGCTGAGGTGTTCCCTAGAAATTAGGGACGAGGATTCCCCCACCTGCAAGTATAAATAGCCCCCGGGTCCCAAGGTCGAGAAGACAGAAGGGGAGAGCAACTGGAGAGAGTTAGAGAGAACACTCTATCACCGATAGTCGAGCAAGGAAGTCCCGGCAACAGTGTGACCAGTCCCCCGACGCTGAGTGTGAACTCCCGGAGTGAAGTTCACCCGTCCAAGTGAGGAGTGCAAGTGCTGGAGTACGAGGCATATACTTGGACGTGACCGTGCAAGGTCGTGTAAGGGTTTTGTGTGTTCTTGTAATTCGTGTTTGTGAATACAAGTGAGATTTCCCTTACCTTGCATTGTTCGATCTTGATCCTTGATTGCTAAACCTCGCCAAGCTATTTCGCTGCGTGTGTGTACTTCGGGTTGGCTGAGAGTGCACGAGACACTGCTCAGCACCATCGCAGGAACGGAAAAATTCGGGTGAGTTCCGACCCCTGTGACAACTGGTAAGTTGGCGAGTGAGGGGCACGACAAAAGTGGGTCCGAATTGGACCGAAAATTTCGCAAGATTGAACCGAACCGGATTGTGGATGCTATCCGTTTTCAGAGGACTGGGAACTGGTGGTTGCGCGGGCACTCGCAGACAGAAGCCGAACAAAGAACAGGCCGCGGCAAACTCGCAGAGCATCAAAAGGTATGCTCCCCGTCGTAGTTACCTTTACTTGAGTGCCCCAATAGGTGTTATCTCTTAAATCTTCTGGGTATTTTTCCGTCAATTGTCTAGTTTGGTGCGTTGGGTCCTGAAGCTTGCTCGGGTCTTTGGCCGCAGCTAGCTGATCGACCATCCCGAAAAGTTTATGCTTTCACCCTGTCAATTCTTAGATACCGATAGTGTGTGTTTGTGTGTGTGTGTGTGTGTGTGTGTGTGAGAGAGAGAGAGAGAGGAGTTTACTTGACGGGCTTTCCATATTATAGCCTTTTCTGCTTGCTCCGTTGATTTGGTGAATGAGACTGGCTTCTGTTTCTTTTTCTTTTCCTGAGAATGGATTAAATCTCAAAGGTTTGTTTAGGATATGTGGCGACCTATGGAGGTATAAGAATGTATGACCTTCTATTGGTTTTTTGTCTTTTTTTTTGGGTATATATCACCTTCTGTTGTTTTTTTAGTACTTATAACCTTCTACTGTTAGTTTGGGGAATTGAACTGGTTGGGGCATGAATTTCCCATGAAGGAAAAAAACCTGGTATTTGTGGCCGCCTTAGAATACAAAGGATGGGGATTCTGATTTCTGTGGACCTACTAACGTCATTAAGCAAAATGATGCTTTAGAAGCACTATCCATTGGAGTCCTCTTGATGTAAGATCTGCACTGAGTTTTCTATTTGGTAGGTTGGTTAAAATTATGGTTTGAGAAAGGATCTTACTTTGCATTCTGAAATGGGCAATGAGGAATGCAACTGTTTTCTTAGACATCTTGTTTGGCACCTCTATTTGGCCTTTAATTTTCTTGCAACTGTTTTATGGATGTAATGTTGATAGTACATGATGGTCCCCATTTCATTTTCATTTTTCCCTGTTTTGCAGGTGTTCTGTTCTCTGATGCTCGTGCACATAAAAACTCACCTGCAGTGTGGGGTACCTGGAATTTCACACTTTTGCAGGGGGAAAAAACTCTGCTCCTGCAACAATACATGGCACTTAGCTCATTGCCCTGATGCAGTTGACTCCAATAATCTGAAAGTACTAAGTAAGCAGTAAAACTCAAGAAGCAAGCCTAGATCAATAGTTATTTCATACGCATGAATGACTTCCTCGACCTGCTATTGACTTGACTATTACAGTTTGCTCAAGTTTATCTACATTTGTACAGTACTGCCTTTATTCTTCTGTTATCTTATTTCTGTGTTATCATCCTGTTCTCCTGAATTCTTTATTGGTGTTAGAGAAAAATCTGACCGTGTTTAAACAATTTTCTTAAGTTTCATTATGTAGAGAGCATACTGAATATATTAGTTAGTTTCACCTATATGTGTAAGTTAAAATTGATATGCTAATTTTCTCAATTTCTTTTCTGTTGATGATTCAGGAATTAGTTATTCTAAGATGTCATCTCATGTGATTGAGAAGGCAGAAGTTGGTGATAATTTCAAGGATAATAAGCAAGATTTTCCTCTTTTGTCATCATACGAAGCTGCCATGGAAGCACTCTCCTCACTTATTACACGTCAAAATCGCAAAGACCAGTCATCTATTGGTGGCAAGTATGGGAAATTGGAAAGGATGTCAATCTATCTCAAGGTACCTCTGCAATTATCATTTTAACTCTCCTTTCTTTTTGTTCTTAGTTTTTTCTTCTACACGATGCAGCTGTTTGTTTTGGCACATTATACATTTGGGAAAAAGCAGATGTATATTGTGTGGCAGTTTTTAGGAATTGTGAAAGTCGGATATTTATTCTGAACTTCATTGTCTGTGCAGATAATGGGTCTAGAGGAGAAGATAAATGAGCTAAAAATCATACATGTCGCTGGAACAAAAGGGAAGGTAGTTCCTCTTTTTTCTAGTTTGGCTATTTTCATTGGAGGAGGCATCCTTACTTATTTTTTATATTAACATTCTTGTTATTATTAGTTTATGTAAGATTTAATTTCTGTAGTTCTGACTCATCAGACTTATGCTTCAGGGTTCCACCTGCACATTTTCTGAGGCCATTTTAAGGGAGTCTGGCTTTCGAACTGGACTGTTCACTTCCCCGCACCTAATAGATGTCAGAGAAAGGATTCGTGTAAATGGGTCAGTGTCAACATCACTATCTGCTGCACTGTTACTTATGTTTGTCTCTCCATCCCCTAGAATATACATATGGATGCCTGCCCACATAGGATTCAGTACTACTTAGCACAAGAAAATAGTAAATTTCTCAGGTGGACATTTTATTCTTGTCTAGGTTGGACATATCTGAGGATAAGTTCCTGCTTCACTTTTGGGATTGTTGGAATCTACTAAAGGTATAGTGCTTGCTTCACTATGGACTTAAAACCATGATTATATCTTTTGGTGAGGTGGGACACTATTACATGCTAGACTATTTACAGCAAACATTGAATGCCGTGGACAGAGAACCTGATCTTAAGGAGAACTGAGATATCCAGGACTTTGTGGAATCTGGGATATTGGTTAATTGATGTAATGCATATCCCAGGATTTTTTTCCCTGATACACCACAAAATTATCTAGCTTTAGCAGTAAATAAGCTTGCTATGAACACGATCAATGATATGGTCCTTGAAATGCTAAAGCATTCACAAAGACGTTTGTGTCTAGGAAGATGTTTTGAACTTCATTCTGCAGCTAAACCTGAGGCCATTAGTTTGCATTTTGATTCTGTTCTGTCATCACTCTCTAGAATGGTAACTAGATCAATATCAAATCATTTATTTTCGCTGGAGTTGCCCTTCATTGGCAAACTCTTCATTTAACCGTTCCTATTTTGCAGGAAAAAGTTTCAGATGACCTGCCGATGCCTCCCCTCTTTCAATTTCTCACCATATTGGCGTTCAAAGTATTTATATCTGAGCAGGTTCCCTCTGTTACCTCTAATTTCCATTTAATTACAGGCAATTCATGATATCGTTTTCATCTATTTTTTACATAATTCATCTTTATAGGTAGATGTTGCTATTATTGAAGTTGGTCTTGGAGGGAAAAGGGATTCTACAAATGTGGTGCGCAATTTCTTCCACTATCAACCTGACTATTTGCTATGGAAATGTTTAATTTCAAAGATGTCAGCAATAGTGTGTGTCATTTTTCTTCTCAAGACCTAGTTGACTAGTTCTCAATGTCATAGAGATAAGTGAATTCTAGAAATAGCATATCGAAGTACATTTATTCATGCAGTTGTTTTTCTTGAGGAAATCTGTTTCTGGAATAGTAATTTCATGTGAGTCTTTCATATTTCTTGGAGTAATATGAAAATAATTATAATGGATTTTAGTGGGAAATCAGCCTAAGTCTACCACAACTGCCTAGACTACTACATGCAAGCTCAGTCTGAGAGTCATTTTCAATAAATTACAATAAATGTCATAATTAGCTGAAAATAATAATGAAAACTTGAGAGTTTTTTACCTATCAGACATGGAGAGTACAGGACTGACTGTTAGAAAAATCCCCTTTTATGAGAAAAAGGAACTTGATCAAATCCATAATGATGGACTTTAGTGTCTACTCTACAGATAAAAGCACCTGTTGTCTGTGGCATTACCTCTCTGGGAATGGATCACATGGATGCATTAGGTTGGTCTCATTTCTCCATCCCGGTCTGAGGAAACCATTCTGCTTTTGTTCAATTACTGATAGTGTTTTATCCCAAGCCTTGAAATCATTTAATATATCTTGCAGGAGACACCCTCGGAAAGATTGCCTCACACAAGGCAGGGATTTTTAAGGTAAAACTCCTTAAAAGTATTGACTCAACTTAGAGTGGATTTTCATTTCAAACACAGGTTATTTATTTCTCATTTTTCTGTCTTGGTTGTTTACATCTGTATTTGTCATTTTATACTACTTTTTGAATCGGTTTATCACTTTCCTGCTACTAAGCCTGAAGTTCCTGCTTTCACTGCACCTCAACTCTCCGAAGCTATGGATGCTCTCCAGGAAAGGGCTTCCGAACTGATGGTATTCTTCATAATTCTTGGCTTGAATTGGTTAATTATTATCTTTGAAAATATTTAGCAGCATCATGAAACCGGAGCATATGCTTTTGGAACGGCTAAAGTATGGCTTTTCCATCTTGTTCCTTATATTAGGAATCCAATAAAATAGTTTCATGTACTGGAACTGCAGAAAATTTTGGCACTTATACACTGCTAAACATGATGCTAATATTTAATGAAAATGCAGATTCCCCTGAAAATAGCTGCACCTCTTGATCTTAAAAGGTGGGAGGGACTAAAACTCAGCCTTTCCGGTGAACATCAGTTTATCAACGCTGGCCTTGCTGTTTCACTGTGCAAATGTTGGCTTCAGAAAACAGGAAACTGGAATAATCTAATTGTAAAGGTCAGTTCCGTACCCAATATCCTTTTCTTCTTCTTATCATGAATCAGCATAACTCGGCAATTTCCTATTCTCACAACTTTGTGAACTTCAATCGAGCATTCTGACATTTCAATATAATGACAGTTAAAACCTGTTTTTGACCTTGGATCGTATATCCTGGTTCATTTTATCTCCTGAAGTTGGTCATTTAGTGACTGGTTTCATCCTGCTGCTGCTTAAATTAGAAAGAGGATGATGAGGGATACATCCCAAAGGCATTCCTCAGAGGTCTTTCAAAGGCTCGTCTTTCTGGAAGAGCTCAGATTGTTCATGACACACCTTTAGTGCTTCACAGCTCAATTGATGCATTAGGGGATATAATGGGCAAGTTAGTATTTTACTTGGATGGAGCTCATAGTCCCGAGAGCATGGAGGCTTGTGCCAAATGGTTCTCTAGTGCTACCAAAGAAGGCAAAACATTAGCATCATTGACACCACCTTCTTCTTTTGAGGTTGAACATTTGGAGTTGTCCTATGAAAATGGCTTCATCCCTCATGAAAAGAAACCCGACTCTGATGTGATATCAAAGCAGGTACAGTTCCTTCTAAAGTAATAAAATTCCCTGAAATCCTCTTTGTTGATTCCTTGATAGCTCTGATTGGGTTATAGATTTTGTTATTCAACTGCATGGAAGTTAGAGACCCACATACTTTGCTCTTACAGCTTGTGAGCACAAGTGCTTCATTGGGTAAGTCCACTTAAACAGAAAAAGGGGGCCTTCCTTAATCCAGCTAGACCAAAAACATCATGTATGTTCGTCCTATATGTCTGATAAACTGAAGAGTTATTGTCTTTACTCAGGGACTCATTTCTCAAAGGCTTTGTTTGTCCCCAACATGTCAACATATAATAAAGTTACTTCTGGGGCTACCGTTATTCCTTCAGATATATCTGCCAAGGACTTGACATGGCAGTTCAATCTCCAGCATATATGGGAGAAGATTGTCCATGGAAAAGGTCTTGCTCTGAGTAACCTGATCTTAATTTCTTGTAAGTCTGTGGAGACCTTCGTATACGAGGGAAATCTCACTAAATGTTTCCTTTTTAACAGATTCCATGTCTGAGAAAAGTTGCAAGGCAGAAAATTATGAGTTATTGCCACCATTCGATTTTCTTTATGAAGATGTTACTTACTGCAATCCCAGCAGACATTTTTCTTGTAGTGCAGTTATGCCTTCGGTGCCATTGACAATAAAGTGGTTGAGAGACTGTTCCAAAGAAAACCCCTCTCTCCATCTTCAGGTGTCAATTATTGTAGTTCTTAGGCTCATAAGGCTTGCAACATGAAAGAAGACTTATGGTCCTGTGACTTTGCCTGTCTCTGCAGGTTCTTGTCACCGGCTCATTACATCTAGTTGGCGATGTTTTAAAGCTACTTAGAAGGTGATATATGAGCAAGGTATTCCTTGAGGAGAACACCATTCTTTTATAGAGACACCAGTTCCTATCATTCTTCTATGATGATTTGTTTAGCGGAAATGTCACTCTCGGTGATTTTTGGGGCGAATATGCCAAATGTGTTTAAGGTATGCTGCTCCAAAGCAAACAATGCCCCATCTCTTTAACTCGTTAAAATGGTGAATAGTTTGTATCCTTAGCAATATTTCCCCATTGATTTGTTCCAATATAAGGATATTGTATGCACCATTATTCGAGTGAATGATAGCTTCAGGAAAAGAAAAATATGTGCAGCATCGTAGTCATGATTGCTATTGTATCTGTACCATACGATTACTTGTGATGTTAAGTATTGTTCAAACTTTTTCTCCATAAAAGAACATGTAGCAAATGCAGGTGATGTGCGTATATATCTCATGAATGAATATCAGTATGTTCCAGTCAAGCCACGGACAATGAATCATCGCCACGAATGAAATGGAATAAACATAAATCTAAAGGCTGTATCAACAAATTCTATCGGCAAGCACCTAATGCATTCTAGGAGTTAAAAATAAGGGTTGAAACAGGTAAGAATGTGCCCCATGTATAGAATTGTTCTACCTCCCTAAGATGCAGTAGCTCTGATTCCTGAAAAGAACACCAGCGCTGGGGTAAGGGATCGGGAAGAGCCTGCAAGCCCACAAACTCCAAGCCTCGCTGAAGTTCTCCTAGTGGTAGGAGCGAAGTCATTGGTCTGAAAATTATATTAAAAAAAAATGATGGTTTCTCGTCCTTATTCTAGATCAAAATAATATGGGTCAGGAGGTGATAAAGGTGGGATTGCTGGAAGATGGGCAGCATCGTTCATGTAGTCAAGGATCCTTCTAGCGGTTGCTTGAGACTCTTTGTTGTTGCCAATCTTTCTGGAAGAAATTTCTCCAGAATCAGATTTGCTCGAGTTGTCAGTCTTGATAGATTCCAGAAATGTTTCTTTAGAGAGCGTCGTTTGTGCTGAAGCTATTACAGAGCTGAAAACACCAGATTCCCTCAATGCTTGCACAATAACCTGTGCCAATTGATAATACAAGTTTTTAATATGGCTCTTCTTGTTGTGAGAATTCATTCAACCTCCAAAAGCCAACTTTATTTGGCATTTCGTTCCACAGAATAAGTACCTACCATTGGAGCATATATATGAGTCAATATGCCCTTCTTTAAAAGCTTCAAGTTCGCGGTTTTGTCAGTCCATACTACCCTTTCTCGGTACCTAGAGAAAGAGCACATAAAGAAAAGGCAGTGATTTCAGGGTCCAAATATTACAATTAGGTGGCAAAAGAAAGACATATTTCTGAGTACTCTTACCAGCGTAACATTTCATCGTCAGTCGCAGTTGATGCAATTATGAAAGCCTGCATGAAACAAATAAATTGATCAGCGGACGGATGATGCAGATCTTTCTCAGACAATGGAGAAGCTGGAAGCAAGCTCAAGAGTCCAGCTCACAAAAACTCACAGCTCTATCAAATTCCAACATAAAGCATCTTTTAACATCATCTTTTGTAGGTTTGCAGCCACAGCGATCACGTCTTGAAGTCAAATCTGAAAACTTTGGATATGTATAATGTAGAACTGCAGCCTCCTCAAACTTAACCTCACTGCAGCAGAATACACATAGTAATATTATTTCCAAGCAGAAGACAGAGCAGCAAGATACATAAACTTTTATGCATGATGACTTTAGACACCGTCTACATTGTTGCAGATCAATAATTATCTCTACTACACCTGACAATCAATGGTCAGAATTGAATCTTTCCATCCTTTTTTCCCCTAATCTAAAACTCATCAACAGATAAATTTACTTGATGTGATAGACAAGCCTAAAGAGCATCCACTAGTTATACAGGTTTTGCATTTAACAACTTAATTTACATTATTGTAAACAGTGGTATGAGGTGTCTATAAAGAACAGCATAGTAAATCCAACATACTTTGGAGTTTTCATATAGTTGTGCCATCTGTGAGCTCCATTAGGACGAAGATGATCTTGAATACGAGCAGCAGACTTGCCATTTCCATAAGTTAAAAAGTAGTTTGGATTACCCCGAGTGGCCTCCTTGTAATTGCCAAAATATACTTCTTTTGGTAGATGGTCAAAGTTCTTTTTAAACATGGAGACCTGCATTGACATATATAACAGACAGAAGTATCTCAAAATCTGGTGAAGATACTAACTCAAGTTGCAGAAGCAAAGGTAAGAGGCTCTGATTTCCAAAAAAATGTAAGAGGCTCTCAGTCATGCACACATCATTATTTTGTAAGCTGGAGGCTATAGTTACACATACTACCCTTTGAACATCAGAGTGTAAAATGATTATGGCCTCACTAAATAGGCGTTAACTGTTCACTAATTAAGAAAGCACATCTACCATGACTTCCAAGAGAAACAATTCAGATCATGTCCAATAAGACCAGAACATACTCTCAATTACTAGCAAGGTTTACTCAAGAAATCCACAAAATCTATCTCCTGAAGCAATATTTGCCAATAAAAAAAATCAGCCAAGGGGCTAGAAGAAAATGCAGGGAAATTTTCATACCTCACTAAAGGGCTCCTTTATGTCATCCCTCTCCACACTACTTTCCTGATGAAAAAGCCTAGCATTAATCATAATAGGGAAAAAGGCTTTGCCTTAGCAACAGTGATGTAATAACGTGACATTAAAAACAACTGTGGATAAACTACTTCCTTTAACACTGCATTATGTAATATGTTCAAAACCAAGTTTCCCCAGAGGGATTTCCTACAGAAATTCTACAAAGTATAACTCAAATATGTTCAACTCACATAATTTGGAAAAACAACCATATCAACATTTGCAGGTACTTCTGAGAGCAACAGTCTCAAAGAATATTCACGAGTTCCAGCCGGGTAAATGAGTTCATCAGTGTCAAGGTGGATAATCCAATCCACACTGGCATCCTGAAATGAATACCAAATCTTAAATTGTCATAATTGCAAAATGAAATTTTTGTCACTGCAGTTGAGGAGAGGAGGTAATCATATAATACCCTTGCCATGACAATAGCCATTTCCATGTTCAGGGATTGCTTCACGAATAACTCATAGTTGCATGGCTTGTAAAAGAAGCTAGCCAACCAAGTCTCATTCCATATACGACTGAAGAAACAAAAGACAACATTATTCAACATAATGAGAAGTATGTATAAAGAACATGCCACAACCGAATAAAAGCATGGATAAGTGCATTTGCAGATAGCATGTCATACATGAGAAGGCAACAATGAAGCTAGAGTAAAGCCAAACCCTTCCAGCCATCAGTATGGCACACTTTTTTTATTTGTCACAGGCTGAGCAGAATTGACAAAAATTCTGGTAAATTTTTTTATATTGTTTTTCAACCTAACTTTCCAGTAAGCTGATGATATGCTGTTTCCAATTGCATAACTCAATGACCAGGAAAGAATAACACATATCACTCTAAATTGTGGTCATCCCAGAGAAGTAACATAGATGATCCACAGCAGATAAGTAAGCAACACTGCAGGGAAGACCTTCTAGCTTGCTGTTCCTCTAATTCCTTTGTCCTGTATATAACCTTGATCCCCTGATAAGAAGTAAGCGACTGTTATGCTAAAAAAAAAGAAATAGGCGACTGTTATGCATGGATAATTTAGAACATCCTCCACAGAAAAGGAGGAGAACAGAGAGCAAGTAAGTCTACAGGGTATCCCTTGAAAGAAAAGAAGTTAAACTGGCTAAATATAGCTCTGATAATTCTTCTCAGAGCTTAACATTTTTCACTTACTGGTATAGATTCCAAAACTTTTGACACATCTGGTGATGCAGCCTTTCCTTCCACAAAGAGGAGAAAGTCTGAAACTCCAATAACCTTATGATAGAAGATCCATGGCAATATCTGCTCTAAGCCTGCGGAAGTGCTCGTCGTAATGCATATCTGGGCTTGAACATAAAAATAAAAAGGAATGATCATGAAATGCAAGGTATCGACTTATCAAAAGCTGAGAAATTTTAATTTTTGCCCCCAAAGAGAAGTTCAGTGGCATCAATTTCAAATCTTGTGGTCTCCACGTGCTGCCTCCATTCCAACCAAGGAACTAGATAGTATTCTACTGAACTGAACGGACCAAGACTCTAGTTAGAGCTCACAGAACCTCAAGGAAAGACGCAACGAAGCCCAGAAGCAGCTTTAAATATGACTAAGTGGGAATAAATTAAGTAATCGAACAGTCGAATGGATAGTTCAGCAGAGCACATTTCTATGGCAAAAGAAAATAATTTTACATTTCAATTGGGTCATTAAAGATGAATCGCGAATTTTGGTCAATCACAGCGAGATGAGTAGATATCCACAGAGAGCTAAAAATCGAAGTCGACCAACCAAGAAAGAGAATGACATAATTCAGCCATCCCAACGGACCGCAAAAATGATATTGTACGAGTATGTGTTCATGGACGTATATGTATGCAGGAGCGTATACATACGCAAGCTAAGCCCCGAATGCACGACACGTCCTCGATCCAGGACTCACCTTAGGCCGCAGATCCGAGCCATAGTCAAACTTCCAGTCCCGGTAGTACGGGAAGGAGGCGGAGCGGCTCTGCCCGAGGACGTCGACGCAGTCGGATCGGGAGAGGTGGACGGCGGCAGTGGAGTCTCTAGAGCCGGAGGAGCCCATTCCGGGGAAACCGAGGGGATCGGGGGACCACCGGGTCATCGGGTCGGAGATTCCGCCGCGCCACTGGACGACGAACGCGAAGCAGGCGAGAGTCAACGGGAGAACGGTGAGGAAGAGGAGGAGGCGGGATGTGAATGCGGCGTGGGATAGTGCGTAGGAAGAAGAAGAAGACGACGACGACGACGAGGAGGAGCCGTACTTGTAGTGGCCCGCCATTGAAAGGGGGAGAAGAAGAAGCAGGGGACAGAGGATTTAGGCATCAAGTCTGCATGGATGAATGCCGTCGTCGATCGAAGAAGAAGAAGAAGAAGAAGAAGAAGAAGAAGAAACCGATAAAAAGGAAAAGCGAGAGAGGGTAATGTTACGATTACATAGAAGGCCGTTTTGTCGTTATGGGCTCATGCTTTATTTATAGCCATTGCCGGCTTTCAGTTTCTGCTTTCTTCCCAATTTTTCTTTTAACTCCTTTTTTCATTTCTCCCCTTTTCTCATCATTAACTCCACCAATTATTTTTAAAAAGATATTATTGTATTATATTTATTTTTTAAAGTAATAAATTAATTTTTTGTCAAATAAAAATAATTATGGCACGAGTTAATTGAGTTAGACTATATATATAGATATATAGATAAATGTGGATACAGATTCCATAAAATTATTGAGAAAATTTTCTTGGTATGGTATAATTTTCTTAAGATTTTTTTTCCATTTTAGGATATTAGAATAATAATTTTTAAGATATAATGACGAATCATGTGGTTAATTGTATATCCTAATTTCTTCACGTGCATAATACTATTTGTCGGGATATTTGCATTTAAGTATAACCGTGCCTACGTGTAATCCACGACGGTGAAATGACCCTTCCACGTGGAGAAATCCAATTGGACACCATGACTCGGGTGGAACTAAACTGAACTTTGACGTGGCTTGTAGGCAGAGCGAGTTGAAACGACAACGCTATTCAACGCGGGTACCGCTAGTCTACCATCCCGGGCTTCTAATTCTCCTCCTCCTCCTCCTCCTCACCATCTATAGTTCCCCGCGCGCACGCCCACACACACACACAGAGGGACACATATGGGAAGAGAACTTTCAGGCATGGCAGCTCGCAAGAGAGCTTCTGCTGACACCTACACTAAACCGCCTGAGACCGAAGACTCGTCCGAGAAAGCCGAAAAACCTCCAGAAACTGCGCCTTCCGACCATCCAATTGCTCGTCCCAAGTTGGGCATCATCCTCCAGCTCTCGATCTGCTTCCTGGTCCCCTACCTCTACTTGGTCAATTACTACTACCGAATCGATCGGGAGCTCAAGAGATCTATCATCATCAATGCTTGCCTCAGCTTGGTGGGCTTCTTCGTCACCGTCAGAATGATCCCCGTCGCTTCTAGATACGTCTTGCGGCGTAACCTCTTCGGTTATGATATTAATAAGAAGGGCACTCCTCAGGGATCCGTCAAAGTGTGAGCCTTCCGCATTCCTTTAACTGTTTCTCGGGGTAACCTTCATTCCTGAGTATAGTTCGAGATTTGTTGTGCACGTGCATACATCTCAATTAGAATGTTTTACTCTAGAAAATTTCTCGTTTTAGATGAAATTGTCGGTTTTTTTTTCTCTTATTGCACCAATATATATGCTTTGGATGGACGCAAACAGGCAAAATTCAGAAATTTTGCTTCTTTTTAGCTTCCGACAACGTCATCTCGGTCACCTGATTCAGTTGCAGAATGTCTGACCTCCTGTTCAGTGTTTAGTATGTCATTTCTTGAGCCATGCCTATGGATTCTTAGTCTTTACAGAATTCCTGTTGTCGCATTCAGTTGGCATTCCTTGCGAAGTTGAAATTTTTCAATCTTAGTACTTATTTAACAATATATACAGTTGTGTTATGGTGTTCCTCCATGTGCAGGCCCGAGTCATTGGGAATTGTTGTTGGGATTGTGTTTTTGGTTTTGGCGATCTCATTTCAGTATTTCAACTTCACCGCAGATTCAAATGTAAGTGTCTGTTATTCATCCACCAAAAAGGGGCTAGCTCTTCATGTTTAGGTTCTGAATTATGGTGTATGTTCACAAAGACTAAGTTGCTGTGGAAAGACTCAGTTGGCATTCACCTCAAGTGAGCTTCTAAAATATTATAATTACACAAATCATCAATTTCAGTTCACGGTTGACTTGTTTTTAGTGACCAGGATGACCCAAACTTCAATTACTGGAGGGCTTATCTTTTGTCTTTTTATTCATTTGGACATTGTGGATCTTTTCTCAAGCATCAAGCCAGTATTTTTTTCATTTTTCCATCAAAGAAAATTTTATCTGAACTTATGGTAGTTTTCATTCAAAACGTTCCGCTTACCATTACCAGTTGACAAGCAGGGTTTTCACATGTTCTTATTTGCAGTGGCTTGTTGAATATAATGCAGCACTGGCATCTATTTGCTTTATGATTTTGCTCGGATTCATGGATGATGTTTTGGACGTCCCCTGGAGAGTGTAAGCAATGATCTGTTTTTGATGCTCCAAAAAGAAGAAGAAGAAGAAGAAGAAGAAGAAGAAGAAGAAGATCTGTTATTGGTTTTGGATAATTGCAATGCAATAAATAAGTTGCTCAGCAAATATTGTTGTTATGTGGAATCAAACATTTCATGCATAGGTTCCAGATTAATTGGTCATGCTGATCTTTCTCTTATTTCTTCTTTAATATCAAGAGCAGAAAGCTAATTCTTCCATCATTTGCTGCTCTTCCATTGCTGATGGCCTATGCTGGACATACAACTATAATCATACCAAAGCCCCTGATTCCCTATGTGGGAATGGATGTGTTAGATTTGGGTATGTATTCAATGCTTGGTGACATTTTTAATTAGTTTGTCTGTTCTGGCTGTCAATACTGTAAGATCTCATGGCGATACTCCCTAGTATTTTAAAAGAGTCTTATTATCTTATTGACAAAGAGACAGACCTTTTATATGTGGACAGGATGGATCTACAAATTATACATGGGACTTTTAGCAGTATTTTGCACAAATTCCATCAACATTCATGCTGGTCTCAATGGCCTTGAAGTCGGGCAAACAGTTGTCATTTCAGGCGCTGTATGTACGAAGTACTTTTAATTTTTTGTTCTTTCAACTTCATGGGTATCTAATCTATTGGAACAATTTGCAGATTCTGATTCATAACATTATGCAAATTGGAGCATCTACAGATCCCGAGTATAAGCAGGCCCATGCATTCTCAATCTATCTTGTTCAACCATTACTTGCTGTCTCCCTGGCTCTACTTTCATATAATTGGTAATGGTTGAATAGCTTATGTCCTTGATTATCTTGTACTCTTGGTTTCTGCAGAGCTGCTCTGATGGTAAGATATAATGCTTAATGTAGGTATCCTTCATCAGTTTTTGTTGGAGATACATACACCTACTTTGCTGGCATGACTATGGCAGTGGTAGGGATATTAGGCCATTACAGGTAGGCCACTCTTAGTGTCCTTAATTATCTGCGAATGCATTAGTTGAATAAGAGACAATAGTTCTTAATGGATGGTATGGAGAAGTCACCATTTTGGCGCTTTCACTTTTCGTTGCATCATTGTACATGGTTGCAAAATTTTTAGTGAGGTTTCCCTCTGCCTAGTGGAAGATTTAGAGCCATCTATTACGCTTTTATTCTTGCAGAACTATATCTTCAAGTGGGGTGGTTTAATAGGAACTTACATCCTTAGTTCAAAGGAATGCTGTCTTATAGGACTCGCTTATATGTTATTTAGGTGCCTTCTTTTGATCTATATAAGGTGAGTGCCAGGGAAAGTAACACACTCATCAGTGAATCCTAGCTGTCCAACATCTCAGCACATCGAGCATGGTTTGTGTTGTGAAATGAGAATTACGAGTCAATCAACTTCCACTGTCACCTGTGAATGCATGAACTTGGTTCAACAGTTTCTTTTTAATACATTTACTGTGAGCTACTCATTTCCCCATTTTTCTCCTCCGATTTGTGTTCTAGTGAGACACTCCTGATCTTCTTTCTCCCACAAATTTTGAACTTCCTACTGTCACTACCTCAGGTATGATCTCTCTCTCTCTCTCTCTCTCTCTCTCTCTCTCTCTCGCTCACACACACACAGAGACACGTTCATACATGCTTACACAGTCAGATGCCAGGGATTCTAGCAGTAATTAGTATTTTCTTCTTACCAGCTTTCAGGCTATGTAAAGTGTCCGAGACATAGGCTGCCAAGGTAGAATTCTTTATCTGTAAATATTGCTTCTGTTGTGCTGATTAGTAGTCATAATGTCCATTTTTAAGGGGAGGCAAAACGTCATAGTGCCCTTTTATTTGAAGTGATATCAATTTTTGTCTTTGAATTCAGGTTTGATCCTCAGACAGGACTATTGACTGGCACAAATGATGGAACACTTGTTAACTTCTTCCTGAGGCTGTTTGGCCGAAAAACAGAAGAGTCCCTTTGCATCTCTCTATTGGTCTTCCAGGTGAGATAGATGTTACTTCCCGATCACAAAACCATATCAACAAACAAAGGAGGAAAATAGCGTACTATGCTTTGTGAAAGGAAAACTTGGAACCTCAGACCTTTATTAGCGTACATAAAAATGGGTTTTGTTCCTTGGTATCTCAATCAACCAGCGCCCACTGAGAGATCTAATATGGAATGCTGACAGATGAGATGAACTGCCTTGTTGACTTTTTCTTCTGTGGGATCTAATATAGCATGCTAACAGATGAGATGGAACGCCTTGATGACTTATCCTACCTTTCATCCCCTGCTAATTGTAGTAAAAACTCTTGATTTTCTCCAAACAGGCTATTGAATGCTGCTTCTGCTTCTTGCTTAGATGGATTCTCACTGGTTGGTATAAGTGAGGCAAGACATTGCTAAAAGGGTCTGTCTGCTCATCAAGTTTGAAATGAGTATTTCCATTCCGGGATTTTAGTTTATATACAGAAACACAGATGGTATTCAGTTTTGTTAGCCTCGTGATGCTGATATGTAACTTTCCTTGGATTCTCGTTCCATTTGGACGAGTGAATAACTTAGAAAGAGTAAATCCATCAGGTATGCTTTTCGCAAGTCTTCGGCCATCCGCCTTTTCTCGGGAGATAAATTGCTCACGTAGTTACATGACTGATCAGATGATTTACTCGGAGTGATACTGTAGGAGTGGTGAATAAAGGAAGCCCACACACGCACAGGTACTTGACTCATAGTCCCCGCTCTTCGATCCTGTTGATCCGCTAGAGCAACTTGATGAGGACTTTTAGTTTGGCGATCTAAATGTTTTGTGAGGCATATTATTTCTAATGATGTGCTGTAGATGCAATTGCAACTCCATTTTATGGAGCTTTTCATCCAAACCATTTCAATCATAAAGCAGCCACTTCGTATTGAAAAAGATGCTTACTTGTCCGATGGCGTGAGTAAGCAAACCCAAGACACAATGTCCAGATAGTATCTGCTGAAGCCTCACCACAAAAGGTCACAGAGGTCCATAGACATGCTAATCTCTTGGTTTATCCCACCCAAGGCCAGGTCTTCGGATCTCTCCTTCAGGCTCTTCGTAATCTCGGGCATCACGTATTGCAGCTTCAAAGTCTGTGGAATCGCTCGCAACAGGAAGAAAGCTACTTATGTCATCTCTAGCACCAAACCCGCCAGCCCGAATAACATCTTCTGTACTAAGAGAGGCCTCCATGTTCACTTCCCCAGAAGAACCTTTGCCACCAACAACCTCATTTGACTCTGCACTCTCCTGAGCTTTCGGGTCTGCAACATCGAGTTTTAGATTGTTCCGTGCAGGAGAACCCCTCGCCGGTTTCGGGATACCCTTAACATCCTCCTCCACGACTGGTTTGCTCCTACCCTCGCCGTTTTCATCCTTATCTGGAAGAACATTTCAATAGCCAAAAACCAACGTCCATTAGAGAGCAGTACTTCGAAGGGAGTCATATGAAAGCAAAGAAAGAACAAATTTCAGCCCTGTCAGTGTTATGGGACTTAGTCATGTTCATCCCTTCAGAAGAATCTGAACCACTTGCACGAATTGTAGATGAACCTCTTAGAAATAAATCGGAATAGAAGATTGGCAACAGAGAACAGCAAAGGTGGACATGAAGCCTAGTGGAAGATCAGACATGAAAAATTGACTGCCAAGCTAATCACTACTACCTGGGGTAGCCCATGAACCGTATTCCATGATCGAGTCGAGCTTCTGGGAAACGCCCTTAATTCTTGTCCCGCTCTCTCCTGGAGACCCCTGTAAATTCGGTAGGAAAGGAGTCGACAAGAAAGACATGAACAATTCCTCAATAGCAACGACCTCCCCGAAAACAAAAACATCTGGCGAAAAACTTCCGACATTCACAGCATTTCAAAATCATCCGGTGGATATTGAAGGTCTGTCGATATACTCCAAATCGACTGGACAAGAAGCCCTAGCAAAGCAGATACCTGTCAAAAGAGTGTTCCTGACTCCTCGAATCTTGATTTTCGTTTCTTGTCCTTCTTCCTTCTCCCGACCTCCTGAATCGGAAGGATAAAGCTTTCTTCTCCCGGGTCCTTCGAGACGTGGCGGCGAACGCGTCGCAACAGAACGGGGACGCTTGTCTCGGGTAATAGCGCCGCCTTCGGTCCTGCAGCAGTATTTGCTGCCATGCTGGGCCTCCGTGTTCCCAGGCCCACAATTGAATTAAATTCGGGCCCAAACCTTGTAAACCCACTTTTCATCCATTCATTAGTTACCCATCTATTATCCATTCATTCAAGATCGGACCCAAATCGGCCCAACAAGTCTATAAGTGCAAGTTTAGGTTAATTCCGTATCTATTTTGTACAGTATCATACAAGTTCGACCTTTTTTTCGAACTTGGTCCACCAAAACTTTCTGTCATAAACAGCTGAAACATCTTCGGCGATATCAACCACAAAAAGATGTGTAAACATCATAAACAACCCAATAATGAGCAAGCCAAGGCAAAATATCAGGTGTGTGATCACAAATAACTGGTCAGTTTGACATTAAATATTCCCATCCTCCTACGCACTCAAGACAAACTTAGCCAAATTCTCTATCCTGGACGAGAAATCAATCCTCTGACTGGAGTTAATACAGAACAACCTGGATCTAGCACAAGCTCCTGGCAAATCAATATCAAAATTATCGCATAGAGAGTGTCTGTGCGTGCTCCAGTACTTGGCTCACTAATTTGTACGTACGCCCTGAGAGAGCCTTGGTGTGGTCTATTAACTGTTCGTGCCTGTTAGATAAGTAAAGCAATAGTGTGAAATCAAAAAGAAAATGAAAGGGCTGGTTATTGTCAGATAGTATATGCAAAGATATCTTACACGTTGGGTTGATTGGGCTCCATGAGAACAGTCCCCGACTTCAAATCTATCTTGGCATCAAGTTTCGAACCTCGGATGAGATTCACAATCCATCTCTCAGCCTCTTCATAATTCAGATTCAATTTCTCGGCAAGTACTCTGCATGAAAATGTGAACAAAGATCAGACACTCATTAAAGTAAAATCAGAGCATCCCTTACATCCCGGCGAAAAGAATCCTAATTAAAATATTTAATAACGTGAAGAATGAATTATACTCGCCCAATGGACCCAGTGTGATCTGATTGGTAGACTCTTCACAGAAATATATCAAATGTAAATGCACTCTAGAGATTGTGTCCATCATCAAACAACAAAATAGAGGACAAACGAGGAAAATTTCTATACCACAAATATCACCAGTTAAAGTTGTATCACACATTACATTACGGTGAAATGGTAAATAATATCGGAAGTTGCATTTCAATAATCTTCTCCAACACTTATTGAGAATGCAACAATGTAAATCTAGATATATTACAAGATTACAGTAAACACTTCAGATCCACAGGCACATACCCCATGTCGATGCGACGATGGATTCTGCAGTACGTCTCAAATATGAAGAGGCGGGCATTTTCAAGAAACTCATCTCTCAGTGGTATAGTGGAGAAGCTGCCTTCCTCAGCCCGTTTTCCCAGGAAAGGATCATTCAAAATCACCTGTGTGAAGAGGCAATTAAGGTTTTCACGATCTTACTCTAGTTCCTGACAGCAGTTCCAAGTCGAAGCTAAAACAATATCTTGTGATCTACCAAAACAAGAATGAAATATCAGAGGAAATGATGTTACCACTCCTCTTATCCAACAGAGATTGTGAAGGATATTTATATTTGGATTCTCTAAAAGAACAGTCGAACAAGACCGATGATGCAAAAGAGAGAAGAAACTTAAGAAAATAAGAAGAAATCAGATCTTAGAGAACTTACTTCCTCACACTCTCTCATTTTCTTTTGTGCACCATCAAAGTCATAATTAACATAGATGCACGCCAGAAAATCTGTAATGGGATCTTTGTAAGAATGCTGCTCCTGCTGTATTACTTTAATAAAATCTTTGAACTGAGTCCTCCTCCTCTTGTTGACAATGAATGCAGTGGCAAGATAACGGAGAAGATGGGGAGCACTCATTTGGATAGTATTTATATACCTACAGGAATTTAAAAATATATCTAAGTCAAACAATCAACACACAATCACTATGAACTAGATCAGAGCACATTCAAGAAAATATGTAATAAAAACAAAAGAGTGAGAGAGAAATACCTGTCCTGATTAAAAAGGTCAATGATCTGCGTCCTCCCATTGTCATTGTTAAAGAAAATGAAGAGACTCCAGTGCATCAACCATATCCGGCTCTGAACCTGGTTCAGTGGAGATGCAAAACTCTGCAACAAATATCATTGCTGTATAATTAAAACCAGAGGCTCAAGCTACAATAAATGAATTGGTTAAACTGGTGACAAATTGGCAACTTATGAAACCTTTGAATCGATAATTTCCTTCAACCGATTAAGTTCCTCGAGGGCACTATCCCAGTTTTGCATCAAAATCTCAGCAGCAAGCTTCCCCCAAAGAGCACTCAAACTCCGTTCACTGTTTGTGCACAAGGCCCTGTACTGGTAGAGATAGTCAGCAGCACCAGAGTAGTTTCCACATTCGAACTGGAATTTAGCAAACTGATACAGTGCCTCAATTTGCTGCGGACCAATCTGTTCAGCCAAATATAATGAATGTTAGATAAATTTGACACGTTGAAGAGACGAGAACCTCTCCACTTACAGGTTGGAAATGAATTAGGACAAATTTGGAAGCAATTATCACATAAAAGCAGTGATTTTTGTCAGGCGCTTTCTCACAACAAAATTCACAGGTGTTAAACTAGCTATGAAGATGTCAAATTATATCAAAGCAATCTATTACGTGCCTCAATGCAGCAAACTACTGATATAGGACTAATACAAATAGCTTGTAAATCATGATACAATTGGAAAAGAGACCTGATAACGGTCATTGAGCATCTGAAGGTTGTAGTGTTTGTCAGCCCTCAGCTCTTGAACAGCGTTAGGGTTCTGCAAGAAGGCCACAAGAGGTGCCGCCGCCTCCTCCAGCGCCTTAAGCCGAGCCACTACATCCGCTCTCCTTTCCACCATATCTGGGCATAAATGAAAATCCTTAGCATCACAGAAGAGACCGCGCGGACTCTGAATATCGCAAATGAAGCATATAGGAATTCAGGAGACCTTGAGGGACTTCTTCGGTGTGGTAAAGGCTCTTGTGGATGTCCATAGCGTAGTCGACCATATTGGTCTTGCTGAGAAGCTCGATCTTCGACTTGAGGATCTCCTCATCGGGGTAGAGCTGCCTCTCCTGTAGGAACTCCAGCAACGGAAAGACGAGATGCCTGTCTAGGTTCGGAGCGATGCGCGCCGTCAGGTCGTATTGCGCCATGGCTCTCTCTCTCTCCCTCTCTCTGCCCAATTCCCCGCCGCTTACGGCCTAGCCAACGCACAAAACCGAGCACGATGATGGCGGTGGTTTTAGGTTTCCCTTTGCATCTAATAATATATCCATTGAAATGGGCTGAAAGTTCTGATCGGCCCATCAGATTGTAGGGTGCTTACATTTGATTTCACACCACAACACCCCAGTAATAGCCCGGTTCGACCTTCCCACCCTCATCCGCAGGTCAACGGGACAATTTTACCCTTACTATTTTATTCTTTATCACCCATAAACGCGGGTATTGAGTCCGTCGAGGTAGAGTCTGCCCCGAATCCACATGATCAAAGGAGGGATTGAACGAGTACATAGACCACCTTGTAACTTGGTCTAGCCATATATTTTGTAGTTAGTTTTGCTTCTGTAGCCTGACATCGTTATGACTTTCCCGGTCAGGTGAAAGGGAGGTCAACGGTTCTTTCTCACCATGAAATGGTCAGAACTCAAATCGATTTAAGTGAAGATGGTTCGGCCTGAGGGGCTTGCTTTTGCAAAAGCATAACTTGGTGTTTGGAGTTTCCCCAGCACAACCGGATTTTGAAGAGATTCATGAGGAGCTCGGTTTTTATGGATCTTGTGCAGTGGAATGTTGATCTTTTCGAGCAATTTGTCCCATCCTTGTAAATACCATACATCTATCGTGCCTCGGGCATTATGCTATAGGCTGGAATACCGAACCAGTTGATCGTATACTGGAAGAAATGTTTGCAGTTTATATCAAGGACACATAGAAGAGGAAACGATTGTGCATTTGCTGTGGGACAAGAGGATATCAGCAGTAAAAAATTTTATTCTCTGCTAAACCATAATTTAGGACAAGCATTTTCAAAGCCAAGGAAAGAACTTGCGGCAACAAAAACAAAAGGACCAAACTACATTGAACCAGTCGATCCCCACCACTCGAAAATAACACTGGAAAAGTGAAGCCAGGAGTATGTTATGCAGATCTCTCTAGGCAATCAGGAACGGAAGTACCGTCAGCATGAAGGCATCATAAGTGAAAGATGCTGCACCCGAGTACATGGTGTCCCTCTCCTTGAATTTCTCGGTTAGCCCCTGTAATTTCGGGAAACAGAATGGCTCGTCAAATTGAGAACCGTTGTCTACCGAGCCAGTAGGATCAAGCGTCAAAACACATTGCAAGAAAGTATGGCAAGTCGGAGCTCACCTTAACAGTCAGGCAGCACCTGCATTGACAGGAAGCAAAAAGGCAGGACTTCGTTAGGAATTGAAGAAAATGGGCAAAATGGGAGACATTCAAGTCTTGAAAATACGTACTCGATGAAGTTGTCGTATTCGATGGCCTTGTTCTTGCCTCCACTCTTATCATACTTGTAGACGAGCAAGTCCAAGATCATGGGTGAGACGGCAAACCCAAGGCTCAGGAGGGCCTCCCTGAGCTCATTCGCATCGATCTTCCCGCTCCTGTCACTGTCAAACCTCTCAAAGACAGCCTGCAGATTAATCGAAAAAATGAAAAAAAAAATCCATCAGAGTTCCATACTGATAAGAGTGATGATGTACACAAACAGAAACACATTCAAACACTTTTCTGTGCTTGTACATATGTAGATGATGAAGTGAAACATGAGATACAATGGAAGAACATCACATACCCTCCAGTTCTGGAGACTGTAGAACACTGAAGTGAATTCCTTCGGACCTGTTTCAAGAAAACAGTGTCCCCTCCTCAGCAATCGATCAGATTGATTCGATCAGTAAGTTACAAGATGAGACGAAATGATTTTAAGGCTCACCGATCTTTCTGGTGTTGGTGTTGGTGAACATGTACATGAGAAGGCGGATGGTCCTCATGCTGAAGCTCTGGTTATACGTCGAGAGGGCCCTCTTGAGCTCCTTGTCATCGATGAACCCGCTCTGATCCTTGTCAGTCATCTGGAAGCACGAGACCAGGTTCGGGTCGGTGCCGGGAGGGAACTGCGACGGCATCAGGGCCGCAAATGGGTTGGCAAACGGCATTGGAGCCGGCGGATATCCGCCAGCTGCCAGAGGAGGAGCTGCGGCACCGTAGGCCCCAGCTTGGTCCTTGGGCGGCTTGTCGGCCTTGTGGGGCTTCTCGCCTGTGGGCGCCACCCCGTAGGGGGCAGTAGGAGCTCCGTACGGGGCGTAGGGCGGCTGAGCACCGTAAGGTGGCTGAGCCGACGGCGCACCGTAGCCGTAGTTCGGGTAAGACATGGTTTCGCGCTAGCTTTGACTGAGATAGCTGAATTCGAGCCGAGAGAATTGAGAGATGTGGACACAGTCGACGCTGCCTTATAATTCGAGACCCGAAAACGCGTATAAATAGATGGAGATGAGATCAGGGTCGCCGTTGGGGGAATATTACGAACTTGCCATCACGTTGACTTGCCGCGAATTCACTTTTCATTGGTCAGCACCTCATTTTTTCCACGCAGGCACTCCGCATCGAAATGGACTGCACCTTTCCTTTCCTTCTTCTTTCTTTCTTTCTTTCTTTCTTTTTTTTTTGCAAGTGGGCATCGGTCAATTAACTATATTATATATTATTCTTCTACTTCAGTGGGAATAGTTTTATAAATATAGTGGTCAGGCCATGCATATATCAATTCATATATAAGATCAGATCATCCAAATCTTCCCATTTTCCATCTCCCTTTTTTTATTTAAATGAATAACATAATTTATAAAATTAGAAAATAACAGAAACAGGAGGACATCTTGGCTGGGGGGACAACATCTATAATCTACTGGCTAGAGGTTGGGGGTAATAATGTAATTGTGTCAAAATATCCTTGAGCACAACTCTACGCTTCCCACTTTTATTGTTTCTTTTCCCTCTATTATTCTTCCTGTAGGAGGAGGTAATGACAAATTTTTCTCACGGAAAACGCGTGGACCTTAGCCGCTAGTATCCAATATCAGTATTTTAAATTTAACCCCTTTTTTATGATAACATGATTATATCATCATTTTTTTCTATGAAAGTAATGACATTTATTCAATAATTTATATTTATATTGAATTAATCCATTATAATTTTCTCTATATATTATCGGTCAATTCGCTATTTCATTCATGATAAATAATATTTTTTCCTCACATTTGAAAGTATGAAATAATTATATTTAATCTAAGTTTGATTCGATTTAATTCATTTAAAAGATAAGATCTTTAGTAAAAATATTTTTTAATTAATACCATTTATATCAAATAAAAGATTTCAAATTATCTTAAATAATGCATGATTAAAATGGTAGTAAACAAAACTTGAACCTATGGATGGATCCCCCTTCGAAGGGAGAAGTCAAAAGCCTGGAATGAGACACAGTCAACACACGCCTGCGTGCGCCTTGCCTCAAGCCACGTCCAATATCGTTAATTACAGGCTAGCCAATTTAGATTCATGCTTATCTCCAAAGACACCGAGTTTAAGTAGAACGTGTGGTTCCCGTGTCATGGCCTCCCTCCCATCTAGGATCTACGTTAGTGACTGACTATGGATCATGGATTAAAACAGTGCTCGACGAGAATATGGGTGTGAGTTCATTGGGGGCTCGTTTTTGTGTATTGTATGGGCAAACGAATTTGCAGGCTGCTCGCGTCGGCTGCCGTGAATCACCATAGTTTCTTGCAAAGACTTATTTGCTATAATATTATCTTGAACTGATTTACGTTATCACGTAATTTATTATTAATTTAAAAAAACACAAGATATATGATTTTTTTTATATAACATCATCAAACTTAACTTTCTTAAAAAATCTCTATTAATGCTAAATGTGCGCATAATATGGTAATTTTTGCGGACGTGGATACAATTAAAAGAGTTAGCTGATTAATCATCCTGGTTAGAATGTAAATGACTCCTCATGTGAATGGAAGGAAAAGGGGTAATCGTAGGTAAATGTGGAGGGAATATTTCACGTGGTATTAATTTAGTTATTTCCCGTTTGATCGGTCAATGTTAGCAAAAGTAAGGTACGTCAGTACCTATGGTCATCACTTGACAAAAAATTTATAACTGAATTAGGTTTCGTGATATTATAAAAAATTATATATTATATATTATATTAGACAACTAATAAACTATATAATAATATAAAAAAATTTAAAATTTGACATAATTTTCAAGGGATCTTTTTATCGCATTTATCTTAGTGTCGAAAATAATACTCATATAATGAATTATTTGTCCCTCTGTCTACAGCAGCTTATTCGGGGATTACTTGCACGACGTGCCAAGCTACGAAAGAATATATCTTATTATGCACATATATACATACATATATATATATATATAGGACTGAAGCAGACGTATTACGGAGAGCTACGATCCGTATTCTGCGGTGGCCCGACTCCTCCGGTTTCATTTCCCACATGGCCGCTTGCTGTACACAGTCAAACACACAACTCCGTTGGCCTGGACAGCGAAGTCAACTCCCTCGTGCCGGGCGAATGAAGGATACGGGGACGCGGCTTTGAGACTAATGATAGATGGAGGAGAGGATATTCAATGGATCAGAGTCCAAATTCAGTATCATGATTGAAAATATTCGTGTTCACGGATACGATTTATAGGTTGTGATTACTGAAAAAAAGAAATTCACGAATCAATAATGAGTAAAGATAATGATGTGCTTATTTTTTGAGTTATATGCTAAACGATCTTCTGTTGTGGTCCGATGCACCCACCCAGATACCTCCACTTCTTCGGTTGAGTTTCGGCTGCCTCAGATGAGCTCATCATTGCAATCTGATTTTTGCAAGAGGACCTCGAAGTGTAGCTGCAGTGAGGAGACATGTGCAATGGTTGAAACTCGGAGAGGACAGGTTGCGAGCATTGATCAACGGGGAATCTCTCAAGTTCTTATGTTCGATCGAAGACAAAAGAGGGTCGGCATGTCGTTCTCCCCACCTGTTTTCTTTTCTTCTTTAAAATCAGTAAAGTACTATTCCATTCAGAGAGAGGCGGAGCCATGGTCGCTAGCTCTCAAAAGTCAGAAACACGGGGAGAGGAAGAATTTTAAATCCAAGGCATTCTGACTGACAAAAAAAGGGGAAAAGAAATTCCTCATACCATAGTTTAAAAAATCAAACCGGGCCAGCTGGTTTAATGAAAAAGCGGCTATTCACCCGATCCGATTCTTATAAAAGATCAAATTATACTTTCAATGAGATCAATTTTGGTTGAACCAGTTGGTTCCCGGTCATACCGACGAATTCATTTGAATCGGTGAAAAAACCAACTAACTTAAAACTTAAGAAACAACAATATATTATAATATAAATATTTTATTTTACTAAATTAATATTTATATTTTATGTTAAACTTTTATTTAAGATAATGACTGTATTAATAATTTTTGTTATAAATTATATTTAAATTATGATATTATGTTATTAATATTATTTATTAAATATACGGTTCCCTATTGAATCCTCGGCTCGACCCATAAACCCATTCCTACACCGGTTCTTAGTCCGGTCCGATTTAAAAAACTATGCCTCATACCAAATGAACTCTTTATTATTAATTTTTTTAAATTTACGTACTATCCAATGTCCATAAATTCAACAGGTCTCGATTAACATGCATCAGGTAAATTTATCAATGGTTGGAGTATGATATTTGCCTGTAAAATTGGGCCCATTTTGAGTTTTCTGGGCCGAGATTTGGTTATCGGGCTGAAGCCCTTATCAAAGTCTTAAAGGCCTTTTTGAGGGAAATCTTCGATTGCATAGATTCTGAGGTCGGCAATTTTTGTCGTATCATATTTAGGTATATCGTGTCTAAATGGTCCGTGTAAATAAAAATGCCTCAACTCATAGACTACATGTTTAAACTAAACGTGCCAATTATACGTGTACATAATTAACATGTTTAATATAATAATAATAATAATTTGATCAAAATATTTATCATAAGATTACGATAATGAGATTATTACAATAAAATATAACATAATTTATTATTTAATAAATTAAATTAACAATATGTACCGTTAAACAAGTAAAATGGGTTAATGTGTTTAATACACACTTAAGTACATTTAATTAAATTAAATTAATCATATCTAATTGTCTACCGTGCTCCACCAGGTCCTCTGACTCCGCGTCGTACTGTGTAAAAAATTGTCACCCCTATGGTCTCCGTTGTTGACACGATTACAAAATTACCGAAAAGCTCACCCACAAATTTCTTTTTTCCTCCACGGCCATAACATATATGTGGGGCATTATTGTAAAACTGCATTTATTGTCCATCACATCAAACATAATGATGTTACATTTCTAATCAATTTTTCTCAGTAATTCAAAATACTAATCTAATACATTATAAGCTGTATTCCAAAAAAAACATTTTTTCCAGTAATCTAAATTCCTCGCAATCTAATAATATCAAGAGCAGACATCCTCTTAAGAAGTAACCAATATTAGTAGGACAGATTTCCTTTTCTTCCCAGTAAAATATTAAATGAAGTAACGAGGCAGGAAATAGCCGTTATCTGTCCATCTTGACCGGGCCAGTGGCCGGTGGGCCGGGGCCCATTGAGCTTCCCCGCGACGTCCAACGGGCCTCAATTCTCGAAAATCTTGAAGTCGTCCCGAACTTTGTGATACTTACAAACTAGCACATTCTCCACGACTGGCTTGGGAAAAGTAGAGGAAATTGGAGCGAAATCCCCCCTTGCGACCAAGAAGGATGAGCCTCGGGGGGGCGCACGTTAACGAGCGCCGCACTGACGGTGCATGTTAGGGCGTGCTCCTCCTCACCCCACCATTGCCCCCCTCTACACCGTCTCTGCCTACGCATCTCCTCCTCTCCTTACGCCCTCCCTCCTCACCTTTCATTATCCCACGGCGCTCCTCTCTTCTCCTTATTTTCCCTAGGGTTTGGGCCGCTGGTCAGTCTCTCCGTGTCGGGCGAATTTTCCATGTGATTGTCGAAACAAGGAATGGACCCGAAGAGGCAGGCCAAGGACGAGTTTTCTTACTCGAATCTATTCAACCTCGAGGTTTGTAGCTCTGGTCCCCGTTGGGTGTTTTAATTTTTTTTCTTCTGTGCTGTGTTAGTTGCCTTCTTGCTGATGAAGCTGGTGTAGAACTCTATGGGGGCAGTAAGTTGTCTTTAGCTGTTCATTCAAGGGTAGATGACTGTATTGGGTTGATGGAAATTTGGAGAGTTGATCAGTTGCTTGTCTGTGAGTTAGCTACATTTGGAAATACTGTTCATGTCTCAACTTTTACTTCTTTCGCCTATTTTATAGCCGTTAATAAACTATCAGCTTCCAGTGCGGGATGATGATTTTGACTATTTTGAGAATAGCAGCCAAGATGAGAGCAAAGGTAGCCTCGGTACTCCTTTCTCAGTTAAAGTACGATAAAGATTTTAATTTTCATGCTCATGGTAGTAAGATGATTCAGGCTAGCAAAGATGATTTTGTTATTGGCTTTTCAACAGGTGGAACTGTGGGCAAACAGAGTAATGGTTCATTACGTGGGAAGGAATCAAAATCTGGCTCATCTAAAAATAAAAGGCGAATTTATGATAGTGATGAAGCAGGTGAGAATGGATCCCTAGGGATGCACATTACTGAGGATCATTACCGTGCTATGCTAGGTGAACACATTCAGAAGTACCAGAGGAGGTTGAAGGATTTTTCATCACCCCCTGCATCTGCCCGCACAGGGATTCCACCTCCAAGAACCGGCCGTTCGGGTTCAAAGACCCGTAAATCAGGTATTGAGCAGCGAAGGATTATGTGCGATTTGGAAACTGCATCAGAATGGCCCAAGGATAATGCCCCTAAGAATCATGGAAATGGCTATGAAGAGGATTTCCTACAGACACACCGATCAGATAGGTTTGTTATGCTGGCAATATCTTCATTGCTATATGTTTGAGATTTTTCAACATAAAATATAATCTTTGTATATAGTGCTTACGTGGTTATGCCATTCTTCCAGAGTATTCTATGAACCTGCATACTTGGACATTGGTGATGGCATAACATATAAGATTCCTCCAACTTATGATAACTTGGCAGCTTCATTGAATTTGCCAAGCTTTTCAGATATCAATGTGGATGAATATCACTTGAAGGGTACTTTGGATTTGGCTTCCTTGGCAAAATTGATGGCCAGTGATAAGAGGTTTGGATCTAGAAACAGACCTGGAATGGGAGAGCCTCAGTCCCCATATGAATCACTTCAGGCGAGATTTAATGCATCTAATTCGACTCAGAAATTCTCCCTTAAAGTGTCTGAGATACCCTCCATCCCTGAAGGAGCAGCTGGAAATATAAAAAGGTCTATTTTGTCTGAAGGCGGTGGATTGCAGGTGTATTATGTGAAGGTTTTAGAGAAAGGGGATACATATGAGGTAATGTGACAGCTGATTTTGTTCTACTAAAAAAAAAATGTGACACCTTATTTTGTTATTGTGCTGCTCCTTGTTAATTTGTAATTTATTTTGTGATCACCAACTGTATATATTCTTTTGTCTGACTTATGTCGCTTGTAGATTATTGAAAGAAGTCTACCTAAAAAGCCAAAGTTGAAAAAGGACCCTGCTGTGATTGAAATCGAGGAAATGGAGAAGATTGGAAAAGTTTGGGTGAACATTGTGAGGAGGGACATACCAAAGCATCATAGGATATTCACTTCCTTTCACCGCAAGCAGCTAATCGATGCAAAGAGGTTTTCAGAAAGCTGCCAAAGAGAGGCATGTATATGTGCTTTAGCTTTTGTTGTCGTCGACAATCGACCTCTAGCTTGAGCAAGACTTATTCTTTGATATGGGCTATTTCTGAACTGTTGAGCTAAAATTTTGACTGTTTGTCTCTACCAGGTGAGGATGAAAGTAAGTAGGTCGCTCAAATTGGTCAGAGGAGCTGCAATGCGCACCAGAAAACTATCCAAAGACATGCTACTTTTCTGGAAGCGTATAGATAAAGAGATGGTATTGAGCATATTCTCTTTTTCCCTAGGTTGACATGTAAAAGTCTCTTCATTTGAAAAAATAATGTTCGAATGTGTATATTGATATATCAGGGGTGGGATTTGGTTAAGATTTCAATAAGTTGGTCTAAACTTTGTGGTAAATCAGTGGCTTTGCATGAGATAATTGATATTTTCATGCAACATGGTAGGCTATTAACGGTGAGATAATAAGACCTATAGACTGATATTCAACCTACCACAACTTTTCTCTAAACAGTCATAGTACAATGCTATTAGCAAGAATATGAAGGGGATATAACTGAATGAATGCTGCTTAAAAGTAGGCCCCAAGCTGTATAGGATGCAGCAACTGTCTGAAGGTTTTGCCAATTGCTGACTAATTTGCAGGCAGAAATCAAAAAGAGGGAAGAGCGAGAAATGGCCGAGGCTTTGAGGCATGAACAGGAGCTTCGAGAAGCAAAGAGGCAGCAGCAGAGGCTTAATTTTCTTATACAACAAACAGAATTATATAGTCACTTTATGCAAAATAAACCAAATTCTAAGCCCTCCGAAGTTTTGTCTATGGGTGATGAGAAACCAAATGAAATGGAAGCTCTTGGCAGTACTGATGTTGGACATAGTGAGGAAGAGGATATGGAGGATGCTGAACTGAAGAAGGAAGCTTTAAAAGCTGCTCAAGATGCTGTCTCAAAGCAGAAAATGTTAACGAGTGCATTTGATAGTGAGTGCTTGAGACTGCGGCAAGCTGCTGACTCTGAGGTCCCTTCAAGTGATAGCTTGGTTGCAGGGTCAAGTAACATGGATCTTCAGACACCGTAAGCTTTCATTATACTGTTCCTAGTGCAACATTTCTTTCTTTGTCTGATATGATGGAGTTTGTGGTATATGCTAATCTGATGGCTAGTTGTTTCCGCCACTTGATGCAGATCTACCATGCCCATAACCTCAACAGTCCAGACACCAAAGTTGTTCAAGGGAAGCCTTAAAGAATATCAATTAAAGGGTCTTCAGTGGCTAGTTAATTGTTACGAGCAGGTTCTAGATATTATTGGTTGATGATTCTATGCATCTCAGTTTAGTTTGATAACTTGTAATATTGATTTGTTTTCCCATCAGGGTCTAAATGGCATACTTGCTGATGAGATGGGACTGGGAAAGACCATCCAAGCTATGGCATTTTTGGCTCATCTTGCTGAGGTAAGAAATTATGCTGGTTTATTATAAATTTGGTTCTCCTATTTGCATTCTGCTGATAGTTGTTGTTAAATCTTTTAGGAGAAGAATATATGGGGACCTTTCCTTGTTGTGGCTCCTGCTTCAGTTTTGAACAATTGGGTTGATGAAATAAGCCGATTTTGCCCTGATTTAAAAACGCTTCCGTACTGGGGTGGGCTTCAAGAACGGACAGTACTTAGAAAAAATATTAACCCAAAGCGTCTTTATCGAAGGTAAATGTGCTTTTCTCAGAGGTTCAGTTGCTTTATTAGCTGCCAATGCATATGTTTTCATTGAACAAACATAATCCAAGTAATCTAAGCTTCATATTCATCATTGTTTTTCCTTCTTTTGACTAGGGATGCTGGTTTTCACATTCTCATTACCAGTTACCAACTGCTTGTCTCTGACGAGAAGTATTTTCGACGTGTTAAGTGGCAGTATATGGTACTGGATGAAGCACAAGCGATAAAAAGTTCCAGCAGGTTTTTTCTTTTTTATTATTGGGAATTTCATATTAGAAGTGATATGACTATTTCATTTTTTCGTACCATTTGTAGGTCATTTTGTTAATATTGGGTTCTGTTTAGCGTGCATCTTGAGTTTTGAATGTTAATATTTTTATTTTTGGTATTTTCTTGTCTAAAATAAGCAAAAACAATTGATGCTAAATGGTCAATCCCTTTTGCTGGCAGTGATAATGCATAACTGTTACTAGTGTTTCTTGAGCATTTGCCATAATGTGATGTTATGACTCTATGCTGCAATTTTTCCTCTGTAATTTGATTCAAGTTCATGCAAGGTTTACTTGATATTTTCCAGGAAAACATATTGCCCTTACAATTGTTTAAAACATTTGAACGGTTCAGTTTCATATGTTTCCTGATTTAATTTGAACAGTATAAGGTGGAAGACCCTTCTCAGCTTCAATTGCCGGAATCGCTTGCTTCTAACTGGTACTCCAATCCAAAATAATATGGCAGAGTTGTGGGCACTTCTGCATTTTATTATGCCTATTCTGTTTGATAGTCACGAACAGTTCAATGAGTGGTTCTCAAAAGGGTATGCTCTATTAGAAGTTTGATTCTTCTATTCCGCAAGACCTAATGTGCATGCATATAATGCTTGAGATTTGATGGTTATTCTTTACACTTGTTATTAGGATTGAGAATCATGCAGAACATGGAGGTACCCTAAATGAGCACCAGCTGAATAGACTGGTAAGCATGTGTATCCAGACATTTCTTCCCAAGTATCATTTATGTGGAATCCTAAGTTTGTTCCTCTGACTAACACTTTCCTTTTGCATGGCAGCATGCAATTTTAAAGCCATTCATGTTGCGGCGAGTAAAAAAGGATGTCATATCTGAGCTTACCAGAAAAACAGAAATTACTGTTCACTGCAAATTGAGCTCTCGGCAGCAAGCCTTTTATCAAGCAATTAAGAATAAAATATCTCTTGCTGAGTTGTTTGATGGTAGCCGTGGACACCTTAGTGAGAAGAAGATTTTAAATTTGATGAACATTGTTATCCAGCTTAGGAAGGTAAGTCTTCTTTTCTTAATATCTCTTGAGAAAGTCCTCATATATTTTCCTTCACATAAGTGAGGATCTGGGTCATGGCAATGTTGTTTGAATTTATGTCGGCTACTGCTGACAAATTTTGTGTTCATGCTATCTTAGGTCTGCAACCACCCAGAGTTGTTTGAGAGGAATGAAGGAAGCACATATTTCTATTTTGGAGAAATTCCAAATTCTCTTCTACCCCCTCCCTTTGGTGAATTGGAGGATGTACGCTACTCAGGAGGCCAAAATCCTGTAACATACAAGGTACTGTTTGTGGCCTTTTGCAGATTTTCATTAATGAATTTGTGTTTACTGCTATAGCTTCAGACACTTCTCCTATGTGGTTGCTTATTTCATTATTTAGCCTCTGGAAAATAAGCACCATGTGGATGTCATTTTCTATTCAATCTTTGTTCATAGCCTTTTGCTAATATTTCTAATTTAGTTTTCAGCGTTACTTTCAGCTAACTGAGCACCTTTTCTCTCATTAATGTTCCTCTGTCATTGATCAGATTCCGAAACTGATACAAAGAGAAATTCTTTATGGTCCTGAAACTCTTAGCTCATCTGTTCAGCTCGGTCTACATCAAGAGTCATTTCTGAAACATTTTAACATATTTTCGCCCAATAATGTATACCAATCTACATTTATGGGGGGAGGCGAGCAACTTCAGTGTAGTGGAGCATTCAGTTTTACCCGATTGATGGAACTGTCCCCAGCTGAAGTTGCTTTTCTGGGAATAGCTTCTTTTATGGAGAAACTATTATTTTCCATCATGAGATGGGATCGGCAGTTTCTGGATGAAATTCTTGACTTGCTTATGGAAACAGTTGACAATGACCTAGCCAGTAATCTTGGAAAGGAAAAAGTGAGAGCAGTTTCACGAATGTTGCTAATACCATCTAGATCAGAATCTACCTTGCTCACTCGGAGGTATGGGACAGGCCATTTGGAGAGTCCATTTGAGTTTCTGGTATGCTCTCATCAGGACAGGCTTCTCTCCAACATCAGGCTGCTTCATTCAACTCACATATTCATCCCAAAAACCAGAGCTCCTCCGGTATCTTTGGATTAATTTGGCAGAAAATCTTTGGTTTCTGAATCTTGTGATTTATTCATTGTTAATAATTTATGTTTTTCCATTACAGATAAGTGCTCACTGCTCAGATAGAAACTTTGCCTACAAAGTTATGGAAGAATTGCATAATCCCTGGATTAAGAGATTGTTTATTGGGTTTGCTCGCACCTCTGAGGTCAGTGGACCAAGAAAACCTGTCGGCCTGCCTCATCCGCTAATTCAGGAGATTGGTGCTGAGCTGCCTGTGTTGGATCCTGCTCTTAAGACCACATATAGAATATTTGGTTCTTGTCCGCCAATGCAGAGCTTTGACCCTTCCAAGTTGCTTACTGTAAGTTTCTGTCTAAGATCCATGGAGAAAACTCTTCTAGATACTTATCTGCTTCTACTTTTGTAGCTTAAATAGGTATATTAATTGAATCTCTTGAGTCTAATTTTTGAACATAATGCAGGACTCTGGGAAGCTACAAACATTGGATATACTTTTGAAGCGCTTGCGAGCTGAAAATCATCGTGTTCTCTTGTTTGCTCAGATGACAAAGATGCTTAATATTCTTGAGGTAATTTTCAGGTCTCAATCTCCTGAATGTCTCGAAGTCAGATTTTGGAAATATGCTATAATCTCCATGTATCTTGGTAGTTGATTCATCTCACAGTATAAAGAAGTGTCAGCATGAATCCTGCTGTATGGGAAAAAAACTAAGGGAAAGGTCCCTATTTAAAACATGGATTTTCCAGGATTTTTGTGTGGTCAAACGATAAAAATATTTTTCTTCATATAGTATTGAGATTTGTTACACTATTTTCACCACCTTCAGATGTTTCAAGACGGGGATACTGGGGGCTTTCTTCTCTATGTATATAGAAGCTTCATGGTATTTTGTAGCCTTCCCTGCTGGCTGCCTATTGAAGTGAAAATGTACAGGGAAGATTTATTAAAGTGCCATGCAGTTGGCATTCTTTAATAACAATCTGGTCAAAATAGTTGTTAGTTTCACTGCAATTCTTCTATTTTCTGGGTATCTAATAGAATGAGATGCTTACTACTTAGCGGTTAAAGTCATTAATTATTTTATTTGATCCAAGATGAGTTTGATTTGTTCGAACAGTGATTGTTTATTCTAGAAGCTGGTGATGGATGGAATAACTAGCTAACAGAAGTGAGGACCTTAACTTTTGACTTCACCTTAAGATTTGATTCCCATCTGCAGGACTACATGAATTACAGGAAGTATAGGTATCTCAGATTAGATGGATCCTCCACTATTATGGATCGAAGAGACATGGTCAGAGACTTCCAACACCGGTAGGGGCACGAACCACATATTCCATAGAGAATCCTTCCTTTTCCTTTTCTTTTTTCTCCTTTCCCTGCAATGATAATTGGTTTTATGTTATATAATTTTTAAGAATGGGCCCTGGGAGAATAAATTTCTCATTATTATAAAATAAGGGGATACATTCTTCCTTTTGCTTTTAATTGATTAAGGTTTCTGCTATTGCCACGCAGGAGTGATATTTTTGTCTTCTTGCTAAGTACAAGAGCAGGTGGTCTAGGCATTAACTTGACAGCTGCCGACACTGTCATATTCTATGAGAGTGATTGGAATCCGACTCTTGATTTACAGGCGATGGATAGAGCTCATCGTCTGGGCCAGACAAAGGATGTGAGTCCGATGCCTGCCTTATTTTGTTTATGGGAGAAGAATTTCTATTGGAGTGTGCAGTTAATTGTTAATGGAGTTGACTAGAGAAAAATAATGGGGGAGATTCAGGAAAATAGCTTGGAATATGCTAAATAAAAGGCGTATCACTCAATGAGACCTGCTTATTTACCTCTTTGGTGCACCTCTGATCTATACTTGAATTTTGTGACATAGGTTACTGTCTATCGGTTGATCTGTAAAGAGACGGTTGAAGAGAAGATTTTGCAAAGAGCCAGTCAGAAAAATACTGTCCAACAGCTTGTAATGACTGGAGGACATGTGCAGGGTGATCTATTGGCTCCGGAGGATGTTGTGTCTTTACTTCTTGATGATGCTCAATTGGAGCAAAAATTGAGAGAGATACCGCTGCAGGTTGGAACTGGATATGGCTATTTCATCTTATTTTTGCACCTCCTCATTTTATGAGGCACTTTTTGGTATTTAAATCTTCTTAAATTAAAGAGGTTTTAGAGGAGAAATATGATGTGACAGGAAGAATGCTTGAGATTGTAAGCAAGTGCATTTGACTCTCTGTTACCTTCTTGCATCAGGCCAAGGATCGACAGAAGAAGAAGCATCCAACTAAGGGTATCCGGTTAGATGCTGAAGGCGATGCTTCTTTGGAAGACTTGGAAAACGTTGAGGGCGAGAGAAATGGAGTCAAGTCCTCTCTTGATGGAGACAAAACAAAGTTGAGTAATAAAAAGGTACTTTGAGAAGAATATACACAAGATATAGATATTGGTGTTTTCAATTTAACTATTAACGAGAGCTGGGAATAAGCTTTCCATTTCGGCATTTTGTTACTGTCGCAAAGCATGTCCTTGCTCTTGTGTAAGTTGCTAATAGGTGGTGGCTTTGCAGAGAAAAGCTGCCTCTAACAAGCAAAATGTGCTGAGATCAAGAAACGACCTGAAGATGTCAACCGAACCTTGCCTGTCACCAGCAGATGATTGGGATGACCGTCTTCAGGATGATGATCCTCCATCTCAGAAGCAAAAGAGGCCAAAGAGGCCGAAGAGGAGTGTAAATGAGAACATTGAGCCTGCATACACTGCTGCACCTCCCTCAGGAGTTCCGGAGCTGAGCCAGTACGGGTCTCTCCACGACCTAGACTCTGGTGGACCCACTTCCAATAATCTGTTTACTTAATTCTTTGTGGGGACGAGAAGATGTAATTTTTGATGCATCCTCCATGCCGAGTGGCTGTGACCTTTGGTGCTGCAGGCGAGAGTGTCGAGGAAGGGTGGAGAAGAAACCATGCCAATGTGGCTGCTGTACATAATAACATAGATCTGTAGATTCGAGGATACTCAGGTAGATGCTTATAGGCGGGTTCTCGACATTGTAAATTACCAGCATAATCAGCAAGATATATCATGGATCCGTCTGTCAGGTAAAAGATGTTGAAGAGAGGAGACTCGTTCGTACTGGAGCATTCGTATTCATGTCTTACTCTCCATCCATCCGTGTTCGTATATGATGGATTGAAGAGGGAGAGGCCTCTCTGTTTACCATTTTGTGATGCCACTGAACCTTACCCGAAGAGATATGATTTCCCTGCTAATGTACCTGGAACCGTGTCTGGCACGAACATGCCCAAGAGGGTTCTGGACTTGGTAGTAGTGTAGTAGTCAGGAGCGGTCTTTAAAGGGCAGTTTTGATACCATCTGTGGCACGGGTCTAGCTTGATATTATGAAAATTGTCAATGAGATTGTATTCATACCCATTGCTCGGTTGGCAAATTGCCATGAATCTGATGTGCTAGCAATCGCAGCCTGAGTTCTTATTTTCGTAGTTTGCCTGGAAATTCTACGCCTAGCATCACGGTATGGTACGGATTATATCGTCGCCCAAACTTGATCTATAATGAGTTGTATCCGTCAATACTGCGGAAGTATCATGTGAAATCAAACCGTAAGCAATTTTCCAAATTGAACTCATCACCGTCCCTCCTTCGGTCACGGTCATAGCCCCTTGTGTTCGAGGAGGACAGAGTTAGATGTCGAACAGCTAAGCTCATTCCTCCACCTGAAATCGACAGGAACACAAAAGAGAGTACTTGTCAAGAACAGTAGAGCCCAACAATACAGGTGCATATGACGGTGGGAATATTTAAGAAAGACAGCACAAGTATGACTTTGATCAATAAAAAGACAGCACAAGTATGACTTTCAAATTTCTAGAGGGAGGCGGCCGTTCTCCTCGTCCCTCCCTTTCCTTGTTATTACTCTTCACCGGTCACCTCCCCCGCTCCTCATTAATGACCGCTTGGGAAGTTCGCAGCTTCCATGACCTTCACCCGCTTCCATCAATGAACCCCCCCCTCTCTCTCTCTCCCTCTCCCTCTCCTCGTCCTAGTTCTGTCATAGGCATCCCCATCTGTCAATAATCTCATGTCACCCCCTAGAAAAGCTCACAAATTCCCCATTCCGATCCTGCACTTAGCTTCGTTCCGCTGCATGCACTTTCCACTCCACTATTCACTGGGCACCGTTGAATTTTTTCTTCCTCATAGGTAAAGCTTCTACAAAATTCTACTCTGCCTTCTGACGCAGTGTCAGCTGAAGCAGAGGGTTACAAGTGAACGATGCCCTTGATTTGAGGGCGCGCTTTGCCGTTACAGACACGAAAAAGTTTGGTCTTTGATTAGTTTTTTTTTTAATCTGCTTTTGTCATTTTTGTTTGGACTTTACCGTTGGGTAGCTGAGCAAACTCTTTCCCGCGGAGATTACAAAGTTTTTTATACGCTTCTCTCGTTATCTGATCTGCTTACATTGGGAGTTTCGTCGGGTTATGTAAAGATATTGATTGGGTTTGTCAGAAAATCTGTGTGAAACCCCAAAGTTTGAGCTTTTCTGGTAAACAAACCACACTAGTAAGATTTGATTCTTCTCATACACGGCGAAGCTTTGGAAGAGACGAAGCACTTTTAAAAAGAGAAGGAACTTGATCATTCTTCTGCGAAGAGCTGTAGAAGAAGAAACAACGACAACACCAACACTCCCCCCCACCCCGGCTTTAAGAATCTGAGGTGGCAGATATTTTTAGCGTCAATCAGAATTCAGATAAATTTTTGGGACTCCAGTCCTATTGGTTGAAGGAAAATGGTGGGAAGTTTTGAGAGAGTGAATCATAGTGTCTACTCAAATGGGTTGATTCAGAACGGGAACTGCTCAGAGGAGAAGCTCGATGAGCTCAGGGAACTCTTTGGAAAGGCTGAGGGTGACCCGTTGAGGATTGTCGGAATTGGGGCAGGCGCTTGGGGCAGTGTCTTTGCTGCCCTTTTGCAGGACAGCTATGGTCAGTTCCGCGAGAAGGTCCAAATCCGTATTTGGAGAAGGCCTGGGAGAACTGTTGATAGATCTACGGCAGAACATTTATTTGAAGTGATCAACTCGAGAGAAGATGTGCTGAGAAGATTGATCAGGCGATGCGCTTATCTGAAGTATGTTGAGGCAAGATTAGGTGATCGTACTCTATATGCGGATGAGATTTTAAAAGATGGGTTCTGCCTGAACATGATCGATACACCTCTTTGCCCGTTGAAGGTTGTGACTAATCTGCAGGAGGCTGTTTGGGATGCTGATATAGTGATCAATGGGTTGCCCTCCACGGAGACTCGGGATGTTTTTGAAGAGATAGGCCATTACTGGAAGGAGAGAATCACTACACCGATTATTATATCTCTAACAAAGGGCATTGAGGCTGCTCTGGATCCTGATCCTCATATCATTACTCCCACGCAGATGATTAACCGAGCAAGTGAGTTTTCTCCTCTTTAACTGGTGATTGTGCAAGTGTTCTTTGTTGCACAATGACCAAGTAGTGTTCACTTTATGATAAAATGCAACAGCCTTATTTTGGACTTCTTATTTACTATGTTGATATCTATCTAATCCCTTGCAGCTGGAGTTCCTATAGAAAACATACTTTATCTTGGTGGACCGAACATAGCCTCGGAGATATACAACAAGGAATATGCCAATGCTCGCATCTGTGGATCTAGCAAATTGAGGAAGCCTCTTGCAAGGTTTCTAAGGCAACCTCATTTCATCGTCTGGGACAACAGCGATCTTGTGACTCATGAGGTCATGGGTGGATTGAAGAATGTGTATGCCATTGGAGCTGGTAATTTTTGAATCTCACATTCAATCTGTTATTCTGCATCTCCAGGATAGTAGTTCCTCATAGCATTTTAATTGGTCAAATTCAACGAGAGTTCATGTACATATCATAGTATATTAGTGGTGGTGTCTGACCACTTGAATGTCTCTGTGGGCAAATCCCTTGGCTCATAATAAACTTCTAGTTGAACACGTCATAGCCTGTATATAATGACTAAATGCTCCCTGGTTTTAGAGATACATAGCATTCACTTTTGGTATGACTGTCTACTACCAGGGATGGTTGCTTCTCTAACCAAGGAAAGCGCTACCAGCAAATCAGTGTACTTTGCGCATTGTACATCGGAGATGATATTCATAACTCATCTTCTGGCGGAAGACCCTGAGAAGCTAGCAGGCCCTCTTCTTGCAGACACATATGTGACCTTACTGAAAGGACGCAATGCATGGTACGGCCAAATGCTAGCCAAAGGGGAGCTGAACTTGGATATGGGTGATAACATCAGTGGTAAAGGAACAATTCAGGTATGTCCGTGGATACTAAGACCTTAGGTTTTTACCTGAGAAGATGAACTTTCACGTGCGATATAGAATCAAGTACTTGAAGCCTATTATTCAGGTTCGAATTGGAGAGAATTTGTGATGGGTTTTCCTTTTCTACGTGCAGGGTGTATCTGCAATAGAAGCATTCTATGAGCTGTTGAGTCAGTTAAGTCTAAGCGTGCTGCATCCTGAAGAGAACAAGCCTGTTGCTCCCGTCGAGCTCTGCCCCATCCTCAAAACATTGTACAAGATTCTAATAGTGAGGTAGCTAACTTTCTTGGCCAAATAAGTTTTTTCTCTTGCATCTCCAATGGCTGCAGCTTTCCAGTTTCAGCTTCAGGGGGAAAGTAATGTATAATCGAAATCACAAGATATTGACTTTTCTTGGATAAGATTTCCTGGGCCTTGCCAGTTGGGGCGGCTCGACAGGTTTTAGCAGTGTGTTATCGTTCACTGTAAATTGGAAATCTTACCTGGTTCTTTCCGGGTTCTAGGGAACAATCTGCTGAAGCTATCCTGCAAGCGCTACAGGATGAAACTCTGCATGATCCCCGGGAAAGAATCGAGATTGCACACAGCCATGCTTTCTACCGGCCTTCACTTCTCGGGCAGCCATGAACGGCTCTCTGTCACAGTGTAATCAGCGCAATGGAACTGCTGAAGTAATTTATTCCTCCTATGTACACGGGCAGTTGTAGAGGAAAAGATCTGGATTGTGATGTAATGATGACATCTAATGGATTTGTAATTGAATTCATGTTATTGTCGTCGATCTCTTGATCATTCAGCTTCGCTCGGGACTTAACAGAGAATTAACTGAAATATAACTCCGACCTAATGCATAAGATATCAACTGTTCGTTCTACACCAGTGCCTCAATTGTTGCAGGTGCAAGTGGACCAACTGTATCAACTGTCCGTAACCGAACTTAACCCTAAGAAAATCTTTCCAACTGGAGAACTGTCCGTGACTAAAGTCAAATAAAAACAGGAGAACTATAGTGGAATCAGGTGCTCGTGAGCACCATAGTCACAGAGAAAGACACCTCCACATGAAAAGACGACGGTGCCCCTCCCGGGTCCCTTCCACCTTCTCCTCTGCGAGGTACTCGGGAGCCGTGGGCGCTCGCTCGTCGCTGTCAGTTGCTGCGGCTCTCTCTCTCTTCATTGTCTGAGCTCCGTCTCCTCCCGCAGTCATTTTCCCGGGGATACCGTATCCTCTCTAAACAGGTAGTGCTGCATCTCTGCCTTTCCACTTCCGGCTCTGGTCGGTCTTCGGGAAAGCTTCGTAGGCTTTCCATTTCCTCTCTCTCTGCTTCTACACCAACCCGCCCGGCGCATCCTCTTTATCTCTCTCTCTCCCTCTCCCCGTGACGCCAGCTCCTGGGGAAAGGGTTCCACCACCTGTACCGTATTTAACCTCATTCCACTTCATTTTCCTTTCTTTTTGACTCATTCTGCAGGCAAAGTGGCTGCAAGGTTGTGCATTTAGTGCTCTGCTTGGAGCTTCTTTCTCTTTTAAGTCGTTGAACAGAAGCTCTGCTCAGCTGCCGGTTTCCATCCCTTTTCTTTCTCGTGGGTTTCGTTTTGTGTTTGTATTGCCTCTGCGTCTTCTGCAAAACCGAATGTCCTGATATCCTTTCACGTAGCGCTGCCTCTCCCATTGCCGGCTTTCACTCTCTGCTTATAGAATGACTAAGCCACATAGAGTCCTCCTATCATGATTTTGAATGTTAGAACCTTTTGGCTGTTCTCCTTTCGTTTTCTTGGGCATAACTTTCTTGTTATCATCATTTTCTTCATCGTTAGTAGAGTAGGTGATCTTCGTCTAGCTTAATTCTTTGTTAATCTATTGCAATTACTCGTATATTTATGGTTTTTTCTTAATGAAATGTACATGACAATGGCATTTCTTTTCCTGGGTGTCAAGGTGACATTGTTATGAAGCCATGAGCTGGGATCTCTGGGGTCCACCGGGTAATCAAGGTTTTTTGAGTCCATGGATGCAGGCTTACATTTTTTAGTTCTATACTATTGATGCCTGATCATGAGAATCTTTTACTAAGGAGCTTTGTGATGAGCATTCTCTATTGAAATGGATTGGTTGCAGTTGAACTGGAGTTTAGCGAGAGCATGCTTGTTCAACCGCAGTTCTATGCTGATTTTGGTGTTGGTAAGTTCTTGATCGTTCTCATTCTTTCAAATTAAGGGTTCACCTTTACTATCTCATGGTTTTAACTTTACTTTCTTGTCTCAGATGTGATAGAAGAGAATGCACTAAACGAGGTGTATTGTGTACAAGTGCTGAGGATTTTGATAGCAAAGGCTGATGCCGAAATCAATGAGCTGGAGGAGCATCTCGTTTCGCTTCAATGTCAGCTAGCCTGGGAGGAGCATGAAGACTTCTATAGCATATGCTGTGATGCTCTAAAGGAGAAGATTGACTATCTTGATGCATCTGTAAGGAGCATGAGGAACGCTGCTGGGGATTGTGCAAATGATACTTTAAGCATGCACAGAGAACCTGCTGAGAGAACACATGAAATGTTGAAGGCTTTACTAAAAAATTACTACCAAAAGAATCACGAGAAGGTGTGATGATCTGTTGGAAGTTCTTCCCTGTTCTTACAGTAGCGTCAGAATCTACTTTTCTTGATGCAGCCTTCTAGTGTGAACGGAGGAACCATGGGAACCATGTTATTGACTATAATCACTTTCCTTTAGGCTGACCACTATTGCAGCAAACTTACATGTCTTTACACATATCTGTGTTTGCTCCTTCTCATGGTTTTGACTCTTACCCTCTGCTTTCTTTGACGTTGAACAGGCTGCAGAAACTGTCATTGGAACTTCCAGCTTGGACGCCCAGGATACTTCCACCTCTGATTCTGACAGGGGACGAGACAAGACTGATTCCGATTTAAAAACTGCATGTGAGGAGGTACGAGATGATACCTCCTCTCCTTTCTAGTTTTGGGTTTCTCGAAAAAAAAATCACCAGTCAATTGAGATTATATTAGAAAGGGAGATTTCCTTATACTTTTATCACCGAAAAAGGGAAAAAAAAGGAGGCGTTTTTCTGGAGTTTCTGTTGGTTTAACATGTTGTCAGTTATTATTCTTTAGCTTTGCATGCTGGTATAATGATGACCTGATATATGGAGCATGTCTGAAGTCATCAATTTTTATTTTTTTTTTACATTTCAACTTTCATTTAAAATCCTTTTTCGGTCCTAAAGCAACAGAAAGGTTTTAAAGATGATGTGCTAAATTGATCTGAACTCTTTAATTTAATTTAATTTAATTTGGTACTCCATGTTTCAGTTATCTGAAGTGAAGGCTCTTGTCCAAATGACTCTTGCTGTGGTATTTCATTTGCTCATGATGCAGCTTTTTCAACAGCCTGTTGATGTCATTGTCGAATTCAACAGAAAGAACACTTTAGGAAAGAGCCTTGAGCCTAAATCTGATGCATCAGGAGACTCTGTTATGCATCCAGCGACAATCAATACAGTACCCAACTCGAGAATCGACATGCAAAATTCAAAGCTTGCTGAAACTGACAAGATATGGGGTTTGTCACCAGGGAAAGAAGGCAGAAGAGAAGATGGGAAGTTTTATTTTGCCTCAATTTTACAGCTACAGGACCGGGGAAGTGGAGACATATCTGAGACTCAGACTCCTAAGGAAGAGGGTCGACCGGCTGAATTGGTAAAATTGCATGATGTTACTGTGCATGATGAATCTAAATGGGGCCTGAAACTCTTGGATAAAAGGTTGAAGAGAAAGAGGAAAGTGGAGCTAGATGGTCCAGGTGCTGAAAGATCGCTTTTTCCTCGCAAAGAGATCTGTTCGCTTGTTTCAAAATCTAAAGCAGTGAGAAGGTTTAGAACCGAGAACAGCAGCTTTAATAATCCTTTAAGGGAAAAGACGGGGAAGAAGATGGTTCTTGCACTCTCGGCTTTACCACCAAATGAAGAGGGAGAGATTCCCCAAACTTCCAATGCAACTTTTAGTATGAGCTCCTCAATTTCAGATGAAATGGGGTTCGATGATATGTTCAACGGAGGTCTGCCGAAGACTGAATTGGATGATTTGCAGAAACAGCTGGTGGAATTTCCTGCTTCTGCCGAAGGAGTTAACCTGGAAGATATGAAAGTAATTGATCTGCGGGCCATTGCAAAGGAAAAGAAGTTGAAACAGTACTACAAGCTCCCAAAAAAGGTACTGGTCGAGAAAATAGCAAGCAGTCTGGACACTTGCTAACCACCGGTAAGCATTTGTAAAAAATGTACCATATGCTTCTATTCTCTTGTAGAGCATTCATTTCCTCTTATTTTTGCAGGTCTGTCATATAGATTCTTTCTGGAGTTCTTGGAGAGACATCGGAAGGGTACAAAACATGGTAGTCAATATAGCAAGATGAATTTTTAGTGTACAGGTTTGAGCTTAGAATCATGATCAACTGATGATACTTTGGTTGTAGATCGTCTACATATACTATAAAGACGAATAGAGTGGGTAGAGGGTAACAGAGCATTTTAGCAACGGAAGCATCTTCTGTAGAAGAAACAATACTATACAGAGCCACTTGTTTTCCACCTATGAAGCTGTGGATGACCCGACAGCATCGTGCAGGTTTTCGTTCTGAAAATTTTGTGCTTCCGAAAAGTGCTCTAGAGCTCGGGTTTTGTATTGGCAGATCATTACCTTAGCCGAGGCTTTTCGTTTCACTTGCTAGACATGACTTTTGTTCGATGCTCTACTCATCCGACCCACTCTTGACCAAGAGGAACAAGGGGCTGTAACAAGGATTAGAGAACGAACGGCGCCGTCATTCTCATTTGGACGATATTCAGACAGGACAACTGATTGGAATTTCCAACGATAATTAATTAGAACTCGTAGCTGTTTGCATCTATCGGAACGACTATGTTCCAAGAACCTCAAGATCAGCCACATAGCTGTCGCTGTCCAAGGGTGTACACATGGTCCTTGGCTTTGTACATTGGCGGATATACGTCGACTCTATCCTATTGGGATCGTGTTGGACATACATGGATTAATTAATCTTATCGTCTGTATCCATCGATAGAACTAATACGAGAAATCCGTGTGAAATGGTAGACTTTTCGTGCCAACTTGAGAACCTATGTAGCTATGTGGGCGATGAATGAATCCAGCTCCTTCTGAGAAACTCCCCCCTCGTTGGCCGATCTACAGATGGCCTTGCCCAGCTCGGCCGCCCTCTTCCTCATCCCATCCCCTTCCCTCGATGCCATGAGAACCTTCACGGCTCGCTCAATGGATGACGACTCCACTAGACTGCCTTTCTCGAGGATCGACCACTCCTTGACCGTGACGCCGATCTTGAGGATCCGAGTGACCAGGATGCTGTTTCCCGGCTGGTCTGAGTGCATCGGCCACGCCACTATGGGAACTCCCATGCTGATGCTCTCCATGCACGAGTTCCACCCGCAGTGGCTCATGAACCCTCTGACCGAGGGGTGCCCCAGAATGTCGAGCTGCGGCGCCCACTCCCTCACCACTAGTCCTGCCCCTTGAACTCTCTGCTCAAACCCTCTGGGGAGTGACAATAAGTCGGCTGTCTTTCGGGCTTCCCGATCTTCTTCTCCATAGCCATCTGTGTCATCGCCGGCACCATTGTTGAAGATGTCTCCTTTATCCGCTTCCCTCAGCACCCAAATGAACCGCTGGCCGCTGCTTTCGAGCCCTGCGGCGATCTCCCGAATCTGGTCCTTGCTCAGGGCTACCGTTGTGCCAAAGGAAATATATATCACCGAGTTCTCCGGATGTCGATCGAGCCACTCAAGGTACCTGTGTTTTGCACCATTGGATTGTCCCTTCCCAGCTGGTGACGATGATCGGATCCTCACCGGATTGAATGGTCCCACAGCCCACTGGTTCCGATTGACCTTATCTTTCTTTAGTAATTCCATGAACGCGCCTTCCACTACCCTACATGCATACGTACATACAGTAAAATTTATCAGAAAAAAACTGAGTTTATATCTTCCTACTTGCTTCGTGAGGAATTTGCATTCCACTCGTGTAACATCGACAGATCAATGAAACCAAGGTCGCAAGAGTGCCTATATACGCTTGCACTGTTTTAACCTGGACGTGTTATAGAGGCAGCCAGAGCTGAGGTGCCTGAACTTGTGCTGGTACTCGACGAACTTCAAGAACTCAGCCGGGAAACAACCTTCCACCAGGGGCAGATCCTTCAGCAGAACGTCGCCGTACTCTGCCAGTGGCAGCTGCAGCCGGCCAACCTCAGCAATGTAGCAGCAGAGCGAGAAGGCCGAAACGCTGTGGAAGACATAGGATTCAGCGTTTGAGACTGATGAAGTGTCTTGGACTGCCGAGCCCATAAGGGAGTCATGGATCACCACCACCCGCCTGGACCCCAAGGCCAGGGATCTCACAAGGGCCGCCACATGGTGACGGAGGTGGGACGAGGCGGCCACGAAGGCAGGCAATAGCTGGGAGGGGAACTTGGAGGTGGAGTTCGGGTCAGGGGGAGGAGAGGGGAATGGGGGGATCTCGAAGCCGTGGAAATAGAGGAGGCACTTGCCTTTGCCGCCCAACAAGGACGGGTCCCACCCGTGTAGGCGGAGCTTCGCCTGATGGATATGGGTGGTGGCAGCGACATAGTGGACCGGGATGCCGTAGGAGGAGATGAGACGGGAGAGGTGGAGGAGTTGGTTGAGGTGGCCTTGCGCGGGCAGTGGGACCATGACCACCGCCACCTCGCCGGCCTCTTTCCGATCGCTGATGGGATGTGGGTGGTGGGAAGATGGAGCCATCGTCCACCAAGAAGTTAAGGCTGTTGAACTATTATGGGGGAAGAAGATCATCGAGTCCAAAAGCTACTTAGCTATATACATATATATGGAATAGACGGGACTAATTCTATTAATTAATATATCCCTGCCCATCAAAAATAATTTTATGTTAAAAGTGTTTATAATAATATAGGAAAAATAATGATGGAAGATGATCCAATAAATCACATTTTTTTTCATATATCTTATTTAATATATGAAATTAATGAATTCTAATTAGTTTAAATGGATGAATATATTCTATATATTTTTTGTAATATTTTATATTATTTTACTTTGCCACGTCGAAAACTGGTGCCTAAATTAGTAATTCTTGGTGCTATTAGTTAACGCGTACACTCGAGCGGCGGTCCAATGAAAACAAGGGACTGTTTAATGTATGGTATTGATGGGTAGAAGCCGCTGTCGTGAAATCCACAGGTAAGTCGAGTGTACGGATGGCGTCATGCACTGATATTAATAAATAATTATTAGCCCCAATTCATAAATAATATGATGAGCTCACACTAATACAAGAACCTCTCCCGATTGTCGCGAGCATATGCTTACCGACACGGACAAGGTTGATGCTGCAATAGATCTTGCCCCAATCGATTTGAAGCATTCATGCACCTCTTCTCTCCCAACCGTGCAAGAGATCCGTCCATCGGAGGACAACGCAAGCGCAGACTCGCCGGCCGAGCAACCACAGTTTCCCGATTCTTATACAGTACACACAGTGCATCAATCAACCCAGTCTTCTCAAAATCATCTGCGTCTTTGTTGCATCTCATCGGTGCGTTTCAGAGCAGTGAATTCGGAGAATCAATCGACAGCTCTCGACCACATATCCGTGCGTGGCTTTCGCATGGGTGAGGGCTATATGTGGCATTTCACGAGCCGGCACCGGGGGCCGACCAAGTGCATACATATCGTTTCGGAGCATTTATTAGCTAATCGATACATTATCTGCTTAGCTCCATCCAATCAGTTCGAGCTACACATTGATGGTGTTGGATAAATCTCGATCTGGGGCTTTGGACGATAATGAGAAACATGAGCCACTCATGATGGCTAGTTCCTATTGGATGAGTCGAAGAATTCTCCGTTCGAATTTAATTACAGGTCGTTTGATTAAGTTGAGGAATGACTCGGTAGTTGAACCTGAGTGATTCTTAGAGAGATGCATACGCATATAATTCGGTCCATTTTCACATGGCAAGTGGTGGTTCGAGAGAAAGTGTTGCCAAATCATTATTATTATTCTTTCACATATAATTGCTGCAAGAAGTGTCGTTGCTCTCTACGTAATATCCACCCACATAATTGAGGGGACGGCCGACATCGTCCGTGTCGGCCCATAGTATATGTACTTACGTTTGAGAATGGATATGCTAATTTTAATAAATTGGTTGCTTTTCATCTCAGAAAATTAGTGTTGTCACTATTAATCAATTGCCTAATACTTATTATAATAAATAGATAATGACATCCGACCGAACCGACTCAACCATGCATAAATACCTCTTCTACGGAAAAATCAAATCAAATCTTCGTACGTCGCCGCGAGTTTTACGGGCTAGGGTTAGGGTTTCTCATCTAGCATTCCCTAGCTGCTCCATGGTGCGATCACGTCGTTGCTGTACGCATGCGCGAGGTGAGCCCCTGAAGAAGATCGGGCCGGGGCAGTTGGGGTTAAAGCTCGGGATGAGTTCGGTGAGCTAGATGTCACCTTACGAATACTCTACCCCGTGGAGCTGGCTGAACTAATTAACCCGTTCTTCTTATGGGCGAGTAGGTGGCCCTAATTAAATATGCGTACCAAGAGACTTTATTGGTCGTATCAAATCGAGATTTCTCCGGGGTAGAGAGAAAAATTAATTGATTGTGTGGTGTGCACAACGTGTAAGATTCAGTTGGTGGCGAGTAGGAACCGTGCCATCGATCATGATAGGGGCCAGGACGGCAAGCCGGAAAAATCATATAGATCAGTCCACGGAACCGATCGACTGACTTGGCGACGTGGTCAGATTTTTTAACGAGCCCGTGGTTGCATTTTTTAACGAGCGTCGTGGATCTGCGCTCAGGATGACACGAGGAGGCGACGAATGTACACGTGCTTAATTCGAATGCACAGATTCCTCCTCGTGTAACAGTAATAGGCTGATGGTTTTGCAGTTGGGAACTTGCCGCTCAAGCTACGCCATCCACCATTCAATCCTTCATCGAACTTGCTCTCTCGATCGGGGGAAGCACTAGCTGCAGGATTCCAGGTCGACGGACTCAAACGTCACTCCAATTGTTGAATGAATGATACGAGTTTGTTTAGTTAGGGCCAGGGAGGGGAAATCACCCGCCGCTAACCTTTCTATTTTGGGAATGAAAGACCGTATCAATGTGCTCGCGTGGGCTGAATCAGCACGCACTTCATTGTTGCTGTGCTGTCCCTTCCTCTTTTTCCCTCCCTTCTTGTTTCATTGAGTCCCTACCTTCTCTTTTTAGTTCTAATTTCAATATCTCCATGTCAATCCTATCTGATCCAATCCAAATAACGATATAAAGACAGAGGGCAGCGGATAATAGAAAGAGAGAATCTTGGACCTGACCTTCTTGAATGTCTGCATATATGCTAGTAATCTATTTTTAGGAAAATTTTACGGCACTGTACTACTACTACTAGTACTAGACGGTTCAATTGATAATGCGCGTTGTTGAATTCCTTTTCTCCTGTCCGAATGCGTAGTAGTATTGGCCATGACCCATTTAATCAAGTTGCTTAAGGGTCCAACTTATGGACCGAATTAGTGCCCATCTTATACTTTCTGCAATCCTCTTGTCATCTTCCAATTTGGCACGTTGAGTTTTTCCTTCCGGTAAGATTTTCGGAGTCAGGCCTCGTGAACAGAGAAGAATTCATTATTGAGAATGCAAGACAAGAACGGTGGGTCTGTTTCACGAAATGAGAATTAAGCGGTGGGAGTGAACGCGCGACCAAACTCGGTCGAATGAGAAAGCCGCCGTCCATTCTCCGGCCCTCGACAATACTGGGAAAATGAGCGCCAGTGAACCATCGGCCACAGTTTATGTCGGTGTACGCAAACGAATACAACATCGTAGCTGCTGTCTCCTGTGTCTTGTTCTCCGCGTCTATGTTCGTCCTCGACATTCGCTGTCGGTCTGATCCACTCTTCCAGCATTCACTCGTGTGACGAGACATGAAGTTCGGAGGCTCCGAACAATAAAAGGAGGCCCAATTATCCGACTGGCCCAGCTTGCCCGGCCCGTTCCATTGTAAGGCCCACAAGATGTTTGGAGAGAGAGAGCGTAGAAATGTTTGACCGTTGCCCAAGGAAACGAGAAGATGGGCATCGACATTCGAAGTGGATATATATTGCATATTGTATTCTAATGGTCACTGTCCATCACAACATTGACCTATGAACATCATTCACCAGTCCAGTGATCACCAAAATAAATATCGTTTTGAAGTAATTTTTTAAAATATTTTTCATAAATCGGATTCACATAACTAATCAACATTCGAATCTTAATGACCAATTAAGAGAGAAAAAATTGTACCGATCACGAATTTTCTCTATTGATAAATTTGAACACAAGATTTTCTTGAAAAAGAAGGGATATTGAGATATTTTGTGAATGGATGGCTCAATTCCTATCAAGCCGTGGTTGCTCAATCCCAACGTGATCCAACTATTGACCAAAAACACTGGAGATGGTCAAATGATCCTTTGAAGTTCAAGCAAAGGCAACATCGGCTTTTACAATTAAGCAGTCGCTTCATCCACTGAGTTATCCATCATAATATTCTACTTGTGATTCGCTAGTACATTAATGATCAGGTTTCGAACACTAACTTAAATCAAAATTAATCATGTTCAGTTCATTTTTAAATGTGCGGCGCCACAAAATGTGAAAAATTAAAAGCATTAGTATTCAGCTTTTCTTTTTTCTTTTCTTTTTTTTTTTGCTTTCTCTTTGCGTGAAATTCGGCAGCTTTAAGGATTCCCCCATATGGGTAACATTACAAATAAAAAGTATGGTTTTAAAAATCAGACCGGATCAGTTAATTCGATCAGGAATTGATCACTCAATCGGCCTGATTTCTATTAAAAAAACTAAATTGTATTTTTAATAAGGTTAACTCCGGTTAAACCAGTTTGTTTTAGGTCCGATTGGTTAATCTAATTTAACCGATAAAAAATTAATAAAATAAAATAAAAATAAAAATAAAAACCTACTATAACATATATTTTTTATTTTACTATATTTATATTTTATATTAAATTTTTATTTAATATAATTATTATATTAATAATTTTTATTATAAATTATATTTAAATTATGATATTATATAAATTTATTAGTAATATTATATTATTAATATTTTTTTATCAAATATGTAATTAAACTCATTGAACTGTCAATTCGACCTATAAATCCATTAACCCATCCTTACACAGGTTCATGATTTGATCTGATTTTAAAAATTATGATAAAAAACATTCTCAAAAGTAAATTTTGTTTGCATGCAATCTTTCATTTCACGAATTTCGAGCCCATTAGCCCCGGAGCTCCTCATGGAGAGACTTCACCGCATTGCAATATATATGTCTTTACGGCACTCACGAAATTTGAGTTTTGAGTTAATACTGCACATCAAATATCTTTTTTATTATTGGTAGAGAACTTATAAATATTTAATGGCATCGAAAATATTATTTTTTTAATTAATACGGCACGTATCGAGCAAGTATTATTCATTTACAGTGAATGCGTAATAATCATTTAGGAAATTGGTTCAAACGAAAGACCAACTCCACTACGGTCTCACCTATCCCTACTTAAATGAATCTCAATCGGATACCGTTCATCAACAACGACGAACAAGTCATACTTACCAAATATTTAACCGGTCTAAGAACCATGTGATGTGGCTTAAGTAAGGATGGTGAATAGAATCCAAGGGGCTGATCCAGGGGGACGTGTGACAGAGGCAATCCCCACTCATAGTTATATTCCCCTCTCAGCCAACAGGGGGTCAGTCCCCTTTGGCTGCTTGCTTTGCACAATTTATACATACATATACATGTATGTATGTATGTATGTATGGCTGCAATCTCACGTGGCGATATCTGACTCCTTGCAGGGATGGTCCAATTCAGCGGAACGGATGGATTCCTTGGACTGGGACAGGAGTTGACAATAAATTCCCTGCTTTTTTATTTTTATTTAAATCACACCCCTATCTTTTTTTTAACGGTCAAATTCTGCGATTCAATAAACATTCTGACATCTTCCATGTTAAAATAAAAAAATCATATAGATCAAGTCTACTAAATATTAAACAACATGAAATACAAATATTCAATCCATTTTCTTACCATTAACTTATATGATTAAAATAATTTAATATATATTACATTTAAATAAGATATTAAATTCGAATTTTATTAATATAAATATTATATATTAAAAAATTTTACTTTCATAGTAAACTAACCTAATTTGAACCAAATTAATTAAAATTTAATAGATATAACATTTTCCTCACCGCTATGATCAGAGGGTTATGGGCTTCCTCAAGTACTGATCATTATGATGATAAATTAATTACCGGCGAAATAATTTTCTTTAAAAAAGGGCTCGGCAAGCAATTTGCAGGAATTAATTAGGCAGGACGTCGGGCCGAGTCGCGTTAGTTCCACTGGGGTTTCTATTTATTATGCCCGCTTACTTTCTTTTTTTTTTTTATATAGAAAATGAACGTACTCTTTGCCAGACTTATGCGATAGACCTACCGGACCTAATCGGACGCGTCACAGGTACGCCCGTGTCGTTTTCATTTCACGCTGCATGGAGGAGGAGGCGATAGGGATACCGGACCTAATCGGACGCGTCACAAGTAAGGCCGCGTCGTTTTCATTTCATGCTGAAGGGAATTCAATGAAGGGGTAAAATAAATGAATAAAAATTGGGGAAAATTTTTTTTGTTCCGCTCAGGAAGCTAGTCTGGCAGTTTGGCTGACAGACGGACACCCATGTGGATCTCGCATGTCTAGATCCATCCTACGTCATACTTTCCATCGCACACGCTTCTCCTCCTATGTGTCTTTGTCCACCATCTGCATTCTTTCCTCGGTCATCGGTCCCTCAGATCTGGTGCTCTTCCCTCGTACCGTTTTGGTAGATGCAAGGAGCTTCGACAGAGCTCGATCGGCTGGCTCCCCGTGGAGATCCCCTTGCGGACATCTTATCCGATCGTTGTTCGAGCTGGACACAGCTCTTGGGAGAGGTTTGATTGCTCAGGATGTTCCCCGTCCTCCTCATAAACATCACTCGAGAACGCTCCCCGAAAGGCCTATTGATCAACCACGATTGAAAAGTCAACCAAGATTTTCATTTATAATTAAATTATCATAAGATAATCCACAAAAGAAAAAAAAATAATGCCACGAAATCGCTTTCAACAACTGCCGTAGTGTTCTCTCTCTCTCTCTCTGTCCTTTCTCGTATTCTCGTAGTTTGTTTTTTTTGACCGGAAAATTTATTACAAAGAAACGTTAACGTATTTATAATAATATATTTAACAGACTAAACTCAAATATATAATTTATTTATTATGCATAAAAAGGGTTACACCACGGGTTGTCGTCCCCTTCCAACTTGAAATAATCGGCAACCTGGGAAAAAACCTGTTTTCAACCTGGCAATTAGTGATTATCGCGATGTTGCGAGTGTCGGATAGAATCCTACTAGAAGAGCCTACAAGAGGCGGTGGCAACAGTGGTACACGGGGCCAGTGCCAAAAAGTGGCATGCCACGAAAAACCCATTGTTTGAATATAGTATAAAAATATTATATTGGCTTGAAATTATGAAAATATATTTTATAATAAAAGAAAATATGAGAAAAATTTAAAAATAATCAATTATATATAAAAAAATATATTGTAATAATTATTTAAATATTTTATTTAAATTAAATCGATTAATTATATAATAAAAATTATTTTAAATTTATTTAAATATTATTTATATAATTTGTGCTATCCCTTTGCGTTTTACTGTAGGAGACGATGCTGCTCAGCGACCGGTAAAGATCGTGAAATTAAAAGAAAACTTTATAAAAATATAAATCAGCGAAGATTTTTTTTTTTAAAAAGGGCCAATCAAGCAATGTAGACATTATACTTCGTCCGTCATCGGGCGGTTTAGAATTACCCCGAAGCAATGGGCATAACTAAGGCAGGACCACCGGATCACTGAGCTTTCAATGGGTGGCTAGCCTATATATTTCAATAATAATAATAATAATAATGCGTGAAAATAAATACTTTGCTTACCGAATCTGTTACCTCATTTTCTCCTTGCACGCTTTTAAATATAATAATTTAGGCTAATTAAATTAATGCGGTGCTTGACATTTCAATCTTTTAACGATTTAGAAAATTTATTCGTCAAATCCATATTTTAATTTTCTCACGGTTCAACCATTTTACGTGGAGCACTCGAATTCCTAAAGAGATAAAGAATTGGAAGCTTTCGTTTTCCATACCATTGCGGTCACATCAGTCCATTACCTGTACCGAAAAAAATTGTGATTCAATACCCATCTTTTTATTAAATTTATTCAAAATTTTTTTATGAATTTATAATTTTTATATTTATTTATTTAATACGAGATTATATATTTTTATATTAATCATTACATAACAATACGGTCAACTTGGTATTGGAGCCGGGTTGAATGTTTTAATTTATGGGAAAGAGAGGTAGATGAAGATTATTAGCATGTCGGAGTAATTATGGTGCAATATTTTAAGATGATATATATATCTATAAGCATTACGTAATCACTTTGAGCTGAAGGGAAAAGGAAGGAATATAATGCGAGAGTGAAATCCCACTACATGCAATTAGTGGATTCATCGTGGATTATGAAGGTATAAACTATACGTAAGTTGCCTCTGCAATTAGACTTCATACCGTTCATTGAAGGGGGAATGAATCTGCATCTGATCTTCGCTTGCATTTTGTCAAAGCTCATGGAGCTCTCGTGTTGTGGGGGGGATTACGAAGACCCATGATCCGTGGACTCAGTGATTGTCGCCGTCGGAATAAGGGAAGGATCCGGGCCTATCTTCCCGCACGATGGCACCGCCTGGTGATCTTGTCGGGTTTAGGATATCATCGCTTAGTTCCAACAGCTGCCATTAATTTTCCTGCGACCGGGTCCATGGTCAATTTGGGACGGACAAGAGAGGTCTCCGATGCTGCAATTGAATGTCTCATTATTACACTCGGCTCGCGTCACGGGTATCGTTGAAACCAAAAGCCGAACATGGGATCCGACGCAATGGTACCGTGCTCTGGATCGGGAACATTTTGAATACTACTCTCGATGGTAAGATGAAGGCGTGTGGGCTGTCGACGAGGTCAGGTCTACAGTCCCGAAACCAGGAGCCACCACCCCTCGTCCGCGGTCACCAACCACTGTGATGGAAAATTGAATTACACGGCTGAAGGGGACAAATAACAAATACATCATCAGGGTTCCAAAAGCGACCACGGAAAGCAATTTCAAAAGCGTGTGAGGAGTCAAACATGGGGAATCATCATCATCCGTTCCTTCCCCCCGCCGCCGGAGAGCTAACCAACAAGAAATTGGAGTGCCCCATTGGGAGGGAGATAAAGCCTGCGAACAGCGAGTCTCCAGTTTGCACGTCTCCTTCACACGCAATTGAATTCTTACTAATCCATCAGAAAGAAAAATTGAATTTTTGTTAGACATTCCCTCTCAAAGACAGCCATTAAAGCCCCTCTGTCCAAGCTCTCGTAGTTCGCCATCAGAAGAAGAAGACCATCGTTAGTCCCTCATTTCTTCCCTCCATCTCTCTCTCTCTCTCCCTCCCCCTGTGACATTCTGCTTTTCTAGTTTGTTTATTGAAAACCATTTTTTAAATTGTGCTCTGCTATATATCCACTTCCGTGTCTCTCTCATTCGTGTATCCATGATATATGTTAAGCAAAATAACTTTCTCGTTCTCTGTGAATGGAGCAGAAAAAGGCAAGAAAACCCATTAAAAGAGCGCGTTCCGTAGCTGTATCCTCAAGCTTTGGGAACCCGAACCACTCCGCTCTCTCTCTGCTCTCCCTTCCTATGCAAGTTTTTGGGCCCGCTTCAAAAATCGACCAGCAGAAGCTCTGATCAGGAGAATAATATTAAAAACAACAGAGGAAGGAAGTCTAAGCTTTTTGCATCAGAAGATGATGCACTACCAGAGGTACCAGCAATGGAGGAAAGGGGTTGCCAACATTCACGATGTGGACGAGGAGTCGCATGGCCTCGTCGTTCTCGGATGTGCAAACTCTGCCTACTACAAGAGGAAGAGACCCAAGCTTTTCTATCTTCTCATCATCTCTCTCCTCTCCTGCAGCTTTTTGTTAGCTCCTCAGATCTCCAGCTCGTCCAGTTTCTCTCTTTTCCGTAAGAATTTCTGTTATCTATTCCTTTGTTTTATTTTGTTTCGTGGGGGGTTGCCTCTTTGGCTGTTTTGCGTTCATTCTGCTCTGTTTTTCTCTTTCTTGATGTCCTAGCTGATGTTCTGCGCAGATACATTTGGACTAGACAGTGGAAGACCTTTACACATTGATTTCAATGCTCCCCTTTGTTCTTCGATGTCTACTGGTTAGCACTCTCCTCTCTTTTTCATCCTCGTCTCAAAGACCAATACATTGTTCATTAATGTTTCATGGTAGCTACTTTATTAGTATAAGCTTTTGAAGGGGACTTGAACATCTATTTGACTGGTAGTATTCCTATGATTCCTGGTCATTCCTCTGGGCATCTAATGGTGCTCCTATTCTGAAAACAGGAGCCATATGCTGCGATAGGAGCAGTTTCCGCTCTGATGTTTGCCTTATGAAAGGGGACATAAGAACAGACTCGGCCTCATCCTCGGTCTTTCTGTACGCTTCAAGAGGTGTCAACTTCTCTGGTAACAATGAAGAAGAAGCCCATTTACAGCACGAGAAGATAAAGCCCTACACTCGAAAGTGGGAGAAACCAGTGATGGACACAATCGATGAGCTGAATCTCGTCGCGAAGAAGGGGACTGCAGATTCTACCCGCAAGTGCGATGTCTCCTATGATGTGCCTGCTGTGTTCTTCTCCACCGGGGGATATACTGGGAATGTGTATCACGAGTTCAATGATGGGATCCTCCCACTCTATATCACATCTCAACATTTTAAGAGGAAGGTCGTGTTTGTGATTCTGGAGTATCACAACTGGTGGATCATGAAGTATGAAAATATCCTCTCTCATCTAACGGACTATCCTCCCATTGATTACAGTAGGGATAATCGGACCAACTGCTTCTCTGAAGCCATTGTTGGGCTTCGAATCCATGATGAACTTACTGTTGATCCTTCTTTGATGAAGGGAAATAAGAGCATTGTTGATTTCAGGAATGTGCTGGACCGAGCTTATTGGCCTAGGATCAGAGGTCTGATAAGAGATGAGGAGAGGGAGAAGCTCAACAACCCCTCTCAATCTCTGACAACTGAGTTCTCAGTACGACACCGGGCTCAGGTGAAGAAACCGAAGCTGGTAATCCTATCAAGGAATGGATCAAGGGCAATTCTGAATGAGGATGCATTGGTTAAGTTGGTGGAGAAAATTGGGTTCAATGTCGAAGTTCTGAGGCCTGACCGAACGACCGAGCTGGCAAAGATCTATGAGGTACTGAACTCGAGTGATGTAATGGTGGGGGTCCACGGAGCAGCCATGACCCATTTCCTCTTCCTGAGGCCTGGTTCTTGGTTTATTCAGGTTGTTCCCCTGGGCACTAGTTGGGCTGCTGAAACTTACTATGGTGAACCTTCAAGGAAGCTTGGGCTTAATTACATCGGGTACAAGATTCTTCCGGGAGAGAGTACACTGTACAATGAATATGATAGAAGCGACCCCGTGCTCATGGACCCAGACAGTGTAAATCGGAAGGGATGGGAATTCACAAAGAAGATCTATCTTGATAGGCAAAATGTAAACTTGGACCTGCATAGGTTTCGAAAGCGATTGACCCGTGCATATAATCATTCCTTTAGAGCAATCAACTGGAGCGCTAGTTATAGATCACAGTAGAAAATCACTGTATGGTCAAAGCATGCTCTAATACAGTGAGGATCAGTATGCTCATTTTTGTACATTGTATGTGCAGCGCATAGTTTTTTTACTTTCTACTGTATATATTTCTTGTACTCCTCAAATTCATGTTTTTTGTTGGCTATATTCTCCATAACCCATCTTGAAACTAAGTCTTACAGTTAGGCTTCTTTCAATTTCTTTTCTCGCCGGCAAAGTAACCATTCTTCAACGATAAAATGGAATGGTATGTTAGAGAACAAAATCAAATAATATTCAGTGATGTGTTACAGAAATTCCTCTTAAGTTCTAAACTGTCATGATCAATTCTGTCAACTTAATGACTCAGCTTCGAGGCAAAGCCCTTCTCCATCAGAACTGATTTGCTGAATGTCTATGCCCATCGTCTTCTACAACCACTGTTTCGTTGTATTAGATGATGGGTGGGGTGGAGGAGGTGTCTTGGCAGTTCTGAGTCTCATTACTGTTAACATCTAAAAGAAAATAAACAGAGGAACCAAACTCAGATGATAGCAGTAATGGAAGAAAAAGCTTTTGGATTAGCCTGGTCCTTTATCTAGCCGTTGACTCAACAGGTTTCCCTCCAAGGGAAGACCTTCTGGACCTTCTCTCCCCTCCAGGTGGTGGAATCCCGGTCAGCGACTGCCTCCTGGAAGCCCTTCCATTGCTGCTAATGATACTTGTTCCTCTGATTGGTGAACGAGCCTCTACAGAATTCCGAAGGTGTCTACTGCTGGGAGTTCTAGCATTTGTTAAGGCAGAATGTTATGAAGACTAGTTTCATATTATCATTGTCTTTAGAATAATCAACACCAACTTCAAAATCTGTTATTCAATCACTGTTTTTACTAACCTCTTCTCGGATACATTGATCAATTTCCCGATTGTCCTCAAGGATTTTCGAATATGAGATCCTTTCCCATTTGCATTGCTGATCACTGAGCTTGGTGTTTGAGAGTCTGTAGAAAGAGTGAGCTTGCTTTGCGTCGGCGTCTGAACCTCGTTTCTTGGTACTGATGACGGCTCAGGCGTCTTGAGGACCTGAAGAGTTGGCACTCTCTGCCTGCTCTCTATTTTCGCAACCTGCTTATAGATGGAGGCACTAGGAGGACTTTGAGGTGCTTTTGTCCGATGAAATTCCTTATGGCCGTAACCTGAACCACTTTGGCTAAAATATCCGTATGACTTCGAAACAGCCTCTATCTCTTCTAAATTCCCATTTATCGGAGTTAAGATAGCACCCTCTGAAACTTGCACCTGCAAATCATCCTTCTTAACAAGTCTGGGACCCTCAATACTTAACCTTCGAGAGCGAATGATTCTGGGAGATTTTGTTGCCTTTCTCTCTTCGCAGTTTGCAGACTTCTCAGACTTTATAGTTGTGCTGCTTGTGCAGTTCTCGATGCTCAATCTCTGTGGGCGAGGAGGAGTTCGTTCCTGGAATGCTTTAGGTTTCTCAACTGAAGATGCGGAGCCCCTTATTTTGCATGGCTGCGCAGATTTTGCTTTCTTGTTTGCTAATGCCTCCTTAAGGTTCTCAACCTACGAAGCAAGACACATGGTTGTGGTGAATCTGATGGAGACAACTCATTCTTGTTTCAAAATAGACATAATCTTCACCTGTTCTTTGAGTTGCATAACCTCACTGCTCTCTTTATTCATTCGAGCAGCTCCAAGTTCAACAGTCGAGACCCTCTGCGCAAATTTTAGGGTGCTGATTGTTTCACCAAATGAATCCCTTTCCGGATTCACATGAGCAAACATCAACATCTTTGCATGTCCACCTGGAGAAAGAATTGCAACCACTCGAGATCACTTTCAAGCTAGCAAAGAAAAACAAACGATGACAAGTTTGAAAATAGAGTCACTTATAACCTAAGGAATCCTGCAACAGAAGGGTTAGCTTGCTGTTTCGGTAAGGAATGTGTGAGTTCTTCTGAGCCAAAGCAGTGATCACATCTCCCAAGCAAGAGAGAGACTTGTTGATGTACTGTGCTTCCTTCAGCCTCTCTCCTGTTACCTCCGACTTATCTACTCGCTCGCTGCCCGCGAGATCAACCAAATGAAGGCAGCTCCGAAGAGTGCAGCTTGAAATGTCTTTCCCGCTCACATGTACTGTCAAAATACTTCAAAAATGGGAGGAAATCACGGCATTAGTACTGGAAAACAACTACACTCTAATTATTTTTCCAGTATCTCATTATCCTTGTCTGGAAGGAGCGAGGAAAAGATGTGCTAGACCCAAATTACATTTGACATGACATTTTGCAGCATATCTTGTTTAACTGTAATAAGGTGTCCTTTATCTTAATGAATATTTATAAAGAAATAGTATGAAAAATTGGAACTTTCTATGGATTTTGTTTTAAAAAAAAATTTGTAGGTTAGTGCTGCATGCCTCAAAGAACTTGTGAGTGTTAAACTGCCAAGTTAGTATTTACTCCGCCTATGTACAGACCTGTGAGAGCGACTGCTCCTGTTGTTGAGAGCGGTGGAGCTTGTTACACGGTTTTCATCTCCGAGTTTCATCAGCTTGATAACATCAGCTGTGGACTTCACAGAATGCACAGTTGCATCAGGAAGGCTCAGGCCACCATCAGCAGTGCAGCTACGGATCTCTAACTTATGCATTGTTAAGGACTCAAATTCCTCCCTAAAAAAGAGTTTCTTACAAGAAATTTCAGAATGTAAAGAAGACAGAATTTGGTTATGCTTATACGAGCATTAGCATGAAAGGATATTTGGTACTCGATGAATCTTCTGCAAGAAGATCATGAACTTGTTCATTATATATCTCCACCATCTGAACCCGAATTTCATATTCTGCAATATCCTTCCTCATACTGGACAAATGGAAGAGATCATTGAGTGCGAGATAGTTGATTCCCATGTCCTTCACCAACCCACCTGATGAACCACTCTATCACCATAGAAAACCCAGTAATATCTCATCAGACGTTTAAGTCACAATCTTTTATACTAAAAACCCCAAGCACAATCGAAATTATTCATGAAACTTGAATAATTCAACTGTGATTCATGCAACATTCTCACCATGGTGTGTGTTTTGCCCGATCCTGTCTGACCATAGGCAAATATGCACACATTATAACCATCCATCACGGACCGAATTAATGGTTGAGTATCGGTATAGACGTCGTCTGGGAGAGATCATTACAATGCAAAAAGCAAAAATTAGGCTCATTCAGAAGTATGAAAAGCAAACGAGAGAGAGAAATTCCATGATCACTGAAGAGAGGTTGGAAGTACTTTGTGAAGATGTTGGACCAAAGACTTTATTAAACTTAAAGATCTTCCTCCCCTCTCTTTGAGGCTTTGAAGGGTCTGATATAACAAGTGAACCATCCTGCCCAATAAAATCGGCTATGCTTCCACCTCCTTCATGGAAAATAGGCCTGATTCTGCAATACACCCGTATATTTCCTACAGAAAGTTTTGGAAGAACTTATCAAGATTTTATATGAATGAGCAACTGAGGAAAAAACCAAGTAAATTGCACTACTCAGTTAGAAAGTAAACCTTTTAGATCCTGAACCATGTTATATAAATCCCGGTTCTCTTTCACCACTTGATGGTAGCCAAGAGCAGCCGTGGACATCTCTTGGACTTGAACACCTACATCAGTGTCATAGGCAGTATCAATTATCGGGCCTTCTAATACTTGATCTAATTCAGCTACAACAAAAAATTATAATTTCAACTTTTGATTTTATCTACAAGAGCAATGACATTAAAGCTGTTGAAATGAATGGAAAATGATTTAAGAAAATAACATCTTTATCATGTAGCAATACTTGCGTTGGACGATCAACTGGTTCCTTTCTCATCTACTCACCAAGCTCTTTCAAATCACATTGTAATTGGTTCTGCAAATCCTCGAACTCAGTCTTTGCCTTTGTTAACAAGTTTTTAAGTTCCTGTAAATGGCAAATCATGCAAAGTAGAAGTAAATGCTCTTTGGTCCTCCATTCAGTAACACAGAAACAGGACATGTCCCAAATGATGCTGAATTTCGTTGGCCATATATGTCAATTTCCCTGTCCCTCAAGCAGACACAGAAAAATACTTACTGTAAGTTCTCTCTCTTGCAATTGGAACTTCTGCCAGTGATTACAGTTACCCTTTCTCAAGCAAGTTCTGCAGCACTAATAATATGATACACATACACATAAGAATCTGCTGGACATTTTCATGGTGAAATCTCCAAGTAATGAATTGAAGCAGAGCATACCACAGATCCTCTTGTGGCAGAATGTTCCTCTAGAGGTGAAGGTGTTGAATGTGATGATGAGCTATCCCGCTTTGCGATATAATCTTCAAAAACTGCACTAAGCTGCAGAATTTAAACTAGGGAGATGTTACTCTATGTTTTGAAGCATAATTTGGATGGCTAAAAACATAAAGTGATTAAACTGATGCAAGTCAAGTGAGTCATTACACAGCACTTACCTGCAGGTCGCCCACACAAGTTGAGATAATTTTGCCCAAGAGCTTGACTGGATCCTGCCATGCAGTCACTCAACTAAGAAAAGCCACTTGAGCTCTATCTCCACAAATTAATATGAATTAACGAGAAATGTACGTTTCGTCTTTACCGTTGTAATATTTCCATTGGAGAAGGTAGACAGAAGATTTCCGTCAAAGTTTTCCTTTGCTTGGGCCATATAATTAGCTAGCATTCTGACTATAGAATCTGCAATGAAAGTTGGAAGGCAAAATGGATTAATCATCAACGAAGAGTTAATTTCGTGCAACTACAATAACCCTTGCACAGCTGGACCTTAAAATTTATTTTGATAATCGATCCAAGGTTAGTGCAATTTTTTATGAGGAAACAAAACCTTCTAGTATTCTCTTTTCACTAGCAGATGGCGGTTTTTCGCATGCTGATGACATGTCCAAGCGCCGAAAAGAGTCTGATGAAGATGGTGCCTGGGCCCAGGCATGGCTCCTACTAGCAGAATGCATGACCATAGGAGATCTCACGTGCTTATAAAGTCCATTCCCACATCTGGCCACTTGCTTCCCTTCATGGTAGGCTTTCAGGCCTAGTATGCAATCAACGACCTTGGCTGATGATCCTGCTTCCAAATTGTCCTGAGATATAGAAAATAAAAGGCGTGAGACCACTGATGAGAAATGTTCTTGAATTTGCAAAAAACAATGTTGACATTACCCTTTCAAGATCAGAAGCTTCAAAAGCAGGCAATTTAAGCTCTTCAACAGCCACCAGAAAGTTCCTCACATTTTCGAAGTACTGGTAAGCGTGCAAGGGCTGAGTTTCTCGATAATGGGACTGCTGATTGGGGTTATTCTCCACAACCTTATGATCACATTTGAAAATGTGAAGCCATTAAATTGACCTCCATGGTTGCATTGCTATTTTTTTTATCATCATCAATACGGACTTGGAGAGAGGGAAAAAAAATCTAGGGAGGGGAAATGATTTTTTATCACGTCACAGGATTCTAACCTTGGGAACTGCTCCTGGATGAATTTTGTTGATTGCATTGCACAAAATCTGACCATTTCTCAAGCACGAAATGAATTCGCTCTCTGATGGCTGTGATGATAATCCAAGAGGGCCAACTATGCTTTCAAGCCATCCCACCGCCTGGTACCGCCTACAGGCTACAATTTGGAGAAGAGTGAAACCGGTCACTTTTAAACCTCAATCTAATAAATGTGATTGTCAACCACATATTTCCCAAGTCAAGAAAAAGTTCCTCTTTAGGAGCTAAAACGGGGCCTTTTGAGATTCGGGAGAAAGAGAACCAACCTGCTTCTTCCGCCTTTCTTGAAGCCAAACTAATGTCATGCGCTCCCCTCCGAGCAGAATTCTCCATTAGAGCTCGAAATCCTCCTGATTCCTGCCGAAAATTGGCATACGCGTTGTTTCAGGAAGCAGAAACTGCAAACTGAAAATCCCCAGTTTTCCAAGAACGACCGAGGAACCAAAAATCATTATGACCCATAAATTCACGAGCGGTTGTCACAGTTCTTTCACTGCAGGCACCCATGCGCATGGCAATACACACACAGAAAGGGGACAAAACAGGAAACCGAATGGCCCCTAAAACAACGTGATCAAATTCGAGAGTTCATCTTGAGAGTGTACGGAGTATAAGAGTTCATTAGAATCTACCAGGTTGTACCCCATAGTTATCTATAGCTCAGTAACTAAACCCAAATATGTCGTTTTCTCCTCCGGAGGGAAAGCCCAAGTGAAATCCAGAAGTCAAGAACAAGAAACTGACCTAGAGAGAGAGAGAGGGAGAGAGAGAGTCCGTATTGAAAGATTGGATCTTTCCGAGTTGTCTCTGCTGAGTCCCCTTCCTCCCACTGCACTGGCACTCTCACTCTCTGAACAGTTGAAACAACAGAGAGGAACAGAATATGAAATCGTAACGTTACCTTATGATACCGTTGCGTTTGTTTTGAATTCAAAATGGGCAGGGGACAGCAGAGCCGATGCTTGGGATCTTTAGATACGCTTATCTGGGCCGTTCAGTCCACGACCATAGCGATCGACGGCTACGATTTTCTGGGCATCAGGATTTTGGGCCCCGTTTCTGATTTTTGCGCCTTTGGGCCTCAGGAGCTTCTGCAAGTAGAGAGTAAATATGGCTACACATTAGGCTTTGAATCAAATTCTGTGTCTTATTTACTCATAATGTTCACCAAATATTTAAAACCATTTCGTTTAATTAACAAAATTCCAATTGTGGCATAGCCTAGTATCTTGGTCACGGATAATAGTTATATATATATATACACACACACACCCACACAATCTGCAGTCTCTTTCAAGAGGCATTAGCATATTTTCACAGGCAATTAATCCGTATTGTTTTCCGTCGAGGAGGAACTCAAAAAGAAACTCGGGCAATAAGATTGCGAAGATGGGCAGAGCGAGGAGAAGGACCGAGATCAAGTTGATCGAGGCACCGACTAGCAGGCAGGTGACGTTCTTGAATCGGCAGAGAGGGTTGTTCAAGAAGGCAGATGAGTTAACGGTCCTCTGCAATGCGGAGGTCGTTGTCATAGTTTTCTCATGCACCGGGAAGCTTTATAAGTACTCGAATTGCGGGTACGTGTTTCGGGGTTCCTTCTGAATTATCGGAACAACTATGATTACGTGTGATTGAGCCATCTGATTTCTCGTATAACGCGTGTGAATGTCCTTGGAACCTGGATGTGTGATTGAGAGACTTCAAGATTTGCTTCGGTGTAGACGTTCTTGGCAGTTATTGAAAGCCCGCCTGGCATTTTTCGATCTGCACTGAAAATCGATCAAAGGAGCCTTAAAAGATTCAAGATGAATTGGTTTTCCGAAGCATCACGATAAGGCAAAGCAATGAACCGGGCATTAGCCCCAATGTTAATTCGAGTCATCGACCGGCTCACATATTTACCAGAAAAGAAATATGTGGAACAGTTTTCTGCCTGCAGATATTTGAGAGATTATGATATTCTGCTGATTCTTGCGCAAAATGTTGATTTGAAGCTTGAAGCACGCAATAAGAAGATATGAGAAGGAAACCGGGTCGGCTATGGGTTCACCGGACCAGCGTGATGTGGAGGTATGGATATATGAATACAAGTTCCTTGCAGTAATTAGTTTTAGTGATCTTCTTGGCACCCGGGTCCTTTTTTTTAATTTGAACTTTTTTGCGGCTCTGGGAATTGAATTGCAGGAACTACAGTCAGTAATAAACTTGCTGGAGAGTGAAATCACAGGGCTCAAAATGGAATACACGTACACTTGTCGACGATAAGTTTGTCGTTATTTTCCCAAATAGTTCTTTAATGATCCCATCTGCTGAACGTCTCGGGTTCGATCGGTTAGGCGGTTGACCGGAGGGGGACTAGATGGGCTGAACTTCGAGGAGCTGCAGCAGATAGAGAGCCAACTGAAAAGAGGCTTGCTGTCCGTTAGGCAAAAGAAGGTAACTGTCAAAACTGCAAAAACATTCGACTCATTCACAAAATAGGACTTGTGGTCACAACAAATTTCTGATTTGACGACTGAATCTGATTCTTCTATCATCATCGCAGGAAGGGCTGTTTCTGGAAGAACCTAGTAAATCCAGGCGACAGGTGGATTCTCGATACTAACAATCATTCTCGTTTGACTTTCTCCGTATCCGGAAGGTCTTTTGACTGAATAGTGCTGTATCGGATTTAACCCAAGCCGAAAACTTTAGTCATTTTGTGATAGGAAAACGATGATTTATCCAACTTCTTGTTCTCTAAACACTGGTTACTGATCTTGTTTCCCTAAAAAAAAAAGGAGGACAATGTCGAGGGCGAGGCATTGCTCAAAGAGGTAAATAGATATGCAGATGCTAGGTAATTGCGCCAAACTTAGACAGCAGAGTCAAATCCCTCGTAGCAGTTTCAATTCCATTTTTTCGACACGTCCTGGTCTCTAAACTAGACGGGCATCTCAATCCCGGTTCAATCTGCTAAAGTGGATGTCTGATCCAATCCGATCCTATTCCTAAAACCATATAATTTTCTTAATTTGCCCTCTTAATTCTCTTGCTAACTAACCTGTTGAGCAGCTTAGACGGAGCACAAGGAAACCCCCAAAGAGAACCCGTAATCAAAAGGGGAAGTCCCCTGTGCTCTCAGCAGCTCAAGAGCCACCAACCGAGTCTGGCCCTTCTGATTCTGGCCCTGATGTTGCTCTTCGACTAAAGTGAGTTGTCACTGTTTTCGTCGTAATAATGTTGGGATTGCTAGTTTATGTTTAGGTTTGCTGATATCTTAGGCGCCTATAAGCTTGATAGCTTTCATCTATAGTAAATTTTGTGCACACTGAGATTTTGATCAGTGGAATGAAAACACCATTTATCCCCCCCCCCCCAAAGAAAAGGGTTCATCCGTTCTTTCTCAGCCAATTCAATTTTATTATAATTTCTTTTCCGCAGATAATTCATATTTCCATATGGTATATATTAGGGTTGGCCCACCAAAAAAAAAAAAAGAAAAACCATTTAAGGGTTTCTTCTTCATATGATTTTTGCTTAATATTAATTTATGTTTTTTTAAATATTTTTATTGGCAGTAGTTTGGCATCAAGTGGTAATCGTAGGAGGGGAGCAGTTGAGATAGATGTATAACCTTGCTCCATGGCAGTGGTAGGTTAGTCTCTGAGCCAAAGGGTAATTTTTTCCTCAACAGAATTACAATAAAAGAAGGAACAAATGAGCATGAGTCACCTGGGTCGCGTACCATGCTTCAAAGCTATTGGATCGATCTTATCGATTTTTTTTCTCATATTGTCATCTTGAGTTCGGTTCTTAGGTTTTTCTCTATGCATGATATTGCCCATTGCTCTGTCAGATGGTTTTTTTCTTTTTCCTTTGAGTGTTACTCTCTCACTTAATGCTCACCAATTTTCTTTCAATTCATTACCCATCAAACGATAAGAGGAGACGAAAGTTCTCATTGCCAAGAAACATAGTTTGACGATGTTCTGGACGCGACCCAACGTAGCATTGAGTCTGAATATTCTCGGCCGCGAGGGGCGAAATATTTCATCGGTTATAAATATCAGACGTGGTCCATCCCAGTGTGTGTGCCGATGTAAAGAGAATGATGATGATTCGAACTCCCCCATTAAACTAGTGAGGAACGGGTCGATGGGCCATCTCATATCGTAGCTGGTCAGGTGCAGACGGCGGGCGTCATGGTGAGTCGACGACACTGAGGAAGATTATATTAAGGAAAGACAAAATGATGCATTTTGGGTGTGGCCATGCATGGCTCCACGATACATCATCCGTGAACGCAGAGCAAGAGCCAAGGATCGAGACCTACTCTTGTTGACTGGGATCCATATGTGTGCTCGAACAAATGCTCCATAGTCAGTGGCAGATTCATCATGACACTAAAGTCAGTGCTGGCTGCAGACAATATAGTACCATGACGTCCATAACCGTATCAGTGTTAGCGAATTTTCTGATTTCACATTAACATATTAAAATGGTAAAAAAAATAAAATAAAATAAAACGTAAAAGAAATAGACATTTGTAATTTTGTATGTATATAATACCAAATTACATATCACCTTTATTACATGATAAGCTCTTTTGATGTATGAAATCAAACGATTATCCATTCATCATTTTCCTCCCTCAAATTTTTTTTATTACATTAAGGATTCGTGAGCATGGAATGAGTAATAGAAGAGGGAAATAAAGGGATACTGTAAGATTATTAGGTCTAAAATGATACCACTCTATCGAACCTCATTTCTCATTCTTCCTTGGATTTGCAATTGATCCACTCTTCGCAATAGCTGAAAATCCCACATCACGATTTATGTAGTAATGAGCAAAGAAGGCAGTTACACGTAATATTATTCGATTAAATTAAACTAATTTATAGACGAGATATTTATATTAATGCACTATATATGAGAGAAAAGTAGAGCTATTTAAATTTGGTGAAAGAGGGAAGGTCTAAATTGAGAGGCAATTAGATTAAAATGATAAGACCGGACTTGGTCGTGACAAAAGTGGAGATATGAGGATCGAGATCGACAAGAAACTTCACGTGGGAGGTGCGGACCGAGGGGGGATAAATATGTTTAGGGTTGACGCGGTCGAGAGAAAGGCATCGAGATTCATTTTTTTCTGCTCGACGATAGATTTTTTTTTTCGAATACTAGCGAGATGAAGAAGAAGAAGAAAAGTTCAAGACTTCAAGGTTAACTACACTCTTCACACAGCGATCGAGACCGTCTAGGTTGTCTTCTAACATTAAAGGTGCTGCCGGTTGACCCACTATTTGCTACATGTAAATCAACCCACTCTTTGTTACGGTGGACGCAATTGGAGCAGCGGGATGTCTCTTGCCTCACGTGGAAAGCCGAGACCCGGCAAAGAATCAGAGTGCGAATTTCTCCTGGGAACAGTCGAGAAGAAATTTGCAGAATACAGGGTGGGAAAAGAGTGACATGCAGATGCCGGATGCCACATTAATGCGGGATGGGGAGAGAAATATGCCCTCAGAGGATGCTGAGACCAACATCATCATCACCACCACCACCACCACCACCACAACCACCGATGCCGCTGCATGGAGGAGGGGGTGAAGAAGCCACTCCGGCCGCGGCAGTTGCACGGAAAAGAGGGAAGAAGGATCGAAGAACGGTCGCAGCGCACAGGAGCTCACCTACCCACTGGAGGTGGAAGCAAGGGCCATATTGACTTTGGATTACGTAAGGCACGAGGTGAAAAGGTGGGATATAGGCTGCAAGCTCAGACTGACTCCCTCCCTAATGACAGTCCCAATGGATAAGAAGTAATATGGACCTTCCTTTGTCGACGCTCGCTGTGCATGGATGGGTTCCAGAGAGAACAAAATCAGGGGGCTGCACATGAGCCGGCGCTCGGACAATATGCTATGCCGTTAGCCGGATGACGCTCTCTATGCTCGTGACTGCTTCCCTTTTCTCTCCTACTTGGAATTTCTTCGCATAATTAAGAGCCTAAATTTCAAGTTCTTTGCTCAAGGTAAATTTACAAATTCATACTTAAGATTTAGTCTTTTTAAATTGAGTTAATCTAAATAAGAAATTTCTTTATTTATAAAATTTAAAAATAAAATTATTCTTTTTAATATTGGATCACCCCCAACCGATTCATATGAGTATTATCATGTTACTCTTTTCATTACAACAATTGATAAATGGTTGAGGAATGGGAACACAAGCTACATGGGGTGGTTGGGGGGGCCGTACAAGGACAAAACGCAGAATGAACAAATAGTTTTTTTTTTTATAAAAAATAATAATTATATCAATTTACGACTGGCCAAGAAGTCAGCAATTAATTAATTAATTAAAAAGGAGTTAGTCAAGAAAGCTCGGCTGCTGCCCCGACCGTATTTCCGATTTTCCTTCCCCTTCTTCTTCCCTTGAAGCCTCTCCTCACTCGAGCCAGTCTCCTCCACGCGCTTCCGTGTCTACCGACAAATGCATTGTTGTCCTTTCAACGACCTTATACCACATATTCTTAATTCACTGTCACTGAATGGGGATTGATTTAAGATTTTATGCGCCGTGAGTCACATATTTTTAATTACATTAATTTTGCCTCTTTGGTATCAATTTTTTTAGTTCATTATTGACTTAATGTTCGTTATTCTCTCCAAGTAAAAAAACGTGTTTGTGTAAAAAAAAAGGTGGAGCCGTGGATCCTTACTTATTATTATTATTATTTTACCGATAAAAATGGAACTCATCAAAGTGTAATAAATGGATAGATAAATATTAAGATACTATTGAAATAACAGTAATATGGTCTCCTCATTATTATTATTATTATTATAAATTCGTACGGTCTAAGATTTTCCGGTGAAATGCAGCTTAAATCTTCTTGCAGCTTATTAAAAAAAAATAGAAAATCTTTCACGTAAATTATTCAGGAAAAAAGTTTTCTTGGGCTAAGAAAGGACCAGCGAATCTTCACGTGCAAAGGTTTGGTTTGACTGAGACGTCGTGCGCCTCACGCCCCCGGGAAATCGCGTGGGGGGGGGGTGGGGTGGGGATTGGAAAATACTCCCCCCTCCCTCCTCTCCTCTCGCTCTCCCTCTTCCTCTTCCCTCCTTACAGAGAAACTCATGCGACGAAATTTAATGTAGAAAACCTTAAAAGTCAACAAAGAGGCTTCTGCCTTGGAAATGGAAAGTTGGAACAGTGTGTTTGATTATTGGGTCAATCCCGACAGAGCAGACTTACATCAACATTGGACGAAGAATTTCTCGATCGAAGAATTATCGCGTTTGTTGATGACAAGAAACTATAGATATAATGGCAGCACGAATGATGGATATATGACAGGTTGAATTCGTTTTTCTTAATCATTTTGTAATTATTCAGTATCATATTAAATTAGAATTATTTGATATATTTTTTAAATAAAATATATTAAATTTAAATTATATGAATAAAAAGTGTATATAATTCAGTATCAATCTACTTATACTTGAATTAATTAAGGTATTACGATTTTCTAAATATTGAATAATATAAAATGAAATAGTCGCATGGTACGTGTCTTTTGTGTCCTCAATATCACACACGTTTTGAGTGGGGACTGATATTTTACCATCCACGAACGATTCAACCCTTTGGAGGAGTTTAAGTAAGACTAGCTATCTAGCTAGCATCCATTTATATCAATTAACTAAACCAGAAAATATCAACATGTACTAATTTGTCCGTGTGTCCGGTTCAACGCATATCAGTCTGCGTGGTTAGAATGATTTTACGAATAAAAAAATTATAATTGAAATGATTATATATATATATATATAAATCCGACTTCAAAATTGGTTTTGTGAGGGTTGTTGATCTTTTAATGACACACGTTTAAGAATAATATATATGTGTGTATGTATGTATATAAAAAAGAAGAGGATATCAAAGGGAGGAAATTACTGATTTGTCCTTCTGACGTACGTTCCTCAGCTACCCGGGGGAGATGAGACTGAAGTGTCAAACATATTGCGTTATAGTATTGTTACGTATTCTAAGCAGATAGAAAGAGCCGAGGATGGATTTGCGGTAGAACGGCGTTGGTGTGACGATAAATTTAACTGATTTTATATTATTTTTCTTGTTATAATTATATAATTATTTCACCCCTTATATTTATTATTTCTATATTTAAATTTCACCATTTTGAACCATTTTTCTGAATTAGTCTCAAAACAACCATATATACTTTTATATATGTGTGTGTGTGTTTATATAGAACTGTTTTTTACATGGTAGGCTTGTAGGATACGTTTAGGTGATCTCCTCTCTTCTTCTTCTTCTTCTTCTTCTTCTTCTTCTTCCGTCTTCTTCCAACGTGGGTGAGCGAGAGAGAAGGGAGGACGATGAACTGAACCTTGCAATTCTCATGAACTGTGGAATCGTGTTGGGCTTCTACTGCTGGGGCTGGGAGTTCTTAACTGCCCTTCTTCTCTTCTCTCCTCTTGAGAAGCCCTAATAATCCCACGTATTATAACATCTACCCTCTTCCTTTCCTTCTCCTTTCTTCCATCCGTTCTTCTTTCTTGAAAGCTATCGCAAGCCCGCAGACTGCAGTTCAGAATGGAGCCAAGTTCGGGTCAAGGGGGTGCTCTGTTGGAGCATGTCAGGAAGTCGACCCCGCCGCCTTTCCTGCTGAAGACGTACATGCTTGTGGAGGATCCCAAGACGGACGAGGTGATCTCGTGGAATGCGGATGGCTCGGGGTTCGTCGTGTGGCAGCCGGCGGAGTTCGCAAGGGACCTCCTCCCGACCCTCTTCAAGCACAGCAACTTCTCCAGCTTCGTTCGGCAGCTCAACACTTATGTACGTACAACTTACGGCTAGACTGATTTATATATCAGGATTGCTCGAGCAACCGAGTCGAAGAAAAGTAATAAGGCAGCACCATGATGACGACTCTCGCGTATCGTCTAGAATATAGTGATGCTCCGTTTGTTTTGACCGATCGAGTAGCATTTCTTTTTCCAGTTCCAACATTCCGAATTTCTTCATGCTTATCTTATAGTAATTAATTGTGCCAGTTTTGATGACATCAAAGATTTGAACTTCAAGACTGACCTAACCGGGAGAAATTTATGCATACATTAATGCTATATTGGTTGGTAGCCAAAGTTCTGGCAATCTGCAGTCATCCGAGAGTCTGATCATACTTCAATAATTGATGACCAAATGCCATCTTGAGAGCTTAAATAAACAAGTGCAGATTTTGAGACTTTTGTTTTGCGTGTACACGTCAGGGATTCCGTAAGGTGACGACGACCCGGTGGGAATTCTGCAATGAGAAGTTCCAGAAGGGGAAGAAGGAGCTGCTGTGCGAGATCCGGCGGAGGAAGGCGTGGGCCAACAGGCAGCAGCAGGCGGCTGTCCAAGCAGGTCCAGGTCGGCAGGATCATCGGATGTCCGACAATGTTGTGGATGAAGATCAGAGGTCATCGTCGGCCTCATCGCTGTCGGAGTACAGCAACCTCGTTGATGAGAATAAGAGGCTGAAGAAGGAGAACGGGGCCCTCAGCTCTGAGCTCTTGAGCATGAAGAACAGGTGCAAGGAGCTCCTCGATCTGGTCTCCAAGTACGCGGTCGACAATCACAATCTCCACCATAACCGTGCTGGGGAAGGCAGCATCATCACTGAGGAGGAAGGAGGGGATCGAGAAGAGGAGAAAGGGCCAAAGCTGTTCGGGGTTCGATTGGGAGAGAGAGATGATACGAGGAAGAGGAAGGGAGAGAGCCTCAGAGAAATGCCACTTCCTCGGACATGAAAACAAATGACTCTGGTAACAATCAATACAGTCACGATAGATCTGTCTACACAAACGGGACAAGCGCAAGAAATTTACCTCGTACCGTGCAATCGGGAAATAAGGTAACAAAGAATTATCGATCGAAAGCAATAGAGGAAGAAGGTGTCATAGGAATATATATATATATATATATATGTGTGTGTGTGTGTATCGAGAGCATCAATGATAGAAGACTAGTGCAGCATATATGAACCTATGTGTGCATATGGATTTGTTATTCACATTTTCACCATTTATTTCCACGGGCATCCTTGTTTCTACTTTGCCGTATGTCATACGGTGGCAAAGCCGAAGGCACTCGAGGCGTTTCTCGGAGTCGATTGTGCTTCCATCTGAACTGCTTAAAGCTGCAAGAAAAATATCCAAGGAAATGGAAGATTGACCGTTGCAATCCACCTTCCCCCTTTCGCTTTCCCTTGCGCATCATACTTTCTGTTTCAGTTGAAGTCATACTTGTTGACAGTTTAATGGCCGCTTGTCGCCATTTTTGACTGTTTTTACTCAGTCGTGGCCGTGGAAAGGAGGCGTCCTATCGTCTGAACCATGAATTATCGCGTCGATCGGGACATGTGTGTGGTTTGGGTTAGTGGTCTATACGAATGTAAAGATCCTGTGTGAATGTGATGATGTATTTATTATTCATTCCGTTAACCCTTACATGACCGAGTCATCCGTTGCCGGAACGTGCAGTTTCGCTTCAGACTCTCTGTGGTTTCCGAGGGGAAATTGTTCCTCGGAAATGGACAGGTTTCCAGCAGTCGCTACTGAGAGGTCAAGATCGATCATAGGAAACGTATAGGCCGATTAGTCGGCTAAGATTAACATGCACTGTCGATCCATACGATTTAGCATGAAGTTTTGTCTTTGCACAATGACTAGCTACTGGCTCAACACTACCATATATGCACGTGCATCCTTTGATGCTGCCGGATTAAATATACCAAGCGACCAGATGGGATCTTGTCCGATTCGAAAAGAGAGAGGAGATATAACTCACGCACTTGCTGCGAGATGGTTGAATATCGGCGCGAGAGTCCACTGACTTATGCTGTGTACTCGGCTATGCCGAGGTGGCGTCTGAACCAAAGGAAAATGTTGGAGTATCAGCTCGGGCAAATTCAAGTTGGAGAAGCAGAAACAAGAGGGAAGAGCAAGCTCGAAATTCACCTGTTTCTCTCTAGATGCCCGAGAACATCTTCTAACAGAATGCCTGCTCCATACTAATCTTTTTAAGAGCTAAAGACTATTTACCGTCCAATCCGTTGCCCGATTCAATTCTTTAATCACCTCCTTAAAGATCTAGTAAGATAACTATTAATTCAACCCCAAATTTCTTGGTTATCTATTTGTTTGTTTACTTATTTTTAATTTCAACAATAAATACAGAAGAAAGAAATTAAAGCCGGGCCTTGGGACAGTTCAATTCTGCTGCTGCTTCCTCAACTGTCCACGCCCTCCTAACATTTTGGTCCCTAAATTTAATCTGACGTGCGGTTGGTGTTTCATCCCGCCGCTTCAGATATCCATTGAATGATTTAACCAAAGGATTGATGTGCCAAAATTTTACAGGTCACGATAGGATCTCTGGACTCTGGTAAGAAAAGCCCATCTGCTTTCAACAAGGCGATGATGGTCCCCCTGTCCTGTCCTGTCCTGTCCTGTTAGGTTCTGTCGACGGTCGGGTCGGCAGGGCTCGGTGGAGAAACCGCAGTCCCCTCCCCTGCCTCACCGTGGGTTTGATTTTCACTCTTAACGGCGCACTGCGTTCCATTTCATTTGATTCAACTACATCACGCGTGTAGTCATCTAATTTCATCGGATATGGCGGAGCAATCGGTGGATGAGTCGGAGTACGTCGGGGCAAATGTGAATGAACGTTGCCTCCCATCTTAGAAATCTTCATGCCTTAGTGATTTTGATTAATAAATTGCTGATCGTACGTACGGAGTAGCCTTTCTGGGAGGGGCCTCGTGGTTTGGTGGAAACCAGTCCTTCATCAGCCCCGCGGGCCGTTTCCAAGTCGTCGAACATGGGCCATGACAGGATGGCCTTCAATGTGCGTATCCCTACGCAGAGCTAGCTGTACATGCAGTAAAGTCTCAGGGGTCGGTGACTGTCGGCAGCGCTGATCATTTACATTTTCCCGGTTTATCACTCATGCGAATCGAAACTGAACACCTTTCTATAGTACCAAAACAAAACAAGATGCGAGAACAAAATAAACCAATAATGGAATTCTCAATTGATTTGGCTACGATGAATGGTTGTGACTGATCTGATGACTTCAGGGCTCAGCAATTCTGCCGGTGGTCTTCCATTGACAGGGAACTTCCTCCCATTCGAATGATTTTTTTTTTTTTTTACTTTCGGATCTCGTCGTGTAAGCGCGGTCAAGTCAATCCTCGCTGGCTGATGAACCATTACAGACAAACAGAGAGGAGAGAGCTCAACGGCGACCACTCGCTCGCTCTCTCACTAGTCTACTCCCACGACGCACTCACTTCCACATTTTTCAGGCCCAGAAAAATGGGCATCTCCACGAAGTGGAGCAAGCAGAGGAGCAGCGCCACGGAGAACTGGGACATGGGTCTCCTCCTCGTCTTCTTCCCTGAGGAGGAGGAGCCAACTCCTCCTCCTTCACCGGCCAGAATGCTCTTGCCCTTTTCTCCTTCTTCCGCCTCTTCTCCATCTCCATCTACCCCTGCATCTACGTGCTCGAGCAGTAACTGTAGTCTCTCATCAACTTCTTCTTTCAGGAGGAGGAGGAGCAGCAGCTCCGACCGCCTCCTCGCCAAGGCCCGGTCCACCATCTCCATCTGCGCACTCCTCGTCTTCATTACTCTCTTCGTCTTCACCCTCTCCACCTTCGAGCCCGCCTCCACTCCCGTCGCTGCTCCCCGTAGATTCCTGTCCCAGACCGCCGGAACACGTCCCGCTCCCGTATTCCGTTTCGCGAATTTATGGGGTGGCTCCGGTTTCTCGCGACAATGGGGCGTACAGAAGCACCAGTTCGCTCTGCAGGGGATGGGCACTCTGTATCGCAGAGGCACCACAGCTATGAACGACCTCGTCGTCGCCCACGTGACGGAAAGCGCCACGGAAGATGAAGTCCGCCTGTTCTTGAGAGCGCTGCATCGTTCTGGCCTGATGGCGAGGGCTGATCTGGTTCTGATCCTATGTTCCAAGTCGTCGAGCTTCGACTCCGTAATTCGCGAAGAGAACGAGTCGTTCTCGCAGCTCCTGCTCCGTTACGGCGTGTTGAATGGAACTGCTGTTCCGAAGCCGACGCCATTGTGGAGTTTCGACGAGACTCAGTTCATCAGACCGGTAAAGTCGAAGGAGATTACCGGGCCGCTATGGGGCAAGAGGACGCGGAGCAATTCTAATGACAGTGAACGTGAAGGCAAATTAACTCGGTTGAGCTACGGGTCCGTCGTGGTCTTCGACGCGGCGGAGCTCGACCCGGAGAACTCGCTCGCCGGGTTCCTGGACCACGTTCCGTTGAGCCTGAGGAGGTGGGCTTGTTACCAGATGCTGCTCGGCCGACTTCGTCGGAACTTCAAGCACATAATGCTCGTGGACATGAGGAGCTCGGTCATCCTCGGCGACCCACTCGTCCGGGTCAGGAGCCGGAGCCCCGAGTCGGTCTACCTGCTCAACAAGCCCGACGGCGGTTCACCCAGGCACGGCCGGAAGAACCCGGACAAGACCCAGGGCCACAGCCCGGTCAATCCGGGGATGATCATGGGCGGGTCGAGGGGCGTCCGGAGGCTCGCTGCCGCGATGCTAACCGAGATCGCCTGGGCTGCAATGCAGCATAAGAGGAGGAGCTCGGTCGCGGAGTCTGCAGTGCTGAACCACCTCGCAGGGAACGAGTATCTGTTGAGGAGCGTGGAGCTGGTCAGGGCGGCCGAGCCGCCGCCGCCGCAGCCAGCGGAGGAGAGCTCGCTCGCTGGGCCCAAGTCAGACATCGTGGTGATTCAGCGGGGTAACAGTGTCGGTGCCTTAATCATGAAGCAAATATGTTCCTGCGAGATAGATTCTTCTGCCTATAAGAATTGTCGGTAGCAGCAAGACCCCTCAAAAAAATAATTTTAAAAAATAATATATCAAAATGAATACAAACTACATATAAGGGGAAATTACGGATTATTATTTGCTATTTTCCCTTATTTTCTTGGCTTTTTTCTGCATTTTTTTACGGCAAAGTGCCATAATTTCTGGTTCTTGTATGTACATAACATCCCGCAATAAGGAAATCCAGGTCTTGTTCATAAAATCTGTTGCTCATAATTCATAAATCAATTAGATGTAAGGTATGTCGTGATTTGGTTAAAAGGGGAAAATGGGTCTAGGTGTTAGAGATAGAACAGTAAAATGACAGGACATGAATGTGTCGGTGGTGATGCATCCATGTTTCCACTTCACTCTTGCGCAATTTTGACAGGACATGAAATTTTCTGTTCTCTTTTTCTATGAAAATAAAAAATGTACTTGTTTTCTTTTTTTTTTTTTTTCCCTCAAATTCTAAGAAAAATTCGATTTTTATGGAGAGTGTCACATTATTTTATGAAATTAAACATTAATGGTAAGTCTAAAAAAAAAAGCCGATGCGACAATTTTTTGTTAACCTGTTAGGCAACCATTGATCACTTTCACGGTCGATGGTACGATCTCGGCTCTTATAAGACTACATAGTGTTCCACAAGAGACCATCATCCCTATTTTACACATTTTAACCGTTTGATGAGAGGGTAGATTTAGTTGGCGAAAGGGAAACTGCCCTCAACCGGTTGGATATAACCTGGCTCCATGCAATCCGGTCGGACCGTACGGTTCCGCTTAGTCGGCAGACCACACTCTATCCCATCCAGTCAGATCGCCAGGCAGCACTTGGTCGGGAGCGGAGTGGACTGCAGCACTTCATAACTGACAACGCGGCCGCTGGGAAGGCAGGAGCGAAAGTCGGCACAGTAGCAAATGAGTAAAATCCGCACTTATTAAACCCACGTGCTGCTTCTTGCAGTCCCTTTAATTAATTTAATTCCCAAAATAAAAAAGGAAAAACAAAAGAAAGTTCAATCCTAGCGGCACATGTGCTCTTTTATTCTGCTGCAATTCACCATTTTTTTATTCATACGATTGCTTATTTAAAAAATTAATTTCCTGAGCCTAAAAAAGAAATTTATTATAATAATAATAATATTTTTTATAAATTTAATTTTTATCATAAAATTTCTATACTCATTTTTTTTTCACTTATATTATAATAATAATAATAATAATATCAAATCATACAAACCAGCCAACTTATGCTATTTTGCTCATGTTGCAAACTTCATGAGGGGGGGTCGATGGAACGATTCCTTGGCCCCTCTCTTTCAAGACCGAAGGCCAACCGACACATTCCACCGTGTGAGGGGACCTCTTGCACGCTGATCACCTCGCCCGCCCGGTGCAATCATGCAATGATCACCGGTGTCGTTTATAACAGCGACGAGCTGGTCCCCCTATCCATTGATATCGGGGCTACATCCTTCGACCTGGAAAAAAAAAAAAAAGAAAAAAAGAAGGGCATTGAGATTCCCTCTGGGACCTCGGATACTTGGTTAACTGTCTGTGTGCGTGTGTGGGGATGCATGGGTTGGATCCAGAAGGTTAACGGTTAAAGTTGCAGTCAACCCACCGACACCAATATAAGTTTCATCCCGTAATTCACATGAGATAACTCCCCGACTCTCTCAGACAAGCTCTCCAGCCCCACATGCAGCCCAGTTTCGACCTTTTGCCTCCCTGGCAATCAGCATCGGACTTCAGATGGATGGTGTCTGAGTACTCTTCCTTCAACACAGGGACGTCTGTATATCTGTTGGTATGTGTAGGTGTCTGTGCGTGTACACCATATGCCCACAGGGATGCGTTAGTCTGCAGAGAGACGACGGCTTAATGCTGTCATAACCGAAAGGATAACCTTGACTGATGTGCAGTACAGATAAGTTTGAATTTGACAGTTCGTCTATCGGCTCCGTGATTCTAGCCGATCTTTCTTTCTTCCTTCCTTTCTTTTCCACACGATGAATGCTTTTTCTATATTGAATTAGCTTTGGCTGATCATCATATTTTGCGTGCATGATATGATTGTGGGCGCTTATCTTCAACCCAGAATTTCACACAGAAACCGACTATCCTATATACAAAAGCTAGGGTACGCGGTGGCATAGTCGAAATGAGATGGCATGGCAACACTCTCGCGTACATACGATTATACAATGCACGCACGCACACACACACACACACACACATAGAGAGAGAGAGAGAGAGAGAGTGTGGCAATGCGACCAAATTAATATAAGACAAATTCTAACAAGAACAAATCTTCATTTATGGTCTATATATATATATATATATATATATGAACCCCAACAAAGAAAAAGTACGTAATTAAGGATTATTGTCTCCAAGTTTGCCGAGAGATCCAAGAGGGCCTAGACGCGGAATCCCAATTGCCCAATTGCCACCCACACTCCTTGATGGCGATGATGAATGGAGAAAGGTAAGGTTTGGATCAATTTGCTGTGGAATTCATGTAAAGGTATCATGCCTATATTCAGTTTAAAAGTTGAAGTTCACAATTGTGGTTGTCTCTCTTTTATTCATCTATTTTTTTATACTTTTTGTTTTACAGTTACAATTTTTTTTATACTAGAATCATATATAAAAAAAAATGAGACTAAAAATCCTTGAATGATTGGTATCGGATCTCACTATCGTATTAGTTTATATTTTTTGGTTGGATACGAATCGATCGATCCTATAAACATCATGGAAATTCTACACCACCAGCAACAACCCACTACGACCCCAATATTCTACCTCTGTGATAGGGCATGCTTTCTCTTATGCAATAAGATTTAGTAACTACGGGTTCCATATTCGGGTACGAAGAGATGTAATGGCACACAGAATTGTTAACCGGTTGAGAGGTAAAGATCTCTAAAACGTGAATCTTCTCCGTTGGTAGAACTTCATCAAGAACTAATCCATATCGATTAGGAGGTTGGTCATCTTTTGAAAACATCGCATGTGGGCACATGTTATTAGGATATCATTGTCCTGATCACACACTGTCGGTGTCAGCAAATCAAACTCAGTAGTGCACTTCATGTCTATTGAAATTTCGGTTTGTTCTTGGTGTTTGCTGCATCACCCACCACATAGAATCAAGGTCTGTTAATGAAGGGCCCAGAAGCGGGGCAGATAAACTCAATTATTTGGAAGAAAGAAAAAGAAAAAGAAGACGATTACCTGTTCTAGAACTCATAATGATTAAACGATAATGTTCGAAGCCCTTCTCCTTCACAGGAGGGGGAAAAAATGGCTGAAAACTATATGATGTTTGGAGACTCAATCAAGGCTTCTCTCTGCTCATAATAATATTATAAGTAACAGATTGAGCAAACAGACGAAGATGAATTGAAAAAGGAAAGGGGGTGTGGCTGTCGATCATCTACATGACCTAAATAACTAAATATTATATAAGTATTATTCATTTATTATAAACAAATAATATATATCTAACAAAAATTTATAATTTAAATTAATTCCCATTAAATATCACTCATATAGGTAAGTGAAGGGGTGATAGGTGTGCTTTTTATCTTCTTTTTTTTTTTTGTTTGCATCCCCGGATCAGTCGAAGTGTACCTCGAGATTAGTTTATAGTCGGATCAGAATCTCTAAAAAAATTATCGTCAACCATTCTAACCTAATATTTAATTATTAGATTATCAATTTGAGATATAATAAAAAAACCACTAATTTAACTACTATGATATGAATACTTTTTTATCATCTCACGGGAAGTGGGCATGTATTCTCTCGCCAGGGGCATAGGAAATTTGGGGCGACACAGAGAACCATTCAAAGCTCATGTGAGGCTAATTTGTCTTACTGTTTATGGAGCCCCACACCTATTAATTATTAAAATTCTATCCCCATGCAGTCCCCCACCCAAATTTCTTTATTGTTTTTTATTTCTCTCTAAACAATGTTCCATTTGATATGATGCAAAATCTTCCAATGAATCAGATGTCCAATTGAAACCATGACCCCAACCCACCCCACCCTAACCCCGCAACGCAAAAAGAAAGAAAGAAAGAAAGAAAGAAAAATCCTCATGCCACTACTTGGGACATGGGATAAAGTTTGATGGGATGATTAAAGGGTGGGTCGGATTGAGAGTTCTCATCAATGGTATGGTGACCGCGTGTTATTCGGGTCTGACTGTGCTTAACCCACCCAGACCAGCGGTTGGATTCGTATATAAAATCTCCGAGGTGGGTAGAGGACCTAAAAGACCAAAGCTCTAATTTACAGTGATATCTCCTCGTATTTAATCCTTTTTCTTTTCACGTAATCGTGAGGCCCTATATGTAGTATTGGAAATGAGAAATCCTCGCCTTGTCAGGAGTTTGAAATCGATAAAGCAGCTAAATTGTAAATTTCCATGTGCTGGCGAAAGTCACAATTGGGCAATGAAACCTGGAATTCCACCCTTTTTCCAATTGCGCTTAGGTCTCATAGATAGCTTCTTTTAGTTGCTTTTTCAGACGAAGAGATTGTGGCTCCGCACCAAGGCCAGCAGTTTGGTTCTAGAAAAATGTAAAAAAAAAAAGAAAGAAAAAAAAGGAGTCAACCATCATATTTACACAGAATTTTCCTTTTTGCCCCCATAATTTGATGGTAAGATCTTATTAGCAAATGATTACTTCTCTTTGACGGAATGTGTTCATTATTAGCTAACCATCAATGGCACCATTATTCCGGGTAGCTCCTCCAGTTTATTTCAGGGTATATCCACGATCCCCTTCCAAGTGGTTAGATCAACTTCCTACAATGACATCTGCACAACGGTCAGTTCATTTAACGACTTGCATGCATAAGATTCCCACCTAATCATCATCGTCTCTATGTACGTGTCACTGGAATGCACCGGCACTGACCAGAAAAGGGGAAAAAAAAAGAGGGAAGAAAGAAACATCTCATTCCTTAATGCGAGCAAATTGAACGGACCAAGCAAAAAGAGAAACCAAGAAATATGCAATTCATACACATTACAAATCCCTTTTACACAAATGTAATAGAATGAAATGGGAAGAGGGAAAAAGGCAAAAGAACAAACGAGATTACAAGCTACACCACCATATAAAAGATTTCGCGGTTTACTGCCCCTTTGAAACTATCATACCGTTGCGCCAGCCATCAAAATACGAGGCTGCAGCTTCTTTTCTCCCTTTTTTTTTTCTTTCTTCTGGTGGAAAAGTAAATTTCAAAAGTAAAAAAAAAAAAGAAAGAAAAAAAAGAGGGGCAATGAACAAGTATTCACAAACTTGACAGCTGTAGACTGATCGGAAGGCATGATGCTAGACACGAAGCAATCGCGGGCATTAAGATCCCCAAAACAGACACTGTTCAATATGAGGAAAACATAAAGTAGCTCGAGGCACAAGCATTCAATATAGGCAGGAGCAGAAGCACTTCTCATATGTTGTGGAGTACCTAGAAGAGGTCGACTTTCTTCTTGTGCATGTCCTGCTTCCACCTTGGCAACTTATAGAAATCTTCTTTAGTCATTCCAAGCACGGTCTGGAACTCCTCGTCGGAGAGATAGGCCTGCAGTTGTGTTGGAGGCAACATGTAAGTTGAAATTGAAATTGTATGCATCAAATGGTTCCGACAATGCTCAAGACATGACTGACCTCTCTCCTTTTGAAATCAATCCCCGTCACCGGGTTATCTGATTTAGACCTCAGTTGGTCATAGCTGAATACCATAGGGGTACTGGTTGTATCGGCCTCATCCTGCTCGGTTTCTTGCTTAGGTTGTGAGTCCTCCACATTAGTGGGTGAGGGGGGAGCAGCTTCCTCTGTTTCCTTGTGCTCCATTACTTCTTGAGACTCTTCTGTCTCAAAAATGAGATAATATTCCACTTTGTGAGAAAATGATGGAGAATAAGTTTATGTGACCAGCATTTGAGATCAGCTCATGTGGCAAATCTTACCAAGTAAAAATTTGTATCAACAAAAGCCAAGTCTACAGAGAACAATTTACTCACCCATGGAACTAATTTCTGATGGGGACTTCTCAGCTGATCTCGTAGGAGATGCGTCAGGTGATTTCTTCTTTGATTCTGCAGCAAGAACGGAAGAAAGAGCTGCAACAGCAGCCGCTCTCTGTGAACCCTGGCCAGTCCCAGACGGCCTTGAAACAGAAGGCTTGCCCACAGAAGATTGATTGAATGCAGAATTTAAGGCAGCTAAGGCCTCAGCTCTTTGCCTAGGGCCACTTCCACTGGAACCATTTGATTTGTCCTGGGCCAAAGAGCACACAGAAATCATATAGTTGGACTGAATTATGAAACTCAATGTAGTAAATAAGGGGGACAAAACATAGCAGGGTAAGCTCAGAGCCTGAAGACATGAGTGGGAGAATCAATTTGGCGTAGCCTTGAGTTTCTGTTTTATCTAGCCTCCATAGAGGTCAAGGTTTAGACAGGTTTACAGATGACTTGCTCATAAGGGCATTGTTTGATTGCATAAGTACGAATTATTACAAGTGCACACCAGCTAGAAAGTGAGATAAGTTAACGCATCAAGATCTCTCACCGTGTAAGAATGTTTGCCAGAAGATGGATTGAATGCAGAAGATAAGGCAGCTAAGGCATCAGCCCTTTGCCTCGGTCCTCCTTGACTGCCATTGGACTTTTCCTGGTTTAGCATCAACAAAAGAAATGTCGGCAAGTCACAAGGCAGAGTCCACTGTTGATAATTAATTGTGCTCTATATGATTGCCTCCTACACTAGAAAGGCCAACAAAGGAAAAGACCCATATAGATGCTGTAATCAAGATAAAAAAGAGATGCAAATTTTTTAGTGCCAAATTCCCTTTCCTCGATCCATTTATCATCCCTCAAGGAATTGTGAAAGTCATGCATTCTCCCGTAGATTGCCACCCAAGCAAAAAACAACTCTAGAGATCATCAGTAAGCACGAGAAGGATGTGATTTCAAGGGAATAAGATAGAAATGTTACTGCAGACTAGTTTCTCCAGAATTTTCCCTCGCCCCCAAATGTTTAGATTTTGTTTTACATTTTGAAGAATTCATAGATACAAATATGAGAATTATTTATGTAGAATGATCTGGCACAAATATTTTGATATTTTACCTCGATAACATGAACTGCTCCAAAGAGCAAAGCAACCTTTTTCTGGAATGAGTTTCCCTGAACCTGCACCACATGCAAATTGTGCAAGAATACTATGAAGTAGTTTGTTTTGTTTCTCCATCTTACATAAAATGCATTCACAAAACAATCCAAAAAGGGTTTCCCATTCCTCTCTCTGATGCCATAACTGCAGAAAAGGACTACCTCATTATTAATGGAAATTGGACATTTTTTCCAACTCCCAATCTGGACCAAAATTTTGAAATTAATTCGCCGGAGGGCGCTTAGTTCAATAGATCTTTCCTACAATTGTCAGTCAGCTTTCTTGGACATAATTTTGCGTGTTTCTCATTATATCATATATCTTCTACTGTACATCTCCTGGTCACCAATGCAATTCTTGAACATCTGTCAATAACATTTTCTCCTCAAAGACGACTTGCTAGGAAGCATATAGGAACTTGACAGGTAAATGATTTTTCATTACAATATAATGTGATGTTTCTCTTCAATCCTTGAGAATTTTGCAATGACTATTCTGCATAAAATAAACTTGGTGAAATGTATCTAACTAGCATGCATAAGCAAAAACTTTTTTCAGTAACTGAGGCATAAATATATGAAGAAAAAGTATTTTTCACCTTTATTTTCTTCAAGAGAAGACACTAATTGTTAAGAGGATGTCCATGGAGAACTATGAAAGAACAAATTGGGGAGCACTTACAATTGTTTTTGCAGAATCCCAAGAAAAGTATGTCGTAAAGAAACATGGTTCATTTCCTTCAGTCACTTTGTATAGGGGCACGTTTGGAGCCAAATTGTCAAGGGATGCAGCCATGTTTATGTATTTCTGCAAAGAGCTCCAGTGATGAATAAAGCAAACCATGCAAGAAAGAAGAACTATGACAAAAGCAATCAATACCTGACCAATATCAAAAGCATTTTGCTTTTCTCTGGAATCTGCTGATTGTCCAACCCAAACAAACACCTCAGCATGAGTGTCCAAAATCAATATATCCTCCGTCAGCAAATCATCTTGTGAAAAGTTGTATACTTCCTCAATCTGCGAACACATAGATTAGGAGGACAGAAGCAAATAACATCATAGAGAATTTTACCATAATAAAACTACGACTCACCTCAAACTTCCCTGTGGAACCCACATAGTGAAAGAAAACACAAGAAAATTAGAATTGAATGAAATTAAATCAATAGACTAAGAAAATCTTAATTAAATCAAATAAGTTGCAAACCCTTTTTAATTGAATATGTAAATAAATGGGGATCCCTCAGGGTCTCCTGAACAGGCTTTTTACTGGTGTAAGTTTGCTTCCCTCCAAGTGCAAACCAGAAGGCCGAGCTTTCTGTTCCTTCCTTTGCATGTTTTAAAGTAGCTCCTGGCTGCATCCAATAGGAAATATATTATAAAAGAAACAGAATCTTGGGCAACCCAAGATCCTATGGAATTTTACCATAGATCACATTTTGTAAAAACATGGGTCCAAAATTCAAAATCTACCTTCGTTAATGGACATAGCAATGCCCTCACTCTACGCATTTAGACTTGTTATCATGGCAATGTTTTGGCCTTTCATGCCAGAAATTAAGTCCGAGCCACTACTTAGAGAAAAATACACATTCAAGATCCTTAATTCCCTCAATGTCATTGTCTACTTTTTCATTAGAAACACCCAAGTCACTACTTAGAGAAAAGTACACGTTCAAGATCCTTTAATTCCCTCAATGTCATTGAGTACTTTTTCATTATAAACAACACAAATAAACAACAGTGCACCAATGGCTTCATGACTTTCATGTCCAAAACCATGTTCAAGCAACATGAACAGACGAGTATGGACCAGTACCAGAAGATTAGTAATAAAACCTAAGCAAAACAAGTAGTCCCACAACTATCCCACAAAACAACAATGATGCATTCTCATGTATCTCAGAAGTCTTAACTCTGGTGGCAAAACAACCATCCCACAAACTATTCATTCAGCAACTTTGCATTGCATATGGGTAAATTGTAAACCCTGTCATGTACAGATCACAGGAACAGAGTATCTATAAGATCTAGTCCAAGCTTCATATGAGGCAGACAGGGCAAGTATGGAAGTGCAAATCTGTGGACATGCTTTGAAGGAAGACATAATAATCATCCTTTTCCCAGTAAAGAAAACTCAAATCACATTTTTGCAAAGAGGCAAACTTGTATTAAGTGAAATATTGTATCCTCAAGCTTTACCTCAAGAATAGTCCATGTCAACAATCATGCTTTCATTGCAACTGCAGTTCTATTATTCTTTGACAGCAAAGCAATACCACGAGCAAGAACAAAAAGCAACCAGACAACATGTACCTTCAGAAATTCAACAACTTTAGCAGCAAGCTGATGCTGCTCAAAGGTGCTCTGACTTCCATGCCAGGTAAACATTGAAGACCCCGATTGCAGAAGGAAACACTCGGCTGAGTTCAGGGATGTTGCCACCTAAGAATTGATAAAGCATATTATTACATTTAGAAGGAAGATAGATCTTATTGTGAACTACACCAGATTATGTCTGAACAGTCATTGGCCTCCTAGCTGAACAGGGATCTAGGTCTTCCATAACAAGATCATTCTCCTCCAGTTCAATCTAACAGCAGTTTAAGAGGACGTGAGTGGTATGTGGAGAAAATTTTCTTCCAACAATTTTATTGAAAAATCTTCCAAAACCTGATGATGCATGTCGCATAGTCAACTCTCTTTATGTAGTGTGGTTGCATATCATTTCCTTCCCCACATTCTTTTGTTCTTAAATAAACACAATCCTATCCTTCTCCTGTTTTGTTTCTTCCTCTCTCAATTTCCCCCATCACACACACATCAATTATCGGACGTACAACAATACAACTAAGATAAACCTCAGTTGCTGCCATTGTAACTATAAACATGTGATAGATTCTATGGTGATATCTACTTTGCATTATTGCAGAAGACAATTGACAGTCCTAAAGAATTTCATCTATTTGATGAAAGAAAAGATGAAGAAGAGAGCAGACATTAATTTTTCTCTTCTGCTTTTTATTTTGTTTTAGCACGAAATATATTACAATGCCTAAACCACCTCAATGCTATCCAAGACATAACCCAGTCCAGCAGTCAAAGTAAAAGAAATGAGATAAATTGCACAAAAGAGTCTAATTTTACAGGACCATTTTGAGTAACGATCCAAAATTGTAAAGGTTCCACTCATCTGCAGAAATACTAAAGATGCACAAAAACCCAGTGCCTAAGATAAGTACTACAGAATGAGGCTTCACATGCTTCAAAATTTGCATAACACTCAATGGAATAGGAACCCACAACTCAATCGTGACATTAATGAAAAATGCCTAATCACTCACTGTTGAAGTTATGAGAGTCATCACAATTATTTTGTACTTGGGGGTCTCAATGTGGATAGGCTTGTAGCATTAAACTTGCACGTACAAGCTTACTGTAGCAACACAATTATTTTATTACATTACCGCATCAACTTGAAGAGCTTTGTTGTTGTGTGTGGAAGTTCCAGATATCTTTATGAGAGCAATACATTCTTGGGTATAAGTTTCATCTGGCAAGCCGCTTTCTGCTACATGTTTCTTGTAACCAGAGCTCAAGCCACCCTGAAGAGAACAAGACGGAAAAGTTTCCCAGTCCTTACAACTTCAGATTATTTATCATTACAAAAATTGTGCTTTCATCAGAGCATGTTATAACCAAGAATGTCATACCTTTAGTACCACCATAGGCTGAAAAAGTGCAACAAATTGTGGTGGCTCTTTTCCTTGATATATACGACCCTAATAAAAAAACTTCCATTACATACAGATTTTTGTTTTGGTACTCAGGTAGAGTGACAATAATATGCACCTGAACTGGTCTCCCCTTTAATGAATTAGACATTGTGGTAGCCAACCTAGCAGCCATCGTTTGGTCCTCCTGAATTGCAAAATATATCATGTTATCCAGGTCCATAGAAATAAAAGGTCTGACATAATACCAAACCAAATGACAAGAAAAGAAGATGCTGTTGAGCAGCATAAAGATAATCCTCTACTAATCTTTATATTCATCTCTCCTTTATAGGGGCAATTCATCTGTACATCTAAATACTTTGAAAACACTTGTTTAAGGATGGATTTTCACTACACATCAATAAGAAACATTCAAAAGATGGATATAACTTAAATTAGAGTATGCTTTGTCCTTCCACATAAATATAGATTTTGGATGCAGGTTAAGGTGACCATGAAAAGATTCTTGATTCTTAGTGTCAAATTCTAGGACTCACATATTCCATGCTTACCTCGATACTATCTTTTCCAATCCAATAGCAAAGAAAGTAATCTTCTTTTCTCTCTCCTGAATGGTATGTATAGAGTGTTATGTAGCAGTCTCCACTATAAAACTTCCCAATATCCTCTTTAGGCAAAGGGGTCTTGGCACTAGCATTTATGCACCACACCTATCGAAAGGGAAAAAAGGAAACATATATTATTTTAAGGATGTGGTTGCAATAGCATGACAATGTATGATAGAGAAAGCTCCATTTACCTCCATCTTTCCACCTCCATCAAGCAGAGGAGGGACTTCCTCATTGACAGGAGTACCTTTAGTCATGCCCTTCACACCACCTCCTTGCTGCTTTAGTAAAGCTGAAAACACATGAAACCAAATTCAGCTTCCAAAATGAGTTGCCGCTAGATTAAAGATAAAGGCTATTACATTCCCCTATTATACCAAGGAAGTAACTTTACCTGCTACTTTTCCTCTACCCTCCTCAGCAGGTACTGCAGATCCTGAAGGCCATGCATCAAATTTGGACTTGAATGCATGTGTTTCATAGCCCTGAATGACCCTGGTTATACGCATAGCTTTTGGCCTCCTTTGGCTACTAAGAAACTCCTGTCCATAAGTTTGGAAATGAGAACATGACACCTGTTTGTGATCTGCTAGATTAATCAGTACATGCACTACCTCAGCTGCTTGGCTGGCAGATTTTCTTTCATCAACTTGAGTTAGACGGCCAACCCAGACAAAAATCTCATCACCACAGTCGAGAAGGAAGCATTTGTTGTTGTCCAACAGGCTCTTTGATATTTCACCTTCCACAATATTCACCTCCCCATTGGTGATGCTACAAGAGAAACAGAAGAATACATAAAAAAAGCAACACGTATTCTTATTGTTCTAGCTTTAGTTCCCCAGAACAAAGATAATAAGTACAGATATTACTGCAAGTACAATATAGAAGGGAAATTGCAATTTAAACAGCATAGTCATAAAGTCAACATAGTGTAAACTTGAAGTATATGCTGGCAACTGATGTCACCATAGCACCAGTTTGACAAAACCAAGACAATCTATTAATGCACTTAGGAAAAAGAAATTGTATTTTAGGATAGCATGCATTCACAAAGTTAACAAAGTGAAAATATGAGACCAATTATTTAAGGATGCACTGATCAACCAGTGAAAGATCAACTACTGCAAAATACAAAAACTTTACAACATCAACTCAATGCAGATAAAGGGTGTGTTTGCGAACTGTTAAGCAGGAAGACTATGCCAATGCAACTACAGGACTACGCTCTTAACCTATCCAAAATGACAATAGAAACCTAGAATCTTGTGGAGAGAAATCAGTGCTTCAGCATTCATGGGATTTCATGGTACACTTCAACATTTTTATGGACAAAGATAGCAATAGAAGATGATCTACCTGTAAAGTTTGGCAGGAGTAGATTCAGGAACAACATCATCATCAGATGTAACCTTTTTCCCAATTGGTGCAAAACCACCAAAAAGCACCCAGAACTCCCCTGAGTCTGATTCTGTATCTAATTTCCCATCATCTAGTATGGTAACCAAAGAGAGACTTTATCAGTAAATACTAAAGAATCAGAAACTACCTATTAATAGGTAATAAACGATGTATGAGACAATTACATGCCTCATTATCAATTACCAACAAAGAAGAGCAATTTCATAAAAAGAGAGCAAAAAATCATCATTAGCAAGTTCTTACCTACAATAGCAACATCACATGTTCCATCATGATATTTCTCCTTCAAAAATTGAATAACTTCCAAAGCTTTAGCCCTTTCCTGGATATTTGAATTTGTGCCGTTGAATTGATAAATTTTATTCTGAGTGTCCAATATAAATACATCATCATGATTTAATGAAGATCGGACAAAAGGGACCTGACAAATTACCAGCAAAAATACTTGATCAACAGAAGTCAACAAGTGAAGGAACTTTGATCCATTGCATTCATGAGGGTTAACAATGAGATCTCCAAACCTGTTTCAATCTCACTACTCTTTTTCCTTTGCATACATAGAGCCGTGTTTCAAACTCTTCTTCCTCAGGTTTCTTAAATCCAGATGCTACACCTCCTTCCAACGGTACAATACAAGGTTTGAAGTAGGATAAGAATTTGTCTGATTCATGGCCTTGAATTTCTCTGTGCTGGACAGCACGCCCACCGAGAGATGCATCAAGTTCAACAGTTTTAATGGCAGCTGTGCCAGCTTCATCCTATGGACAGAATTTTTGGTCCAGGTGAACCATAATTTTAAGCAAAGATAGCAGATTTAAACAATTAAAAGAATATCATAAGACTTACTTGACTTGTGTCTTTTCCAATCCAGAAGTGTATGTCAAACATATAAGCACCTCCCTTGCCAGATATTGTCTGACATGGTCATGAATAATAAGTAAAAGAAACTTAAAAAATGAGAGGCATCTACATCTCAAAACATTTCTGATATAAGTTATCCATAAAAGCAAATGCCATGCTTTATGTCTTCCTTCCACAATTTTAATCTCCAACCCGAAAACAAGTTAGGAGACAGACAAAGAAAAAGAAAAGATTAAAAGGAAACCAAAAAAAAGATTAAAGTAAACAAAAAAATGCTCTTCTTTCTGGCATAAATTGCATTTTAGATTTGGCATGAAGCTTAGTTTCTATATAAAGTTATATTATCTAGAAAAGTGACAAGGGAAACTATCTTTACAAATAATTGTAAATGTCCACATCAAAATGATTCTCTCAAGTCCATCATGTTCTCAGACCAGGAGAACTGATGCTTCATTTTGATAGCTTTTACCGCTTCCATGTACTGATATATCGACAATTTCATGAATGGTAAATGGACTTCCATCAGATCACAAAAACTATTGGCAAGATTTCCACTTGACGCTAAAGTCAGAGTTTGTGAAAAGTTAAAGCTTCTGCTTCTCCTTTTTTCACTTGGGAAAGTTAAAAATTAGGCAAACCTGCAACACAATGTAAGAATCCCCAGAGTAGAATTTCCCATGTTCTGACTTAGGCAGAGAAACTGGCTGAAAATTCTCGATTCGCCAAATTTCAGTCCCACTAAAAGCTGTTAAGGTCCATAGAAGACATAAAAGTGACTAGCTTACAAAATCTTACAAATAAATGAAGATGTTAGTAACCATTCACATTGTGCTGTTTCCAGTAAAATCGAAAGTGTGGAGTATATAAATACAAAAGGATACACTCTTTGGCCAGCTCCCTGAAAAGCAGGATCAAGAATTTTTCCCGAGCTAGACATCTTTTGTGGTTCTTATTTTTCCCTTCTTTTTCAGAAGCGACAGATGATTTCCCCTAACAGTTGGCTCCAGTGACTGAACGTCTATGATAACAAACTGCAAAAGCACAAAACAGAACATATCACAAAATGCATGCTTGAGCAGCTCAATGCATTCATAGGGTGGGATAAACAATTCGCAAAACTGAACAGACAAATTCGGCAAGTATGAACCTTATTTGGTAGATCAGTAGAAGAGATATTAACTTTAAGAACAAAAGAGAAGCACCAGTAGAGGGAAAGAAGGAAAAGGTATGCTGAAGCACCATAAACAAGTGTAGCTATAATCATTCACACATACAACACCCTTAGCTAGCGAGATGTCCATACAGTGGAAGACATCATTCTCTCATAGTCATACTTCCTGACAATGAATAGATTGGATAGCCAATCTGGAAGAAAAAGGACTAAGCTGTTGCAAATGTCTGGGAAAGGCAAATGCATCATATAAGTAACTGCCAGATTTGAGGTATTGAGCAGTATAGTTCCTACAGTGCTATGCATCAGCTAACAAGCAGCACATGCATACTTGCCAGCACAGTTCGCTCTCTATGAGTATGGCTTCCAAAACCTCTGTTGCTTCTGATGTTATCATCTTGTTTATATGATCCAAAAAGTTTATGCCTGCCCAGGTATCAGACTGAAAATTTTATGGATCTTATTAACTTTCTCAATCCCATTTCTGCATTTATTGTATTAAACATAGCTTTCATCTTTTTCAATCCCCATGCCAGAATCTATTATCCTAATGAATGGTCTTGAGTAGGCAGGAATTCCACGGTCTTCCTCAGAACTCTTCACTGCCTGTGCATTACTAGTTTTTCTTATGACCTAATCCAACATCTCTCTTAGGTTAACGGAGCTTGAATGTGGAGGACTTCTCCATGGTTGAAAATTAAGAGCAATGCTCAGATAGCTCCCCCTTCAGCCTTCTGATGCAGCACAGCATCTCTTTTCCCAAGTTACTAGGGTTTTCATCAACACAGACTGATTAGCATTTTCATGCGCATGAACAACAACCTGATGAGTTTCACATCTGCTCAACCTAACGATTTTACTTCCAACTTCAGCATAAACTTGTTAAATGACAAGAGGCATCGAGACAATACAGTCTGGTCATGGCTCGTACTGTTAACTCCCAAGCCCAAAAATCCCATTATTCTTCAACTTGTGAAACAATTCCAATGATACAATGGTGATAATATAATCTCCATATAGCTCAGCAGCTTCAGTACTTGCGATTGCAAGATTTAACCGAGAGAATTGCCGAGCCTTCAAATTGCCTTTGGCCAGTTAAATGAGACTCAAACGCGAGCATAGACAACACTTGAATCCTCATTAGCAGCTTCACTTGTGCAATTTCTCAGTAGCCAGAGGAAGGAATCATTTGACTCTCACAGAAATTTTATCGAGGCAGTGATAGACATCGTCCAAAGACATTCTTGTCTGAATGATACCCCTGAGAATAGAATCTTATGATAGCAAAAGAAATTCAAGTGGCAAAGTAAGTACTAAACTGATCCTTGAAGCAAAAAAAGAATATCTATTGCTTGTTGAATCATATCTTCAGGAAAAATATACATCTGGAAAAGATGAATTTAAAAAACAAAAAACACAGGCATGCGATCAGACAACCAAAGAACGCATAAAAGCAGGCCGTGATCCATCAGATCAGAGGACAAAGTGGAAAGCAAAACGGAAGGATCAAAATCGGGGTACGGCACCCGAAGAACACAGCCATCAAGGTCAAACAATCATCCAGAACTCCCAACCTGAGCTAAGAAAAACGATGGCCAATATCAAACGAGAAATCACAGCGAAGTTCAGAACGAACCGAGGGAGATCTACACGCAGGCGGCACGACAGGAGCTCGCGGGTCCGATCGGACAAGGCTGAAATGGAGGAGCTATGAGGAGAGCAGGTGTCCAGAGGCATCACCTGGTGGAACTCTCTCCTCGACGATTGTGAGTTCCGATGAGAGGGAGGCGATTACGGGCTGGAAATGGAAGTGTGATTATCGATGGTGCTGCAGAGGGTGAGGGAGAGGGAGATGGGAGTGGGAGGAGTTTCTCTAGCTTTTCTGAGGCTTTTGAGATTTGGAGTTGCAGAGAGAAAAAAGGAAACGAAATGATCAAACCCGAAGCAACAGATAGAGAGAGAGAGAGAGAGAGAGAGAGAGGGAGGGAGGGAGGGAAGGGGAGCTGAGTTGGGCTGGCACTGGCAAGGCAGGCAACAGTCGTTATTGATATTTAAGGCAAAGATTCGGCCACTGTTATTTGTTTAAGGCCTTCCTTCCCCTCTGCTCCGCCGGACTATTGCCGTTGAAAGGAAATATGGATAGATAGGAATGGATTTTCCTTTTCCCTTTTTCCCCCCAAAAAAAGGAAAGGGAAAAAATATATAACTCACGGATATTTTATTTCAGTTTTTCCCAAAAATAAATTAGAAATTTTCGGTTTTTTCCTTTTTTTTCTTTTTGTTCTTCGTCTCTCGCGCGCGTTCTGAATTCATGCTTGTGTTATTTATAGGATAAATAAAAATAGAAAAATCTTCTTCTTAGTTCTTATCCTCAAATTTTAAATATAATACATATGAATCCAGAAATTACACTGTTGCTTACATAATTCCGTCATACACTAAGACTGCTCTGCTGGCCAGCATCTGGGGACATCGGTGTGGGCCCGGTCGCCCCGCCACGGTCAACAAAAAGGAGGGAAGGATTAGATTTTAAAGAAACTCTGCGATTACTTTATTTAACTTTTGGGTCGGAACACTTTTTACCGTCGGTGCGCTGTGCAGCAGCTGCCTGCGGGGCACCACACAGCCTCTTCATTTGCCGAGCCCAAAGGCAAAAACCACTCTTTTTGTTATGTTATTATTTATTTACTTGTGAGCCCCGGAAAGGACCTCTATATAAAAAAGGGGCCCGGTCCGGGTGTCACACGAAAAAATAGTACATATCCTAGAATTTTCGAGTAAGCTGAGATATTAGTTCGTGCAGTGCCGGCACGAAAATATTGAAAAATTAAAAATTAATATAAATTTTAGTTTAACATGTCAATTATAGCACTAAAACATTATTTTCAAATTCATAATTATTTAAATTTATTTTTATAAATAATTAATTTATCTAATTAGAGCTGTCATAAACCACCTGAAACACGAAGCATTCGTGTCTTGGAAAAACTGGAGAAAAAAAAGGTGTTTACAAATATCTAGATAAATATATATTCAGTTGTGAATAATTAGGAGATTATTTCATAAATCCTAACCGTAACATTATATATTAATATATATTCATTAATTAAGATTAAAGATCAAGTAAAAAAAAGATTAAAGATTCTGGAGATGAATCTTGAGTAGACCTATTTTATTTTTGGAATTTCACTTAGCGTTGAGATTCCTCTTTGTAAGACCAAGAAGAGGGTTGTCGAGTATTTCCTCGGATTTAATCAGCTAAAAAGAAAGAAAACAATAGTGAAATTTCCCAAATAAAGATTTTCCGATCTAAAAATTCAACAGGCATCCCTAGCTGGGCTGGGAGATATCACAAAAGGGGAGAGGCCGGCTTGGCCGGTCACTGCGTCCTGAGGCCGAAAACGACGTCATAGGAACTGTACTCCTTTACTCATGGACACGTCACCCCCCACCCCCGGCTTCGTTCGCCCATATTGTTGGTAGACTCTTATCGATCGTGTCGACAAAAGCCAACACCATGGGACATTGTTGTACCCATAGTTTTTAAAATCAGACCGGGCCGAGAACCGATTAAGGTATGGGTTCATGGGTCGGACCGGAGTTCAATGGATTGAACCGCATGTTTAATAAATAATATTAATAATATAATATTCTAATAAATTGATATAATATTATAATTTAACTATAATTTATAATCAAAATCATTAATATAGTTATAATATTTGTCCCAAATTTAACATAAAATATAAATATAAATTTAGTAAAATAAAATAATTATATTATAATATATTTTTATTTTTAAATTGGTCAGTTTTCTCATCGGTTCAATTAGATTTATTGGTTCGAGCAAAAACCGGCCGGTTCAATTCAATTTGACCTTATTTAAATTATAATTGAATTTTTTGTGAGAACCGGATTGGGTGAGTGACCGGTTCCCGGTCGAACCAGTCCAGTTTTCAAAACTATGGTTGTACCCCGAATAGGCGTACTTGAATCCTTCTAATGCAGAATTACACCGAGACTATATGGCATTATCGAAAACATATACATTTGTCCAAATTCGAATTCAACCTTATTTTCATTCATGACCAAAAATACATTATTTTATGAAATAGAAAATGCAACCCACCTAGGCATTGACCGGCCGACCGAAAACATTATTTTAATGATTTGACTGGGAAGTATGCCAAGAATCCGATAAGCATATTGATCATTTGTGGGAACTCGGAATTATGCTATGGAGAGAATTAACTAAATCGTACAGCACAAATTTTATGTTTTCCAATTAGAAGATGCAAGCACAGGGCGGCGCCGGCCATTCGTCGGCCGGGCCCAGCCTGACTTCCTCGAACCAATCCTGACTCCATCTCTCTCTCTCTCTCTCTCTAGACTTGACAGAGACTGGTGACCAAGAAGGAATGGAGGATGAAAGTAAAAAGGCCGAAGAGTCTAATTGGTGCAAACTGATAATGGACCCAATATTTTTGGTCTTTCATCAAGGTCATTACTACCGCAACAAATCCAATCCTCCATCCATGGATTTCAGCCTGAGTTCGAGTTGCAACAATCATGTTCTTGAGGCAACATGTCAGCCGCTCATTATCGTCCCGTCCAAAGACTATGAGAACAAAGTTTCACACCCACCATTGATCTCAGTGGCTCCGTCGTTTTCAAGCCTTGGGCTTCAGAGGAGATGTTGTATATTGCTTCCGTTCCCGAGGAATAGGTAATCAGCAGCGAGTCCTGCATCAGCGCCATCAAACTATCCTCAATAGGAAAAAGTGATACGAGATGCTCTCCTTAGACGAGACCCCATTTACTTCTTGCAAACTCCCGAGCAGCTTTGCCCGACGAAGTGTCTTTCTTTGTGCCTATGAATGGCAGAACGCTGAGGTCCATGGCAGTAGTGCTGTGGCAAGCATTGGCCTTTTGCTCTTTCCAGCAGCAGACACCAAGCATTGGAAAAGCCTTCTGTTGCAGCCCCATTCACCGAGGAAATATCTGTCTGGCCTCAATTTTGATCCACTTGATTACGATTCAACACAAGCACAAGAAAAGAATCACAGACAGTTTGGAAAATTTTTCTTGCTTCGAGCAACATCGACAACAACAAGGGAATTTCAGAATGATGCAAACTCAGGAAAGAACACTGGCAATAAAACTACACGTTAGAGGTGCCAAATCATGCCAGCCTGATCTTATCAGGCCGTGCCAGCACAGCCCTTTAGAATATAGGGCCGGCAAGGCATGGCACAATAAGCCAATATTGGCCTTAGACAGGCTCGATAGTACAATAATCTCCCTTGATCACGGTTTATCTGCAACAAGAAGTAAGCACACGAATGGGACTTCTTCTATCATTCAATAGTGTTTGATAGTCTGTTAGGTTTTTATTTTAATTTTCCTAATCGGACTATCGTGCTAGCGTAACCCAGAAATCATCAGGCCCAACACACCCGATAAAATTACTGGGTTGTGCCGCCACGGCATGATAAGCCCCGGCCCAGGCACGGTGTTATCGTGCTAGGTTCGTGTAGGGCTATCATGCCGGAGCAGATTTTGCTAGGTCTACTTCACATTCAGGAAATTCTTGGCTTAGTTTACTGAATATAACATTCCTCATCCTTCACAGAGGCTTCCAATGGTCATCACAAGCGTGTTGAAGCTGTCCGACCATCAGAGCCATCCCAGCAGTTGATTACTAGCCTACTGTGGACAATGGTTGCATAAAAGCCGCTCTACAGTTTCCACAACCATCCCACGCTATACAATACAGCAAGCATTAGGTGATAGAGATCCGACTTGTGTATGCATAAACAAAGAACCATGCACCAGAGAACCCTCGCCTGTATCTCCAATGAACCAAAACCTTGGTTCAGGCTCAATCACAACGCATAAAACGTCAACTAACAACTCTGTCCCTTGGCAACTTCAGCAGCCATAATACCTTCAAAACACCTACACAGATAGCTTGTTCAACCAGTGAATTTCCTCCTGATCATTCTGATAGAACTTGCAGGCCAAGATTGTGCTCTATGCATTCAACGTTTTGATCTTTTTATCCAGAAGCTGAAGTTCAAGAAATTTCTCGAGAAGGTAGGAGCTTTGCGGCAGGATCAGAGCGTGTTCCTTGGCAAAAGAGAAGAATAGCAGATCCAAGAAATGAAATTTCCATGAGGAAGTCTCATTTTTCTATCAATTTCCTACACCATTATCAACTGCATTCCAAGGAACAGTTACGCTAAAATTTGATACGACTCGAATAGAAGAAGGCACAATCCGCTCACAACTCCCCCAACAATGTTGGTCAGATAACTCTTCCATTTTTCAGCTACGAATCGTTGAAGCAAATCAAAGCAGCAACAGAGAAAATCCAGACTTTTTAGGTTTAGTCAACAGGCTTACAGTGAAGGACTTCGCACTGAGTCTCTTGCTCATCCGCTACCCCTTTCTCCGTCTGCTTCCCCTTCTTCTTCAGTAATTTGGGCCGAGGCTTCATCGGCTTTAAAAACTGAGCCTGCAGCCTCACCATCTCCCTCAAAACCTTAATCAGTTCCCTCTCGATCATCAGTCCATTGGGATCAATCACTCTCAGAGCCCTAGCAACAGCCTCCATTGTGCTCACGCACCCACCGTAAGGCTCCTTCCTCAGCACCAGCTGGGAGTCGTATATACTTCCGCCGCTGACGTTCTCGTCGTAGTCGAAGTCCAGGCACACCCGGACTGCGAACTTCGACAGGAACTCTTCGCTTGCTGAAACCATCTCCTTTGCGTGCTTCCACGTGGCGTCGATAGCGATGAGGACTGGGGGATCGGCAGCGTTGCCGAGGAGACCAGAGGAGCGGAGCTGAGAGAGTGAGAGGAAGGGAACGGAGGAGCAGGACGGTGGGAAGAGGTAGATAGCGGGATGGGACTGGTCAAGAAGAGGGCAGAGACCCGGCCTCAGGCGGCGGTGGACAAGGATCGTGGAGTTGAGGAGGCATTTGGAGAGGACCGGGACGGTGGAGAGCTTGTGGCGGGACTCGTGGGGATGGTGGAGTATAACGACCTGCGCGGCCGTTGGGATTGGTTGCGCCGGCAGGACGTGGCAGAGGCAAACTGGGACTGGGCGGTCGCAGGCAGAGCAGCCACGGCGTTGCGCGGGCGGAGGCGACGCTGCGGCGGCTGTGGGGATCGCTTCTGAGTCCATAGTGATCGGACTGCAGTTTCGAGCCTTTTTTTGGGCCTTTGGGCTTCGCATCTACGGCCTTTTTCATTGTTTTCCCGGGAAAAGTTACATCATCCTATATTTATTCTTTAGTCCCTGAAACTTTACTCTTTCGCTTTGCTGCAGAAGAAGAAGAAATAAAGGCTCAATGGCCGGCGATTCGGGCAGCCTGGTCCGGCCCGAAATAAGTTAAATAAATGTTGTAAAATTAAATTTAGATTTTTCAGGCCGTGTCAAATATTGCTGGGTATAAGTCGCCACATCCATATTATTAGGGCTTCGGCTTCATGGAAGTGAGGACTGGAGAATGCATGTATACGTTCTCTTCAAGAAGTTGAGTGAAGTTGGGAGAGCAAATGCGGATGGATCGTACCTTTTCGTGGTCTTCCTAACCAACGACAAGAAACATGCATGTCTGTTCTTGCTCCAAACTCCTGTAAATTTTGATTTACCCTTCAACTAATCGTTGACTATGTAACTCATGCTGGGGGTGGGTTGGCATGATCGGAAGATGTAGATTTGACAAGATTTAACTTTTCTGTGCTGGGGTTTTGCAGTTATTATTTCAGTCGTCAGTGTTGATCTGTAGTTGTTGCTAAATGATCTGTCGCTGTCGTAATCCTTAATACATTCTCGGAGCCGTTGATGGCCGTGCTTGAGCTCAGCCGGAGGTCCGATCAGGCTCAGGCGTCAGGTTTCGCCTTTACCGCCAGCTAGAAAGCTGCTCCTGCGGGCTACTCTTGATCTTCGTTCGCTTGCTTCGCTCATTTATCGTGCCTCCATGTCTCTGTGGACGTTGAAGAGAAGGTCCATGGGCCTCCACCGGCCCATAAAAGGAGATAGTGGACTGAGGTGGGCCCAGGTGAGCTTTTCTTAATTATGTGAGATGGGCCAGTCTGGGCCCAAAAAAGGGTCGATTGAGCTTCTCCAGCCTCTCCACCTTCTCTGGCAGCACAATGAGGGAACACTGAGAATTTGACTGAGACAAGGTAAAATTGACAAACAGATAGGCGGAGCAGGTTAGCAAGAAGAGCCCTTTTTTTCCACCTTTGGACGAATAAAAAGGAACCATAAAATTTTTAAAAATTTAAAAAAGAAGGAGAGAGAAAAAAAAACTTGATATAAGTATTAAATTCAAAAATTTTTTATTTTAAATTATTGATGATATCATGATAATGAACCTTATCAATTTGTACAACATGAGCATTTACTATATGGTATAGAAGTGGGAAACGTGGTCCCATCCGCGGCAGCGGAAAATATCAATTCCCTTTTCACGAGAGACGAGGGCTCAATCACAAGAATCTTTACGATGCTTCCCTTTGTAAGAAAAATCTCAGACACTGCATCCCGTCTCACTCGTCATCCAGTCGCTGCTCTCTCTCCTCCCTAACACTACCCCGCGAGAAATCCCCCCCAGCCAATCAGAGTTCAGGAAATCCCATCACAATGACCCGAGTAGATAGAGGGAGAGTCGCGCAGCCCCTACCGCTGTCCTCTTGTCCTCCCCGGCTTGGAGGGGCAAAGCTCGACCGCAGGAAATTAACTCCAAATCATCACTGTGCTGACTCAGCAGGCTGCCACGCGTCCCTCGCGCCGTCCACTAACTGCACAGACCTTCCAACTTTCTCACTGCACTGTCCTTCTGCTTCTGCACAAAAATATAAGCCCTTCCAGCACCGGGAAGGAGGAGGGAGGAGACTTTACAGAAGAGGAGGCAGCAGAGCAATTCTCCTCTGCACCCTTTTCTTAGGTTTTCTGTTTCTGTTGATTGTGTAATTTCTTTTGCCAGTTGAGGAGGCATTGAGGGGATTCCAATGGCATCCTTTCTATCTTCTGCATTCACTTTGCCAACCTCGAAGGCTGACCAGATATCCTCAATTTCCCAGAAGCATTACTTCCTTCACTCTTTCCTACCCAGGAAGACCCACGGTAATGGCCCCGCGAAGTCCCTTATGAGGGTGAAATGTGCCATGGTTGGCAACGGCCTCTTCACGCAGACCACGCCAGAGGTTCGCAGGATTGTGCCCGAGCGTGATCAGAACCTCCCGACGGTGAAGATCGTGTACGTGGTCCTCGAGGCCCAGTACCAGTCCTCCCTCTCTGAGGCGGTCCAGGCCCTCAACAGGAACAGGAAGTACGCCTCCTTTGAAGTTGTGGGCTACTTGGTTGAGGAGCTTCGGGATGAGAACACGTACAAGACATTCTGTAAGGACCTCGAGGATGCGAACATCTTCATCGGGTCGCTGATCTTCGTGGAGGAGCTTGCTCTGAAGGTGAAGGCTGCAGTTGAGAAGGAAAGGGACAGGCTTGATGCGGTCCTTGTGTTCCCTTCAATGCCTGAGGTGATGAGGCTGAACAAGCTGGGGTCTTTCAGTATGTCCCAGCTCGGGCAGTCGAAGAGCCCTTTCTTTCAGCTCTTTAAGAAGAAGAAATCATCCGCTGGGTTTGCTGACCAAATGTTGAAGCTTGTGAGAACGCTGCCCAAGGTCCTCAAGTACCTCCCGAGCGACAAGGCCCAGGATGCTCGGCTTTATATATTGAGTCTCCAATTCTGGCTCGGCGGCTCCCCTGATAACTTGCAGAACTTTTTGAAGATGATCTCCGGATCTTATGTTCCTGCTTTAAGGGGGACCAAGGTCGAGTATTCAGACCCGGTCCTGTTCCTGGATAGCGGGATTTGGCACCCTCTGGCCCCATGTATGTACGATGATGTTAAGGAATACTTGAACTGGTATGGGACCCGCAAGGACGCGAATGAGAAGCTCAAGGGGCCCGATGCTCCAGTGGTTGGGCTAGTCCTGCAGAGGAGCCACATTGTTACAGGAGACGATGGCCACTACGTAGCCGTCATCATGGAGCTGGAGGCGAGAGGAGCTAAGGTGATACCTATCTTTGCAGGTGGGCTTGACTTCTCTGGACCAGTGGAGAAGTACTTCATTGATCCTGTAACTAAAAAGCCCATGGTGAACTCGGTGGTTTCCTTGACTGGTTTTGCCCTCGTGGGAGGACCCGCCAGGCAGGACCACCCGAGGGCAGTGGAGGCACTAAGGAAGCTCGATGTGCCTTATATTGTGGCTCTGCCTTTGGTGTTCCAAACCACTGAGGAGTGGCTCAACAGTACCCTGGGGCTTCACCCTATTCAGGTGGCTCTTCAGGTTGCTCTTCCTGAACTTGATGGAGGCATGGAGCCTATTGTGTTTGCTGGTCGGGATCCTCGAACAGGTAAGTTGATGATCTTATTCTTTTGGTTGAAATTTAATTGGCATTGCTTAGTTCACATAATTCACATTCTTGAATATCCTCATTTTTACTGCTCTTAGTGTAGAAATGTTTTTGGGTATTCTGCTTGAATGACAGTGATATAGATGTGAAAAGAAGTGCAAATGACACCGAACGCTGTTATTTTGCTATATCTAATTTTCGGTTCTTTCTTCCATTTATTTTGCCTAGTCAAAATCAAAATAATTTTTAGAGAGAATAGCTTGATTTACCTTGATTTTTCTGCAGGAAAATCGCATGCTCTTCACAAGAGAGTTGAGCAGCTCTGCACCAGGGCAATCAGATGGGCTGAGCTGAAAAGGAAGTCCAAGGTGCTTCACTTCTTTCCCTGATCTTTTCCCTTTCTTGAGTTTTGATCTGTTACCATAAACATATTTTGCAATGGTATTCCAGGATGATCATGTAAGAAATCAGTTGGAGTTCCTTTTCATTTCCTTCTCTTTTTCTGCTGTTGCTCTGAATAAAGTCAGTTCATTGGCCTGCTTTGCTCTTTCCATCAAGTTGCTTTGTTTCTTTGGACTGTTTATCTGAAGGCTCCAAATCAATACATATAATTCCAAGTCCTTATATGCATTTTATTCCTGAAATCAGACGGAGAAGAAACTTGCCATCACTGTCTTCAGCTTCCCTCCAGACAAGGGTAATGTTGGAACGGCTGCTTACCTGAATGTGTTTGCCTCTATCTTCTCTGTGCTCAAAGACCTCCAGAGGGATGGGTACAATGTTGAGGGGCTACCTGAGAAGGCTGAAGACCTCATTGAGGATGTGATCCATGACAAGGAGGCCCAGTTCAGCAGCCCAAACTTGAATGTTGCTTACAAGATGAGTGTTCGGGAGTACGGAAAACTCACTCCTTATGCCATGGCACTGGAAGAGAACTGGGGCAAACCTCCCGGCAACTTGAACTCTGATGGGGAGAACTTGTTGGTGTATGGAAAGCAATATGGGAACATCTTCATCGGAGTTCAACCCACATTTGGGTATGAGGGAGATCCCATGAGACTGCTTTTCTCAAAGTCAGCGAGCCCCCATCATGGATTTGCCGCTTACTACTCATTTGTGGAGAAGATCTTCAACGCTGATGCTGTCCTCCACTTTGGTACCCATGGCTCTCTTGAGTTCATGCCTGGGAAGCAAGTGGGAATGAGTGATGTTTGCTACCCTGATAGTCTTATTGGGAACATCCCCAATGTCTACTACTATGCTGCAAACAATCCATCTGAGGCTACCATCGCTAAGCGCCGGAGCTATGCTAACACAATCAGCTACTTGACCCCTCCAGCAGAGAATGCAGGTCTTTACAAGGGGCTGAAGCAGCTGAGTGAGCTAATCTCATCTTACCAGTCACTCAAGGACACTGGGCGTGGTCCACAGATTGTGAGCTCAATTATCAGTACTGCTCGGCAATGCAATCTTGATAAGGATGTGAAGCTTCCTGAGGAAGGGGAGGAGATCTCAGCAAAGGAAAGAGATCTTGTTGTTGGGAAGGTTTACTCCAAGATCATGGAAATCGAGGCAAGGCTCCTGCCTTGTGGGCTCCATGTAATTGGTGAGCCTCCATCAGCTATGGAGGCAGTTGCAACACTTGTCAACATAGCAGCCCTCAACCGCCCCGAGGATGGGATATCTTCACTTCCGGCTATTTTAGCTGAGACGGTTGGGAGGGACATTGAGGATGTTTACAGAGGGAGTGACAAGGGAATCTTAAAAGATGTCGAGTTGCTTCGTCAGATCACAGAAGCTTCACGTGGGGCTATCTCAGCCTTTGTGGAGCGGACAATCAACAAGAAGGGCCAGGTTGTAGACGTGGCTGATAAGCTGACCTCAATCCTTGGATTTGGGATTAACGAGCCATGGGTCCAGTACCTGTCCAACACTAAGTTTTATAGAGCTGACAGGGAGAAACTAAGGGTGTTGTTCGAGTTTCTCGGGGAGTGCCTTAAGCTTGTAGTGGCTGACAACGAGCTCGGAAGCTTAAAGCAAGCCCTTGAGGGTAAATATGTGGAGCCAGGGCCTGGTGGAGACCCCATCAGGAATCCAAAGGTGTTGCCTACAGGAAAGAACATTCATGCACTGGATCCGCAGGCCATTCCCACCACAGCAGCAATGCAGAGTGCAAAGGTTGTCGTGGATCGGCTGATTGAGCGACAGAAGGCTGATAATGGAGGGAAATATCCTGAGACGATCGCTCTTGTGCTCTGGGGAACTGATAACATCAAAACATACGGTGAGTCATTGGCCCAGGTCTTGTGGATGATTGGTGTGAGACCGGTTGCAGATACCTTTGGTCGAGTCAACAGGGTTGAACCTGTCAGCCTTGAAGAGCTCGGGAGGCCCAGGATTGATGTTGTGGTTAACTGCTCTGGGGTCTTCAGAGACCTCTTCATCAATCAGGTACAGCTCTTACATTTAAAAAATAGCCATAATTGTTCCGTAAGATTAAGCCCGCTATATCAGATGTTTAATATATAATTACAATATTGCAGATGAATCTGCTCGACCGGGCAGTGAAGATGGTGGCAGAACTCGATGAGCCAGAAGATCAGAACTACGTGAGGAAGCATGCTCTGGAGCAGGCCCAAGCCCTTGGAATTGAAGTCAGGGAAGCTGCCACTCGGGTTTTCTCAAATGCATCGGGTTCCTATTCCTCCAACATAAACCTTGCAGTCGAGAACTCGTCATGGAATGATGAAAGGCAGCTCCAGGACATGTATCTGAGCAGGAAGTCATTTGCGTTCGATTGTGATGCCCCTGGAGCAGGAATGACTGAGAAGAGGAAGGTCTTCGAGATGGCCCTGTGCACAGCCGATGCCACCTTCCAGAATCTTGACTCATCCGAGATCTCCCTAACTGATGTGAGCCACTACTTCGACTCAGACCCAACAAATTTGGTTCAGGGCTTGAGGAAGGATGGGAAGAAGCCCAGCGCTTACATTGCTGATACCACAACGGCAAATGCTCAGGTGAATATGTTCGAGAGCTATTCAGCTAAGGCTCCATTCAATGTTTTTCCCTTGAGAACAGAAAGGTCACCGCGGATGGATTTCTTCTTACTAAATTAGATGAAAATTGAAAAATTGCAGGTTCGGACACTTGCTGAGACTGTTAGGCTTGATGCTCGGACGAAGTTGTTGAACCCAAAGTGGTATGAGGGTATGATGTCCAGCGGGTATGAAGGGGTTCGCGAGATCGAGAAGAGGCTTACAAATACAGTCGGGTGGAGTGCAACTTCCGGACAGGTGGACAACTGGGTCTACGAGGAGGCAAACTCAACTTTCATTCAGGATGAGGAAATGCTGAACAGGCTTATGAAAACCAATCCAAACTCCTTCAGGAAATTACTGCAGACATTCTTGGAGGCAAACGGTCGTGGGTACTGGGATACTACACAAGAGAACATTGAGAGGTTGAGGCAGCTATACTCAGAGGTGGAGGACAAGATTGAAGGGATCGATCGGTAAATAGTCTCTAGATCAAATGTGGAAGCTATCGATGTGCATTATTTTAGCAGAGATGTAGAACTTGTGCTGATTCAGTTTGAGCCCCATCTCTCTCCGGTTTACGGATAGATGTAAAGATTTTCTGGGGAGAAATTGTGCCGTTACACTTTCCGGACAAAGTTCTCTCGTAATCTTACTCATCTCTGAGGTTGGTCTTTCCAATCTATGTTATGTTTTGCTCTGAACAGCAACTCTACAGCTTCACTTAGGATCCATATCGAAACTCAAGAAAGATCAGTGGTAGCTTTGAAATTAGATGTTTCTTGTTGAATAGATTATGACGTTCGAGCAACGAAGCTTGTAAACAGAGCATTTTTCTTATTATGTATTTACTCGGAAAATGGAGAGGTGAAGCCACCTATAATTTCTTGAGGGAATTTGCAGTCTGTAAACGAATGGTACAGTGCACATCTACAAAAAGGGGAGGCAAAGTAAAAAAAAAAAATTCACCCTCGAGGTAAGAATCGGAATCGGAATCGGAATAGGAAGGAGGCGTTCTTAGAACTGTTGATTGAAGCACTGCCCTTTCCTTGGCTCTGATCAGCTAATGGGCTATAAATCCATTTCCATGTCATCCACAAGTGACCTCATAATATTCAAACTAGCTCCATCAAAAGAGGATCTCCTTCCGCCATTACTCGTATAAGCTTAATGAAGTCTTGCTCGCTTGAAACATTCCATGGGTGAACCGCTGGTGCTTGAGCAGAATAGAACGTCGAGTTAATACTAGAAGGCGGTTTTCTCTTGTAGACCATTCTACTAAATACCGGGTCAAAATTCTGGGGTGAGTCCATTGACATGAAGAACATCGGGATTGCGACCTTGTGATGGATTTCTAGGTTACCAACTAAGTTCACGAGATCAGCAAAATCGGCCACTAGGTGCCTCGGGATGTAGAAAACCTCGGAGTTGCATATTGTGAGGCTGTGCTCGCTCTTCATGGCCTCTTTGAAGCTCACCTGGAAGTGGACAGGCATCATGCTGACAACCTTCTTTACAAGCTTTGCCTGTTTCGAGAACCACTCCGAATTGCCATTCGTTGAAACAGTTGTCCATGACTTCAAAACCTGAATTCCAAATTAGCTGGTAACTAAAGGGAACCAAGAAAGAACATATACACTTCACAGAGAATATGACTTACCTTGTCAGTAATCCACAGTTTAGTCTTGTCTGCTTGCAGCAGGTTCCAGTAATTTAGAATCGTATCATCATGAAGGAAGAGAAACCCCTCTGCACTGGTAAATCTATTGAATATTGTGGGCAGGCACCTACAAATGGAGTCAGAAGTATGAGCAACAAGGAAGAGATGAAGCTTTTGCCTATACTGAGACTGCAGCTTTCCACCAAGTCATCACAAGATAGAAAGTATGTTTCCGGAGTCAAACTCTGAAGAATTACAAGATCCTGATGAAGTAACATCTATGACCACCATGACCACAAGTACCTAAATTGGCAATAATGAAAGCAGCACGTGTAAGTGAAACTTACTTGTACACTTGATCTAAGTGCCCTTCTTCAACAAGAAGCTCGGAATTTTTCTGCTCCGACAAGATTACCACAGTTCTAAAGATCCGCCCATAAAGCAATCTCCATTCAAGAGCAGTGCGCTCCACTGGTCCACTGCAGAACATGACAAGCACCACGTTCCCAAAATATTTTCTCCAACGAATCAAATTTCCAATCTCGTAATTAACAGTCCCTGCCTCCTCAACCCCAAGATGAACTGAAGGCAACTTCCGAGGAATGAACTCCTTCCGATCACCATGCCCAATTGTTGCCCTAGGTCGGTCTAGTTCTAGGGACATCAACCTAGGTTGTTGATACCCGACAGCAAGCAAGTCCTGGAGCCAAGCAGCAGTGAACTTGACGTCCTTCTCGGTCCAAAATCCCTCCTCAGCCATACTGTAGCTCAGCTCAAGTACCTTCTCAAACAACCTGTGCTTGCTTGATCTCCATGAGACCAAGAACTTAACTAATCGCCCAACATTAACATGGAGATCTTTCTCTTCAGAAAAAGGATATGCCTCAATTCTATCATACCGATGAACTGTGGGTGGGTAAACCACAACATAGCCACCAATTTCCCATAGAAGCCTCTGGGCCCAATAACCCCTCAGCACATCAGAAGCCATTGAACTAACAGATACAGGAAGCATCAGACCCCAAAAGGCAGATGAGTGGTACATTGTGTTGAAAGAATTTAGTGGCACCATTGTGCCTTGAGGTAAGGCAACTTTTGGGGCATGATCATCAAAGCTGATATCAAATGCTTCCAATCCTGATTTTCTGGTGAAGTAGAACAAGGAGTCAACATCGGGCAAGCCATTGGAAATGCCCTGCTGGATGAACTGCTTTCCACCAAAGACCTCAGTGTAATACTCTTCATGCCCAATCTCACCAACATTTTCCAATGGCAATCCCCGAGGCCAAACTGACCGCTGTCCAAAATGGATGTATGGGTTCATAACTGTTCGATTTGGGTTTTCATGACTGTACTGCAATATGATCTCCTGCCTAGCACCCTCCCCTACAAGTTCAACATCAAAGTGCTTCCCAAGATCCCCATCAATCACCTCCCCGCGATCGTCCGCATCAAAGATTTTCTTTGCACCATGCTGGATTGCGAACAAGTACCCAACGCTCTTCCTAACAAAAGAATCGTAGGGCAAGAATTCTATGACTCGGAAGCCTAAACTTGCCTGCTGCTCCAAGGACAGAAAAATTGCGCCTTTGAGGCTCCAGTTGGTGGGGGTTTTCGAGTTACCTATGGCGAGAACCTGCCAGCCCTTAATCCTGACGAGCATCCGGAGCGTGTCTGATGGGAACCCCGAGACTGACACAATGATCCATCTCTCGGACCGGAAGTTGGAGTACAAGGATGACTTGTCGGGGATCCGGTTGATCGAGTTCCAGTTGACCTGAGGACACTGGATGGACTGCAAGCTCTGCGATTGGGAATTCTGGATGCGGCTGAGGGTGGCGGCGTCGCCGGAATTGTACAAGAAGAAGAGGCCCGCGATGGTGGCTGTGAGGAATCCGATAATGAGGATCTTGTAGAGATTCTCGAATACCCAGGTGGAGAAATCGAGGCTCTTGGTCTCGGAAAAGCGGCTCGGGTGGCGGGTAGAGAGGTTCCTCAGGTGGGCTTTCGGAGATTTCGACGTCGCCGCCGCAGCCGCCCGGTCTTGGACCAGCATTGGGGGTTCGACAGTGAAAAAGGGTCGATTCCCCTTCAGCTCAAATCTAGTCAATCCGAGCTTTGACTCCCACTCCACAGTGATCCACCATTAACACATAGCCCAGGTCTCTTGAAAACTGGTGCTGAGCTCACGATCCTCCTCCTCCTCCGTCTCTCTGCTTGGGCGGTTGTGCCGACAAGCGTTGGTTGGGGTTGGGGTTGGGGTTGGGGTTGGGGGGTTTCGTAAGCTTGAATGCAAATGAAACGCAACTACTACTGACTGCAGCTTTCTTTGGTGGAGCGTCTGGGAGTCTCTGTCTCGAACTGTATGGTTTCTCGGTGTGCTTCCAATCAGTAGATTACGGGCTAATCAACTAAAGAAGTCATCATTTATTTTCCCCTTGTTTCTAAAGCGAGAAAGATAAAGTATTCTGTCTATCCATTGGGACACATTTCATGCTCAGTTTAGAAATGGTTCTAATCCATATTTGAATTAAATCATCATTAGAAAACTCAAATATAAAGTATTGAATAAGTAAAAATAAATTGAAACAATTCATCTATATAATATTGTTGTTAGATGAGGATTGGTTTTATTATATTTATATTGAGGGATCATTCTGCAACGTGGGGCTCCGGTTGGATGGACAATGCAGTCAGATCAGACATCAACTGGCTGTTGGGCTTCTTGAGCTGCTGTATGTATATTAGCTCGATGCTGGGACATCATCAACCTGAACCTGCTCTGAGTTGGATTTGGATTTGGATTTGACATAACATCTTTTCCTTGGAGTTGCAATGTCAGCAGCTCCATACACAGCTTGTTTTATCCTCTGTTGTTCGATCACGTGTGCAATAAAAATCGAATGGCTTGTTCGACTTTCGCAATCTTTTTACTTAGATGGGAGAGTGAGGGAGGGAAGCATTGATACTTGATACCGGTGGGATGATAGAGTAAAAATTGACCACTCAATCGATGACGGGGTCGGGAAGATTGCCTCTCGTTGGCAACAATTACTTGAAAATGTGCAGGCACGTCAAGTTGATGCTGATTGCCTCTCCTGTTCTTCATTTAGAATGTGAATCAACATGACTCGGCTTCCACAACGACTGTGCGATATCTCTCGTGGCTCGGTGGACACCAAAATCTGGGCATCTTAATCGGTGTTGCAGAAGATGCGTGACGACATACGTACTCTTCCTCGGACTCTTGAAATGTAGCTGAAAAATTGGCTTCTAAATTTAGGGATCCATCAAATACGTTGGACAGTGACAACAAACGGCAGAGTGAACTTTAATGGTTGAAGTGAGTACGCCAGGCTTATTCATACATTATGGTCATTCTACACTGAGCCGGATCGAACACCCCAATTTTGTCCTCTGGGCACTCGACTCCAGGACTTCTTTTACTCGGTTATCTTTCTATTCTGACCTTATGTTGTCATTAATCCATTTACATTGCACAGCATCTCCATCCAAATCCTGTTTCCCGATGATGATGTGCACTCATGACACTCGCTGTTACATGAATCTGGTCCTACGGATAGATCGAAGTCTAAGAGGAGTATGTCGAGCTACATTTCTAGACTTGACCAATATGATTTGAGTGTCTCAGATCTTTTCATTCATGGATCACTGAATCCATCCAGAGCACATAAAGGATCTCCAAGTCAATGAAGTGTAGGTCTGTTCTTTTGGCTGATCGAGTGTACGGTCCCCGACTCTGCCGCACATTCTTTTCTTAAATTGAACTCTCTAATGACTGATGGTGCGATATTTCCTCCTCTACTCGGAAATGGGAAAAAGGGGTTCGGGTTTTACAGCAGATGTAATAGCCTCAACTGAGATCACAGAGCAGGAAATTGCTTAACCACGCCGCTCTGAAGCATTCATGCGTATCACTGCTTCAGAGTCCATTACTGATTAACGACGCCATAGTTTTGTTTGCTGATGTATATGTCCTCCGCCCAGTCCCCACTACCACCTTCCGTCCAACTCCTACGATGTTCATAGCCGATGTTTAGACAGACATCCCTTTCCCGGGCACAACTGTATAGCATTCATAGCACGTATGGCCAGCCGTGGCCAACCACCATCTACGGCTATCTGCACAGAGCACCTGCTGCCCGCCGAAGCTTTGCTTTGATAACCAATGTGTTGTAGAAGCCAGGTTGGCTATCCATCCATGAACGCTCTTTAGACTCTTGCTGATACAAATAGGTGTACTAAGCTACAGCATAAGATCCATGCCAAAAACAGGAGTACTCACTCGAGGAAAGAACACATAATAACTCTTAACAGTTTGATTAAGTTCTTCTCAACCCATGGTAATTCCAAAGCGGACACACAGGTAGTTCTACCAGACTTATGGTTCATTCAGACTGACTTAGTGCAGAATGCATCTGAAAATTATTAAACTTCATTTGCTAGCAATGAAATACAGATGAGGAGATATTGTTACATGGAGAGAAGAATGGGATTCCAACTGATGGTCACAGACCCCGTGCCATGAGTTAGACTAAAATTTAAATTTGTACGATAAGGATATTATTCTGGAGTTGTGCACAGAGTACCCCAAGATGCGATTTGATCCAACTATTCATCATCCGCTGCTGCAGCGGCGGGCCGGTTTCTACATGACTGCATGTGGTCGAAACCTCCAGTGAAAGACCCATAAAGAGGTTGAGATCTCTTGAAGCTGAGTATATCATCAATTCGCATCAAATCATGTCCAACTGTTTCGCCTTTTTCTGCTGCAAATTCTAAAGCATGCGAGCTCCCATAAACCCGTATACTAAGTGTCTTCTTTTTCTGTGAATCTACTTTAATGTGCTCGTCAAAGAAATTTATGAGTTCTTGCTGGGTAAGCTGCCTCAGTGCCGAGACCTGTTTTCATAACCAATAAGATCAGGTTGAACTGTTCTCTTTGAATCCAAGGAGAGAAGAAAGACAGGCGAATTGAGGTTCATTGATTATGTAAATTAGGGGGTGTGTTTCAAACCTCGGATTCAACTCGATTGAACCTGAAAGTGCCACCAGATATCTCATCCCAGTAAAAACTGCTTTCCTCCCACAAATTCTTGAACTTCTCAAGCTTTGCTGCAATCAACTCATTCACCTTGCTCTGCATATAAGTTAATCATTTGGCATTCAATGCAAAACAGAGTATTTATTTGGTATTGTTAAGTTAAACATCATTCTTTACAGTCTCAAAAATCTCACCTCATACTCATCATTCTTCATCTCATAGAGTTTGCTCTGAAACAGCCTGAGGAAGTCCTCAACTCTTGAATCGACTTGCTTTGGATCCTAATAAGACCAAAAAGTGTACATGTACACAAGGTGAGACAAGGCCTCGTGGAAAGTGACATAAATGTGATTATGCAATTGTTATTCCCGTGCACCTTTGAAGTGGATTGAATGATGAACTGCAGCCCATAGACACCGTAGTCATTCCTGTATTAAGAGGAAGTTCAAATTTTTCTCAAAATCAGTTTCAAGTTTTTTAAGTCCGAAATTACTAAATAATAAAATTTATAAGATATGTTCCCTATTATAACTTGAGCTTATGAATTATGTACAAGCTGCAAGGAAGATTGGACAAGGATTCATGATGTAGTAATTAATTATCCATATGAAAAATGTTTGTTATTTATATCAAAACATCAAGCATTTTACCTTTGTGCCAGTGAGGTAATATATCCAAGCTGCTCGACTGATCTGAGCTGATGGAAAGCTTCCTGCTCTGCTATTAGAGAAAGAAGCCGGACTTTCACGTTTGATGTGTAATCATCTTGATGAATCTATACATTTCAACAAGATTGTGAATTTCCATATAATCCTGGTTGAGAAACCCAAATATGAATAAATTTGCAGGTCTGTTTCTTTGTATATTTGAAGTTGTAGCTTGGGCTTGACCTGAATATAGTGAATTAGGGCAGAGCTCTTGTTCTCAGGATTAAGACCTTCAGTTGAGTAAAAGTAATTTGTGCCTTCCTTGAGCTTGACAACTCTGTTACTTGAATACTGTGATGGAAACAAAGGTTTGCATATTGGGTTTGGACCTGCAAAGAAAATATCTTCAACATGTTGAATCATTGATTCTGCTTCCTGGCTTTCTACATTCCCTGCAAAACACAAAAATTAAGAACTAGCTGTGGTTCATCAGATCAGGAAAGAAACACATAAGGAAGGCTCGTTTTGTATAGGAACAATGGAAGAACCTGCAATCAAACACTCTAAGTAGGCCCTTGAAAGCATTAGTGGAGTAAACTTGGAAACTTCTTCTGGCTCAAGCTGCTTAAGAATTTCTAGCTCTTCAGCCAATGGCCATGAACGTTCTCTCAATATACATGAGCAATAGTATAGTGCCTGGGCATGTGGTTCCTCAAACTTGAAGTTTTGGTAGTTCTTTACTAACCTCTCCTGATAAACAAAAACATGATTCTGAGATCTAACAATTCCTTCAGGTGTACTTCTCTAACTGTTTGGTGAACTTATGTTAGTACCTTGATTACAAAGAACCTGTCGTGCTTCACTTCAAACTGAGCAATCTGCTCCAGAACAGCTTCTAGCAAGACTCTCAGTTTGTGATTATAACCCCCTAGTGAAACCTGTACAAGGAGACCACTGAATAAGCACAACATTCTAAATGAATAGAAGCAAGGTGACAAAGCTTTATTTCCTTAAGAGAGTGAATATATTCGAAAGTAGAAGTTAGGACTACAGAAGAAAAAAAAAAAACAAAATACCTGAAATCCAGTAGATGTGCTGCTTATGTCATAACTGATATCAGCAAGTTCAGCATAATATGCTGAAAAACAAGAAGAAAGCAACAGGAGCTACCACTAAGGAAAACACCCTCAAAATCATCTTGAAGAAATGCTCATAAAAATGGTGCCAGCAAAAGCCCTGAGCTAAGTCTTCAGCCTCCAAATATAGAAGAAAAGCTTAAGAGATGGATTGAAAAGAAGTTTTCTTCTGAATGTGGGGAAGAGGCAACACACTACGAGATCTTAACACATTCATTCAAGTAATCAGTCAGCAGCCTTGTGAAAATATCAGTGAGAAGTCCAGCTTCAGGGGAATGGCAGGCATTAGGGCACGTGAATTTTATTGTTACTGATGCCTTTGGAACCGAGAACTTCGTATCGGGCTTGTACCAGAGCATGGAGCACAGTGATTTTCTCAGCAATACTGGGAATTTCACCTGATTAAGATATATGTGTAAACATTTTTTTCCACAGAAAAATGAGTAATAAGAAAGATGGTGGTGTGAAGCTTGATTTCAGGTTCCTTGTACCTTCTCTTGCACGTGTTTCAGGGACATGTCAGAAGCTATGAATTGATTCCGAACTGGCAAGTGAAGATTTTCATCAGGAGCACATTCGATCCATTTCTGTACACAGATAAATATGTCCCGTGTGAAGCCTCAACCATAAGATTATGACAGTAGAATAGAGGAAATTGGCGGATGACAGTTCAAGGTAGTCAAGATTGGTTTTCAGTTCCTTTTTTTTTCCCTAATTTTTTTAAGCATATTAGATTCATAAGCACAACCTTGATGGAGGACTCTGTTAATCTCTCAATAGAATAAGCAGTCCCATACCAAGGCTCAACCAGCTCAGCATGCCCATCAAATTTTTTTGAAGCCCAAAGGATTCTGCATTAAACATGTCATAAATAGGTAAATATCCCTCACTTGCCTGCAAAAAAAGAATGATATGAAAACTTTCATTTTCTGATTGCTTCATTTCTTGAACTGTTAAAGAAGTTACCGGCAATTAGTTGGGGAAAGCCCCTCAAGTATCGTTCTGATAAGTTCTGGATTAAATTCTGAGGGCAAGGAGGACATTACAAGCCAGTCTCTTGAGGGGTATATCTGGAGAAATAGTTTGGCAGATCTGTTTCAGTGAACATGTGATCAAAAAATTCGTATCCATAGCAGTTTTTCACATTGCGTGAGTAACAGCATCTCCATAGCATATACATTATCCATCAGTAGGTTTTTTTTCCCAGTGACAGGAAAATAGAGCAAGAATATGCTGGTTAGTGTGGTATACACACATTATGTATTATTTACTCAAGGAAATTCTTACCTTCATATTTGACGCAATAGCTACAGAATAATGCTCAGGAGGACTCTTGTCTTGGTAATGAAATGCCATCTCAGAAATAGCTGAAATCTATACGAGTGAATAAAGTCAAAATATATAGACAAACAAATCGACCCAATGCTCACAAAATACTTCCCAAAAGACCAAGACAAACATTGATGTCAACTTATAATTGCAGTGTAACATCTATGGTGCCTTATAATTTTTTTTTACCTCATCAAATATCCATTTGCAAATCCCAGAGTTGTTTATGAGGTCAATGTATTTGAACAGCAACCCAACAACATCTTCCACATGTTCTGTTTTTGTCACCATCCATCGAAAAAAGTAATGCTGTCACTGGACATAGCTATAATAAATTTAACTTTTCTTTCGAATTAAAGACTATAACCTACCATTTCCTGCATCAGTAAGATCAATCGAAACCTGGAAGAAGGAAAACCCCATGTTTGAACTATCTTCAGCAGCCCACATACTTGTAGCCCATCCTGTTTTATATTTCTTGCTCCACTTAGTCAGAGATGTATAAATGAATTCGTTCGATATTGTCAGAACAATATAAAGGTTTGAGAAACATACCCAATTTTTTCAAGATGTGAAACAAAGACCCCTCTCCTTCATGGTCAATAAGATGATCGAGATATCTACTAGGTATTTCCTTATAATGGTGAATACCTGGAGTTATTGGCCACTCGATTTTTAACATGTGATCATCGCATACTGGTACAGCTCTTATGAGCATCTGCCTCAAGAAGAATTATTATGATTCATAAGATAACAACTTAGTTCACAAGATGAGACCCTTAATAATTGAAGACATAGGAGGCGGTAATGAACCTGTAAATGTTCTAACAATAAAGGCTGATCCATGAAATTGAAACAGCTCCGTCCTGTATTTCGAATATCCTGGAATTTTCCCTCCACCAGGGCTTGCAATTTATCTAGAGGCTCTGGAAGAAGAGCAAGAGTCTGAGCATGAAGCTGAAATCTAACTAAATAAAAAGGCCAGAGAAGGTCAGGTACCTTTTCCATATACGACTAGATTCATGAGGTTGGCAGAATAATTTTCTTCATAGAACCTGATGAGTTCATCTCTTATGTTAATGCCATTTGCTTTCGGCCGAACTTCTAATGAGTCTCTGTTTCCTGTGTTCATTTGAAACATCTCAATGCTGAGATACAGTTAAGTGTTAAGAATTACATAGAATGATAAGTATTTAAAGTAACAAATGCATTGGAGCATGAAAGAAAAAAATAAAATAAAATAACTGCTCTTCTGGCTAATTTATTTAGATATTACTGGAGTAGGAATGTCGAATAATTGGATACCTGCACCGAATTTATGGAATGGATGACTTTCCTTGCTCAGATGCTTACACAGCTAAAAGAATGAAATAAATGTACAACTAGAATGAGATTAATTATATCTTTCAGGAAGTAGAAAATTTCGAAAGAACAAAAAATGAAGCAGACAACTTATTCCTGTAGTGGCACATGTTATAGATAATTATTATGGAAAGAATCAGTATATTGGCACAGAAATTAGTTGCTAAGCTTTCTAAATAAATGAGAAAACAAGCATTTAGCAAATGTTTCAGAGTGAAAAATCAGTCTTTCTAAGTACTTGGATCAGTATGGAGGAGTACATTTAACAGTAGATGCATCTGGGCTTAAGCTTGCAGTTTTCGTAAGGTAAATAATTTGGTAACTGATACCTGTCTCAGTCTCCTACTATCAGAAAGCAGGTTCTTTTGATTCTCTACAAAGTCCACCAAAAGTAAGGAAAAAGGAGGAAACAATCTGTAACTTTTCCTCATGAAATCAATAAATGTGTTTCAGAATACCATTTCTTGCACAAATTTAGTAGCTACCTGAATCAACAGCATTTATTTCCCTCTCAACAGCATCTTCAGAGAGCAATGGTTTGATAAAAAACTGTGAAAATCTGAAATAGGAAATGACTGAGAATATTAATTAAAAAATCACTATGAACAAGTGCCAGCTTTGGAATGGTACATACCTATCCAGTGCCTCCTCAAAAGAATCAGCATTAACATTGAAATGATAGTTTGTGTGTTCTGAGGATGTAAAAGCATTGGCTCCTCCACCATGCTGTTCAAGTATGTAGCAATTGAAACATGGACAGTGCAAACTATGAATGTCAGTAGATTAAGGATTGAAAGCTGAAATAGGCACAAAGGAAACTTTTCCGAAGTAGAACTTGAAAGTAACTTGCTCCCTCTAGCTGCCCGTTAGTGAGTTTCATACTCGTCGAAATTTGAAAATGTCAGTCAGAGAGGGGTGCCTAAATTGTCACGTTCCAAAATAAACTCCTAAAGTGAGCCACTGGGCCTCAATCTCTGTATGATATTTTCAAGTTGCCGCAGCTCATATTTTAACTTAAGCAGGTAGCTTAAGAAGTACTGGTATACCTCAGTAATATACTTTAGAAAACTATCCTCCAAAGGATATTTTTCGCTCGCAAAGAACAGCATATGCTCTGCATGCAATAAATATGTCAACAATTAAGATTCATCATTAAACTCCACAGGAGAAAAGTTCCGAGACAATCATCGCAACGCATGAGAAATGGACCAACTACGTAAAACATTATCATCACAATAGTGAAAGGAAAAATCTATTTACATGGAGAAATATCATTAACAGCACATATTCGACTGAATTAATGAAAATATCTTATCTATTTGAGAGGAATACCGAGGAAATGAGCGAGACCCTCGAGGCCTGGAGGGTCACAGAAGTAGCCAACTCGGACGTCCATCGAAGCAGCACACTGAAAACATCAGAAAAACAGAGTTTTTATAAGAAATTGACGACAGGTAAATGAAATTTTTCCTTCTTTTCTTCACCACTTCTGTCGGTCGATCAAACGTCTACTGTATCTTTGCACTACCAAGGTGAAAGAAGATGCTTAGCATGCAGATGGACAATAATAGAGCTGGGCAAGGTCGAAATTAGCAACTTCTTGCTGAAAATGACGGACGTTGAAACCAGACAGAGAGAAGAGAAGAGAAGAGTTGTGATGAATCAATCAAAATCAACTGATCAAACAGATAAAGATTGTGTTCAGACTATTAACAAAATGTTGGGCATTTAAGCAATGGCTCGCCTTATCTGTGTCGGGATCACCGATGAGAAGAACCTCGAGAGAGTTTTTGAGGACAATCCTCCGGTACTCTCTCTCGTCATTTCTTGCCTTCACGATCTCATCCGCCAAGTCCACCATTGCTGCTCCTGCCGTATTCTTCAAGAAAGCTCCGACCCATGGACGCGACGAAGCTCCCTGTTAAGTAGGGAGCGGCTTCGGAAGAGAGAAACGACTTATGGGAGCCAGGACAAAGACCAAGACCCATTGGATCGGTGTTGGACGGTAGCGTCCGCAGACACGGTCAGCTCTGACTCGTCAATCTCACATTCCCTTTTTCTTTTATGAACAAGGAGCGTGCACGAAGCTCCAAACTTCAGCTAAATTTTTATTAGTTAGTCGTCCGCATGTGCTCGAATTCCCACATTTACTGAAGGTTCTGGGAGAGATTTGGACAGATGTGCTTGACGGGGCATTCGTGAAAAGATTCTTCAAATTTCTTGCTTATTCCTTTCCCTTTAGCAGGGCAATCCGAGAGTAATCAAAGTAGGATTGACAAGTCAGTGCTACTGGACTGACATCTCAAGCATTAGCCTTCCCTTTCACAGTTACATGTTATGGCTCGAGGTAAGCCATCGCATTCTGTTTTGCGGCTTTTTTGGGATACATTGCTGCTTTCACCTAGACGTGCTTCCACCTCTCTGAGCCTCAGGAGGGGCAATGCTTGATCCCAACGTTGATGGATGCCTCAAGCAAGGATTGATATCCGATGGTAATGTTCAAACTGACTCTGGGTATCATGATTGTGCTGTTAGATAGCAAATCCTGGGAAGATAGGTTTACGAAGCCTATGCACTGTTTCTATTCAAAGTGTACTAGTGCGAAATGAAGCTTAAAGCTTCTGGAATTCCAATCTTTACCATACAAGAACTTCTCCAGCTTTGTTTTCATGGAAGTAAACGAGATCTCATGATGGTGTTGTAGGAGTTGTGACCTGTGGCATTGAACATACACATGGGATCAAAAGAACCTTTCTCTTTGCCTCGGGAATAATAAGATAATAATTGCCAGAGATAACAGCGCGAAACTTGAAGTGTGCATATCTTGATATCTAAAGCAACTGTTCTACATAAAATCACCCACATTTTAAATTAATTAACTCGTACATTAGATGATGGACTTTGACCGCATTCGTACTGCCATTTATTTCCACTATTTGCAAGTGATCTTGAAGATTATTGTACCATAAATGTGCTAGTTAATGCCATTTTTGTGTTGCATCCATCAATGTACTGTAAATGGAAAGCTGAGGTAGAAACAGGTATTAACGGTGAAGGTATTGAGGACACTTGTGGTTGCACGTTAATGCAGAAGCTTTATTCACTTTCTGCAACTGCTGCAGAAGCAAGAAAGGAATATGCCAAGTAGAGAGACGAAAAGGCGTGATGCTATGATTCCTCCTATTTCCATCCTACAGAGATCTCTCATCAGGCTTTCATCAGCGGAAATCTCTACAGCTAAAGCTATACTAATCCTCTCATGGCAGATTTTGTGTCTGGACTGGTCCAGAACATCATAGGGACGCTTGCTGCTGCAGCCTATGATGAAATTATACTGGCATGGGGTGTTAAGAAAGACCTTGAGAAGCTCATGCAGAGGCTAGAGACCATTAAACAACAGCTCTTGGCAGCTGAGCAGAGTCAGGCCAGAAATCCGGAGATTCGGAGCTGGTTTTTGAAGCTCCAACACTTTTGCCACGATGCTGAGAATGTGCTGGATGAGTTTGAAGCTGAAGTTCTCCGAAAGCGGGCTGATGATCGTCAAACTATCATCTCAAAGGTACTTTCAAATTTTTAAAAAGGTCAAATAGGTATAGATATGAATGGAGAAAAAGGCTATTGCTGGGGAAATTTTTTAATTTTTGAAAAATCCAAATGATTCCATCAATTGTCTCACCTGTTCATGGCCTGAGAAATGAGATAAAATAAAAAATTAAAAAAAAAAACAAGATGCCTTACGATATATTGGATGATCTTTTAACTTCTCATGTTTCCCGAGCATTAAATGAATCTTTGTGATAGATACGCCGCTGTGCCAAGTGCATACCGCATATTGCTTTCCGTTTCAAGATGGCTCATAGAATCAAGAGCCTCGGGGAGAGAATAGATGATCTCTTGGAAGAAAAGAAGCTGTTTTTCTTTCTGAAAACAAATGAGGTCAAACCGATAGTCCAACGGAGGGAGACTCACTCCTACCTACCAGTCACGGGTGTCTTTGGGAGGAGAGATGATAAGAATAGGGTCATAGATCTTTTGATGAGCTCAAACAAAGATACTAAAATCTCTGTCATCCCAATTGTGGGAATCGGGGGTATTGGGAAGACAACTCTTGCTCAAATGGTGTTCAGGGATGACATGGTACGCCAGAATTTTGAAGTCAAGGTGTGGATCCACATTGATGTAGATTTCCATCCCAAAAAGATCATTCAGGATATTATCGAACTTCTGAGTCCCAATACCCAATGCTCTGATTGGAAGATGGAACGTTTGCAGGGCCATCTAAGAAGTATGTTGGAAAACAAAATGTGTTTGTTCATCTTTGATGATGTCTGGAATGTGACCCGGAAGCAGTGGATTGAGCTAAGAGAGTTGCTGGAAGGAGTCTCCAGTGGAAGTAAAATAATTGTCACTTCAAGGAATAGATCAGTTGCCTCCATAATGGATTCGATGCCTGAGTACAACCTAAAGGAGCTTTCAGAGAAGGACTCAATGTCTTTGTTTCTAAAGTGTGCATTTGAGCAGGGAGACAAGGAAAGCTATCCAAACCTTGTTGAGATTGGAAAACAAATTGTGAAGAAGTGTGTAGGGAATCCTTTGGCAGTCAAGACATTGGGGACCTTACTGTACTCAAAGAATGAGGAGCAGAATTGGGTTAACGTTAGGGACAGCGAGATTTGGAAAATGAAGACCGACATCTTGCCATCCCTAAGAATAAGCTATGATCTCATGCCTTCCTACCTGAAGCAGTGCTTTGCTTACTGTTCTATCTTCCCCAAGAATTATGAGTTCAATAATCTAGAGCTGATCCAGCTGTGGATTGCGAGTGGTCTTATTCAAACAACCAATGGGAATAACCAAGATCTTGAAGAGATTGGTCAGCAATATTGGGAAGAGCTCTGGTCAAGATCTTTCTTTGAAGATGTAGTGGAACATCCTCTCTTCCTGACCTTCAGAATGCATGATTTGATACGTCAACTGTGCCTCTCCGTGGCGCAGAACGAATCCTCTGTGGTGAATGTAAGCACCAAAGATGTGTATGAGAAGACTCGACACCTCTCACTCTCTGATCCCAATCTGCTTTCCGACAAGCTCCCCAAGAGCATGCACAAGCTGAAAGGGTTACACACGATCATGTTCCTTGTCAAAAAGGAGGGTCCAACTGCGGAGACCTTCCTGAGGAAGTGCATCTCAACGTTCAAACACTTGAGGGTTCTGTACCTCCATGATTCAAGCTTTGAGGAACTCCCCAGCTCGGTTGGAAACCTGAGGCATCTGAGGTTTCTCCACCTGTGTGGTAACTTGAAGATCAGAAGGCTTCCTAGTTCAGTCTGTGAGCTGTGGAACCTGCAGAGCTTAGGGCTTGCTAACTGCAAGGGTCTCGAAGAGTTGCCACGAGAAATGAACAGGCTCGTCAATCTTCGGTTCTTGGACATAACCACGAAGCAGGTTGTCTTGCCCGAGAATGGGGTAGGGAGCTTGACTTCTCTTCGAGCTCTGTTCATTGGAGACTGCAATAACCTTGAGGCCTTGTGCGAAGACATTGGATCCCTGGAATACCTCAGGAAGCTGTTTGTTGGAAGCTGTCCAAAGCTGAAGTACTTGCCCAGGGGAATCGGATATTTGCAGAAATTAGAAAGCCTATGGATCGGCAACTGCCCTTGTATAAAGCTGTCCTTGGGAGGAAGTGAAGAAGAAAGTTTTCCAACAAAAGATATCGGGTTGACGCTCCGATCACTGGTGCTCTTTCAGTTGCCGAATCTGGTTAGCCTGCCAGAATGGGTTGAAGGGTCTGCATACACTCTACGGAGGATAGTCATCGAGGACTGCCCACATTTCACGAGCTTGCCCACCTGGCTTCGGAGATGTTCATCTCTGCAAAAGTTGAAGATCCGAGGCTGCCCCCAAGTTTTACATCCGCAAATGGGGATGCCCCTGCTTCCTTCCTTGAGAGTATTGATGATCGAGGATGGTGGTGAACTTAGTAGAGAGTGCAGCAGTGATGGAGTGGATTGGCCAAGAATCGCCCACATCCCCGAGATCTACATTGATGGAGAGAAGATCAAGTGAATACATCCGTTGGTATGTTTCTCAGCCAAAGTCGATACCTTTTCTTCCTAACTTCGCCTTTAATTGATACACTTGGAGCAAGATCACTCCCTTTACGCTTCAGGGATTTCATTACTTTCCGATATTATTTGAACATACTTTCACCTTCATGCATCTTTGCTTGAATGCGACCCCGAGGCAGAAAATGCATCCTTTTGCCCATTGGACAGGACTCCCAAGGACTTGCAGAATGTGTAGCTTCAACATCGTTCAGGGTCTAGGAACATGACGCAAAAAATAAAAAATAAAAAGGTCACTACTGTAGCTAGATGAGATGCTCTAGCTAGCCACGACTTTGTTAGCCACCCACCACATCAATATCGACACTTCATAGTAAATTCCTGCCAAATTTAAGAGCATTGAAAAGCTATTGAGCCCCATACTTCCAGGTACATAAAGACATCATTCTTGGAATGTTTTTACTGCATCAAAATTGCCTTACATACATCTGAATTCTTCCCACAGGCCCCAACTTTGAGAAATGAGCATCAGGTGGATTTCATTAGGAGTCCTCTTACTACTCTTATAAACTTTCCGTAATGCAAGAGAAACTGGTTTTTCCTTTTAAAAGGATGACATCGTTACTATGAGTTCGATCTAATGAGTGGCAGAGGTTAGAAGAGGAAGACAGTAGTTCCAAGCACGTTGAACATGAAAACACTAATCCAGACCACAAAAACTTTCAACTCGGATGGCAAAACGTTGATTTACCCATAAACTAGCAGCAAAATCCCAAAATAAAAAGAACATCATAATCTTAGCAAGCTATCTTTCGAGAACAAACAAAAAGTTGATCCTCTTGGCAACCACTGGAAGCTGAGCTCAGGCATCAACCCTCTCAACATCTTCCAGGATGAGGGGCTTCCCAGTAGGCTTGGCCAAAATATCAGTGTATTCCTGGAATGGCGATTTTGAGAAACGGGTTTCCTTCCAAAAGTCAGGAGTGAGAAAGCCATATGTCTTCAGCAAGCACTCGAAAGTGGCCTAAGAATGTGAAACAAAATCAGATTTATCAAAAGAAAAGTTGAATCCCTCAGTTTTCACTTTCAAGCCATTCAGTAGTGACGCATTAAGATCATTATCACTTGCTGCTCCTTCTCATCAACAGTCAGTGATCATACAAATGGCATACTAATCTTCACCATACATATGCATTGGTTCATCTACAGAACTCATATATCAAAACGTATAGCCGTCCCCAATCTCAGTGTAATTGCAGGAAAATATATGATTTATTACTAATGCACAACCAACTATTCTAGCAAATCATCTGAAGCGATCAATAAGTAAAAAATTTACCACTTCTAAGTGTTCTTCAATCATACCAAGTATCAAAAACCCATAATGTACCCCTTCAACATGGTGTATCCCATCCCCACAGCCGACCCAAATTTGCAGGACATTTTGTAAACGCAAGTGACCACACGGTGAAGTGAGGATAAAGAAACTGAGTTAAACGCATTGACCCAAAAAACAACACCTAGAATGAGCCAATGCACATATAAATGGGTTGGTCTTCAAACTTGCATATCAAGAAACTAGGCAGCTATATCAAATGACCTCTTCTGAGGCGACATTTCATATAAAATGGTTGCTTTAGAGAGAAATCTCCATTTTAAGCAAATTAAAAGACGGAAATCACAAAGTAATCGAATTTGAGGCTAAAGATCGAACCTTGACGAAGTTCCCCAGAGTCTTCGTGGACCCCCTTGAAGAAGTGAACACATCCTCAATACCGGCGAACTGCAGCACCTTCTTGGGCACTCGAGCGGCCACTATCCCAGCGCCACGTGGGGCCGGCACCATCCTGACCATGACGGATCCGCACTTGCCAGTAACCTTACACGGAACGGTGTGGGGCTTCCCAATCTTGTTACCCCAGTACCCTCTCCTGATAGGGATGACCGAGAGCTTGGCCAGTATGATTGCGCCTCGTATGGCCGTGGCGACCTCTTTGCTGCACTTAACACCAAGCCCAACATGGCCATTCCCATCACCGACCACAACGAATGCCTTGAACCGGGTCCTCTGCCCGGCTCGGGTCTGCTTCTGCACCGGCATAATCTTCATCACCTCGTCCTTGAGGGAAGGCCCTACAAGGGTGTCCACTATCTGGTGCTCCTTGATCGGGAGGGAGTGGAGGTAGATCTGCTCGAGGGACCGGATCTTTCCCTCCCTCACGAGGCGGCCAAGCTTGGTGACGGGGACCCACTTCTCCTCCTCCTGGCGAGGGGCGCGGCGGCGTCCTCCCCTGCCGCCCCGGTCACCCCTGCCACGACCGCCAAATCCACGTCCGAAACCGCCACGATCGCCTCCTGCCCTGTCCGCCATGCGTGGAGCTGAGAGTGAAACCCTGCTGAGTGGTAAGCGGAGGCGCGAGAGAGACTACAGAGATAGAAATGTGGACCGTTAGTATTTATATGTGGTAATGGAAGCTAGGGTTTGTCCACTGGTGGCGTGATCACTCGAGATGTTTGGTTACGGAGATAAGGCCGACTGGTCTATTTCGGCCCAAAAGAGGCCCATGTGGTACTTATCTCTGACCATGGGCCTGAAACGAGAACATCAGGCTTTGAACATATTTATAGGATTCCACGGTTCATTTTGTGTCAACATGTCATATCCAAAAATAGAGGCGGCGAAATGCGCCATCTTGAGTTTTAACAAATTCAGGTTCGGAATCTAGATAGAGAATTTGTGGGTGCCCTAGATGTTTTCAGTGTCTGAGTTCGAGGTTTGAGATGAATGATATTGATAGTAAAAGAGCGAGCCATAAGGAAGCACCTCCTAGAGCGACGAGTCATGGCCATCCGTTCCAACTGGCTTCGATGATGAGCCTTCTTGGGTAGAAACCTGCCAGGTTTTGAAGCTAAACATGGATATAACTCATCCGGAAGAACTCTGACTCCACGACAAATTTAGTGTTTTAGGCTGCGAATAAAGTGTAGTTTCTTCTGAAAGAATCCGGACTGCTCATTGAATCTGATGTTCTTGATTCCGGTATTACGAAGTCTCTTCCTGATGGCATCCTTGAGAGCAGTTTTCGAATTTGATTTCTCATTTGACTCTGCACATTGATCTTGAGAGACAAAAAAACTGATGCAAATCTGCAGGTCTACTTTTGGGAAAAGGCTCTTCACAGTCAATACTCACTTTTACCATTCGATCTCCCCCAAAGTTGTTGGTGCATTTCTTCACTTCCAGATGAAAGAGAAAATCCCACGGTCTGGTTCTGACTCTCCTCTGTATAATTTTGAGGGGGTGGGCTCCGTAGTAAAAGGGACCGCACACACCATTCGGATGGAAGAGGGACCTGAGAGATTTCAAAAACCAACACGAAAAAGCTTCAGAGCTTGCAGCAAGTGATAATATGACTTCCCTCGTTGAGCTGACTGCTGAGTCGAAGCACATGGAAGGTCAGGGTTTCCATATTTACATTCTGAAATGGAAAATTCATTGTTCGCCGGCTCTCCACAACCATGCAGCTTCTCTACAACCCTGGGCAGCTTGTATAGCTGGTAGTTGTTCATGTGCAGCACTGCAGATTACTGTCGCGTTCAACGCACTTATAACTGCACCAACTGCACAAGATTTCGACGTCTAAGTAGCCAAATTCTGAATAAAAATCTTTCAGAATAATCTTTCACCAATTCAACCAGTGGCTTCTCGTTACGTTATTCAAAGGGTGAGCATTGTCTTCAGCGATTCGAACAACCCTCCCGTAGTTCTCAACATTTCACCGACTCTTTCACAGGCTTTCAGTTTTTAATTGAGCGGAGGAGAAGCCTCCTCCTACTCTTCTTCTTCCGATGCGGACAAAATGGCTAAAAGACTCACAAGCCAACTGCAGACGAGACCCCAGGTGACAGATACATCTCACAGACAGAATACAGCAAGGGCAAGTTGCACAGGACAAAACTTTGGACAGTTTCTGAAGTCCAATAATAATAATAATAATAAAATTGATATTTAGAGTCAGTTTTTGAAGTATTGATGGTCCTGATGAGGTAGGCTCATAGCCATTATAAGAAGCAATAAGCTCCTTCAATGCACCATAATTCTCAATCCTAATTAAAGGCTATCGATGGGGGTATTTAAGGCAGTATGACCATTGTTTAATGCCTCGACCTATAAGAGGAAAACAACAATCCAACAATACAAGGCCTTCAACTCCATACATACATATATACATAATCGTAGTCATTTTACATTAATCCATAATGTTCTATATACAATATGTTTCTGACAAAACTATAGGAAAGAAAAATAAGGATTTTCTCTCGATTTTTCCCTTGAGGTGCTCGACAACCTACCTACCAACGAATTTCAACCCTATCAGTTCCCTAATAGGACTCCAACATGTGACAGTGCATACAATGATAGACCTAATAAGGATTGGTAATACTCGAAGAGATACCCATGTTGAGTTCGATCAGGACAGGGACGAAGCTTCCCACAATCACTCTCCAGTTTCGTAGATGAAGAAAATTCCTGATTAGGTGTATTTTATCCCGCAGGCTACGTGACTGTGAATGGACCGATGCTTATGGCTTGTAAAAAGAGTAGCAGGTCTAGCTAGGTTAATGGACCGTCTTCTTTCGATCTTTTAAACCACACCCTCTTTCTTTCTCCAACTTTTCAAAAAGGCCCTTTCCCTGTCTCTTGCTAGCCCAACTTCTTGCTGTACAGATGAAAACTATTGTTACCGTTCCCTTTTACTGCCTGAAATCATTAGCATATTCCTACCAAAAAAAAAAAAAGAATCATTAGCATAAGTACGCTGCAGAGCACAGCCTCCCTCTGTCTCTCTGCGAACAACCTTCTATTTGAGACTCTAAACCTTCTGCTTCTCAGGTCTTATTACTTATCTGTGCTAAGCTCTTTCAGCAGCTGCATCTTTGAGATGAACGGCAACAGTCAGCCGCCGCTTGTATCCGAGGCGCCGCCACCGCCGCCCTCCATGGTCGAGCCCAGCAGGTGCACTCACCGGTCCATCGAGACGCTGGTGGTGGTCCTGGCAGTTATAACGTTACTGGGTGTAGTGGCGGGGATAGTCGCCCGGCTGTGCGGAGGGAGGCACTTTGGAGGCAGTGGAGACCACGACATTGAAGGCTGGGTCGAAAGCAAGTGCAGAAGCTGCATCGACGGCGGGCTTCCGCCTCCGCCACATCAGGAATCCACCAAGCCGGCTGAGGAACTGGAGAAGAAGTGAAACGTTAGGTAACAGTATCGTTTACTAGTTATAGTCACGAGTTTCAGTGTGTAAATGTAGAGTGATGAGCAGCTGCAGGTGGGAAGGGAAAGACAACAAAGTGATTTTTTTTTCCTTTCTTTTGATTATTGAACAAATTTAATCGCTTCCCAGGGGCATGTAGCAGAAATTTATGAATGGTATTCGCGGGCTTTAGCTGTTCAGTTCGGATCGGTCTTTTACTAGTGTGTACCGATTCTTGGATCTTTAAAGTTTAAAGTTCCAGGCTGCAAAAGCTTCGGGAGTCCCAGGGGGTGATGACTGGTTGCGCCTGAGTCAGGTTTCAATCACGAGAGATGAGAGCTTCTCATCACCGACTGTTTCAGTCGAGCCACACTTCAAGACTATTCCTCCCAGAGGAGTGGGAATGAACCGATCTTCAGAATGTTCTCACGGCTCTTAAGTTAACACCCTTATCAGAAACGAGAAACGTATGCTGGAATGGAATAGGGCAGAACGGGAAACCAGGACGTAGGTTCATGTCTGTGGGGTTGAACTCGGAATTGAAATCGAGATCGGGATCAGGATCCCTTTGTTGATTTACAACTGTTTCAAGCCATTGACTCAGTTTTTCCTTTTCCAGCTGCTAGCCTGTTGGAAAGTTTAGTGACCGTTGCTTGTTCTTTTTTCAGTTAGAAAATTTTCGAAAAGTGCACAGCCCTGGAGGGTCCAAGCAAATCATGCTCAATCCTCTTCTCTTTTTTTATCCTTTTTTTTCCCAGTGACAATTTGGGACCAAAAGTGTACAAAGTGAAAAAAAAATAAAGTGCAAATTTACAGTTAACGAAGATCCATTGATGATCCATGTCGGCTTCTACGATACATCCAATGACAAAAATGTACATGAATCGATGGAGTAGCTCCGAGATTCATAATGCATGGGCGACCGCGCTTAGCAGTTGATTCTGCACTATTCAGTGCTCGGGCAGGTAAATCTAGCCGTGAATGGATTAATGTGAACCCAAAGGAAGGAGAGGAACCAAGCGGGAAAAATCAACCCAAACAGGCCAGTTCGACTAGGTGATATAACTGTGTACACTTAGAATTGCAAAAATTGATTCCCAAACCTTTCTGTTTGTTTTTTTCCTTAAACATGGACAGATATTTACAACCATGGATGACCTCCTCAACCTTCAGACTTTTCCTCTCCTCTTCTCCTTTAAACACAGACAGAAGCAAATAAGAAACCATCTCTCATACAAATTCGACTCCAGGGCCCAAGTCCTACTCTTGTCCGTGGAAGGATCCCCAGAAGGCAAAACTTGAAAAGAAAATGAACCAAGAACTGGAGGAAGAAATTCTTTTTCAGCAACCAAAAAATTGATTTACTGTTCTGTCCACTTAAAGAATTGCCACCTCCCGTCAGTCAGCTCACCGGGGTGCAATGTTTACGTCCAATGAGCCATCTCTCATTAATGTGAGGCTGAGACTATTGAACCTCTCTCTCGAGTACTGTCTTGATGCTTTCCTCCAGTCTGTTCCTGCCTTCATCATTGAAGCGAACTCATCATAGCTTATTCGCCCATCCTGCAAGTTTTTAAGAGAGTTAGAAAGAGGCTGGAGAAGTAGCACAGAAAAGGTACAGCAGAAGCTGCTGGTCGTGGAGAAGTGGGATGTCCAGTTAACGGCTTTGCTTGAAAAACACAAAAGCTAATGTGCCAAGTGTGGTGGGTTGCAGTTCCAAGGATGAGGTTTTTCATGAAAACATAGAGAGAATTGGAAGAGAGGGGGATCCCAAGGCATTTTTTCACATAAGAAAACAGAAAGGAGGGGTAGATTCTTTAAAAAAAAAAATTTGTCGAGGCCATGCACAACTTCTGATGAAAGTCGAGGACATCTGACCTTGTCAGTATCCACATCGTGCATGATGGCACTGATAACTTCCTCACTCGTGTCAACTTCATCAGCTAAAGCATCCCTCAGCTCTTCAATCTCTATGTGCCCACTCTGATTTTGATCAAAGAATTCGAAGGCCTTCTTTAGATGCTCATCATTGCCCATCTTTCTCAGGTGAACAGAGATAGCCACAAACTCTCCATAGTCGAGATAGCCATCTTTGTCAACATCACCCTGTGAAAAAGAAATGGAAACTGGTAGTCAGCTCATGATTCATGTTCATTTTTAATTTCTATCATAGCAAGGCCAAAGTTTCTGATCTTTCCCTTTGATTGACTCCAGGAGAGACCAAGCAAAGGAAAACTTGACATTCTGGATATACTTACAGCTTCCATTAGAATTTGAAGATCAGATTCAGGAATCTGATGTCCAAGCTTGTGCAGGCCAACCTGTAGCTCATCAATGTTTATCTTGCCCTTGTTATTCGTGTCCATTAGATGGAAGCCCTCTTTTATGCCTGCAACTTCTTCCACAGATAAATGCTCGGCAATTACCTGTTGGTTTAAATTTCAGAGACTTAGAACAAAGCAGCTCATACAGAATCCTATGTGTATTGTAATAAATGAGAACAAAGAAGTAGGAGCAATAACTTGGTGTGACCTTCAGGAAGATATTACCTTAAGGGCTCTCTTCTTAAGCTTGTTCATAACAGAGAACTGCTTCAGTCTTGCCCTGACGGTTTCACCCAAAGAAACATTAGGAGCCTTCTTAGCATTCTGTACCCAGGGATGTTCTGCATTTCATTGACAAGTAAATAACCTTGTTTCATTGATCTTCTCAGTCAAGAATCATTGACAAGTGATTCAATAACAGGTTACCTAGCACCGCTTGAGCAGTGAGGCGTCTCTTGGGATCTGGATCAAGCATCTTCTTCACAAGATCTTTCGCATTATCCGAAACGTTGGGCCAAGGGTCCCTCTTAAAATCAACAACTGATCTGATGATGGCTTGTGCGATTCCCTGCTCAGTTTCTGCAGTCAAAACAGGAGGGTAGTATGGTAAGGAATAACATTGGGTAGCATGAACTGTTTACAGAATGTTTAGGGTCCACTTGAATGGCCAGTGGTACTCCTGATAGCGAAGAGAGAAATGTGAACCTGCCCAAAATGGGGGGACACCACAGAGCAATATGTAAAGTATGACTCCAGCACTCCATACATCTACTTCCGGTCCATAATTTCTCTTCAGCACCTCAGGAGCCATATAGTAAGGACTACCAACTATCTCAGTAAATTTTTCACCTGCAGGGATAAATCAGTTTCAGTTTACATACAAACATATAACCTTACAAAGCAGCTACTGGAAATAAGCGATAACTGATAGTTCTCTCTAAAAACATACTAGGTTTAAAGAACATTGACAGCCCAAAGTCAATTGCCTTAATAGCCGCTGTCTCCTTATTGTTTGCAAATAAGAAATTTTCTGGCTTCAGGTCCCGATGCATTACCCCATGCTTGTGGCACACCTGCAGCAGAACATATGAACTTGTCTCAGTGCATATACTATGAATTTCACTTTGCTTGCTCCCATCTGCATTAGTTAACTGAAAAAAGAACCAATAGAATATCATTGTCTTAGCCCAAAGAATTGTAATAAAAGCATATGAAAAGTGGAAATAGTAGTTTTAAAAGCAAATTGTTGCCATGCAAACATTGCAGTTCAAATAACCCATGGTATGAATGCAAATTACTTACTCGAGACATTCCTCTACTATTATCAACAAACTGAAAAACATAAACTGAGAAAAAATTTTGCACATTGAAAACATACTGATAATCATAAAGGAGCAATGCCATAGTTCTTCCCAACTCTCCATAGGATATCAAAAGTATATGTGCATGTGCTTCAACAGAAGATGGATCTTCTCTATATCACAGTACACACACCGCTTCTGTTTCAACAGCAGTCATGGCATGAAACCAACACCAATAGCAGAGAAAACAAAATTCCCACGGTCAGAATCCAAAGCATATATGCCCTTCAGGAACATTTCGTTCAACTGTAAATAAGAGATGAAATGACTAAAAAAACTCCTAAAGAAAACCGGCCAAAGAAAACCACAGTTTGCATACTAACTACGTGAATCCAGATTAGAAAGAAGTACAGCAAACATTTAATGTACTGCAATAGCAAAGAGACAAATATCTTTTCGCTTTTCAATAACAGGAAATATATATATACATAAAGTTGACAGCACAGCAGTTTTTCCGAGTACAGTTCCCAGCGCTCGAATCAATTTGTACCAATTAGCAACTGTTCCTTAACTGCATCGACTCTGTACAGACAAAGCTGTATTTTAAAAAGAGTAACTTCACCGATTACCCTTTTTGATCCCAAATAATAAATCTTTGGGATATTCGGTCAGCTGCATGAAGGAACTGGGGCATTATGATCAAATCCATAGTCCACGAAACTTAATATGCGCACAGGCAAACTCCCAATCAATCAGATCTAAACCAACAAATTTGAAGAAGAAGCAACAAACTTGTACCTGAATTACTTCAACGATGGTCTTTATTACAGCGGCAGCAGCTCTTTCTGTGTAATGCCCCCTGGCAACGATCCGATCAAAGAGCTCGCCTCCCTCGCACAGCTCCATGACCAAGTGGACAGCGTTATCATCCTCATAAGTGTCCTTCAAGCTCACAATATTGGGGTGCTTGGGCAAGTGCTTCATAATCTCCACTTCTCTCCTCACATCCTCAATATCCACAGCTGTCCTCAGCTTCTTCTTCAGTATGGACTTGCAAGCAAACTCCTCACGAGTATCCTTGTCCGTGCACAGGTACGTTATCCCAAACTCACCCCTCCCAAGCTCCCGACCCAGCTCGTATCGGAGCTCGATCTCCCGGCCAGTCGGGTCCTTGAGCACCGAAAGCTTGTGCCCTCCATTGACGTTGTAATTCACGCCGTAGTCTACAGCAAAAGGGTTCTGCTTCTTCCGGCCCTTCTTAGGGACGTCATCGGCGGCCTGTGGTGTCGCACAGCAATTCCCCATGAATCAAAACCTCCGGTCTACAGATATTCCTCGGACTGATCAGAACAATCTGCAGATCCGGACGGCCACGAAACCTGATCTATCAGGGTATTCCTCTGCTCCAGCCCTCAGATCAAGAACAAGATCGGGTTTTCCGAGGTGCCCTCGTGGAGAGGCCGGACTCCGGGCAGAAAATCCTGTTGCCAAAGCCGGGGAAGATCACTTATATCCAGATCTCCGTGGGTGCATTAACAGGAAATGTTCGAGGAGAAGTATAAATAAGTAACTCCGAAGCCGATAATCTATATATATATATATATATATATATGTAAGGTCTTTGAAGGAGGAATAAGGCATGAGGGGGAATATTATAGGGCGTGAGCCACCATGGATGAATGTGTAGAGAAGGGTCAAAGCTCCCAAAACCACTTTCCCATTTCTCAGAGACTTCCTTCTTCCCCGCCTCCCTTCTCTTTCGCTATCCTCTGCCCATCCCTAATCCTCCTCCCTCTATATCCCATCCCATGAGAAGACGGTAAGCGGAGAGAGCTCTTTTGTTGTTTTCCCAAAATGTCCAACACACTAATCAAGTTGTCCTCGTTATCCAAATATTCGTGAGAATTACCTCACAAATCCCCCCCAAGGTTCCCTCATATTTTCCACGTTGCCACTCATGAATTTTTATTTCTTTAAAATTATTAAATTCAATTTCAGTATTTTTTTGTTGACTCTTACTTCTTAAATCTTCGTGAGAATTACCTCACAAATCCCCCCAAGTTCCCTCATATTTTCCACGTTGCCACTCATGAATTTTTTATTTTTTAAAACTATTAAATTCAATTTCAGTATTTTTTTGTTGACTCTTACCTCTTAAATCTTAATAATGTCTTATTTTCTATTAGCGTTCTTTCTAATTTTAGCAAAAGACACCATGAGTTTCAGAAATATCTTAATGATTTCGGCAATTAATGAAGCCATGGCAGGGAGGTAATTTCGTGGAAGAGGTGGTCGCAGTCAACGGCCGAGGTTTCGATGGCTCGCGAGGATGGCCTGGTACCCAACCGATGTTCCTCCACGTGTCAAGCGCTTATTGGCGCTCATTCCACCGGCCAGCCCTCATGGAAGCCGTGACTCCGTCAGTGAGCACGACCTCGCTTAGCTTAGTGATTATACTTGGGAGGCAATAGTAGATTTTCAAATGCAGGAGATCTACGAGGAGTTCTAAGGCACTCGATTTTCCTCCTCTTTTTTATGATTAATATATATTTAAGATGAATTTGTCCATTGGGAATATATATTTTTTAAATGCTGAATTTTTATCACTCAAAAAATTCAAGAGTAATACTTAAAATAAATAATATATTAAATCATCTTATCCTATCCAATTATATATATATACATTGATAAAACTAAAATTTCCAAAGTGACATATGGTATATAAGTCTAAAATACAGAAAATTAAGAAGTTTGACATATTTAGAATTAGATTTTATAATTTATGTCGTATCATATATAAACGAGTTTATATTAAAAATTATTAAACTTAAATATTATTATATAAGTTATAAATATATAATTCAAATATAATTCGTTTAAATAATGAGTTAATATAATGAGACATATTTAACATGTTTAACTAAATGTGTCCAAATATATAGGTTAAACATGTACGCAATTAACATGATTAATACAAATAACATACACTTAATTATGTTAAATGATTTAATATATTTAATACACATTTAAACAGTATCTTAATATATTAGAATGGTTCGGCCAAGTTTGCCTTGTTTATTTTAATATGTTATATGAATTCGACCCGTTTAAGAATGAAATATATTTAACCTCAATTTTAACCTGTTTAACTTCTTATTATGTTAAAAATTACCAATTTTATTATTCAATTTATGAGTTTTATGAATTCCACCAAATGATTGTGCGTATATATATATATATACACACACCAAAATTTGTGGAAGATTGACCGCTGGGAGGTGTTTGAAAACTAGCAACGTTTGCTCATGAGACGGTAAAAATGTGCGGAAATTTTTACAATAAAAATTATTTTAGATTTTAGGGTTTTCGGATGTTTGTCTTTGGACGGGAACAAAAGGGTAAGTCATTTCCGCATTCGTCAGCCCCATCATCGTCTGAAAAGCAACGCCTCCCTTTTAAGCTGGCCGGTCAAACTTGACCGAATATTTGGACTTCGTATCGTACGCAACGGTCACTCAATTTTATTGTAAAATAGTCAATTTTCCTTTTTTAATTCTTTTGAGCGGCACGAATTCCCAAATAAAATGAAAAATAAAGCCTCAGGGTTGAAAATTATATGAGTTAGGTGGCTTTTCCACAATTAAGCCTTTTTTTGGGACCATCTTTTTATACTAAAAACATACCTAATAAGAATGAGGTGGAGCTATCGAATTTGAGGGTTTGGATATTTTCATATGAAAGTGATAGTATTTATTTTTTTATAAGGTTATAATTTTATTTTTTTATAAAATTTAATATCAAATAATTACGAATCGAATTTTTAGAATCATATCAAATCGGGTAAGATGTAAACTTATTGATTTTGATTTCATATTAAATTATTATGAACTCATAAAAATCGAATTAATTTCTACTTAAAATTTTAAACATATAAATGAGTAATACTCAATATTCATATAAAATTATAATTTTATCTTTATTTAATTAATATAATATCAAATATCAAAAATCATCCTTTTCGTGAAGTCCTTTTGCCACACTATCTAATAAACAAATATCATAAAAAAATGATATTATTTATAATAAATTAAGATATATGGTTAATTTCAACTAATAATGGAATAATCAAAAGTAAATTATTCTAAATTTAATACTAAAAGAATTAATCAATATAATAAACAAGCTTGTGATTAGGAATTAAAACTATAAAAGTAAATATTAAATGGAAAAGTATAATTACGTTACAGTTCGTTGACACTTCGGATACACTTCTTTCACTTCGTCAAGTAACTCACAAGATCGAGAAAAAATAATTTTTTTCTTTTTTAAATCATCATGAGCGAGGTCACATGCAATGCAATCTTTATCCATTTATGGGCCAGATCGAAATGATTTATGGGCCATATAAATGTGCAGAAATCACGCCCCGCTCCTCCGATGCCCCACCGGAATTCTACTCCTAAGCTTGCCTGCCCAAAAGTACTCTTTTTTATAAAAAAATTAAAATTGATAAATATATATATTTTTAGAAAAAAATATGAGAGTTTAATAGTAAAATCACGATTATAATTTAAAATAATTTTCAACTTCTCATTAATGCCTTTTTTTTAAGCATGTATTACACCTTTGTACATTCGTAATTAGACTCATACTAGTTAACGACCCGTGCAACGCATGATATATATATCTCTGATTCCAAAAAGATAAAAAGCAAGAATAAATTCGATGATAACATGAGGAGTAAGAGAAGATATATATCGTGAGATGAGATATTTGTAATGATTTAGTGGTCGAGAAGATCGTAGGAAGCGGTAAATATGAATAATAATTTAAAATGTGGGAAATCACTCTAAAGTTAAAAAATTATTATAAATCAAATTAGTATAAAGTACAATTTTGAAGACAAAAAATGATATCAAAATTGCCACGGTTTGCTTAAGGTGGTAGAAATAAAAATTAATAATACCATATTTTTCTTGGTTAAAAAACTTTGTAATTCACAACTCGTGTCAGGCTGACATTGGTGCCTGACATGGACGTGAACTTCTAATCATAGTTTTAAAAACTGAACCGGGCTAGCCGTTAGGTCGGTTCAATCAAGAACTAGCCACTCATCCGATCTGGTTCTTATAAAAAATCCAATTACACATTCAAAGAGGTCAATTTTGATTGAACCGGTCAATTCCCGGTCCGACTGATAAACCGGTGAAAAAAATGGCTGACTTAAAATTTTTAAAAATAAAAATTTATTATAATGTACCTATTTTATTTTACTAAATTTATATTTATATTTTATGTTAAATTTTTATTTAATATAATGATTATATTAATATTTTTTGTGATAAATAATATTTAAATTATGCTATTATATAAATTTATTAGTAATATTATTTATTAAATATACGTTTCAACCCATTGAACCCCTAATCCGATTCATGAACACATATTTGCATCAGTTCCTAATCAGTTCACTATTATTAAAAATCTTTTAATATAAATTATTTTTATTATATGACTCTAATTTTATATCTTTTATAGAAAAAAAGAGGTCGAATCGTATTAAATAATATATATCAATAATTTCAAGAATTTTATCTATTAGTAAGCATACCCAATTTAAATTTGAATTAATCGGCGCTTTAAACTTGTGTACATTTCTATCCTATTTTAATAACATGGAGAACAGTTGACCTTGTCAAAGTTGGCCAGATATCTTAGAGGTGAAGATTTCTATTCTATTTCGGTAGGAATTTAATAAGTGTCCTAGATGTCCACGTGCGTAGAAATAGTCCGACGGCCGTCTGTGGGCTTGTGGATGTTCATTCGTCAACTGTACGGCCATTGACTTTGGGCAATGGAGATAGTCACCGAATTCTTGGTCAAAGTATGTTAGCCCAAATGCAAGAACTCCTGTAGTGCATTGGTCACACCCAGGTTCCTCGTCTCCTCTTGGCGAGTCCTCTTCCTATTCCAACAGACTGATGCTGAAATAAGCACCGAGCCAGAGGAAGTCGTAGAGGTCGCGTATATAGAGAACTAAGTCGTCCTTGGTGTAGAGATCTAAGCGCCTATAGGTTGCTGATTCGTAAGGACAATTTCTGAACCCGACTGAATATATAAAGTCCCTCCTGACCTTGTTCTTCCTCGTTCGGAATGCACATTTGCTGCAGCATAAGATACAATCCCAGGGATGGCGAACGTCTATCCCCAAGCACTGAGTAGAGCGTAAGATGTACTTCTTGCTCCTCCTTAGAAGGCAACCTGGAACATCTGCTCGAGGGCTCCGGGTTTCAAGAACTCCCAGTAGAACTAAAATTTGATTTCTCGAGCGAAGTTTACCAGCAAGCCCCGACTCTTGGAACTAACAACAACGATCCAAGATCCACAGCTCTTCAGAACCCCGTGTGCTGGTATTGTATACTTCAGCAGTATGCGTATAACTCCCACCAAAATAAGACATGAAGATTACTTCAGTGAAGTGAAATCTGATGGAGAAGCAAGCAGCGAAGTTCCTAACCGATGAATCAGATATAGAGAGAGGATGGAATTACCATAAAAATGGCCATTGGATGTCTGTCAGTGAAGGAGAAAATTTTCGGATAATGAAATCAGCTCGAGTAACACATAGCCAAAAGGAAGTACTCTGGTATACGTTTGTCAGTTCGACATCTATTATACAGATATCAAAGATCGACTTTTCATAAACGAAAAGCAAGCCAATTCTGGAATGTCTACACGGATCCTCTGAAGTGCACACCAAAAATCGTAATCTGCAGCTGTTTATAGATAAACTCAGACCAAGTAATAGGATTACCTATCTAGTTCGACCTGCTGCTGTGTCCATGTAAATACAGTTGAAAACCATTAGCAATCGTAGGCTTTGGGTAGACTGTACCACCATTTTTAAGCAAGTAAGGATCTCAGTTTGGCAACGGAGTGAAGAAACACTAACAAGCATCTGCAGTTCGCCATCTTGGTGACTTTCCCATCCGCCATTGATCGAATCCTCCCTCCTGAATCGGCTGCTAGTCTTAGCGCTCTCCGCATTAATATTCCATTCAATTATATTCTTTGACTCCGCCCCCTTTTCCTTCACTCTCTGCAACGGGGTCGCCTCCCCGAAGCGATTCACACCCGCTGAAGTCGACACAGCACAACTGTGCATCGATCAAAGCTGAGTGATCGAGGCAATGCTGGCGGGGCTCAGTTTATCCATACTAGCGAACTGCCCTAAACTGCTTCCAATTCATTAAGTGGTGAGATTTCTTATCCAGCAATGGATCTTATTCTTCCGACAAGACTTCTGGGTGTATACCATATATATATATATATATATATACAATCTGTGTGAGGTCTTACAAGTTGAGCTTCACAGCTGTGCCCAATTCATCACCGTAAGATAAGAAAGCAACCCTCTCTATTAGATTTTATCCGTCTTTTAATGGGGTATACGTAATGGATGGTTGATGTCATCTGCTTGGAAGATTTTATGCGTTGCCCGCTCAAAAATTAAGAGAACTTTCGGGGAAGCTTCGGCTTTCTGTCCTTTCTCGAATACCATGTGCGCACCGCACCGCATCCAGAACAGTAGTATAGGATTAGAAAGAATGGCTTTCTTTTTATGCTGCATGCGACTTTTTATCGACGGTGACAAATTGATTAGGATATGATTAAGGTAATTAATTAATTAATTAAGAGTACGCATCCTGGGACAGGAGGATCCAATGGAAGACATGGGCCCAATCCATTGGACCGTGCCTTTTTAATTGAATCGTCCAATCACCGTGTGAAACCAGATGGCGGATGCAGCAGTCAGTCAAGGATTGAGATGGAGCCCGCAGCCGGCTCCCACACGCTACGGCTCGTGATCCGGCGAAAAACTTGAGCCGTTGATCACAAACAAGAGTGATCCTGTCAGCTTGTGCTGCCGAGAAAAACAGGAAAAATGTTTCACTCGACCAGCCAGAGGAGACGTGGAAAACTCGTTTTCCAAGTAGTGAGGAAGTGGGAAGAGTGGCAGAATTGTCTTCCGTGGGAAGAAAAAGCAAACCAGGCCGGTGGACTCTCTCCCGAAACCTCTTCAGGCGGAGAAGCTAATATCACTGCTGCGACAATTTTTTCCCTAAAAAGTTTTAAATTTAAATCTCACAAAATTATGATTATCTATTTTTATTAAAATTTTATCAACGAATATAGCTTGATATTAAATTGGCTATGAGTGATCCGTGTTGCACCCTCTAGTAGGATGGAAAATTGGGCAACCCAGCTTCGAACGTTGACTTGGAAAACCCTTTTCTACGCAAACTAAACAACTTAAGTACCTCCATGTCGAAGAACAACCAATAGAAAACAAAGCAAATTTAAGGAAAGAAGAGGAGGAGAAAATGAAAACAAAGGAAAATTAAAATTTATATATTTTATTAGTATATATAATAAGGGGAAAAAAAGTGAAGATTCGCGAGCTCCTGTTGAAAACACGAATATTTAAATTTAGAAAAATTTATTAGGTAAAAAAAAATGTTGCTATTTTGGTGAATTGAATGCGACCAAACAACGCCGCCTCCTCTCTCTCTCTCTCCCTCTCCCCACTTCTTCTTCCCCTCCCTCTCCTTCTCTGCTACAAATACGAGAATTCTTCTGTGTTTCCTGCCACTGCTGCCTCTCCTCTTAATAGCGCACCCCACGCCAACACCCCCCCCCTTCCTCCCCTTCACCTTATTTTATCTCTCCCGAGCTTGTGCCTTTCCGACATTACCGAGGCCTGAGGGGTTGGAGAAACCGCGCAAAGCTCGCTATTTTGATCCAAGAGTCAGTCCTATTTGCGGACTCAACGGTTGATTCTGTTGTATCGCCGCATACACAGAGGGTATGAGGTTTCGAGATTCGGGGTTGCGTTTTCAGCTTCCATGCGGGCATTTTTTTTTGTTAGGCTCAGACGTGCCGAAGTTTTTGATCCGTCTGCTCCTTTTAATGATTTTCATGCCTTCTGTTGGTTGAATTTTGCGAGTTATGTGTCTCTGGATGTCGAATAGCAGCTGGGCTTATTTGTTTGAAGCTTTGACGTCTGTCATTCTATTAAAGTTTGGATCTTACCTCGTGTTTTTTACGCTGATTCCCGTCTGTCGCCGTTCTTTGCTAGATCCAGGTTTTAGAGCTCTTTCTGATCCTTTTTTTTTTTTCCTTATCGTACTTGCTCATGCAGGGGCTCTTGGAAGTCAAAGGGCTAGATCTTCAATGGTGAGCCTCTTCTCGTGCCTTCTCTCTTCCTGATCTCTTAACAAATCGTTATTACTTGATTAATATATGTTCCCCAGATATGCAACTTCTAAGATATATTTTATTCCTCTTGATTTGATCTCTTTCTGGATGGTATTCGTCAGGGAGAAGCTCCAGCATTCTATGCTGAAGACTTGCAGGAGTTTCCAAGTGACATTACTTTAAAATCCAGAAGTTGTGAAGCGACGATACGTATTGGTGATGAAACTGTATGTCTACATACACCCCTGTCAGACAGTTATGCATATCGTTACACTGTGCATATGTCAATTATCTCCTGAAAAGAATGCCCTACAGCTATTTTCCTCATGAAAATGTGTTCTGATAACTTTCAGTATGTCATTGGGGGAGCTGATGATGAATCGGCATTATCTTTAGGGGTTTGGATTGTTGACAAGTCAACCGCACAACGGTGACCAGCAGCTCTCTGTTTGGAGTAGCATGATCATACTTTTTTTAGACTTGGTATTAATAGTAATAAATGTCAAAATTTGCAGGATCAATGCCACTGTGCTAGGCACAAAGCCAAAGACTTGCAAAGGCCTTTCAGCAGTGCCTCTGGGTCAAGATCGTGTACTGATTATCAAGCAAGGTTCACAACCAGATGATTGCATTTGGTTCCTTGAGGTAAGCTTTTATTTTTTTTGGTGGTTTTGTTACTATGTAGCTGTTACTGATTTTCATATGTATGTTGCTATATTATTATGATTTCATTTGAAACTATAGGTGGGCACTCAATATGTTAGGGAACAACAGAAACTTCATGAGACCAAGGTAGTTGCCTGGAGTAAGGGTGTGAGGGGCAATGCTGAGAAGCCGATTGTAGTAAGTGGTCCTTCAGGAGTCGGGAAAGGCACCTTGATAAACAAACTCATGGAAGAATTTCCCTCATTGTTTGGGTTCTCTGTGAGCCACACAACCCGGGCTCCAAGGGGTATGGAGAAAGATGGGATTCACTATCACTTCACAGAGAAAAGTGTGATGGAAAGGGATATAAAAGATGGAAAGTTCCTTGAATATGCTTCTGTTCATGAAAATCTTTATGGAACGAGTATTGAAGCTGTTGAATTGGTAGCAGACGAGGGAAAGGTGCGAAATTTGTGTTGGTTTACCTTCATGGTCCTCTTTTCCTGGAAAATGTGCAAAATGTTAACACTGATCTTGGTTTTGTGTCCTTAACTTGCAAAGTGAGGTATATATTAATCCCAATTCAATTGTAGAGATGTATCCTTGATATCGATGTCCAAGGGGCACAATCAGTAAAGGCCAGCTCTCTCGAAGCTATATTCATCTTTATTCATCCTCCATCGTTGGAAGAACTTGAGAGGAGACTTCGTGCTAGGTAAGTAATAAGTTTCAATCCAGACTGTCTTTACCTTGATCAACTATCATGTTGCTAATTCAAACATGAGGGCAGGGGTACCGAAACAGAGGAGCAGATCTTGAAACGACTGCGAAATGCCGAATCGGAGCTTAAGCAGGGAGTTTCCTCAGGTGTTTTTGATCATATTCTAGACAATGATAATCTTAAGGAATGCTATAAGAGTCTTAAGGTAACTCAACAGCTCTCCACTAGTTATGGTTCGTAGTGGTGTCGAGAGATGAATAATATCGTCGCTTTACTCTTACCGGTGGCTCAGAAACTCTTGGGACTTGATAGAAATGCTGGATCAGCTGTTCAATCATGTAAGTGAAGTTCTTTATTAATTTTGGATATTTTTTACTGTCACTCGGCAATTGTAATACATAATAATGGAATATACAGTATCTTGGGGGATCAATCTGCCTTTGGAGCATTCGGTTTCAATAGACAAAAACAAGATTATTATAAGTTGTGGAACCTCTGAATTAGAGACAGCCAATAATCTGTAAGTTCCTTTTCACAGTTCGCTTTTGATTTTCATGATCAATCATGTTTCTCAACCAAACTCACCTTTATAAGCATCTTCCTCAGGATTGTGCTGGATGTATCCTCTCTTAAGGGTGGAGCGCCTGGGCGTACCAGAGGATTAGACATTTACAAAGTAGATCCTTGCTCCAAGGGGTTGGAAGTAATCAATAAACTGAGCTAATGTCTGCCTCCTATCATCGCTATCACTAACTTCAACATTCAATTTTCAGCTCCTACCTTTTATTTTCACGCTCTCTTGTTCAGAGGACAGTGATATAATCAGACCACCCTGGCCATTGCTGACGTTGGATTCTCTCACATTCTTTCCTTGTCTTTAAGACCAGAGATCACTAGTAGTACCATTTTAAGGTCACAGGCATTTCTCCCTTCACGGAGTGATGATTTTTACAAACCATGTGGCGTTCGAGAGTTTGGGCTAAGTGATTTGATGAAATTTCTCTTTCTAGTTGCTGAAAGTTGGGAGGATAGAGGCATCATCAAGCTGTTAAACAAATGGCAGTGTGGAAAATTTTTTCTATTGATTGCTTGATGTCTATGGACCATTCCGGTTGTTTATGTTCCTTCATTGGCATCTCTTTCTTTGTGTTCAAAGTGGAAGAACATATCCATTCTGAAAACGGGATCTCCAATGTAGACGGCAAAACCTGTCCCAGTAATTTAAGAGAACTTAACGGTTGCACAGTTGATTGTTTCTTGGGTAGCTTTTGTGAATAAGATAGTAGATTGTACAGTTTATTGTCACATTGGATTAAGCTTTTGCTGCATGATTTCGATGTTGAGCACCGTGTCAACCTCCCCAAAAGCAGAAGAGTGGCCATTAATGCAGTTTTCAGTTGATTGCGCCACCACTTGCACCGGCAGAGGACTTGTTCAGAATCCCATCCCTCTTGAAAGGGACCCTTCACATTGCTATCTGGCACCTTCCAGGAAATTGCAGGGACATTACCACCCACTCAATGATTCCAGAAGAATAACTCCCAACTGCACGTCATATCACCGGAATCATCACATGGTTTCATAGCACAGGTAGCACAAGTAGGTCCGGAGTATCTTACATGCTGAGAAAATTGACCGACATTCTGTTGTAATTAAGAAGGAAAAGAAACAAGAGGAAGTATTCTATAAGCATTTGGAGTAGCAAAATATTTTTAATTATTTAATAATTACAAAATAATATATATGTCAAATTTTTATTGAGTGATTATACACGTCAATGTATGGGATACCTTTTCCCACTTCACATGATGTTTCACTTCTCAAACCAATCGATAAGAGAATTCCGTGAGTTGCCATGCAATCTAAAAACATAGGATGCGCCCCGCCCAGATAAAGTTCTGCGTCAGGGAAAGCCAACTTGCTAAACTGAGCCACTTCATCTCCCCTGAATTTCCCTCCACTGTGCAAACCTCTGATCAACCATAGCGCATGATTTTCCTTGATATAAAAGAGCCGGTGTCGTCTAGCATTTCTGTAAAGGAATCGGAGAATCCAAGACGGATTCCAGACGTAAACTTCGATTGTTTCCACTCGTTCATGGCAAGCATCAACCCCGGAAGAACTTCCATATCATAGTGAAGATGAGAATTTACACTCTTTCACCTGTTTTGATCGACTGGTACCAAACCATGCTCTTGGAAGGCGAGGATAGTATGGGTTCATCATGGATTATTAAGCTGGGTGGCCCGGGAAAGTGGATCGGGGCTGTCCAACACAGTCATCTGGCTCTCTGCAGTACATTCCGTTTTCCCAAATGCATCCTCGCTCCTCGTTTTGAAAATTTTTGCTAATGAAGCTCGTACAAAAATCTCATCTGGGCCACCTTAGTGCGGGAAATTAAAGGCCCATTTACCCAGTGGAGGGGAATGGCCTTCTTGCTGCAAAATTTCCATACATGTTTTCCATCAACTGGGTCACCGTTCCTTCCTCCCACGGATACAGAATTACAGGTGATTGATAAAGGGGGCCTATCTGTACAGCCCAGCACTCCAGTAGAAAGCAAGGAGAAGAACTAACCATAAACAAAGAACCTTGCAGAGCGGTACCAATTGAGAGTTGGGAATAGTTACATCGTGTTTTTGGATACATACTCGTCAAGAAGTTCATAACTCCGTTGATTAATCTTCATCGACAACGATATACAATATGTACACAGACTTTCCTCGCATTTCCTGGAACGTGCAGAAGACGTTGTGGATGGAAGGATGGATGACTTTCATCACGAAATCTTCTAAGATATACGGTCTCCAGCAGTTTGCGTGCACACAGCCGGGTGCAGTGACTAATTCTCGTGCACATCATGGTGATTTCTATGCTCGACTTTGTCGCTTGGTATCATGGATATTTTAGGAAAGTAGCATGCTCTGGAGGAAAGAAATGGAGGATTGGCACATGCAAGTATTGAGACTGAGAAAAATCTCGATTAGGGTTCATAACTTTGCGTTTGTTGTAGACTATTTGCTGGAAATCGGAATTTCCCTATTCATAGGATCCTAGTTCACAAACTTCACGTTCGAGTCAATCTATGCCAGAACCACACAGGGATACCAAAACATTAGCTGAAACCAAAACCATAAACCCTAAAAAACACATAAATATCGTACCTAACAATCTTCCAACCAACCAAAACCTACATAAAGCACACAGCAACCGCGACAGACTGACTTTGCATCGAGTTATAACCATTACACTGTTTTAACCCCTGATATAATTATGATTATAATCATACTGGTGATAGCTATCAACCGGGGAGTGTGACGTCCATTATTGATGGCGGCCAGAAGGCAAGCTTCGATATGCGAGATGGAAGAACAAATCGATGTCTGGGGGAGCAAAGAACTTCACGGCAGACTTTCCTGGGAAGCATTTTGGAGATACCCTCCTCTTCATCGGAGCCGGCGGGCAGACCAAAAGCTCCGGTATCCCAAACTTCTGAGCCCTAGGCGTCAAACAGCCAGAAGGGATAGTCCCCGAACTTTCTTCTTGGCTCCTCGCAGCAATGCTCCGTTCCTTAAAGCTCGAATCCTCTTCGCCATTCGAGCTGAGGAAACTGTGATGCTTCTTCCCATGCATACCAGTAAGATATTTTTGAGCTCGCCTGAGAGAGAACGAACCTTTTTGTTCCTATTTATGCTAAGAACAGCTAAAAGCGCACAATTTGTGCTATTAACTGACGTAAGAAAGCGTTAGGGTTTTCATGTGATGATAAACCAATATGATTTAATACCAGAAGATGGTTCATCATCTCTTTTCACTTACGTATTACGAATGAAGAATATTTATACATTCAAGAACTACGGACTTAACTCGAATGTAAATAACTTATAATCGATTAGATTATTCATGGGTGAAGGAATTTAATAAATATTTACAGGACAAAGGTTCATGGTCGATGCCATGGATATTTTGAACCGCGTGACGGCAAGTTGTTAAGAAGAGGGTGACAACGATGTGCCAAAACACATGGGTTTAACAATTTGTATAGATGGGAAAAGTCTGATCAACGCACCGCATAAATCCAAGGATACGCTACGGCAGCAAGGCAACTGCTACCACTTAGTGGGATTAACAATTCCCGTTCAAAACTCCCACCAAATCTTGATAAGATTGGGATCGCTTTTCTTTCGGTTCGGCCTCCAGTTCGTGGCACCATTAATCATCAGAGATGGCAGAACGAAGAATTAGCTCGGGTATGTCCGAGAATCTACCACGCCCTGATGACCCCCCCACAACCGACTACAGTGAGTGCCCAAGAGTCCTTGAGACCATAAGACCTAAGGGAAGCTCATCGTACCCGCATAAAATTGGTAACAGTACAGAGAAATGATGATGGACCCAAATTAATTCTACGTACCCACCAGCTCGATGGACCTCTTAAGTCATGGCCTAACGTGGCCTAATTCAGGTAAAGCTGGAGGTGTGCTGCAAGGATCGAGAGCAGCACGAGCCCGACTCGTCAGGGTCATTCTCGATAATTTGCTACCTAAATTGGACTCCACACTGATTGATTCATAATCACAGTATGGATTATTACTCCATGGTTTGGGGGTACTTCCTCTCGCTATTTTTTCCCCGTGCAATTTAGTATGGTAGGCCCATGGACTTCTAACCCTTTCTGGCCCGAAAAGGCCGACACCGGCTGATTCCGAGAACTCTAGTTCGTGGAACTCGTACGTTGGGTTGTCTGAGGACAGAGTTGATTCCTCCAGGTTCGAGCTTCATCGAACCTACACTTCATTCCTCAAAATAAGGGTTTATATAGTCACATGAGTTATCGAGAGGATACTGCCCATAGGATGGATGGTCCTTGGACCTTGACACTGTCCACTCGGCATTCGTATTAAAGCTCGATCTACCTTGTCCTTGGAGCAAGTAACAATGGTTCGATCTTGGCTCCACGACTTCTTGTCTAAATGTAAAGTGCTTGAGAAATGTATAGAAACGTAGACAAATGGCTTAGATGGGGCCATGATTTTACTGTTCAGTGTGATCGAGACATCAATGAATTGTTAGTGCCTGCTCGAACGTATGATCTGTTGAGATATACGATCCCACATCGATTAAATAAAGAAAACGTTGTGGACTTATAAGAAGATTGGGTGCCGCCACCTATAAGCTTGAGCTTTTAAGTGAAAATGAGCTCAATCCCTTACGGGCTCACAATGAATTTTAACATGGTATCAGAGCCAGTGAGCTCGCACCTCGCCCGACCCGAGTCCAGAATCCTAGCTCATGGTTAGTTGATATAAGCCCGAGTATGGAAGAAAATTGTTCGACTCGTGGCCAGTTGTCCCCCTCGTTTGAGACCGGAAGAAGAATACCCGACTTATAGATAGTTGTTGAGGGCGGATGTTGAGATATACGATTCCATATCGATTAAATAAAGAAAACGTTGTGGATTTATAAGAAAGTTAAGTGCCGCCACCTATAAACTTAATTTTTTAAGTGAAAATGGGTCCAATATCTTATGAACTCACAATAAATTTAACATGATGTCCCTTTATCAGGGGCGGTGATTGTAGCTGTTTGATTGACCTATCAGCTTCGATGTTGACCCGAGGGAGTCACTTTGAGTGGGGCCCAGACTGTCAAAGCCGGAACCTTATTTGTTTGTCGGGGGGGGGGGGGGGTCGGCGGTGGGGTGTTCGTGGGGTGTGTCCTACGATCCCTCGTCGCCCGTCAACCCGTTGCCCTCATTTCTCCAGTAACGTCGTTTGCTTCTGTTTGAATTTTTTTCCCTTTTTGATGAGAACCTGAATTTGTCCGACCAGGAAAATAAATATATTATCAGATAAAATACAATAAAGAAATGCCCGATTTATCAGCCTAGTCCGCCCCCTAAAATAAACGTCAGACCAATCACTGCCGTCGACGTCCAACCAGCGGAAGCAAGACATTTGTGATGTATAAGTTGGTTCTTGAGATGAACATTAAAAAAAAAAATTAAGGGAAGTAAAAAAAAAAGAGAGAGAAAATGGGTTTACTATATGATATAATTTATGAAAGAAAAAAAGTGAATCTTTTTAATATTTTAATTATTTTTCTTATATTTAATAAGATAATTATCATAAACTTCTAAATGAATTGAATTTTATGTTTTTTTCTTATCGTAAAACTATTCGATATGAAAAAATAGTTTGATGAAGTGACACCACTCTTACTTTAAAAAATAGGATATTGTACGTATAATTTTTATCATGTAATTTTTTATAATATTTTATTATCATATTATTTTTTAACTAATAAGTTTTTTATATAATTAAGAAAAAAAATCATTCCATATCTTTACCGAGGAAGCTCCTTCGCGCGAGACTTGATATTTGCATTGTACTTGGCTGGTCCATCCCTACTCGAGACGTTCGGAGATAGATAGTACGAACCCACATCAAGTGGATGCTATCAATTTTTCTCCCCAAAACACATACGGGCCCGAGGTGGCATGACCCACATCTAACGCAGCAGGGACCATCTTATCCACTATGAGGAAATCTAAAGTCATATTTTGTAGCTAATTGTTATAGAGCCAAAACGTGTGCTAGTTAAAATTCCTCCCTAGAGGTTTGTTTCGATGAATTCTTCGTGCCTAAGGCTTGAATTTGCTCAATGCGTCCCCACATCTATCAACCTCCCCAAGTCATTTTCTTGATTGTAATTGGTTTTATATACATCACGTCTCTATACTGATAATAATAGAAACTATAATTTTTAAAAATTGGATCGGGTCTGCCAATTTGACTGGTTCAACTAGAAACCAACCACCCACTCAATTCAATTTCCAAAATAAATCTAATTACATTATAAATGTGATCAACTCTAATTGAATCCATTAGATCCTAATTGAACTAGTGAAAAAATATAATATACTTATTTTATTTTATTAAATTTATATTTATATTTTATATTAAATTTGATATTAAATATTTTTATTATAAATTATTATCAAATTATTATATTATATCAAATTATTTATTAAATATGTTATTTGACTCATTAAACCCCTACTTTTACTCATAAACTTATAAATTTATATATTAATTAATTTCCAATCCGGTCTGATTTTAAAAATTATTCCATAAATTATACTTAATTTTAATTGAGAATGGAAAGAAAAATGTCACACCACCTCTCTATAATTGATATCTTCATTGGATTCAGTGCCCTATCCCTATTAAACTTTCGATTTACTTAAATGTAAAATTCAATATTAAGATTATGTCCGGTTTACCCAAAAAATATTTTTAAAAAAAACTGAGGGAATACTTTAGTTATTGAATCACCGAATTTCCTGTACTAAGACAACTTTTGCAGGTCATGAGGCCATCGGAACAGCGATTCCCGTGATAACAGTCGAGAATCTGAATCGAGAGCCAACTCCCCCATTGTCTAGGATCATAGTTTTAGCTTTGCCACCGTATTTCATAGCTTTGTTCTCTTCTTAAAGGCAGATTCGACATAACCGAACTGATTCAGAATGAACTTATTCTCTGTCATATATATCGGGTTCAAGATTCGTATGAAGTTGATGAAGGTAGATGTCGCATGGGGTTTGGCCGATGTAGTTGGATGCCCAATACCTACCTATCTTTGTCACTTTCGCGGTGGGGAGGCACCCGATTTGGGATCTGATTGTAACTTCCTTGATTTGAAGATAAAATTATTCTAATCCCTCGTGAGGCTGATTCGAAGGCAAAACGTCCAACAAATATACCGTAAATCTGCAAAAGTTGGGACCATAATATTCCTATCTTATTGAATAATTAATGCAGAAGTTGGGCAGTGAAGGAGACATGCATGCATCAAGTGCCCACTTTTTTTTTTGTCCCAGTTAATACTACTTCGCATTCATATATATTTGTTTGGTAGATTTTAGTTAATTCATATTTAAGTTATATCAATTTAATAAATAATAAAATCTTTATAATTGGTGATTATAAACTCAAATAAAAGATTTTATTTAAGAAAATGCATGTCTACATGACACTTCATAGTCAATGTACAAGAGCTCTGATTTGATGATGTGCACGAGTCGAAACGTAATTCATCTCGGGATGCAACTCACGATTGCCTATCAACTCACTTTTGTTCCACGAAAGATGTTCAGTTTTCTCGTTAATAATGCATCGGATCGCCCCTTCGAGGAGCTCAAAGTTCAATTTTGATGTAACTGAAATGAGAGAGAGCATCATATTTTCCTCAGCATGCAATCTCTTATATCTATCGGTCTAACAAGATTTAGTCGATACGGGCTTGAGTTGAATTAACTTTAGAATTAGACGACACTTCAAGTCATAATTTTTTTTTATCCCCGACTCATAAAACTTAAACTCAAAAATTTTGAACCAATTTAGAAGAAAAGGGAAATCTGCTTCCTTCAATTAATCGAGGCAGTCACTGCCTCGACGACAGCTTACCTTACCCCGGATTCTTTCCTTAGGTGAGGTAAAAGTGGGGCATCATCAAAATTCAATTTTGCACTGTACTCGATCATATCGGTCCCCTATTTTACAAGAATTGCACGGGTCCATGTTTAGGGTTTCCATTTTTTTTAACCGAAGAAAAAGAAGTAAAAAGTTACTAAGCTTCTTTTTGTAAAATTAAGATGTTGGATATGAATTAGTATTTATTCTATTTAAATAATATATCGAATTTAAATTTTGTTTAATAGAGAGAATTCATGTTACGACGAGAGATTTGACTATTTAGTGGAACAATTTCTCAATACAAAATTATTTGTATATCGAGAACAAATTAATCATATAATTTCTTCATTTTAAATGATTTACGAGTGTATACGATGAACTTTATATTAGATTTAAAATAAGTATTAAAAAAAATAAAGAATAGAGTCACATAAATAAATTAATTTTAAATATCTTAATTTTAAATGATGAGTTGATTTTTCTTAATAGATTTAGGGAATTAATTCTTTATAGGGTGGGAGGTTTCCGTAATTTTCACTGGCATTGGATTTCGTTACACCCGACTGTATTTAGCAGTGCGAAGTCTCCAATGGGCACGGCCGAGCGAGGCCCAAGAAATTGACCTGTGCAGATTTTTGGATGCCGCCATTGATTCTCGTGGCAATTTTTCTTCAAACCAAACCACAATTTCACGAATATGCCCTCAATCTAAAATAATTGAGATAATAAAATATCTCATTATCTTAATTAAAATACATCACAATTTGAATCCTTGGTGGACAGTTTGGATATCATTAGATAAGTACTCTTTGAATTATTTAATGAACATTGGGTAGTGCACATTTGAAAAGGGAATTTGCGTATTAATTTTGATTTCTTATATATATATATATATTTATAATAATCAATGCCATTAAATGCCTTTTGTTAATTAACTGCACGATCCTGCAATGACAATATTTCCACTGTCGAGTTAATGTCCACATCTTAATTGAGCTTGCCCCCCCAAGTTCGCTGTCATTATTTCAGTAAAACCTCTAAGAATCAATCATCCTGATCTTGATTGGACTGTTGGGTTCATTCTCGATTGCATGATCAGTGAATCTTTTTAGACTAAATATTTTTTTTAATGGACGTATTTCCACCCATGGAAATATTTAACCAACATTACTTAATTGATATAATATATCTTTTTACTTAATAATTACTAAATTTAAATATTTTAAATAATAGATTTGATGGTAATTTTTTTAAACTTAGCTTTGAATTTTTAGTCCAAGTTAAGTTTATTTCTTTTACTTTTTGTGTTTTTAGAGTCATTGGTGCTCCACGCTTTCTTTGCACCCTCCGCGTGATTTGACCTCACAATTAACCGGAATTGACCCCTTGTTGAAGTCCGATCCCCTACACTCGCGACCACGCCTGATGCCTCTCTCATCGGCGGACTCCGAAACATCGGGCTTGGTTTCTCTTTCAGCCCGATCCCGAGCGCGGCCGAGGTCGTCGGCCCGGCCGGTCTCCCAGTCCCTGCTTCTCGCTCCACCTAGCCGGTCTCCCTCCTGGCCTCTTCACCTTCCCCGCTCCTGTTGTCCGCATGGGGGGGTCTTTTGCTGCACGCTTCGCCCCACACTTCCTTGCTGACGTGGCGTTGACTGAGTAGATAAGGCCGGTCCCGGAGGACAGAAATGCCTTTTCGCCAGCGAGCGGGCTCAGGCTTTCTGAGCTTTTTCCACCCCGGTCGGACGAGAGATCCGGCTTGATGCAGCGGAAGCGCGCCGCAGCGGATCTTACTTTCCTGCAATTTAGCATTGCATGTGGAGTGAATTTGGGCTGAATGTTGATGGATTTTGACCCGAGGACATGGGTAACTTCTTACAGATGTCTCCGCAAGAATCTAGGTATCGAAATCCTCTACCAATCACCTAATGCCACGCGGTGAAATGTTCAGTTGACCCAGAGTTAAATTACGAACTTGACCCCCGGTGCTATTTTTAAGTGACTGTTGTACCCTCATTTGGTGACGCGGCGGAATCTGAATGGTTGAGGCGAAAAGTAGATGTGAGCATTGAATGCACTTGCAATAAACTTAAATAGATGTCAGTGCGCCTGCCTTTTTTTTAAAAAAAAATTTCTTTAGCTTCTATTGGATAGGCGATAACCCAAATTCTTAAAATTTTTAATTACTCTCCTATTAAGTTTCCCTTTTTCTCCTTTTCCTTTTCCCCTTCTGCTACAACTTACAAAGAACATAGGAAACAGAGATTGAAGGAGGAGGACAAAGAGCTCCTCTCAGTCTCCATCTCTTCTCCCCCGCACTCTCTCCTGCATAGAGATAGTTACCCATTTTCATTTTATTCTTTCGCAGGGGAAAAGTTTTCTCCTTTCTTTTTTTTGCCCCCTACTATTCTTGCTTGTCTTGAGGAAGAAGCTGAAAGGCTGCGCTTGTGAATGTCCTACGCTTCTTCTTGATTTTAACCTGGAGAGGAATCCGCAGATCCGTGGGATTTCTCGCATTTCCTGAGCTGGACATATCTGGTAAGGTTCGCTTCGATCATTGGACTGTTTGGTGGGATCGCCTCCGCTCACCTCTTATCACTTGCTATGGTAGTCTGTCACATGCAAAGAATTGCCCCTTTATGATCTTCTATTTCTGCTCTGGTTTCATCTGTCTGCTCTTAGTGGACATCTGATCTGCTTGCTGCTTTTGTGTGTGGATGTTTCTGATTAAGTGTTATTGGTATATGTTGGTTCTATTCTATTTGGGCTGTCCAGGTGGGGGTCCATTTCCCCGGAGGTGCAGCCAGATCGTTGGTTTGCTATTTTTGTTCTAGTGGGTTTCTCTTCTTCGATAGTCTTGTAGCTGTTGTAGGCTCTCTTGTAGGTTCTTTTGCATAGTCAGTGTATGTTTATAATTTATAAAATATATCTGGTTATTTCTTTCTTCTGCTTGTAACGGGTTGATCCTTTTGTCGAGATATATTCTTCTACCTTGCTCGGAAACCTCTCCATAGGTGTTCTGAGGATGTCGAAGCAAGCTGTTTTTTTCTCGAGATTTGTCTCTCTTGTGAAATGGGTTTTGTTGTTTATGTGTTCTTAGGGTTGGACTGAGCCGTTTTCTTTGTGATGTCTGATGGAATGACTAAGAGAGGAGCAGGAGTTATTTGATTCTGTTATGTGGGAGTCTTAAACATTGGATTCATTTTTCACTAATTACATGGTTTATTTTTATTTGGCTAGTGTCCTTTGTGATTTTGTATTCCCATTGAATCCTTTGTGTGGCCTTCTTTTGTTCATTGTGCCACCTATAACTTATCATTATTTGCAGTCAAATCCTTCCCACGAGTAATGATTAATGTGGATTTGCATTCTTTGAGCAGAGGAAGGAGTTGTACGTGAGATCTCCTATTATTTTGCAAGAACTAGGTCTCCCTTGAAAGCCATGAGTCACTTGACTGTTGTGACCGAGGATACTTTTGTGAGTTTGCTTGAGCTTGCAGCTAACAATGATATTGAAGGCTTCAAACGCTTCATTGAACATGACCCATCTACCATCGATGAGGTTGGGTTGTGGTATGGCCGACAGAAGGGGTCGAAGCAGATGGTAAACGAACAAAGGACTCCATTAATGGTTGCTGCAACTTATGGAAGTGTTGCAGTAATGAAACTAATCCTCTGTGTATCGGATTGTGATGTGAATCGGTCCTGTGGCTCTGATAAGAGCACTGCCCTCCATTGTGCTGCATCAGGTGGGGCTATGAATGCTGTCGATGTGGTGAAACTGCTCTTAGCTGCAGGTGCAGATCCCAACATGGCCAACTCGAATGGTCATCACCCTGTGGATCTTATTGTTGTACCTCCGAAGCTCCACCAAATAAGGTTTGCCCTTGAAGAGCTTCTTTCAATTGAGGGTTCCTTTGGGGAACGAAGTCTGAGGATATCGGCAGCCACTTTCAATTCAAACTCTCCACCACTCTCTCCATCCCCCGAGAATGGATCCCCTGCTTCAGCACCTGGTACCTCTCCGATGAAGTCCAACTTGAGCGATCTCCCTGCTCCCCTTGTGTCAGAAAAGAAGGAATATCCCATTGATCCATCTCTTCCTGATATCAAGAACAGCATTTTCTCGTCCGATGAGTTCAGGATGTATTCTTTCAAGGTCCGGCCCTGTTCTAGGGCCTACTCACATGACTGGACCGAGTGCCCATTTGTCCACCCAGGTGAGAATGCCCGTAGGCGAGACCCGAGGAAGTTCCACTACAGCTGTGTTCCCTGTCCTGATTTCAGGAAGGGGGCATGCAGGCGTGGTGACATGTGCGAGTATGCCCATGGAGTCTTTGAGTGCTGGCTCCATCCAGCTCAGTACCGGACCCGACTGTGCAAGGATGGGACGAGCTGTGCTAGGAGAGTTTGCTTCTTTGCCCATACAAAGCAGGAGCTTCGGCCTTTGTATCTGTCTACTGGTTCAGCCGTGCTTTCCCCTCGCTCGGGAGCAGCATCTGGGGCAGCTGCTACTGCAGTGGACTTTGCTGCTGCAATGAGTCTCTTGCCAGGCTCTCCTTCTTCACTCTCTGTTATGTCTCCTCCATTTGCTCCTCCAATGTCCCCTTCTACTGGTAATGGAATCTCTCACTCTTCAGTGCTGTGGCAGCAGCAGAATGTCCCGACCTTGCACCTTCCAGGCAGCAATCTCCAATCAAGTCGATTAAGATCATCCCTCAATGCAAGAGATGTACCTCCTGACGACTTTGACATGATGAGTGATTATGATATACAGCAGCAGCAGCAGCTCTTGAATGAGCTATCGGTCATCTCACAGTCCTCAACAGTAGCTAATTCATTGGATAGATTGGGGCGGTTGAAGACTCTGACTCCATCGAACCTTGATGATATATTTTCAGCTGAAAGCTCATCTCCTCGATATGCAGACCAGGCTTTGGCTTCTGCTGTTTTCTCACCAACGCACAAGTCTGCTGTTGTAAATCAGTTTCACCACCAGCAGCAGAGCATGTTATCTCCAATCAATACGTCATTCTCTCCTAAGAACATTGATCACCCTCTCCTTCAGGTATCCTTTGGTGTTCCTTCATCGGGGAGAATGTCTCCTCGGAACATGGAACCAATCTCTCCCATGAGTTCTCGGGTCTCTGTGCTAGCTCAGCGCGAGAGACAGCAACAACAGTTTCGCAGCCTAAGCTCTCGTGAACTTGGATCCAACTTGTCTGCTGTTGTGGGTTCCCCCGTTAATTCTTGGTCCAAATGGGGAAGCTCCGACGGGAGGCCTGGTTCGCCATTGAGCACTGATGAGCTGGGCAAGCTGCGGAGATCGAACTCGTTTGAGCTCGGCAGCAATGGAGGAGAGGAGCCTGATCTCTCATGGGTCCAATCACTTGTGAAAGAATCTCCGACTGATCTCAAGGAAAAGCTCTCACCATCTCTCTGCATGATTCCGCCTGTTGCTTCCTCCTCTGGTGAGGTTCCGACTGTAAGCTCTCAAGCAGAACCTGTTGACCATGCAGTGCTAGGAACATGGCACAAAAAGATGCAGCGTGATCAGCTCGTGACTCAGTAAAGTTAGGACGAATTTTTGCTGAACTGAAATATTTAAGGCAGTAGACAGACAGTTCTATGGAGTTTGGTAAATACTATGACTTTGCTGGAGAATTTTGATGTTTATGGGTCATATAAGATGGTGGCATTAGGAACAAGGAAGAGGAGTAAGGAGAAAGTGGGGGAGTTTATGTTAACCAATTCTATTGTTTCTATTGCAACTGAATTTAGATAACGAAGGATGGGAAAATCTTTGGGTTATGAGCAGAAATAGTCCCAGCTAGGAAGTCCTTTTATTTTTTCCCCCAAATATCTTATAGTTTTAGGTCCTTTATTATTTTTAATTTTTTCCTCCTTTCAGCTTCTATGATAACTTTCATGAAGATGCAACTTCAAAAGCCTTCACGTCGCTTCCAACATTTTGCTCTTTTGATTCTTTGACACCCATGAGAAGAACAGGGAAGAGAAGGGTCATCAGTAGCTTTTCTTTTGTCCTTTTTTTTTTTTGGTTTCTGTGAATGGAACAAGAAAAAGGGGGAGATATGTCTCTTGTTTGTAGTATGGAACCAATAATATGTTCAATGCCAGTAACTGCTGGGAGAGGTAGAGAAGAATGAAGATGCTGATCCTTTTCTCATGTAACATTCCATTACAGATTTACTCTTTCGTGATATAATAAATGCTCCATCCTGTCCTTGTTATACTTTGTATTACTTGTTCTTGACTATTGGAGTTGGCTCGTGTGTGAGGAATTGGGATGTGTGGGAGAGGAGGGGAGCCTCTTTTTCCAATCAAATTCTTTTGTGCTATCATCTGTCACTCTCTGGAGAAAACGGGGTAACGTGATGGCAACCTTTAAAGCCGAAGATTTGTAGATGTTGCTTTGGTTTGACTTCGAGAGGGCTATGATAATGATGCATTGATTCTTGATTGGTGCTTGCTACCCCTTATTCTATTCTCACGAGGGTATAAATCCAAGAGAGGATGGGGGTGGTGGCCTTGTCTACTGCCCCCGAGGAATATATAAATTGATAGGGGGGTGCTCTTGTTCGGGAGTCGTATCCCTCTGCATCTGGGAAAAATCTCGCGGTTGCAGTCGGTCGCTGTGTGATTCAGCTGATCTTATGGTTATTCTCATTCGATGGGCAATTGTGGGTTTCTCCTCCTTTTGCCTTTTTACCCTCTCCACGTCTTCTGCAGAAGAAAATGACAACAAATGAGGGGAAAGGTCCGGAAGGGCATTGAGAAGGAGAGATAGAGATGTGCAGCTTGGGTAACTTTCGGTGCCTCCGGATTTTCTCCACTGGGTGAGAAAATTCTGGGGGAGAAGACAAGAGAGTAAGGATAATAATCCAAGACAAGACAAAAAAAAAGGTGGGATTTACAGCATAGACAAACGGCAGGAGGATGGATCACGGCCTTTCTGACTGGAGCTGATGTGTTGTCACCTGTGTTATGAATGTATCAATGCATGCCTGCCTCTTGCTGTTGCTGAGGTGGTCTGGTTCTCCGAATGGTGCTCCCCTTTTTTCTTAAAATACAAGCTATGGTGTCATCATTCCAATAGTTTGACAGCTAAAAAAAAGCATTGATTTGGACTTTCAAGTGGACAAAGCTCAGTGGAAACACGGGATAGTGGGGACTTAAGAAAAACTGGGGTGAGAGAGAGAGAGAGATTATCCTTTTCCTTTTTCCACCCACCTCTCTTTGGGTTGGTGGTGGTAGTTTGGATTGATATAAATTTTATAGTAATACAGTTTTATAATAAAATTTACATAATAAATTATATTGTTTTATTGAAAAATTAATTATTTAATCTTTCATATTTTACGCATCCTATATTTATCCATTATTATTTTAAATAAAGATAGAGCAGTTTTGATCTCATTTTTTGAAATTCCAAAAGTACCATTATTTTCAATCTAATTTATTATGAATTTCAATGATTAATTGAATTTTAAACAAAGCGGTTACCCTTTTTTCCCCTTTTATTTTACTCTTTAGTGGTTATGGGATTTTTTTTTATGTGGATAGTTACTACCATAGTTTCTAAAATCAGACAGAACTGAAAATTAGTATAGGCATGAGTTCATGGATCGGACCGAAATTTAATGGGTCGAACCGCACATTTAATAATATAATATTACTAATAAATTTATAAGAAAAATTATTAATATAATGATTATATTAAATAAAAATTTGATATAAAATATAAATATAAACGTATTAAAATAAAAAATATATATTATAATATATTTTTATTTTTTTAAAATTTTAAGTGAGCTAATTTTCCACCGATTCAATTAGGTTCATTGGTTGGTTTAATCGGATTTGACATCATTGAAAGCGCAATTTGATTTTTTATAAGAAATGGACTGAAACCAACCTACCGGGTCCGAATTTTAAAACTATGGTTACTACACCTATATCATCAACAATGAAAATAGAATATTCTTGCATTTATCCTTCATACCCGAACAGTGATGCTCACCACGAGTGGCACGGGTTGTTCGTGACGCTCGCATATTTTTTTTCTTACGATTCTCGGTTTTAAACGACGCTATGTAGCATGTGTCCTTGTCTAATCGAGTACTCATGAAAGAAACAACTGTATCGTTTTCTTTTTTCTTTTCTTTTTTTAAAGTATAATGCAAGAGAATTTTCATTGTATTTTTTAAATTATTATATTGATAATTACGTGGCACCCGAATCAAGTAGCACCGGGAGAAAAGGAAAATTCTCGTTCCATGCATTAGAATGGTTCTCTAAACGGGTATTTACAGAGTGTGCACGCATCGTATTAATTTAAGTTTACCGTGAGAATCAATTACGATAAAGGATCGGGTCCACACGTTTGGATCATCTTTCACCCATGCCCTCACAGGGATCACCAAGTTAGGAGATCAAATGGAGCAAAACTGCTAGTGTTTGATCAATAATTTTAATGACTGGCCCACAAGGATTATTCAAGCCGAAGCAAAATTCCAAGATTTAATCATTTTTTAAGTGCTTGATTAGATGTGGAATTTATCTTCTTCTGCTATCCCACGCGAATAGAGCCGAGGACAAGTCCAGGAGGAATTTCTTCGTGCTGTCGATTGGCATTACTCGGTGGTCGAATCTTGAAATTAGGGCATGCCATCATTCAAACGGCTGTCCAATCTTGACAATGAAGAGATCGTCCCACTAAGCTTTAGCATGGGAGCATCTAGATAAGCCTAATCTTCAACGTGCATCTATCACAAGGAATTCCGCGTGTGCCCGAGTCCAACCCACCACGGTTCCGAACGGCTCCGGATCGGAAATGGTTTGTGTCTGAAAACCAGACCCAAGAGGGACAGTCTTGGGCTCATTTTGGTTCCTAGGCTTTTTCGCTGACCGGTATGGGCAATAGGGACTGTCTGGTTTGATTTCTAAAGCTAGGCTGAAACCGAAAGCAAAATATTTCCATGAACACCAAGCTAAGAAGAAGAAGAAGTTTGCTGCATTTGGGCTGTTTCCTGATCAGTTTTACGGGCTTGCTCGTCTTAGATTTGTGGGCAATTTGAGATTGACCTTTATCGAGCTATAGCTTGTAAGGGCAATGTGGCAATGGCTGGAAACAGCACTGTTTCATCAGGTTTAAATCTAAATGGCAATGAAGGCACATTCTCGGATTAACATGTTGTTGCTTTGGATGCTTTTAATGTGTGAAATAAGAAAGATAACTCCATCAGAGGATGCATTCTTGGGAGGCTACAGATTCATGGAACATTTAGTTCAGAAGGTCGGACTGTGAGAATAAATACGGCCGGGTATGTGACCGGAGGCTGCAGGTGAGGTTGTATGGATCATAACTGCAGCCAAGCTTGAAAGCGATGAATCGTCATAGCAGTAAAAAAGAGAGTGCTTTGCTTGAACAATCAACAGATTAGCTTCAATTTACTTAGGCCAGAAGAAACCTCCAAGGTCCCGTGCCAGTTCCTCTCCTGCAGAAGTTGAATATGAAGAATAACTGAAATTAAAAAATTACGAACCTGAGAAACCCAGCAAATGTCCTCAAACTCATGAATATCGTTGCAAAGATCCCGACAGCTCTGTGACTTGAGAATAGTAAGAACAAGCACATACTGCTCAAATCGCCATGCATGTCTGCAGGTAAAAGAGAGGAGGAGAACATTTCAGTTAACCTGAGAAGAACCTGAAGAGGGCAATACAAAAGGACTGTTTGTTAAGAAACTGGTGACTAGGATGTACTGTTGAACAGGCAGAATATGCAAAAGTCGGATGCCTGTTGTTGATGAATCCCGAAAATGAAGCCTAAAGCATTGAGGGGTTGAGTTGCTGCAATGAACTGATTGGAGAGGAAAAGAAATTTCAGTTAGCTGGAAGGATGGTCTGGGAAAAGTTCAAATTCTCATCAGCTTACAGGAGATATCTTATTAATTTATTTCCAATTTCTATTTTCGTTTATTGATATTTGATTCTTGCAATCGCACTATGGTCCTATTGTCCAGAGAGATTAATCAGTTTCTTACTTGCTCAGCAACTGCTAGTCCAACGGCCATCAAGGAGCTTGTGAGCCATATCTGCAGGTAGACCTGGAAGCTAGCTGCTATTGATGTTGTCCCTCGCATTGCAGCCAATGCTGCCACCAGGTTAACAGAGAATGTTATGGCTATTACTTTGTCAATATGAGAAATCCTAGCAAAAACGTGGACAAGTGACATCAGTGCAAAGACAAACCGAGATCAAAATGGGAAAAAAGAAGTTTTGTACCGATGAATAGAAAGGAAGTCAAGTGTAGTGGAAGATGAAATTATTGCAGTATCGTATGATAGTTCCATCTTAGATGCCTCCAGTCCTTTTTAATGAAACCTGTTCACGGTTCTTTGGCAGGTATCAGAGTCTCAAGGAGCAGTAAACACTCAACATAAGATGGAGTGAAGTTGACGGAGAGCTTTCGACAAACCATTCAAATTTTAAAATCTTCATTTTGGGAGGTAATAGGTCGGCTTGCCTATCAGCATCCACAAGAGTATTAATGAAATCAGGCACCTAGAGAAACCGCATGAAGAGTCATGGTGAAACTACCATATGAGATTATAAGATCTCGGAGCAAATTATACAGGACGAAGACTCACAGTGAAATAACATGTGCAGTGGCTGCCCCGCCCACACTCATCAGGAGAACGGACATTGATGCAGAGTCTAGTATGATGATTGATGCATTGCCCGCCGCTTATATTTGAAACCAATGAAAACCTGGGCTAACATTCATTTAGACGTACTCAAAAGGTAAAATGTAAGTTAAGGCGAGTAAGTTCAGGCACAAATGGGTAATGACTGAGGAAATCAATCTCCAATGCTTGAAATATCTCCCTTGAATGCCAGGAGAAATAAGAACAACAGGAGCTCCAGGCGGCCTCTGTGTTAAGTACTGTTCTGCTGGCTTCAGCATTGGTGAGCCCTGAGTCCACAGTAAACACAATCTAAATCTACTCTAATAGTTAGTTGGTTTCCGTGGTGTTACTGAATAACCTTTGCCTAGTAGTAGAGGTGAGGAGCAAAGTCTGAAGAAGCCCGAAAATGTTCCTGCTTATCAGAGTTGATGAATGTGTGTCCCTTTAACCTCGAGCTTGGGCGCTTTCTTGCAGCTGCTGGTGATGATGATTGATCTTTTGAGTCTGATAAAAAAAAAAAAAAGAAGAAATGCATCCGACATCATCGAATGATTTAACACGTATTGACTGAGATAATTTTCCTGGTATTTCCGACAGTCTTGGCTAGTTTTCTCCATCCTTTGGGTGTTGGAACAGAGAGAGAAGAAACAAAGTAAGAAATGTATTATGTTTCACTAACGGTTCCATTTCCAGCTCCTACATTTCCTCCTTGACTGCAAAACCTTTTTCCATATTCTCATCTTCTTGTGATTTTATGCTAAATCTTCCGGTAGTGACTTCTTCCGCGACAAATGAGGTCATGACACTGATGAGGATATTTGGTCGAAGAGAGTGTAGGCAATCGTACAGTGGCAAGCTCCGCAGGGGACCCGAATCACATATTCATCAAGGACCTCTCGAACCAAACTTCCTTGGAAAGGACGCAAACAACATAACAGTACAGTTACATGGCAGAGAGCAGATAAAAGTTGTCACCTAAGACAGACTTCCTGGGAAATACACAGGTACTCGCCTTTTGGTGCATCCAACGTGCTGAAGTTTCTGGACTTAGCAAGCCTCGATGACAACCTTGCCTCCGGATGAGAACGAGGACATACATGACCAATCAACGCTGTGTCGACTAGAGAATCCATATAATCTTTGCATCTAATATCAATGTTGCAGGCACTGCCATCTGTGCATTTTTCCCTCCAAGTTCATCCTTCTTAAATACATTTCTACTCATTCTATTGCAAGACCAGAATTCGAAACAACATAAGGCAAAAGCCAGGACGTTGGTTACGGGATAATAGAAAAAAGTAGAAGGAATGGAATAGCCATGGGAAGTGGTTAAGTAAACATGGAAATTTCATTGCCCATTGTTTTCTTCCCCTATAACAAACAGAAAGATAAGATGAGCAGTTTTGCGCTAGAAAGCCTACTTCCTCTGTGCCTCACCAGGTATGGTTATTAACTTACTTAAGCTTGAGTCATGGAGGAGGTGATACAGCTAAGGCTTGTTTCTTTGGCACGAATTATCCTGCAACGAGAAGCCTTCCCGATTTTTCCCGAGCTTGTCGACTGAAATCCTCCGGGAACCAGGTCTTTCGGAAAGCCATTCCAGTTGACAGAGAAAAACTCCTAAAAACTCTAAACGGTGGATTGCAGATTTCCATTCCTCGAGTTATTCTCCTAGGTCTACCAGGGAAGCACACGAGTGCTCTCTGGAATCCGGATTCCGGAGGGTGGGGACATGACAGTGTCAAGCTCTTGAACAGTGCTCGGTATACATCGAAGTTGAAGATATACAAAATGTTGGCCAAAGCATTTATGCCTCACCGCTTTATTCCCTCTTTATCTTCTGCGAGAATATTGCCCGATGCACATCCCTTCCCTCTTCTCTTTTTCTTTCTTTTTTTTTCCTTAAAAATAATTATTCCAAGAGAGAGTCTGCTTCCTTATTCCCTCTGTTCCATGTGTCAGTTCATATTCCTCATCCACCTATCCTTTCCCTCTCATATTCTCTTGCCACGAAAACAACCTCTCCATCCATCACATCAGTCTCTCTTTCTATCTCTTGAGGCTCAATCGCATTTATCGGTGGCCTCGTCTCTTTCCATGTCAGAATAACAGAAACCACCGCCGGCAGATCAAGAGCAAGATCCCCACCGCCACAACCCAGAGAGAATGGCCGACGGGAAAACTTCCGATCCTGCAGAAACAAGCCGCAGAATCTGCGCTGCCATAGCCATCCTCCTCCTCCTGGCCGGGGTCACAGCTCTGATCGTCTACTTAGTCTACCGGCCGCAGAAGCCGCAGTTCTCGGTGGTCGGAGCCGCAGTGTACAACCTCAACACCACTTCCCCACCGCTCATCTCCGCCACCATGCAGTTCACGATCATGACGCGGAACCCGAACCACAGGGTCTCCATCTACTACGACCGCCTGTCAGCGTACGTCTCGTACAGGAACCAGGCCATCACCCCGCCCTTGGCGCTGCCGCCGCTCTACCACAAGAAGCGGACGACTGTGGCGGTGTCTCCAGTGCTGGGGGGTACAGCGGTGCCGGTGGCAGCGGAGGTCTCGTACGGACTGGCCGCGGATGAGGCATATGGAGTGGTGGCTCTCAGAGTGGTGTTAACGGGGAGGCTGAGGTGGAAGGCCGGTGCAATCAGGACGGGGCACTATGGCTTGAACGTGAGGTGCGATGTGATGGTGGGGATGAGGAAGAGCGCCACGGGCCAACCGCCTTTCCTCGGTTCCTCCGGCTGCAAAGTGGACATATGATGAAACGAAGCCTTCTTGTGCTTTTCTTCTGCTTTCTCTCAACGTTTTCTTCCATAAAACTATAAATGAGCCGCTTTCTTCATCATCTTCTTCTTCTTCTTAATTATGTTTTATGCAGGTAAGAATTTAAACGTACAATTAATGATCTTCTCTCTTTCTTCTTGTGTTGTTCGTTCTCTTCTGATATGCCCAACATAGCATCATCAAGTTTTCTTGCGCTTATAGCAGCTGTAATATTATATGCGAGTGACTCTTTTCTGAGAAAGCTCCTCCCTGTTCAAGCTGTTATTGCATGTTTATGCTCAGCTTTATTCACCGACGGACAAAATTAGATGCCAACTCATCATGATATTTCGTCTGTAGCTGTCATGCAAGGGTGCACGTAGCGGGAGAGAACTCGCAAAAACCAAGACACGTGTGCCCCTGTTGTCTTGTCCACCGTGTTTGGACAGGCCAGAGCCGGAGCTTTGGCGAGAGCAGGCTCCGCTGGGCCCGGCCCCAAAATGTGGTGCTCGAGTTCGGCTGGACTCGGAAGGGCTCGATCGAGCTCTCGTTAATTTCCTTCCATCAGTGCAGAGCTTCTAGGCACAACTGGGATTTGAAGATTGACTGTCTGGCTTATGGGCCAGCGGATTGGATTTTGCCCTGTTTGCAGTTCATCACACCTTAAGCCGAAGCTCGATCCTCAATTCAATACTAATGTCCGACAAATTGTATTGCCGCAGTTCAAGCCTGGACTCAAGAAGCTTGTTTAGACCAGTCGTCATGGCCGGAGTTTGTGGGGTGCTTGCCGACGCTGGTGTCCTGGATCAATTTCGTGGCTTAGCCACATGATTCAAGCTCAATATTTCCACAGAACCATCGAACCTGAAGAACTTATAAGGCCACTGGGAAGGCTGTTAACTACCCCTTCGGATCGCTTTCCATTAAAAGGGATCTGTATCTCGATGGTGCCTCCGGGACCCCCTTTCGGGTCTTATTCGCCGTTGGGATGGGTGATGGATCACCCAATTTTGGAGTGTGAAGGAAGTGATAAATCTCATCTCCTACATTCTGAAGAGGATGCTCGAGGCACATGACTTCAGCACCCCCACCTAATCCAAGATCGTTACAGCCACCAAAGCAATAGATGTAATAAAGCAGGAACAGTTGCCACTTTTGTGTAGAAACATAAAAATTGAAAGTCGAAACCAAAATTTTCAAGTTAAATTTCTATCTGTATGATTTTTGATATTTTAGTATTTTATTTCTCAATTATGAATGAATTTTTTATTAATAAAATTTAAATTTAAAATCCTAACTAAAAGTGTGATGCATCAACTATATAATATATTATTATATAGATGTATGTAGGAGAAGTCTTCATCCTTAATGGACAATCACACTCGCGCGCTACCCTATGACCTCGAGGAGAAAAGCATAAAATTTGTGATAAAAGAAAAAAGAATTACTCAGAACGTACGAACGCAGCCGAAAGGAGGACTACTATGCGACGTGGCAGTTCGTGATTGGTGGTATCCCTCTCAAAAATGACTTACTCGTCGGTGATGCACTACGGCCACGCCCAGTAGCCGGATAGAAGATTTGTACTTATCTCTTGCGCCCCCCGCTTTCATTAAGACAGCCTGTAATCCGACCAATCCTCAATTTCAACGACTCCCCCCTCTCTCCCTCCCTCGGGCGTCTGCTCTCGGCTCAGTACATACGATCTCCGTCCCCCGGCAAACGGCGGCGGCGCGATTATGTTGCAGCTATTCTTCGCGTTGGCTTTCTCGGCGGTGCCTCTGACGCTCTACGTGCCACCGATCCGGAGCCTGAACCTCTTCGTGGAGACCTTGGAGGAGTTCCTCCGGCAGACCGCTCTCTACGGTCTCAGGACATATCCTCGCATCCGCCTGGCCTGCTCCCGCATCTTCAACTCGGTGGCTCGCCTCGCGAGGTAGACGACTCGACTCGATGCTTCCTCCGTCTGAGTCTTCAGTGTATTCCGTGTTTGAAGCAGTCTGATTCTGTTCCCGTCGAGCTCCGTCGTACAAATCACGTATGGTCACTTGAGGAATTTTATAGTTCAAGATGTGGATTTATTACAGTCGGATGAGCTCCTTGGAATCATGGATCCGCTCCCTCACTCTGTTTTCATTCCTTCTGTCATCATCCATTGATAAAATTTTTCGAATTCACGTAATCTGTATTCTTCCTCCATCGGTTCTGGTATGTATGCTATTTCATTGGAGGTCGATTCTGGAACTGTACGGTTGGATTGAAAATCGTGCAATGGGTGGACCTGTACAGTCAATTATAAGAGAAATTTCTATCCTTCGCAAGAAGCTTTGCCTTTGACTCTGAGTTCTGCGAGTTCATGGTGAACATAGCGCAGCCGAAAAATGAACTTGGGTTTGTGAATGGGGATGAAACCCTTCAAACCTTTAATCTCAAAAAAAAAAGAAGAATCATCTGATCATGGTTTTGATTCGAGATTAACACGTCGGAGCTGTATGATTGACTTGTAGACCAGTTTGATTCTGATTTGTCTAGAGCTAGAGCCTTTTGTCTTACAGTATGTTGCAATTCATGTTAGGATTCTCTCTCTGGTCCGGGTTACAAATTCTTCATAGATGATCTCTCAAGTTTTAGCTCTTACACTCATTCTCTCCGAGTGTTCAATTTGTTCCTCCGATTCGTTTCGGAAAATACGAACCTCAGAGGCTCGCAAGCCAATTGGATCGTTGGATATGCCTGAGACATCCGGTCAGCATCATGGTACATAGTACTCTACCATTGGTCCATTGTACTGACATGGTGCTGTGTGTGCTACACAAAATCCCTCGTGGCGGCTCCCTTTTTCACTCTCTGCAATTGTTGACAAGTGGTCACAAAAAGGGGGCTTGTCCTGAAGAATCAACATCGTCTTTTCTATTTTTCACTTCACTCCCCATTGTTAGTGCTGGGGGATTGATTGGTAGGCGGCGGTTGGGCTGGTGGTTTGGTTCTTCGTCCTTCCAAGATGTTTCTATTTTTGGTACGGAGGTCCGCGTCATTGGACATGGCGCATCCGCCTACTTCGCCTCTGGCAACATCGAGCCTTTCTGGTCCCTTTAAGGAATTTTCCTGATCATCTACAGGTCTCAGAATCAATCTCTCATAATAGAACCGACTTTGATGGTATGTATGTATACAAAAGCAACTCTTTCTTTATAGATCGATCCTCGGCCAAATTGGTTATGTGACGTGCCAGGGCTGTCCATGTGCCCGTAGGATGTAGAGATTTCGTTCTACCCTGTCGGGGTTGAGTTTTCCATTACTGGGTCAACAACATTCTGGCTCGTCGTCTCTGTGTCTGGTCTCTGTCCACTCTTTGATATTATGGAGTGAAGATCCCTCAGAGTCAAATGGAATTGAGAGTTATCAAGTGACCGGATTTCATCAGTTACATTGCCATCAGTTTACAATGAACTTTTACATCATAAATTATAGTACTTGATTGTAAAATCAGGTTCTACTATGGTTCAAGTTTTAAAATACAATCAATAAATTCTTTATACACGAAAAAAGGGGCAAACTGTTATATTACATCCAGCTTTACCATTACGGGCCTGATGGCACCGTAAGCCAGCGTTACGTCGTGGCATAGCCTGGGTGATAGATCGAGAGATTTGAACCGTCTAGATGGGCTCTGGGAAGAAGTACTGGCTCGCCTTTCACGAACTTTTAACGAGGCCCAGGTGTGGATACAGCCCAAAATTTTATATGGGCCCAATAGGCCTCAGTATATAGCTCAGGCCCATCACCTACAAGAACTTAGCGGCGACATGTAATTTTCGTTCGGCTTCCCCGAGGAATAATACAATTCCGACGAATTTTGTACTCTTTTTTTTTTTTTTTTTACTGTCATTGGTTATTTGAAAGAGGAGATTGACCATGAGTGTCTATCGATTTTTCTTGGAACGGGCTAGACTTTTATCGGACTCTGTTAAGCCTATTCTTCGAGCCCTTATTGGAGACGAGAATGATGACGGCCACCGCCACCGTGTCACCGCCCGACCCAATATCCAAGTCAAGGTTACTCCACAAGTGTCAGCGACCCAAGACCGCCATGATCTAAAAAACACTGTGTGCGTGGGAAGGGGAGAGAGCGAGAGAGAGAGAGATGAATGTATTTTGTATGCATGGATGGATGCATGTGCATGGGCTTCTTGTTGCTCATACTCAACTCGGGAATCAGGCGGCCATGTGAAGAAATCCACAGGGGAGCTCGTGAAGATGGACAATGTTGGGAGGTGGCCTGTCCTCCTCCTCCATGTACTACACATATATGCATATGTGTATGTATGTATACGTGTCGTCTGCAGGAATTCATTTCTCGTAACTCATATGTTTCTTGTTGCTGGGGTTTCGGATGGATGCAAGAAACCCTATCCAAATGGAATCCGATGGCGCTGGCTAGCTAAAGTGACCAGATACACTCTCCCTTCACATGCTCCATGGCCAGTGATAGTACGTACTACAACTCCTGGATCCCCACACAAAACTTCCCGACACGCGTAGAGCTTCTTTAATCAGCAGCTCGGTGCTGCATGTCCACCCTGCTAACCCGGCTACAAAGTGATCTAGGTACTCGGTCGTGGAGATGTCACTGGAGAAGTATATATCCAGCCTACACGGTGGATTTCATGAAGAACACACACACAGACTTATCGGTGATTTCTTGGGACAGTGGTATGTATATAGATGTGTAACTCATGGTCGCACCACACGAAGTTCGGGTCAGTGAAGTTGATGAAACAATGGCAAGGTCAAGTTGGGAGACAAGTTATTCAATATATGCCTTCACATGAATCTCAGATAAGTATGCAAAAAAATAAAAAGTCACAAAATTTTACGCTTGCTTGCCGTTAATATAAATGGGCAGCTGAGATATACCCACGGAAGCTGACCGTAAGAATTAATTCAGGGAGAGCTGGCTTATGCTGCTGCTGACTTCTACGGTACAAAGCGATGCTGTGTAAGATATTGAATTCAATTACAATTTTACTCACCATTAATGGACCGATCAAATTCAAGCGTAAATTTGTTGGCCCGTTGCGTTTGGTGATTTACCGGAAAAGAAAGGGTGACTCGTGCCCTCTCTGGTTGACCTGTGACTGACTTTATTACTATGTGATAATTCTCATCTCATTCGACGACGACGATGACGATGACGATGACGATGATTCTTTTTACGTCAAATTCCGATTATATCCTTCGCGTCTCTGCTGTCGGGAAAACGACAAACGGATCCACAAAACAAAAATGAGTGGCATGGAGCTCTTGCAGTCACATGTTGCTGGTAGATGCATCGTTAGAGAGGAGAGATCGAAGTCCCGTTTGCATCATCAAAACCGTTCATATATTTCTTCGAACGCCAGACAGGGCAGACTGGTAACACCAAGATGTCGGAGTGGGCAATCCGGCCTTGGATCAAGTTTGGAATAGCCCCGATCGATATGCAAAATGCACTAATGACATGTAATATTAATGTTCAAACGTCTGGCACGTACCTCAACTCATGTCTTCCATCTCGATACATATATATGTATATAAGCATGCATGGGAGTGTCATATCCCACATTGACCACCCAGTAAAATGTTTACCGAGTTTTTAACTCTATCCCATCTAATTTAGACGATTTATTTTGGAATTCAAATATGATAAAATAAAAAATTTGAATTAATAAACTACGATGCTGATTTTTTTTTTATTGAATTCAACTCTCGGCAAGATCCGTACACATCATACACGGCATGTGTACGTAGGGATCATAGAACATCCATTTTTTTGAATTAAGGGGTCATCGTTTTTTTCAAATGAGATTGAATTACTATGATTATATCGGTTTCGACTTGAGACCGAGATGCATAAAATTCGATTTTTGGCCGGTGACTACAACCCCTTTGCTTCCTTCTTCCTCGTGCACTTTGTAGAGACACGGGCCTCCTCAGCGACCGAGAAACGAAAATAATTTTTTTTTTTTATAAAAAGGATGTTTTTTGGTGTGAAATTATATGAATCGAAGACGCTCAAAATAGTCGCGACTAACGGTCACACGGGCATATGAAAGTGTTTTCCCCCCAAAACGTGACCGCAATTAAATCTCCCAAAGCTCTTCACACTCCCACCCTCGCACTCTCTACTTATCCCCCGCGCCTTCTTCAACTGATTCCCAACTCTCAGCTCACTTTCCATTCTCTTCATCCCTTCTTCTGGAGCCTCATCATCGACTCAGGCAGGCATTCCCTTCTGAAAGCAATGGACAATTTCCGGAAGTCCCCGTTCAAGCCGTGGAAGAAGGGCCCTGCACGGGGCAAGGGCGGCCCTCAGAACGCCTCCTGCTCCTACCGAGGCGTCAGGCAGAGGACTTGGGGCAAATGGGTTGCTGAGATCAGGGAGCCCAAGAAGCGGACTCGGCTCTGGTTGGGGTCTTTCGCCACTGCTGAGGAGGCTGCCATGGCCTATGACGAGGCCGCGAGGAGGCTGTATGGCCCCGAGGCGTACCTTAACTTGCCCCACCTCCAGCCTGGCCCGAGCTTCCCGAACAAGGCCCGCAACAAGTTCAAGTGGTTCCCTTCGAGGAACTTCATGTCGATGTTTCCCTCTTGCGGTCTGCTCAACCTCAATGCGCAGCCCAGCGTCCATGTCATTCACCAGAGGCTCCAGGAGCTTCAGCAGAGGACTGGTCCCCCGGAGGACCCCAAGGCCAAGCAGATCGTCAGAGACGAACACTGTTCAAAGGAGAAAGAGCAGGCAGCGATCGGGCACCGTGAAGAGAAGCCGCAGATTGATCTGAACGAGTTTCTCCAGCAGATGGGGATCCTGAATGAGGAGGGTCCGTCGGAGAAAAACGACCCAGAAGAGAACAATGAGGTGGTGCAAGAATCATCGTTCCAGGATTACGATCCACTGACCATGCTCGAGGACAAGAGCTTCGACTGGGATGGCCTGATTGAGATGCAGGGATTTGAGGATCACCAGGAAGGAGGAATGAGCAGTTGTCAGGTTTACGACCTCGGCGAAGGCCTCACTTCGCCTTCTGATATTTGGAACTTCTGAGAGAGAGAGCTCGTTGTAATAGGAAGACATACTCGTAATAGTTACCTTGGTCTTAGTAGTATAGTTACAGAGGAGCTCTGCCCATCAGAAAACATCACAGCTCGGTTTGTCTCTTGCCTGTCATGGCAGAATGTAAAACAAAACACTACAGAAGTAGAAAGGATAGAGAGAGATTAAGAGTACCGATCGCTTTCGATAAGTGTTGCGATGCAGAGAGATGAGACTCCATAGGGCTGTGGAAGGCTGAGCCGAAAGACGAGTTTTGTTTGGCATTCGCCAATGTCATGTTCTTGTATGCTCTCGGAGCTCGAGTTGACTGTCTTCGAAGTAAGTAATACTACTACTACTATTACTACTTCTTCCATAACATATGAAAAGGAACAAGTGAAGAAACAAAGCCCTGCAGCATGATAAAAGAAGACATTTGCTTAAAAGCTCACAGTGACTAATTCACCAGGGAGTAGGAAACCGAGTACTACGATAACATCTTCCATGTCACAATCAAAGTTTGCTTTCCACATTAGGAAAATTTTCCCCTCCTTGGGAACCAGTCATCAGCAAACAAACGGCATTCAGGTCTGATCGAGTATCTTCCAAATAGCAGCCTTCCGACAGCAATAGGATCTTTTGTGTGAAAACGAGCCTATCATCGCCCCTAAGCCAAGAAGCAAGAAGTCCTCCGTCTTTGTAAGATGGTATTGTTCATTCATTGTGATACTATGAAGCACTTAGATACTCGCCCTTCTCCTCAAGAAATACTCGACTAAACTTCTCGAGATAAAGGCAAACATTGCATTCTTGCCCGTGTCAGAGTCACTCCAAAAAGGGAAAGGCCAACGAGGATACGAAAAGATACCAGTAGGTACATACATGCAATTTCATGAAGCCATGGGAGACAGGTAATACGTACATGAGAATCGGTAGATCTGCATTCTACAAATTCAAAACCGCCTTTTTATTTTAACCAGACCATCAAGATGATACTTGCTTCATTTCTCAACCTTAGAAGCCATTCACTGTTGAGATCTCCACATCTTTAGCTCTGTCGTCGTTGCTTCTCGGCATTTGAAGCAAGTGACCTGCAGCATTCATGATTTATAGTTAACAAAAGCTTAATATTCCTGACTACAAGATTTTGATGCTAAAAGAATTGGGTAGTTAGTCTATTCATACCCCTGCAGCATCAGGGTTAAATACACCAATATCCGAAGCCCAAACTCCACCATTTTACGAGCCCTTTGGCATGGGCTACGTCATCCCGAGCTTCCCCTTCATTCACTGTGCTGTCTTCTCCATTCTTCAATTCTCTTCCATGTCTCACCTGAAAACCATTATAAAAAAAAACCGATCCGTCCTATGGAAATGACAAGAATGTAGAATCGCTTCTTTTGTGACGATGATGTCTGGCAACATTAAAAATTAAAAAAAAAATATACATATGTTAACAGTTTGCACAATTTCATCGTCCAAGAGTAGTTCTTATTGCCCATATTTTGATTCCTCCTGCATATCAGGAGACAGGCATGTTAAATACTCTGCGTCACCAATGAAAGCTATATTAGAGCACATTGATGATAACTAGGACATTCCCAGCTATGTCTATGAGAACAGGGGTTGGTTCAGTTGAAATTGCCTTGATGACATCCTCTAGATCAAAGAGCTAGAGCATACGGCCTTCAACACTGGGTCTTGCATATATAAGAGGGATTTCCTAGACCTTTCCTCTCAGCCACAACACTTTCGATAGTCGGAGAAGATGCCGAAATAATTTACGTAGTTGTAGCTGCAAAACACCTAAACATTTCAATCCACTACAGTTAACACAAAATGACAAAACAATCATTTTCCTATTTGATATCTAAGTTTACAGACTAAATATTGCCATTCATCTCAGGTGGTATATGTTACTTCAGCTTATTGATTACAAGCTTACCCAAGTTAATGATAAGATAATAGCTTCCCTAGCTCGAGATTTATTGGAAATGCAATCCAGGCTAAAATCGGACACATGTCAGTAGTGAAAGAGTCGGGTATGAGCCCATGCAGGCTTGGTAAACTACACCAGATAAACAGAAGTTGTATGTGCTGCAGAATATTGTTGGTTCCAAAGATGGCCACGGAGACAAACCTCTGCCACAACTGCAACAATGCCAAGGGTCAACGAATCTGTTCCTAGTAGATTACACAGTGCAAACATTGCCGAAATCAGTTACCCCCACAGAAGAAGAGCGATCCTCATGTCCTCCTTAAAACAATAAAATTACAAGATTCTATCGTCGATTTTCCATAACCAGTTGGTAGTTTTTATTTCAATCTACTTGCAAATCATCCTCATTCAGATGCATGAATAATCAGCTCCAGCTCATTATTTGTATATGAGCGCGTCTCTTCCTGGGCCCACGCCAATGTAATGAATTGGTACCCCAACGAGCTCTTCGATCCTCTCCACGTACTGGCGGGCAGCCTTGGGAAGGTCAGAGTAGTTCCTGATGGAAGATATATCGCTCTGCCATCCTGGTAAAACTTCATATTCCACCTAAAGAAACAAGAAGCAAGAATTATGCCTCCAAGTTTGTACAATGAAGTTTCGATTGCTCAAGCAGCATATAAGTTAAACTGTTCAAGAGTTAGATGGTTACCTTCAACTGCTCAAGTAGACGAAGATCTGCAGGGAATGAGTCGATGGGTGTACCGTCAAGCTGTTTGTAAGCAACCCCTAATTGGATCTCGGGAAGTTCTGACAACACATCCAGTTTGGTGAGGTTCAAAGAAGAAAAGCCATTAATTTGACAACAGTATTTCAGGGCAACTATATCGAGCCACCCACAACGCCTAGGACGACCAGTAGTTGTCCCAAACTCTTGCCCAGCAAATCTAAGCATATCACCCCCCTTCCCCAGTATTTCTGTCAGGAAAGGGCCAGAACCAACTCTTGTGGTGTATGCTTTAACCTGTACATCATAAGCGAATATTAAAAATAAAATGCAGGAAGTGAAAACCTTTACAACATTCATAAGACATTATAACAAGAAATGCAACCATCTATAAATATCATTCTGCAAAAAGAATAATAAAACAGCTATCAATATCCATATGTCACATCAATATCAACTTCCCCAGTAACAGATGCAACAAACACACAATTTTGACAGAAATAAATTCAAGAAGCAAGCCATCTTGCTATACTGAACGATACTGTCTAAAATTACAGCTTCTACTATAAGTGAACTGATTCGCTCACAGCAGTTAGGAAAAGTTTTAGGTTTCATACCAGAACAGTAACCCCATGGAAGGAATTGGGTCATAGGCAGCTAGTAACTTTGGAAATGAACCATATTGGAGACCCAAACTCGTGCTCGAATCAGGACAGATATAAATAACATTTGCCAACTCATCTTCTTTCTTTTAAGCGTTAAGAGATTTAGGGTCAGCTATGACACTCTTCAACAATTTCAGCCAGCAACTCCGTAAAATTTCAAGCATGTAAGTGGAATCCATTGTTCTTCCCTTAGTAATGAAATGGCATGGTCTCATGACAGTATTGTTTCATACAATAATTCAGTTTAAATCATGTAATTTTTCCTACTGAAAGTTGCCAAATGGCCTTAGTGTAATAGGTGAAATACTTCATGGGGCAAATTGAGAGAGCATCCCAACTACAGGGGCCAACATGAAAGCAACATAAATAAAACAATGAATCAGAAGTCTACGTGGAAAGCTAACCAAAAGACTCAAAAGGTACTTACGACTCCAATGAGATCACCGACAACTCTTGGGGCAATGCCAAGGCCAGTGCAGATCCCACCAGCTGAGGGGCTAGAGGAAGTGACGAAGGGATATGTTCCAAAATCAATATCCAACATGGTCGCTTGACCGCCTTCGACCAATATTTTCTTCTTCTGCACAATGAACTCGTTTATCACATGCACGGTATCAGCTACGAATGGTTCCAACCTCTCAGCAAATCTCTTGTATCTCTCAACTTCTTCCTTGAGCATGTCAGGCCCATAATTGAAACCTCGGAACCTCGATGCCGCATCTGATAGCAACAGATCAAGTTTCTGTGGGAAAGTATCCATGTGCCTTAGGTCGCTCACTCTGATGCCGTTCCGAATCACTTTGCTGGAGTAACAGGGCCCAATTCCCCTCTTTGTCGTCCCAATGAAAGACTTAGCCAGCTCCGATTCCCGAAGACCGTCCACTACTTGGTGGAAGTCAAACAGTAGGTGTGCCCGGTCAGATACGAGGATTCTTCCCTTGCAAGAGACCCCATTAGCCTCGAGGCCATCGATCTCTTTAAATAGCCCAGGAAGATGCACCACAACTCCATTTCCGATAACACAGAGAGTGTCCTCATTAAGAATTCCCGATGGAACAAGGTGTAAAGCAAACTTCTTGCCCTCGGCATTGTAGATTGTGTGGCCCGCATTAGCCCCACCCTGATATGAAAGGAAAGAGAGCATGAGCTGAGCTGCTGATAGAAATACATTGTCACTCTCGGCTTTAGGCAATACGCTCAATAAGACCCCTTTCTCTAGGAATTGTATAATCTCCTTCACACCTAGAAAGCAATTATCTTTGTCTAGTAATTATGACTAAGTTCAAAATTAAAAAATCAAACTTTCCACCGCGCGCAAACAAATATCAGCTACAATGACGAACAAAAGCTCATAATTTCGGAGAAGAGGAAGTACGAAAGGAGTAGCTGAGAAAATTACTACCTGACAACGAGCGACAATGTCGAAATGTTGGGCCAAGATGTCCACGAGCTTGCCCTTACCTTCGTCCCCCCACTGGCAACCCAGCACACCCGAGACCTGACTGAGCGAATCGATTCGGCCCGACCCCTCGCTCGCGGCCGGGTCAGAGGCCACGCTCAGTGATGCTCCGGAGGCGGAGGGCTTGATGGAGCAGACGACGATGCCTGGGCGGCGAGCGATGGAGGGGAGGGGCCACTGGAACCGGAGCCCCTGTGACCCTATGGGGTTGGAGTCGAGGGTGAGAGAGGCTATGCTCATGGCAAGTGGCAACTCAGCGGCTAGAGAGAGAGAATGGAGCAGCTGAGGAGAGAGAAAGTGAAGGGTTTTGATGTAATGAGAAGGGCAGCCGGAAGGGAAGACTCAGCCGTTTCTTTTGGCGGCGGCGGCGGAGTAGAGGATCTGATGCTATCCAATTTATTTAAAAAAGCACCCCCTGTACTTTGACAAATTCTCAAAATGCATCTTATAGTTTGAGAGATCGCAGAAATGCATCCTCATGTACCGGCGGGCAATCATGGTAGCTTCTGATAAAGCCTTGTCCCATCCCCCTCATTTGCTGACTTTCTGTTGAGTACTCAGGGCTCATACCGTGGCCTTAACTCGAAAATTGATGACTCAGTTGCATGAAACAAAAACACGTTCGAACAGAGATGCCGAATTGAAGAAGGGAATTCACGATACAAAAAAAGAAGAACTATGATTTTCTCAATCAAATATCCATCTTGTCCAGGGCCGCTTGACGCACTGGATCTTCTTACGAGCCATTGTTGAGAGGACTGACCACAAACCAAGGAATAAACTACGTAGAAACTAAAACCTGCGCTAAGCGAGCAAGTATAAGTTGAGTGGAAACAGGGGATTTTCTCGTCCCTGGAGATGTTTCATGTCGCCATCATAGCTCCTGCAATGATCCTTCTGTATCTGAACTATTTCTGTGGACCAATGAGATCACCGAATGCTCCAGAATCGTGGATGCGGTCAACATCCTGGATTGGTTCTGCTCCAAGATCTACTTGAGTTAAAAGTTCAGAGGCATCTAAGGTCCTAGCTGGTCCTGATCAAGCACTCTGCTGGCAAGCCATACGCCTTTTTCCGATGAGCAAGTTCTTTCCTCCAAGGATCATTATGCAACTTGTAGTGCAAAACCTTGAGAGATGAAAGACAGAAAGTCATCAGATAATATGACTCCTATTGCCCCAAGGGTGATGCAAAAATTGATGCATGAAAAATATGCAGATCGATTGACACCTTATCATGGGAACTTCCATTTCATTTATCGAAGCAGACATTCACATGCATTTGTAGTCATTGGAATTTAGTGTTCCACAATAGAGATGAACGAGAAGCACTTTTCAAATAAAGAGTTGCTTCACAATTGAAACAAAATCTTGTTTTGCAACGTCGGCTTAATCTTCACGAACACAGTGATCAGCGGAAGTGTAAGAGTATCTCACTGGATTTTGAAGAAAGAAATACCTGAAGAAAAGTAGCGAAGACATCATCTTCACCAAGTTGCAACAATGCGACTGCCCAGTCAGCAACAAAGCCCTTAGCCGTCTTCTGCCTCTCAGCCTCCAGTAAAACCGAATCACGATAGAGAAACCTCTGCCAGATCTTCTGTACACTGGCCAGCTTGAACCTTACCTCCGTTTCATTGAAACCCTTCATGAGGTAAAACATATGGATGCCACCTATTAGCAGAACGCATTTTTACGTCTAACGAATTCCCTATTCTCAAAGCAAACTCATGTAATTACCTGAAGAATCTTGATCAAGTCTGGGATCTCGTCTTCTTGAATTCGAACAGCAAAGCTTTCATAATTGAGCATGTTCTCGTATGGCAAATATATTCCATCCTAAGTATCAAGAGAAACGACTTCAGATACATTTCAGTAGTTTTTCTAGGACAAAATATCCTCGGCTAAGAGTCTTTAACCAAAAATCAGGAGCTATGGATCTATAATTTTTAATATATTATACGAATAACAAGAGATGGAACCCACTTACCTGGATGACAACGGGAATGCATCCCTGTAATATACTATCTTCCATTCGACCACTCCAACCATCTCCAGGAAGTACACCACAGAATAAGGAATTGGCCAAATCCTCATGATAATCATCAGAACGTAGCAGAGTCACGACCACACCTTCTTCATGCTGTTTTCCGAGTTTGCCCTGCTTGTTAGGGCTTGAACCAAATTCCTCTGCCAATTTTTGTCTTATACCCATGCTATACCTGCATATTGAGCATAAGAAGAACGAGGAAATTGCTACACGTTGAGTCTTCCAAGATTCGTTGTCTTCTGAATACATGTAATTCTAATTGACAATAGTAAGTGCTTAGAAATACTTACGTGTCTTCTGGCCTTCCACTGGCATAAGCAGGTCCCAGATTACCGTTGAAGTAGAAAAGTGTCTTGCGATTCTCATACGGCCTGAAATGAAAAGCTCATTTTGCCTCAGATGGTAGAATGCTTCTCTGTCCAAAGCAACATTAAAACATCAAATGCACACACCAGAGAGGAGGGCAGTATAGTAGAACATGCACCTGGCCCAAAATTTTTTGTTGAGTGCATTGGCATCAGGGTATTTCCAGGCAGGAAGCACGAGATCTTTATCAGGATCAAAACAAGGATGATTTCCTCTTCTCTCAGCCGAGATCTTGTTCCAGTTATCTGCCCAGTAAGCTGTTGTGGAATGTTTGTGCTTTGAATTTGTGTTACCCCAGTGAACCAGCATCATGCTATTCCATATCTCCTTGGGAGCATAGCAAGCTCCTTCATCCCAGGAAAAGAACTGCCTTCAGAAACAAAGGTAAAGCTTGTACACAAAAGAAATATGTAAGCATATGGGCGACTGGCTCATATGATTGAATCTCTCCCAGTATATAAAGTCATCCTAGACATAGAAATAAGCAAAGCTTATGTCATACCCAAATATGGTCCCTTCCTAAAGAGCGGTTCCAGTGAGGATATTGTTTGACTATGTGATCATATGCCTTCTTATAGAACTCCAAGGTGAAAGAACTTCTTAACCCCTGATGATCCTGAGATGGGAAGAGTGCACAATAAACAATTAACCCTGCTCAGGAGAAAGAGGTAAGCCAAGCCTGGGCTTGTAAAGATTACATCTTAGAAGGGGCATAAGAACGAACATAACAAATCTTCCAAGAAACCTATCAAAAAACATATATATATATATATATATATATACATTTTCCCATAGTATCTCTGCAAATTTCAAGTCTGCAACAACATAGAAAGTAGTAATATACCTGCATACTTAAATGAGGTGCATCATCAGCTCGGGAGATGATGCATGAATCCAGAATAGGAACGAAGAAAAAGTCTGCTTCATCTCCATTTAATGTACGATGTGGACTCGCTAAAATGCTTTCATATAGAGCAATCTGCAGTAATTACCAGTCTTCTGAAGAAAATTGAGCACCTGAACGACAAATTAATTGATGGAGAGCCTAAGTAATACCTGGGAACCATACAACATATCTGTCCATAATGTTGCATTTCTATCATCATAAATTCTGTTAACACACTGGAACTTGAAGTGTCGTCCCTGCAGAACCCATTGAATGATAAGAATAAAATATGAAACTTGAATGCAACAATAAGAGAAATTGAAAATGAATGCTCCCACCTCTAGAAGCAGACTATTGAATTCTGGAGGCAAATCATAAACATATATAAGTGGCCTTTTCTTTTTCACAGAAGCATTCAGATTGACAAGAGTCCCTGAGAGCTGCATTTTGGTTGGCAATTCGATGGCAGCAGGACGTAGCCATTGAGGCCATTCCCTCAAAGTTGACAAAACTGAAGGAACACTGCAGTCTGTTCCATACCAGCCATGATCACACTGCAGGGGACAGTAGTTCAGTTTCCATATCAGACCATGAAAACACCAGGTATAATCAAGAAAATGGACTGGGTGCAGCTGGTGGGCATTAAAGAAGCTGCAATTAATGGAAAGCAAAAAACAATGTGGACTCAGGAATGGAGCAGATAACTGTAAATCACTAGCATACGGCCACCTTTATTTGATGGAGTCTACTCAACAGTTCAGGATAACCGGTTAGTTTGTGTTTGATCTAACATTCTTATTTACAAAATAAGTTGAAATGACAAATATTTTCAAGTGCAAGGTATGAAATTTATCCATTCATTGTTTCCACAGGATATGGTTGAGTCATAAAAATGAATGGCAAAAGATACATAAGCGTTGGAGTATAGGAGAAAGTAGCAGAAAAGATATTACCTGTCGGAGGAGTATACAGCTGAAAAATAGATAGATCTCCCACAAGGAACTCAAAAAATATTCCCCAGGTACAGGTAAGCCAAAGATCTCACCTCAGTTGCAAGATACAACTATGAATACCTGACAGAATCCACCTCAGCAGTGGCCATGCCCGAAGCACTGATTGATGCAAGTGCATGAAACAGGCACTTCACAAAAGCGCCCCCAGAGCCCATCATATTTGCAGTCACAGTCCTCTTTAAATTTCACCTTGGAAGCATATGCATCAGCAGGGACCACATTGCACCAGCCTGATCTGCTAGCATTGGTCGTGAATATGTTGTCAAAGTCAGCTTTTGCCCAGTCAGTCAGTCTCGGACCACCTGGCTCAGAAGGCGAGCTGCAACATTTTCCAGCTAGTTCTCACGGTTGTGCCATAGCAGTAAGAGTTGAGGAATTTAAGGGATATAACTATGCTTACTTAATTTGAAACCCACATTGTTCAGCCACTGGGCGGTTTGGATACTTTGCGCCTTCTCCACAGAAGCACATAGCTCTTGTGGCATCACAGTAAGCAGAGCAAATGGAGACAACCCATCTTCCATATGGTAGCTCTGGTGTTGTTGGGTAATTGCAATCCAGTTGCAGTTTTTCAGAGCATCCCTCCCCTGTCACCAGTTGCAGTCTATAATATCTGATCTTTATGAGCATTCTAACAAGAAGAATATGGCAGCCAAATATCTACAAAAAAAAAGGCAATAAACAAAGTGACAAGGCAGTACTGACCAGTAAACCCATGAAAGCATCGGCATTGCCCCAATTCACGGTTACAGATACCTTGACCACTGCAGTTATCTTTGCAGCTCAGGCCACTTATTACCTGCCAAGACAGTTATTAGCTGCAAACCAAAATACACCAGGGAAAGTTGTTCAAATAAATGCCAACTTCTGCTCTTAGTATGGCCAACAATAAACGACTCCTTCTATGAACCACAAATATATAAGGAAAAGAAAGTAAAAACTGTTACATTAGAAAAGCAGAACAAAACATAGTGTTTGGTACCTCTCTGACATTGACTTCCTCAACAATCGAGTCACAACCAGACAGCCAACGCCCAATATTAGCCTTCCATGGTGCACCGTGATAAACCACAGCATTATGCAAATCAGCTGGAAATTGGTTATCCAAATCTACCCTTGATTTTATTTCCTGAGAACTTACTTCAGTCGATCCATTAATAGGTGGACAAGAGTACTGAGCTTTTCGGGCACTCAAGTAATCAAAAGGAGGCACAACAGGGAACAGGAACATGTGGACTATTGAAATCAATCCCACGACTGAAAAAATTGTTGCCACTAGAGACCACGAGCATTTCCAGTTCAGAGAAGGAAGCATTGCATAAAGAGCCTAAGCTGGAACAAACCAAAATCTCTTGAATTCGATTTTGCATAGGCAGTAGGTTTCTTGTTGCAACTTTTAATCACTCTTCACTGCTATAACAGAACGGAAGGAATGAGAGAAGTAGTAAACATGATGGAGCGGTCGAACTTCAAATTAAATAAGAGGGTGACTCCAGCATAGTTCCAAACTCAGCTGAAGGCATTAAATGCAACAAGAGGACGAGGAAACAGAAAAGAAGCAAAAAAGAGCAAAACTTCAGTGATTTAACCCACTGACCTCTTGCCGCAGCTCAACCCCGGGAATTGCAGAGAGGTGCGGAAGATGCCGGATCAAGAAGAAAGCCGAGCTCGCCGATTCTTATATACAGTTATTCCTATATAAATTAACAAGCCAAGATTAATTACTATAGGGGTCCCAAAGAAGCCCATGTAAAGAAAGGAAAAGCTTGATCAGATCTCCATTGGAGCTTCAAACTAAGGGGGTTGAGATCAACTGCTAGCAATGCCGCCAGGGGTCTCGCGGCAGCGTTTGAACGAGTGCAAGTCGAGAGGGAGGGTTGAGAGGTGAAATGACTGTTTTGCTTGTTAAAGGTGGCGGGTCGGAAAGCAGAGGTGCAGGTGGCAGAGCAACCGCTATGAGCAGAACCGTCAATTCGCATCCCCACGTACTGCTCTGGAGTGCGTGGGCAAATGTTGCTTCTGACCGAACCTTGTACTCTTATCATAGTAAAAGAATATATATATGTATATGTGTATATATACAATCCACAATATTCAAATAATTAAAAAATATATATATAAATAAAAAGAAGGAAAGGGTAAACCAAACCGGCTAAAAATAGCATGCTGTTTAGGCAGTAAGTCCAAATGAACCCTTTGACTAAACTGGGGCGTTTGTTAGTTGTCCTACAAGTAGCAAGATTGGTTTCCCACCATAGCTCTGCCAAAATTAGGCATCCCCATGGAGTACGGTTAAATGCATTTTTAAATTAAAGAATATCCCTTAAAAAATGTCACATTTCTAAATTCTTGATCAACTTATGTGGAATCTCTATTATTTAAGTTTTATAATATGATTTACATTTGCTCTTTTGTCCGAATAAGAGGTCAATATTCACCATGGAAGCAAAACTTTGGAGAATTTTGCAGTGAGCCCTACAAGAGATCGTACAATTTGGTTGTTTAATAAACTTAGCAACATTACATTCGCATTCCATATTAATGTTTTAGTCTCTGTGTGTGTGTGTAATGTTTTGCTGGGCTCGGCCCATGTAATAGATTTGGGCCTGTTCGAGGCCCACGTGGTAACACAAAGGCTGTTGGGCCACGCTGATGCAATCGTCGGTAAGGCCCATTAAGGGGCTCCTCGTTTTACAAATTGTATGAAATTGCCGGTTCGCAACATTCCCTACACTGGTGAACGGAACATCTCATCGCGCGACCATTCTTCAACTGTCCCCCATTCACGAGCCGCTGGCCGACGAGGGAGAAAACGAAGAATCTTGCATCAGCGAGCAGCCTCGGATCTGTTCGACGCCCTGCAGAAATTCCTTTGTAATTTGTCCTGTTTCATACGTTCCCGGTCCGAAACGATGGACGTGGTTTTTGGGTTTAGGAAACCGGGAACTTTATCGACTGTTTTCGATCAAATTACCGTCTCCAGACAGGACAAGGGCCGTCTGTTTCATAATTATCGTAGGTTCTTGTACTATGGCTTTTCAGATGATCTCTCTCTCTTGTTTTACTTCTTTTTTTTTTCCCATGTGGTATACAAGGAAGCTGGGCTACCTGCGCCTAGAAATCTTTTTGGTTCCTTGTACTAAGGCTAGGGATTTCGGGGGGGGGGGGGGGGGGGACCCTTGTTTAAATACAATGCTGGGGAATTAAATCTTTTAAATAACATGTAATATATGTACCATATATATTGTTTGGAGATCTCAAGACAAAGAACAACGTTGCAATCGGGGACACTCGTGCTGTCTTGGAAACTTAAAAATAACATAGAAAGGAAAGAACATATATATATATATATATATTCAATGCATGAGTTGGATTCAAATTTCTCTTCTCATCCCAATAAGCCCTTTTAAAGTCATGTCTCTGGTCTCCCTAAATTTGTTTAATTAAATATTTTGAATAGTTATAAGAGATATAAATATGATATAAAATATAAAATAAAAATATTATGAGATGATATAAAAAGTATATTATTTACTAAAAAATCATCGAATTAATGACTTTTTTCTATTCGGCATGAATTCTTGCTCAGTTGTCTTCTCCACACAAGTTTTGAAAGTCGCACTCGCTTTCCCAAATGCTCATAGTGCTTCCCGCTCCGTGTTGTCCATCAAACCTAAAATAATAAAAATCATTTCTGCAGGGACTTGGGGAAAATTTTTTAATTAAGCTGAAAAATCATTTTCACGTGTAAATATATGTGAATATCCCCTATGCATAATAATATATTTTTATTTATTGAATTATAATGGAGGATTTAGTGCCTAATAAATTAATTTATTAATTAATAATCAGTAAATGCGGGTGTGTGCCCTGGAACAAATATGTCGGACAACGGGACAATCTTAATTTCACGCACTCGATCGACCACACGGCTCGCCCACCTATGCACTTGTTGTGTCCATTTCTTGCTTCTCATTTTTCGTAAATATGAATTTCGAAAAACTAAAAGAAGAAGAAGAAGAAGAAGAAGACGGGTTGAAGGTTCACCTTGCCTAACCGGTGAGCCAGGTGGCGAGCCAGAACGTATGGTTGAATGCCATGGTCGAGGCAATAGAGCTCCTAGTAAGAGTCGTTGCAAACCGGAATCCCAGCTCATTCGTCCTGGATGACATCCCTGACCCATACACTAGAAGAAAATTCTCAATCCTTAAGATCTCCGGCACTCTTAGCTTGAAAAATTCCTAACAGCGAGTTCCTGAAATGGACTCCCCGAAACCAGCATCTCCGCCACGAAGAAGTTTCCAACATTAAAATTACAAAATAATCCCTACAAATAGATTGTAAAATAAACAACATGAACAAAGGGTAGTTTTGGAATTTAAAAAAATATACGAAAACCATCCCGCCTTTGCATATAACGATGGAAGATAATAAGTATATATCTTATTACCCTCCACACGTGTGCGCGTGTATGATTGTCTTTGTGCTTCTCATTTTTTTTAATCCTTAACACATATATATGTATGTATAATATTTCTAAATATTAGTATAATATCCTCTTCCATATGCCAAAAAAATTCCTTAAAAAAAACTGGAAACAGTTATATATACATATATATATGGTTACTGATTAGCAATATTATATACTCTCTAAATTCACGTCACTGGTGTTAATTTACAGTATGGTCAACTTTCAGGCCACGTGCATTGACTTCACAGACGGTCCACTGAACGGCCAGCAACGGTATTCCTCCCTCAGAAAATTCTGTTAAATTAATTTTCATAATTAACCACAATTACAGACATCATTACATTTTTCTCCTAAAGACCTTGAGTCAAAAGAGAGGGCGGGCCACTCTCGCATTGGGATGGCAATCATGCCCCACACCCTGCAAGACCCGACCTGCTTTGGGTCGGGCCGGGCGGGTCCAGGTATGTCTTATGACCCGTCCCACCCAGTTCCGTTTGACCCACTTTAATATGTATTTAAAATAATTATTCTTTACTTTATAACAACTTAATTATAATAATTTTTACTATATTTTATTTTATTTATATGAGTTTTAATTATATTTATTTTTATTAAATTAGGTTATTATGAATATATAGATTTAAATTGTATTTTATATTAGGTTTAGCATTATTTTAAGTATTGGATCATAATAGTCGGGTTGGGTCTACCCCGCCCTACACGGGTGGGGTCCGGGGGAAAGCGGGTCAACAGCCAATGCTACTAAATTCTTACTATTATCACTAAGATTTATGTATTAAAATATAATCAATTCATCCTATTTCATTTATAAGCCTCTCATATAAGATGTACTACCTGGAAAATTATGCTTATATAGATGGACATCATACACAATGCACAGGGATCATTATGCAAATCTCACAATCAAGCCATGCCAACGTTTAAATGGCATTAATCACAATTAATAAGTTGAAGATGTATGATGATTGCTTTATATATATATATATAATTTTCCTTTTTCCAATGTTATTCTCTCTCTTGACGCCTTTACTTCCATCAATCAGTTGAGTGCAATATCTCTCCTTCCATATTATACTCTCTCTTCTCTCCTACCTTCTTTCTCCATAATAATAGCAAGACTCCAACAACAGAGACACACTGTCTCTCTCTCTCTCTCTGTCTCTCACAACAACTTTTCTCATCTCAGTTCAAGCCAATTCAACTATGGCAGACCCTTACCCGTCAGACTGCTTCTTCACAGGTTGGTTCAAGTTCATGAGCCCTTCTCCTCCTCTCCTTCAGCCCCACTTCTCCTCCTCTTCTTCTTCCTCCTCCACCAACCCCACCACTATCCCTTCAAGCCCTAATTTCCATTTCCTACTTCAAAACCCTCACAGTCGTGGTTATCATCCCTCTAATTACTTTGAACCCACACCTGATCCCACTCCTCCTTCTCCTCCCATCAGAGAAGCCCTCCCCCTTCTCTCCCTCAGCCCTGTAAGGAGTCAACACGGCCGTCTAGGACTCGATAGCGATGCAGTAGCAGATGAGGGGCAGGAGGATCTACAAGCTCCCAGAAGCAGCCCAATGGACTTTGACTTGAACAAGAAGATCGACACCAGGAGGAACAACAAGAACAAGACATCAAAATCTTTGAAAGAAGGCCGTCGCCACCAGTTTCAAGAACAGGATCAGGAGCAGGAGGACAAAGATGTTGATGAGGAGGAGGAGGAAGGTGACGACGAGGAGGCTGCCGCCACTGTTACTGTTGCACTTCATATTGGGTTACCGAGCCATAACCCCGGCCGCGAGATCTCTTCTAGGACTGCTGCTGTCAGTAATACTTCTGGGATCGTTGCTTCATCAGATCAGCACGATCATCAGAGTGATAGCAAGGATGATCGCATCGGGGATGTCAATAGTGGGGATGAGTACCAGTGCGGGATCTTCATGGACAGGATAAACAAGGGGCACTACTGGATCCCCACACCTTCGCAGATCCTCATTGGCCCAACGCAGTTCTCTTGCCCTGTCTGCTACAAGACCTTCAACAGATACAACAACATGCAGGTACTGAACTATATGTTTACACATGTATATACATACGCTACATATAGCATATCATGTATATTATTATATGGGCTATCCATGTTTATATATAGGTCTCTTTTTTTTGGTTACATATATATGTATTTATATAGGTCTTGATAATGCATGATCCCATTTCCCATAAACTCCATACATATATATTCCATCCTCGACATCTTGTTTTAATTGTATACTTGGTCTTTTTCAAAGTGTGAAGAACAAAATAGGAAGAAAGCTCAAGTTTATCTCTTATGGCAAAAGGACATATATATATATATCTTGAGAAAAACTTTCCCCTAATTTTTTTGCGCCCATCTTCCTGGGTAAAGCAAACTGAATTTTATGGAAACTAATGCCTTTTACCATCAAGCATAAAAATAAAATAAAAAAAGAAGAAGAAGTCTTCCATTTATATATGAGGTGTGAGTCGATGTTCTCCGTGCCATTCCAACCTTATCCGAGACACATAATCAGAGATTGCATAGATGAACAGTGCTTGGTCATCTTTAGTTTTTAAGATATGGTTGCTTCAACACTTTCTAATTTCTTATTTTAATTTTAATTTTTGTGTGTTTGGTCGGCAATATATCTGAGGATGGTTCTTTTTTCGATTTCTGGTCCAGTAACTGATGATCAGAGACGCATCAGAGGGGGAGAGAGAGAGAGCAATAATCATCAGCACATTCATCCTCTCCCTCCTCACTCCTTTATGGCGACTGAACAACTCAAGCCCAATGTTCCCTATGCCCCCCCACCCTTGAGAAACGGCCCTTTTTTTTGTGTCTGTCGTTGGGCAGTTTGAGTGAAATTTGATAGAACTGATTAAGGAAAATGTTGGAAGAAGAGAGAAAGAAAGAAGAACAAATAAACAACTTTTTGCAGAGATCAGTCCAGTTGAAGTTCATTCAATCTCCTTCTTAATCTGCGACCTGCAAGCCTCTCCTTTTCCCCTATCTCTTCAGTAAGTTCAGTTCCGTAACAAACACGGGTCCAGACAATTAAAGACTCCCTCTTTCGTACATACGATAAATGCATATTGCTTCACCATTGTCTTCTGCAAAAATAATAAAATTTTCACTTAGTCTTCAAGTAATGGTGGGAGAAGGTTAATGAACATTTTACATTTTTTTCTTTATATTACTTTCTTTTCTTCAATTAGGTGGTAGCAAGATCATATTCTTTGGTGATTAATTAATGCACAAAAGAGTCTACAGCTTCTATTATATATACGATTCCCGGCAGACCAAGAGGTTTATTATATCTCATATGCACATTTTTTTAGCTTGACAATAAGTTGCTTTGCTCTTTGAATAATCAGAAACTCGCTAATCATTTTTCTCTCCTGGAATTGACAATTTTGAAATGCATATAGAAGTTGTTATCCCAATATTCTGCGGCAGCCGAGTCCAAATGAAATATTGATCTCCATATACATAGTCTTAGCAAAGTCAACTGCAGCTGTGTCTTCGACACCTTTTGCCATCTGTGAGATCGAGAGGAGCTGAGTGCTTAGAAGTTCTCTAATTTGTCGAATCCTTAGTTAATAGTCACTTGTCGAATTCCCCAGGATGGGATCCACGGGATACATGACAACTTTGACCCATCTGGCTACTAACCAAACCTCTAACAAAGTATCATTTCGATGTAATTGCAGATGCATATGTGGGGTCATGGATCTCAGTACAGGAAAGGACCTGAGTCTTTGAGGGGCACTCAACCGACTGGCATGTTGAGGCTCCCGTGCTATTGCTGTGCCCCTGGGTGCAGGAACAACATCGATCACCCGAGAGCAAAGCCACTCAAGGACTTTAGGACCCTCCAGACGCATTACAAGAGGAAGCATGGGATTAAGCCCTTCATGTGCAGGAAATGTGGCAAGGCATTTGCAGTGAGAGGTGATTGGAGGACCCACGAGAAGAATTGTGGGAAGCTCTGGTATTGCGTATGCGGGTCAGATTTTAAGCATAAGAGATCTCTCAAGGACCACATCAAAGCGTTTGGTAGCGGCCATGGGGCTTATGGGGTTGATGGCTTCGAGGAGGATGATGAACCCGCTTCTGAAGTCGAGCAAGACAATGAGTCGAGTCAATGATACATAACTCTAAAGAGTCATTTAGGGTAAGAAAATTGGAAACTTTTGAAAGATCCAATATTGACTAGAGAATTTACTTTATGAAGTCTTTAATATTGGTCAGAATTGTATAAATGCAAGTAGGCGTAGTATCAACTAAGAAAAGAACATCTGTGGAACTGGTATCGAATGTTGTGACCTTTATGTAGCATCTCCTCCTCAATTTTGATCTTAATTATTAGTTATATGCAGCAATTTGTGCTATCTTGACCGACTGTTCGGATTAGGTTAAAAAGTTATTAGATTCCAATAAGTAGTCGGCGTTTCAACTATTCTTCAAGGTGTCAAAACTCAAAACCTTCCGTGAATGGGTTGTTATATGTATGCGATCACTTTACCTCTTCCGGCAAATTAGTTGGTGACAGTATACTAACAGTCGGTGGAACGTATTCTCTCGCATTTAGGCTATATCTACTGTTTCAGTAAGTAAGGGATCTACTTGCACCATCCTGCTAAATCATCTTACTTTCAAGGCCGCGAGAGTCTCTCATCATCCTTTCAAAACCCTTATAATTCTGATAATGTTTTCAGTTTTCAATTAATCCATAGTATGAAGAAAGTGGTAGCTAGAGCTAGGATAAATTGTATCAGTTATTTCTTCTTCCAAGTCTTTAAACAAGAGAAAAGATGAGAGTTGGGAGACGGTTCTCTCATCCCTTTATCAAATGGATGTCAACTTTAATCAAGGCAGTCGGTTTCGTTTCTTCTTTCATCTTAGTAAAATCTTAAGCTTAAATTTTGTACACTTCGATTCATTGCATTTTAGGGATTTTTATCCTTCAATACATCAGTACAATTTGAATATGAATTAACTGCATCTAATGAATTTTAAAATATAATATAGGGTGAAATGAAAATTTTTATATTCAACTCTTTGGGTGCATAAATGATGCTAGCTAGCTCCTTTTGCTTTTAGTGGGGGATAGAGATATGTTTTGTTTTTCTGATGGATGGAACCCATAACAATTACCAATCTGAAGATTCACTATTTGTTGGGGAAATTCTAAGCAAAATGATTAACTTTTAGACGGATGGAGCTTTAAGTGGGGTAATTGGGAGCCTGCTTAGGGGGGGGGGGTGTGGATGGGGGAAAGAAGTCATTGCCCTGGAGGGCAAAAACCCGTAATTTTACTTTTTCACAGGAAAATTATTTATTTGTTTTGTAGAAATATATTTGATCATAATTAAAAATATATCCATACTCTTGGATGGAAATTAATTTAAAAAATTATGATAATTTTAATCTTTAATAAATTCATCTACTCAAATTTAAATTAATTAGTGTCTACTGAATTTTTAGATTTTACCAAATGTATATTCATAAAAATGGTGACTTCAAACACACATTGCAATTCTTGATGATCAATTGCATAAAGAAGGTAAATGAAAATGAATATTTAATCTCTACCAACCGAGACAATTTAATTGTATCACCCACGTCACTATATAATGAATGAACATTAATTGGATACATGATATGGAGAGGAAGGTGTCGGGAATCCGTTCATGGAGAGATCAGAGACAGAGAGGGAGCAACTGTTGGGTAAACAGTAATGGAGAAGCTCATCTTTACCTAGTGACGAAATCAATGTTCATCACAGTTAAACTGTTGAATTCAATGTTTCACCTAGTACTAGAACTCTCTAATTAATAGGCACCAAGTCATCTATTATTCGATTCGAATCAGTGTACCAAAAGAGAGTCTTCTTCGTGGAGAAAGAGTTGAATAAAAAATTTGTGCATAGGGCGGGAAATGGTTGGAGGGTAAGGGAGAGCTTGGATTTTGGCATGCATGTAAGGATAGATCTCCTCCCTTGTCAGCCTTATTTACAAGATAATATGCAGAGGGAGGAAGAGGGAGGACAAATTCTGAGAGCATGGAGCCAAAAGGGGTTCTGTTTTGTAGGGCTAAAATGCGATAATATACCATCATTGTCTCCCTCCCTCTCTCTCTGCCTCTCTGTCTCTCTCTCTCTCTCTCATTCTCTTCCTGTACATAAGGACTGTACAGACCATACACCGCATCTTCTCTTGTGCTGATAGATACACTGTACCTTGAAGAGACGTTTCATTTTATGTATGTTACTGATCTGACCTTTGACCATCTCTCTCTCTCTCTCTCTCTCTCTCTCTGAGTTGAGTTGTGGGCTGCATAGCTTTCTATCTCAGTCAAGCAAACAACCCAGGAAGGAACACGCACTGAGCCTGCAATTCCTCTCTGCTTGTTCTCTTCTTTCCAATTCCCTACTTTTTCTTGTATGAATCAATCACACAATGGGTTCACGCAACCCTAGCCCCGGCCCCCTTGACAAAGAAAATTGGAAATTCAAAGGGAAAAAAAAAAAGGAAAGTGAAGTCACATTTACATTAATATGTAGTATTAATATGGCAGTTGCCAAGGACTAATGGGCCAATTACCCCAATCGTGAGAAAAGTAATCTCACATGAAAATGTAAATTGGTAAAGTAAATTCTCAAAATTTTTCTCGAAAAAAGGAAATTCTGATAAGTCCCTTTTGCTCTTCAAAGTGATGCTGATCTATAATTTTATCTATATCCCAAATATCCAATGCTATCATATATATCTGACAAGATCTGCAGCACTATTATCTTTAACCTAAAATGCGTGTTCCTATATCACACAGTTATGTTTCAATTCTTTGGCCCTTAATTTTGGGCATGTGACTCTCTCCGTAATGGGATGTCTTATGTCTCGTGTACAGAACTACTTAAATACGTGCCAATTAAGGATTAATCGGCGACTCACCCACCCACCCGCTCATTCATCACAGAGAATCTCGAACGTGAAGAGAGACTGACGATAGGAGCGTGTCAGTGTGCGGTGAAGACGTGGGGCTCAGCTCTGCTCTGCCCATCGATCATTTCTCCTCTCCCACCGTGTTCACCGTTTTACCGTTTCCGTATCCGACTAGACACATGAGCGTTCTTACACCAACCCCTGTTTCACCATCAATAGCAACTAAGAACATGCAGACTATGTAAAAGCGCAAAAAAGACCCTCTATAAAGGAAGAAATCAGCTAGCATATACAAACAGAAGCTCTACAAGTAAAATTTTTACTGAGAAAATGTACACACACTCAATGGTGCTATGTAAAGCATTTACACATCCACAGACCACAGTCAATGCCCCCCCAACCCATCTATACATCGGTACAAATCAGCCCTTTCCCATCCCTTCCATCACATCGCATAGTAAAATTTTGTTCATCTTTGTTTGGTGTTTTTTTCTTACTTTTCAAGCACTAATCCATATATTAGAGAAACTGCGTAATTCATTTTTTTTCTTTCATTTTATTTTTATACAAATCTCGAGGAACAAGATACTGCTTTCTCGCCTTTTACTCGAATCACCACTTATCTAGGGCTATCGTGTTCAAATTATTCTTTCACCCAAAATTATTTGGCTGCCCTTTTCTTAGCAAAAGAAGACCTCGGATGTTATTATATAATACAGCAAAACACATGTTCGATGCCTGTCAACAATTGGTTACTGCATTTTATTCGAAACTATATCAGTGTTTTTTTTCTTCTTATGATAGACAAATGGTAAAAATACATACATACATATATGTATAGGTACGTATGCCAAATTATAGTAAATCTAGAGTGAAGTGGTTGTACAGTCACTGAAATAAGACAGCAATATATATAGTTTTGCCATTATCCTTTTTAGCTTACTGGGGACAAAAACCCTAGCAATTTGAGGTAAGATCCCCCATCCCCCCTCTCGATATATGCTCATGCATTATATGAGAGACAGCTTTGTTCGAGAGGTCCCCATGCATGGAGAGAAAAAGGCTTTTAAGCGGGGAAAAGGGCACAATGCAAATTCATCTTGACCTCCATTATCACACCTTTGAAAGGAAAAAAAGAAAATAAAATGGAATATAATACAAAAGGGAAAGCCAAGAAAAAATTCGTCTTTTGGGACTACGCCAAGAGAGAGAGAGAGGGGGGGATCCTTTTACTTTCTCACTATATGGGATCATTATCCAAGCAATATATGCTGTGATCCATACATCTCCCTTTTGCTAAAGTGACCTAGTGAAAAACAGTTCTTGGTGTAACATATATCGCCCCAATATGAGACTAAAATGTTCTCAACTAACTCTTTGATATCTTCTTTATTCCCCTTCATCTCATCTGCTTCAGCATTTACGATCAACATTTATAGACAATTGGTCAATTGCTTTGATGAGTGGAGATTCCCTAAGTTATACGATAATTTTCAGCATCTTTGTGAGGGGAATATATATCAAGAGCAAAGCTTCAAACAGAAGAAAGGCATTATATATAAACATATACTTATATCTAGGGTTTTCTCGCTCTCTCTCTCTCTCTCTCTCTCTCTCTCTCTCTCTCTCTCTATATATCCCTCTGGGTCAGGTGGAAAAAGCTATGTTTGACGTTCATGGTTCTATCAAATCAGATAGGCATTTTCATGTAGCTCGTGACCTTTTTCTCTGTATGCAAAATATGTTCAAATTTTATATCCTCTCAAAGTATACTTTTTTTTAATTTATAATATTTAAATTTGAAATATTTATTTAAAAAAGATATATTTAATCATTTTAATAAGTAAGATTTAGTAATTTTTGCACTCTCAAAAATTCTTTTGAATGAAATCAGAGGTCTCCACTTGCAGAAGATCCCAAATGGGCAAAAAACAAAACGGTGAGCCACCTAGGGTAAAAATTATATAGGAGCCAAGGAAGAATGAAGAAAGTTACCATAAGATCTCTTGATCAGCAAAGGTGAATTTACTCGTTGTATTTCAATATTAATATAAACTATCCTTCCAATCCTTTATTTTCATTAGAACCAGAAAAGAATTACAAAAAAACTTCCCTTCATTTCCCATATCGTATCCTTACCATCAACCACATAGTATTCCGATTTCACCACTGGACAGCCTTATTTGGTGGGATCGGCCCCTCCTCCAGGTTCGGTTTTTGAACTATATGGGTAAGATATGGCATCACAATGAGGTTGACACCTCGCATTCTTATCAACCTCAAGAATGATCAAATATTAATAAAACACATTGGGAAGATCATGGATATTTTGGAAGCTGACCCCTCTGGGTCCATCGATTCTGCTGGGAGAGCAGATGATCTTCGATCGAGAGAGGCGCATTTCGTGCCCTGATTGAGTTCACACAATTAGATATGGGAAACACCAAACTCCAGAGTTCAGAGGGGCATATGCGGCTTAACAATATAAGGAAATGAAGAACAGGAGCATTGCAAACGAAATCATAGGACCCCGCAAGATCAATTTGTTTTTTTCTCAGGCCAAAAAGAAAAATATTAGGGAAAAAAAGAGAGCAGAAAATAATCAAAGCTAAATAGAAAGACGGAGCTTCTTTACTTTCGAAAAAAGAGCACTTTCGCTTGCTTCCGAGAAGGATCTTATCAATGTATTCATTCCTGCAGTTGAATTCTTTAAAAAAAAAACATTTAAAGCGATCATAATTCAAAAAAGAAAAAGAAAAAGAAAAAGACGAGTAATTTCTCATTTGATGGAAAAAAATTATAATTAATTGCAGAAAAAGTTCGAATGATATTACAAGACAACAAAAAAATCAGATCAAATTCCTATGTGCTGTTCCTTAAAAACAGGGTACGTGAGCGCTTGTGGGGAGACCTACAGACAAAAGGAATAAACACCACTGGCCCATATTATCACTCGGGATAGACCACACATTTTGTTTAAAGTCCACTGTTCCCCCTTAATCATCTCCCTCTATATGTACATTCATATATGTATACATTATTTGTACATATTTGTAGGTGATCTTATGCATGACGTATGTATTTGTGTGTAGATCACCGGTGGTTCTAGCATTACCCGTACAATACAATTAATATACATTCTGGTTTTAAATTATGAATTTCTAAAGTAATTGGTTCATTATAAATAAATATATATATATATATGCTGTAATCGTGGGCAGATGGTAGTCTCAGGTTTAAATTTCGTTCAAGCAGAAAACTTGTCTTAGTGCCTATGCCTTGAGTGTCGGCAACCCGATTCCATAACATGAGCTTGGTCTCTCACCTGTAGGAAAGGAACAAAACTCAGCATCTCAATCTTCTAGTGTATCTAATGGACCCCAAAATGAAGGTGAATTAAATGTTAGGACCTACCTTCCTTGAAGATCTAGGGCTGTACCATGAAAGGGGTTCCCTCGATGATACCTACGTTTTACCCACTTTTAGATCCTTGGGAGGTTAATACGCATAGTTTCGGCTGTTAGATTGTACGCATCCATACTGTTCGGTCATTAAAAAATCGAATAATTTTTTTCCTCAAATTATAATTATGGCTGAGCTGTTGGTAAGGAATTTGGAGAGGAAGGTGAAAAGTGAACTGGTATATATGGCAAGTTTAGTCGAGGACAACTGAATCCCGAATCACTTCATCTTGACATCACTACCAACGACTGAATTGGTCTCGTGCTCCATTGCATTGCCATAAATTTAATGGCTGAAACGAGTGGAAGAAAGATGTGAAGTGAAATCAAGAACTTTTCTATACAATCAAATCTTTATAAGTATAATAAATTACAACTGATTATATCTAGAATATGACCATTCACTAATTATCAAAATTACTCAAAATTATGAATTCTTTTTACAAGAATCAAATGTAAGAACTTAAGTAGGGAACAATATCAACCATCCAGGTCAGTTTTCTCCTCTACCTAATTACATTCACACTGAGAAAAAAGATTACCCTTTTTACCCTTTAGAAAGAGGGAGAGAGACAAGAGACTGAGAGGCACTCTTTCCTTTCATTCATTACCTTTGTCCACTCCAATGGGGTTTGCCACTGCTGATCTTTAATTAACTCTGGGTGGGAATCCAATCAAATGCACACTCCCCCTCTCCTTTTTGCCTAAATGAAGCCAATGTGAGATTTGGCAGACAGCTTTTAGAGTACTATTGGATCTGTTCCACAGACTGAGCTGTGTGGTTCTTTATCTCCACATTCATATATATATATATATATATATATAAAACTTATATGATATCAACTCATAGCATATATGGGATTGCCTTGCTTGTATTTGTGTCCATGGCACCATAAACCTTGGGAGTTGCCAAAAGCGATCTCTTCTCAAACTTAGCTTAAATCAAAATACTATTATATGCTCAGTTGCCTGTAAAAAAATGATACACTCTCGATAGGGTGACTATTGAAAAGGCACCACTGTTTTGTTTTTATCACTAACCACCATCTTCCATTGATTAGGAAATGAGAAGTCTATGGAAATTAATTTCTCGAGCTTTGCTTGGTGGTTATTAACTTTATTTTATGCTTTCTTTGCCGAGACCTCCTCACAACTCAGTATGTCGAATCATTCTAATAAGATAAAATTCAATATAACAGTCAATTATTTTAGTCTTTAAAAACTCTTATAGGATAATTAGCTCTTGAACTCTAGAAATTCTCTCAATGATCCTCTTGGACAAAATTAATGATGGGATGGGATGGGATGGGGATGGGGATGGGATGGGAAGGGAGGAGGAGGTAGGGAGACTAGGTTGCCATTTTTGGGCCAGTCAAAACGGAGTCTGATTGCTGGGAAAGATTTCCAGTCAGAGAACTTAACTTTCCCATGTGGCATTGATTGTTAAATCATACCATATTTAATAGTCTCTTCCTTGGAGTAGAGTTTCATTGATTTGCATCCGTACAACTTTGCACCTGAAATGTTGGGAGGACGTGAAGAAATGGGCATATTCCTGGTTTTGAGCGTCTACTTACATCAACTGTCAAGATGAGAGAGCGTGGAATTCGAAGGAGAAATTTCATTGATAAAAACTAGCTCGACTAGTTTGGATCTTACGTATATGTGGATGGAAACCGCACTTTTATGGGATAAAATCGGAATATCGGATTGGAATTGTGAAGTAGAATTCCTCGTGGTTTCTAGTCGACAGGAATTACCCTTTACGTTAGAGGGCTTCTCGAGTAATAACAGTCGAGTGTGTAGTTAAAAGGCTCTACGTCGAAGGGCTCCTACTCCGGTACATAATGGGCCGGGCTGTCGAAACCATTGGGGCCAGTCCGGTCTGTTCGTACCAACAGAGGCTTTGGGCCCATTTAGTGCCCATATGTCTCTGGACTGACATAGCTGCGCCCGCGGACTTTCTTGAATTTCTTTTCCTTTTTTTTTTCCTTCGACCAACGTTATTAGAAAATGGTTTTAGTATATTATCTATATATTTCCTCTGACGGAAATTATGAATTATTTAATTCCCATAAAATATCAATAATAAACTGAATTACAATAATAAGGATAGCAAACATTACTTATTCAATGTCAACCATCTTGGGATAGCACCTTATGAGTAATATTGTTAAAAGTGTGGTCTGAGTTTATTCAAAACGGGACTGGATCAATTTGGTCCGGTTATAGTTTGACTCATTGTTTAATAGATTAATTCAGTTACAGATCACTGTTAAGGTAAATATGAACTGACTCCGAACTATTTATAAACGAGCTGGTTAATAGTCCTGGCCGGGTTGGTCCATGAACCATCAATCTTTTTATTTTTTTAAAAAATTATTTTGAATGATTTTTAAAAATTTTTAATTTTAAATTGACCCAAAAAAATCTGACCGTTAATTTACATTATTTTTTGCAGCTTAGGCAGGTTTTTAAATGGTTTCGGGTCGGTTCAACAAAGTAACGGCCCGGGTTGATTACGGTTCAATTGGTCCATATTTCTGAACCGGTTCATAATCGCCCCCAATCCAATAAAAACGATTACAAGTCATATTAGGAGCTGTTCGGACCGATTCTGAGTTTGGATGATCCGATTACGGGCCAGTACGGCCCATTTAACATCTCTACTCACGAGTAAAAAATTCAATATACTAAGATAAGTCCAAATTCAGGATGGATTAACCTATCAATCAATAAAAAATTTAAAATTATAAAAAATTTCTATTTATAATAATTAAATTTGAGAATTTATTTGGGTGGAAAATATTAAAAGAAACATTGCAGAGATCGATTTTTCCAGTTGGAGAAGACATACACGTAACGTACACGCCAGCCCTTGATTCCTCTCCACCACAACCAGCAAAGATTCATGAGGGCCCCACTCCCCCGCCCAACACGATTCCTACCACCAGCAATATATAACGGTCGTCGCTTCCTTCTTCTTCTGACTGTTTGTCTGTAACAGGGAAGAGAAAATGGAGACAACTTGCCACAAATTTGATCTCGGCCCTCCGCAGCTCTCGCCAGTTCCTCCAAGATTCACGAAGCCCGTGTCTCTTTTCTGTCATTCTCGCCGATCTGCCAGCTTGAATCTGAAGTTGAGCAAGAAATCGAGGGTGTCTTCTTCTTCTTCTTCTTCTTCTTCTTCTTCTTCTTCTCCTAATCATCGACTTCCAGTTAAAGGTGATTCCCTTGGTTCAAGTGAAACAACTGACAGTAATTGCTTGGTCAAGTCGATTGGAAGAGGCCTCATCGGTTTTGCTGCGGCAGCGACTGCTTTCACTTCAGTCAGCTTCGACTCTCCAGCCCTGGCAGAGTCCTTGACAGTTGCCTTTCCTGCTTCTCGGATTCACGAGGTGACCCATTTTGCTTTTGGTTTTCCTTTGCAGATGAGTCAATTGTTTCCTGTCTTCTCTGTTCGCAATTTTATGTGCGAAGTGCCTGGGGGGCACTTGTCATGTGAAGTAATCGCTGAGTTGGGAGAGGTTTCCTTGCCAGGTAAATACAGTTCAGAGAACTCTCGTGGAGGCATGGGGCCTGATCCGAGAGACTTTCGTGGATCCAACATTTAACCACCAAGGTAAAACAGATTTAATCAGTATGGATTTTTCCCCTTTTTCGCTCCATTCAAATGATTCCAAGCTGTATCCTTCGATTGTGGAGGAAACTAGAGGATGATGAAGCTTGTTTTATTCTTATACTTGGTGAGATCACGTCTCTCGCAGACTGGGACTCGAAGTTGCAGCAGACGATGGCCGAAATGTTCTCCCTGAGATCAGAAGATGCAGCATATAAGAAGATTAGTGCTATGCTCTCCACTCTCGGGGATCCCTTCACTCGGATTATAAGCCCCAAGGTTCTGTCAATAAGCCAGTTTCCTTGTTTATATGCTCGGTTTATTGTTCTTTAAGAAAAGAATTTCATAATATGACACTCTAATCACGTATATGGTGTTACTTCTGAAGTACTAGTTTTGTGTTCATGTACAGGAATACCGAAGTTTCAGGATAGGAAGTGATGGGAATTTGCAAGGAGTTGGGCTCTTCATAAATGCAGAACCCAACTCAGGGCACTTGGTCGATTCCCATTTTCTTGGACACTTTTTATTTCATTTATTATAGACTTCTGCTGCCTGACTTCCTGTCTAATGTAATTTCGGCAGATAGTTTTGTCCTGTGTAGATGGTAGCCCAGCAGCTCGCGCAGGCATACGTGAAGGTGATGAGCTGATTGAGATCGATGGTAAAGTCTTTGAGTTTATTTTCCAACTCACTTTTGTTGAATAGGAATTGTTTGATTCTTCTGATATGATGAACTTTCTTTTTGTTTGGGAACAACGGTTCGTTGGGGGAATCAGGGGAGCGTCTTGATGGAGTGGACAGTGAAACAGCAGCACAGAAACTTCGTGGTCAGGCTGGAACAACTGTTACGTTGAAAATCCACAGCGTAAGTTGACTCTCTTCAATCTCTGCTTCATGCAGTCCATTGCGCACCCTAAGACACCTCGGTGAGTCTAAATGATCATATATTCATCAGGGCAAGGATTTGGAGAATGATTCAGTCATCAGAGAGGTAGCATTACAACCCAATGCCTTACCGTAACATTACTTCAGTCCTGTTCATTGTTTTTTGGGTTAGCCTTTTGCCTCATGCTCTTAACTGGTTGCCATTAGCACAACCTTGTACTGTGTTTTGGAGCCTTTAAATTATAAAAACTCTTGTTATGTACTCTGAAAGCTTGAATCTGAGTGTTGATGAATAATTTGAAGGTCAGTCTGCCTCGAGAGTACATCAGACTCTCCCCAATTTCAAGTGCAATCATTCCTCATAGAACCCCAGAAGGTCAAATGACTAAGACCGGCTATGTAAAGCTGATCGTGTTCTCTCAGGTAACCGAACAACCCCCTCTCTTCTAATCTCAATGAGTGGGTTTGTTCGAAAATAAATAAATAAATAACAAGGTTTCTTTAATCTGTTAAGAGTGCTGCTGCTGATTTGGAGAGCACTATTCAGGACATGAAGCAACAGGACGTTCACTCCTATATATTGGATCTCCGGAACAATCCTGTAACGTCCCAACTTCCTGTGTTAGCTAATCCAAATCCAAGTTGTTCAAGAGTTCATGTTTGCCCTTATTCATGTGCATTTCATGATGAATTTGCCTTCAGGGTGGATTGGTAAGGGCTGGGCTTGATGTTGCACAGATTTGGCTCGATGGAGATGAGACATTAGTTAATACTATTGATCGTGATGGGAACTTGCTGCCCATTAACATGTTCAATGGACATGCTCTAACCCATGATCCACTTGTCGTCCTAGTAAGCAGCAAACTCACATCTTGATAAAGTCTATTTTCCCGAAGACAGACAAAAGTGAATTTTAGGCCTTTCTTCCAACCTTGAAAGCTATCTTCTCTAGAGAAGTATTTGGTTTCTCTTTGAGTCCAACTGTTCGCCTTCCATGCATTACAGGAACAAAAGATCTTACATAGGCATTGTTCTTAGACTGCAAACATGCCCAGCGGTTTCACCTAATCTTATAACTGTTTGAAACAGGTTAATGAAGGAAGTGCCAGTGCAAGTGAGATACTGGCCGGAGCACTACATGATAACGGCCGTGCCATTCTTGTGGGGAAAAAAACTTTTGGCAAGGGGAAAATTCAGGTGAGATCAGCATCCCAAAGGAAGATATTTCCTCTCCTGTCAGATCTTCTCGTGTAACAACTACGAATGAATCTCAAGATTATAAGTTCACTCTTCATTCTCACTTGTTTGTTTTGTGGGCACTGCAGAGTGTGACGGAACTTCACGATGGATCAGCTCTATTTGTAACAGTTGCAAAGTATCTGTCTCCAGCTCTACACGACATAGACAAGGTTGGGATTACTCCTGATGTGCAGTGCACAACCGACATGCTTAATGTCCCCAAGGAATCATTGCTGAAGGGCAAGAGCTCAGTCTCGTCCTTGGAGGCAGATACCTGTATCTTGGTGGCTGAACATGAGCTCGACATTCAAAAGTCCAGAGGATCTGCTTCTTGAAGGGAAAAGGAACATTGGTCAGGATTCATGTCATTCGCTTTGATTGCTGTATAGATGAAAGTACATAAATCTTAGTAGGTATTCTTAGTAGGGGATCATGTTTCGAAGGTAGAGCAGAAGGGTTAGCGTCCTGCTGTGAATGAGTTCCCAAGAAATCATTCATCATATGGAAAAAAAAATGATATTTATGCTGCGTGATAGTAATATAGCAATCGGTGATGACGTTCCTAATCAAAGGAAAGAACCAATGATCAAAGAACAGACAAATAATCCATTACAATAGATCCAAGTTTGATGCCCTCTGCTGACCAGTTTGATCCTTTCTTGATAGTAACTTATTCCACGAGTAAGTGTCGATTCAAAATTATTCACTAATAAAAGAAAGTAGCATTGCAGTGGACAAACCAAATCATGTTGGTTTTGTATATTGAAGAATGAAAATGAATCCTCTGTATAGTTAACAAAGCAAGAATAGTAATGAAAGATTCCCAGGCACCATACAGATGATCAACTCCCAACAACGTCCATAGCACACCCTTTTCTAACTACTCTGAAAACCAGAACAAACAAGGAACTCTCTCTGCCTGCACCACACAGGCATTATTCACGATTAATAGTCTGAGGAACAAACAGGAAGCTGAGGATCTAATGTAACAGTGCATGAAAAATGGAGGATAAGAACACTAAGAAGCATGCAGAAGCAGCAGCTCCATGGGGTGGCAAAGAAAGGCCTGCACCAGTCTCCATCGGAGCCACAGGAGCAATGTCAAGTTCCTCTGCTGCCATGATCCAGGTCACACAGGCCAATAGTACAAGCACATACATCTCGACAAGGGCATTCCTGAAATCCTGCATTTTCTCAATAGAATAGAGCAGGAGTGAAGACTGGATGGATTGTTCAGGATTTGGGGGATGCAGGGGAAGATAAGGCAAGTGATTTATATACACAAGATGCAGCCATAAAGAGTAGACGGGTGCTGTTGATATATCAACATTGGAACAATCAGCCTTTCACCTTCAATCCTTTTGGGTTAAGAGTTGCCCCTCTGGGGACCCAAGAGGATGAAATTTCAGAAATATAAAGGTGCAATGTTGCCTTCTCATTCATCAATTCCATCTTTGTGTCTTCGCAGGTGAGCACTCATCTTCATCTCATGCCACATAATTTGCTTGTAACTTAGGCTTGGATATGTTCAGATCTGGACAACTCACTCCAAAAGGCCCTATTAGAAGGTAGATCTAGAGCTCGAACATTGAAATTGACGGTCTCTTGATTCTTAATTTACTTACATAAGTTACATTTGTCCGCTAGACATACCCTGAATATCGGACTGTAGCTCATACCAGTAAATTTGTGTGATTGTAGATAACTGAATGCTGCCTGTAGCTCGCAATAATCTCTCAAAGTTCCCGTCACCTTCTGATTAAGAGTACAGATTTGGGTTGAATTATGAACTTGAAGATTCTTGAATGATTTATTGTTCTGTAGAAATTGATTTTTTGGATAAGTTGTGTTTATATCATGTGGATCCACCGAGAGTCACAGCAGTTGATTTTCGATGTGGGTTCCACTCTCTGTTAAGAGATCCATAAGATCAATCTGTGTTGCAATTTATGACTTTTACAGCTGCAAATGAATCATCTCGTACTTATTCTCTCTTTATAAGGAAGTCCGCCAAATTTAACTGTGACAGAACAATGATTTTAGTACCAGACAGGAGCATCGTGCGCCCCCAAAATTTACATTGGAAGCGCTCTGTTGACATTCGCAGATCTTGCAATACCAAACACGTGCCAGCGTTCTACATGTTGCACTTCTGTTTTTCCATTTACAATTTATTTTCTGAAAATGTGGACTTTGCCTCCCTATATATTACCCTTCAACATCCATTTCTCTCCATCTACAAGGCGGCTATTAAAAACCATAATACAAGAGGCATACAATCTCTTGCCACTCGTCTCCTTCAGATGTTGCGTAGCTGGAGAGACTAAAAAAACCGAACGTCGTTCACCATGGAGATGAAGAAGATTCACATGCGCCATCCTTGTGGCAGCCGCCTCATGGAGCGCTGCTTTGGACTTCCTGAGGGCCAGCCACAGGCTCCCCCCCCTGGTCCATACCTCAAGCCCGAAGGGCCTCTGCGCCTGCCTCGCTGTTGGATCTCTGGTTGGAGCCTCCATCTGGTCTTCTTGCCCTATCTACTTGCACTGAGCTCGATTTTAGTTCATGGCGCACAAAAAAGGGCAACGATGCGTAAAAAGAATGGATCCATCAAAAGAAGGGTTTGAGGGGGCAACCGAGATGTGTAATTGTCTGGCTCCAATAGTTTTGAGAGTATATTCTTCTCAAGTCTTTGGTTATGTTCATGGATGTTGTTAGATCTCATTGATGCAATAAAAGGTGGTCTCAGAGAGTAAGATACACAGCATCATCACATTTCAGCGGAATACAATACCTCATTATTTTGCGTTACACACAATAAACAGGACAAAACAGATTTATAGGGCAGCTACCATTACAAATGCCAGCATCCCCTGAAATTGAGTCAAGATGAAGCAAACCACAATGACAAAAGACTCTATCAATGCTTATACGTATATTTGATGGAACCGCAAAATTAATGCTCAGCACGAAGTTCTCAAAATCAAACTACCACCATTTAAAACTTTTGTGAAAAGAATGAGCCCTCTCGTTAGCCAAATAGCCGTCTCTCTTGAAGAGACAGCTTCTTCTCCAAACGGTCTCAAGACACCAGTGAGCTCCTCAATCTTGTCGTGTTTAAGCAGCTTGGCACACAGCTCAAGCAGTGACTCAAGAGCATCAGCTCTCTGCTGGCTTGGAGTTTCCCAGTCAATCTTCGTTCCTTGATCCCCACTAATAGCTGCAAGCCTGCTGAGGGCAAATGGGTCAAGTCGCAGCTGGTCTGTGAGTTGAGCACCTGTAGTTTCCATGTGCATGGAATTTCTCTTTTCGTCTGCTGGTTTCATTTTGATTTCTTCATATTTGAGAGCCTCACTACTCTCAGATGATGAGTGGTCCACAGAATTTTCCTTTTTATTGATTTCAGATGACAAAGTACTATTTGTCAGTACATGTTCAGAATTTTGTTGCAGGTTGCTCAGTTGTTCCTGGTCCTGAACAGTCTCTTTCGCCTCCATGCTTAACTCCTTAAGGGGCTCTTCTAGTTTGTTTACCAGCTCCACCCTCTCTTCATCCATAGAACTTGACATGCTCCCAGGGGTAGTTTCTACACTATCAGCATCAGTTTCTCTGCTTGTGGGTTTAGATTCAGTTTCTTCTTTATCTCCAATACAAATGGTAACTTCAGAACGGCTTGAGCTGTGATTCAAACTGTCTGATGAATCAGACACTTCTACAGAACAGCTTGTGGGGTCTACCCTCTTGGTCACAAGATTATCCTCACGCTCAACTGACATTGGATTCCCAGCCAGGTTAACATCCTCAAGCTTCTTTACAACTTCAAGCTTTTTTTCTTGATTTGCTCTCTCTGCCTTTAATTTGCTGGGTGAAGATCTAACTGGTATTTTATCTGTATCATTTGGGCTGCTTATAGTCTTCACAGGAAGAAAAATAGAAGATGCATGACTGCAACGAAGAAGATAAGGCTGCAAATGAGGATGCCTCAATAGTTCAGCTGCCTGAAAATAAAATCCAACTTTAGGAATCTATTGATCTTCAAAATATATCAGAAACACTGATAAAGTTACTGAATAACTTGAACTTTACCGTAGGTCTATGTTCTGGGTTCTTCCTTAGCATGCTCTTGATGATCTGTTTCCTGCAAATGGAAAACAATCCTAATGTTCAGGGAAAAGGAAAAAATATCAATGGGTAAAAGTTCTGAAGCAACTTACATGGTAGAGGAATAAACAATTGGGAGAGGGGAAATGGAGGATCTGTTTATTTTGTTGATAAGCCCAGCAATATCCTGTCAAGACAGGATTTATTCAAAGATTTATTCCACCAACTCTTTGTAGTGCTATTTCTTCTTGGTGCAGCAAATCAGATGCAATGCTGAGAATGCTTGTACTTACTGGGGCACGAAATGCAGGTTGATGTGCTGCTACCTCAAACATACAGCAACCTTCAGAGAGTAGTACAATGTACGTCCTCTTGTTAAAATTCTTGGAAAAAGAAATAAACTTTTCTGACAATAAAACTGCAATTTAGAGATTCTTCCTACCAAGAGACCATATATCAGATTTATAACTGTAAGGTATATCTGCTAGCAGCTCAGGGCACATGTAATTAGGAGTGCCAACAACCTGCAAGTGCAAGAGATCGATGAGAGAAAACTTACAGTCCAAGTCCTAAGTTACATGATGAATCATGAAATCATCAGGGATGCTAAACAGCTATTACCGATGAAGCAAGATCCTCTGTACCGAGTAGCTTCGCAAGTCCAAAATCACCTGAAATTTCAACATGCACTGATGAAGAATGATATGAATTTCAGTAAGTCAGATCCAACAATCACGTAAGTGGTATTATGGTTCCATACCGAGCCTGATGTTTTTTTCCTTGGTCAGAAATATATTAGAACACTGTTATAAGAAGAGATTGTGTCAAGTAATACCAAAACAGGCATTTTTCTATCTCTAATTTCCAGAAATTGAAGTATGTTCAAAGCAGAAAGGTGGAGCATACTTTCAGATCTCTATGGAGCACACGGTTTGAGTGGAGATAGTCCACAGCTAGCAACAGCTGAGTCAACCATTTACATATTTTCTGCAGGAAAAAAAAAAGGATTAGGAGAACAAAATGAGAGGTGTCCAATATTCTGTGTTCATGTGAATAGAACACTTCGAGGAAATTTACTAATCTACCTCCTCTGGGAAGAATGTTCCCCTTGCCTTTTTGATAGCCTCAGCCCTGTAGGAAAAATTCATATCATTCTCATTTTTCTTAGCAATGTCACCATAGGCAATAAGCTTCACTTTGATTCAAATGCATGAAAGTGGTACTTACATGTCCCCGCCTTCACAATAGCTGGTCACAATGCAGATGCAGCTCCCCTGCAAGGATAAAACAAGCCTATTCCAATCAGTATCATTCACTACAACAACTAGCAAGGGAACAATAAGGGCATAGAATAGAAATCTTCATATAAATGCGTTCAGTTTCATGTGACGATTCCAATGCCCAAGCAACTATAGTCATTAGTGCCAAAAATGGGTGTTAAAGAGCAACAGTTATAGATGGTGAACATCATGTGCAGTCTATGTGCTAAGAGAACATCAACCTTGTCTACCCAAGCATCTTTAAACGCCACAATAAATGGATTATTTAGTTTTGCGATCAGCTCCATCTGCAATTGAGAACAGCAGCAATTAAGTCCGAACATCTAGATATCAGAGAGGAAAAGAACAGCATCTTATTTTCGGGAGGAAAACTAACCTCCTGGTGGGCTGTTCGCTTGAACTTCTCAGTTTGCTTAGCCAGTCGAATTTTTTTCAGCACATACCTGTGAAAAACCCAAAAGGAAAAGAGTAAACCGAACTTGACATTGCAGTGTTAAGCAAACCAAACACTCGAAAATCGAGATTCCCCCCTAAATTTGGAAAAGCTAACGCAGGTACTCTTGATTATCCATTCCTCTGAATCAGTTCTAATGAAATAGAATTCCTACAACTAACAGCAACAGCAACAGCAGCAGAAAGGAGCATAACCTATCTCTCACACTGAATATATATGCACACGAATCCTCCTTTTTTCATTACACTCCATTAGTTTAGCTTAACGTAGCCCAACCATCCTCCAGAGATGAAGGACAACCAACTAAAGAAAGAGAGAGAGAGAGAGAGAGAGAATGCAATGCCACCCCACGATATCGACTTTCTTCGCTCTGTATTAGATTTTCATAAATCCATGTACAGAATTACACGATTCCCTTCATAAAGCAACAATTTTTTGGGAAAGCCCAACACAGTAATCCCGCTCCGGCTGTTTAGTTATGCATGTCTTTCACTGTTTGAACAGACTTAAACGAGGGAAAAAATACAGAGAGAGGTGTATTACTTCCTTTTCTCCAATTTATGGATGACAAGAAAAGCGGACCCGAAAGCTCCTCTTCCAATCTGCTCAATCACCTCATAATCCTCCATCTTCGAGAACGAATCACCATTCTCGGTATCCATGCTCCCCGGAAGAGCTCAGATCCCAGGAGACCAACCAGAATGAACAGAAAGGACAATATGTGTTCTAAATGCTAAATAGTGCACTTCTGCGAGAAAATCCCCCGAGACGAAAGCTAATTCAGACCAGTTCAGCTTTAGAAGAACCACCCAGAAGAGGAGGATGAGTAGTTGCTGTGGAGAGATAAAGTACTCGCAGAAGAGTCAGTGACCCACCACACCGACGCAGAGAAGGGAGACGCAGGGAGAGGTGGGGAAGGCAAAGTAGAGTTAAAAGCAGCGAAGCCCTTAAATAATTGTTAATTGAAGGGTGATCATCTATCTAACCAAAAAGACATGGTGAAAGGGGCATCAGAATTCAGAGGGAGAATTAGGAAAGGAGCAAGTAAGGGCCCAGAGAATGATTGGAGGAGCAGAAAGGCTAGAGCCGACACAGCTGTGGGAGGCGAGGAAGCCCGAAATCAAAGCAAGCACGAAGGATTTTTGCTTGCATTTGCAGGCACACAGTGACATTTTACGCGAGACGGCAACCCTTGCAATGGGGGATTTTTCGATTCACCCCAGATAGAAGTTGCGATCTTCTGATACTAGACGTCGTGCTACGGATTCCGCTTACAAAAAAAAAAAAAAGAAAAGAAAAAGAGGTGGGTTATCGCCGGAGAGGTACATGGAACAGCCATCGACTTACAAGTTACTGAAGTTAAGGACAGGAGGGGAATGTATAAATAAATCCTTCTTCCTTCCACACCCGCAAGAAGCTATGTTGTTGATTGTCGCCTACCTTAGATCTCATTGGGATATTCGATTCTATCCGCATCTCCGAAAATTTTGCCGGAGTTTTACCTTGGATGAAGTTGCCGCGAGGTGTTGACTCTGGTCTTGCAGTTGTAGTACCTGACAATAATCATATGGACAGCTTAGAGACATTCAATTTTTCCCTTACCTAATCGAACCATTAATCAGCAGCATGAGACCACGGAACTGAAAGACAAAATATGAGAGAAGTGCCAAAAAAAAACACACACAAGGATTTTAGAGATCAAAATTAAAATCGAGACCTCGGTGTCATATATCTATCTATTAGAGTGGTTTTTTTTTTTTTTGGCGGGTGGGTGGGTGGTTGGGGGTGCTGGAGTTGACGAAAACAAAGGGCACCTTTGGTCTGAGGCTCATCATTGAACTTTCTGATTTGCAGCTACGCATAAGAATTATTAAATCATAACAACTCAAATTAATTAGAGACCGGGATTTGTCGTGAGCAGTTCCTGTGGGATGTCATGGGAATATTAACTCATCAGCAAGGGAATCCCCAAGGCACGGTAGGGACCGGGCCATGCTTATGCCCCTCCCAGTCGGAGCCATGGCCTGGTAGGCGAATCGATGGGTTGGTTGTTGACCTAGCTGACACAAAAGGTCAATTAAGTAGCAATCCAATTATTGAAAGGGCAGAGACCATCCAAACCAAGAAGGGAGAAGGGAAACACCATCATGTATCGATCGATTGTTTGGAGTAGTTACAGTAAAGCAAGTTGATATGACTAACACAGTATCAGATTTCCTCCATCAAGGGGTCGAAAAATGTTGGGTAAATGGCTAATCGTGAGTACAGTTACCACGATTGACGATCCTTGCTTGCTTGTGTGGTAGGCCATAATGGTGTGAAACCTATGAGGTGGGCCGTCACCAAGTTCAGTAAGAGCGCGATTGAAAAAGAGGGAAAGGATGATGATGGGGAAGGGAAGAAGAGAAGCACGCGCACCCATTAATCCCCTCTTCTTCTTCTTCTTCTTCTTCTTCTTCTTCTTCTTCTTCTTCTTCTTTTTCGGCTGTCTTTAAGCTTATGCTCGAACGTGCATACACCCTTTCCTTCCCACGTTCACATATAGCAATGAACGCTCAATCTCCTCGTGGTCCGACCATGATGTCAAATCCTACCACCAATCTTCTCGGACATACTAAATTGCATAATAACACCCCTGTTAGGTCGACCCGACCACAGAGTCATCATGGAACAGGGAGGACTCAATTTTCCCGGATCACCGAAAAGGAACATGGGAGAAATCAAATTCTAAACTAAAGCAGGCCAAGGACATGACGGATGAAGAGGGGGCAGTCATCCTGAGCCCAGTCTTCCAGTATGACAAATAACAAGAAGCATGAGAGCTGGCTCTGCACAAAAACCTATACACTGCCGATATCGCGTACGAATAGTCCCGTCGAGGGGTTCAATTCTTCCGAGATTTCTTGGAGGGCTTCCGGCTCTCCAGTCTCTTCCTTGCAGCCTCGAACTCTTCCTCAGTCAGTTCAGAAGAATTATGTTCACCTCCGCCGTATTTGTTCATGAGGGATGAGAACATTGAATCAAATCGGTCCTTCCTCTCATTCCTCCGCTGGGATATTATCGCATAAAGATCTTCCGATTGCTTTTTCTTTGGCCTGAGGGTAACCAGATGTTAGGTTTCATGCAGTGATTTAGCTCCAAGATTCAATACAGATGGATGCACTATATTGATAGCTGATAAAATGTAGTATCAGAAGAAAACACTCACTTCCCCCTATTTTTCAGAGGATCAGTAGGCGGTTTTATCTCTGCAATTTGCTTTGACCACTTCTTGTAGGCCTTTGTTTCCTTTAGTTTCCCTGTAAGTGAAAGGTAGAGAAGTGATGATGCATCGAGCACAACAAGGGCCAACATGGGATTCAACAAACTTGTTTAAATTCATCTACCTGAAAAGCTTCAGGAAACACAGCAAGGCACATTGAAATGCTAGCAAAGATAGTCCAACAGGTGCTGTTTAACAATAAAAGTCTGTAAGATAAACCTACCTGCAGCTACTTGTTCATCTATCATATCCTTAAAACGATGAGAATCAAGCTTAGGATCTGAGCAAATCATTGAGCAGAAAAGCCTGAAAAGAAAGGCAGAATATATGTCAAGTGGGATACTCCAGAAAATAAAAGGAAACAGAAATTTATAATGCAATAGGCAGATAGAGAAGGCAAAGAAATGGAGATGCACCTGTTCATGTTACCCTTGCATTTCTTGTAGAGATCAATTAAATCATTCTTTTCTGAATCAGACCCCCTGTAGTTTGCTGCAAACTCTTCAATATCCTCTTCAGTAACCTGCAAGACATACACAACTCACATAAAAGGGATGATGTGACATTTAAAAACACTCTTGAAATGAACAGAGAAGTGGTCAACCTTCTTGTACACAGCTCTGAAGTATTGTTGCAAATTCTGAACAACTTCCCCAGCAAGGTCCTGATCAGCAAGACAATAAAGGTGATACATATATACTGATCCATCAGAGAAGTTTTTCTTGTAACACTCAACGCAATTCCAACAGAACTTTCCAGACAAATTAGCCAAATTTCAAATATAGTGCCAAGTCACTATATTGTGCATCTTTTCCCTTTCTCTCTCTTACTTTTGTTTACAGTTCCAGTTTACTCAGGAAGGTCACTTTGCTTTTAACAAACTAAAAGAACATAGATGTATTGTATATGAACAAGTACTCACAGCATCATCGACACATCCAGTCTGATCATACAGTGCTCGCTTCTCTTCATCCCCAAGAATTGAGATAACCTTTTGCAGTTGCTGAAATTTCTCTTTGGCTTCCTGCAATGAAAGCCAAGATGAACTATATTAAATCAAAGGAAGAACACTGACTCATTTATGACTAACAAACATTTTTGTACCAAAAAAAGAGAGGCTTTTTCATCAGATCAGGACATCACCTCATCATCTGGATTCTTATCAGGATGGAGTTGCAATGCCAACTTATAGTATGCTTTCTTTATTTCCTGCTGAGTTGCAGTCTTTTCTACACCAAGAAGCTGCAGTGCATGAAATTTCTAATGTTACCACTCAACATCACTTCGAGTAAAGAAGCAGGTACTGGTGTAAAATCAGGCCCAACATTCTTTCAAGCAGAGTAAAAGAATAAGCTCCCATAAAGGGTGGTGCCACTGATCTCCGCATATGGAAATAGAAATCTGCCCAACCTATTAATCAAAGTTTGACCATGAAAGGGTCTTGATTCAGCATCTTCAACAAGGATATGTGAATAAGCTCAAACAAAAATGCTCCATTGCACAGAAATGAAACAAGAATCTTCCGGATGAATAAAAGCCAAAATATATCGTAGCTGGAATGAGGGATGAAGTTCAATTACTCTTTCCCCGCACAATTGGACATGCAGAGCAGTAGTGCTAAAGGTTACCCTGTCTGAGATTCAATCAGCAATCCAGAGTGAAGGGAAAATATGAAATTCCTGACGCTGACCTAATAGGAGTTGCATAATATTTGACATTACCTAGGAAAGTTTTAACTCAAAGTTTCATTCTTCATCAGTCCAGAGTAAATCATCTGGAGATTATCCAGCGAATTGGACACCAATCGGGTGAGTCATCAAATAGCTGGAATAAATTGACGACATTTTACATGTTTAAGAATCAACATAGACGACCTCCTGATTAAACAAGCTGTTGCAGCTACAGCAAACAGATATCTAAGTTTGAACTTAGGATTATTCAAAGAAGTAAAAATCAATTATCCTGTAACAACAAGCGTTGCCTTCAAGAGCGAAGAGATACAGCAGTAGTCATACATACGACAAACTTAGACAGATAGTTTACGATGGTGAGACACATGGATACACGCAGATGTCTGGAAAAGGCAGAACTAATTAATCAAGTACATCAAAAGGTAAAACGGCCTAATTCCACCGAAACATTTCAACGATGAGTGCACCTAAGTTTCGTTGTAGGCTCGGACAGCTCAAGCTCCGAGGAATTGGTCGGACGAAATGTCGAGGGAAGAATGTATACCTCATACAAGCTCTTCTCTTCTGACGTCTGAGCGTGATTCTCGTTCTGCGGCTTCTCTTCTTCTTCGCCGTCCTCGGAAGGAACCCTAGATCTCTTTCTCCTCCCCATGCGTGATGCTGAATGCTAGTGAAGGTACGGATCAATCAGAAACTAGGAGTAAGCTGGGGCGAGGACGGAGGAGATGTAATGGTTGTTCAATTTTTAGGGCTTTTCTCCGGGCAAATTCCCGCCATTGGCCGCCCTTCCTCCCGCCGGAATTTCCCGATCCCATGCGGCTCGTTTATCGGCAGAGATGTATTGGACGGTGATCGCGCTGTGGGCCCCAAGCTCCGTCGAGCCAACGGTGGTGATGAACGTGACCAAACTAATGGGCGAGAACATCATTGGGCCGGAATGTTCTAAAGCTGTGAGAGCCCATTTAGGCCCATATTCGACTACCGGGGCCTGATGTAGGCCCATTGAGCTCCCTCGAAGTCTCTTTTAACTTTTTCACCTGGAAATCTCTAGGAAGAAGTACATGTATCACTTGAATTGATTCAGTCGATGCCTTTGTGGAATGCCCGGCCGGTGGCCAAGGCAACAGTCGGGCGCATCTGTTTACTGGGATCGGTGGCTTGTTCTCATGAGCTGCGGACGGAATTAAATGTGTTCTTCAAGAACCGAGGAAGCGGTTACAGGGTGAAGACTCCGAGGTAGTTTACCACGTCGCGTGCGTAGAGTCCTCGTACGATATCGAAGCAAGTCTTCTATATATTATCATTGTCAAACGTCTTAAAATTATATCCTTTCTGTTTCTCTCTCGATACAGCACCAAGTTATTTTGTGAATCGATCTTGCGAAGCCGAGCAGCTGCTTAGAAATCTTTGTAAGCTTTGATTCCCTGGGTTCTCAAGAGCTGCTCCTCTCTTGACCATCTCATGACTTCACATTGGATACAGAACCAAAATATACACACACCTGCAATATAAGCTAGTATTACACCGACCAGACCTCTTGAAGGAGCCCGTACCTCACGCTCATGGCAGCCCGAGCAGGGTGCTCCATGGGCTTCCCGTTGCAGTTTCCATTTGAGATGGAAGATGAAGACTGCAGCTTATCTATTATGGAGGTGAGAGGAGAGTCCAAGTCCTCCAGTTCCTCGTCGCTGGTGTATCCTTTCCTCTGCACCATAGACACGTTCCTTGATAAAGGAGACCGCTCTCCTGCCTCCGCAACTTTCTTGGCCACGTCCGTCGATGATGGCGGGGAATAGACGACCGGGGCAGCTGTATAAGGAAAGTTCTTCGCAGTCTCTCCCCCCGACAGCTGCTGCTCCACGATACTCTGTTGTCAGGAGGATTTAATAACGTTAGATCAGATTCACCGAGTTAATGCATCTGTTGTCAGAACATCATCTGGTCAACATGAACTCGACCCTTACCTCAGCATTCAGTGCTTCCAACACAGCTCCAGGAACAGCATCTGGGCAGAACTCGTCGGGAGTGAAGTTGCATAATATCCTCTTAACCAATGTCAGAGTGATGGAGGGGCAGACCTATTAACAGCATAAGACTCAACCATGTATCCGATTAAGAGGACAATGTAGTAATTACTCTGACACTAGAGGGCTCAATTTTACCTCCTTTCTTATTGACCCGTCCATAAGCATGTCTTTTGGAAGCATCAGAAGGTCGCTCAATTCATTAAGAAGTATGAAGGATTTAGGGTCACTATTTCCGCCCCGCATATATTCATCTTCATTCAAGCGCTTCACATCAACAGCATCATCAGTATCCATACCAAATGCATCAGAAATCCACCGAGACCAATTGCCGACCTGCAAGGCCTCTTACTTAGAGCAATTTCCTAAACGTTGTCACTTCACAAGATAACACCACAGTAACGTTGCCCATTCAGCTCAAGCATGGCTAATAGTACCCTTGCTTGGACAATTCCATCGGATCTATAAAATATAAGGAAAAATTATCAAAAGCACATACAGAGTTTTTCAGCTGAGCACCGGACCCAAAGCTCAAGTCCCCTGCAGGAATAGGCAGAACCTTGGAATCAACTATTGGATCTGAGATGGGGTCTGTTGGAATCTCATGAGCTGATTCACGGAGAATAGCATTGAACATGGCTACATCTAGTCTCGCGATGCACTGTTTCATAACCTAACAAAGGCAATGATTCTCAATATATCACAAAACAAAGTTAATTAATCTTAACAAGACAAAAGGTTCAGAATAGACAGTCAGAAGACCATGCTTTGAACGAACTGAAGTGTGAGAGCATATTTTATGAGCATGCATACCGTCCTAGCTAAAACAGGCAGGCATCCACACTCATGCCCTCCAGCTCTAACAGGACAAACCCGATGAAAAGCATCTTGAAGAGCGTTTCTCCACAAGTCAATAGAGAAGCTCCCTTGCCGCTGATCTCCCAGAGCTGGTCCCAGCAGCCTTCCAGTGATTTTACTTCTGCTTGAATTGCAATCAGGAGATTGCATATATGGTGTCAAAGCCTGAAAACGTGTAACCAGAAAAAAAATAAAATGGTCAATAGAATGCATGGCAACATTTTAAGAAAACAGACTGTCTAGATCCTAATGCAATCCATAAAAGGACAGCATGCACATTCTGACAAAGTAACTAGTTGAATTGTATCAAGATATTGACTTTGACAAACAAAAATCTGTGGGAATGACCTTTTTGTACCTTTGGGACATCATTTATGACAATCCAAAAATAATTATAACAAGCCAGACAGTACGTACCTGCCACCATACAGACTCCACTATTCGAGAGAAAATCCAAGATTCGATTTTTTCAAGTGCACCCACGAATGTTCCTGTATCTTGCCAGTCATTCAAGACTTGCATAAAGCCATTCCTTGGCTTACTGTAGGAGCCCCCCTTCAATTTCACCCCATTTGATTCTGGAAATCTAGTAAAAGGACTTGAGTTGCAAGAACTGCCAAATGCTTGAGAAATGATCTCCCTTAGCACAATTGTGTTGGACAACCAGAAAGTCAACCTTAACAAACATAAAGAACAAAAGATGGCCATTAAGTTTGTTTCAGAGTAGCTGTCTTCATCTGAGCTCAAATATCAAAATTGATATACCTGGGGACATCATTGCTACAGGACCGAGCAATCAGGATTAGACCCGATACAGTGTTCTTCGCAATTGTACCTTTCCTGTCTTGGGTCCAATTTTTGCAAGCATGTATGTACAGCCTAGAAAGACGCCGAGCAGGTGTATGCACCTTGTGTGCAGAGCTGCCATGCTCAGGTACCACAGAGTACAATGAAATTTCAAGGGCAGCGACTTCTCTCAGTTCTTCTTCAAGTCTCTCAATTCTCCTTTCCATTTCTTCAATCTTATGCTGCAAATCTGCTTCACATTTATCTACACCACTCTCCTGAGGATCAAATTTTTCATCTTCACTTCCAAAAATTTGAGCACCATTGGAAGCCTTGTCTAAGAAATCTTCTTCTTTATCATCCGTCAGCTTCTGCTCAGTTCCTTTAGATTCTTCTGAAGAAGGTTTAGCAGGAATCTCTGTACACTTTGGAGCGCCATCAGGTGAATTCACTGGAGAAACACTGGAAGGCTCACTGCCAGATTTAGTAGACAGCTTGTTAGCATTATCTACAATATTGGGCTGCAATTTATCCGCATTACCATCTAACCTTTCTGTACTACTTTCCAAAAGGACATTTTCAGACATCATTTTAGAAGTCCACTTGGATGCTCCTTGAACGTTTTCCTCCTCTAGAGAACAGACTGAATCCCTGGCTGTGTCGGAGTCTGATGGATCTTGTTTATCCTGGTTAGATTCCTCATCCAAATCAAGTGAATTGTCATCTAAGATTTCATCATTGTTCTGTTTAGCTGCAGTTATAGTTGATGTACCATTGCCATGTCTCTCTTCCGACCTATTCACATCATCCACATAATGTACAACCAAGTTTTCATAAACTTCAGGGGTCTCTGTGCCTGAATTTGTACGACTTACTGAAGTACTGGAATCAGCTTTGGCAACTGAAGCCTTGGATGCAGCTCCTTTTCCCTTCACACCTTTCAAGCCGCTCTCCAGACGGTGATTGAAAATTTTCTCATTATTTCTTCCAGATCGCTTCTTCTGATTGCTGCTGGGAGTCCTCCTCCTGTCACTATCCATGCTAAATTCTCTTTTACCAGCCGTAGTCAAAGAGAATCATGGCAATGAGAAGATGCCTGCAGAGGAAGTTTAGAATGGAGAAAGTGTTAGTGCAGATAGGGACGTAGAACTCACCAACTAATCACTAACGGACTTTTTGGCAGTTTAGCATTCAGGATAAAGACTTTCCTGCATGCATATTTTTTTGCCATCAAAAGCAAAAACTAAGGTACCCCCGATTTTGTAATCAACCCATAGAAGAATTGACGTGACTCACAATCAAATGATGCACATAGGCCATGGTCAACCAACATCATAAAGGATAGCTTAATTTGTATCCAATCAACAAGATCAAAATTATTGATTATTTGTGGGGGTTATGTGATTATGGTTCTTGAATGGACAATCCCAGAGACCCCGACCAGGATTAAAAAAAAAACAGAGCATCGAAATTGTAATAAGAATCGGTTAACCAATGTACTCAGCCATCATATCGGACAGTCTGTAACCCATCTAATATCACTTATGTGGAACCTACAAGTCACAAGAATCCAATTGGGTTACAGACCAGTAATGCAGAGCCAAGTCTATCAGTGAACAGTGAATCCAATGAGCGCATACTTTCATAAGAAAGCATGAACAAAGGAGGGTATTTTCATGCTCAAATCAGGCCAAATGTAATTACATTACATCGGAACATACGATTCAGGTATCTGCGGCTGAAGATCTGAATTGATGTCGAGCGAGGATAATCCAGAGTCCAGACTATGAATCCAATAAAAAGAAATTCTGCTCGAGTTTATTTTTTTAAAAAAATGTAAATCCAAGGTTAAATTGTACTTAAACAAACACAGAATTGCACGCAGCACAGAACCGAGAAACCAACAGCACATACAAATGTAACTCTACGTCACATGACAATGCAGGCGAAACGAACACGAATCATCAGATACCGGGGACAGGAGCAAAAGAGAAACACCAGCCAAAGTCATGAGAACAGACAAAAGCAGAGCAAGCAAAAACTCCGACTGAGACACCAAGCGATCGGTCAATTCCCCGGTGCAACCGTGGCTCGATTTCGACCGAGAAAGACACCGAAAACGACAAGTCGGAGAGAAGGACCAACAGGGTGGGGATTAAAAAAAGCTGCGGACAAAACCTCTGAAGGAGATTCAAACAGCGTTCACACAAAGCAAGAGACACAACAAAACAAAGGCTGAAGTGGAGCTTACTGAAGCCTTTTTGCTCCTCTCCCCGATTATCGAACCGGAAATGCCTCGGGATCAGCGATCGCCACCGCTAACAACCAGCGCAGACTGTAACAGTCAAGCACATAGAAACACACGCTCACATACAAGCAAATAGGCCCCTCAAAAACACACAAACTCTCTCTCTAGACGGTTACTTTCTCCTTCGCTTTCTCTCTCCCCTGTGAGCGAGAAGAAGGAGAGAGTGGGGGGGTGGTGGTGTGGAGTGAGTGCGGGAAGGCTGGCATTTAAAAGGCGAGCGTTTTGTGCCCGAGGATGACCGGGAGAGCTTGTCGGTGGTGGGAGGGAGAGACCGGGAGCAGCCGGTGGAGTTCGACGGCGTCACGTGCAAGATTTTGCAGGTTTACCTAAAACGCCCTGGCAAATCAATCGCAGTCTGAAGTCTCTCGGTCCGTGACCGTTCGCCGTTCGGTCAGAGTCGCCTACCGCCGGGTATAAGTGAAACCGTTGAAGGGGAGGAGAGAGGAGGAGAGAGGAAGTAAAATCATTCAGACTTTCAGACCGGTTATTTATTATTGGTCTGAAGAGAATCTGGTCTGATTCGGGTCGGGTCGAGGAGAGGACCGAATTAATGGCCCGGTAGGACCCTCCTCAGTCCAGATGCTCAACAAAATTTATATGGATAGGTAATAATATAATTGTCATTTTATATTGTAAGTTTTACTACATATATTTAGAATAGCAAAAAAAAAAAGATGCTTTGAACCATCAACTTTTGGGATTTTACCGCTTCCAACCTAAACATTTATTTTTTTACCATTCTTACCACCATCCTTCCTGATTTTTACCACTTTAATCATGTAGTGAGATTTTTCATTCTGTGGCAATGATGTAACAAAAAGATGGAAAAAAATGAAAACACAAAACAAAAAGAAAGAAGGAAGAATAATTTTTAGTTGATCCAAAATTCTCTATCTTTAATTGTTTAATTTTTTTTAGAATACTTAAAATTTTTAAAATGTCAAATTGATAAAACTGATAGAAAATTCAATGTTGAGGATAAAAATGACAACAAAAATAAAGATTTATGAAAAATGTAATAAAATGATAAAAATTGTATTTTTTTCCTTTAAATTATAAGATTACGGATTACACGCGACATAAAGCCTTGTACGTGGCATGGGCATGAAAGGGGATACAAGCAATTGGATGCAGTCAGGAAGAAACGATCCAACGGTCATCCTTGGGGGGCTGGGTGGTGGTTGTCGCATGCAATTGCTCATTGATCACCGAGTCTGTGTGTAGGGGAGAGAAGATCGAGAGGGGGGAGAGAGAGAGAGATGGAAAACTTCCGATGACAGACACAGTCGCTTCCGACAGTCTCTCTCTCTCTGTCTGAAGGTTTAGCTTTACGCGCCGATAATTGCACATCATGAGCATCGCAGGATTTTATTTGTTTATTTACTAAAAATGAAAAAAGGGCAGAATATGTCGTCTGAACGAACTTTCCTGGAAACAGATCATCGGGGGAGAGTTAAACAGCGCCGCGGCGTAACTTCATCGGCAAGCTCCGGTCAGGAGGCACGTGCGTCAGCTGAGCTGGAGCCACCCGCGTGACTGTTTTCTACAGTCGAGTGCTGTGTGCCTGCATTATTAGACAGACCATCGCTTAATCTCTCTCTCTCTCTCTCTCTCTCTCTCTCTCTCTCTTTCCACTCTTTATCGTCTACGAATTTCAACTTAAATCAAGATATCAATTGGTTTCTATTCGTCTGAGTCCTATTCCGAAGGCATGGTCACGGGGTAGCGCCATCATCGGTTTACCCGCAACAACAGCGTCGAAGCGGCCTCGATTTTTTGCCGGCATGGACACGACGGTGGTAGATCCGTGTCCCCATTAACGATCAGATTGGGGCTTCTCTGGATGATTTGGAGGGAGGAGGGTGGGTCCCGTTCTGCGTTGGCGATGTGAGGCCGGCGGGGCCCTTGCTGGAGGGTCCGGGCGGCGTCTGTTGGGACTGAGTTTTGTCGGTTCTACACCACCCACCGGGATAAAAACAAAAAAACAAGGGGAGAGTTCTGTCGGTGCGACGACGCCGTATTATTGAATTGCGCTGGTTGTTAGCCGACCTCGCCACTACTTCACCACTGTCGTTTCAATCCACTCTGACGTCGGCGGCACCACCAACCACTCCTCTCCTCCGAGTCTTCCACTTAAGCTTCTCATGGGTCCCGCCCCCGTCTCTCGTTTCCAATTCGATTTCGCCTATTTCCCAAAAATTATAGCCAATTTGATAATAATCTTACCTGTTATTATAATTATACAATTAAATTTTCCTTATATTTTTCAACATCTAAAAATGCTAGATTCAGTATCGGATTTCGGGAGACACAGATAAAAGCGCTCAGATAACTGCCGATGGGGGAGCTCTTGCATCCTGAATCGAGCCCTGTATCGAATCAAAGCATGGAAGAACCAGTTCTCGTTATCTTCAATTCCACCATTAGATGGGTTCGGGTCCACTGCCTTTTTGTCCTGCCTCTACTAACAACCATTCTTCAACACAGAGGAATCCAGCTATTCGAAGGAGGCGGGCCCGGGGCGTCCTCAGTAGGCTCAAATGGCCAGTCGACATAACCTCATCCGAGTAAATGTAAAGCGAGGAGGGGGGCCACGCTTGATTTTGGCCATTGCTTCTATAAGAACTAGAGGACCCCATCAGCCCTCACCTTTACGGGCTCATGAGCCAGAGCCCCTCGGCCCATAGCCCGCCCCACCACCCCCCCACCCACCACAACCCCCGCTCCCCAAAAAAAATAAAAATTCTTGCATGTAATGTACTTTTCTTCCATCATTACTAAATCATGAACAGGGTAAAAGCTTATTGTGCTATTAGGCTGAGGACCATCAATTTTTGAAATTCCCACTCTCTTAAGCGTGGTTAAGGTGTGACCCGTGCCGGCTACCCGAGAATGTCGGGGAGATAGACAAGAGTATGCTACTGACTTTAGGGGAACAACTTCTAATGAATATATGTGCAGAGCTAGGATGATCCTACTGCCACCAGGGGAGAGACCATCAGTTCTAGTTCCACTATATGAACAGCCAGAGCAATCTGAGAATATGCAGCCAGTAAATCTACAGATTAGAGACTCGGAGAGTTACCTTCCTGGGGGGAGAACAATCTTCATCCATTCCAGACAAGCCACAAGACACCAGAACTGATGGTACCTACCATTAAATTGGATTGGCATCATCCTTACCTCAAACTAAATTCCACAAGGCATGGTCAATCACAACAGCTAAATGCGGCAGACACCAAATTTATAGTTATGGGCCTCTTGCCAATAAATTGTGATTGCTTCGGTCTAAAGAAATGCCATCCACTTCCAGCAGAGCCTATGTGGTCCTCATGCCAGCGATCCTAAGACACGCTGATCCACATTGCTTCAAACTATGCCTTGACTGGATTAAAAACCATCCAGAAAACATGATGCAGGTGATCATTCCAAGACATCTACACTTGAATGGATCAAAACCCTTGTGCAGAAACCAACCCTCTTCAAATACAAAATTAAACACGAAAAATTTCAACTAAAACACTCTGTCTCAATTCACTTCAGTTGTTATAGTTGACATCCAAAGGGTCAACGGGCAATTGCTCAACAGCTGCTGCGGCTTAACTTGGCAAGGTCCAAGAAATCCTTCAAATTAAGTTGGTTGGACAATCTAGCAAATTATCACGCATATCCAGTGTCACAGTTGGATTTTTCAGCAAAGAATACATGTGCACGGCTAAAAGCTGTACATGGAGAGCCTTCCATCTCCAAGGTCAGCTTAACTTCTCTCTACGGATCTGAAGAGTGAGTGCAAGCACATTAGAATATCCTAGATCACTCAAACTCCATTACATCATGGGCAACAGGTGCCGTCACTCCATACCACAGAGCTATCATTCTATGTTCCTGCGGACTATGAAGGAATGGAATGCAAAATTAATTCTTTTTATACGATTTTTTCCTCGAGCGGCCATGCCAATGCATCCACAGCAAGATAAATTACCAGCGGTATAATTTTGAAACAGAAGTAGAATGTTGGTCAGAATCGTTGAAAAAATATATATTTTTTAAATGCCAAAAGGATTCATCCATCCTTCAGAATGATGATCATCAACATGAGAAGAGGAACTATATGAAGCGAATTCGGAGTCCAACGCATCCAAATTAGAGGCTAAATCCTCTGCAACAAGCAACTGCGGATGCGAAAAATTTAACATTCTCAGGCTCTTATTCGAACTAGACACGTCGGAGCTTTACGATCTTCCCCGATCCCATATCAAACAAGGAGGAGCGCAAGTCAACTCAGCGGACGACGTTACCGGTGAGAGATTCAGTCGGACTCCGATCTGGAGAGGCCGTTCTTCTGCTCCATCTCCAGGCGCTCGAGTGCCTTCTTATGGGCCCAAGTCTCGATGGATAGATCGGGCTTGGCGTTGAGGCCGACGCCGAGGATGACGATGGCAAGGAAGCTGGTGATGTAGCAGGGGAGCTCCCAGTCCTCCCACTTCCGGGACTGGCCAGGCGGTTGAGGGGTCCGGTTGAATAGGTAGCCCTTCGGCCGCTCCTCGTGACCAGGAGTTGTCCAGCGGCTCGGGCCGCTCTCGGATGAGAAGAGACGCCGGCGTAGGGCCGAGGAGGCGGCGGTCAAGGGCTTCGAGGTTCGCATGATTCCTCGAGGGGAGTGGGTGAACGGCAGTGGTGCGCTCTTTGCCAGCGAGCGATGCGAGAGACAAGACACTCCGTATAAGAATCTAAAAACGACGCCGTAGCAGTTGTGATCGTTTGGCCTCTCCCTAAGATTTTCCCTTTTTAACCCCATTTCTTTTCCTTTTTCACAATGTATAAATAAATTCAAGCAAATAACTATTTCCACCGCCCCCACCCCCACCCCCAAACTCTCTAAGTTATGGATCGACTAATTATATAGAAATAAAATTAAGTATAGTAAGCAAATGAATCCTCCATGTAAAGGAGGCGAAAATCTCGGGCGAAGTCAGAGGCCGAGTCGTTCGTCTGGTGTTGTCCTTCAAGGCTGATACTCGACTCCCCCAAAAAGGCTAAAGCCGGAGCCAGCATTGCCAGAGGCAGAAATGTCGTCTCATCGATAACATCGTCGCGAGATTCCCAGCGATCTCCTTGCGAACAGTTCCCGTCAACCTTATGGTAGAATCGGTTCTCGTCTCACAATTGATATCCTTCCTCGAGGAGAACACCTCGTATTCGAATTTTGGAGACAGTCTGGCAATCAACACACAACCAAACACTAATCTAATCTACTCCTGTATAAGCACATACTACTCTATACACTAATGTTCTCTCTCTCTCTCTCTCTCTCTCTCTCTGTGGCTGGATAATGATGTTCTTGGAGAACCCAATTATGTGGTCATCCCAATACTGCTCCACAACCACAGTGGAATTCAATCGTTACGAACTTCAGAATCCGCTTAAGAAGATAAAGATGACGCAGATAGACAGCAACATAGGACGACACCCAAATCATAGTATTATAGCAGTAATCTGCTGCACAATCTGAGTCGGAATAGCCGTCTTCCTAGGAAACATGGCACTAAACCAAGCATTAGGTTAGTATTGGGCACACAACTATAGCAATACAAAGAGTTGCACGATTTTTGCATCGACACCTCTGTAGTTGGGAGAAATCAGGGGCTTACAGTTATAATTATACGGCCAAAAATCAACTGATATAAAGACTTGACAGATGCGCTTGAAACCTGACTTTCAATGGGGGGGTTAACTCCGCCATCTTCCTCCCGGCTAATTCATTGTAGTACTATATTACACGCCTGCAAAATTATGTACGTAACAACTATCCTGAAGGATCTTCATTCTACCTTCATGACTCCATTCACGGCTGCTCTTGAGAGCATACTCACTGCAGTGAAAAGAAAACAACCCCAAGACCAATGTTTAGCTTGGTGCCTCCAGAAGCAACACATTACGCATCCAACAAATTGAGAAGTGTCGTCCAAGTTTAATTGAATAATTAATGCCCGCTCCGTGGAACACAGGCATGAGCCAACGAGATTATGTGTTTTACTCTTACCTGAGTTTGCTGGAGAGTCGTAACTCAGATGTGAGTTCTCAGAAGCGATCAAGTTGACACTGCACTCTTCTCTCCCCCACATCGGGTGCTGAAGTGAATTAAGATGCCATGGCTGTTGTTGATATTGCTGTCTGAGCATGTTTTCCTGTAGTTCTGACCATGGTAGAGGAACAAACATGTTTGACAAGTTTAAGGATGCAGCCTGCACACGAGTGAAAATAATTAGATCGTGGAGAGTGGACAAAAAGACCAGTAATAAAATCCAATTAAAAAATTACCACGTTCCATACAGTAATTTATCATTAAAAGCACGAGATCATGACATAGTTCCAACTTCGGAACGTAACAACTCACATGCAGGTGGAGCATTGGACATAGGAATTAACTCAGTAGTTTCTCTATGTAGGTTAGTAGAGGAAATCTTTACCCATCCACCAGCGCAGAGGCGCAGTTGGTGGACCACATCAGTGCGGGAGCCCCACTAATAAATATGGAAAGAAGCAAGGGTAAAAAGGTTGAAGCCATCTCGTTCATAATGTTTTTGGCTATTCACCACCAAACAGCAGTTAATGAGTTAAGACGGTGGATGACAGCAGAACTGGATATGTGGTCCAAACCAACTCCTACCCACACCAAAGGCAGTTGAAAACTTTCCTGATTTTTAAAGACACTGGAGTTTTTCTAGATGAAATGAGGCACACCGGAGTGTAATGAAGAAGGTAAAACCATTGGGTAGGATAGCTCTAGCATAGTAGAAACACTAGGAAAAATTTCCCCTAATGGTACAACAGAGAAAAGTAAAATATGGAAAACTCACTTCGGCAGCGAAGATACCATCAAGGTTGAAATCAATCCTTGGGTTGACTGCTGCAAGCCGCATCGATAGTAGCTGAAAACAGAACAAATTTGAAAGAAATGGAGTTAAGTTGACACGGATTGAAATTCCATAGTGATCACAAGAAAACAAATTTTAGCTGACACTAAGTTTGCAAGTATAACTGGGATCCACATGAAGTTAGTAGAAAGGGGGTTCCAAATTGTCAATTCATCAGAACTTAATTACTCGATTTACTAACTAAATATTCCATTTTACAACGTCATGAAAAGTTAGGAAACAGATTGCGCTCTTTCGTCAATGAGTGATTGCAGCTAAGGCTAAATAATCTATGTTACACGAGGCTGTGAAAAGTTGGGAAATAGATGGTGCCTTTCACAAATAACAAACTGCAGTCCATTGGCAGGAAAATAACATATATTAGGTAAAAATATGTAAACTAGATTCTTCCAAACACAGAATTCTTGAAAGAAGTTGGGAATTGCATCAGACCAAGGAGGACAAGTATTAAGCAGGTAAGAAAAAGGAAGAAGAGACTTGGGGTGGATTGTTATAACCTCAACTTGGCGTTGTAAGGATTGCACGTGATTGATTATTTCATCCAGCACCAAAGCAGTGCCAGAAATCTGCATTTATAAATTCTTTCCATCAGTCAATTATGATAAGTATAACAGCAAGTAGGCAGTTCTAGCATAATTAAAGTATTTCAAGGTAAAAAATTTCTCAGAACTATTAGACAAGCATGATTTACATTTGCAGTCACCCAGTGCTACAGCAAAAGACACCTGTCAGCAATATTTGCAGTCTCTACGGCACCAGACAAATTCATGTATCTAGATCCTGGCCTCTGAAAATTTCCCATTTCATTTTTCAACCAAAGAAAATTTCCATTCCAGTCAAACTTTGAGCTTGAAACATCATCCAGTTACAGCAAAACCTGTCGAGGAGGTGCAGAGTGACTTCTTATGGGAATGGCATAATATGGTTGGCTTGTACAACATGATGCCCCTTTGCATAAGGTTTAGTGGATAAGAATTGTTATTCCTACAAAGGTCCATTTCTATGCCTTGCCATTCTCATCCGAGGGTACAAGACCTGTTTGAAGGAAAGGACCCTCTACAATCTACCTTCTTTACAGTTATATGTAATTCACAAAATAGTGAAGTTTTTTTCTTTAATCTGACAGCTCAAAAGTCTTGTGTATTTATGGGTGCTTCTATGGTTCCAGGATGGGACAATCCAACAGCCCTATCCACCCTTGGATGGGGCTGCCACAGTTCAGCACATCAGCATGCTCCTCTATCTCTAGTCCAATGGTGGGGTCCAGTTAAGTGTTCTGAGGGATCTTGGTAGAAATTTCATATATTTGTATGATTATTCCAATTGTCATATGAACTGCCCTTGTCTTGAACTGCAGGGCCAACATACCAGCATGCTCCTTAAAAGGATCGGAATTTTCCTGTATATCTGGTCCCACATACATCCAATCAAGCAGGCCAGCATTAATCAAGTGTCTGATAACCTCCTAACAAGCGGAAGACCAAAGCAAACCAAGGCCATAACCGTCACTTCAAATACATTGCAGCTTGATCTAATGGTCCTTGTTGGGATACCTCCAAGGTCCGGACTCTTATTGGCCTACTCCCCACTATCGGATGGGAGAGTAGAACCCACTTCAAATACAAGGCAGGTTAATCTAGTTGCCTTCATTCAGACGCCTCCAAGATGCTTAAAGGGAACCATCAACAGTGGGATGAAAACCCAACCATCATATTATGGAAAAAGATAGGCTACTCCCAGAGAAATTCCTAAAGGCCTTTCCTTTTATCTTGGCCAATAATGGATTGAAGGGGCACGGGAGAAAAAAAAATGAGATTCTATATAAAATTTAATAGATTTTGTTTTACTTTTAGAAGATTAGCTTAGTTCGCCCTCACTCGCCCCCAAGAAATTCTCTGGATCTTGGCTTGAATTCCAAACGACAACTCGTATATTAAAGGACAATGGAAAAGACCCCAAGGTGGACCAAAAATTTCAGATGACGAAAATACCCTCAAAAGGCGCCAGATGAGTTACAGCGGAAGACTAAATTACGACCACCTCTTTGATAACCCCCAAGCACCTTTTTGCTCAGTAGAAATGTAAGCATTTTAATGAAAAGCTGACAGCGACTAAACAGTATTAAGACCACATGATCCAAGGATATAATTGCACTTTTTAGGGGACAATTAGTCAAGATATAGCCATAATGGCGACGGAAATCTATCTGGTGGCGATTTTGAATTTTCTGAAGAGGCACATCTAATTATTCTTTGAAGATATTTAACGAGAATAACCTTGCTGCAGCCCGGGACCAGCTCCTGGAGCAGCTTCATCCGAGCGTTGATTTTCACTCTCCTCGCCTGCAGAGGCGCAAACATAGAGAAAGACGCTCAGCCCGAGATGACAATCATTACCGGCGAGTGACTTGGTTTTGATTAAATTAGATGATCTACCGACCCTCTCAGCGAGGCTGTGGCTGTCTGTGGCTTGACCACGACGGGCTCTGACGTGAACATAGGGAAGCTTCTCTGCGTCTTCAGAGCTGTTGTTCTTGCTCTTCTTCGCCGAGCCCTTTGCCTGAATTTTTTTTGATAATTAAAGAAAAAAGAACATTGGTGGAATCCAGAAACCCTAACCCGACTACAACTCCCGTTACCTTCTTCTCTCGATCCTTTCTCTTTCCCGGCGGCCTTGGTCCTCCGTCCTCCGCTGGGGGATCCGAGACCAGCGGCTGCGATGACGAGTTGGGATTGGAGTCGCTCTCAGCCACAGGCTCATCCTTCACCTTCTGTGAGCTGGAATTAGCCTCCGAGGTGATCGAACCTCGGCCCACCAGAGAGGAATTCGCGGGAAAGCCCAAACCGTCAGCAGCGGGACATGGAAAGTAGGGTTTGAGAGGGCCAACGGAGACGGCTGCGGAAGAGGTGGGCGGCTCCGAAGAGTGGAGGAGCTCCACAGCCTGGGAATGAGGCAGCTCGAGAAGTGCCGTGAAGGAGCTGGCATTCTCCTGGGGTGGGGCCATCAGCCGGTGGATTTCCTCGTGAAATTGGAATGATTCGAGTGCATTCTCGCTGGATCTAGCCTGTGCCTCCATATACAAGCTTGAAACTGACCAAACTGAGCTAGAGCCAAGTCAATTACGAGCCAACAGATCGAGATAGAGGCTTCCTGAAGTCAAACTTCAACGGTAAGTCCCACGCAAACTTCTCCTCCAACTGAGTGAGGGACGAGAAATGGGGCGGAGACAGTGTTCGTTGGAGAAGTAAGTCCAAGCCCCAAGGCAGTCCAAGCGCGGTGGTTGAAGTAGCAGAGAGTGAGAGAGGTGCTTCAATGGTGGTCAATGTTGGTTTCTCTGATTTCCGCTCTGTTTCTGTTAAGAGGGGAGATTACTCCTCTGCCATGTGAAGTAACGAGAAAGCAACGTCCCGTCGGGCTTTTGTAGCGACTAGTGAGACTGAGAGCAAGAGAGAGAGAGAGTGGTGCGGTTTCTGTGCTTGCGGTTGGTTGTGGAAAAGGTTGCTTCTTTGCGCGTCTAAGAATCGTACGATCTTCTCTGAGAAATTTCAGCCCTTAGATTTGCGAACCTGCTGGGCCTTGACATCGAATATAACGAACGACCCGTGCCCGTGCTTGGCAGTGTATTTCTACCTGTATTTCTATTAAAAATATCTCAACAAGAATTTTATGCGTAGATAAACTTTATAACATAATTTTTTACTTTACTTTATTTGCCCCAAGAAAGGGTAATTCAAAGAAGCTTAGTATTTTTTTCACGGATACTGTAATGTGATAATTTATTTATTTATTTGATGATATATTATATAACTTAAAATTTGTAATTAATACACACATTCCAACTTTGGAGAGGTTTAAACTCCATACCTAAAAAAGCTGAGTTACATGCCATGCGGTAACATTCTTAATCGTCCCAAGTGGGGTAGATTTTTTGTTACAAATACGGCCCGTGGAATTATCACCGCCCCATATTTACTCTTCTAGTTCATAATGTTACCGTCCAACAGGGGTGGCAATAGTGCCCCGCCCGGGATCGCTAGTGACGTGTCCCGTCTCGTTTGATCCGCTTTGATATATACATATATATATATATATATTCAAAATAATTATTATTCAATTTATAATAACTTAATCCTAATAAATTTTTCATCTTTTACAATTACGTGAATTTTAATTATATTCATTTTTATTAAAACATATTATTATAAATACATTGATTTAGGTTGTAATTTAGAGTAAGCTTAGCATTTTTTTAATCATTTTTAAAATAATTTTGGTCACAACAGTTCGGTGGGGTCCCACCCCCCGCTCCGCCCCGTTGCCATCCCTACCGTCCGATGTTATCCTAAGGAACGGTTGGTGTAAAACTGAGAAAATTGTAAAAATTTATGATTTCCTGTATCGATAAAATTCTTTATACAATTATTTTATCTCATCTATTGAGTCATCGAAAAAATGATAATTTATTTTAGGAGTTTAATTTAATATATTTTATTAAACTTAAATTATTTTATTTCACTCTTTATACAATTATATTTGCCGCCCACTTTAAACTCAATTTCTTGCCTCGTCACGGTGACGTTGCAGTGAACCGTTTTTTTTTTGAGAAATTTTTTATTCATATCATATTTTAATGTACTTTTTTTAAAAAATATATTCATTATTCTAAACATTCAATTAGACTCAGTGAATATTAGATAAATTCTCCTGACCATGAAGTACAGTGAGTTTTATATCATGGAAATTCCACATTCAGTATTTAGTCGGCAAGATTCATTACATCAAAGATTATGAGTATTAAAACTTTCCGATTTAGCTGAAAAATTCTCTAAATCTATAATATCCAGAAAATCTCATGGTAGTCATCCCTTTTTTCAGTACTTATCGAATTTTACAACAAAATTTTAAAAAAATATTTATCAATTTTCAACATATGATGTGAGAAAAAATTTGCTTAAGATTTTCCAGCTTAGGGGTGAGACTGACGGGGGCCAGAGCGGTGAAAGGGAGAACTGTGGGCCGTGAGGAATCGGTGTTCGGTCCGGTAAAAGGTGGGGGACCGGACGCACCTCCGGCTTTCAATTGGCCAGGCTGACCCGTCCCTTTCCCAGCACTGACGCCAAAGGCCCCAACGATCATCCGACGCAATTATTTCGCCGCAACATTTTTATTGCACTGTATTCAGAACCGGACCAGCCGGTTGCGTTGCACCGGTTCAATCGAAATTTTTACACCCATTCCGTTCGGTTTGGTGATTGAACCCTTTTGCACATCCGAATGAGTCGTTTTCGACATCTTTTCTCCTTAAGCGATATTCCATATTTCAATTTTACGAGGGGGGGGGGTGGGGGTGGGGGTGGGGGGAAGGGGGAATCGATGATCTGAAAAAATTCATCATCCGGCTCAATCACAAACCCAGTCGGATCCAGTGAACTTCTATCTTGGCCTTTGAGCTAAGTTGCGCTGGTCGAGAAAATGGGGCTCCAGTTAGTTCAACCTGATCACGGTACCAAATCGAACCAGCGGAGAACTCATTGGTTACCGAGTTATGGGCTTATCGAGCACAGTGATCGATTCCTTTCTGTGGTACTCGTCATCATCGCCAAATTTAAAAGACATGTACTAATCGTTGAGAGATAGGGTCGAGGCGAGGTGTGTACGATGCTCTGCGTTGCTCAGACGGTGATCCACCATGAGAGCGTAAATACAGAGCGGAGACCAGCTCTTCCCCTGCGTGTACGGCGGGGCGGTGGTTGTGTACGGGGGGATCTTGATGAACCTGAGGCCCCCTCCTCTCCCCTTTACTTTTTTTTTTTATATCAATAATATCTTATACCGTAACAATTAACTAATCTATCAGATAGTATATCGTATAATTTAAGATTTATTAATTAATTCTTAGATACCAACTATTCAAATATTCAAATTTTAAACTTATCTTACTCCATGTTGTCAACTCAGATAGTTTCAGCTGCTCAAACTACTCATTCCATTAGATTAAGAACAAGCCCCCAATCAACTATATAGCTCCCTAAAGATTTTAGAGATACAGGACACATAAAAATAAATAAATTAATAAATTAAATGGGGTATTTTTTTATCTCTTGTGAACCGGTTGCCTCTTGAGGCTGTCGGGGGCCGGTTTTTGAACTCCCGAGCTTCAAGTTCAAGTTGCTGGAAATGGAAAGGTGTCCGACTATTATTATGTTTTACGACACAGATAGCCTCGACAGAGCTATATACATATGTGTGTATATGTGTGCACGTACGTATAAATGGCGATCTTAGAATTTTTTTTTTCTTTTATAAAATTGCAGTGGTCCAAGTAAGTAAGTAATGTGTGTGCACCAGTAATGAGGACAATGGTTCGTGTAACGGTCTCGTCCCTGCTCTCTCTATTCGGACGTGAAATCGTGCCAGAGACATTTTTTCCTCGTCGGCCGCCCACGTGAAGATGGGCGATCGGCCCATGCTGGATTATTGACGTACTGCTGGTTTTTTTTCATGTTTTCCATTTTCCACCCCCCTCCTCCCCTTTTCCACGTATTAATCAGCAGCACCGACTGACATCTCTGCGTCGACGAGGGCTCCGGCAGGCTTTATACGTGAGAAAAGAGTTCCTCTTGTTATTTAGTGGGTAGGGGACAGTCCCTTCTGCCTCGTGGGCTCGCTCAACCTTTAGCTCTAGCATCCCCCCGCTTAATCCCAGAAGACCTTCCGAGTCATTCCCTCCCCTTACTCCCACTCCCCACTTTCTCTAAGACAGTACGTGGCGGATTGACCTAACCATTTTTGCCCGTTACGGTTTCGATTGGACGCACGATGTTAAAGAATTTAACTGAGAAAATTTGTTCATTCTAAGTCCAGGAGTCGGAGGTGAATATTGCACCAACTACGGTATAAAAATCAGACCGGATCTTCATCTGTCGGAAATGGTTCCCCAACAGCAGAGGGACAGCTGATAAAGTGGGGCCCGCACGTCAGGCCCCACACCTCCCGTCCCCGCCGTGGGATCGATCGTCTAGGTGGCATCGGACGGCTAGCCCCCCGGGGGTCGGGTCCAGCTTCACGACAGGTGGAACGGGCCCTCTGATTGAGAGGCATGCACCCCGCAAAAGGGGCCCCGAAAACGACCCAGCACGATCCGGTAAACTGGGTGGAGCCCACCTTCGTCAAGTGGTTAAGAGATTTGCCATCAGCGTGGACCATGATACGGACTGTAGGGGACCATGGGCAATTATTTTGGGCATCATTGGCGGGGCAATGCTGTGTCGGACCGCTTACGGTGAATTGCCTGGGCTCGGGAATGCTTCGATCTGGAACCACATCAGTATCAAGCACACGGAAATCTAGCCGATCGTTAATTGGACTCTCTTTCTCTTAAGATGTACAGCGTCATTTGCTTCCGAAGCCCCCCAATCGGTTTCAATCGGTACAGTTGTCAGCCTGATTGGCCCATCAACGATTTAGCTATTGGATAATCATGTCAGCTGAGAGGCGTGGCTACGGTTTCCAAGCGTCGAGGATGATAAAGATGGATTATTCTGGGCCCGGTTGGATGATCGAACTCGCCCATTACGGCCAACCGTCGCTATTTCTTTCCAACCGGCGAACTCTGCTCTCCCCTAACAAACAGGATCCGGGAGAAGCATTCTGCTGAATACGGACGCCTGTGCTACCACACTCGCCACCCACAGAGAAGCTAATGTTCAGCTCAGCTCTGCAATTGCTGACTAGACGTACGGCCCACGGAGCTAACTTGACTGGTCCATGGAAATTAATTCACTTCTCTTTTCCTCTGACAAAAGTTGAACGTGAAAAGTAGAGGTGAATATGGTTTCGTCAGTCCTGCTGCTTGTTAAGTTTGGAGGCTAGTGAAAAAAGGGAAGATGCAAATTACGTCGTCGACTCAGTCGGTAACACGAAAGAATGACGACGGAATAGCATACAATGGCACATAAAGTCGAGGAAACTGAATGACATTCACATCCTATCTCAGCACGCAAAACAGTGCAGTAGATTTGGTAATGTCTTGAGATTACTAGACATCCGAGAGACGAATTGCTAGCGAGTTTGTTCTACTCTACATTTGATGACAAAGATTGACTACAAAAAGAATCAAAGCTACAACCAGAAGCCTAAAGAAATTCCAGGGACTGGTAGCTTTGAGTTATAGGAGATGCTCCAGTAAATCATGAGAAACCTGTTACGGTTACATAAGTGTACCAATGGTTCTTCATAGTACAAAATGCGAAAAACTGACCACCAACCCAACAGTTCTAGTGGTAAGATGCGTGACTACTACTCAGACCACAAGAAATAAAGAAAAAGGATGGAATAAGCAAGCTAGATAGTCTCACGTACCAGTCCCAATAAATAATCAGGATGTTGATGGCTGAGACACTCTGACTCTGAATAATGAAGACTGTTTTGCAGCGCATTCTTAAAAACTCACACCACGGTCAATGGGAGCTCCAATCCAGAAAAGAATACCAAATCCCAAAAGCTTCCACGAAGAAAAGCTACAAACTTCAAAGCTATTTGTCAAGGCTACAGGCCATTAAATGTGGAGCCGACTTCTTGCACCGGCAATAATCAGAATGCATCATCCTCGTCGACGAAAGACTCGAAGATGGAAAATACGAGCCTGTCATTACGATTTGTTATCAGTTCAATGAGTAACGAGAGCAAGTAAAGAGGGGAACATGGAAGAACAATGAATTAGGAGAGGCCAATGGTTAAATGGGCTACGTCATGAATCAAAGGAAATTCTTAGGCTATATTAGACCCTGAATCACTGGTAACACTCCAAAATGATAAACCAACTCACACAACATAATAACACTTAAGAACTCGGTGGAAAATTGTGTCATGCCCACCATTAGTCATATGCATTTGCATACACATCCATCCCATATTATGCACAAGTTTGCAAGGTGCAGTTGAGAAACACCCGACATCTAAAAGTTTCTCTGATTCACTTACTATTATCTGAATTCTACTAAGTGATGTTGATACAAAGGTTGATAGGTAAAGAGGTGATCAATCCATCATCTAATCATTGATACTTAAAAATAACTTGGACAAATGACCCCTATGGTAAAAGAAAGTGCCGCAGAAACATGGTTAATGTCACCAGTAGAAAAGTATAAGTTATTCCTTTGATTGGATGAACTCTGTACACTAGGACAAATAAAACTATAAATATTCGAAAATTCCAGGACTGATGATGATTCAATGCCAAATGCTCCATACTTGGAACTGTAGACTATTATGTGCCCAGAAGCCAGGCAGCTATAGCGAAACTAATATTTGTTAGCTATAACTGCAATCTGTAGATAACCATAAAAAACTAAGACTAGTCTAATGGCCTAGGGTCAAAGCCATCAGCCAATATTGAGCAACAAATGTACTCTACTTCAGTCAATGAAAGTAGGAAGGAACATATGATCATCTATAGGCAATGACACCATACCTGAAAACTACAAAGAGAAAGAGGATTGATAGTAAACCAAGCTTCACCAAACGATACTTCTTCTCAGCACCAATAACTCTAAAGATTTCAGTCACATCGATGAGGTGCCGTTTTTTCACATACCTGAGGACAAAAGAATGGATCAATACATAACCAGAGCCTTCTAGATAATAGTTGGAGTAAACTTAAGCTAATTTCAAGCAGACAATTCCATTGACTAATAACTATGGGATCTCTTTTGACAGGGATTTTATCATTAAGCATTTAACTATGATTCATCATCCATTTGAAAGTTTCAGTGACAATGAAGAGACTGGATTTGAATGGAATTAACAAGATCCAATAAATATTACAGTTTAGTAGATGCCCATGGTATATGGGGACATACCAGTTAAGAACAATTATTAGCTTCGGCATTTATGGAAGCAGGAAGCTGCTTTTCCCCAATGATGGCCAAAAACAGTTGATATCAGATATATGTTGTAAGGGGGAAAAGGACATACACAATACTCTTCTGAAGTCAAATCAGCTAGGAAACTTGCCTATGAATTCTTTGACATTTCAATCATATGCATTGTATTATAAGAAACTATCCCAATTTGGATAGATTAATGGCAATTATATCATTATATAAATGATTTTAAAATAGACAAATCTTCACCAAATGTATAGCACATATGAATAAATTTTAGCAAATTAAACTCCAAAAAGTTGATGTTACGTACAACATTGCATGATAGCATGTAATAGGAACCGAAATGAGGAACATGAACCAATGCCCACTGACAAGTAGAAGCAGACTGAGCACTCCTTGCAAAACAAAATCAGGGATGATCCATCTGTTGATCAAAGATGCTGCTTCATACATGTTTATATAGTCAGCCTCCAAATCTGATAGGATCAAAACCTACAAAAACCCAAACAACTGTGAGAAACCAGCCAGAAAACAACTGTTACGTTGCATTGTAGTTTTAACATCCAATTGCTTTTAAAGTTTTAAGTAATTGTGCTTATTTTATAGCACTCAGCTACTCCGATGTGGATTTTTTTAAGCATTGCTGTATTCATAAAACAAATTATAGGGAAAAAGAAAATATCACAGATGTTGTTTGCTTTAAGAGGGATTCACCGATGTAAACTTATATAATAAACTATAGTGATCTTAAGAGCATGAATATGTGAGTTCCAAGTCACGCGTAATCAACATATTGCATATTGGAGTGCAGGAAAATCATGACCTTTTTTTCAGTGTATACGCATAAATTTAAAATCCAAAATCAACAATAACCGCTCAAAGAATGCTGTATCAGGAAAATACCCAACTCAGTGTAATTTCCAAAACAGGGAGAAATGACTAGTAAACAAATAAAATCTCAGCCGCTCCTCCAAATTCCTCTCCGGAAACAGGAACAGCACCGAGAAATCAGCGCAAACAAGCTGCAGGATCAGAGGCGCAAGTACCTGATAGAAGGTCGACGCGAAGAGGAGTATGTTCATGACGAGGAACGTGACGGATAGGATGAGAGCCCAAACCATGTCCGATCGAGATCCGATGGGATTCGAAGCTCCGGCTGCGGCAGGGAAGTATACTTCCAATAAAGTTCTCCCCTTTCCCTCTTGCTGCTTTTTACTATTTGCTGGCAATATTTGCTTCGGCTTGCTTATTTTCTTTATTTATTATTCGCAGGGACCCGAAAACATTTCCGACATATTCCAATTTGCCTCCTAAACTTCGTTTATCGTTTCAATGTGATCCTCGTGGGGTTAGGAGAAATAAATGTTATTTTCATAGAAAATAAACAGTAAGTAAGTAAGCAAATAAATAAATATAGAGTTTTAGTGTGCCGCTGAAGGTTCAGACCTCAGAGCATGGAGATGTGGTCACCAGCTCATGAGCTTCGGAGGTTCCATCACAGTTTCAGTGTTGGTCACCCTCCGACGAGCATACGAGGAAGGATCATTCAGCCCTCTGCTAACAAACAAGACCTCAAAGGCCAGTCAGTCGCTGTAAGCAAGACATTTCTCTTCCTTGTCTTCCTCCCCCCATCTTCTGCGTTCATGCTTGAAAAATTTTGCTGCTGCTCTTCCGTTTATCTGTTATAGTTGTTAAGTTGTTAGCCTAAGTCCTGGAAACTTGCTGCCTCGGTGAGATTGGATAGAGCGGGTGGTTTGATGAGATTGGAAATTGGTTGGACTTCAATGATCTGGATCACTTGAGTTTTGAACCAACATATTGATTGATGTTTCTGTTGTGCAAGCAACTAGATGGAACCTTTGATCTTTGATACAAGGATTGCATTTCCTAGGAGATGGAAGCAAAACCTTTTGGCTAGGCAGATGTAGCCATCGGCGGGAATAAATACAATTCCTAATCTTTCAAAAATCAAAACTTCAATGGGAGAAAACATAGTTACCATGTTGATACTAAGTGTCCAGTTTCTTCAGTGAATTTTCTTGACATATTTGTGGCTACTGCTTGGGGCGTAATTGCACAGATGGCAAAGCATCAGTTAAACCACTGAATCGGGTGCTCACGATTAAATAAATATGTGCAAGATAATCTCATCCCTGTGTCACATCTTATGTGTCTGTACATGAGCATGTGGCAAGGGTTGTTATTATGGATAAGTTGTTGCTTCTATCATGTTTCAGTTAGGTCATAGTTCATGGTGAATCCTGCAGGTTGTTATTGGGAAAATCTGGGAGAGCTGCAGCACAGCTTGCTCTTGCCAGAGGTGCTTCAGTCTTAGCTATTGACAAGTATAAGAAACTGCGCCCATTAGAGGTTGATGGCATTTTTTTTCTGTTATGTTGAATTTAGTGATTTAGAAATACAGTCAAACGAAAGTCATTTTTCATGAATGGTATACTAAGGGAGCCTTTTGTGTGTAGCAAGATCCTGTTTTCAAAAATCATGACCAATTAAGAACAATCCTCGGCGACATCAATATTGAGGAGCTTCACTGTGCAGATAGAGTGGTGGTTTCCCCCGGAGTCCCACTTGAAAACTATGGCCTTCAGTCATTGCAATCAGTAAGCTTATACCTCCCATAAACTTAGTGCCCAGGAAAAGTAAAACACATCCCAACTAAACTTTTCTTACTACTGATAGAAGAACTTTTCCTTCCATTTAAATCATTATAAAATCTCATTTGCCATGTTTTCAGGGGGTCTCTTTTGAGTAATTCCCCTGGCAATTTTTGCCATATCACAAACAGGGAAGGCAAGTTATGTCAGAGCTGGACTTTGCTGTGGAATTGTTTCTGGCCAACATGAAGATTTTAGCAGTTACTGGAACTAATGGAAAATCTAATGTTGCTACTTTTGCTGGACCGGTATTGTACATTTGGCAAAGTTTTCTTGTTATATGCTACTTATTTCCAGGCTTGCTTTTACAGGTGAGCGCACATTGCACTTCTTTTTAGAAAGCTGTTTTGCTGCGTTTACTGCATTCACGATGTTCATTACTAATTCCAAGCAGATGTTAAAATATTGTGGTGTTGAAGTGTTTGTGGGAAACCTGGGAACTCCACTGTCGGAGGCTGCTTGTCAGTATCTCAAAATGCCATCACTGAATTCAATTGTTAAGGCAGGTTTAATCTTCTTATTGTACTATGCTAACTGAGGTCTTGAGTGATTTTTATAGCATTGAGGTGACTCTGTAACAGCCCAATATCTACTTCCTTTTTTTTTGGAATGAATCTATTGTGCTGCTATTACTGATTTACAGTAGCTACATTATTTATGATAAGATGCACGCTATGATGCTTTGCTTCATCAGAAGTCATTCTTCAACTTATTGCCATGTTTACCAGATTGCTGTGGTGGAGGTCAGCAGTTATCAGATGGAAATTCCATGCGCACTTCCACCCATCAGTGAGTGTTTTCAAGAACAATGATAGGGTGCAATTGACAGCAAAAATTTATCCAATATTATATAATGTTTTCAATAGAATTAATCTGCTTCTCTGATGCTTCCTTAGGTTTCTGCAATTTTAAATCTCTCCCCTGATCATTTGGAAAGGCATGGGACAATGAGGAATTATGCTGCATGCAAATGTCGCTTGCTTGCTCACACGAGTAACAAAAAGCTAGTACTTATTCCGTTTGGTAGGTGAACCTTACACAATTTATTTTATGGAATCTTGACTTTTGCTTCAAAGCTTTATTAAGTTGGCTTTAATGATGGAGAATCACTGGGAAAAATTTATGAGCCACCATATATCAAGAAAATGACTAGGACACCTGAAATTTTGATTAGGGCTTGGGAGAAGATGAGTTCGATTCATTTATTAATGATCTCATTTGTTTTAGTTGTTGTTGGAGATTCTTCAATGGTGATTTTTTTTTTTCCTGAAAAATGCAGTATCATTTTTTATAGTTCTCTCGGCAATTGTGGAGTACCTTAATGTTGGTACATTGTGTTAGACCAACTCATCCTTTTCAATAGTACCATCTTGATCATATCTTTTAACATGTGGTATTTCTTAGGTAATCAGCTCTTAAATGAAGCAATAAGAGACTACCTTGATGATTTCAGTCTTGCATGGATAGGATCTTTTCCTGGTGTGAAGATAACAAGTTTTAAGATATTTACTGTAAGCAGATTAATGCTATTGTGATTTCCGCTGAACAAGTCTACAGTCCATATGTAATACTGCTTGTGACATTGTCATACTAACAATCTCATATGAAAAGATTAATACAGAAGCCAAGCTTTCCAAATTACACGTTCCAGCTATTGGAGTCAAGTCACTGCTCAATCTTGGGAAATTGAAGGCTGTTGGAACCCACAATTACCTTAATGCTGCGGTGGCTGCACTATCTATTCTTGGACTTGATATTGGAATTGATCCTGAATCTATAAACTTTGATATTGGAATTGATCCTGAATCTATAAACTTGGCGATTGACACGTTAATGCCACCTCCCCATCGGATGCAACTTGGTGAAAATTTTCACTCTAGGTACATGTATAGTAGTTGAAGAGCATATATGCAATAAATCCAATCATCTAAGAGAGTTATGGAGTCATATGCATAGCAGAAATGAGATAAAATGACATCAGAATTCCAGAGCCACCTGCAATACATCCAAAAATATATTGGTTTTTTTGTTTTTGTCAGAAGTACTTCTTGATGAATAGCACAGCATGCATATATGTCCCTACATTGAGAGCTCGCTGGTAGTGATTGTCATAGGAATGGAATTCTGATTTATGTCCTATTTATCTTGTAAAATTTTATATATAAGATGGAGGAGGAGTGGAAAGAATGATAGCATGTGGTGGCCTAAAGGTCGAACACACAGGAGTAATCGATAACTCTTTATTAAGTGACTCAAAAAATTATATTAGGCGATTCACCTATTTATAGACTCAAAATAACAATAAAATCTAGAGATAAATAATACTAAAATATCACAAGATTATCTAAATCTAATATAAGATATTTTGAGAATCTAAACTACCTAATTTATTTGATATTCTAAAATATATTTTGCTAATAACGATAATTCAAATCTTCAACATATCTCATTTTGCCTCTGATGTGCTTTGTCTTGGCTTTTGTTTGATTATTGACAGTGAATGTGATCTATATTTCTTTGTTTTCATATTTTTCTATGATCTTGCTTGAAAGCAGCCAAATATTCTATTTCAGTGCATATTGATTCTCAAGGAGTGAGCTGGGTGGATGATAGCAAGGCAACAAATGTGGAAGCAACACTGACAGGGCTGATGGGTATGAGAGGAAGAAAATGCATTGTTCTACTTGGTGGCCTGGGAAAGGTTGCAGATCACTTATCAATTGAAGGCTTTCTCCCTTTTAAAATTACATGATCAGCTTGATTGAGCAAAGAGTGAAGTATTGATTGCTCTTACCAAATATTATTGTCTTCTACAGATACAGGCTGTACAAGATTCTGATGGTTTTGAACGTTTGGTTGAACCTCTAGAGGATCATAGATGTGTGATAACAGTATGTTATGTAAATAATTATGCACTTTCTAACTTAATATTGTTTTTGCTCTTCATGATTCATATAAAATATAACCTGATTTGTTTGGATTTTAAGTTTGGCTCTTCAGGAAAGCAGATTTATCAGACTTTGTCTGCCAGTGGACTTGACATTCCCTGCTTTCGGTCCTCTTGCTTGAAGGATGCTGTCAAGCTAGCAAGAAAGCTGGCAAAACAAGGTATGCTTTATGTCCTGGGTTGTGGCAGTGCAGCCACCTTTAGATTTCCGTGCAACTCTGTGTTCCCAAGTGCGTTAAAACACATTATCTTGAATCTTTAAATTTTGATATATCGTCAAATATCATAATTTCTGCAATCTATAATTGTGGGTGAGGTTTGTGGAGTTCAAAAAAGGAATTTACGTATGTATCTTGTTATTAATCGAGGATTTTATATGTAGCTGGAACAACACTCACAAGCTATGAATACTAATTTGTTAAGAATTAATCGGACTGAAGCTATAGCATCATTTGTTGGAATCAAAATATCCGCAACATCTGGATCACTGTTTTTGTCGATAAACAACTTGTTGGAAATTCCCAAAGTGATGCATTCCCAAAGAGCCTTATTATCGGGCAAGCTTGTCATCTTTGCTGGATTCCCAATAATTTGGCTGCCACTCTAGATCAGCTAATTGTTTCTTTCAGCTCTAACACGCAATGGAGACCTTGTGAAGAGGATGAATCTCGTTATTAATTTCTTCTTCCCGGTCAAACTCGGTGTACCATATCATAATTTCTTTTCCCTCAAACATCCTTGACGTTTTATCTGGCTACTCAATCTCAAAATCGACATAATGGTGCAACTATATATTTGAGCTTGCTTTGTAGAAATTAAACTCTGATTACTTGCACCGCAAAAGATTGATTGTGCAGGGGGATCCTTCTGCCTTTTGTTTTTAGAAACTTTTGCTTGATTACTTGACCTAGGAGTATGACTGGCCCTGATGCAGGGGGGACACTGTTGTGCTGAGCCCAGGTTGTGCAAGCTTTGACGAGTTCAAGAATTTCGAACACAGAGGGGATGTTTTCAAGGAGCTTGCATTCCAGCGAGACCATCAGAAGCCTATCTGCTGAACCTGATGTAAGTTCAACCTGACCAGCATTTCATGACTCATCTGTGACATTTATGTTACTAATAAAACTGCTACCGATCTTTTTCTTTCGACTAGATCAGGTGCGATATCGTCAGATGACTGCTGAATTTTCTTGCAGAGGTCATTCCAAATTGAACTCACACCTTCAGCGAATAGCCGGATGCTGAATCTGCAATGCTGATGGGACAAGCTTCTTTTCTTTTCGGACGACATGTTGGAGTTCATCTGAAATTTTCTGATCATGCCAACGTGAAGGCTGAACGAAAATCACATGCCAACTTTGGCATATGGAAATTGAGCTGACATGGCATCACAGAGGATCGCTGCAGGTCATCTCATTCTCATCCTAGTCGTCCATGGCAGGCAAAGCCGACATTCGAAGAGGTCACAATATAGATAGTTTCCCATGGCATCTTTATCATCAATATGTAGAGTGGCCTGTATGATATTCACTGCACCTGCCTGCCTCTAGGACAGCTAAGAAATCTTGCCTAGACTAACATTTTTACACCAAGCCTGCAAACATTCTTCCCCAAGTTCCAATACTGGCACTTGCACCGGCACTTGGTTGGTTATCAGTGGACCTTTACATGCCAAAAGAGTCTGGAGCAAGTGCCAATTTAACAAATACTAGTGTCATTTCAAGCCTTTTCTTTCGCGTGTTCACTTATGAGATCAAATATGACAGCCTATTGATCTAGCAGGTCGCCGGTCGGGATCCCTATCGAGTCTTAAGACAACATCTGGTCGTTCGAGGGCCTAATCATTTTCCAAAAAACATAGATCTATGTGTTCCACAGCACGATATTAATAAAAATGGGTCGAAATTCGATAGTGACCGAACACGATGAATTTTTCAGTGATCATATTGAAAAGGGAAAAAAAAAAAAAAAGGCGCCGTTGGTACCATAGTTTTAAAAACCGGACCGGGTCGGCCGGTCCGACCGGTTCAACTGGGAATAGGCCACTCACTCGGTCCGGTTCCTTCAAAAAATCCAATTACACATTAAAAAATAAAAAATCCGATTGAACCGGCCAGTTCCCGGTCCGACCGGTGAATACAATTGAACCCATGAGAAAACCGGCAAACTTAAAATAAAAAAAATAAAAACCTATTGTAATGTATCTATTTTATTTTACTAAACTTATATTTACATTTTATATTAAACTTTTGTTTAATATAATGGTTATATTAATAATTTTTGTTATAAATTATATTCAAATTATGATATTATGTAAATTTATTAGTAATATTATATTATTAATATTATTTATTAAACATACGGTTCAACCCATTGAACCTCCGGTCCGACCCATAAACCTATGAACTCATACCTACACTGGTTCCCGGCCCGGTCCGGTTTTTAAAACTATGGTTGGTACTTCTGCGCGTTGTTGCTACCGGAGAGCTGGAACACTGTCGAAGTTCAGCTTCACCGTCACAGCGGCGGAACTCGATAAATCCTTCAGTTTCTTCCTCATCAATCTATTCCTGTCAATGATAGCGATGCTGTGGGAGTAAGAAGGTCGACATTAGAAGGTTTGCAGGTATCGATTCTTTGCTTCAGCAATCCTCCAGATCCTCTGTATCTTCCCGACCGTAATGCTAATGAACTCTCCCATCGTCTTCTCCTCTTCCCCATTTTCCTGTCTTGCTAGTCCCTGAGCCGCTTCCCAGATCCCCGGTCGAACGTTCTGACCCTTTCCCGTTGATGGGATATTAGGGTATTGTCCGGACATCATTGGTTGTCCTGGAATACGGGTAACGATATTCTGCCCATTTCCGTCGATTTCTTCTGATTCCGGGCGTGAAGCGTTTTAGGTCACGTCTCTATTGGCGTGTCCTCTTGGGCTGTCTTTCGCTGATTGCATATTGATAATCTCGTTGAGTTCCGCTCAATTGAGCTGAATATATGGAATTGGAATCAGAAATTGTGAAAGCCATTAATTTGTGATTTATCAGGGGAGGTGTTCCCTCTACTTGTATGACAGGCCATGCCAAGATGATAGTCTGCTCCTCCATCAAAGCTCGTTCCAGAAATGTTTTCCGCATGACCAGACTTGTTTATGGAGATGCGGGAAGCAGTAATTGTAATCCTAGACCATCCCGTGCATGTTTACACATGTTTTCCAGTCCCAGGACATTGTATATCGAGTTGGATGCTTTGTCCTCCCCATCAGCTACTAGGTCCCAAGAAAGTCAGAGATGCTGCTTTGGCCGTGGCTTTGCTAAGCACGGAAAAATCTTGCGGTCGGTGACTGCTAGTTACTCGGGTGGAGCTGAAAGAGCACGGAGGAGACATTTTGCTCTTTCTTTAGGAAGCAAAAGTACGAATGTTAAGCTTCTGTTGCCAAGGCAGGAAGACTCGACCAAAATTAAATATAATGTGGGTTCCTCATGGCGGGCTCGAGGTCTTGCTTATAGGACCTTGTTTGTTGGGCTATTGGTTTGTTGCTCGAGTTTCAAACCTATACACGCTGAAGCAGCCAATGACAAGGGGAACAAGGGAAATGATGATGCGTCATCAGATGTCAAAGTTTCACATGGGAAGAGAGTGTACACTGATTATAGCATTACTGGTACATCCTCGCCCGGGTTTTCAGTTACAGCTTGTACTTATGTTGTCTGTCAATGCTGACAAAGCTTAGATATTGAATTGTACTCCTCCATTTGTTTAGCCTCTTTCGGTATTTGTAAGTGTATAAGTGCTTCATTTCATGCAGGAATACCTGGAGATGGGAGATGTTTGTTCAGGTCTGTTATACATGGGGCTTGTAGGCGAATGGGGAAGCCAGCTCCCAGCGAGACCCTTCAAAGAGAGTTAGCTGATGAATTGCGTGCTCGAGTACGTCATCTGTCAATTTTTTTCCTCTATATTCAAAATTTGCTTCTCTTCTGCCTCTGTTTCGTGAAAGGTATACCTGCTTTCTAGGACTGAATTTCATCGAAGAATTTGCAGAGCAGTAATTGCATAGGTGGTAACATGAAGATTTAATAGTCTCATGTCGTACATCAGCGGTATTATGATAATGATGGCCTGAACTTGGTAATTGATGGATTTCAGGTTGCAGATGAATTCATCAGACGACGGGAAGGGACGGAATGGTTGATAAATTTACTTGATATAAGCATACATATTACTCAGGGAAAGAGTAACTGAGATGAAAGAAGCAAAGTTCATGCGCTACAGCTTTTACTGATAAATGTGGCAGTCCATGAAGTTAATGAGGAAATATAGTTTCTAAGTGCAGTTCGAGTAGGCAGGAATCTGTATTTTTGGGGCTTGCACATATTGAAGATATTTCATTGTTTTATTGAGTTAACACTTCATAGGAGTAGTCCTCCTTGATAAAATAGTTTTCCTAGATACTATCCTACCAGGTACATTTCAAGGAGCAACTGCTTGCACTAGGAATCAAAGTTTGTTTCATTATATGTGCACTGAAAAAGAAAACTTTCCCCCAGACCTCACATTTGCTTTGACAAACTACTATGATGCAACCAACTATTTGCTAAGTGTCTCTAGGCTGCATGTTTGGGATTTAACCTTTTAATTTACCATAGGTCAGGAAGAAATCCACATCTGTCTCTCAAAGTGTAGCATAACAACCAATCTCTGAACCAAAATGAAGTTCTCGAAAGAATTGTGCTTGACGTTCTTATGTGACCGCAGGTTTGTTGAAGGTGATTTCAACACTTACGTCTCTCAGATGAGGAAGCCTCACGTGTGGGGCGGGGAGCCTGAGCTGTTCATGGCCTCTCATGTGCTCAAGTAGGTCTCCCTCCTACCTGTCTCTGTGCTTTCCATTCTCTCTCTTGTTGCACTATTTGGTAGGACGGACACGTCGGTCCCGAATAATGAAGAAAGGCGAGACGAGTTATTTCCTATTTCGGTAAATGCAGGATGCCCATCACTGTATACATGCATGATGAAGATGCTGGGGGGCTTATATGCATCGCAGAGTACGGGGAAGAATATGGGAGGGAGGACCCGATTAGAGTTCTTTATCATGGATTTGGCCATTACGACGCGCTACAGATTCCAGGACTCAAGGGCAGTAAATCCAGACTCTGAGCCTTCTGGTGATATTCGAGTGACCATTACAGCATTCGAACGATTTCCATCGTGTAAGGATCTCACTCTATAAGAAGAGGTGTATCTATATGCACAATAATGATGTCGACCAGAAAGCTATTTTCAACTCAGTCCGTGAGTATGATATTTACCAGAAATCTTTCAAATTGGTCTTTTCCTTTTTTTTTTTCAATTATATAGAATTATATTGATAATGTATAAGTTTATAATGAGACGATGAAAATAAATATAAAATAAAATAATATAAAGAGTTTTATGTAAAGATTAAATAAAAAGTTTCTTAATTATTAGGTTGTAAATTATTAGATCGAATAAATATGATTATATCAAATCTAATAGTAGTTTCTTTTGATGGCCGGATTACGGCAGTCGGGCTAAACGACCCGTCGGATCGGGTACGTTTAGGGTTTTGAATGGAGTCGCAGCCACATGAATTTACGGGAATGCCCCGGGGCGGGTGGCGGTCGGTCAGTGTGTGGTGGTGTGGAGGAGCCCATGATGTGACCCTCCACCCTGCGATGTGTCCTTCCTTTAATGATTTCTCTGACAGTCCCCTCTCCTCTTTTGACAGTCCCTCACCCTAAAAAAACCTTGACACTTTGTTACCAGCGTTTTAATTGATTCTCCCGTCGTCGTTTTTGTTAATAATAATAATAATGAATAGAAAATATAAATCCTAAACACAGAAACTGTTGCGCCACGTGCGCTCTCTCGTCTCTACATAAATCGGTTTCTTATTATCATTTAAAAGATAATATATAATGAAAATCTAGAGCTTTTAAAATCATAATGCAAGCTATGCAACTTACTTTGAATTATTGCAGGCGAAGGGGTTGTGTTCCATCAGTCGATACCTTCGATACCCCAAATGTCTCTCTGCACATAGCCAAATGGTCGTGCTTCCTTTTGATTGTTGCTGCCACCCCATGCGAGGAGACTGGGCATTTGGTGGGTTGAAAGGAATGGCAATCATCCATGCTCGTTCCGGCTGTTGCCACCACCCAAAAAAAAAATAAAAATGATGCTTTATCATTGTGAAATTTGATTTCAATTAGACATAAAAAAACAAATGGCTGCCTCCTCTCATCATTATCCTCTCCATTTTTGCCATGGATTAATTTTCCACGGAACAATGATTACAGACCATCCATGCATGCAAATTATATTTATCGAAAATGATGAGCAAAGATTGGGCAATATGGTGACAACTGTAGTTCTCGTACATTTGTTCACTTCTGCAATGGTTCATTTGCATTTTTTTCCCCCACCTTCTAACTAGGCCTGTACATTGGACGAAGTGTTTGTTGTTGAATACAATGTGATGAGGAAGAAGAACAGTGGTCGAGTGCAAAACCAAACCCTTTGCATTGTCTCATCCTGTGTCTGGTCCTTCTGGCCCAAGACTGCGTTAAATTTAATATAACATATGTACACATTCAAATTCAGGGATGCCTCCAAGACCAGATCCCATGACTTTGTTTTTCCTGAATAAACAAACAAAAAGATTGATTACGGTGTAGTGTGTAGGCTATACGATTCTTGATCGTATTATATGGGTACTGCTCACAAGAATTCAAACTCAAGTCGACAGCAACCCACCCTCGCAGCTACAACTCCTCGTAGTTTTAACCCCCATCCCGCAATTCAAAACTCCACTCTCCTATCTCCATTTTTTCCTCCTCCATCGCAGCATTCCATTTCAATCTCCTGCAACTTCTCGTTGCGTTGGGGCGGACATTGCTGTGAGCTAATGAGCCACTAGAAATCTCTCACCCATTATCAAGTTGTTAACAATGCAGTCGGCTCTCGGTGTCCCCATGTTTGTCTTCCTCGCTGTGCTGCTCGTCTGCCCGTTTTCTCATGCTCTGACTTCCGATGGGCTGTCCCTGCTCGCCCTGAAGGCCGCCGTGACCGAAGACCCGAGCCGGGTCCTGGGTTCTTGGGTGGAGACGGACCCGACCCCGTGCCACTGGTCTGGGGTGGTCTGCGCCCGTGCTCGAGTCACTTCCCTCTTCCTCCCTGGCAAAGGCCTCGCTGGCTACATTCCCTCCGAGCTTGGCCTCCTGAGCTCTCTCAGGCGGCTCGACCTCTCCGGCAACAACTTATCCCGGCCACTCCCTTCCCACCTCTTCAACGCCACCGCGCTCGTCTCCGTCGACCTCTCCAACAACTCCCTGTCTGGCCCGGTCCCGGACCAAATCAGAGCCCTGAAGAACCTCAGCCACCTCGACTTATCCTCCAACCTCTTCAATGGGTCCCTGCCGGAGGGCCTCGCCGAGCTCACAAGCCTTACCGGGACGTTGAACCTCTCGTGCAACATGTTCTCCGGCGGCGTCCCGGAGTCTTATGGGCACTTCCCAGTGATGGTTAGCCTGGATCTCCGGCACAACGACCTCACAGGAAAGATACCACAGGTTGGGTCGCTGCTGAATCAGGGGCCGACTGCATTTGCTGGAAACCCCAGTCTGTGCGGGTTCCCGTTGGCCACTCCTTGCCCGGAGGCTCAGGACCCCCGGAGTTTCTCCAATCCCGAGCACCCCCAAAACCCCACGGCCGCAGCAGACTCGGAACTCTATCCGCCGGAAGGCAGCCAAAGGAAGGACCCAACTTCATTTCTTGTTGGGGTGATATCGGGCACCTTCGCATCGGTTGGGGCTGTTTCAATCTCGCTGTGGGCGTTCCGGAGGAAGATGGCCACGAAGAGAGGCAAGACGATGGGGAAAGACAAGGCTTTCGAGGACATTAATGGCAGCAATACCTTCGACGAGGAGGAGCAGAAGGGAAAGTTCGTGGTGATGGACGACGGGTTCAACTTGGAGCTGGAGGACCTGCTGAGGGCCTCGGCCTATGTGGTGGGAAAGAGCCGGGGCGGGATTGTGTACAAGGTTGTCGTGGCCCGCGGAGCCTGCGTGGCCCCCACAGTTTCGGCCGTCAGGCGGCTGAGCGAGGGTGACGTGGTATGGCGGCTCAAGGAATTCGAGTCCGAGGTGGAGGCCATTTCCCGGGTCCGTCACCCAAACATCGTGCCCCTTCGAGCTTACTACTTTGCCAACGACGAGAAGTTGCTTGTGTCTGATTTTATTCGCAATGGGAGCTTACATGCTGCTCTTCATGGTAACAGTCTTCTTTACAATTTCTATATTGCGTCCATTTGGTTTGGAGTATATACTCTGGCGATTCTCAGGCTGATGTTTCAAGCATGGGTTAGAGCTTCGCTTATAGGATATATATATATATATATATATATCTGCATTAACTGCATTCTATACGAATTGCAGCAATGCGAGGAACATTTCCTGAGAATACAAATCCTAACACCTGATCTTTAGTCATATTTTTGTGCCAGGGCATAATTACCTATGATTTGTTTGACTAGAACCCAAGTTTATGTAATAAGTTAACAAAAGAGCAACTTTTGGCTCATTAAAAATGCTCTGCAAGATTTTCTTGCTCGTTGGAAGTCTTACTCAACTAATGCTAGATCTGATAGTTAAGTTGATATGCTGCTGGTTGGTTCTCTTTCATAGTAAATCACTTAGGCTTTTTGCTCTTTTGGCTCCTAGCTATTGGAACCTATTCGTATGGCTTTTCTCTTGCATGCGACATTTCACCATTAAGTTCCCTGGACACCGTTTTGGTATGAGAAATGTCCATTTCTTGCTTCTGCATGATTTGGAGAACCCCACGTTGTCCCCATTTAAAATTTGGATCGAAAATTTTGTGGTCCTCCTGAGCATTGAAGTTGAGGACTCCACGTTCTGCTTTCTGCTTTCTGTGGTACACTCATATTAGCTTGGGACCATACTATAACATGTCAGCAATTGATGTTTGACAACAACAGGAGATCATGTCCAAGGTGCCTCTGTCATTTTGAGCTGATCTTCATCAAAGTCTTAATCATAAAGAATTAATCTCATCATGTTTCTACCAACTGGTTCATTGAGACTGTTGAATGCAGAAATTGTTGGTGCTTTCATGGTTTTGCAGGTGAATTCTCCAAGACTTCACCACCCTTAACATGGGCAGCAAGACTGAAGATCTCTCAGGGAATTGCAAGAGGTCTAGCATTCATACACGATCACAGCCCTCGAAAGTACGTCCACGGAACCATAAAGTCGACCAAGATTCTTCTTGATGAGGAGCATCAGCCCCACATTTCTGGTTTTGGTCTCACTCGCCTGGTCTCAGGGACATCTGGGTTAAGTACCTCATCTTCCAAGAAGCACAGCTCCTCCAACTACCACACCATTTTGAGCTCAGGAATGGAACTGAAAATTTCACCCCCTTCCAATGCCTACCTGGCACCCGAAGCTCGTGTTTCTGGCAACAAGTTCACCCCGAAGTGTGATGTTTATTCCTTTGGAATTGTTCTGATGGAGATCTTGACGGGTCGATCTCCGGATTCAGGTTCCGAGAATGATGGGAAGGGCCTCGATGGTCTTGTGAGGAAGGTGTTCCGGGAGGAGAGGCCGCTGTCAGAGATAATAGACCCAAACCTGCTGCGGGAGGTTTATGCGAAGAAACAAGTCATAGCTACATTTCACATCGCGCTGAACTGCACCGAGATTGACCCAGAGTTACGCCCAAGGATGAGGGTCATCTCAGAGAGCCTCGACCGGATCAAACTACTCTAAACGAGGAGCAGACTCTTTTAAAGCACACTTCTTTCCCTTGAAGGTTCATTTCTTATGAATCCATTTGGTGAAACTTAGAATCCAGAAGGTTCCCGCTGTTAGGACTCGTAATCCTAGGTTAGTTCTGAATGGTTTTTTTGTTGGGAAATGCGGGCTATCTTGAGTGGCTATTGCATTGGCCGGTAATGTTTCAGCTATCGAGAATCATGTTCAAATATATGAATTTTAATTCTCACGTATGAATCTGGATATGTCTCGACTCCAGCAAGCTGTTTCTGATTAACTTAAGAGAGTTTAGTTCCTGAACAGCTGGTCCTCTAGCTTTTTGATGTTGTACAGCGGCTTCTTCAGGGACCTCCACTGGTGGTCTCGAATTTTTTCTAACCCTTGACGGCCCAGTGGTGGACCTCCACTGCCACGAGGTGGCCCTACCAGTGGGTAGGTAGAGAATTCCTAGGGGCACGGGACAAAAATCTCTGAGGAACTCGGCAAAATAGCCCCATAACTTCGGTAGAGAGGGTGCCAGTTGTCGGGCTTAGGGGCCATCTGACTGAGGCCGACCTAGCTGATGCGATCTATGCACTAGTGAAGCTGCTGTTGAGGCGATGGGTTATGGATAGAGGGTAGTTTGGTTTGGGATTGGTTCGGATAATCTCAAAGTTGTACATAATTATTCTTATTGATTTAGCAACAGTTATAGGTTGAATTTGAAAAATAAGTCTATTAAACTAAAATCAGTTTAGTATATTTTCTTGTTGAATCGGCTTAAAATTAATTTTAAATCGGCATGAATTGTCAAAAATCTTGCAATCAACTGTTAAATTTTATTGGTTCAAATTAAAATTAAAATATATTTATTTATTTTAAATAATTTAAAAATTATTTTTGAAAAGGAAAGGATCACGGCTTAAACCGATCCAAACTGTAAACCGGTAAGTTCATAATTTTCTAAATTGTGACCGGTAACTAAATAAAACCGTTATGTTTAATGAATTGATTCGTAATTGGACTAAATTGTTTTAGATCCATTTTAAACTGATTGAGACCATAATTTAATATTTCTAGTTATGGACGAACGGGGAGCAGGTGTGCACGAGCGGAGAAGACCGATGAGGACGGGCTCTCTATTTCTGGGCCTACAGTTGATCCTAGTGGGCCGGATTTGTTTGGGCTCAGCTCATTGTGGTGCTTCGACTGTGGGTCGAAGACGGGCCCAGATAGGCGGACTTGGGAAGAGACCTAGTAATCTCTGTAAAGAGAATGGAAAGTACAGGACAAGGCAACTTCTGGTCACAATGACCATTTTGATTCGGGAGACTTACCCGTCTAACAATATCCACACTCCCGCTTACCGGCGGATGCGCCCGGAACCTGTCCCTAAGGCAGCGGCAGGATGGAGACTTCTTTCTCCAGGTTTTTCTTGTCGGGTACTCTCTTGTCCTCGTAAATGAAATGCTAACGTGTATCAACTTACGTCCGCACGATGAACACTACCCTATCTTTAGTATTGCCTTCGAGGAAGTCATTCCTTTCCTTGTCCCTGGCTGCAGGAGCTTGTCTGTGACAGATTACGCAAACTAATGCATATCTTGATTGACGAGGAATTCAATGCGGCGGTGTCAGTTTTAGTCTCAACTGGGACCAAAATCTGGGTTCGGTTTAATGTCTCCCGCGATTCATCCATCCTAGGAAATAGGTGAGTTTTTTTGAAGATATGGTAAGGGATTTGAAGGGAAGGAGATAATTGGGAACGTGTCAGATGCAGCTCCATCCTTCTCCCAGTAAAAATGGAGATGTCTGCCACCCTGCAATCCTGTCCATGCTCCACTCTCCCGCTAGCCCAACAACTTCGGCTCCAGCCTTGTCGCCCCAAGGTGCCCGCTCTGCGTCCTTTTCCTCGTCCTCGGAGAACGGCTCCCGCCCTCCTATCAAAGTACGGCCGGTGGGACTCGAACGCCGAGGACATGGGTCCGAGTAAGGGATTCGGCTTCGATCCCCTCCTGGACGGTGATGACCCAGGGAGCTGGAGGATTAAGAGGCGTTGGTGGTCCGGTGATCCCGAAGACGAGGAGGAAGAGGAGATGGGGATTGTGGAGGAAGTGATTGACAGCATTTGGATTTTGAAAGTAAGATTGTTTCCCTTTCCTTTGCTTTCATGTTTAAACCGATGTCATTTTCGGCTGATTGGGAGAGTGGATCGATTGATATGATTGAACTTGGAGGAGGTATTGTGCTGTAGGAAACTAGTATTGTATTGCTGCCAGTTAATAGGCTAGAAATCAATAAATCAATGGGCAAGGAATTGACTGTTCGGTTCCTTCAGTTGTAGGGGAGATTTGGATTCTCCAGTCATATCCGGTTCTCCGTAAGTTTCCTATTTCGATAGCAGGAGTAGGAGAGCACAAGAATTCCCAAACACATTGTTGTTTCTGTAGCTCAATGTGTGACATAGTTCAATATCACAAGATTATTGCTCATCGTGTAGTCCAATGACACTGTTCAATATTACAAGCATGTATATAAGCAAAGGATCATGTGCGATGTGATATATATTTCTGGGACACGACATTTCTCATTTGATATCTCAATCATTTTCTTTCTTAGTTTTTATCCTGGAGGCCTTGTAATTTGGGTATAGCTATCGATTTTTCCCGAGGTTGGGTTCACTTTGATGTTGTTTGGAGTATTGTTGAATTTGAGTGAACTGGAGGATGTCCTAAGTTTGCACCTACCAGACCATGTAATTTGGAAATTGCATTTCATCAGTGGATATGATTAAAAATTCATTGCGTGGACCATGCTGTGGAGAAAGTCTCAGTATCTCTAAAATACTGTAGAGGTTGCAGGTTTCATATTTCACCGAGAGAAAAGAAACCGGATTTGTGCTTGTATGCACGAAACTGTTTCATCATCATGTTATCTGCACTGCTACCCCAGTAGATTAACTACTTCGTGGAGATTATTTACTGGCCTCTGTTGATATAGGTTATTATTCAGAGCATGTTTTTGGTAGAAATCGTGCTGTCTTCTACCTTCTTATTGAGGAAGAAAGATTACTTAGTGATGATTCCTCCATGTTTGTTTCTGGGCAGTGTAGGTGTTCAGATCCTATGGTTGGGCGCTTCCTGCAATTCTGCTCTCTCTGCTGCTAGCAACAGGTCCAAAAGCATTCCTGATGGCTATGGCACTACCCCTCGGACAATCGGCAGTTACTCTTGCATACAACCGGTTATCAGGTAGGAAGCGGACCAGATCAAGAGTCCAGACCTTGAGGAGGAGGAGGAGGAGGAAAAGATCATCGAATGCTGTGAGTAACACTGGAAAGGAGGTACAAGGAAGAGATCGGAACTGGAACACCAGAAATGGAAACTCCGGAGCTGGATCACGGGTGGAAGATGAGATTTTCTCGAGTGAGTTCAGCAATGGTACAACCAGCTTCGGTGGGTGGGAAGAATTGGATGGGATGCAATCTGGAGAGAAGTCTTCTGGGGTGTTTGACAGATCGGGTGCAAAGATGGAGGTGGGGAGCAGAAAACTGAGCAGCGAGAACGCACCCTCGTTGTTGAGATTGCTGGTCACCATGTTTCCCTTCTTGGGTTTGTGGATTAATATGTTTTGGTAATACAGCATTTCAACTAGGACACATTTCCATTTATGATTGCAGTTGGGCCAGCAGTAAACCGAACTGCATCGACTGTACACTTGGTAGATAGATTATGCATTGTCTTTTGATGCCATGGATTTCAAATGTCATCTTCCACCACAGCTGAAACGACTCATCTCTCGCACCTGGAAATCCTTGCAATATGCTGGGCACATTTTTCCCCGTATACTGGGCTTCTACCCTTGCCGTATGATGCTCGGCTCAGCTGGGTGTGAAGGTGGGATGGACTCGGGCACGAGGAAGACCGAGAAGAACATCAAAACTGAGGCGGGATGATGTCCATGTATCTTATTTAAAATCAGTACTCTATGTATGGAAGAACATGACAAATTCATGCAGAAAACAGAAAAAGGCACTTTGGTAATCTTTTACTTTATTGGGGGGCTTTTGTGAAAAGCCCTTGTGTTGTGACCCCACACACACTCGTGCCGGAAGCTTACCGTGCTGTGTCGGCACGGCTTGATAATTTTATCGGGCGTGCTAAGCCCAGTGATTTTCAGGTCGGGTTGGCATGATAATTCAATTAGAGAAATAAAAAAAAACTAATAGACTATCATACACTATTGAATGATATAAAAAATTTAATTTATGAGTTTATTTATAATTACAGATAAATCATGATCAAATGAGATTTTCGTACTATCATATTGGGTTAGGGCCACGTTTATCTTATTATATTGTGCCGGCCTGACGCGATATCCTAAAGTGCTGTGCTTGGGCCATTCCTTATCGTGCCGTATCGGCACATCCCGATAAGACAATGCCCGCATGATTTGCCATCTTCACGCATAGAGAGCACAGCATTCAAGACTCAAGTAAAATGATTTTAAATAAAAGAAAGAAAAAGGGAAAAAAGAGTGAGGCTTTATTTTATTGCTTTTTAAAATTATTTATTAAGTAATGCTTCTAATTTTTGGTTAAAAAATTAAACGGAAATTAAGGTATCTAACGTGTACCTGCTCCCATCCGCTAAAATCTCCACCTTTTAGTATTTGCTCGTGACGAATACGATAGCATCCTGTCTTTGTCTTTATCTCATTGCTATTTATGAGATTTTTTTTTTTATAAATTGTCAGTATCTAGTTGGATTTTGTCCAGTTGACTAATCCGGATTATCCCAGGTTGGCCCATTTAAGGGGTGAAGAACTCCCCGCCGCACGTGAGACTCGAATTCGAGTCCTCCCATTAAAACGATGAGTACCGAACCACTCTACCATACCCACCGTAATTCTATTTATAAGATTCAATCTTACTTACCCTTCAGTTTTTTATATATTATTATTGTGTGATTTGCTTGATTAATAATTAACAAATGTTTCTATTTTTTTATTTCACCGATATGTTAGCGGGCCCACCCTAGGAACAGGACCACTGGGGGGACAGCGCAGAGGGTACTTCAATTAATTTTGCTTGTGGAGGATGGAGCAAATGAATAAAGTTAAAATCAAAATTTTTACCTACCCAAAAAATCGTAATAACTCTCTTCGTACACGTGTCCCCAAAGAGGTTAAGTTAAGAAAATAATTTCCCAATTAAGAAAACCAGTGGGGTTGGGTTGCGATGATTGCCTTACTATGAAAGGAAGTGACTGCACATGATTTTTTTCCCTTTTAAATTATTTTAATTTGTCTTTTTTTTAATCATGATTTTGCGTGCGCCCTCCCCACTCAAAAAGATGGAGGATGACACTTTTCAAAATGGAGATTTTCCTTCGGAAAAAATATATTTAATTATATGACTATAATCATAATTTTTAAAATTAAATCGAACCGTTTAATCGGGTCAGTTCGATTTGGAATTGGACAGGTATCCGATTCGGTGTACTTAATTAATTTAAGTGTATTATAAATTTGATCAAATCCATTTAAATCAACCGCTTTCGGTCCGACCACCAAATATAATTGAATCGATTATAGAACTGGGTAAATTAAAAACTATTTCAAAAAAGAATATTTTTCTTAACTTAAATACGTGCATTAAAATTTTTTTTTAAAAATATTTATATTAAAATTTACTTTTATTAGACTTAAATATGTATTTTTTTAACTAAAATATTATTATTATTGTTTTAAAACTTAAAATTATAAATTAATATTCATTATATGGATATTATAATTTATAATTATATATTATCATTATTTATTAAATATATAATTTAATAATTTTCTTATCCGATTTTAAAAATTATAGTTGCGCGTTGTTATATATGCATAGCTGTGTAAGTGCGGTGGGGTCCAATTCCTTGGTTACTGACTCCTTCCATATCTGTCTCCTTGACTCTGATCTTTTTTTCCCAAGATAGACTGCTGACTCCACAAGCATATGTGATCTCCAACCCAAAAGAGGAAAGTGTGGGACAAAATGGGGGAGAAAAAAAGGCTAATAAAAAAACCAAAACACAAAATGGAAATTATGGGTCCGTAGAAATGAAAAGGGGAGAAAATAAATTAATGAAAATAAATTTACTTTGGGGGAGAATTTTGTGAGTGTTGATGATATAGTTTTAGAAAAAATTATAGTCATTGAAAAAGACAAAATTCATTTCATACTCTTTATATATGGATCTCTCTCTCTCTCTCTCTCTCTCTTTCTGCCTTCGCTGCCCGCCGTCTCTGAAAGTAGTAGAATCTGAGCTTTGCAGCCAAGAGCACTCTCGCTACCCCTTGGCTTTGGCTTCTCCCGTCTCGTGCTTTAGAAATATCAAGCCTTTTTCCCTTTCCCATTTTATCTTCTCAGCTGATGTTCACCCGCCGACTCGGCTGCCGATAACCCGAGAGGTTGCTTCCCCTGGAAGATCTTATCCTGCCGTGCTTGAAAGTCAAGCTGATGATTTCTTGATTTTGCCCAGAAAGCGAAATAAAGGGATTTCTATCTTCTTCTGGGCTGAAGAGTGTATATACAATGGTTCGCTAGCATCACTAGTCGTCATCGTCGTCATCCCCTGCTCGTCATAGTTACCCGACCTTCCCTTAACAGAGAGTAGGGATCAGAGAACGTTTCATTAAAGGGCACTTGCTTCATGGATTCGGAGGGCCACCAGCAGCTCGGTTACGGGTTACCGCGTTTTCGATCCGCCCCTGGCTCCCTGCTGGGAAGTTTTGCAGATAACGGTCCTGGTAAGGTGAGCCTCGCAACAGATGGTTTCGAGACTGGGAGGTTGGGGTCGATGTTCACGGGCTTTAGCAGCAGCAGAAGCAAAGTGTTCCAGGAGAAGCTGAAGCAGTTACCTGCCGCATCTCCCCAAGGGAATACTGGGTTGCGGCCACAGTACCCGAGGTCGAGCTCGGGCTTAAGCTCCCGTTCGATGGAAGGCTCTTATGGGGCTGTGGGTAAGATGGGAATGGACCATCGGGCTCAACCCAAACTGAACAGTTATAATCTGGCAAGGCAGAGCATCTCCCCTCCTGGCCTTTCCTGTCAGCTCTCCACTCAAAACGGTAAGCTTCTTGAAGATTTTGCCTAGTCCTCCAGAAACAATTCTACTTTTCCAGCTTTATGTACCTTGGATCTCGCCAATACACGAAGACAATGTTTTTGTATGCAGCCCAACTGCTTCTAGTTGACTGCAACAAAGAAACTTGGGTACAGAAGGTTGGGAACTTAAGCTTGCATGAGAAACCATAGAAGTAGTCGAAAATGAAACAAACATGGAGAATGAAAATGGAAGGAGCCAAAGATAGTGCGACGCTTGAATGGAGAAACTTTGCGATTTGGAAAGCTTAACAGCAGAACCATTCAAACTGGACCTGGATGCAAAAAAGGAAAATCGAAAATTTGAAACAGGGCAAAGGAAAATGTCCAACTTACTTGCCTTCACGCTGGATAAACAAAAATTATCATCTAAAATTGACATTTTGTGTGAAAAAATCTTTACTAAGCACTTACGATCTTTTGTAACCGGAAGGAACGTCAATTTTACGGCCTTGGCTTGGAATATTGATCTTCATGACTTGTTGGTGAACTGCAGGCTATGCTGCGACGAAGGGCACCGGAAATTATAGAGTTGGGAGTGGATTTAACGGAGAAAGCTCTACAAACAATTGCGAGGGTCAGTTCAGCTTCTCATCGTTAGGGATGTTGCCGATGCAGATTTCTGAGATCAGGAATGAGAGTTTGGAAGAAGATGGCCCTGGTAATTCAGGTCTGCTCGGACGTGGAATCAGCAAGAATCAGTTTCCCGATTCTGGGTTTCACTTCAATTCTTGGGGTGATTCCTTGCATTTCTCGGACAATTTCCCGAGCTTCAAGAGAGACCAAGAGAATGATGTTAAGCGTTTCTCCGGCAGTCAGGTCAAAGCGGTTGGCTTAAATATGCCATGTTCATCAACTTGTCTCTCATTCCACACATCGATGTTAATTTTCTTCTCCTTACCTACCACCCTAGTAAAAAAAAAAAAAGTTTCAGAATCATATTCCTGGTTCATTCCCGAGCACAACATGCTTTGTTCTTCTTGTAGGTGAATTCTGTTCCTTTGAAATCTCTTATCTGAATCGTGTTGCTGCAATCTTTTGTACAGAGTGGCGAGCTGAGGAATCGTGTTCCCCTGATATCCCACCGTCTGAGCTCGCCAAGAAGTTCACCGGACATGTCTACTATGGAGAAACTGCTGCAGTTTCAGGACTCTATTCCTTGTAGAATAAGAGCAAAGCGCGGATGTGCCACTCATCCCCGGAGCATCGCAGAGAGGGTAAAGATCTCACTTTCTTGTCTTAAAATCTTTTTTTCCGGGGTTTGACTTTCCAATTTTGTGAGGCTGTATGTGCTCATAAGACTGAGTGCTACAGGTGAGGAGGACCCGAATAAGCGAGAGAATGAGAAAATTGAAAGAGCTTGTTCCCAACATGGATAAGGTAAAATATTTCCGGGAAGTGAACAAATCCTGCAACTACGACCTCCACCCACACTCGTAGACTAATAATAATCTTCTTTGCTGCCAGCAAGCAAACACAGCAGATATGCTGGATTTAGCGGTCGAGTACATCAAAGATCTGCAGGAACAGTACAAGGTAAAACAGAGTGACCAATTGCATGTGGAGGAGACTATGATCATGCAAGTATGCGTACTTTGTCTCCTCAACTGATCATCAGTCGGATCTACCGTCTTTTGCAGGTGCTCAGCAGCAACCTCGCAAACTGCCACTGCTCGGACAGGCAGAAGTCAGTCATGTACCGAACCATATAGAAGGTCCTAGTGCAGATCATAAAGAAGGTAAATAGCATATAGTTAGGCATAGGCGGCGCGTGAAAGAGAAGAAGAACGTAGTAAGCATCTAAACAATATTTTCTTGTTTTTGGTCCGAGCGTGTGGAGATGTTGGGTAGAGTTTTTCTACAATATTCAGAGATAATTGAGAATCGATGATGATGCCTCGTATAGAAATCACCTATCGACGGTCTGTGTCAGATTACTTACCCTTGCCCTTGTGAGCAATGTATCATTGATTTGTGTGTATAGATCGCAACAGTGCATTTCTTCTTCGAATTTGAGTGATCGTGAGTCTCCTCGAGTTGACCAGAACCACCCAGCTTTGATCAGAGCCGGATACATTAATTCATTGCGAAAGGTCATAAGCTACCGGTCCCTGAATGTCTCAATTGAATCTACCAAACTCCTGTCATGCTTCGCTAGAGGGGTACTGTCAGCCCCTTAATGCTCGGACACGGAAATGGCTGCCAAGCGGACCCTCGATAGCATGGCAGCCCGGGAAAGGATCGAGGGAAGGAATGCCAAAGGATCAATGGGATATATATAGGGCGAGGGCCAAGCTAAGTGGGAAGGCGAGCTGGACTTCCCCACTTCCCTAAGGACTCGGTCAGGGAGTGAGCTGGCCGCCCTAACCGCCCGGAAGACTTGTTCTTGGGCGAGTAAGGCGGAAGACAGGTGGCGGGCCGTGCGGGCCTGAGCACTCCCACAAGACCCGGTCAAGGGCAAGTGGGCTGGACGCCCCAACCTCCCGAAAGACCCGTTCAAAGGCGAGCTGGCAAGCAACGGGCATGCGGGTTCTCCCGAAGACTCGCTAGGGAAGTCGCTCGGGGGCGAGCGACGCTAATATTCCATGCAATTGATCCAAGGCAAGGGCGCGGTGCCCATGACCGAACTGAGTGCGGGTGGCACTCAGTCAGGCCCGATATACTCCGGTCGTGGAACGATGGAGTCTCGGTCAAGGTGCTGACCGAGGACTGTGCTGGCAGTCGATCTTATCCCTAGGAATAAGGGATAAGGGTGGTTATGGAAGCTGAGGTGTTCCCTAGAAACTAGGGATGAGGATTCCCCCACCTGCAAGTATAAATAGCCCCCGGGTCCTAAGGTTGAGAAGGCAGAAGGGGAGAGCAACTGGAGAGAGTTAGAGAGAACACTCCATCACCGATAGTCGAGCAAGGAAGTCCCGGCAACAGTGTGACCAGTCCCCCGACGCTGAGTGTGAACTCCCGGAGTGAAGTTCACCCGTCCAAGTGAGGAGTGCAAGTGCAGGAGTACGAGGCATATACTTGGACGTGGCCGTGCAAGGTCGTGTAAGGGTTTTGTGTGTTCTTGTAATTCGTGTTTGTGAATACAAGTGAGATTTACCTTACCTTGCATTGTTCGATCTTGATCCTTGATTGCTAAACCTCGCCAAGCTATTTCGCTGCGTGTGTGTGCTTCGGGTTGGCTGAGAGTGCACGGGACATTGCTCAGCGCCATCGCAGGAATGGAAAAATTCGGGTGAGTTCCGACCCCTGTGACAGCTGGTATCAGAGCCGCGTTCAAGCGGTGTGCGAGGATTGGAATAGCAAGCGAGCGGTGACTTGTGGATGTCCCGTATGGATGCGTTAAGAGATCGAATCACGGCTTTGGAAATGTCCCTCGGCAACACGTCTGGAGCCAACGGAACTGTGGCTGATGTTCTGGCAGCGCTAGTTCCAGATGTTGTTCGGTTGAAGGAGGAGGTGAGCGTCCTCCGACGTGCGCTGGCTGCTGGAGTAGCCGAAGCAGAGGGATCTCGGGCGAAGGTAAAGATACCTGAACCCAAAGCCTTTACAGGCGCTAGGAGTTCCAAGGAACTCGAAAATTTCTTGTGGGATATCGAGCATTACTTTGAGGCAGGAAAAGTTCCAGAGGGGGAACAAGTCTCAATGGCGGTCATGTACTTGGCGGGCGATGCAAAGCTCTGGTGGCGAACCCGAGAGCAGGACGCTGCTACCGGCGGGCGGCCACGCATCAGAGATTGGCCGGTACTGAAAAAGGAACTCAAGGAGCAGTTCCTTCCCACGAACACTTCGTGGGCTGCTCGGGATGCATTGTGCAACTTGAGGCAGACAAGTACGGTACGTGACTATGTGAAGGAATTTAGTTCCTTATTGCTTGATGTCACAGAAATGTCCGAGTTGGACAAATTGTTCAACTTTATGCGGGGTCTTCAATCGTGGGCTCAACTTGAGCTGCGAAGGCAAGGAGTCCAAGACCTCCAGACCGCAATGGCGAAGGCGGATGCGTTGGTGGACATCCGTATATCAAAGAGCGACCCGAAGGGGAAGCAGGCCGAGAAGGTGAAGGACAAGGCGACCAAGCCTAGCAAGGGTGCTAGCAAAGCCGACAAGGGGAAAATGTCTAAAGGAGACAAGGGGAAGGGGAAGGCGACGGAAGGTTCGTCTCTTAAGGACCCCAAGATCCACCCAGGGTGCTTCATCTGCAACGGCCCCCATCGTGCTCGAGATTGCCCGAAGAGGGAGAAGCTGTCGGCCTTGGTGAATAGGACCGACTCCGACTCCGATGACGAGCAAACTAGAGTGGCACCTCTCCAAGTTCTCGGTGCCATTCGATCGGGAAGAAAGGCGCAGGAGCAGGGACTGATGTATATACCGATGACCCTGAACACCAAGGAAGTGGAGGCAATGGTGGACACTGGCGCAACGCACAACTTCGTGTCGGATCGTGTTGTGCAAGCTTACGGATTGCGGATCCAGAAGCAGGCCAGCCGCATCAAAGCCGTCAACTCTCAAAGCAGGCCGGTACTTGGAATGGCCAAAGGCGTGCCGGTGCAGATTGGTGATTGGTCAGGGGCCATTGATGTCATGGTCATCCCGATGGACGATTTTGACATAATACTCGGTAACAACTTTCTTGTGAAAGCTTGTGTTTCAGTCATGCCACATGTGTCTGGTTTGTTCATTTCAGACCCGAGGAAGCCTTACTTTGTTCGGGGATTTAAGGGCCTCAACCATGCGGAGGACATAAAGACCGAGAGGGTCTCGGCTATGCAAATAGCCAAAGGCTGGAAGAGGGGCCAGCCAACATACCTTGCAGCGATCCATGAGTCAGAGCCCGAGCAAGGCATGAACGCGGACGTTCCTGACGTGGTGCAAGGTATTCTAGGCGACTTTTGTGACGTTATGCCTGAGGAGCTGCCCAAGGGCTTACCGCCAAGGCGGGCGGTAGATCACAAGATCGAGTTGATTCCGGGAACAAGGCCACCAGCGAAAGCTCCTTACCGGATGTCGCCTAAGGAACTGGAGGAGTTACGGAAACAACTCCAGGACCTACTGGAATCGGGGAAAGTTCAACCTTCAAAGGTGCCCTTTGGAGCGCCGATGTTGTTCCAAGAGAAGCAGGACGGCACGATACGGTTGTGTGTGGACTACCGCGGGCTGAACAAGATCACTGTGAAGAACAAGTACCCCGTGCCATTGATAGCAGACTTGTTCGATCGGCTAAGTGGAGCCGAGTTCTTCACCAAATTGGACCTGAGATCGGGATATTGGCAAGTTCGCATAGCGGAGGGCGACACGCCAAAGACGACCATGGTGACTCGGTATGGGTCATACGAGTTTATGGTGATGCCATTTGGCTTAACCAATGCACCAGCCACATTTTGCAATCTCATGAATGATGTGTTTCATGATGTTATAGACAAATTTGTGGTTGTGTATCTCGATGACATTGTCATCTATAGTTGTTCCCTAGAGGACCATCTTGGGCATTTACGTTTTGTGTTCCAGCGGCTAAGGGAACACCGGCTATACGTAAAGAAGGAGAAGTGCGAGTTCTGCACCAAGGAAATCAACTTCCTTGGACACGTGATTGGCGGGGGCACGGTGAAGATGGATCCCCGAAAGGTGCAAGCCCTTAGGGAGTGGGTGGCTCCCAACAAGGTGGGCGAATTACGGAGTTTCCTAGGGTTGGCAAACTACTACCGCAAGTTCATTAAGGGATACTCGAAGTTGGTATCCCCTCTCACCGATCTACTGCAGAAGGGCAAACCGTGGACTTGGAATGCGACATGCGCAGACGCCTTTGAGAAGGTCAAGTCCCGAATTGTGGCCGAACCGGTGCTGAAGCTGCCGGACTTCGATAGGGCGTTCGAAGTCCATACGGATGCTTCGGATCGTGCTGCAGGCGGAGTGTTGGTGCAAGATGGGCACCCGGTAGCATTCGAGAGCTGGAAATTGAAGCCGGCTGAGCAACGCTACTCTGCGCACGAGAAGGAAATGTTGGCGGTTGTGCATTGCCTACGGGCATGGCGGGTATACTTACTCGGCACCTCTTTTGTGATCAAGACGAATAATGTTGCAAACACTTTCTTCAAGACGCAGAAGAAGTTGTCCCCAAGGCAGGCCCGGTGGCAAGAGTTCCTGGCCGAGTATGACTTCGAGTGGGAGCATAGGCCGGGGCGCCACAACCAAGTTGCCGACGCTTTGAGCAGGAAGGCAGTAGAGACGATTGCTGCGCTTACCCAATTGGAGTCCACCTTCGTAGGCAAACTGAAGGATCAGGCGAAGGGGGATCAGGTATACCAAAAGTTGGTTGCGCAGGTTCAAGATGGTACCGTGCGGAGGTACTGGCTTGAAGATGGCTTGCTTTACGCGAAGGGTGGTCGCGTATTTGTCCCCGGCGGTGGGCTGAGGACGCAGCTATTGCGCGAACATCATGATGCGCAATGGGCTGGGCATCCCGGACGGGAAAGAATGCTGGCGCTGTTGGCACGCTCCTACTTCTGGCCGAAGATGGAGAACGACGTTGAGCTTTACGTCAAGACTTGTCTTATTTGTCAACAAGACAAGGCGGAACGGCGCATTGAGGCGGGCTTGTTGCAGCCTTTGCCTATTCTAGAGAAACCTTGGGTATCGGTTTCTATGGACTTCATCAGTGGCTTCCCTGAGGTTAAGGGTTTTGATGGAGTTATGGTTGTGGTAGATAGGTTCTCGAAGTATGGGATCTTCAGGCCTACCCCAAAGAATTGCTCTGCGGAAACGGCGGCGGAAGAGTTCTACCGCCACTTGGTCAAGCTGTTTGGGATCCTGACGGACATTGTGAGTGATCGAGACGCACGGTTCACCGGGAGGTTTTGGACCCATCTCTTCAATATGATGGGGACAGAACTAAAGTTCTCAACGGCAAACCACCCGCAGACGGACGGCCAAACGGAGAGGATGAACCAGCTGCTGGAAGAGTACCTACGACACTATGTCACGGCCAGTCAGCGGAATTGGCTGGAACTGTTGGACACGGCGCAGTTTTGTTATAACTTGCACCGTTCCTCAGCCACTGGGTTCAGTCCGTTTGAGCTCGCTTTGGGCTATCAACCATTGACCCCTTTCGAGGTGGCCCTACAAAAGAAGGAAGGGCCATGTCCTGCTGCATACTGTTTTGCCCGGAATAAGCAGGAAATGCTCGAGGAAGCACAGGACAGCCTTGCCAAAGCTGTCCGCCGCATGAAGAAATATGCGGACCAGGGGCGTCGACCGCTAGAATTTTAGGTCGGTGACAAGGTCATGCTGAAATTGACGCCCCAAATATGGAAGAAAGTGACGAGCAAGAGATGGCACAAGGGCCTCATTCAGCGGTATGATGGGCCATTCGAGGTGGTGAAGCGAGTTGGAGCAGTGGCTTATCACTTAGCACTACCCGAGAGGATGAAGATTCATCCGACTTTCCATGTCAGCTTCCTAAAGCCCTACCATGAGGATGCGGATGCGGACCGCGTTAGGGCAAGACGTGCGCCATTGAATGTACGCACGGAATTGGAGAGGGAGGTTGACCGTGTGCTGGACCGATGGGTGTTGGGTTACAGCAAGAAGAACCGGAGAACGGAGTACCTGGTTCTATGGAAAGGGTTGCCAATGTCGGAAGCGAGTTGGGAAAAGGAGGCTACACTCTGGCAGTTCGAGGACAAGATCCAGAAGTACCTCCACTCTATTCTGACGAGGGCGTCGGCTTCCTCAAGTGGGGGAGGTTTGTCAGCCCCTTAATGCTCGGACACGGAAATGGCTGCCAAGCGAACCCTCGATAGCATGGCAGCCCGGGAAAGGATCGAGGGAAGGAATGCCAAAGGATCAATGGGATATATATAGGGCGAGGGCCAAGCTAAGTGGGAAGGCGAGCTGGACTTCCCCACTTCCCTAAGGACTCGGTCAGGGAGTGAGCTGGCCGCCCTAACCGCCCGGAAGACTTGTTCTTGGGCGAGTAAGGCGGAAGACAGGTGGCGGGCCGTGCGGGCCTGAGCACTCCCGCAAGACCCGGTCAAGGGCAAGTGGGCTGGACGCCCCAACCTCCCGAAAGACCCGTTCAAAGGCGAGCTGGCAAGCAACGGGCATGCGGGTTCTCCCGAAGACTCGCTAGGGAAGTCGCTCGGGGGCGAGCGACGCTAATATTCCATGCAATTGATCCAAGGCAAGGGCGCGGTGCCCATGACCAAACTGAGTGCGGGTGGCACTCAGTCAGGCCCGATATACTCCGGTCGTGGAACGATGGAGTCTCGGTCAAGGTGCTGACCGAGGACTGTGCTGGCAGTCGATCTTATCCCTAGGAATAAGGGATAAGGGTGGTTATGGAAGCTGAGGTGTTCCCTAGAAACTAGGGATGAGGATTCCCCCACCTGCAAGTATAAATAGCCCCCGGGTCCTAAGGTCGAGAAGGCAGAAGGGGAGAGCAACTGGAGAGAGTTAGAGAGAACACCCCATCACCGATAGTCGAGCAAGGAAGTCCCGGCAACAGTGTGACCAGTCCCCCGACGCTGAGTGTGAACTCCCGGAGTGAAGTTCACCCGTCCAAGTGAGGAGTGCAAGTGCTGGAGTACGAGGCATATACTTGGACGTGGCCGTGCAAGGTCGTGTAAGGGTTTTGTGTGTTCTTGTAATTCGTGTTTGTGAATACAAGTGAGATTTCCCTTACCTTGCATTGTTCGATCTTGATCCCTGATTGCTAAATCTCGCCAAGCTATTTCGCTGCGTGTGTGTGCTTCGGGTTGGCTGAGAGTGCACGGGACACTGCTCAGCGCCATCGCAGGAACGGAAAAATTCGGGTGAGTTCCGACCCCTGTGACAGGTACCATAACATGTGGATGTCGTCGGATGCGCCCCTAGTCGAGAAACCTGCACCAAGGAAAATTGTCAGGCAACCAGAGAAGCCTGGGCAGTTGCCGGTTTTGCCTCTTATGATATGACAGTGACAGTAGAGAGATTGATTCAGAGATCCCATCTAATCCAATCATTAACAACAAGACAATGCATATTACCCGAAACGGAAGTAATTCAAGGTACCTGGTCACTAAGTGCACTTGCCCAATTTGAGTACGTAAGGTAAGGAGTTATTACAGTAGCGGAGTCAGTGCATACGTGATACATATACCTATACATATATATATAGATGGAACAGTGAAAACTGGCCAAAGACAATCAATTACATTGTCCCAATCGAGCAGTGTGGACAGTCCTGTGCCTCTCTGTCCATCTCATTGACCATGCATGCACAGTGCATGCATATGATTCCCAGAAGCAGCTGTGCCTCGTTTCACTTGCGATCATGTGAGACATATGTGTCTCATTTATGATAAGTAAAGATTTGTTCAAAAAACTTACAATGATAAAAATTGAAAAATCTCTGATTCAATGATTTTGTTGGGAGGATATATATATATATATATATTTATTTAAAAAATTGATTTATCTAAAAATATTTGCAGATCTACTTGTCATTAGAAAATACTATTTAAGAAAAAAAAATATATGTCTAAAATTTTAGAGACTGTCATCTAAAATTTGAGAAAAAAAAATAGAATGAAAAAATTGATGCTTCAAAAACTAATTTATAATTATAGATTATAATTATATATAACTACAAGTTTAATAATAATAGTAAAATAAATTGGAGGACTAAACCTTCTTCTCATCGTAATTTTATAGTGAAAAGATTTTGATACTTTTTGGTTAAATTAGTTTTTTTTTAACATTTCTTAAAATGGAAAATGAACAAGTTCCTTTCGAATTTTGTCGGAAAGGCAGTGGGGGCCCATCTTGGCCGTTAATGGGGCCCGCATCGGCCGTTGATCATCGTCGTGTCTGTGCCAGGTGACAAAGATTGCGCGTTGGCTCCTCAGGACAGAGAGAGACGAGCTGCACTTTCCTGGCGATCTCCTTCTCGTACCACCAACTATTACCAAACTGCCCCTGCCATCCATCAATCGATCTCCTCCCACCAATGATTTTCGACTTCGATCTGTTCAACGAGCAACCGCAGCTGCTCAGCTAGCTACATTGCCATGCTTCATCCATGATTACATCTCGTCATCGGGTTCTGCGACCTTCCCTGCCCTGATTTTCTGATTCGGACGGGTGATTCTGAGCTCGGTTCATTATAATGTCCAATCTGTATGGAGACTACAATCAGAAGATCGATTACGTGTTCAAGATAGTTCTGATCGGGGACTCCGCGGTGGGGAAGTCCCAGCTCCTCGCCCGGTTTGCAAGGAATGAGTTCAGCGTGGAGTCCAAGGCCACCATCGGGGTCGAGTTCCAGACGAAGACGCTCATCATCGACAACAAGACGGTGAAGGCTCAGATATGGGACACCGCTGGCCAGGAAAGGTCCATGTCTATGTTAAGATTCGCCATCTCATAGCTCAGGCTTTGTTTATTACGGGCATTGGATCGATAATTTTCTGGACTATCTTTCTGCTGTTTTTTGGGGCCTTTATGGGAGCCTGAAAGCAGAATTGTGTTCCCTGGGGTCCCTATGGAGGCTCGGGAGCATGTTTACATTGCCAGCATAAGTTGATGGCTTCATGGTTCACCATGATCAAAGGAGGCAGAGGCTTATTCCCACAATGGGCGGCTGATAACTGTGTCTTTGAGCTCATTTCTCATCTTTAATTGCTCTTATAAACGAAGGATGATTCTCTAAAAATGATGCAGTTCAAACTCGAGCTCTCAGAATCATTATTTGAAGAATTCAAGACCAATACAGTATATAGGATGCTGGGTTGATTGAAGGCTTGGTCTCTGTTAAATTGTTGTTTCGTTGAAATTACCATCTCCAAGCAGAATTTGCAACGTCGCAATATGCTCTGATTTGTCTGGTTTTGGTCTGATGTCGGAAGGGTATTTGTCCGTCCATTGATCCTTTGACTGCACTTCAGACGCACACTGGCATGCTCAAAGTCGCCAGACTTCCCACCGATCTTCAACGATCATATTCTGCTTGGCTATTCTTCTTAAAACTTAATCTGAACCAATTCTGAGTTCTTCTAATTTATGCTCCCTGCGGTAACAAATATGATCAGCAGAGCATTCCTTCTCTTGAATTGCTCAGAACAGATGTTTCTTTCTGCATATTGAAAAATTTGACGCAGGAAAAAAACTCAATCATGGTTCTATCCATTCTAGACAGATTTCTTGCCTTATCTTTCTTATTGTCTTATTTAATATGGTGTGCTGCTTTATTGTGCTCGGTTGAATCTGGTACTTTTCTTGACCCAGGTACCGAGCAGTAACGAGCGCATACTACAGAGGTGCAGTTGGGGCAATGCTGGTCTACGACATGACAAAACGCCAATCATTTGACCACATGACCCGATGGCTGGAAGAACTCCGGGGACACGCAGACAAGAACATTGTGATAATGCTCGTGGGCAACAAGTCCGACCTGGGCAGCCTACGGGCTGTCCCGACCGAAGATGCCCAGGAGTTTGCCCAGAGGGAGAATCTCTTCTTCATGGAGACATCTGCGCTCGAGGCCACCAATGTGGAGCCCGCATTCCTGACCGCATTGACAGAGATCTATAGGATCATCAGCAAGAAGAACCTCAATGCATCGGACAATTCAAACATGAATGCAGACCTTCTCAAGGGAACCAAGATCATTGTCCCGGGGCATGAGCGGGATCGTGGGGCGAGATCAGGCGGCTGTTGCAGCTCTTCCTGATCGATGTCCTTCTCACACTCTGAGTACAAATACTCCTCCACACAATAGTTTTCTATGTTTCTGGATTGTTTTAGTCACGATCTCGGTTCCTTTTGCTCACCATCAGGTTACCTTCTCATGAACTGTGTATTCTAACAGATGGGATGTGTTCTTGGATGAGGATTTTCTGGTTTCTTGGACAAGGTGTTTTTGGAATTGAAATCTTGTCATTCACGTGCAGATTAAGTACAGAAACGTATTTGCCTTTTCCTCATCTTATCTTGGCAAAAGCCTCCTTGTTCAGTCTGGAACCGATTCATTTTCCTTACTGAAAGTTGAGACACATTGTTGAAGTTCACATTCGGTTCTACTGCAGAGGCTTATTCAATTCTTCTGAGAAGAATTGCTGATGCCAAATAGCTTTCAGGAATTGTGAGTAATTTGAGAAGTCGGTGCAGAGTTGGATGTAAATTTCATGATATCAGTTGGCAACGTGCAATCTTCAGGGAGCATATGGTGATCATAAAACTAGAAATTAGTAAGGACGAAAATCGGTAATAGAGAAACTACAGGGAGCAAAACGATCGCGACAAGAACTCGAGGGCGCCGAACATGAGATCTGTAAAACTCATGTGTAATGCCCGACATAGCCCACGGACGAAAGCGATTTCTTGTTCACAAGGGTCAATTAGAGGGGTAAAATTGGGCTTTCGATCTACTTCGTGCAATACCGCCCAAAACTTTGATTTGAAAATATTCACCACTTTCGTTCCCCCCTCTCTCTCGTCTCCGACGGCGCTCTCTTCTTCCTTGTTCTGCCTACAAAGTCCAATCCGATTCTGGGGAACCCCTCTCTTCTCATATGCCTCGGAGAAACTCTGTTCATATTTCACTAGGTAAGCTGCAGCACTCCCATTTCTTGACAAATCACTGGTTCTTCCTTTGGGTTTATCCAGAAATGGCGACCCATTTTTCATCTTGCTTGTGTTTCCACAAGGGTTCTGTTTGTTAAATCATCATTCGCTTCTCAATTTAAGCTTCTGAATTCGGTTTTTGTCTGTTGATGGATCAGTGGGGTTTCAAGGATGCCAGAATCAAGAGATAGACTTGTCCGACCCTTAGAAATAGCTGCTGCATTTGCCCGAAGGCGTTCCACTATACTTGATGTACCGTCAGATGAAGGGGACAGGAACTCCATCCTCTCTGAGCCTCCGTCCCAACAGAGAACTCCGAGAGTCCCACTCGGAAGAGGTACCGCTCGGGGCAGAGGAGAGCTTGGGAGGTCTGTGTTTGGTACTCCGAGAACCGCCACTGCTCGAGGCCGCAGCCTTTATGGGACTCCCCTGATCGGGAGGGAGAACATGCCAGTGACTGGTCGTGTGGGGAGAGGGAGAGGAAGGGGACGTCCAACGAACAGTGTGTTACCATCTTGGTACCCAAGAGCCCCACTCGGCGATATCACTCCTGTTGTGAGGGTAAAATAAAGTTCAAACTCTGTTAGTCATATATGCAATTTAGTTTTTGGTGCTGTTTCTTTAATTTCATTAGCAGTTTTGATCCCCTTTAGTGAAATCAGAATCTGGTTTAGTGTCACTAACAAGAAGATGAGTTGCGTTTGGCTAATTAATTGGTGGGATTGCTTTGTTCATTGTTAGACTTTGATGTCATTGTGCTGTTGATCAAGGCTTAGAATGCAAACTTGGCAAGTACCTGATTTTGGAGAGAGATTAATATGATGGTTTTTAACTCACCATTGCCTTCCCAGAGAATTTTGGTTGCAAGTTAGTTTGGTGCACTTGTTTTCTCACATAATTGGTTTAGTCTTTTAACCGATGCTGTTTCAGTAAGAATTTTTTCTGAGCTTCCGAAGCACACTCTTGCTTGCTTAGGCTTTGTTGAATTTACCTGTTTTTGTGCCCTTCATATGGAACTTATATAAAATCTCCTACGGTGGACTTACAGTTATTTGTCTTTTGAAACTTTTTTTCAATTCTCAATTTGCAAAAGTTGAGAACTATATTAATTATTGGAGATCAACCATGCTGGAAGAATGTGAGTTATTATTCACTCAACAGAAAATTTCCATCATAATCAGTGCTGTGTGTAGGTGGCTATTCATTCTGCTCTCTTGCTACATATATTCAGGAACTGTTGTGATCTCCTTACAGGCATTAGAAACGAGAAGAGCTCGCCTGGGAGAGACTGAAGGTCAAGAAGTTGATAGTCCAAGGCCTCCTGATCCCTCTCTGCAGCTATCAGGTGCTTCCCTCGAGCAAAGGACATCTTTAGCCACTCCCAGCCCATCCATCCAGAAGAAATTGTGTCCTCCTTCGGTCGGTAAAGTCCCCAAAATACTGCTTAACATCACCAACAATCCCTCTGCAGATGGCAGCTCAGAGTTCCTTACTCCCCAGAAGAAGCTACTGAACCAAATCGACACAGTGGAGAAGGAGGTAATGGAAGAGCTGAAGAAACTTAAGAGGACACCAAGTGCTAAGAAGGCTGAGCGAGAAAAAAGAGTCCGCACTCTGCAGTCAATGCGTTAGTAAAACCACCACTCAAGCCACACCCTACACCCACAACTGTTGAGAAACGTGATCAGTTTCTAACTGATCGTAATTCATATGCGATCACCTTTCGACAACTAGCTGAAGGTCTTGGTATAGATCGGGTAGGCACATGTTCCGCCCATTAACACAATTTCTGAATGTCTTTGGCATAGGATCCGTAGGCGCCTATGGCAATTTCATGTCACATGTTCGCTGTTTATACATGCGATGATGTAGAAGTGGAAGCCCACCAAGGTATTTATTCAGATAAGGGAACTCTTTGTAACACTAATAAGCATTGCAGCTTGAGAATCTTTGCCCGTATTCGAGAGTTTCAGTGAGAAATGGCACAGAAGTATCCCCCTTACATCAAAATTTTGCCCTCCAATTTGCTTATGTGGATACGACCATTGTTTTGCTCGATCATTTACATCTTCAGATTTCTGTTGAAACTGCAGTGTCATGATATGTATTATATACATAGACATCGACAATCCTGATGGGACCGCGTGCTTAATCACTAATCACCTGTACTGGTGGACACCAAGTTACCAATATTCCCTATACAATCCTCCATCTACATGCTGAGAAATGGGACTTTAACGGGCCTGCCAGTGCCAGATCCAGGCCCTGCAGAGATATATACACACACATATTCTTATTGAGAGTGTCGGGCCAAGATCCATGACATGAAAACTCTGTCCAAGAGGTATTTCTTCGAAAACGTTCAATAGACGATCCACAGTTCTTTGCTTCCTTAATCAGCCGCGGGGGAACACGAAAGCGCAAGTTCGTCTTGAGAGGAGTGGAAGATGGTGGCGGGTGATGGATAGCAGACGGAAACGGATTAATAGTAAGAGTTTGCATTTTTTTCTTTAAAAAAAAAAGAGTCCAGAATATACATATATATATATATCTATAAAAGAATACAAAAGTGGGGGACTGTTAGTTACGTGGACAAGCCAGCCAATTACGGTAAATACTTCACGCATCATCAGAAGGTCAGAGACACGCCCCTACAGCTTTAACTTCAGTTCAGATGTGGCCCTTAAGATTTGAATATTGACAATTAGGCCCCTCGTGTCTGCATCTCTTTCGAGAACAGCACCATGCTAGAACTGAACCGGATGCAAGTCGGGTCAAACTTATCCTGCAGCTTTATCTAAGGAGAAGATGAGTGAACGTACCGGAATGAACCATGCCGGTCGTCTAGATGAAGATTGGTACGAGGGTTGACTCACAGCTGGCGAGGTTGTTATATAATTCGTCGGCTGGCGAAACGGGAAAGTCAAATTATTTGGATGGATTGTGCAATTGAATTAATATTAGATTATGATTAAATTAATAAAATTAGTACATTAAACTGTTGAGCTTACCGTGGATTAACTATTAAGCGAGAACTTAGGCGCATCAGCAGAAATCTATTTATTAAGCAAATAGTTAATTAAACTGTGATTTATGACCTAGGAATTCTAGCTAGTCAACTTGGACACATATTATTAAAATAATACTTGGTACCTTATGTCAGGGTGAGCGACCCTTGGGAATATGAGAGTGACATCCCTAGGTGACTATATGTGTGTGTATATATATATATATATATATACACTCCCACAGCTACACGCGGATGATGGCGATGATAACTAGGTAACTATATGTGTGTGTGTATATATATACGTATACTCCCATAGTTTCTGACTTCTGAACCCTCATCTGCGTGAGAAAAACAGACAGCATGGACTTGTCCATCGCCTATGTCGATCTCACATGCACTTATTCCTTCTTAATCGTCTCCTGCATCTTGCTGTTCGTTCTTCTCATAAAACATGGCAAAAATTCTTCATCTCCACCCAGGCATCAACCCCCGAGCCCGCCAGCGTTGCCCATAATCGGCCATATTCATCTCCTTGGCCGGATCCTGCCCCGGTCTTTCCAGGCTCTGGCCAGACGATACGGCCCCCTCATGCAGATCCGCATGGGTTCTTCTGCTGCCTTCCTCATCGCCTCCAGCCCAAACGTAGCCAGGCAGATCCTGACCCGCGATGCGAACTTCCCATCCCGGTTCGATCTTGGTCCTGTCCAGTACTCCATATATCAAGGGACTGGGTTCATCGTTGCTCCATATGGCCCCTACTACAAGTTCATTAAGAAGCTCTGTGTGACTAAGCTCTTCGCCGGTTCCCAGCTCGACCGGTTTGGGCACATCCGGGAGTATGAGATCCAAGCTTGCCTGAGGTCGGTCTCAGAGAGTTCTGCGAAGCGCGATGCCTGCAATCTGTCCGAAAAGCTTTCAGTGCTCACGAACAATCTCATCTTCCGAATGATCATGGAGAAGAGGTACGAGAGGTATGCGGACAGTGAGGTTAAGAAGATTAGGGAGCTGGTGGTAGAGATCATGGAGCTCGGAGCTAAGTGCGGGATTTACGAGGTGTTTGGGCCGCTAAGGAAGTACGATCTATTCGGGCACGGAAGGAGGCTTCGGGCAGCAATGGTGAGGTACGACAATTTGTTGGAGAAGATCCTTGGAGACTATGAGGATGACGATGGTGACTGTGATGGTTATGGTGACGATCTAATAAATATTCTGCTGAAGACGTCAAGAGATGTCGATGCAGAAGTTAAGTTGACCAGGAACCATATAAAGCACTTCATTCTCGTAAGTAATACCTTATTATATGTCCATGAAGCTTCCAAACTTTGTATGATTCGATAATTTAATCGTCAGGACCGATGAATAAGCTGCAAGTATCGATAAAATCAGCATGTCTTTTATAATCATACCAATACCGTAGATCTAAAATCTTGGGGATGTTGTAGGAATTGTTCTTTGCTAGCATCGACACATCATCCGCAGCACTGCAGTGGACCATGGCGGTGCTCATCAACCACCCTAGGGTTTTCAAGAAGCTCAGGGAGGAGATCCAGTCGACTGTGGGCGGCAGCCGCCTGATAAGTGAGTCCGACATCCCGAATCTCCCCTACCTGCAAGCAGTTGTAAAGGAAGCGCTGAGGCTCCACACCCCGGTGCCATTGCTCTTCAGGGAGTGCACCAAGGACTGCACCATCGACAGCTACGAAGTCAAGGCCGGGACGAAGGTCTTCATGAACACATATGCGATCATGAGGGACCCGGGAACGTGGGGGGATCCTGATGAGTTCGTGCCGGAGAGGTTCCTGGCTAACACCGAGGGTGCAGGTGGCCAGCTGAACTGGATGAGGGACTACGACTTGGGGTACCTCCCTTTCGGGGGCGGAAGGAGAGCTTGCTTGGGCGCGTCTCACGCGACGACGGTGGTGCAGGCCACCGTTGGGGCGTTGACTCAGTGCTTCGACTGGAAAGTCAAAGGCGGGGAGAAGGTGGACATCGACGTCACTTCTGGCTTCTCGGGTGCCATGGCCCGGCCACTGGTGTGTTACCCAATTGCACATTTCGATCCGTTTAAGTAAATCATCACTTCACTTCGGTAACGATTTCAGTGTGCGTCCATCGTGCAGATATCATATATTTTATTCATATATATATTATATGCAAATATATGCATATGGATGATGGATCCAGCCCCACATAGTTGCCTTTGAAATGGATATCCGCCGAGTGTGACTTGGAATAATGTATCCCCTAATATGATGAATAAATTCATGGGGATCTGTAACGCTGTCATGCTGTCTGGCGATCCTGTTACCGACATGTGTTTTGGCTCTAGATCATTACTACCGGTTCAATTCATTTAATATGTTTATGATTGAACATGAAATACTGACACCTGCGCGATCACCGGGTTAGTTGCCACTGCTATTGCTATCTTCCTTTTATGCATTGGAAAAAAAATCGATGTTAGGGGATTGCATCTGCAGTATGGTGGTTTGAATCCCACTGGATGATGCACTGCACCATGAAGCCCAAACGTATGGTTTGTTTCTTGCTTACAGCTTAAGCCTCGGGCCTCAAATTTTATCCTAACCCTATGGGCGGAAGTCCAGATCCATTACTATTGATTATGTGGAGCAAAGTCATTCATTCATTCATTCATTCATCTATCTCTCAACTTCCTGCATGGTTTTTGTGCATGCACTACAAGCGTTCCTTTGTTCTCGGAGAGAATTTTGCGAGAGACGGGGGTGCCGAATAAAAGAACGATGGAAGCTCGACAGAATGTGGTCGGCAAAAATAAAATTCGAGAGATGAACGACAGAAGAATTATTCCGAGAGGCATCAGTCGAAAACTGGTCGAATATTTCGACAGCTTACCGTGAGGGGAGCGGTCAAAAACTGGAGAAGGTTGCCGATGAGTGATTTTTCTCGATTCGAGAAGTGACTCTCGATAAGTTTATGAGAGCTTCCTCTCGATTAATCCAAGAAACTTTTATCGCATGACTCTCGGAATCTTCAAGAGAGTTTCCGAGAGAGGCATCTCTCGGTAAATTTTCGATAGCTTATCCTATCCTCGTATGTCTGAGAAATATCATGAGAGAAATGTGACCATTTTTCTTCTACTTCCTCTCCACGGTCAGTGCTCCCGGCCCAACCATCTCCCTCATGAAGTTTGGACCGAGCACAAGTTTTCCTATGCTGGTGTATATATTTTAGTGCATTTTTTTTGTATATATTAAGGTTAACTACTTTGCTGGTAAGATGTCAGCATATATGCATTATAAAATTATCATCATATGTATTATATTCATTTGAAATAAGTAACCTTTTTGTTTTTTGGTAGTCCGAAAGATTGAAATTGAACAACATCTCGACCACAATGTCTCTCGAAAAATGAAGGAATTCTTGCAGTGATGGTTAGGATGGCTAAGTGACTGGCTTCACGTGAGATACAGGTTATGAGTAAATTAAGAGGGATAAAGAGAAATTTAGGGTTACAATTTTGGATTGGCAGTTCGAAGATCAAATCGATCTCTCTTTCGATGATGTCACCATTCATTTACTATTTTATTCTGCCAAATTGATTATAATGAAGGATCCTAGCCTGGGACATGGACCACAGTCTGGCCTATCTCAGGCAACAGTACTGGTCACTTTCATAGTCTTTAGAAAACAATTAAGCTATGCCGTCTTCCAATATTGATTAGCTAAAAATAATAATAATGGATCCGATCGTCCTTCTGCACTCCGCCAATTTGAGTTGGATATGATTGTTTGATATCTGTCCCCTTAATGAAGAAAATAAGTGCTACCCAATTGCACCGGACATCGACGTCGGTTTTGGCTTCTCGTGCGCCATGGCTCGGCACCGTTTCGATCGGGGACCATTATATGTAGATATCTTATATTTTGTAGCGCTTCCTTGTCCATCAAGCACACTAACTATTCAGTCGGTCCGATACGTTTAAGATTGATGATGAAATATCGACCTCCGCACAGCAAGGTGACAGGGTTGCCACTGCTATTATGGCTCCTCCCTTTATATTCACTGGAAAAAAAAAACTCAATGTTAGAGGATTCCATCGGTAATTTAAGGTTCGATTCCCACTTGATACACTCCGCGAGTGTGCCCAAATATATGCCTGACTCTCGCTCACAGCCTAACCTAAGCCTCCGGCGGCCTCGGATTTTATCCTAAACCTGTGAGCCTAAGTCCAGATCCTCCTCTTAATATTGAGTATTTGGAGCAAGGTCATTCGGTCATTCATTCTTCTTGTCACAAGTCAAAACTTTTCAATTTTGACCAGACTTTGCATCTGGGTCGAGCATTATCTCGCAACTTCCCGTTGGGTTTTTGTTGACTGTTCGGATGCCTCAGCGACAAGCTTCTCGTGAGATATATAGTCTATGAACAAAAATAAAAGCTGAATGGCAATATTAAAATCAGCCAGTCTCTTCTTTTCTTTTATCTTTCAATGAACATCAGAATTACTTACGATATTGCTCATTATTTGTTAATATATTTAATCCCATAAATCCAATTTTCCTTTTACTACATTTAAACCTCCGTTAGCCACACCTCCTCTTCCCCCAACCACCCAATTTAATTTTCATGTAATCAACAGGCCACCCTTCATCTTCCTCCTTTTTCCCAATCTTCCGGACAATTCCCATTTCGTGTGAGATGAGAGCCAACAGACAAAACTAAGGAGAACAAGCTGAAACTAAAGGGAAGAGGTTTTATCTTATATTTTGTGGATTATGATAAGTGTAACTATTTGTTGTGATCTTTTCAATTCGAACTCGAACATATTTATTATTTTCAACCAATGGATAAAGGTGAAATTGTTAGATTTAGGTTACGAGGGCTTTCTTTCACTGTATGGTGATAGGTTGAGATGTGAGCATAGAGCTCAATGGACCTAGAAGCTAGGGAACTCTTTGGCTATGAAAAAAAAGGGGGTCAATCGAGGGGTAACAGAGCCGGACTTACTCGCTCATGAAAAAAAAAAAGGGGAGGAGTTTTGCTTGGTTAAACTTCCATGCGGAATGTGTCCCTTTCTCTAATCTAAGATCTGCAAACGAATATAATAAAATTAATAAAATAATATATATAAATAATATAACTAATTTATAAAATTTTGAATCATAACAATTAATGAGGAGGGTGTAGATTTAATAGAGATTATGAAAACATAAAATTTTTTTTACTTACCCCTTGGAATTAGTGATTTGCGATGCGAATCCGCTCGTTGGGGAAAGCGGAGCACCGTATCGGTGCCGGTCACGCCCTCACAACTTTTAGGGCAAGAAAAGAAGAATTTTAAATAATAATAATAATAATAAAAAGGATAGCCTAAACAAAGCACGCGGGCCATAAAATCTTGTGTTTGTGTATATATATAGGATACACTCACAATAAGAGAACGAAAAGTGAGTGTGTGTAGTTGATAAGTATTTTTTTTTTATACAAAATGATTAAATTATAAATCTATTCTTATTAATAAAATATGTCCTTATAGCTTTTTTTTTTCTTTTTTGTCTTTAAATTCACTTGTAATGAAGGAAAAAATGAGAAGGGGAAAAAAAATCTGAGGGCATCGACAAGGGGCTCACCTCGAAGGTGAGGATGTCCCATTGCCTTTCGGGAATGTCAATGTCTGTCTCTGTCTGCTGTGTCTCCTTCTCCATCGGCACGGTCCAGATGGTTCCACTCGACCGACCAACCAACCTCCTTCCACGACATTTTCTTGGCTCTGTACAGGGGTGAGAGAAGAAAGAAAGGTGGCTTTTGCTTTTTCTTTTCCCTTGCCCTTTCCCACCTTCAAATCGAGTGGTTAATCTCAATCGCATCTGTAATGATTGAGGCTATCCCAGTCGGATCTTATCGAATTTGAACTTCGGATAGCGTGCAATCCGCTGTAGCGCTCACGGCATGCGACAGATGAAAACCTATGCTCGAGGGCGAGAACCCCGCAATGAGCTTGGGAGAAGATTCAAGATGGTGATCGGTTTCTGCTTGTAACCGCTCCGGCATGGGGAAATCATATGATCTATAGGAAGGGATCATGGTTGCCCATCCGACGATGATCATCGAGGATGTAAGTCAAGTGAAGAACTCTGTCCCATCACTTGGAAACTAATCCCACGGGAATCGTGGTGGACTGGTCCCTTCAAGGCCCTCATCTTCTCAATTGTAAAACGCAGTACCACTTAATGGGACCTTTTCTAACTTCACAGCTTTTGCCATTCTTGGTGCCCAGAGAGAAAACAGCCCACCATTAATTGGAATGCGTTAACACTTCGCAGATGTGTATCATTGATCAGTAGAGATGCAGTTTGGATTCGATTCTTGTTAATGAATTTAATATTCTTTAACTTTCTATTATCCTGTCCTTTAGTATGAAATTTTTACTGTGGCTCTGTCACCTCTGGAAACACACGTAAGCTATTTTATTGATGTGCTTTACATTAATCTTGACGATTGTATTATCTTCTTTGTGCTTTGCAGCCTGGGAGCTTATAAAGCTAAATTAACTCGCTTTCTTGTTTGACTGATAATCAGATGCTGTCGACGGCAACCTCTCTTTTTATTTTTTTATTTTTATCTTTTTTTTTGTTTTTCATGCTTCAAGTTTGTAAGTACTGAATTTGTTAATCTCTACCGGCCAAACCGAGTGAATTGAATCAAAAGTCCCCCACGCTGTCCCCCCTTTCCTTCACCTCCTCTTCTGTCGACAATTGGAATTGTCAAGAATGTCTGTTGATTTTAAATAAAATTTTGAATTCAAAATTTTCTCATCAAAAAAAATATCACAATTTAAAATAATATTAGCCATTACTAACATAATTTTGATTGTTTTTCATTAAATTCTTGAATACTAGTTGTGTTTCTTTAGGGTAGAGAAAAGAATGGTTCCGGTGTAATTTTTTGGGTCCCGGAGAGAAAAGTCATCCTTTATGGAACTTGGAAGGGCTACAAGGATTTGTTGAGTGAACCACATAAAATTTAGAGGTGAAAATTTCATTATATAGGAATGTATACATGTGCTAATACGGAAGGTGCAATATTCTAAATATAATTAGACAAATATCATGCATAGTATAATAGAAATGAGATCAATCCTTATATGCTATAGAAATATGCAATATTATAAATATAATTAGATAAAATGAGACCAATCATTGTACACTATTAGAACTATATATGTACTTGCTACGGGAGAGAGAAGTTGAGCCGTGGGGAAGAAAACACTGAAGGGAGAGATCACAGAGGCAAAGACAGTACTCAGATGGCAGGCCCAGAGATTAGCCTCAAAGACCAGAGGTGGTCACTCAAAGGCAAGACCGCCCTGGTCACCGGCGGGACCAGAGGCATCGGGTCAGTTCAGTTCCCCACTTTCTAAGCTGCCGTCGATTCAGTAATCATTGATTTAACGGTTTCTTTGGATCATTTTACTTGTGTATATGCAGGTTTGCGATAGTAGAGGAACTTGCTGCGCTCGGGGCAGCGGTCCACACCTGCTCCCGGAACCAGACGGAGCTCGACAGGCGAGTCCGGGAGTGGAGAGCAAAAGGGTTCCAAATCAGCGGCTCCGTCTGCGACCTCTCCTCGAGAACGCAGAGAGAGGAGCTGTTGAAGACCGTTTCCACTGTCTTTGATGGCAAGCTCAACATCCTGGTGAGATTTTCATAGAGTATAATGAAGAGACTATAAGTTCAAGTAGCTATATATGTACTAGAACCAGAGTTCTTTTCTGGTATAAGCTCGGGATGTTCATGGGACTAGAAGAAAACGGAGGAAAGGGAGATAGAACGAAAGGAAAATAACATTTAAACTAGAACATATACATGAGTTTACTGATGAATGCGCGATTGTGATTCTTGTTCATAAGTCGCATTACTCGTACTCTATTAATATCCAATGCCTGAACTTTGTGGCCATTTTTTCTCTTCCTTCTTTGCTGTAAATATTCGGTAAGGTGAACAATGCAGCCACGGTGGTGCTGAAAGATGCACTAAGCCACACGGTAGAAGACTATTCGAGCATTTTGAGCACGAACCTCGAGTCGCCTTGCCACTTGTGCCAACTTGCTCACCCACTTTTAAAAGCGTCTGGCGAAGGGAACATCGTCTTCATCTCCTCCGTCGCCGGCGTCATGGCCCTTCCCACGATCTCTGTCTACGCTGCATCCAAAGGTATATATACGCCTGCCTGTGTTTATACCTGCAGATATAGATAACTACGATTTCTTTACTACTATACTCACATTTTTTCCCCCAAAATTTATTATTGTTAATTTAGGAGCTATAAATCAAGTCACCAAGAACTTGGCGTGCGAGTGGGCAAAGGACGGCATCCGAATCAACACGGTCGCACCTTGGGCGGTCAGGACCACCATTGTCGAACCTGTAAAGTTCTTTGACTTCCCCCAGCCATGTCCAATACATTGATCAATTTATCACTGTGATGGCATTATACTCTCGGTATCAAAATTGTTATACTCCTCCTATCCTTTTCTTTTCCTCAGAAGGATGTTCAGGATGCCAACCTGTATCTGAAACTCTTATCCCGGACGCCACTTGGCCGAATAGGCGAGCCAAACGAGATATCATCCGTGGTGGCGTTCCTCTGCCTGCCGGCAGCCTCCTATGTCACGGGCCAGGTGATCTGCGTCGATGGGGGATACACTGTCAACGGCTGCTAGCTGATACCTGCACGCAAGATGGATCCTCGATCAAGTTCAGCCCTCTAATTTTCCAATAATTGGAGGAAAAAGCAATCCAATATATGATTGGGAGATTTGTCAGATGTTGTTAGAGCAGTCCATGCACCGAAAGACGATGGGTATTGCTGGCTCCTGCCTGGGGACCAGTGTATTGTTTTTTCCGATTTCTGTCGCCAGCGTTATACATAAATTGATGCTGACATTGAATGTGCTCTCTGATGAAGAGATAATTGGATGTTTATGGTGTGCACTCATCCATCATTTGCTCTTACACACACACATAAAGGAGCAAAATAATGAGAAGGGAATTTTTATAACAATATCACAATAAATATAAAATTAAGATATTTTAAATTTAAATTTTATTATTATTATTTTTTATACTCATTTATTTTAATTTAGATAGATTTTCGTATAATTAGGCAAGTAGGCAAGGGTCCATGAAATCACCGGACAAGAAAAGGGGTATTGTCACCGGACATTCCATGTGTTGATCCTTGACTTATTATCGGTGCAAAGGTCAACTGTCGGGTGGAAATTGTTGGCCACTTTTTATGACTTGACGTGCCTCTTCAAACCATCAAAGTAGGTCGTCGTTGTGGGCGTCCATTACAGATTTGGGTTAGATCAGGTGATTCTTCTTCTTAAATGCCGTAAAAAGCTTCCTGGCTTTGCAGTGACACATACAAGATGAACGCTCAGATGAAATCACCGACACCGTCAAGTTGCTTGTGACCTATAAGAAGTGCACCGAGTAAATTGTCCAGTGTATTAGGATAGAGAAATTGCCGAGAAATCCAGCAGATGATATATAGATAACATAATGAGTCAAAAGAACAGAAGAATTACTCAGCATCCAGTGAAAAATGTATGCACGTAAGCTGGATTTTGCAGGTCCCTTTGTTTCTTCACTGCATGAGCGTAAATGGATGCAAGCGCGAAGCTCCAAATAACTAGTAGTGCCATCAACGTTTCAATAAAGCTCTGTCAAGACAGAGAGTATCCCCACCAGGTCGATAACAAGACAGACCCAGTCATATGTGCTCGCGGCAATGAAACATCCTGAAACTTGACTCGGTGTCAAATTCCATACTAGCAAGCAGCAGCTATTGAAATGAGATGATTCTACCATTGTTTCCATCATATTAAGTTGGTCAGAATCCAACGTAATCAAGTCATTGCGTATTGCGTGTTACTTCCTTCAACAGATGATGAACAGTTGACTTATGGAACACTGTCGAAGGAAATTTGTTAAATGTTGTTAACTCTCCTCCCTGGACAGCTCCTGCACCTCAAACGTTGGCTTGGCGTCAAATTTTTTCCCACCAGCAACACAGCTCTCCTGGCTCTCGCTAGCTTACACAGCAATTGGGCTGCCAAATGGTTGCTTATAGGCAAGCATATTATCTGTTGATGATGTTCTGTCTTATCTGCATGTTTGCTCCATTCTTTTTTGTACTTGACCAAATATGACCAGGTGACGGATTGAACAGTTCAATTTAAACTAATTAGGGGAATAGTTAAGAAGGAGGGTACTTTCTCTCCGAATACAGGGACCTGATGTTGGGGTCCTGAGTCCGCATATGACCATAACACAGAAAATTCATCCTTGGAATCTTCCGAGTGCCCACTAAGATTATGACAGGATCATCAAATCCTCATTCCTTGGGGATTACCCTTAAAAAACGCGTCCAATACATTACACAGACAAGAACTTTTTGTGTGAACTAGTCCTATAGGAAAGCTCAAATTTCATATTGTTCTCCTGTATCCTAGGATATTTTCTCATGAAACTAGCCTGTCAATATCCAACCCTGCAATTGGAGAGGAAGTTGCATCCTTCACTTTGTCAATACCTTTGGACCTTCAAGCTGAAAGAAGGGGCATCGGAATTAAAAATCTGCTCTATACCAATATCACTAGCGTGTATCTGCTGCTGAAGACCTGGCAAATGACTTACCATATATATATATATATATATATAAAGGTGTCCTTGTCGTATGAAGTTAATCCTCAAATCACAGTGTGGTTCTAGCAGGTTCCCTTTGGAAAAGAGATGGATGGATTGGGGTGGGATTGCCCTCATTCTCCTTGATCTGCAACTACTTTGTATTTATATGTGAAAGTTACGACACCTTTTGTGTTTCTTTCAAAGCACAAAAAGTACAGTCCGTTTCAGAACGCTCAAGACGCGTTCTTGACCATCAAGAAAAGTCTCTGGAAGTTACACGATCCTCTTCCTGTGATCGTCACAGGATCATGAACAGATCCATTTTTCCTTACTGGATTATCATATCACCCCGTTTTCTCAGAGTAGAAAATTTTAATAAATTGTTCTGAGCAACTAGAATTGCAGCCCGTAAAAGCTCCCTTCCCGCCTCAAGGCGGCAAAGGGACTAATTAGGGGGGGCTTTCCATCATTCCCTTAGTCGATCTCACTAACAAAGAGTATTACAAACAGCAATTTGTCCACATTTCGGAGCCAAAACATCAACAGAAATGATAACAGCGCACAATTCTTTCGGAAAAATTCAGCATGATTGATTGATTCCCTTTTAAGATATCTGTGGATACACACCTTCTTCAGATGGAGAGGTTTGACTTTATGTTTATTGATGATCTTTCAAAATATCATAGGCCGAGAGGAAAATATTACTGTAATTAATAATGATTATAATAACTATTTTTACCATTGATATACATTTTTATCGTAATTTAATTGGTACTACAGTACGGCGAACGGCACAGTTCTTTCTACTGCCAACGCTCCGGCGCCGTAATCGGAAGGGCCATGAGACCCCAGAGTATGAATTAATTTAGTGATGGACTGCCCTACCAAATTACTTGGAATACGTACATGTTGACATGTAAAAAGGGTATGCACGACCGAGTTCGAGAGGGTGCACGCATTAATCTGAATCAGATGAACGCGTAAATACTGTTGAATGCTTACCTTCTATCTTTCCGATTCTTACACACTTCTAATTTCTTCCAAATTGCCTTAAAAAATTTTCCCACTTTTACTAGCGTGGTATCGGCAAAATTGACAGTAGTTGTCAGCCACACATCGGTGTTCATGTAGTGTGGTTCATGGACGGTCCTAAGCTTTCCCCCCCTCATAATGGCATCTCGAGATTCTATGTGATGCTGTCAAGGACAGAGACGCGTACAACGTGTTGGACAGATGACAATAACAGGTTAAGCCATGAAAAAAAATCTAAAAGAAAAGGTGGGGGATATATATTACAGCCATAAATTCTTCAAGTCAGTCCCAATTTCAAAAATTAAACCGGCTAATTAAAATTTTACCCGTTCGACGAATGTTGGTATTGAAGAACTTGACACAGAGAAATATGGTACTTAATCCTAGCTATGCAGCAGTTGATTGTCTCAGACCACTTCATAGCCGGCGCCATCACATCCGCAGCCGCCACCTTCCTCGCCGCGTCTGTGGTGGTGGGTGGCAGTGCTGAGGCAGCAACAGGCGAGGCCCAGCAGGATGATCAAGCCTGACGCAGAGGCAAGGGCCTGTGCCCAGCTGAGGTAATAGTGCTCCATTGACGAAACAATTCGATCTCCCTCCTTCCTGCCTAGCTCCGCCAGCTTCTAGAGAGCTCCCTTCTTTACGCATATATGAGATGTAGCAACAGAGGGTAATCATCTTGATCCTGCAACTTGCCATTGACAACTAACGTTTCCTGTCCCCTCCCTTTATACGACAAACAAGAAGATCTTATAAATAAAGGAGGAAAAAGAGAGAGGCTCTATACAGGCTCCAACTTACCAGGGAGGCCTCAAACCTGGTAAACATAATGAGAAATAAAATAACGAAAAGATCTCATTGACGAGAATCGATTCAGAATCTATATTTTCAAGGTAAAGGCGAATTTCACATCACATGATATGCTCATTTCTTCAAAAGAAAGATGGCTAGTTAATGTGGTATTCGCAGAAGCAACAATATTATAAAAGTATGCAGCTCATGGACTTAGACTGATCTTTCTAAAAGTAACGTCGATGGAATGGACAATTCTCAGTCGTGATCATCCATCATCCCATAGGATCATCGATCGTGCGCTGGTTTCAAGAGCTCTGCGGCATTAAAAAAAGAGCTTATCCCTCTTGGGGAGAGTATATGTACGCTCACAAGAATGAGACGAAGAGAGATCGACCGGCTGCACGCAGTGATGGGGCCACGCTGTTTACTCGGGCGAAAGATGGAGTGGGGCAGAGGCATAATATTTTCTTCACGCGAAAGGAATATTAATTACGTAATTAACTAATTACTTTGTATTTAATTAATCAAGTGGGCCAATGCTCACAAGGTGCGCTGGAGGGAATAAAGATTAAAGGTCTGCTGGACGGTACACATGGACCAGTCTGTTCCACAAAGTGTACACTTTATACAAACATTTCTACACCACTCAATGACCGATCCATCAACCAATAGATCCTTTTGCATTTCATACCCAAGAAGTTTCGGCCACGGTTGGCTCGTACCATATGATTTTACGATCACGGCCCTCCTTTATAACACGAAAAAAAAAAGTGAAAGAGTCAACTATGAAGTTATGGATGTACATATGGGCTCTTGGCTCCAAGGTGGGCCGGCCCATTTCGTAGCCCAAGGGCAGGCATTGTGACCTTCAGGCTCCGGTCTTCTTCCCGAGAGCTTCCCCTGGCTCTGCAGCTCAAATTTTGTGGCCGGAGCTCAGATTTCTTCCGAGGTTGAGGAGGCAAGCAAGAGCGAATGCGTGCATTCTGTCTTCGACTTTGATGGTCAGTGGAGTTGCTATAGTATGGTACAACATGGAAAGTGTTGACGGGAATGTTGTTCATTTGTCCTCTTTGGATATTATCAAATCCATGATTTGGTTCAAAACTTGATTAATTAGAGGTAGCTGAATTTTAAGATATGTCAAAGTGTTGCACATGAAAAGTAAAAAAAAAAAAAAAGTGGTCAAATTCGATCTTGTAAAAATCCTATTAAGCTGCTATTTGTTTTGACAATTGAGAGATTATAAGTAAGATTTTTTTTTGTCAACAGATGTACATAAACGTGGATAAATATTGGACTTCGAACAACTCCTCCCTTGACCAGCCAGTATTGAGACATTCTTGGGTGTTCATGCTTGCCGGGATTTCGATAAAAATATGAACAGAGCTATCGGTACGTATTCACAATAGCAACCAAAAGTAAAAAAATTCAACAATTTACCTCGAATATGATCGGCCTATGTAATGCCTAAGAATGGATTAAACAAACATTGTTGTCCTTTTCCAATACTATAATTTTCAGTATTGCTGGGAAGCCAGTGTCGTCTTCTATTTCCGGGTCATGTACGTGTGAAACATCATTGATTCCCCCTGAATGATTACAGTGGGCTGTCCGAAAATGAGGGAAATTATTCTTAATAATCCGAAAGATCATGAAAAATTTTCGTATGACCACGGGTGTTTCCGAGGTGAAAGCTACGCCTACGGAAGTACGCATCATCCGTCATCTCTGTCGGCTTTCCAGGTCTACGTTGAATTCTTAGAGGTTCCACAACCATCAATACTATGTTGACGGTAATCGTAAGATTCTCTCCTCCCGAAGTCATCGCAACTTGATTACCTTCAGAAACCTGCTGCGATTTTGACTCTACCATAGCTCTCTGTGTTCACAGACACAGACTTCTGCTCCTGCAGAAGAATATAGTAATCAACTTCTGTCGAACATCAGACAGAGAGAGAAGAACATAAGAAGGCAGTCGTGTCTTCTTCCTCCTTTAAAAGGGACACGAACACAGACTTGGAAATCAAAACAGTCTCTTTGGGGGTTACGAAATTTCTGACGGTTCTCTCTTTTCTTTGTTTTCACATGTTAATTGAAATGAAGAGAGGACAGAAGAGAAACGAAACCTTTGGAGTTTGGCATATCCCGATTTTCTAGATCCGTCCATAAGGGAAAGTACACCCTCGGGTATGTTGTAGTCAAAGTTGGTCACTTCGGTCCACGATGACATCTGGTTTGTGTATCGGTCTGGTAGCCTGCTCTGAATTCTAGACCGAGCTCGGGTAGAGTATTTCCTTCAGTTAAGAATTCATTCCACGAGCGTTTGCCTTAAGACAACACACACGTGATGTGCACCGAGTGTGCTTACCATTGTAATTACTAGTAACGCTGCTGACAAATCTAGAAGGATGGAATAATTCTGAACTCGACCTGATCGAGGAAGCCTTGTTGCCTCATTCAAGTTGCTGATCAGTATTAGGCTGTTGGGCAAAGTTTAAGCTTTTGGCCCACTATCGGTTCACTAATATTGGAAGTCCTGCCTTAAAATTGAGTCCTCCAATGGTTTCTCATTTCCATTTTCATCTCTCCCAATCCATCTTCTTCTTCTCCATTGCTAATATGAGATGAGATCCAGGAGATAAGAAAATGTGCAGAAATAAGAAAGATGCAATGAATTCTATTAGTGATTGTTGAATTAGAGGTCCTTGATCTTGAATTGAGAATAAGGTAAGATTCGTTAATTTTAAATTGAGAGTGAAGTGTCATTGAAAATTAAACCTCTAATCTAGTGGCTAATCCCTGTACACTGGTAAGTTTGGACCGGAAAACCATGCGAATCTATAACCCCTTCCTAATTCTTGACGGTTGCTTCTCAACGCAAGAATTTTGAAAGAGAAAAAGGCGTCCTGTCATGTCAGACCAAAATATTCAACCAACAATGAGATAAGTCACAGATGGACCGAATTAGTTCTATCATAATTACCGACCTGCATTAGAAAAATGGAGCCCGACATATCCAGCATCTACTGGCCCAATCCTGACTTCAATTTGTTCCAAAACAACCAATCGAATTATAACAGCTCTAGGATCACTGTTCTGGATGACTCTGGGAGGTTCATGTCCAGCGACCAATTCAAGTTTAATGCATCCGATAGAGGGCACGGGATCAAGAGGAGGCTAACACTAGACCATGATGGGAATTTACGACTTTATAGCTTGAGCAAGTCCGATGGCACCTGGGCAGTCTCTTGGGAGGCCATGATTGCTAAGTGTAAAGTTCATGGAGTTTGTGGAAGGAACGGGATTTGTGTCTATATGCCTAAGCCCAAGTGCTCTTGTCCTCCTGGGTATGAGATGAGCGACCCAAGCAACTGGAACAGCGGCTGCAAGCCTAAGTTCAATATCTCATGCTCAAACTTTGCTTCAGACAAAGTGCGGTTCGTGGAGCTCCCACAGACTGATTATTATGGATTTGACCGGGTTTACAACTCCAGCACCTCGTTTGAATGGTGTCATAACACTTGCCTTGCAGATTGCAATTGCCTTGGTTTTTCCTACCGGATCAATGGGCAGAGAGTATGCTTCACTAAGCAGTCCCTCTTCAATGGTTATAAGAATCCCGAGTTCCCTGGAAACCTGTACCTAAAACTCCTAGTCTCATTCCAAGCTTCCTCTGTGATGTCAAAATTGAACGGGTCATACCCACTTTGCCCAACAAGCGCAACAAAGTTCTTGGTGGGTTCGTCCACCGTGTCTGGTAGCCTAGGAAGGAGTATTAGATGGGCCTATCTCTATTGGTTTGCATCCATCAGTGGCGCAATGGAAATTCTCTTCTTCTTCTCAGGTTGCTGGATCCTCTTCCTGAGACGCACGGGTCCCAAACCATTGGAGGATGGGTACAGAGTCCTGTCAAGGCAGTTCAAGAAGTTCAGCTACGGAGAGCTAAAGACGGCAACACCGAAATTCAAGGAGGAGATCGGAAGAGGTGGCTCCAGGATAGTATATAAGGGCAATTTAGGTGATGGAAGAGAAGTGGCTGTGAAGAGATTGACAGATATTGACCATGGAGAAGAGTTATTTTGGGCAGAAGTCAGCACAATTGGGAAAATAGACCACATGAACCTCGCAAGAATGTGGGGTTTCTGTGCCGAAAGACAACACAGGCTGCTAGTCTATGAGTTTGTCGAGAATCAGTCTCTGGACAAGCACTTATTTGGACCGAATCACCTGAGATGGAAGGATCGATTCAAGATCGCGCTAGGGACCGCAAAGGCCATGGCCTACTTGCACCATGAGTGCCTTGAATGGGTCATCCACTGTGATGTGAAGCCGGAGAACATACTCCTGGACTCGGAGTTCGAGCCCAATATATCTGATTTTGGGCTCGCAAAGCTCTTGCAGAGGGGCAATATGATGTTGGACTTCTCCAGGATCCAGGGCACCAAGGGCTACATGGCGCCGGAGTGGGCCCTGAACCTTCCAATCACGGCTAAAGTCGATGTCTTCAGATATGGGGTGATGGTCCTAGAGATGGTGAGAGGATCCAGGCTCTCAAACTGGGCAATCAAGAGTGGCCAAGGTGAGGAAGAGGAGTCATCTAAGCTGACAAAGTTTGTCAGGGTGGTCCGGAGGACAATCCAATCCAACCCTGAGGACAGCACATGGATCGACGAGCTCTTGGACCCGAGATTGAAGGGGCAGTACAACAAAAATGAGGCGAGAGTTCTTGTAGAGGTTGGGATGGCGTGCGTGGAAGAAAACAAGAACAAAAGACCGACCATGGACTCTATTGTGCATGTCCTGCTCAAATGTGAAGATGAACCTAGCATCGCTGCCTCTGCAATTCAACCAACATTAATCAGAAGTGACAGGGAATCGGCCATGGCTTTGACGAGGTCACTGGTGCCAGAAAGTGGCTGGAAGGACCATAGCCCAGTTCGAATATTGTCTTTTTAACAGTTCATTCGAGGTGATTCATTGTCTTAGTCCTTCACTCAGGATCCGAACTGTGTTCCAAGTTCCTTCTTTGCCTTAAGGAAGCCCATGAAACTGCACTTTTCACTTATTTTTCGTTTCTTGTCGTGCAACTGTCGTTCTTCAGAGAGGAAGGGGCAGATCATTGTAAATACCATACAATAACAGATAATTTGCAGATCGTAGATGTATTTCTTATCGAATCTGTGTTACAGAATAGGATTCTGGACGTGTTACGCATTGTTGCTGCAACATATAAATGAATCTGAACCTTATAATAAGCTCAGGCGTAAGCTTATACCTTCTGGTTGGTCCATATGACAAGCAGGAAAATCTGCTAACATTATGGAAACACGATCCTTGAATATCAATAAATGATTTGAGATGATTTCAACAGGTTCAGACTGGAAATTATTTATGACCTGGGTAAGGGGGAAATTCTAGGCCCGGGACGAGGAACGCTTCAGGGATCTACCCAATCATGCTACGTGATTGATCACCAACCAAAAGCACAATCTTTCATAGGAGACGAGGCAACATGGAAAAAATTTCCCACGATCTGCCCACATAAACTAAGGTTGGGTGGTCTTCATCGATTAATCATGATCAAAGTCTGAATGTACATGGCATGTGGAAATTCAATAGCCAAACCCCATTGTGAATGGGCAAGCACATCTGGTTGGATTAATTACTGATATGCATATTCAGCCAAAAATAAAATATTGATATGCACTAGTACTATGACTGTGTTATGCCTGAACTCTAAATTATCAAGTGATCTGTGTGCCCTTCAGATCTGAAAAGTCAAAGAATACATGCTTAATATTCTCTCCAAAATCATTACAAAAGTCTGACAATTTAAGATGATTTATTTTTTTTAAAAATAGTTTAGATTATCTATGATTTGAAATGTTTGGAAAGGCCTGCTCTTGTCGTCGTACGCTCAAAAGGACAATAGAGACATCAACTATTGAGCAAAATGAACTTAAATGATCCCACAAGGTAATTCCTATTGATTTTCACGTACAATTTTCTAATAAAGAAACATAGTTTTTTCTTCATACCTTATTTATGAAATATATATATAGTATTTAAATTACATATATATAGACCAACAAGTAAAAAAAAATCAGCCTATATTTGGTGCAATATCCATATTCACCTGGCAAATGCGTATGAACTATACGAGTATTCATGTCTATTTATGTCTTAATTAGAGAAGAAAAGAAAAGCTCCGTTTTCTTGAGAAGATAGAATAGAACTAAAATTATTTAATTAAGGCTTCAACAAACCTATTTTTCAAATTATAAGATAAACTCGTAAATTTTAAAATAATAAAATGAATAGAAAAAGATATAATAAGTCATACTGATAAAAATTAAACTTATGCTATCTTCTTGTCTTTATTATCTGATGAGATCATAAGAATTCTAGCATAAGGAGGAAGGGCGTCTTGAGGCCTGGCCAAATGATTCGTGCATGAAGTTGAAAGGATTTATTTTCTAGCCAGTCCTCTTGAGTGCAAGTAAGGAATAGGTAATCTGCATCCCGAGGCCTAGGACAACATAGATGCAACTCGATGAATTGCTCTTATTAGTGAGATCCAAACCTCAGGATGCAGATTACCCAATACTCACTCAATATCGCCATGGACAAACGGCACTGGAATGAGCTAGCTTCGCTAGAACTTTGACAGTTTCACAAAGCATCTCGATCGGGTTATAGCAATAGAAGCACTGAAGAGAGATAGATGGTGGTGCCTATACATGCGTGAAGGAGGGCACAATTTATAATGGTTCTAAAGCAACAAAATGCAATGTATTATTCCTTAAGGAGGCTTCAAATGGGTTCAAGTTTTGGGGGAAAAATGAAAAAGCAATGTATGATAAGGTTGTCTTCTCTTACAAGCTCAGAATCATGGAGTGTGGTTCGGTTCTTCCGCAGCCAATGATCAGACCGAGAAAGGAGCCATAATTCCTTTTCTGGGATAGCTTTGTTTTTACTGTCTCTGGATTGACTGCATGCTTTTTCACAATTGGAGGAACGAGGTATTCCCTTCTACCTATTATTGACTCTCTCTCTCTCTCTCTCTCTGTGAGTAAGTACTGCAGTCACTGTTGCGAAACGTAAGGCGTAAATTTCATATCGAATTGGATATCAAGTTCAGTCATTACTACCCACATTCATCCTGGAGAGACATTTATCTTGAACAATTATCGACCCGTTGGTGCGGTAGGGGTGGGGCCTTGAGGTTTTCAAATCGATCGTGCATGAAAAGAAATGATACAAGATTTTTTTTTCAGCCTAATTGTGAACATATACTCGATAAAGATATTTAGTATACTTTAACATCACTATTAACTTAGAACTTAAAATTCCTAGAATCGATTCTTTTCATCTTAATGAATATAAAACTGGCCTAAGTTAAAAGTAGAAGAATCCGTCCATAGTTAATCAGATAGATATACACACGCTTTAGAATCAGAGGACTACTAACCGGATCACTATCATATGCGAAGGACACAGCACATGGCAAGCCGTCACCGACCGAACACTCGGGGTGTAGCCTGTCGATCTGACGTGACTGTCAAATCTAGATGGAAACCTGGCCTAGATGAATGAACCGTGATAAAAGTGTGCTTGAAGCTGCCGCTAAGTTATGGGATTTCCGATGAATGGGGTCTCGTGCAATGGCTTTAGCATCGAGATCAATAGGTTATCATTTCCTTATTGCCTCTAGACGACACACAGGCTTCTGAACAATGGAATTTCTTACTTTTAACTCAAGAAGGTGTATTTGTGGCATGATGGGTTGTATGAGTTCCACGTGGCTCTCCCAATCTCTCAAGATTGATGAAATTAGAAGGGTGAGACTTGCATATATGGTCAGATTGAGAACTCTTCTCTTCAGATAAAATTTCTACTGAGAAATCTACCTTTTAACGAGCCAACTTAAGGCAAATCAATAAGATATTAAGTGAATGGGGGAGTGCGGTCGCTTGTGCTTGCGTGTGTCATCATTCCATAAACTAGTAGGTGCAATATGATGGTTGTCCCATCGGCTTTAATGGACACTATGCACATATTCTATTCCAAGAGATCTTGAAATGGCATCGGAATCGCTTTATATATCTTCGGAGGGACACAAGCTTCCGTTTTTTTTTTATCTTCATTCTTTTTTTTTAATTACAAGATGTAGGACATGTTTTGTCATAAGAGAATATTTTTAGATAAATAGGATTTGATATAATTTTATTATTTTAATTTAATAATTAAGGAGTTATAAATTTAAATTTTATCGTAAAATTTTTTATATCATTTATTATCTTCTTTTTCTATATCATTTTATATTTATAGATCTTCTACGTCATGAAAAATAAAAAGATAGAGCATATTTCCATAAGAATAACGTACATATATGAACATAATATATCTTTATATATTAAAGTAAGTGGATAGGGACCAATAAGGTGAATCGGTATCTCTGTAGCTTTACTAAGGCCAGTGAATTAACAAGGACATGCTGGTTTGGTTACCAAGCTTCTAAAATGCGAACAAGTTTAAAATGGTAAATGGGTATAACTTTCATGGTATCAACATTTAATGGATATTTTATTTTCAGTTTAAACTATTACATATCTTCATTTCATGCTAATTATATTTGAGTTAGATCGACTTTTAAAGAGTAATTTTTATAACTTATTCACTAAAATCAAAATATGAGAAGTTAGGCAGAAGCAACCAAATTGGTCTTTGCTCAAAATTTAACGTGCTGAAGAAGACTCGTACTTTGTAGTGGACCCATACACGAGGGATACAGCATGTGTGTCGAGAACAATCGTATTCTACGAATAAATATAGTAATCAAAACAGAATAAGATACACACTGGGTCATGCTGATAATATATACCATGTGTGACATAGCTGTCGACCTAGTCGAGCTGTGTGATTGGTCATGCAGCCTCTAAGCGGCAAGTATCACCTCACCGTACACCCTAGCGGATCAACTGGAAAAGTGAGGGTTAACTTCAAGTAAAACAACCACGAGCACCTATGGCTCTTATGATCACGGTTTTGTTCATCGTTAAGTACACCATTACCCATTTAAGCACATTACGAACGTATCCATGGACCGTAGAGGAGTTTTCTGACCTTAGCATCGACAAAAGCTTAGCCTTGAACACCCGACTGACTCCATGGGTCTCATTCCACCGCATACAACTCTTAGAAAACCCTGGAATTGCTAACCAGTTACTGTAAGCCGACCCTGGGCAGCAATAATACCGATCCCATATACGGAAGCAGGTTTTGGTCGTCAGCGTTCATAATTCACGGTTGCCCTTAGTCCAAGATCAATTGAGGGAACGTGTTTGAATGATCCTTCTTTTTGCTTGAAAATTTTTTAATGATCAGATACGAGGAATGCTAAATGTCACTCCTTTCAAGTTGAATGATCAGACAAGGGGAGTGATGTTTTAACACTCCATCACAGATCCATGAAAGAAGAGCATTGAATACGAGCGGACCAAAGAGGCAACACTGTACGTTCTTGGTTTGTGGTTGAGCATGGAGCCGATCAAGCAAGAGCCTTAGATTTACTTGAAATCCAGTAGGGCATGGATTGAATCTCCAAGAAAATTATGCCAGAAGAGTATCCTTAAAACCGAACCGAACCTTCTCACTACTGCAGAAGCTGCTTCTCCAAAAACATCCCTCACGGAGTGTGGATGGCTAGAGAGATCACTGGAAACTCGGAGAGATTGCTCCAGGTCCGTTTGTTTGAAAAAGTATCATTAACCCTTGGCCTCAAGGGATCATTACTAACACTCCTATGTTTCTGCCTGTGAATTTGAAGCCCCCTGAGCTTGCTGAGTTTCTAATGTGTAAATTTCTTCCACCATCGGCTTCCATAGCCTCACTTTTGCATTTGTAAACCATTTGGAAACCTGTTCAGAGTTATAGGCATATCAATCAGATTAGAGGAATGCAACCAATCAAACAAGTAGAAACTTTTTCCACCTATTGAGTCAAGTTATCCATGCCCCGGTGTTCATTGAATGGCCAAGACGGCTTAATCTGTTTTTGCCTTCTTAGTTAGTCTTTCCATTTTCACGCTTTATCTTCAGCAACGAGCTAACAAACATAACCACTTTCAACGTAAGTTGGAGGAAAAGGAATAACTTGAGGAACCATATAGAAAGTATTTTGAAACTTGAGAACAACAGAGGGTGAGAGAGCCGATTCACATGGCTTTTAGATGAAACAGTCTGTCTAGCCAACGTTACCTTGTCCACATCAGCGGGATAACTGTAAGTTAGAATAGTTTTCAGTTAGCAAGATATTATTAATACACAAAAATGCTAATTGCAGACCCTGGTGGAAGTGGCACTTTGATACTTACAGGTGAAGAAAATGGTCGGACAACCATGCCCTTATAACAGTCACTGCATGCTCAGGAAGCCCTCTTTGAGGCCAACACACAGGTGGGTGGTGGCTGAAGTATCCTGGACTTGAGAGTGGTCTCTGGCTATAGGAAGCCCCATCCTTGCTCCCCGAGCCTATGTTATCCTTCGTCTCTTCCGGAGTCTCCTTTATCCGCATTAAGGCCGAGTTTGCATAGGGAGCTGCACTAGCAAATCCTGCTACACACTTCGAACAATGCTACCACATCTTGCACTTGTTGATAGCGTTGTTTGTACCGCCTGCACACCTAGGTAAATTAGAAAATACGAAAGTTAAAAGAAATGCTAATAGAACGCCCATTTGAGGTCAACAAATATTTCTTGGTCGATGACATTTTCCGCAGGCTACATTCAAAGAAGGGGAAATTTTTGTTCTGAGCATCTCTTATCTCATGAAACACATCAACAATCATACTATGTATAAACCGAGTTTTGGTAGCAAATAATACTTTCGGTTGATGTCCTTTACAAAGGCTATAGAAGTTCACTATATTGGATGGAACAAAGTACTCTAATTTTCCCCAGATCAACACGCTCAGAATTATACCACACTCACATGACAGGAAGTGACCCAGCGCATCAGCTAAAAAAGGGGCAGGCAGGAAGCTTATGATTAATTGGTCGGTTTCCAAGGTCGTGAAATTTGATCCTGATTTCTTATAAGCACAAGAATCCCTTTTCGGGGCATAATTCTATGAAGTGGATTCCCCATTTGATAGCTTTAAGCACATTGCAGCTCATAGATTTGTGGCAGACTATCAGAATCCGGTAGCTGTGGTACACTTTAAGAAACTAATAAATATTTGTGCACGCATTCCTTTCACTCTATATCATCAACTTTATCTTAAAGATGACATTTTTTCGATCACCAAGCACATTGGTATGAATAATTCAGCCGAGTCCTCTGCAAGAACTGTGATGACTTTAGCTATTTAATCTTCCAATTCCAAGCACTAACGGATGTTTTGGCTTGGATCAACTACTTCAACACAATGCTGCTTTTCTATTCATGATGAAATGCAGAAGCTTTAGGATTCTAGAATGCTGAATTATAGCATTTAGCATACGAGTTTAAGAAATTAAAACACAGCGGTGTTAATATGAAAATCCCCTCTAAAGGATGGAAATGAGCCGCGACTTCTTGCTTCAAACGTCGCCCGCATCATCTCCTCCAGAGCTGCTGGGAGAACTACTATTGTCCTTGACGCCTCGATGGAGGCCACAGAACCGCCGACGGGAATGGGTACCCTCCTCCGGCGGATGTCTACACGTGCCTCTTGAAGTTCAGCTCGACCGGGAGGCTGAGGTCGTCGTTATGGCTGTTGTTGCTGTCAGCGTTGTCGTCATGGGAGGACAGGGAGAGGGAGAGGGTGTTGTTGTGGGAGTGGGCGAAGTTCCGGAGGTTTTGGAGGGTCTGCGTAGGATAGATGGACGGGCTGCTGGAGCCCATGTCATGGATCGAGGCCGAGCAGCTGAGCTTTATAGCTGCCTGAGGCTGCGGATCCAAAGCTCATAGCTGGTGGTGGTGTGGTGTGCTCAAAGAAGATGAGGATGATGGACGAACCAAACTCTGGCAGCCTCCTTCCTCCTTAACCAAAGAGTTAACAGAGTGCGACTAGCAACCTCCGCCGTCTTCACCAGTGGCGAGCGGGTGGACGTGGTGGTTGTGGGAGCCGTGCTCAGCGGTAGCGGCAGCAGCACTGCTGAGCAGGTCGGACGGCAGGAGGGAGGGATCGTAGTGGGGAAGAAGGCCCTGGAGGCAGGCCGGGGTGGGCTCCGCACCCCCGCCGAACCGGAGCCTGTCCCTGAGGCTCTGCTGGGGACGTGACACAGCTTGAAACCCTCTGCCATGGCCGGAAACGATCAGAAAACTTTCCACCGGCCGCGAAAATATGGAATTTATGAAGGGATGATTATCATTAAAGGAAGATTTCTTAGGGTTGATAGCGATGGTGATACGGATGGGAATCCAATCTCGGGAGAGGGAGAGGCCCGTGAAGATGAGGTGATGATGAACTGACACGACAGATTATCCATGATCGTGAGCTGCATACATTATTTAGCAGATAGAAGCTGTCTGGGTCTTTCTTCCATTTCCACATCCCATGGATGATTCTTAGGTGTTAAAAGGAAAGTTTATGATCCGATGATTCGATGCATTAATCTGTGTTAGAATCAATTAACTCAGTTAAACTTTTAGAAATTAGAAGTTTTATATTTAAAAAAGGAAAAAGAGAGAGAGAATGTTGGGTGAAAAATCTGACCAGCAAGAGAGGGATAGAGCATTAGCAGCTCGTTAGTCAAATTGTCTGACTGATCCCTCTTCTTTGATCAGAACAACCAATTATTAGTCGAACCGTTTGACTGATACTGTTTCCTACAAATGGATAACACCATGCATATTTTTTTTGACGGATTCGACCCCGACAAACTTATGGAATTTCAGGAATGGAAGTGCCCATTCTTAACCGGTGCAACTTTTCAGTACATGAAACTACTAGGACATAAGTAATCAGACCAGACCATGAGATTTTAAATATCATTACTTTTTTACATCAAATTGATTTCCGACCACTGAGCCCAAATCACGCGTCTTCACCATCCCTATCATAGCAATCAGCCACGGCCACACTGCTGCTCCTCTGCACATTCTTGTAGGAGTACTTCTTGGCCATCACTATGTAGACGCAAAGGTTCACCAGCGCCATCACCGCCAACAGCCAGTAGAAATTGTCCAGCCTGCTGCTGTTCAGGTCCTTCCCGAACCAGCCATGGCCACCACGGCCTGCAGTGATGCGGTCGACAGCTGTGATCAGCAGGCTGCTCAGGAAGTTGGCAGCCCCGATCACACTGAGGTAGAAAGCGATGCCCAAGCTCCGCATGGAGTCGGGAACCTGATCGTAGAAGTATTCCTGTAGGCCCACTAGGGAGAACCCATCCCCGAACCCAACTATGATGAACTGCGGGGCAAGCCAGAAAACGCTCATCGACATTGATCCTTCCGCAGGGCTACTGCTCCTCACGACACTGAGCCTCTTCCTCTCCACTAGGGCCGCCAACACCATGGTGAGGACTGAGAAGACCATCCCGATCCCGATCCTCTGGAGGATCTTGATCCCGCGTTCGTTCCCTGTGGTCTGTCTCAGGATCGGCACCAGGACCTTCTCATACAATGTCACAGAGAAGATCATCCCGACGGCTGCCAGGGCATAGATTGAGGCTGGCGGGATAACAAAGCTGCCAAAGACGTTCCTGTTCAGTGTTGTCCCCTGCTTGATGAAGAACGTGGCCGCCTGTGCTACACAGATCCCAAATGGGAGTGTGGCCATCCAGATCGGGATCATGTTGAGGATCAGCTTCACCTCCTCGACTTCGGTCACGGTTGCTAGCCTCCATTGACTTTGCTTGTTCTCCATCGGGTTCCCATTGTCTTCAATGATGGCAGCCTTGTCAAGAAACCTGAAAATTGGATCGTGTACTCAAACAGAGTCAATTGAGTGAATTCCTAGGAAGTCCAGGCAAAGTCACAAAGTACTAGATCTGTTCAATCACACATTGGTGGCTTAACTTACTTGAGCTTCTCAGTGTGACACAGGAGCCTTGCTTTGGTCTTTTCCGACTTGGGAACCTCGTATAATCCCGAAGGATCCAAAGGGCAGTGAAGGTTTCTCTTGGCTAAGGCGGCCACAAGAACCCGCAGCATCGGTGTTAGGGGGCTACCGGTCGGTGCCCTATACCGGTAGAACGGCCTTCCGGCTATAAAAATTATGAGAGAAAATGCCATCACCACGGTAAGCAGTATGTCAGCAGCCCCCCAGTTGACATGGTCCTGGATGTAGACAATCACCGTGACGCCGAGCAAGAGCCCAGAACAGAGCCCAAAGTTCCACCAGTTGAAATAAGACATCTTGCTCTTCCTCTCTTCAGTATGATCATCATCGAACTGGTCAGCCCCGAAGCTCTCAAGGGCAGGCTTGTGGCCGCCAGTCCCAATCGATACCAAGTAAATAGCTAGGAAGAAGACAATCTCATGAATATTCCTTGGCTGATGGCATAGCTCCTCCCCTTCACACGGACTTAAGCTTGGTATGAACCAGGACATAGTCAGGAGAATCAGGCCCTGTTCCAAATCAATGGAACAAATAACAATAAGTGTACTTGCGGAGGAATGTTAAAGGGCCCATCTAATTATCCAAAAAGGGCTCCAAGGACTATTGAATCTTTCAGTTTTTCGCTTCGAAAAGTGCTTGGCAAAATGCACTTCCGAGATTTCTCTTTTTCCACAAGGTCCACCGGTTATTAAAAGTCCAAAAAGTCTATAGCATGACGATGTTAACTTAGCCCGTTTATGACACATGTTTCCTAGATTAGTTGATCGATGTTTCACGAAGTTTCAGCACTTCTTAGACTAAAAGAAGCATGCTTCACCGTGAGATAGATGACAGCAGAAGCAAGGACAGTGGAGTAGCGACCCAGGTATGCATCGGCCAGGAAACCCCCGAACAGTGGCATCAGCGTGGTTACACCGGCCCAATAGTTCACATTCTTTGCTGCCGTCTTCAGATCCTGATGAATGACCCTGGTCAAGTAGATGATCAGGCTCGCCGCCAGCCCAAAGTAGCTCAGCCTCTCGCTGAACTCGATAGCTACAAATACATGTCGAAAAGGGAAGTGCCATGGTCAGCTGGAATCACAATAATAACATGAGATACTTAAAAAGATGATATGATATCAAAGGAAGGCACTAGCTTTATCCCCGGGATGAATATTACATAGTGATTCATATATACATATATAATATAACATATATCTATATATTTAGCCCTCACCGATGATGAAGAGAGAGGCCCTCCAAGCACCAGTTGAAGCCCTGAGAGGAAGCTTCCCCTCGTGATCAGTGGAAGAATCGTAGACCCATTTCTCACCGTCAAGCTGCTCAGCTCTCATCATCGCCAGTTCTTCTTTTCCCTTACTCTCCTCCATCTTCATCCCCGGCGAGTTGAGAGCTCTTGAGAGATGTAACTGAGAGAGAGAGAGGGGGTCAGAGAGAGAGAGAGAGAGATGATAGGCAGTATCACTTGTCCTATGAATGCTCTTTCTTAGCGAGGCTTTGGAGTATTTCTCGATGGGTATAGCAGCTTCGCCTCGGACCCTTTATATAGGGAGACGAAATAGGATGATTTCATTTTCCTGTTGACTCGACTGCTCAATATGCCATGCGGTCTTGTCAACGATCACTTCCCGATTCCCGTCCATCGACCTACTGAAATTGTACGGATAAGGTATAATTAAATCAAATTAATTTACTAATGAAAATAAATCTCTTAATTACATATATATTTTTTATAATGCTTGATATCAAAATATTAATAATAAGACAAATATTCAACCAATTCAATCAGTTGCAGAATCTTTTGATTTAGTAATGGATAAGCACACGGCAAATCTATCGACCTCCGCGCGGCACTGGCACTCGGTAAAATCCGTGTCTGGATGCATGTCATCACAGCCGATACGTGGCCATGGCTGACATTGAGTGCATCAACTCGAGAACTTTATTATGTATTCTTTCGAGGGAATCTGCACAGTTAAGACCTCTATGCCATTGGAAGCCTTACAACATCATTCCGTAGCCAATTCTTCCACCAGAGAAGTGATGTCCACAGGCACGATTATACGTGGGAGATTAATCTCTTGCACCAGATGAAATACAATACAAACGTTAAACCTATACGATTACGAGCAAGTGTGTCATACATAGGCTACGCCTTGAAATTCGTGGTAAAATTCTCCTCAATGGGCATGACAGACCAGGGATTCTTGGGCATGATTGCGATGGAGAATAATCTCCGTTCTTCTCTTCCCACTGAGTAGATGCCATTGTAGGCCTTCCAATGGGAATGGCATCGGTGCCAATATTAGTTGGAGTTTCCCTACTCCCTGCTCAGGTCACTATTCGCGGTCCACTTTCATCAAAATTCACGTACAACACATTAAAATTCACTCATATAACCTTACCTATGCGGGCAAAAAATAATTAGCCATCTATTTTTTCTATATAGGATTTCAAATTTAAAATTCATCTATAATTTTGAAATATTTTTACTCTACAAATATTTGAAGTACTTGATCATTCTTTATCTATAACTAGAAAGACTCATCATCATCTTGGCATCCTAATAGATATTGATGTATCAAACTATAAAAGTTTAATTCACAATTCTTTTACACGAATAAAAATATAAAGAAAAGTAACGAATTCTTTTAAAACAATAAAAGGAATTAATTTCGAACCCAAACTTAATTAACTCACATTAGCAATAATTTCATAAAATACTCAACCAAATTTATCAGAATTCAATGCTTGAAGATATGGATGAAGATGAAGAGTCCAGGCCACCGTGAGGATCCTACAGAGGTATCGATTGATAGGGTCAATTTAAATCAAACTCCGAAGCTTTAAACCCCGAAAAAGATTTCTCTCTAAAGTGGAAATGATTACAGCTGCCGGTATAATGGGCCATTTTGACCATCCTAAACAATTCAATTGTTAATTGAGCATTAAATAACTAATTAAACCCGAAGTAATCGGCACGACAGGTGTGTAAATAGGCCACGTGATCAATAACTCAGTTTATTTTGTGGATTATATTTTACATGATGCGATCAAGTTCGTCAGCTTCCATGGACAGTGGCAACATATTAAACTTTCTCGTAACCTGAGAAGTATCAAGCATTATTGATGGCAACAACATTTAATATATGTGCTTCTTCTTCTTCTTCTTCGAGCTAGTATTAGTTAGATATCTTATATACATATTAAATAGTTAAATATTATATTTCTTTTTACATATATGTATATTGGTCATCTCGTGAATATGAGAGAAGAGAGGCAAGATGCAATCCCTCTTCGCTTGATAGTGGGATGTAACTTCACGAATTCATCCATTTCTGGGAGAGTGTGATTTGCCGAACTGTAAGAGATTCGAATGACGGGGTGGTGTATACTATGTAGCCGGGTCAGGGACGGGTTTTTGAAGGCCCGAGCCTGCCCTGCCCTGACCCGCAATGGATTGGATTGAGGAAGCCCACGACCTGCCCTGTGCGGGACGGGTCTGACCCGACCCTGTTCAGACCGAAGTTACTTCAAATTTAAAAAATAAAGAAAATTTCCATGACTAAGCAGTGAATAGACTGGGCATTCACTCTATCAGCATCTCAAATTAAGGATAGGGTCTTTTGATAGACCAGGGTGTGACATTCCGAATCTTCATTACTAATGGAATCAAAATGAATGGCACTAAAATAAGTATATAATATTTTTCAACGCAAATACAAATCTTTTCAATCCAAAATAAATTCAAAATTAACAGCATAAATTTAGAAATCCCAGGAGAGGGATTGAGCAAGAGAGAGTAAATTACGTTGTATGATAGGAAACTAGGAATATAATGAAAAAAATAATATAATATAAAACTATTTAATAATATTGAATGGGGCGGGGCAGGGTCGGGGAGCGAAGTGGCCCGTGCCCGACCTGTCCTAGTGCGGGGTGGTGGGGTGGGGCAGGTCGCTCGGGGTCAGCATTTCCCACCATCCATAATGATCAAATCATCCCCATCTAACTTGATTATGTGCCTAGGGGCATATCGGTCGGCAGCAGGGCACTTCATATTTTTATAAGAACTCATGCACAACAAACAATGATATCTCCTATTATAATCCATCTAGAATGTAAAATATATCTGTTCTCATTATCTTCATATGATGTGTTAGATAAATATATGTTGTGAGGAATCATTATGATTCTAGTATATTTATATATATATATATATATTATATGTGTGTGTTTTTCATTGTGTCAAAAATCCATTTCACGGTGTAGGCACTTATGACCTACGGGCCGCCTCTATCTATGCCTGGCGGTATAAACGCATATATAAGGCCAGCACGATCGATCTCAAGACCAAAGGTGATTGGGCCACAGCGTTGGGAGGGTATTCAACTCCGTAATTATCTTTCTGACCATCGAATTTATTTTCATATTATATATAATGAAAGGTCAACTCTCTGGCTAGGGTTTCATTCCATGGCAAACGCTGAGACCACTCTCTGTGGTGGTCAGAGCACTGCCAGGACAATGCCGCAATTATCTTCTGATCTCACCACCGAGAAGACGACAAACCCATTGACAGAACGGTTTGCTCAACTTGTCACTCGATTTGTGGGGTGGTGGGGAACCTCTTTCAGCAGACGTCGAGTGGGAACATCCGTCAAAGCACCAAAACTGTGGGATGATATGTCAATGATGTTAAAAACGCCTAATTCAAAGGACCATGTGTTTCTGTTTTTTTTTTTATTATCTCCTCTTTATTGTTTGATTGAACGTTGAAGGTTGATTTGATCTTATCTTATCCCTCTTTTCCTTTCCACTCCTCTAAGCCTTTAGTTTGCCTTTCAACAGAAAAAAAAAAGGACAGATTTTACACATCAAATCGATCTAACAGGCGAGATAAAAGCTTGTGATAAAGATGTGAAATGATCTTTATGGGACATGAATGGATGAATAGGATCCAACCTAAACTTGTCCATAGGTTCTGCATAAATGGGAAAAATGGGAATTATAATAAGATATATATAAGGAATATCACAAATAATAATGAGAATTCAACTACCAAATTATATCTATTTAGTCATTTACTTAAACTTAATCAAAAAATGAACTTTCTGCTTTGTTCGGCAACAGTAGCAGAATTATCAATGCTGACATATTAAGCAAGAGCACTTCCTCAATATAAGAACTTATTCGGTCGTGTACAAGACATATTAAAAGGAATCACATGTATTTGAAAAAAATAAAAAATATATATATTAATCTTATTTATTTAGAGACACGAGCCCATGCAGGAGTCGATCAGAATAAAATGGCATCTTCCCATTTACAGAGAGGGGAACGCGTCCTTAAGGTGCTCTAGCACATTTAACACGTTCCCAATGTGAAGGACGAAGCCTCAATGAGATGGGAGAAAGTCACCTACCCACACGTACGACTACGTTTCGGGAGGAATATGTTCGAGCAAAAGCTCTCCTAGTTACTTGAAGAGGAAAAAACACGTTGGATAGCAATTGGCATTTTTGAAATTATGAAGGTCCATACGTGTCGAGTTAATATGTTAAAATTAATTTTTTTCCATATTTTTTACCTGTAAAAAATTAAAATAATATAAATATTATCAAAAATTAAATTTCAAATTCCTTTATCGAAATTAATGACAATTTCACCATAAAATTCTCTCACCCTCTCTCTCTCTCTCTTGTTCACCTTTTGGAGCTGCGGGCAACCTCTCTCGAATCCAAGTGCGCGTGTTGTTATTGGACCACAACTTCAATTCATTAATTTTCAGGAATTATTATCGAGTCGACATTACCGTAATATCTTCCATAGCAAGCTTTTGTATGCTCATAAAAGTTTGTGTACCTATATATATATATATATGCACGTGTGTATACACATATATATCTCGACATTTACGACTCCTGGACCATGTTTTCTCAATCGTTCCACATATAGACGAACATGAAAAAGAATCATATTTTTGCCTTTAGATTTTGCCGATGATAATACGCATTTACCTGAGTGTGTGTGTGTGTACACACTAGTGCACGAGTCTCTCGAATGACGGATTCCATCTTCATATTTGTGCGCATTTATCACCTTTCTCTCCTTTCTAGATGTAACATCAACATTTTATCATTATTATTATTATTATTATTATCCAATCCGATCCATGCATTACGCTTCAACAGTAGAAGCATACACTCTCACCTCTCGCCGTAGCACAGAGAGACATGGTGGTGCTGGTAGGACTGAAGGAAAGAGACGGAGAGACTCTGGGGTCAAATGGGGTACTTATGCAGCACTCTCCCTCGCAATCATGCAAGAGGGAGAAGGTGGAGACTACTTAAATTAATAATGAGTGATCAAGAGCTAAACAACACGACACAGCACGAGGGCACACACCCCCCAGATCTCACTCTCAGCCACAAATTCCAAAACAAAGTGGTGCAGACCGAGGAGGATCTTGAGGACGGATACCGCCCGCCTGTCGGACTCATGTACTTATATGCAATTCTTATTAATATAATTTCTTATTTTTATCAATCTCTCATCTCATTCTACTTAAATCTCCTTTACAGTCGAGTGAGGAAAAAAATCAGTGGCTCTCACTCCAATACTACCCTCCATGTTGACCCGAATGGAATATTCAAAACAGCCGCGTTAATGGTAGTAAACTGTTGTTAATGGTGTCAAACATTATCAATCATTCACATTCATTTCAGCATGAAAAGTGAGATCCACTGAGGGAGGATATTGGTGGGTTGAATGGGGTCGATAGGCGAACCTAATGGCTTACGATTACAAGCTTTTTGTCTATAAATATTAACATCGGTCAAGTTTATATATATATATATTTATATTTATATGAATCTTAATTAATTCAAATTCATATTTACGCTGCTGCTGAATGGATGATCAAACTCTCGTGATCGTTATTTTGGTATTTCCAACTTGCTTGTCAAAGTTTAAGTGCAGTTCCAAAATAGCTAGCCCTTCCATAGTCTACCCTGCAATTTGAGAGAAGTTTGCCTCTATATATATATATATATATATATATATTGCAGGCATGTCAATTTGTCGATATTAATGCAACATGAATATAATAATATGGCAACTTTAGCTAGTTATATGTTTCCTGACATTAGTTTCCATGGACACGGCTGGATGGGCTCAATCCCCTGATAGGCTCGGTCTGGTATTATCTCTGCTAGGCCGGCCATGTTCATACGGTTGAAATTGAAACGGACTGGAATGGAATTGCCGCTCAAGATGCCACCGTTTTGTATAGCGACCATCTTGAAATTTAGTGATTCCAAGCATGTGTCTGTCTACGATATGCAGATCAAGACACAATCCTGAGCTTTCTGGCAATTGACAGAGATAACCAAGTCCTGATGAAGATTTTGAGGCTGCAAAAGATGTACAGGGGTCGAATTGAGATTATAGCTGGGAGAAGACAAACGTTTTAACAAATCCAAATCGCACAAGAATTGCGGGGTCCCAGTAGACTACAGGATTTCCCCGATCAAAGCCAATTCTACTGTTTCACAATGTAACCTCAGTGAGTGATCCCCAAAAAGCATTCTATCATTTCTATAAATTGTCCATGGAACATGCAGTCTAGTATCACAGCTGGCCAAGGCCACTGTCATAAGAACGGCGCTCTTGATAAACAGATCAATAAATCCTATCGCTTCAGGCTCACATTAGTTTTTTCAAGAGAGAATCCAACAACAGAAGCAGTCTGTCCTTTTAAAGGCGCTTGCTTTCAGGGTGTTAGGATGATAATGATGAGGATGAGGATCTCAAGTGCGTATATTTCTCACTTTAGCCACAATCGTTTCTGCTCATAGAGATTTCAACTACGACAAGCCCCTGCTCTTGGTTCTTCTTGTACTTATGGACACAACCAGTTGAAATTGTGTTCTTGTCCACACTCTTATAACGGACACAGCCAGTTCACAACCCCGAAAATCAACCTCCCATGATTTCCTATGACATTAAAATTGTAATTTTCATATGCAGAACATGTTTTGTCATTACAGATTGCTTGAAGCTAACAGATTTGCAAACCTAAATCAATCATGAACTACTAGGCACCCAAAAAGGACATATGATATCACTAATTGCATCCCAGCAATAATCCTCAGTTTCAGTAAAAGTATCTTCAGAAACAAAAACAATATGCTCATGTACATATCCAGCTGGTATCTTATATTACCTGCTAACAACTATGGTCAAATTTAATCCATGTCATCTGAACTCAGCAAAGAGATCTGCCAAAGGTTGTATGTGTTCGGATTTTGCCATGCAACTCCTTGAAATCGGCTAGTGCTTTTCAAGTTTCTTCTCCATGAGGAAGCTTCTCCACTTCTCTTACATTTCATTAGTTCCATAACCAAGTGTCCGGTCCAAATCTCTTCACAGCCCATAGCTACCATCTTCTTGCAGGCTCAGGTCATGAAGTCCAGCATCCAAATCTCTAGGGCCCATCATTCTATCGATCCTACCGCTCCTAAAGCCACCACCGTAATCCGCCCCTCTCTGTTTCCTGTTAAAACCAACTTGATTGCTACCTCCCGAACCAAATATCCCAGAATTTCTCAAATTCCTCTTCCTCACCGTCCTTCCAATATTCTTGCCCCCGTTCACCAGCCTCTCATTGCTTTCACCCCCATTCTTCGAATCCAAAGCGGATGATTTTAAAGCATCCCCTGAACTATACACATCTCTGCCCTTCATTCTACCTGTGAAACTCCTCCCATTTCGCCCATAACCAACCCTTTCTTCACCTAGTTCAACATCATTTTCACTTCCGGAGGTTGACCCGCCCACTTGATCATCCAACTGACTGCCCCCAATGACTCTTGGGTATGGTTTTCGACTCGCTCTCCTACTCGAGTATCTCTTATTCCTTCCATAGCCAACGCTCCGCTTCCCGACTACGCTAGCAATTTCAGATTCCAAATCCGATCCCTGACGAGAAAACTTCCTGTCTTTCTCATATCCACCGTGGTCTTCATCCAACTCACTCTCACTCTCGCCTCCGGAGCTCGAACCCTCAACTGAACCCTCCAATTCGGGAATTTTTCCATAGGGCTTCACACTATGCACGACACCCTTGGGGAAAAACCTGGCAGAGGGCAACCCATCGACGGTCTTAAACAGCTCTGGGCCGTCCTTCTCGGTCCACAGATCAAATCCACCAGGCTTCTGGAAACGGTCAGCCAAGACCTTCAGCTGCTCATCGGCGCTAACGGAGAAAAGGGTTGGGGCCCTCTCTACGGCCTCCCAGGGACGCTCGAGCTCGGATACGGCGGCCCTGAGCTCCGCCCGCTTGCGCATCTCGTAAATCTGGCGCTCACGGGTAAGTCGGGCCTTGAGGAGCTGCTTGGCCTTCTTTGCCTGCATCCGCTTCCACTGCCACTTGGAGACGCCGCCAGGATACGTCCTCGGGCCGCCTCCCATGCGGATGGGGGCGGGGCGGAGTGGGAAAGGGAGGACGTGGGTCTTCGGGGAGATGAAGAGTCGAGGGTGGGAGGGAGAGATCAGGGTTCTTGAGAAGGAAAGGTGGCTGTGGGGCTGAGGAAGAGCAGTTTGGAGGATCGACATTTTTGGGCGGAGAAGATGGTGGCAAGCTGTGGACAGTCCAGATCCAGAGCAGCGGCTGTGGCTCTGCTTTGTCGGCTAAGGGAAAAAAAAATTTTTTGATCTCATTCGGGTCGGGTCGGGTCGTCACCTTCCCTCTGAGTTCCTGCTTCTCTATTCAGTAAGTATAAGCTCGTTTCTTCCTTTGGGCTTTGTATTTGCATGCCTCTGGTCTATGCATCGACCCTATGTTGGACTCTGATTGACAAGTTTAGATGCAGAATGATGTGTGTATCGATTAATGTTTCTTGTCGAGGTTAGAGGGCCCTTTTGGCTACCGCTTGGATCTGGCCTTGCCCTGATGGAAGTCTAAAAATCAAACCGTTTTAGGTATCTGAATTCTTTCTTTTGTCAAAGCAGCAATTATTGCCTGGTCGTGACAACCAACGAAGTTTCCTCCCAATTTCCTTATCCCGACATCATCATCATCATAAAGTCTTTCAACTGCCATACGATTCTTCCTAGCAACACGTAAACTCTCACAATGTTTTATGTATAAAAACAGAGGAAATCGAAACTTCCGGCATTGACTTTAGTTCAGTCAAGAAAACCCGACTTCTCCTAATCTAACAAGTGAAAAGATATCCTTGCCCCTTCTAGATATGATGGGCACTCAGGTTTCCTTGCCCCTTCTAGATATGATGGGCACTCTTCATCAATTTGGACTTCTGCGCCTTCGAGCATATTTATATTCATACATTCGAGCGCGTGTATGTATATAGTGTGTGCGTATATAGATATAGCTTCTTCTCTGCAAATTCGTCTGTCCATCAGCCAAGAAACAGATCGAGAACAGACAAAATGAGCCTCCATAGCTGCATGACAAGGCCTGCTATGCTCATATTCTTCTTGGTCCTGATGTTGATCCCGGCTTTCTCCGAGAGAGCAGCGGTGGCCGTTGATGCGAGGACGTTGACATCGAGCTTCCCCTATCCACAGCAGCAGAACCAGGGCACTGATGGTACTCTGCGGACTCTGGATGGCCTCGGGATCATATGCAAGTGCTGCAGAGAGAGCATGATCGACTGCACGACTTCATGGACCGGTTCTTGTCCCAATAAGTTGCAGTGCCTCCCCTGGAAATTTAGTTGATCATGCGCTCTTCTTTCTTCCTTGCTTTCTTCTTCTTCTTTCATCTGCCATCTATGCGTATATTTGTATGTATACAAGTATATACACTGCTGGGACTATCTCCGTTTTGAGGCGTTTCTGTTCAAAGCAATGGCTGCAGATGTGACCTTGGACAGATGCTCGATTTCAGATACTTGCTCCACATTGGTAATGATCGGGCAGCTGTCCCGGGTTACCGCTCGTGGTGTGCAGCACGACATGTTTGTAATTAGACGTCTGGGGTTGAATGACGGTGTTTCGCCTTTTCACTTTCTTGAGGTCTCAAGTATCAGCTAGTAGTGAGAGTCATCTTCTCACAGCACGAGGCTCGTCTCAGAGGCAAAAAACAAAAAAAAAAACTCTGCAGATGAATCCAGTGAAGGATGACCGTAGATAGAAAGACAGGGATCCAGGAAGAAACCGGCTACCGTCAAGTTGTATTAAGTTAGAAGTTCGGGGAGCATTCGTGCGCGGCTCTGATCTCGGCCCAGTCAACGATTTCATGGACGTCCCCTGAAAAACTTGATAATTTCGCTCTACGTATAACATTTTCCGATTTTTTGGTTTTTTTTTTTATCTCTCAACTGCTTTTTGGGCCATGCATTTCTTCAAGTGGGAACGTGAAATCTGACCCGTCAAGCCGATAGAATTCAGCATCATCTGCAAAGTACGGTTGAAATTTGATATAGATAGGTGCTGGCTTTCGGCAGGTCGGCTGATTGATTGATTCCCGCAAATTTGACATCTTCTAGATGCCAATAGCTGTTGTCATGGGCATGACGACATTGACGAGGTTCCGTCTAGGTCTACACCCCCCGGGGCGTAAACCTAACAAATTGAGGCCCAACTTAGGCCCATGGGCCCCCGAAGGAAAACAAAAATAAAGCCGAAGCCCAACAAGCTCAGAGCGAAGTGTTTACAAATTACAGAGAGACGGCGAGAGAAGGTGGTACGCATATGGGTTTACATTAAAGGTAGGAAGGAAAACACGAGATTCGGTCGAACACGTATCAGAGAGTCCTGTTACAGTCGAGAATAGGGTTGTGCACAGAGAACCAAAGGACCGGATTAAACCGTGAACTAAATCGAACTAAATCTCAAAAAATTGGTTTGTTCTTAACTGATTCTCCTATAATGCGATTTTTTAAGATGAAACGGAACGTTTAGTTACTAAATTCAAACAGTTATATTAATTGATTCGAACGTTGAACCCTATTTTTTATTTAAAAAATATATTAAAATAAAATATAAATATACTATGAATATTTTAAAAAAATAAAAAATAGTAGATATATATTCTTTTATAGATATATAACTTATTTTCTATTATTTTATACTAAAATTTATTTTAAATGAGTTCACTAATATTAATCTTACATATTTAATTTATTTTTAATATTTTTTTAATTTTATATCTTCTTTTTGTTATTTTTATGCTTTTCTATTTTATACGATTTTTATTTAGTTTATATTCAATTTATTAATTTTTTTATTTTTTAAAAAGTATTCGAACCGTTTAACTGAACCATAAAACTAATTCAAAATAATTTAGTTCGATTATTATGCGATAGTTACGGTTTGAGGTATAGTATATGAACCGAGCCAATTTATGAGCAGCCATCATCAATAAGATAGCACGAGGATGATGAGCAATGGACCTATGATGGCATTATCGTATGGCCCGTGTACATAAGATTTTTTCTTTATTAAAAAAAACAATGATAGGTGTACAAATACCTATAGCTAATTGTGAGCTCTCGATCTGAAATTCATTTTTCCATTATATAAACAGTTAGAAAAATAATAGGTAGAGTTCGTAATGATACTGACGGAACGTCGAGATACAAGGTGACAGACCATGTGATTTTATTAGGATGGGTTGAATCAATTTAATTTTTCTAATGTGTGTGTATATATATATATATATATAATGACAAGGATCCGATGTGACAGAACATGTGTGAGGCCTAAGACTGGTAGGCCATGCGGCGATCCTCAGTGGTGAGCCTACGCAGCTGATCCCGTCACCGTGGACCCGGCCGGCGGTCCCCGCGTCGCGTCCTCACCTCCCTCCCCTGTTCTTGTGGACCCTCTACTCTCCCTGTTCTCTCATCGTCATCATCACACTCTTTGTTTTATTTCTCTTTTTTTTGGGGAAAACTTAATTATTATTATTTCTTCCGAAATAAATCTCAGATGCGTCAGCGACATTACGATATTTCTCGATGACCACTAACTCGAGAAATTGACGATCCATGCGTGATCTTATCTGACAGCCATTCTGGGAGCTGTAATTGTTATTTTCATGCAAGCCAATTTGGTATTTTGAGGCCGAAGCTAATTTAAGCTAATAAATTTGAGATTTTATTCCCGCCAAGTGGATAGTGTGTGCCACTTTATTTTTCTAGTAGTCAATCGAACATGATCTTGATCTTATCTGGATGATATAAGAAAGATGAGCAGATTAGATATTAACTAGATAATTGTTTGAGATATTTTTTTTAGTAGTTAAAACTTAAAGAGTAATCCACTTAAATTTGGTTCAATAATTGATACCACATTGAGTGGATCCGGTCCAATTCTGCAACCAAGTTGCTGGTGCATAAATGTCACACAGCAAATGTTCCTCGAGTGACCACAACCGTGATAGAGCGAGAAGACGACCATCCAATGTCGGGCCCGACAGGATAAAGGGATAAGGTCAAAAAGCCTCATGTCCCTTCTCCTCTGACCCGCAGCAGTACTTTGTTTCACAGTAAACCTGGGCCTGTTTCTGCTTCGCTATTTCCTCCGTTCGACAACGTAACTTGTCCTTGATGCCGATTACTCCCTTTTCAAAGAGATCGATAGCTCCATGCAAAAAAAAAAAAAAGCTGAAATAATTCATGTCTTCTTCCTGTTTTTGGGCCACGTTGCAAGGGAAATCGTTTGCCAAACCGAACTCGCTTAGGACTAGCCAACGGATCAAACCGAACTCAAAGATCGAGGCCGGACATCAATCTTCGACAAACATCGCCATATACTTCCATGGCATGTAGATTCGACCATGAGCACGTGTTTTTCTCATGAGCAAGCTCCGGGTTTAGAGGTGGGTTTGACACAGCTCAATTACTATATTATTTATAAACTTGTCACACATTTAATATTTATTAGTGAAATTTTTTATATTATTTTATTATTTATTAAAAAACTTTCGAATAATATAAATATTGATTGGATAACAACAAAGTTTTTTTGTGTATTAAGAGTAAATGAAAAATAATAATAATAATAAATAACTCATTATTTTTTACCGATTAAGAGGGAAAAGGTTGAAAGGGGAATGAGGCAGGTGAGCGAAGGGATTGAGAGGGTGATTATTATCCAGTAAGGGATGACTCGCGGCGGTAAAAGATTGGGGCCGCCCGACCTGGACGTTAGATCCGTGCACGTGGCGCCAATCTGTTAGCCCGATCGACAGGTAGAGCGCCACTTAAACGGAAACCGAAAAACACTTGGAGGATGAGAGAGAGAGAGAGGGACAGAGAGACAGAGACACAGAGGAGGGGAAGCGAAGCTCGTCGGTCGGTCAGAGTGCAGAGCGATAAAAATACAGTCTTTTCTCCTCCTCCACGCTGATTCTCTCACCGCCCTCTCCTCTATAAATAACAGAGCCGAAGAGGTCGAGATTTTCCGTCAGGAAGAGGGTGACTTTCGTATGTATTTGGTATAGAAAAAGGGATTTCAGGGGTGGGGGCAGCGACGGTTTCGGTTTTTGCTCTTGCCATCGGAGTCCGATCTTCACGTGTCTCTCTTCCCCACCACCATCTTCTCTCTCTCTCTCTCTCTCTCTCTGGGTCGAGGGTGTTTCGTTTCGGTTTTGCTTTCTCCTCCTCCTCCTCCTCCTCCCCCTGCTCTCTGCCTTCCTTCCCTTGTTCTTGTTTTCTTTCGTGCTTTTTGGTTTCTTCTGCGAGAAATCCCGCTATCCTCTCACTTTCAGGGGCCTCCACCTCCATTGACGCTGCTGCTTGTTGCATATATACACGCCTATCGAGCACGGGCCTTGTTATCTCTTAGGAGATTGGAAGTGGGTTGTTTAGACAGAGTTTGTTCGATTCCATTTGAGAAAAAGCGAGAAGAAATGGAGGGAGGGAAGCAGGTGAGGTCATCGTCTTCCTCTTCGTCGTTGGCTTCGGAGCTGTTCGGCTCCAGAGAAACCTATCCTCCCACCTCTTCTTCTACGGGTATCTTTGGGTCAATCTTCGGGCCTCCATCTAACTCTAAGGTAATGATTGCCCTGTTCCTCTCTCCGCACTCTGTTTTTTGATTTAGATTTTGTTCTGTTGTTACTGTGGGAGCTGTTCTTTAATATTTGAATTTCGTTACGTCCTTCCCCGTTCTTTTCGTTTCGGTTTTACTTAAATTTTCATGTCAGTGAATAGCAACAGCGGTTTAAAACCAATAGCTCTGAGTGATATAAATTTGTTGATGCATCTACTCAAGATCAATTGTATTGTGGCCTGAAGGGTTTTATCTTGTTGGCACAGAGTCTTATGTGGACATAAGAAAGAAGTTGCCTTCTTTATCATCTGATATTTGTCTTAGCTTTTCTTTAATTTTTTTTAAGTTGCAAGTTTTTATGTTTTGCAGCCTCAAAGATTCCTTTGTTCGATGTCTGATCAGGTTGTAGGAAAAGAGTTTCTGTGCTCGGGGAGCGAAAAGAAACGTGAATTCTCATCCAAGCCTCGGAGCAACAGATCTGGGACTGCACATGGTACTTCTTCTTCTTCATGTTGTCTCCACACGATCAATTGAATATCTTGGTTCATGTTAGTGTAGTCACGACCTAATAATTTAGGGCAGTTACTGTTTGCTGACTGAGTTTGGGCTAATCGCCTGGCTTTATTGTAATGAACTGTTTAAACGTGTTCATACGTGTACTCTTGATATGTTAATCTCTCGAGCATAGGTTTAATTGCTAAGTCAATTTATTCTAGGTTCTTTTATTTCTTGATGCCAAGGGTTCTCGAGAAGAGGACTAATCAAATGCTGGAATAGAAAATAGCTTATTGAGAAATCTGACAAGAACTATTAATTCTCTACTTTGCAAAGCTGTAATCCTGGTATTTTCAGACGATGCGATAAAGAGTGGAGATGGGGGAAGTCAGACCCCACAGGACAGAGAGATGAGCTCCATTTATCAAGATCAGAGAGTACAACCGTGTCACCTGAGTTCTTCAATTTACTATGGAGGTCAAGAGAACTACTCTCATCCCCAGAACACCCAGGGCTCAAGTATAAACTCGGTGGTGGGTTAATCCCTGATCAGTATGCTGGTTTGGATTCTTTCTTTTTGGTTATTGGCGCCTGATGGGTTCAATTGGTATCAATTTTTCTTAAGACACAAATTGAATGAAATCATACTATGAGAAACCGCATGATTTTCAAGTGGAGACATCCCTTTAGAAAATTTTGTATCATGCATCTTCTGAATTAGATCCTTTTAGTATCACTTGAAGTAAGCGAGCTAGAAAAAATATTCCTCAAACATACATATTACCCTGGTAATGATGAAAAGCTTACATGACTTAATTCACATGCTAAATGATTTTGAATAAGCCGTTCACACGAGTGGAGCTCCAATCATCAAATGATAACAGTTCATCTTAGTCAGGGTTTCTGCTTAGATCTGTTTTCCTTGCAGTTTAAGAAAGATTCAGGAGAAGATGACTCAGGGGCTGCATCGAGAGGAAACTGGTGGCAAGGTAGAACCAACAGTTGTTCTCCTCTATATAAATTCAGTTTGAAGGGCCTGTCGACTGAAGTCATTTTCTCTCGACTTGCTTTCATTTTATGCAGGGTCCCTCTATTACTGAAGTTTCACCTATCATGGCTCATAGTTTATGAGGTAAGGTCTGCTTTTCCCTTTCGTTTCCCATTTGTCTAGAGTTCAAATTTGCCTCTACTTTTCATTGACAGTACTAATTTCATGGATGGCTTTGACATGTTCCTAGTAATGAAGTCGTTGAATTGGGTTAATAGTGTTAATTACCTGTTAAAGGGAACTATTATTTTTCAATTTGAGTAATCATGCAGCTGTTTTTCTGTAATGTTCTCGAAGAGCTATTGATACGATGTTTTTCTTTCTTTGATTCTGCTTCAAATTTATGATTTGTATGATGTATTGTCATTAATTGCGATTCAAGTTTTGTGAACATTTCTTTGGTTTCTAGATATTTGTTGGTCTTGACTTTTCATGCCGTCTTTACATGGTTGGATGACTGTGCAGGTACATAGCAGGGTAGATAACGGGTTTTAGCTTCTTATTCTGCGCAAGTAAGATAGAGACGGTCAGCGTTGTTTGGTTCCTCACATGCTAACAACAAAGTCGTCACACGAAACTTGGGAGTTTCGTCCCAGCCTTAATATGCATCTTTTACTTTTGCCATATTTAAGTATTCGTCAAGCGTTTGGCTTTTTGTTCTGGAGCTGTAAATTATGTTTGGGTTTAGCGTAAGGGAGACTTCATCTTCCACCACAATTTATAGTGTGTGGTCGGGACGCTGTCACCTTCGTTAGTATGAACCTTGTAGTAGTTTCCGGTGATTTCAGACTTCTGTAAATCGATGACAGTAAGTAAAGATATGTTGGTGTATGCTGTTTTGTCTTCACCCTTTTCTGAGATTCATTGAATGTCTGAGCTTGATTTCACAAGAAGTATGTTTTTTTAAGTCGTGGGCGAGATTCACTGGGGCACGCAAGTGGCTCGAGAACCGGACAGCTAATCTGCTTTGAGGGGCCGAGTGGCTTCGAATTGTCCAATCGTCTTTATATATCCGAAGTGAATGATCCATAGATCAAAAGCAAACCCGAGTCCTATCCTTATCCGTGACGCTATGTGGGGCACTCTGCTTTTTTATCCCGTTGACAGTTGAACACCCGTTATCAAGTCATGGTCGTTAAAGCATCAATGAGGACAAATGATTCAAAGCCGCATCTTGATGTCACTGGGCCATTTGGGATTATTCCGTGATGCGTATTTTCATCTTTTTGGAGATGAAACGACAGAAGGTCGTTGTCGTATCAACGTCGGTTACTGATGTTCTGTTCGTTTTTGTTCAGTTTGACTGGGAAGCATCTTGGAGTTGTATGAGATTCCTATTCTCTCTCTCCAGCAGCTTCTGCTGGTGACAGCTACGCAACCGAAAGTATTCAACAAGATTAAAGCTTGAAAGTGATCTATTTATTTATTTTATATATAATCTTACAAAGAAGGAAGGCAACACAGATTTTCCTGTTTTACTGCAGATAAGTTCGTAGCTTTTGCTTGCTTTTATTTCGGGTACAAGACAAGCATAGGACAGAGAAAAGTCACCAGTAAGTCATATTGCTTCCGTGGCCTTCAGTCGATACGGGTGGTGTCTGATTCAGGGCAGGGTGTAATCTGCAAAGCAATGGCAGAAATGGTTTCGGTCAGGAGACTGATGGATTCAAACTTTAATATCAAAAAGCTAGAGAAGATGATGTACCAGAAGGTAGGTCTCAAAATGGTTCCATTCATTATGTCAGTCATGATATTTATTTGTAATTGATGTGATTTCGGTTCAGAATGGTTTGAGCTTGGAGGGGGCTTATGTTTGTAGGATAATGTACCTCCACACTTGTAACCAACAGGGCGGTTTGCGATGTTGCAGCGCTTGGGAATGGTGATGGCTATCTCGGCCTTGATCCCGGAGGCTTTGGCCATGTCGGAGAGCATCACAGCGCAGAGGCAGCTCGGGTTCTGCCCGATGCTTCTCACCTGTGCACAGCAGCTGTCTGAGACAGCAGCCTTCGCATCCTGTGCTGCCATTGCACAAGGAGCCAGTTTCATGGCCTCCTGGTCAGGGGACGTTTTCCCACAAGCACCGGCTGCCTCAGAGGTTCCAAGCCCCGCAGCGATGACTAGAACCAGTGCCAGGAGGCTAGCGAACCTGTAACTGGTAGACTCCATTTTCAATGCAGAATAAGTAGAGCTAAAGCTTTTGTATGTATTTCTCTAGATTCAAACACTTGAATGTACCAAAAACCTCCAGACTGGAAGGGCTTTTTATAGGGCAGAAAAGAGAAATGAAAGGTGCTTCATGCAATGATCCCACTTAGCCGAAAATGGAGCAACCACTTGAAAATGGGAGCACTCACTTTGGCAGTGTTAGATATGTGGAGCACTAACATTTCACCCCTGTTTCAATTATGGTTTCTTTCAGACATTGCACCTAAGTATGATCATCGGACTGCTAAGCCTAAGCAGAAACTGCACCGGTATCATCTTAATCCAATTTGGATGTCAAGAAAGATACCGGATCATCTGCGGAGGACACGCATCTGTTGAATTGAAACATGGTCAATTTAACACGTTATCACAGCATTGATGTAGTTTCATCCGTACGCATCACCAAGTCTGCATCGTCCAATTTTTTTTTTTTCTCTTTCTATGGGTGTAGCCGACAGACTACAATTGAATTCTAGAACTTCCCGTCGTCACTGAGTTTGGATGAAGGCTCACCTTCGTCCAATGATGCTGCTAATTTGTGGAGAACGTGTAATCAAACTTTTGAGAGCCCAACTACTCCAAAGCACCGTCCGACATAAACAAACAGATCGAATTCCATTAACTTTAAGAGGGTTCGCACAAGTAGTTAAGCTGAAGCCCTGCTCAAATTTGAATCTAGCGGGTTGCAGGCTCAGTTCCTGCACGACTTGAAGCCCATCTGGTTTCATGAGCACGCATACAAGTAAAAGACAGATTTCAACTGTGTTTCAATCAACGATGTTCAAAGTTGATTTAAGATCACATTCAAGTCCTATGATGTGGTTTATGTATTTCTTACGACCTACGAGTAAGTTGTAGTGAAATTCTTCAGTCTTTTAACAGAACGTACTACTGAAGTGGCAGCTGCAACGATTATATTTCCACCAAGACTAGTCGGCATTTCAAGCGTAGCTAAGCAAAGTTCAGAGATTGATATCAATAACTAGCTTTGATTCTACTCAAGTAGAGGCTTAACAATTCTTTCCTGAAAGAACAATTGATCCACGGGTTCTTTGTTGCTCCTGTCTTTGATTGCTGACGAGTACATTCAACTGGCTGAGATCACCAGCACTTGAAATGTACAAAAAACAAAGCATTCAGCTCAACTAATTTTGGCTTTCTCTCGTTGAATATCAACTGAGTACCTCCTGCAATCTCCGGTTCAGCAATCACTCTTCCACGGCCAATTCCGCTTGACTCGATTTCCTTAAACCTCCTGCAAGTTTGTATTCTCTCCCATATTGAGCTGCCGATGCTTCTAGAGTCATTCTGGAAGATGAGGACCCCAACTTCTCAGCTAGATTCTTAAGCTCTTTTCCTTTTCCATCAGTGCCGAAATAATCACTTAGAGCCCTCTTGACATTGACCTTGGCATTGATAGTAAACGGCGAGCACTGATCACCCTTGACTGGACTAAACATGCGTGTAGGTGAGAAACTTGGAGTCGTGAAAGCTGTCTTATATGGAGTGCTCGATGAAGGTGCTGAGAGTGGGATCATAGCGCTGCTCTTCTTATGATCCATGATACCGAGATAACTATTTTTTGATGGCAACTTGTCTGGTTGCTTGGTTAGGCTGTTCACGTAGAAAACATCATCGATACGAGCCATGATATTGAATGCTAAGCTCTCCAACACTCTCGAATAGCTTTCCAAGATGGCTTTTCCGACATCCTAAAGGCAAGATTGTATATTTGATTAGTCTCCAAATAATTTGATTAGAAAAAGAAAGCAGGCAATCTTTCTATGAGAATAAGATCTATCAGTGTATTGCAAATGATGTATGTTTTGCAGTAGAACAAGAGAAAACATGACAAGCAGGAAAATATATTATGATCTCTGGAATCAGAAATTGCTTGGAATTCATAGGACTGACCTTGTTGAACTGGAGTTTGTACATGTCAAGAGTTGTCTGTGGAAGACCTGGGAACCGCTGCTTCAAGCAATGCAAGAGGCCTTCAGCCCGATCAGCGAGCAACTCCCTCTTGTCAGAATCGACCATTAGCTCTTTCATCAAGTCCCACGATGACTTAGAACTTGATCTTGTATGCTTACTGTTCATAGGCTTTGTGCTGGTTCTGTTCCGCCATATAAATATTGAGGCCTCAACCCTGTTTGCGATCTCTATTGCCTGGTGCTCCGAGGACAAGTCAAGCCAGTCGAGCAGCTGATCAGGGAAAAATTGGTCTGACATAATGTTACGGTACATGGTGTCTCCCAGACTAGTTCGTGCATTCTGAGACCAAGTCAAGTCATATACATTAACCAACCATCTGGCCCATGGACTCTATTGAATGTCTAATTTATTCTTGGAGTACTTTGTGATACGTACCTTTGGAAGGGCACTCAAATAGGATTCGGGGACTTCCATCTCTGCTAAAGCAATGGCATTTATTGCCATGGCAGCCTTGAAGATCTGATTTGTGCGTTCACGTTTGTTCTGCAAGTTCCTCCAAAAATCTTCACTCAGACCATCAGGAGGAACCCGAGGAATGGGAAGCCACCATTTCTCTTCCTGGCGTAGGCCTTCCCGGGAAGAGGACGTTCCATCGACCTCTGGGGCTAAAATCCCTTGATCTACATACCAGAATTCTGTGTCCTCAAAACTGTCTAATATCTCCTGCAATCACAAGTTTGATACTTCAAATATTCTGGCAGATTCAAATTTGGTATAAGAGGTAATGGTCCGAGAAGTCTCACGAGAAGCATGTTATCTAGCTTCCGGAGTGCAGGGAGATTGATGTAAACATCTGATCTGGGTCTGCAAGTCATGACCTGAGCAATGATTAGAGAAGTTTTAATGTGAACAGAGTTGTCGAGCTGGTAATATAGAATACACTGGAAAAGGCAATTCAATGAAGTGAACCATTGATTCATCTACGTCCTAACACTTAATTTAGATGAAGCATGTGTAGGTCTGAGACTGAAGCCATAATTTGGCTTACCTCGAGCTTGCTCCCATCAGAGAACGTCTGCAAAGAAGGTTCCAACTCGACAATGTGATCAGTGACGCTGAGAAGACACTCCATCTCTCTTCTCCACATGGCTTTCTTCTCCAGGGGTGTGCGTTCCAGACGCCAGAGTTGGCCAAAGAGGGTTGCTAGATCATTGGAATGAAGCAAATAAGCACGACTGCACAGACTTAACTCTGATGGACCCCCAAATGAAATAGTAAATGAAGAGGTGAATAATGTACCAACCACAAAGATTAGTGATGGCATTTGAAATGGTAAGGGCAGTGCTGACCCCATTTCCGCATCCCGACATGTCCTCCCCGAGAAGCAACTTCGAGAGCCTCTCCTTCATCATCTCCATCTCTGCAACCATTCTCATCATGATTACCCGATTGATTTAAGTTACAATGCCTTAACATTACCACGTGTTTATATATGTGAATCGTACGACATGTTCTAATCCAGTATTCATAGCAAAGGAGCCCATTCTTGTGTCAAAGGACTTCGAAGGAGCAGAACACTACCTGACATTGTAGACCCTTTATTCTCCAATATTTTCTCAGCCGAATGTGGTTCCTTCTCCGCACGTTCACCACCATTATTACTGGTAAAATCCAGTGGTTCTATTCCGTTCAAGCTCCAGAACGCTGGAGAAGCCGAAGAAGATTCCTCAGAGCTGCCGTCACTTTCTCTTCTCATTATGCCTGGTTCTGAGGAGCTCAAGACAGCAGGACACATCTCTTCTTCAAGAAAAGAGGATGAAGAACAAGATGAGGCAGAAACAACATAGTTGTTGTTCACCATGCCACTATATTGATGTCCCGTGAGACAGGTGCTTTCAGAAAAGCGAGAAGTGAAGTGCAGCTTTCGGAACGATCTCGATACCCATAAGCTCAACGTCAGGAAGCGGTTGAAGTAATCGGAATAACTTCTGATGTTCACTTTAATATCTTGAGGGGCGCTGTGCTGCTGAGTCTGCTCTTCGTCCTGAGTGTGAGTGGAAGAGGAAGCCATGATGGGGCCGAGAACATGTCTCCTGTGGAAGAGGAAGCAACGGAGAGAATGTTCGGAGTCCTCGTTCAGAGGATTTGGTATTTATGGAAGCTGAGAGGGAGAGCGAGGCCTAAGCTTGAAAAAAAAAAAAAAAAACGACACAGGACTATGAACTTTCTGCAAACAGGAGCACGTCCGGTCCCGGTTCCATTCGAGAACGTTGTTCCTATACTGCCATTTTTCAACCCTTCAAGCGGACAACTTCATTGCACTTTCAAAAATGTCACTTACTTTTCATCTTGAATCTACCCGGAAATCTAAGTAGTTCTTGTTGATCACATTTTGAAATTTGCAGAACTTATAGTCATATGAAGTCATAAAATATTAGAAAATGTCAAAATATTGACGAGGGATGAGGAAAATTGCACCTTCTCGATGCCAGCAAATTCAAGAAACTATTCCAAACAAACAATATTCCATTAAACCACTCATTTGCTCGAATATGAACCTATCAATGATGAGAGGGCTTCATTGGGTAGAGCTAAATTAAAGAGAGAGAGAGACTCATCATCGAGTCAATTTGGAGTGGTGTAGATAAATCTCATAGCCATTGTTCAATTGACAGACTTGTCAAGAAGGCGATCCTAATCAAGACTCGTAGACAAATGAAACCGATAAAGTGTTTCCGACATTCAATTTCTTTGACATAAAACACAGATTAAGGTCAGGAAAGGGGGCATGCTTGGATTGGTTTTCAAAGGGAGCCGCCGCCCCGAACATGTCATTGAGACGAGGGAAGGTTTCTGTAATGACGTATTTGGCATTGACAGTTTTCACGGAGAACAGTCCCGGAGGAGCCTTTGTCCCGTTCCCCCACTGTCTCACTTTTCCACTTTTCCGCTCTCTCTCACTCCCCGGGGAAAGGTTTTCCCTTTTGAAATTCAAACTTTCGTATTCGAAGAGTCAATTTGGCAATGTCGAAGAGGAAGGATTCTTTAGGTTGCAAAGTGCAGACAACCAGAAAACATCAAACCACAGTCCGCCCGCTGCCTTTCACATGCAATTAAATTATTGACTCAACTGCAATCAATATCAGAGGCTCCCCCTCAGCAGCAGCTTATGTCATCTTTCCTTCGCCTCGATTTTCATTGCTGTAGAGTTTTCAAAACAACGTGGGAAGCTATTACCTTCTGGTACAAACTGTTAACATTCCGTAGACCACTTCGGGCTCGATCTGAAGGGCACTAGATGACAATCGTCCAAAAGATCGCGAACGTGATACGGTCGCAGATGATTTATCAAATCCGTGGACCGAGAAAAGATCGTGAGTGCGCTGCCGGGGATATGATGAAGAATCCTATCACCATTGGAAGTGTGCTGCCAATTTCCTGAAATCCGACTGTTTCCGTCTCTGATCCTTCTGTGAATGTCGACTGCAAGATCGGATCCTCGAAATCATCCGAGCACTTCTGCTGGGCTGGTTGCGTCGTTGAGATGTATTTCAAAAAAGTGTTGATTAATGCAATAACATGGCTCTTGACTCGAAGTTAAAAAGGACTACAAATTTGATTTATCCCCCTTCCAGACCTACTACGTGGCTGGCTTAATGTGAGCATGAATTTCATCTGCTTCTGGGCCTCAGGCCCACTACGTCGCAGTAAGGAGGCCCACCAGAAACGCCAACGATGGGCCCATCGAGCTGGGGAAGAGGTGCCTGTCTCCGGTTCTAAAGGGACGAGTGCCTTCCATTATCATGCCCCAAACTTTCAGTTTCTAGCAGGTTTATGAAGAATTTTCTATTGGGTAATGAGATCTCATCAAATAAGGAGTTTATCATCCCTAAAGAGAGAGTAAGAGAAAGATGAACTAAAGGAAGCTGGGAAATTTAAAAGATTGATTATTAAATCTCTTAATTTTAAGCTAATGTCAAATATTATCTCTGTCATATTGATGGGCAATCGGGCTTCTAGACAAACGTAGCCGCCAGTGGGTCCAAACCTATTGATTTTTTTCTTCTGCCTCCCAAAGTTGACTAGTAAACAAAGTTTGAAAGTTTGACCTTTGATCTTTGAACCACCAACTTGAAGAAAGATCTTGACCAGACGAGCACTGGCTTAATCGCCATCACACTTAATACTCCTCACAACAAATTGAAGAACTCAACCACCAGTTCGAAGCCACTGCAACGATCTCGCTCCTAATCCTCTTGATCGGTTCGATTATTCGCCATGGCTGACGAGGAAGTGAAGCTGTATGGGATGTGGGGAAGCATGTTCAGCAAGAGAGTGGAGATGGCCTTGAAGCTTAAGGGAGTTCCATATCAGTATATTGAAGAAGATCTCCCCAACAAGAGCGCCGATCTCCTCAAGTACAACCCGATTCACAAGAAGGTCCCCGTCCTGGTCCACTGTGACAAGCCCATCGCAGGTCAACCTATCCTATCATCGATACCTTTATACAATTATGATTGAAGTAGTGGACTGTTAATTGTTGATTGTCACATTCATACACTGCTGATGATTTCTTTTCCCACGATTCCAGAGTCCCATGTGATACTCGAGTACATAGATGAGACATGGAAGACGGCTTGCCCTCTCTTGCCCCAGGACCCATATGAGAGAGCCATGGCCCGTTTCTGGGCTAGGTTCATCGATGAGAAGGTAAACACTGATTTGAGGTCATAGGCTCTCCTTCTATATCGCCACGGAATATGGAAAAGGATGATCATTCATGAATTGGTAAAAAGAGCATGGGAAATTATATGCGCTAGCTGTTGCCATTGACTCGCATCGATATGTTTGGTAATATCGGCTGGAGACCGATCGGAGCAAACTGTTGACATGTCAGAGTGTTTCCGGTTTATTTGTTCTAGTGCTTGCCCTCCTCGTGGGGAGCCGCTTGCAGTGAAGGAGAGGAGAGGAAGAAGTTCACGGATGAAGTGCACGGCCTCCTCAAGATGCTCGAAGAGCAGCTCCAGCACAAGAAGTTCTTCGGAGGGGAGAGCATCGGATTCCTGGACATCTGCGCCAGCTTCATCGCTTACTGGGTCCCCGTGAAGCAGGAAGTCATCGGCGCCGAGTTCCTCACGGAGAGCAAGTTCCCAACCCTGTGGAAATGGGCCGAGGAGTTCAAGGGATGCCCCGTGATCAAGGAGACTCTGCCAGATAAAGCAAGACTGATCGCCAGTTTGATAGTCTATCTGGAGAGCATGAAGGCCTCCAAGTAGGCAAACAGTATACCTGTTCTAGACTCTGTTTTTGGCTCGAACATCGGTCCGAGTCTGTAGTACCCAACACGGTGGATTGATGCTGGCATCTCTCTACCTTTAAAATAAAATTTTAAAATCAAGTCTCTCAAATACAGAAATTTTACGATTGACTTAGAATATCTGAGACTGGTGGAGGTATGGCAATGCGTTAGCTTGCTGCATTGGGCCTCCACTTTCACGATCACAATCCTACATCGCTTTAATCTCTTGGAGAAAATTTTAGTAGGTCAAAGAACATTTAACTAAAAAATATATTTTTATTCAGTGATATTATCTCACTTTAATTCTAATAATAGTTATCTTTAATGTGAGACCAACACCTTCATCATCCAATTCAAAGTTGTGATTTATTTCTAATGATTTTAAAAATTGCAATCCGAAATAATTTTATCCACGCATAAAAATTCAAAGATAACAAAGATATAAGTGATAAAATCAATATCGTTAAAAATATTATTATCTCATAAATAAAAAAATATAATGTTTCTAACCACATAATTTTCTTGGTATAATGCGTCACTAGTTAATAATAAAATGGAGTACAATAAATGTATTTGTTTTTAAAAACTATGGTCTTCCGTACTATTATACATTTAATCACACCTAATCAAGTTGAAATTATAAGTATTCCATACTCTCTTACGTGAGCTGATAATCGGCGTTTGACCTTTCACGCCTTTGACCCACCAACTCCAAGAAAAAAAAAATCAAGTGGACAACTCAACCGGGCAGAGACTGGCTTGCTGGCGAAGCAAATGGGTCGCTAAATTGAAGACCTTAACCACCGACTGAAGTCGCCTCAGAAATTTTCTGCATCCACAGAGCGCATAATCTTCCGGATCGGTTCGGTTGTTCGCTATGGCTGACGAGGAAGTGAAGGTGTATGGGGTGTGGGGAAGCCCATTCAGCTGGAGAGTGGAGATGGCACTGAAGCTCAAGGGAGTTCCATATCAGTACTTTGAAGAAGATCTCGCCAACAAGAGCGCTGATCTCCTCAAGTACAACCCGATTCACAAGAAGATCCCCGTCCTGGTCCACCGTGGGAAGCCCATCGCGGGTAAACTTAACCTCTTATCCATATCATTCATTTTATGATCATGGTCAAACTAAAAGCAATGCATTCTTGATGTTTAATTTGTTACATATATACGTACCTAGGCTGATGGTTTCATTTTTCCCCAATTCCAGAGTCTCAGGTGATACTCGAGTACATAGACGAGACATGGAAGACGGCATACCCTCTCTTGCCCCAGGATCCATACGAAAGAGCCGTGGCTCGTTTCTGGGCTAGGTTCATAGATGAGAAGGTAAACACACCGATTTCTTGTTCATTTCTCTGAACTTATAGGGTTATAGGCTCTCTTTCTGTATTGCCTCGGTACGAGGTAGATGTTACCGGTAACTCGGGATTAATTCTGTTGGTAATGACGGCGTTTCTCGGAGACAGGTCGGAGCAAACCCTTGACATGCAGTTGTTTCTGTTATTTGTTTTAGTGCTTGCCTTCCTCGTGGAAAGCTGCTTGGAGCAAAGCGGAGGAGAGGGAGGAGCTGATGGAGGAAGCGCACAGTCACCTCAAGTTGCTCGAGGAGCAGCTCCAGGAGAAGAGATTCTTCGGAGGGGAGAGCGTCGGATTCTTGGACATCTGCGGCAACTACGTAGCCTACTGGATCATCATCATCCAGGAGGCAGCGGGTGCCAACTTGTTCACCGAGAGCGAGTTCCCGAACCTGTGGAAATGGGCCGAGGAGTTCCAGGGATGCCCCGGGATCAAAGAGAACCTGCCAGAGAAGGACTTGCTGTTAGGCCGTTTCAGAGCCCGTTTCGGGACTTTGAGTCCTTCCAAGTAGGCAACAGGATGCCTTTCTCTCTAATGTGTCATTGGCCGAGACATCGGTCTGCTATCCATCGTCGCTTCGGTTGTTGAGGTTCCGAGTAGTTCTCGTGGATCTGTCTGGAGTCTCCTATTAGTGGGTCGTATGGGGTCTCATGTATCTATCCACCTGCAAGTTGAATCCTAATGTGGAAAATAAAGCCGAAGTTGTGGGTCTAATGATATCCGATTCTGGATTCAATAAGTCGGCCTCTTCTAATAAGTTCCCGTCCATATGCCGCATCTCGATGGGTTCACCGAGCAAGTCATCCGCACGGTCCATACCTCTTTGCTTCTGCAGCCACAGATCAGGGCTTTTGCCCAGCTTAGTCAATACCGTGTATACGACATTAGGGGACCTCAACTTCGGATGAAATCACCGGCAGATGTTTGGACTGGACTTCCAGGCCTAACACATATAGCCGAAGAAAGATAACGCAATAATTCTTGCACGATTCCTTGTTCTGATTCGACACCAAGTCCGCTGAGTCGACCGTGTGAAACGAAAGCACCTTCATCGACGAAGCTCCAAATTACGGGCCAACAGCTACGTGGAACTCTCACCGAGACAAGACGGGGGAGGCGGAGTGAAGCCTGTTCCGGAGCCTGCCCTTCGGACCAGAAGCCCGACACGAGCGAAGGCCTTTCGGGAAGAGGATTGGGCCCATTGCTTTGTTCCAGGAGAGACGAGCCGACAGCAGCCACAACGATGGTACCTCCCCCACAAGGACCTGAGATGACACCGCAACACGTGGATATGATTCTGTACGTCCGATATCTAATAGAGGGAACTTCAGGGTTGAGGCACTCGTCGTGGGTCCCCCCTTGCGGCTTTGAGGTTATGCGACCGGGGGGGAGTTTCTTGGTCACTAGTTTGCTCCATGCATTGCGGACATGGTCCGATACACACTACACGACATCGATAATGAAGGTAAACGACAACCTTGAGGACACAAAAAGTAAAGCCAATTACTTCTTTCTTCCGTCTCCGCTAATCAAGGAGACATGCTCTCTCCTCTAATTTCCCCTCCTCATCATTTCCTCCTGCGTGCAAATTTCCCCTGAGAATTAATTATTCGATATGTAATACTACACTTTTTAAGATTCATATGGCAGTAATTAGGTAATTCTTTTGACCACCGCGAAGGACTTCATCAGGGATACTTTCGAGTTACTCCAATAATCATTTTCCCTACTCTTTTTTTTTTATGAGTAAAAGGCAGCACAGGTAATAATAACTTTATCGCTTACCACTATGTAATATTTGGATATTCGTATTTAATTGTGAATATATCAAGCCAGTTGAAAAATTAATGCGTTCTCCGAGATTTACACCAAAGAGTAAACTTGTCAAAAATGGCACGGTCTACACACAATACAAAAAAAACGATGACTGAACCAGTATTTTCGAGCTGTTAAATAATATTAGACCTTTCGCAAGGCTAAAAAAATTTGTGCTTACCCAAAAATATATATAAAAAGATATTTATAATAAAAATAAAATTATTATAAAATTTTAAAAATAATATTGGTTAAAATACATTAAGCTTAATAAGATTACAATGAAAAAAATATTTATTTATTTATTGTGGTTATCGTGAAAATGAAATGGGGCAATATCTTTTTGGTATAAACTGTCAATATCCAATTAAATTTTATTCAACTGACTAATTCAAATCGACTCATTTAAGGGTTAAGAATTCCTCGCCGCATACCTGACTTTTAACCCCACCGAACAAAGAAGCGGACAAACTGTTGGCCATGGAAGCTGGCCTACCCGCCAAGAAAAAGTAGACCCGTGAAAGTGGGGAGGAAAAAAAAGAGAGAGAGAGAGGGAGAGACAGCTTAAAAGAGAGAATATGATGACTAATTGGAGACACTCCTCGATGCCCACACCACTCTTTTTATGGTCATATACCAATAACAATAATAAATTCCACGAATTCTCGAATATCTGATGTATGTCAATCAGGGCATATGATGCGATAAGTGCAAGCCGGCATTAAATTTCATTTCATGCCGTGGGCTTTGCTCAATGGAACACCTAATATTGAAACATTATTATGGTAATGACACTCATGCGCCTAGATCACGCCTGTCCTTCCTTAAGATAATCATGGATGTTAACAGATGCAGTCGGAGGTCATACGATGAACGGGGAATGAATAATATATATTTATATGTGATAGCGATACCGTTAATGACGATCAAATTCGGGGTTGCTGGACTCTTTTTGGTCGACAGCTAATGACAGAAGTGTACTCAACTCGGACAGCGAGAGAACGCTTTAGAGGGGAATGTGGGTGCCACGAATGCGCAGCGAAGAAATGTCAGTGCGGATTGAATCGTAAGAGAGGTGGGCGTGGTTTACGCCGACAAATGGGCGACATCAAGAGGAAGAAATCACGTACAGCTATCATGATGGTCACGAGTCTATTTGGACACATTCGTATTTTTGTTTCCTGCGCATAACTTGCTCACCGGGCATCGGTCAGGGCAGTCGGACGGCGGGGGGTGAGGCGACAACCTCGTACTAGCTGTCATGCAACCCCAACAACGCGTCTCCGTGTTCCGGCCATGCCACAGCGATAAGAGGAAATGAGACGGAGGGGAGGAAATTTGATGGACGGGGACCGATGTTTCCCCCGTATTAGAAACTCATGCCGTGATTCGTGCTGGCAATACAGTGGATCCGGGAAGATGGCTGCTTAGCGATCCCTAACACGCACCGCATCGGCATCTTCGCTCGTGCCCATTCGATCGTCTGTCTGTCACACGGCGGTCTTATCATTTCCCCGAGAGGCATTACTCTGATTTTATCACAGGGATCGCAAGTCTCGCATTGGGCATCATCGGTACAGACTAGGTAGGTGCACCGTGGACATGCAATCGAACTGGTCTACAGGATAACTATAGGCATGGATAGCGGCTGACAAATAACGGCGTATCTTCGTGCCGAAGGGAGGGGGCATATGATCTGGAGAAAGCGATCGTGCTTGCAAGCAAAGGGTCAAAAAGGGGGAGAAAGCACCATAAAATAAGGGAAATCAATCCACTCTTCGTACTTCGTAGGGGGACGGAACGAGATTTGGAAATTAAACACGCGGTTTTCTACCTCCCGTGGAGGCAGAATCCAGTGGATTGGATTGGGATGGGATTGGATGAACGTCGTCACCGCGAACTGAGCTTTGCATCTTTCACATGCAAAGGAACGAATATGAAACCCACAACACCCAAAAACACAAAAAAAAAATAAAAATTCACGACTCACAAGTCTTTTTCACTTTTTTTTCCCATTTAAAATTTAAAAACTCTCAGATGAATCGAAATGGGCGGCTGAGATAAGCGAAATTGATCGACGGGTATCAATTTCTTCATATTTAATATGAAAACAATTCTGTGATTCGAAGAATTTATTTAAATTCAGTGGAGGGGGAGGATGTGGGGTCCGGAGGGAGTGTGAGGAGGAGGAGATATGTAAATGTAACAGTAAGTACGCTGTGCCAATGTACTGTACACACATGTATGGAAGGGGGCGCCGTCTAAACGCCGGCAGCGCCTAATGCGACCGTAACGTTTCGAGAAAAGTGACGGGCCGTAACGATAATTAATACGCAGGTGGCTGGCCGTTAAAACAGACGGATTCACACTAACGGCCGTGCTTCTAGGATATTTGTATTTGGCCCGTGTGAATTCAAAACAAGTTAATGTCAGACCATTTCAATTTGTTCCTGATCCCTTCCCGGGCAAACTAAGGCATGTGGGTTGTATTTCACTGTGATCTTCGATGTGGATTATTGGTCCATGCCATTTTTTGCCAAAACCCGACCCGACAGCTTTTCCGTCCCAATGCCACCACCCACGTCCTTTGACCCACCACCCACGTCCCTGAAGGGAGCCGTGATTGGCTACTCCTCACCCACCGTGACTGCCCTACAACTTTCTCCAACTAAAGTTGGAAATTAAAACAAAAAAAGAAAAAAAGAAAAGAAAAGGAGGAAGTCCAAATTCGGGCCCACCAGTCACATGCCAATCCTTCCATTTGTGTACGAAAAACTGTCAGATGTGGGCGCCATCGATCTACCACCCCTACAACAACCGGTCTCTGTACAGCCTGCCTGGCTACAACTCCGCCGCGTCCCCACGACCCCTCGCCCCCCCTACGGGGACCCGGGGCGTCGGCCCACCCTCCCCTCCTTCGCGCGTCTTCAACTCCCCGTCCCTTCAAAAAATCTCACGATTTGGACCGCTCAGAGAGAGAGAGAGAGAGATCTTCAAACCCGACGCAGAGATTTTTTTTTATATTTTCGGAATTAAATTGTTCAAAATTTGCCGCGGAATTCACACGACAGTCCTTTTCTCTATGTGCTTACCTTTAAAGAACATAGCTGCAGAAATTTAATATGTCACAGAAAATTAATAAATTACCAAAAATGTTAATTATATGGACTTATTTTTAAAATTTTCAAATAGACAGAAAAAAAGGACAAAATGGAAATGTATAAAAAATTTTGAAATGAAAAATATTTCTCCAAAAAAAAAAAACCCACTACGACCTCCTTGATAACTTCCAGCTATGGCGGTACAGTGAGGAAGGGGCCCCCACTCTCACTGCTTTTCATAAAGCAGCAGTTTCTCTTCTCTTTCCTTCTGCTCTCTCTCTCGTTCTCTTGAAAAATCTCTCCGTGCTCTGCTCTGTTCTGGACCCGTGGGACACACTGCACAACCTAGCAAACTCAACTCTGCATCGTGGGATGCTGCCCCGCCTGCCCTCCATTATTAAGCCTTAAGGTTGCAGCAAAGCCCCTTCATTAAAATCCCTCCATCCTCTCACTTCCAGCGGCTGTGCTTCTTTTCAAAATGGCTGACTGCTTGGACGATGCTGAGTTCTGGCTACCGCCTCAGTTCCTTACCGACGAGGACTTCATCCTGGATAGGAAGGGTTTCACCCCGAGAGGTGCTGGTGGAGATGGAGTCGTTTTGGACAGGCTCGGGTATGGATCCGGGTCTGGTCTCAGCTCCCCAGTAGATTCCCTCCTTGGTTCCCTTGAGGCCGACAGCGACGAGGAGGTTCCCATGGCCAACTTGACCCGGAAGATGGCTAACTCCACCTTGGAAGACGGTTTCAAGACTGCCGAACCGAAGGTAATGGTCATGTGGAGTGACATCTTGTCTGTATTCTTCTTTTCCTCCTTCTGCTTGAGCTTCCCTGGGCATTTGTTTCTGAGTTCGGGCTTCTCTGTTACTTCCCAGGTGATGTTGTCGGGTTCTCCACAGTCGACGCTCTGCCCGAGATGGGACATGCTGTGCGAGGCTGCTGGGGAAGTTGCACGGTTTGGGCTGAGCGAGCAGCTCTATAGCCTCGGACGCAGTAGAGGCGGTGTAGAAGCCTTGCACAGTGTGCACGGTAGGCGCTCCCCGACCCCTGTTCCGATGAAAACCCAGAGCTCTGATGGCGGATTCAACTACTCCCATTACCAAAACTCGCTCACTTACCAACAACTCGTCGCTAATCAGGTAAATTAGGAAATGTTAATCCCTGACATTCCGGGCTTTTGAGTGTTCATTGAAGCTCTTTCGACCTGCTAAGAACTTTGGATAACTGAACTCTTTGTCTACTGGGGTCCGATTTGGGTCCACGCCTTCCGCGAAATCTTGTGGTATGACAAATACATGCTTCTGAAAGAGATTTTTCCACTTCTAGCAGTTCTCTTCCGTGAGATTTCTTCAACTCCTTTCTTTTTATTATTTCAGTTGATTTCACGATTTCGTTTACTTCACAGATTCAGCTACTGAAACAACAGCGTGCAATGCTTGAGCAACAGCAGCAGCGACCCAGAGCTACCTGGGGACTGAACTCTAAGCCAGTTAATGGGCCATACCACACGGTCACGACCTGTGGAAGAAAGCCCGACTCTGCCAGTGGCGGAAGACAGTTGCCTGCTAAGGCCGCCTCTGCATGGCCACCTATGCAGCATCAAATCGGGGCAGGGATGAGGGCAGTTTTCCTCGGGGCTCCTCCTAGCGGAAAGAGAGAATGCGCTGGAACTGGTGTCTTCTTGCCGCGTCGTGCTGGGACCCCCGCTGAGCCTCGGAAAAGGCAAGGTAGGGGCTATTCACCTGGTTATTGTGTAGGGTTTTGTGTAGATTTATTGTATGTTGGTTTCTTGAACAAGCATGGGAGTGCGTGTTGATTTTCGTTCTTGTTGATGCTTTTCTACAATTTTGACTGAGTTATGTGGAATTTATCCTGTGCATTTATCAGTGAAATGTGAAGTTGACCCACCTAGATCTTGTGTCTGTATTTTGAATATATGGTGCATGTGGCATGGATCTTATCTTATCCAAATTGATCATGCTTTAACAAACTCACTGACGCTTTCTATTGTCTTCATTGATTAGCAGCTTGCTCAACAGTTCTTCTTCCAGATAAAGTGGTTCGGGCACTCAACTTGAATTTGGAAAATATGGGTGCTCGGTCCCAACTTCAGTATCGCTTCAATGGCTGCTCTGATTCTGAAAGTGGTGAGCTCCCTTCTTGACCTTGTGATCCTACAGAGCTCTTTCACAGTATAGATCAAAATGTTAATTTCAGTAGCTGCAGTTCTTGAAACTTGACCCTCTTGAAGTTGAGAAAAAGGAACTATCAGAGAACTGAGGCTGATTGAAGTCAGTTATGTGGGATATTGGCTTGATGTTGTCAGAATCCCACAACTGCCACAACTGAGGAAACTGGATAAAGTTTAGAAGGAAAACAGATCCTATTCTTTTGTCCATTTTCCCCCCCTCTTGAATATTCCTGTCTTGTTATGGCCGAGAGATCCGATCCTTATAATTTCTCCATTTCATGTTCATTCTTCAGATTATATTTGGAACCTAAGGAGAAACAGTGGGGTCACCGCTCAACAGAACTATACTGGCTGTCCACGGTTGGCACCAATGAACCACGATATCCATCTACCTCAGGAGTGGAATTACTGACTTCAATCACCCATCATTCGTTCCTTACTAATTGTATTCTTTTGTGGGTTTTACTTGGGAAAGGATTTGGATTCAGTCAAGTTTAAGGTGAAGTTGAAGGGGGAAGAAAGCAACAGGAAGGAGAAGAAGAATACACTTTTGGTATATAGGACTGGTTATTAGGTTAAAGGACAGGACTTAGTATGGTTAGTGTCTTAGTTTTAGTTATTGTACTACTAGCATTAGGACGATGAATTAGGAAGAAAGAAGCAATCGTGATATATAGGGAGGATGCCTTTTCAGTTTTTTTTTTTGGGTGTGTTTATGGTTTAGAAGTAGATTAAATAAATGAAGGATTTTTCTGCTTCTACTATTGCTTGGATGAATGTGATAGTAGAAGGAAAGACATTGAAATGCAAGCAGCAGCAGCTATTGTGGTCGTATGGTTTAAGCTTTCGGTGTTTTTGGGCTTTGCTGGAAGCGGGGCGATGAAAATTGGGATTCTCTCTTTTGTTTTTCAACAATTTGGGCAGTAAGTGGTTGTTGGAATGTGTTCTTCGGCTGTTTCTGAGAATTGTCTTTCTGAAAGTGGTTCTGAAAGGGCCGCAGTGGGTTGGTCCCACGTTTTGCAGAGTGTTTCAACCCCATGGTCTGATCAGATCTTGAAACATTTATATGAAGTGAAGATGGTGCAATCGTTATATGCGTATATTGTATAGTTTTGCGTGTGCGGTTGCTACGCTGTCTGACAGAGTCTTACTGTCTTTATTATGGGAAAGTAAAAAACCCGATGTTCAATCACCTCGAGAAGAAAAAGGAACGTACAAAATTGTCTTGTCTTGGTGGGTTTGACCGCATGGAGAGATGGTCTTTTGGAACGAAAAATGCAGGTCAGGTCTCATCAAGTGGACCAGCTGCTAGGATTTGTATGTCTGCATAATTGAACATGGGAATGCCGTGATCCAAGTCCACTTTGCAGCCGCTGCACGGCCTAACACAACCAAGTAATCAACTTAAGTCGTGGGGGTTAGGACCTAAACCTTGGCCATCACAGTCTGCCTGTCCTTTAAATAAATCGAGCTTGTAATCACAGCCCGCATGGGAGAGGTTAGGTCAGCTGGTACGTTCGAAGCATGTAAAAGAATCGAGACTGTGTTGCGGCGAACTTTCGGGCACGTCGATTTGTCCAATCAAAATCTGACAATTCATTGCACAATCCTTGCATGCCTATAATTCTATTATATGGACAGGTTGCATGTGAATTGATGATCTCGATCATCAACTGCCCCCTCATGTGAAATGGTCGGGGGGGAGTTCAGCCGCACCTCATCCACTTCACTATTGACTACTACGCTTTCCTTGCGGAATGTTTTTTTTTTATTCCTTTTTCTTCGTATTTACAAGTTTCGAATTACTCTTACACATCGCACGGTTTTGATCGGTCGGATTTGTTCATGTTCGAAAATCATCAACTCACGGAGCCTATCGTATTCGGTTTCTGGATCGGCCCTCACTGCGCCGAAAATTATGACTCCCATCCACAATCAGCCGAAGATGAACTCTTGAACTATGGTCCCCATTTTAGGTAGACGGATCCTCTCCATGACAAGGAAAAAAAAAAGAATAATTATCTTTAAAAAAATGAAAACGCAATTTGTATAATGATAACTATGTTCAAAAGAACCGGTGCCAAGTCACGAGTAAAGTCAATGGAAGTAGCTCAACTAACCATGCAGGAACCTCCCAACCTAAATACTATATATGTACACCACCAATATTGACGACCGAGTTGATTCAGCATATCTTCCACATATATAAGGTTATGGGTTCGAATATTGTGAATGGAGATTATTTATATTATAAGACATTTAATCTCTGTATAGGCCGACCCAACTCTCGTATTTTATAGGGATAAAGAAGCTAACAGAGGTGCACGGAAAATCCATGGTTGCTGCTAAAGGGAGAGAATCTAAGAACGTGACGGATGTATCGGAGAAATTTTCACCTGTATAATTGACGGACGCTACGTCTGCTACATGTCGTAATTAAAAAAATTATTTGATTGCAATCAAGAGATGTTACTTATTAGGTTAGGGATACTGAGGCCTGAAGGTGATAACCTGGAAGGTATCAACGGGTCGCATAAAGGGCTGGCAGCTTACTGGGCGAATTCGAGGCCCAGGGATCACCCTTGATGGAAGCCTGAACTGAGTTGCTCTAATAGCAGTCTGTTTTGATCGATAATCGATCAGTACACCCAACATCAGATCCATCGGGTCGAGATGTGATCAAATATGGTCAAGTCTGCATTTATACTGTATATAGGGCTTACATATGTGTATATATAAGAGAGAGACCACTTATTTGCCGGATACTGCACATGTCGGGCATCCGGTTACACCTTACACACACGCTATATTACCATAAGCAACCACATGGTTTTTGAGGGAGAGCAATCATCTTATCGTCCCCATATTCTTGATTACCATCAGTCACCGGATTCGCACTCAGTGAATGAGAATCCGAGTCGACATGCCATGACGGCTCATCCTCACCTCCTCCCTCGGGACTCTGATGGTGAGGACGCTATCCTCCATGGACGCCCTCGTTAGATGGGGCTTCGAGTCGTCAGGCAGCCGGAACGACCTGACGAACTTGGTGCAGGTCCTCTCCACCCTGCGCCACGGGTCGACCCCGTCCTCCCTCTCCACCCACTTCTCCCAGGTCACCTTGATGACCCTGTTGTCCTCCAGGTCCACCATCACCTCGTCCTTCTTCAGGCCCGGGAGCTCGACCTTGAACACGTGCTCCGTCTCGGTCTCCTTCCAATCGATCTTCCCGCTGACAGGCGGAGCTGTCTCGACGCCGGTGTAGTAAGCCGGAGCGCTGACGAGGGTGCCCTCGTAACGGGCCGGGGCGGGGCTGTAGAGGAAAGGTTCGGGATCGTGCTTGATGTTGTGGCCTCTCCGGCCGGTGAGGTAGCTGAAGGGACGGGTCGACATTCTTTTTCTTCTTTCTCCTCCGACCGACCGACCGACCAACGAGGGTTCTTTGTTTTGCTACTCTTGGAAAGGGAAGAGCTGGAGGAGTCGACGTTTATAGCGGGGGAAAAGGGAGAGGGATGGAGTAAAGAGTGTGCCTTAGATTCCGCACTATGATCCATTTTGGGTTGCATCCAGAGATGAGAGGAATCGCCACTCTTTCTTACGGATTATCGATAAGATTAGTGGGGGACAAGAGGTATATATATATATATATATATATATATACAGATATGTGTGAATATATGCAGGGGTATATCATGGTCTATCATCATTCACTCTCTTGGCTAATAATGTTCGTCGTCCGTGTGGTCCGTCAACCACGCCTTTTTAGAAATCTATTATTGTTCTCCTATCGTTCGTACGTGTTTCACATGATAGCTACGTGGAAGTATGTGACTCATCGTGTCCATCGGAATAGGGGTCGACTGTTCTCCGATTCGAATTCGACCACCTTGACGCAAGTGCACAACATGCATGCCATGTCGGTATTCCATTCTCATACGCAAGAAAACGTGGTCCGGCCGGGCATGGACATGGATATGTTGTTCAACCCTGCCGGAATACAAAAGAGACAAAAAAAAAAAAGGGAGGCGGTAAAATAATAGAGTACGTGGAATTCCACGAACGAGAATCAAGTATGACCTTATTAGATCGACGAATATGAATATGATGTCTCATAAATTCAATAAAACATGTCAACCATAATGCATATCATGATATATTACTTACACGGCAAACCCCCTGACCAGTATCAGGTTTTGATCGGTTCATTGCACTTGTCACGTACGATCCTGCCTCCTCATGGGCCAAGACCGACCGTAATACTCACACAGTACGGTACAGGTAACGACGCGCTTCAACTTTGGGCCAGCATGGGGGAGTCCCTCGATCAATCATCAAATCTGTTTACCCTCCAAAGCCAAACCGTGGGCTTTTTACCGTACTCATCGCTGGATAGATTTCTAAAATTTGGATACCGCATTGTGAAAAGGAAAGAAACAAGACACCCGCTTACGTAAAGAGTCAGTCGATTCCAGTAGTCGATTTCCGGACTATCTAAGATATCGTGGCGTCTCAAACGAACGTCGATTCCAGTAGTCTCAACGAATGCCGGCAGACCCTGCAGGAAAGCTCCGGTCTCCTCCTGCAACACGTCCTGTCGACTATCGGTGTCTTCATTACATTTGTCAGCACTTGATTACGCCTTTAATTACAGTGGACTTTTGCTTGATTTATAATAAACCATCACGAGGCTTCGTGCTCAATGGTTAATCAAATCGTCAGAATAACGATTTCTTCCATATGCGTATACGTCTGTACATGCGAGAGGGTCTCGTGGCTCGTGCCTTAACCTAGTAACTACGAGAGCCTTAACACGTATCGGTCAGAGCTGCTGTCCGACGCCTCTACTAAGTAAGGCTTTCTGTTGAAATCTCGCGGGCCGGGAGAACGATATTCGCGATCGAGAGAGCTCTGCCCATCGGCGAACTGACCCGGCTCGTGTGCGGGCACATCAATGGGGGCGCCCTTGGAGTTTCAATATTTCAAATGCGCACATATGAACTGAAAAGTAGGGAAGGGAACGTTCCATTTTGCTTCTTTTCCTTTCCCTCCTTTTCTAATACAACATGACAGACAAGCTTTCTTGTAACTAATATTATTCTCAATTTCATAATAAAATAATAATACATTCAATTCTTATTATACAACTATTCATACCATTTTTATTTTCCTAATTTAATGTCTATATCTAACTCATATTCACTGCCCAACTCCATTTTTTTTTGCTTTTAATTAATGGGGCTGTGTGCTTTTACTTTTCAGATCTTCTCTCTTTTTTCCTCTTTAACATGCACCCTTCTTTTTTTTTAAATTATTCAGATCCAAAACTTATTACTACATCCCAATTTATGTGCATGCGACATGCATCGGATCAGTAAAACCTCAACCGTAGATCTCTTTTATTAATAAAGCTTAAATTTAACTCTTATTTTTTATTAAAAAAATAATTATTAGATCGAACGCCTTATAATTAATAGCCTAGTTTGGAGACATTTGCTTGCTTTCGACAAAAGGACCAAATCGCCCACAAGAAAAAGTGTCAAGGGACGAGGCCAGGCAAAGATTGGAATAAGACCCAAAAAAAAAAATCCCCCCTACAATAAAATAAAGGAAAAGAAAAAGGAAGAAGAGGAGGAGAATTTTTAAAGAAGAATCTGTGCCCATATTTTCCTTCTGGGTAGGGTTTTGGCGCTCTGATCGAATTTGTTGCGTGAATGTGCTTGATTTGTACCATCCGATTTTGCTTCCAATTTGCCGGGGAATGGAATCCATGTTAAAAAAAATAAGACTAAAAATCTTAGCATATATAAGGAATTTGGTGTGACTATTAATTATATCAAACTAATCTTTTAAATTAAATATAGATTTATCACTTTTATAGGACCGATCAAAATTCAATATGATATCATAACGGGTTATTGTGTAAAAATTCGTGACTAGCGGTAAGGATTGAGGGAGTTAAGTTATCGGGTTAGTTCATCTTCTAGCCCGAGCACAGAAGAGAGCGCCCAACTCCGGGGTACGCAGCACGTATGAGCAACGTTGTCACGTCCGTTATATAAGAGAACGAAGTACCGCTATCCTATCGGTTTAAGTCCTTTGAATTAGATATACGGACATCTTGCTTTTGATCGAACCCAGTACAAGCTAGTTCTCAAGCGGATCGATACGAGCATTTATTTGGAGCACGGAGAGTCGAGAAGAGAAGCGCATGAGATTAATTCACGACTCATCTAGTGTCGGACCTCACTTAGAATTATGCAGTCTCAAGGACGCACTCCCGTCATGCTAGAGTCAGATTGGAAATATGGGCACCTCCTCGCTTGCCGTACAACATGTGAAGGGAATGAATGCAGCATGTGAATTTACGTCCTCATGATCTGTTGCCCGACAGCTCCCCTAAATCCACGAAACTGATCGCAGCCTAAGATTTGACTTTCACGTCATGACAACGTCTCGATTATTTATGCGTTGGTTACCAACAGAATAATTTAGATACTACTCAGTGGGACGAAATTGAATTATACATACATACATATACATGCATATATATATATATATATGATTGGAAGCCTTTTCCTTTTATCGAGACAGGTGACTACATTCCAAGGTGCGTTAGACTGTATGCTTTTTGAAAAAAAAAAAGGGGAATCATCACCGGAAATAGCTACAAGAAAACTCCAATGATTAAGGGCAGTGAAGATTCATTCCTTCCCAACTTGTAAGACAATCCTTCGCGGGGCATAGCGTGTACATAAAAGACAAAAAGGACAGTGCCAATAATTCGGTAGGGATTTACCAATTTAGCACAAGAAAGTGAAATTAAATTAATTAAATAAATAAAGCGATGCAATAATATAATTTATGGGAAGATGGGTAATATATTTTATAAAATTCAAAAGGTTTGATGGGTCATGTGGTGCGAGTGAGTATACGGGTCATCTCACAGGTTAATGGTCACGGAGTGACCTTGACCCTTCCTCTTGAGTGTAACATAAAATAAGTAATATATATTATCTAATAAATTAATTAATTACTATGATGTAAAATATTATTAGTATAAAAAATGAAAAAGTTTCTGTGAATATATTGCACTGACGGTTTATCCTAATCTTCTTGACCCAATTGTGTGTGTGTGTGTGGGCTTTTTTTTTTTTCTCTGTTTTTGCCTTTCACTTTCTCATTTTTCCCACTTTTTTTTTTCTCGGTCCCATTCATTCTGATCGATCCAATCACAGATTCCACAGTACGAGGTGACGCAACAAGGTGGGCCCTCATGGGTCCCACTCTCAGTCTTCGGGATTCGCTACGCGCCAGTTGGTCGCCGTATGGGTCCCGCCTCAGCCACCCCTCACAGTCTCACTAATCACTATCCTATTCCTCACTCCTTGTTGGCGGGAATTCCATCCTGCTCCCTCATCTTCTAGCTCTATCGAGTTCACACCCCTCGAGTTCGTGCGCCTCCCTTCATGCCTCCTCAAATTCCAATCCGGACCCCCACCCTTGGACGAGTCGTTCATGTGGGCCGGTAGACTGGAACGAGAGTGACACATCTTTGATGATTATGGTTAATTGTAATATATTTTACAATATTACTATTATGTATTACTGATCTCGACTCTTATCTTTAATGAATTTTATTTTCTATATATTTCACATTAGCAGCATCATTCTAAGTTGGTCTCTATGGAGGGCATTAGCGTCCTACGGAGAGACAAAGACGAAACCCAAACTTTACGGGCCCAAACATCGACAAGTAACTAACATGCATAGGGAGCAAAGTGAAACGAGGTCGAGACTTCGGGGTTGTAAGGTAAATACGATATTTCCCGTCCTTTGATTCAGAAATAAGAGGACTGTCATTGAAAGGATTTTATTGCCTTTATTTATTCCTCTATTCATTATTCTCATATTGATTTTAAAAATAAATAAATAAATAATCTCCACGCGAGACGGCTGCACATTATTCGCTCTTTCCATCTCCCTCTATCTCCTTTCTCCGTCACTCGTCGTCCCCATCCCAGTTGGCAACTCTCACGCACACAGAGAGAGAGAGAGAGAGAGAGAGCTGAGCTGAGCTGAGCTTCTTCGGCGTCTTCCTCCCTGCAATCAGGGCAGACGTTCAGTTCTGTTTGCCGCAGCTCCCGAAACCTCCCTCGGCACCCTGCCGATATCCCACCGGTTATACTTACATTTACTCTCTACATTTCCACTCCGCTTTGTCCGACGACTGGTAAGTCAACCCGCGTCCCAAGGCCACCAGGAAACCAGCCGTGTCCGCACATTTTCCGGTAACTACACTCGTCAGTCCCTTTCTCTTGCGCTTACCGTAGATTTTTCTGTCCCGTCGTTCTCTTTCTGATGATTTCCTGCCTGCTTGACATGTGTGGCTGTCAAAATGCAGGCATTTATCTCTTTACTTCTCTTAGATCTGTGGATTTCTGGCATTAACTCGGCGATTCCTGTACTTCATTTTGTGGTATTGCTAAAATATGTGTGTAGATTCTATAAAGACGACCGTCTTATCTTCTTCATTAGTCACTCGCAATCGCAATAGTTGATTTGGGTGCTTCGCTGTGGGCAGTGTGAACACTTGAAACCTTTGATTGGAATCTTCAAGTTTATATGGTTACACTGGGAAAGCTCGTGCCTCCATTTTTCCAAAACATTTTATCGTTGCTTATTCCATTCTCCTCTCTCTTATTCCTGCATTGTAAAGAATAGTTTCAAGTAGTGCTCTTTTCTTGCTGGGCAAACATTTCCTGTTTTATCTTACACTTGTCACATTTTTGTTTATCCCGTGATCTGTATGTTGCTGATTTTTTTTTTATCATATCTCAATGTTTGCTTCGGAACATGAAAGTACAGCGGGGGTGTCCGATTTCCATTGTTTGCAACCTTCCTTTTTTATTTTTATAAAGAAGGCCTCTGAATGCATGCGACTTATTCAGCTGGCTTGTTTGTGTTTAGATAAGATAACTTGAGAAATGTATGCCTTTTGGATGTCTGCTGTTCATAACTTCCGTTTTTACATTGGTTGTTGAAAACAAAATTTCACATTCAGGATCCTGTGTGAATGCGCTGCATCAAGTTCTGATAAGAATGGATACCCTTCTCGAGTGCTGACAGCAAAACCTTGGCTCTTGAAGTGCATGGTCATTCTTTGCGATGGCTCCTGATGTTAAATCAAGTAATGGTTTTTCGGGACATGTTCGGGACACTGGACTGGACGGTGAGCGTAAAAGGAATTCATGTGTCCAACAGAGCTCGAGGAAAGGAAAGGAGAGGCTTTTGTTGCCTCGAGGGACTGAAACTACCAAGTACCCGGACAAGCTAAAGGTAGAAAACCACCAAGCTACACCGTTCATCCATCAGTTCCATGAACGGAGACAGTACGTAGATGCTCGGGCATTTCATCAGAAAGCCTTTGAAATCCGTCAGGGGCAATCTCTCAACAGGAAGGGTACTTCTGATGATGAACTCGTCAAGCATATGTCGAATTTGCCAGCATATCTCCAGCGCATGAACAGAGGAGACAACTTTCAGGAGAAGGTTTTGAATGTTGGAGTTCTTGATTGGACACGCTTAGAGAAATGGAACCTTAACCAAAAGGGAGATGTCAAAAGAGGTGTCATTGTCACCTCATCATCAACTACTGGTTACAAGCCATCAAACTTCATGAGTGGATCATCTAGCTTACCAAATGCACTCCCCATCAAGAATTCAACTCAGAGAAGAGGTCTGAGGGGTCCTCTAAACTCCCTTTCTGGTTCATATCATGCAGATGGTCGCTGCCAGTACTTGAAACCAGCCAATAACAAGGTCAGATACTCTCAAGGTAATGCCAGTGTTCCAAAGATATTCTTGGACAGCGATAAAAAGATACTTCCAGCAAGTAACTTTTCTGGAAGAAAAAGTGCTCAGTTTACGGTTGGTGAGAGGGGGAAGAGAAAAGAATCAAGTCAAGAAACTGTCTTGAACACAGTTAAATCCTCTGCACCCATGAAGAGAACAATTGAACCTTGCAAAGCAGACATCCAAAAGAGTGATCGAGAGTGGAAAAATATTTCTGAAGTTGAAGCATCTTCATTTACTGCTTCGGCAAGATGGGGGGAGCAAGCAAGCTCTGTTAGTGGTGAAATTAAGGAAAGACTGGAGAAACCGCAAGAATCAGATATCGAGGTTTCTCATCTGCCTCATCACAGGAAGCAAAAAAGCGCTGTCCCTTTGCCCAAGAGATTCCCACAGAGTAGTATTCCAGCTAAGCTCAAGAAAAATGAGAGAAAGATAACATCTGATCCCTGTCTGACAGAACCAAGTTGGGGTAGCTTTTCTGATTCTTTTTCCTCTGGGGGCCCTCATTCAGGGGCAATTTTTTCCGATATTCCAAGATCATGTCCACTTCCATCTCAAGTTGAGACAGTTTCTCCAACTGTTGATCAAACATCTCATGCTTCTATTTCACCAGGTGAGCTTCGATCATTTAAATATTCCAAGAGGCATGGATTAAACAATGAAGCTGCAAGTTTACATTTGACTGCTGATATGAAAATAGAAAACCAAGAAAGTCCTGGTCCAGAAGCCCAGAGAAGAAGAAATCCGTCACCAAACCGCAAATTTGGCTTCAGCTTGGGTCGCATAACAAGGAGTTTCAGCTTCAAGGAGCCCACACCTGTCCCACAATTGGGTCCTACATATATCAGTGCCAAATCTGGTCCAGTGACCAATCATGATTCTACTTGTGACATCTCAAACCAGGAGAAAGCAAATCCATCGAACAGAGGCAGATCTAGTCCCTTGCGAAGATTGTTGGAACCATTGCTGAAGTCAAAGTCAATCAGCTCTCACCGTTCTGCTGAAAAATTTCAGTGTGAGAAACTAGCGAATCCCACAGCACCACTTCTCCATGAGAAGCATGAGAAGTTCACTATCCAAGCTCTTCTGCAGCTCACAGTTAGGAATGGGAACCCATTGTTCAAGTTTGTGGTTGATAACAACAATGACGTTCTTGTTGCATCAATCTCCAATTCAATGTCTGCTCGAAAGCATGGTTCTTTCAGGAGCTGTACATTTTACTCGGTAAATGAAATAAAAAAGAAGAGTATCAGTTGGATTGGTCAAGGCAATAAAGCCAAGGGAGGAGGTTTTGCCTACAATGTTGTTGGCCAGATGAAACTGTCCGATAGTCCCTTTTCTGAATTGACCTTGAAGAGCTTGGACCAGCAGGTTATCACCACGGAATGTGTCTTATTCGGTGTTGACTCGAGAATGACAGAGAAACAGCCGGCAAACTTCATTTGTGACAGGGAACTTGCAGCAATTGTTTTCAAGTTCTCTACTAATGAAAATGAGGATCCATACTCTGTCACGGTAATTCTCCCAGGGGGTGTCCATGGGTTGCCTAACAAGGGGGAACCTTCACCACTGATTACTAGATGGACTTCGGGTGGATCGTGTGATTGTGGAGGTTGGGATGTTGGGTGCAAGTTGCATGTGCTCTCTAATCGGAGTTACTGCTGTAAAAATACAAAAGCTTCAAAAACCTGTTCCAGGTTTGACAATCTCGAACTGTTTGCCGAGGTACTCAAAAGTGTGTCTAATTAGCAAATTCATCTCCAACATTGTTGTTTCTATAATTGTTCGTTTAACTTGTTTTGCATTTTTGCAGGGGGAAGCTCAATCGGGCAGGGTGGTGTTCAGAATGGCACCATTTAGGAAGGGGATCTACTCCATAGAATTTGATTCGTCCATCTCCCTCATACAAGCCTTTTCCATCTGCGTCGCTTTTACAAGCTACTGGGGATCTACTGATTTGCCAGAAGCCAATTGCTTGTCTGGAATAAACGCTCCACAGGAACCAATGCTCAGCAGAAACGGAGCACTGAAGGCCCCCATGATATTCCAGAAGGAAGGGCCTGCTAAATATGCACCCTGTCCTCCCCTCTCTCCAGTTGGGAGAGTTTAAATCTCATCTGAAGAACTTACATAACCATTTTTAGTTCGCAAGGATCTTTGGAGAACAAAGCAGAGTGGAACTACATCTTGTGTCCGTAACCGTATAATGCTCGAGACAAGTCTTTGATGTGAATACTTATTAGCCGCGAGACACTTGCTGGGTCATTTGGTACCCTTTTACGCAAGGCACACTACTGTGCCAGAAGTCCTGAATCAGACAGTATGTAAAGAAAAATATCGTCAACTAATACACGTCTTATTTTTCTCCTATTCCATTGAAGTTTGTTCAGTGAACACTGTGGGCAATAACATCGTTGAACTTTGGCAAAATCGGTATCCGACCCGATAACCCTCATAGATGCAGGGTAGGATGTAGGATTTCACTTCTGGACTGCTCTCATCGGCAAGAAGAGGCCGAACCCTGCACGCTGCTCAGTCTTTTCGTTACAGGCCCGTGTACAGCATTCCGTAACTAATTGTCCAGGAAGCTCTGCCTTCATAGAAAAGTCCAAGGGCCATTCGTTTCGGCCCGACGATGACGACATACATAATCGAAAATCTTCGTAACTAATTGCAAACTCCCGCAGACATCAACTGTGTGTTAATATTAATTGAATGAAGACCTGCAATCCAAGGAATTTGTCGAGACAGTTTTGACCTCTGTCAGCGAAGCTTCGACGGGGCCTGCTTGCCGTTGCTTTACGGCCCATTAAGTCAAAACGGGGCCGTACAATTATACTATGTCCAAAATTTGAACTCAGCTTCACCTCAACTAATCCCCAGAGATTAGTTTCTGGGCGGCAGGGTAATCCGTTGACGCAGACCATTACTGGCGTCCAAATGGCGGCACCCGCAAGTAGACAAGAACACGCTTTGCTTCGAATCAGTAACGATGGATCCAACTTGTAAAAGCCGGAATCGGTTGCGGACGCCACTGAGTAGCACCAACAGACTCCACGCCAATTTCCTCCTCAGCCGGGTAAGCATAGCCATAGGGCAACGTGGATCTTCCTTTATAGAGTATCTCGAATTTGACTAGTTCAGAACAACCGGAAGCAGCCCGGAGACGAGCTAACAAAGTTGAAAGATCTCCCTCATCCTCGAGGCGGGGCTGCCCCCGATCGAAGGGGGAAATTTCCAAGGAAAATGCGGGGGAGTTTGTAGCTTAACGACGAAGGCAAGAACAACGGCATGTGGACGGACGAGGAAGAAAGAAGCTTCCTTGGTGAAAGAAGTGAATGGATTGAGCAATGAATGAACGCCGTTACGACACGGAACACATCGTTTTTTGTCAAGTTAGGGGCTGGCGGGAGAAGGTGGACTTGGAATCTCACTCTCACTTCCCCTTAGATACCCTTTGAACAATTCTTCTAAGCTAACAAAAGCAATCCTATTAAGAAAAATAATTTGATAAAATAATATCACTTACAATCTAATAATAAAAAAATTTATATATTCAATTCTTATTATATCATTTTATTTTCTTATCTCCTATCTAATTCTAAACTCATAACTTTTCATATGATCGAAAAAATAATAATTTCATTAAGTCAATAAAAAATATCAACTTAAATTATGTAATATCTCTCTATTTTAAATTATGAATAAATAAAAAAATTAATTTAAAGAAAAATAGTAAGATTAAATTAGAACGTCCTGAGCATATTTAGCAGGAAATATACGGAAGGAAAAAAAAGAGAGAAGAAAATGGGTTGATAATTAACGGTCGATGTTGGGCATTGGGAAATTTCCTAACCAATCGTGGGGGAAGAAGGAATGGAATGGTCAGCATGTGGGCAAATTCGACCATTGACCATTGACTCGTCAGAAGTCCAACTCGCAATGCCTTGATCCATCCCCCGACCTATATCCCCTACGCGGTCTCTCTGTCACCATCCGAGTCTTATATTTAAATTAGGGGGCTGCTTATAGTGTGTCTCATTTTTTTATTATTATTAGTATATATCAATCAATTTAGATACGATAAGGTCGATCATACTAAAAGGTAAAGTTCTTATAATAGTGAATTTTATCAATTAAATCCGCTAAATCTATGAATCAATTCATATATATATTTATTTATTTATTCTTCCATGGCCCATAAGCCAACGTTTCTAGAGAATGGGAGGGTCCCACCCAAGCTATTTGCTTTTCGTCAACGTCTTAAACAAATCAACCTCTCATTTAAATTCAAATCCTAGACGAAAGTCGCCCGCTCATCTCACCATCCATGTCATGGTTTTGGCCGTGTCAAGCAACTATAATCTTACCTCGGAATTTTCTCGATCATAAGAGAAAATTACGAAATTAGAAGGAATATAATGAAGAGAAATAAAAAGAAACATAAAAGTTCTATTTATAAAATCAAGTTTAAAATTGCTTCTTCTTCTCTTTATTATTCTTTCCCTTAGACACGAAACCCTTGTTGCAATCGAAACTTCGATATGATTACGTTTTCTCATCTCAAACGGCCCAACTTTTAAGTTGGCAAGCACAAACGTCTCGGTAGAGTCGCAAAGTTTCGTGGATAATTCAATGGTGAAAGGGTGTTTTAAGGGGGCTTATGTTGATATGTTTCTCTTCGTAAGCCAACCTTCCCAATTAGTTCAAATGGTACATTTTGAATTTGAATGTTATTTAGGTCGATCAATATAAATTGATCAAAAATAATTTGATATATATTTTTTCTTAAAAGAATTTTAATTTTAAATATTATAAACAAAAAGGATTTATATTACAAGAGTTTTATCCATTGACAAATAGACTCTATTTAAATTAGATCAGTCAGAATTTCATATCTTATTTATGTCCGTTCATTTATGAGTGTGTACATATATATATATATATATAGTATTAGGGTTGTTGAGTCCAAGAGGATCAGAAATGAGAGTTTTCTTTCTCCAAGCACGAATCCTTCCGAGTACGATTTTTAACTTGTTCCCTCTGCGTCCAAGAGAGGGCTCCAAGTCGCCCGTCCAAGCAAGCTACCCCACCTACCAACCCGAAAGCGAAGAGCTCTCTCTCTCTCTCTCTCTCTCTCTCTCGTCCACTCACGAGCTATGATCGTGCGAGGAGACTATCCGTGAGAAGAAAAAGATGGACCAGCACGTCCATGATGCTGATGATAGATGATGCTCTATAATTATGTCAAGCTTTTCGGTGTTTACAGCTAAGATACCTTCAGGTTCTTAATTAACCTAATGATTAATTACTCTCAGGACACTCGTTGGACAGCATGCTTCTTCCTCTTTGGGCCCCCAATGGGTGCTCGATAGTTGTCCCTTGACGATCCAGAGAAATTCACTGATTTAACAAAATTCCCGCAAATCAATGCCACATTCTTGTCCTACTCAACATGGAACGTTTAAAAATCGACATAAATTAGACGAGATGGTTCGACGCATTTTCTTTCTCAATCGGCTCCACTCTCCACTAGTCGGGACTCGATGCACTTCCAAAAATCATGCGGTTTATACCGAAAAAGCATGGGTCATTTAATTATTGTTAAATCAAACATGTTAATTCACATGATCTTTCACTCGTATGAATTAATATGAACTCAATTATGACTTTAAACATTCTTTCTTATAGTTCCAAAGTCCTATACGGATTCAAGAGCGGACTAAGTCTCGCTCTCGCCATCATCCCCTTGATTTTGCTACGCCTCCCTCATCTTTAATTTAGTCGAACCAATGGATTGATTAACAGACAAGAAAATTTGTGTTTTTCTGTTTTTTTTTTTTGAAGAAAGAATTCAAAAACGAAATTTGAAGGTATAAGCGAGGGAAGGGGGAAGTTCAGTCCAGTCAACCTGATCCTCGGCCGCGGAGCCGACACGCCCCGCCAACTCTGACCGGCCGCCCCCACCCCGCCCCACACACAAAAGGAAAGGCAAAATCCCTTGAGGGTATCTTAGTAAATTCACACCGCCCCTCTCCCTCGTTCTTTTCATCGATGGAGGCCTCGCTCAGTCCTATTCATTCTTATTTAAGGGAAAAAATAATTTATAAATATTTAAAAAAAAAAAGATATCGATGCTGTTAGCCACCTCATCATCCCCGGATCCGTTCCCGGGGTCCCTCCAACCTCAACACCATATTTTAAAATAATTATTTTAAATTTAATTTATTATAAAAAGATCCAACAGCTTAAAAATAATGGGAAGAATTAGAGAGTAAAAAGCACAATATTATATTAAACCCATTTTTTCCTCTCATAATTATTGCTGAAGAAAAATGATGGATGCTGATGTGCAATCGACGTCTCCGAGGATAACCAGAAATTGCATCAGACATCAGACACCCCCGGGATACATTGTTCATGAAGCAATGAATGCACGGCGAGCTCCAGCTCAATCTACTTATAATAAGTAAGATGACACGTTTTAAATTTAAAATTTCAGAATTCTGAATGATATAATATTATGTTGTTCAATAAATTAATAAGTTATTACGATATTTAATATCATCAATATTGATGTATAAATATGGAGAGAGTTTTAGGATAATTTATTTATGTCCATTTTATTGATAGGTAAGGATATGCGATGTCAATTGTCAAATATTCTTATGGATGAAATTGACAAAAAATGAAATAATATGCGTTAATTATGGAAGATTGGGCATCAATAAGTTTGACATTGGTTGGGCCCCCCAACAATTATCATAACAAAAGTTGTCTTTCCATGAGTGATTTTAACATTCATAAGTTCGATAATCTGATGGATTCGAATTCGAAACTTGGCCGGCAGATCAACAGGACTGATTTTTCACTGTTACGAACCCTATTTATCGATAAGATTCAAATAGGGTTCGGAGGAGGAGAAGGAGGAGGAGAGGAGCGAACCATCACAATCGAACCGGACCCAATTTTGTGGACCTTCGGTCGTTCAAATCAATGGATTCACCCACCCGCACACAATTATAAAAGCGGAGCCTCTCTCCCTTCTTCGCGAATCCTCAACTGTCTCTCCGTGTAAAGCTCGCGTAGGAGAGGCCTCGTCGTCCTCGAAGAATCAAAATCCCAAGCATTATTGGTCGCTGGTAGCCCTCCACTTTTCTCTGCTCTCCCAACCCTATACCGATCCCGCCCCACAAAGCGGCGTTGCTGCTCTTCCTCCATTAAAGGACCCTCCTTTGAAGTTCTTTCTCTCGACCCCGATAGTCGCCCCCCCCTTTTTTTTCCGGTCTTTCTCACCCTTTTGCTTCCAATCACTAAGATTCTGCGTCCCGGTCAGATCCCCTCTCGTGTTCCATCCACCCCTAATCGCGACCAACCTTTGAAGAGGTTGGTCTTTGAATCTTCGATTGCTAGTTGGGTTTTCCTTTGACTGCGAATTAGGGGGGGATTATGAAGAATGTTGACTTTCATACCGGTTTCGTCGTGAAGTACTATGGAACTTGCTAGTTACAGGATCGAGAAGAATAGCAGCAATAGCGACGACGACAACAATAACACCGAATTAAGAAGAACATGACGCTTTACATTGGTCGGGAAGCTTCCAAGGTTTCTAATTCTGTTCCGTTTCTCCCATGGTAGTTGGTTGATGTTTCTTTTATGGTTATGGATTCGGGACGGGTTAGGCTGATTTTGCTTTCGCTCAATGAAATCTGAAGCTTTGGAAGAGAATCTGCGCTGAGACGACCACAGAGATCAGCCTCCTCGCCGAGAATTGGAGATATATCCTTGCTGGTCTAATTTTTCAGGTTTCTTCCGTTTCATTGATTTTTCAGCTATTGCGAGATTGGAATTTTGATTTTCTGGGCAAAAGGAAGAATGCTTCCCCGTAATTCTTTTAAAGGAAGAGCCCTCAAAGTTTCATACTTTGTTGGTTTTCTGGAATCCTGCTTGCCCCTTACATTGATGGGAAAGCCTTTGGTTAGAGTCAGGTCTTGTCTTCAGGGCTGAAGCTCAAGTTAATTTGCACCATTCTGTTGTCTGCTGGAAATGATCTGTCAGTGGGTCCGGTTCTCATGCTTTTCTGGCCAAGAGAAAAGAAAAGGTTGGGACATGGGATTTGGTAAAAGGTTCGAATCATGGTCTGTTACCTGGCACTTGTAGATGGGAGCTAATACCTTTTAAGCAGGGGAAGTTCCATTAGCTTGTACAGGCAGCTTCGGTATTTCAGTTGTGGCCGTTTGCGTGCTTGATCATGACAATATCGTAATGCTCATATCACATAAATACCCACCGCACAACAACAACAACACAACCCCCCCGCCCACCCCCCGCCCTTTTTTTCTTGTCAGCTTTAGTTAAATCACTGCTTGGATGAAGAAAAGTGTTTCTTGTGGCGACTGAGTGGTCTTCTTCTTTCCTTTTTTTTCAATTCAAATCTGTAAACTTGTACTATTGAAGAATCTCCTGAGAGGCCCTCTGATAAAGAAATGTGGCATCATCGATAACTTGCCGTTAAAGCACACTGTTACTTTTGATGTGGTATTTTTCATTTTTCTCTTATTGTATTTATCACTGAACTGTTAGTCTCTGCTGCAGTACATACATGGTCTGGCCGCCAGAGGAGTCCATTATCTACACAGGCCAGGACCTACACTTCAGGATGTTGGATTCTATTTACTTCCGGTTAGTGATTACTTGCTTTCATTTTAATCTATCAGGTTCAGATTGTTTCCTGTTATGCAATTGGGAGCTCCAGTTTCTTACTTGCTTTCATGTTGAATGTAGGAACTTGGACAAGACAAAGCTTATATCAGTGAAACTGTCTTCACCGTTGTCTTCTTATCTTTCTTTGTGGTAAGGTCCTTGTGCTGGAGTTTTAGCTTCTAATATGCTTAGACTTTTGATATTTCTAACTTTTTGCAAGTTTGATGCTTCCAATTTCCGGCAAAATGGGTTAACTCTTTGACATTTGATGCATCCATACCTTCTTTGTACAAAAGTAGGGATTATTGTGTTTTGCCTTTTCTTGTTTCAGGTAAACAGTAGAGCTTTATAATATTCTTATTTTCACCTATTTTTGGCTGCTTATGTAATTCCAAAATGCAATGGAAGCACCTTATTTGTTCTACCAGAATAAGACTGGTCTTTTCGTTTTTCCTCTACTATTTTGGAGAATAATGCGTTTGAACTTCTTTTATTATCTTACATTGTGATTTATAGTTACTGATCCATGTTTTATCTGTCTGAAGTGGACTTTTCATCCTTTCATCTTCAAGACCAAGAAGATCTACACGGTTCTGGTGTGGTGCAGGGTTTTAGCTTTTTTAGTTGTAAGTTCTGCTCTCCATCTAACTCTCCTAACTAAAAAAATGATTCTAGATATGAATGAGAAGCAGTCAATTTAATGCTAGCATGAGTTATGATAAAATCTGATGTTTCTGCTGTTGACTTATTTAACAAATCAAACTTTCCAAGTTATCAATGCAATTTTCCTGGTCCATTGGTATCTCTATGTAATAAGCCTCATTTTTACTATGGATGCTGCAGGCTTCCCAAATTCTTCGAATCATTACATTTTATTCTACGCAGCTTCCTGGTCCAAATTATCATTGCCGTGAGGTAAAATGCTCACCACTATTGAGAGCAGTTAATTATTCATCTCACCTATACATTGCTTTCTTGCAAAGCACTCGATTTCAGGTCTTGAGGCAACTTATCATGACAATTTCTTGGACAATGCAGGGCTCAAAACTAGCACGGCTTCCTCCTCCACAAAGCATTTTTGAAGTGCTCCTTATTAACTGTAAGTTACTTCCCTCTCTCTGAAGTCCTTCCCTCTGATGAGTTTTCACCTTTTTTCATTAGCTAATTTGTCTGATTGATTTACCCAATGTACAGTTCCTCGGGGAGTTCTATATGGCTGTGGTGATCTGATATTTTCGTCTCACATGATTTTCACCTTAGTCTTTGTGCTCACATATCAGAAATATGGTTCAAGAAGGTATTGCACAATCAATCACTGTCCCAAGTTTTCTTCAGAATTTGATTGTATGCCTTTTTTTTAGCTGGGATATGTGGTGCAGGTCACCAGCAATTGCTAGTTGCTGATTTTCGAGGTCATTATATTTTGTTCTGAAACTATACACTAATGGCCTGAAGTTCTTGATGATTTGTGGCAGGTTCATAAAGCAGGTTGCTTGGCTTATTGCTGTGATTCAAAGTTTGCTGATTGTCGCGTCGCGGAAGCACTATACCGTCGATGTCGTGGTTGCGTGGTTTGTTTCTCTTGCTTGGAATGATTTCTGTCATTTATTTAATTTTTTATCTACGTTCAACTTAAACAAGGAGATCATGCTGCAGGTACACGGTGAACTTGGTGGTGTTCTTCATTGACAAGAAATTGCCAGGTCGGCTCAAAATTCCAATCGTGGCCACAATGCATTAGAAAGTGGACTTTTTTTTGTTTGAAAAGTACTAATGCAAAATTTTACTTATTTTGCAGAACTCCCGGATCGTACAGGTGGAATGTCCCCCCTATTGCTGCCCGTGAGCGTCAAGGACAAAGATGGAAAGAACAAGGAAGAGAACCACAAGTTCTTGAATGGGAATTCTGTGGATCCTGCTGATTGGGTAGGAACATGAAAACACTGGTTTTTTCTCTTCTTTACGTATGACCACTAGCATAGTAGGTTATTTGTGAATGACATTCCTTCTGATTACTGCATTCCAGAGATTGAGAACTCAAGTCAATGGAAAGGTCTTGGAAGACGGGAACAACCTCCACGATAATCCGATGAATGGGGCATAGATGGAATATCTGCTGCTGTGATTCAAGAAGGGGGAAGTTGCTGCTGCTACTGACGATGATGATGGATCTGCTGGTTTAAATTTTTACGGCTGAAGGATTCAGAAGGGTTAGATTACCCTCTGGGGATCGGATGACTGTGACTTGTATTTACACTGGTCGGTTGATAATGGAAATGCGAGGCCATGTCTCACTCCAGTTTCATTAAAAAAAATCCGATCACCATCACCACTGATGGAATTTCAACCATCTTCTTCCTGCCCATGTTTGGACATTCGGTATGAAGGAACCGAAGTCAATCCTCATGCCATTCACTTTTCCTTTCTTTGTCGTGACATACTGTGCCTAGCAATTGCAAAGTAGCTTCTGTCAATTACATTGAAGTAAAATTCTGATCATTCATCGAGCCAAAATATTGTGCATGACTTTAATGCTCTGACCCACCAATCCTTATATTCCACTCAAAGAACTAGGTCGTAAAACTTGAATGAACCAGAAAGTTTTCTTACACGATCTTGGGCAAGAAATGATGGGTTTTCACAGGGTGATGTCTCAGATCATCAGATGTAATGCCCAACCTGCAGAGCACAAGGGAGCATGTGCCGTGGTCCTTCATTCAGCTGTCATGTGCTCTGCCCGTTAATACTGTTCTCTTTCCATGGATGAGCGAAATTTCCGTGGGTCCATTGTCTACATCTTAACAGCAATCAGCCTGTCATCTTTCCTTTATCAGAAGGAATACGACAACCGTACCAGGTCGCATGCAGCATCTATGCATTTAAAATAGCTATTACATTAATGTCTCCAATTCCCAAATCCAACATTATGATGAGGAGGGACCCTGTTTCACATGGGCGACATTATCGCGGTCAGTTTAACGACCATTGTAAGTGAATTCTTATCACTTCCAGCAGGCCCACCGGTGCGGTCTAGGACAGCCTACAGTTGATTGATATGCACCTACGATGGCAACTCTAGGACAATATGACGTCAAGACAGAGGATAGCATCCAGTCAGTGTCAAAGTCTTTGCTCCTGAAAAATTAAGGAATTAATCCACATCCTTCAGTTACAGATAGGATTATGCAGCCCACATGCACTCTGGACCAACAAACCATTATAGGGGTTGCCTATATCTGCAGCTGTCAGTTATTTTATCTGCATGAAATATAAATCTGTCTTTTCCCATTCCCCCTTGTTTTACCTTTTCTTTAGACATTTTGGATGTCAATAAACTCAACTGAAACTTGGAGGACGACCTTGTCCTATGTTTTTGCGTATTGTCAAATGATCGGTTACCATCACCATTAGAGAAACCTGAACTAAATCAAGGAATCAGGGGAGTAGAGTTATGGGTACATCGAGCAAGGGTCGGCCCAGTGGTTAAGGCGCTATTAGAACATGTGGAAAGTCCAATTTTCGACTCCTGCATACGACTGTGCTGGAGAATACCTCTTGGTTGGCCGCCTGCAGGGATATATGAGTTTTGCAGAGTACTCACGGGTACACAAAGATTAGGGGGCTTTCGTCCTTGCATTTATCTGTGAAGTCCTTGCAAGAGTCAACACAAAATTTCACAGTGACTATTAATTACGTAATGCTTTTCACTGGAGCTGGAGGACAGCCAAGTTTGCCTGCGTATGCGGCCATCTTTTGGTCGAATTGGTCGATCTTAATGTCCCACCTCTTTTGGCCCTATCCTCGTCAATTGGACCCCAACAATAAAACAACATACGTCACATCACCTTTAAGTACTAACTGTGAATTATCGACTTACAGAAAGAAGCAAGGTTACACCTAACCATGTTCTGAGTTATGGAATCGAAGGGGAATGAGAAATGGCTTGCAACGCTTCACTCGATGATAAGGCAGAAAGCAACCGATATCTTGCTGAAGAACTTACAAACGTTGAGGATGATAACCTCTAGCTCCACTGTTATGGAGAATCTATATGATGTAAATATGTCTGAAACGAACTTGCATCCTCAGAAGTCGAAGCCGGTTCTCTGAATGCGGCAAAGTCATGGCCAAGTGCTTTCTCTCCTTCTCAAAAGGATTACGTTCGCTTAGTCAATTGAAATGCAGGAGTCCCGGCCCTGATGAAAACCGACAAATTCTTCTGGGAGAGTTTTAGTGACGAGAAGGGACTCTGAAGTGGAAGAGCCAAGAAACAACGAACGCGACCACCATGCACGCCAGCAGAAAATTCAAGAACCGGTGGCCATGCCAAAAGTTCCGATGATCCGGGGATGTTAAGGTGGATACTACCGATATGGACATGACGTTGTTTGCCTCGGTTGGAGGAGCTGTCGGCTCGGGCTCGTTCGGGGCAGCGATATTCCGTGCTATAGAGTGGCAGATCTCGCATGTCCTGAGAGAAATTAAGTTAAGTGTCACATATTACGCCTTCTAAAGCCTGACTGAAATAGTAAAGCTAGAAAGGCGATCGGTTTTTCGTCGGTATTCCTGTGATCTTACACCGTTCTCTATATATCCCTGACCATTTAATTTTGAACCGCAGCACAGAGATACACAAAATTGTGCACTAATTGAACTCTATGTATATTACTTGGTCTGAACACTCCTCTGGGCATCTATCGATTTCCTAATTAATATACAAAATAAAAGAATCACAGAAGATAGATATTCCCGTAGAATGTCCAAAAACGTCAAGCTGAGGTCGTGGAAATATGTTCATGAATTACCTATTTCCCCTTATCCTGAACCAGTCCTCGGCGCAGCTCTTGTGGGCTACCGCCAACTCTCCTTTACAAGAACACCCCAAATCAGTGGCCCGCTCGCCGTTGCCCCCCAGGCCCAGGTGGCAAATCCGGCAGTCCCTCTCCGGCAAACCGAAATCCACCTTAACCTCGCCATCCTTGCTCTCGACCTCCACCGACCTGCAGCACTCGCCGCCATCACGGGAGCCAGCTACCCGGGCGGAGGGCTGGAACTGGGAGCAGCTGGAGGAGGAGATGGCAGCTCCCCCGCCACTAACGCCGCCATCACTCTCTTCCCGGAAGTGGCCAGCCCCCGCACCGAGCTCCAGGTTGGGCCGGGGAATTTGGGTACTCGCCATTGAAGTCAGCTGAGGCTCTCTGGGAGCTCAAAAGGAGATTTTTTTTTGCTTTGGGGTAAAGATTGCTTGATTGGAGCTGAGGGAGTGATTGATTATGTAGGCGGCTCCACAACTGGTGTCCTGATGTCGGATCTCGGAAATGTGAGCAGCTACCTACATGCAGTAATAGTAAGACAAGAGGGAGCTGAATGGAAAAACACGTCAAATCGAACCGAGGGAAGGGAAAAAGGGCTCGTTGGAGCACATGATCGAGGAGCCATCACTGATTCTAAAGAACAGTAACACGAACTCATTCATTTGCACTTACACACATTCTAATCGAGCACTACCAAATGAGTAATACTTACATTTTACTTAAATCTCATGGGTGGGAAGGATAGCGGGTCTTCCTTTTCTAGGATAAGGGATTCATGCCTACTGTCTTGTCGCGTCGGGACAGTATGGTGGGCAAAAAGTGACGTCGCGTCATCAATCAATCACTTTTTTAAGAGCCAATTATTGTTAAAATTTCCAATTATACACTCCTCCAATTATTTGTTCTAATTATAATTTAATTAATTTATTTATTTAACAGATGGATTTAATTGTAAATTATAGTTTTAATATATATGAATTAGTTTAAAATTATTTATAAATACATCAATTAATGGTTTATGCAGATTTAGTCCATGAATCATTTATTTTTTTAAAAATATTTTTAAATAAATATTTTTAATTTTAAATTGATCCGAAAAAATTCGACCATTTGTTTGTACAATTTTAGCGGTCCGGACCGGCTTCTAACCAGTTCTAGGCCTATTAAATAGGGTAACAGTTCGGATCAGTTACAGTTTAACGGGCTCATATTTTTGACCTTACCCATAATATCCCCTCAACCCAATAAGAACAGTTACGGGTCGAATTATGAGCAACCTGGGTAGGTTCCAAGTTTGGACGGTCTGATTCCGGGCAAACCCGGCCCGCTTAACATATCTAGTCCCAAGTAGTCCTCCAAGTACTCACATTCACCAAAAATTAAACGCTGTCCATGGTCAGTAGTTGGAAAGACGATGAAGAGGAACTTTTTTTTTTTTTTGGGATGATGTAGCGGAAATCTTTATATGAAAAATGGGTAATTTGGACTGTCGGATTGAAACTTTGTATTCGAGTATGGTGGATGAATAAGATACGGTTGGAGAATTTTCGACTTAGTATGGTGGATGAATAAGATACGGTTGGAGAATTTTGCTCCTAATAAGTCGAACCGGCTCGAATTTGAGCTACATCCTGACTGTCGATTGAGCCCATCGGGACTACATAGGACCCATCCGGGCCCAATATCCGACTGGGGCTTGACAATGGGGAAGGGAATAGGGCCCTTCATTGTGCGTAGGTCCATCGCGTGCGTGGGAGGTGTTGCGTGTCCGATCAGCTAGCTCATCTCAATTCGAAAGAGAGCTCTTTGGGCCGAGAACTAAAGAGCTGGTGGTACTGAACCGATCCGTGAGCATCTCGGCCGGGGACCCTCTTCACAATCCTGTAGCTATCTATAGTCTGGCAAGCCCAGAGCCTCGTGGCTTGAAGTGGTGTCCCCTTACGATCTGCATGATCACGTGTACCCTTCCCAAGCTCGCCCCCTCGTAAGCTCGGTCCCAAGGCAAGCCCACCGTCTCATGCGGCCGACATATTGTCGTAGTGGGACTGGACTCTTTAAAGCCTTGGCAAGTGAATTTGAATTCGAGACGTTAATTTCGTAGTACCGAGCGTGCATTGGTATCAGTTGGCAATCGATGTCACCGCTTGCTCAGAACCTTCCCATTTTAATAAATTTTGAGATAATTAAATAACAGCGGTAATTAACTGACTATATCTCCGGTAAATCCCGTTCACGGCAGGATCATGAAGAGGGATGAAAAAGAGCTCAGCTACAGTTTGAACGCTTCCTGTCAAGCATATCTTCCTCGTAGATTCATCGAGATATAATTGTGACTCACAGTACTGTTAGTTTTAAATTTCAAAATGCCGTCAATTATACTTCCAGATGCTAAACTACACGTACGTTCATATTCGGTCCAAGACAGAGCATCCATCTTTTCCCTCTTGAAATAAGATTATGTATTCGACTACCGTAAATGGCTGAGATTTACGACAGAGGGAGATTTATCCGGTTGATTTGTTGAGCCCAGATTGATTAGACCTAAATTAATCATAACATATCAATTTATTAGATATTAATAAGTTGGATTAAAGAAATTATATAACATGTGATTGACTAGATTAGGATAATATACATATTATATATATATATATATCCTCTCCAATCTTACCATGGTCCAATTACATCTCTTTTCATTAAATAGAGGATTAAATTTAAGTTTTATAAATAATAAAATTATATTTATAAAAGTTTACCTTTTAATAGTCCGATTCATTAGGGACCAGACTAATCCATGTCCAATGGTGTCTAAGCATGATATAATTTATACCAAAAATTCTTCACGTTCCAAATCAAAAAATAGAAAACAAAAGACAGCTGATACTAGTTACCCCCGAAAAGGATATATCCAACACTATTAAATTATACATATTAGCTTTGTCTACTGCTTCATCTTGAACCAATCGGACGGCCCTGACCAGTTCTATTGAAAACCAGCCACTTAACCGGTTCAATTTTTAGAATTAATCTAATATCACTTTAAATACAATCAGCTCTGATTGAATCAACGGTCTTCCAATCAAACCGATAACGGATGAAAATTTTGACAAACTTAAAATAAACATTTCTTCAATGTATAATGTACACACACACGCACAAGTATAGACGTGTTGCATCTTACACGTGCTACAACTGCGACGCGCTAACTAGCCTTAATTCCTAAGGTAGCTGAAAATTTTTCCCGAATGTCTGAGTCGAAGTCTGAAACGGTAAATGCGTGCTCCCACGAGTCAAAGTGTCACACTGGAGCTACGTCGATCGGCCTAAGCTTAGTTACGGTCCGCAATACATACATTTATATATATGTATGTATGTATGAATATAATATTTATAATGTGATGATGGTGTGGAACTGACCAGGAAGTTACGTGCAGTCGGTCCATGCTGATCAAATCGTGTATATATATATATGTAAGCGCTGTTAACGTGAGAGCCAGCTAACCGTCCCAAATGTCAAACCTAGGATAACGATGCCTGCATTGACGCAGATGATGTCTGATTAGGAGATCTCGTGGTAACGTCTTAATTAATTACTAATCAATGCCATGTACCCATGTGTATACATTAGCAATATACACGTATAATATAAATGGGATAAACATGAGTTTATCGAAATAATTATGTGTATGTGCCTTTCCAATTTCGAATTTGGCTCTTATGTAAATGGATAAGAAATTATGTTATACTAAAAAATTTTAATGAGTTAAGATTAAACTGATAAGTACCTTTTAATATAATATTATTTTTTATTTAAAATTAAAATATTTATCCCTTACTTCCATTCTTCCCCCTCTTATTCATTCTAGATGTCTCGATCTTCTTGATATTTGAAAGGGTTAGAAAGGAATATTACAATCTATAGATACATGCATGAGTCGCCTTTTGACCGGCAAAGAAATTAGAACCATCAGAAAAGTCGTTAGCGTGCGTGGATTTTGGGAGCCCAAGTGGAAAACTTCCCCAGCGTCTCAACCGGTTTATCCCGTCTCCGGCAGGGAACCCACCAACTCGCTTTATCCTTTGTCAATTAATTTTTTAACTTCTTAGGCTTGTCGTGGACTCAATGCATCAGTTCGAACCTGGCCAAGAAGAAAACTATCGGTCCAGATCTATCAAAAGAAAAAAATCACATTCACCGGGCGATCGACATCGTGACCAGCTCACCCAGAGCAGATCCGACTAGCATTTAACACATTACTGAACCCCTCGAGCCGGATCAAATATAAGGGTCTAGATCGATGAACCCTAACTGCGTTGGTGAAGAGCTGGGGTACATATGGGAGGAATGATCCTGTGGTATGGTGAATTAAAATCGGTGACACTTAACTCCAACGAGAAACATTCATTCACTCATTCACTATGATTTTATTAGCTATAAAATGACCGTACGATTTATGTATTGCTGCCTACTATTCTCTCTCTCTCTCTCTAAGTTGAGCTGATATACTTCCAATTCCATGTACCGTCGTAGGTAGCCATAACAAATCTATCTAATTTTTAGTACTAGAATTGCACGTGTATAGTAATGTCGCAAAGCCCATGACATCCTATCCAGCGACAAAATCGAATCATCAATCATATCGCTCCACCTGAAGATAGATCTTCCTGCTCGACCTTTCCAGTATGCCGCCGAGCATCAAGGAGTGGCCGCCGAGCCAAATTTTGCCAAATGTGTCCGGTAGTTAATTAGATGCAACAAGTATGATAATGGCGCACATAGTCCATGGGCGGCCAAAAAAAAAAAAAGCTTGCCCTTTTCGAGTAAGATGAAAAAAAAAGCACATTTTAATTTTTGAATATTTTGAAAATGCATAAAAATCAATGATAAAATATGTCTTTTTTTTCCATAATTTAAAAAACTAGATCGGGTATACCGTTTCGACTAATTCGACTGAGAACTGGTCATTCACCTGGTTTGATTTCCAGAGTTAACCCAAATGTATTGTAAATGCGGTCGGCTCCAATTAAATCGGTTGACTCTCAATTAAACTAGTGAAAAAAATTGGTCGACTTAAAATTAAAAAAATAAAAATTTATTATAATATACTTATTTTATTTTTTTATATTTATATTTTATGTTAAATTTGAGCATAATATGGTATATATTAGAAATTTTTGTTATAAATCGTTGTTAAGATATGATATTATATCGATTTACTGGTAATATTATATTATTAATATCATTTATTAAATATACGATTCGATCAATTAAATATTCGATCTGACTCATAAACATATACTTTAACTAATTCTCGGTCCTATCCTATTTTAAAAAATTATGATTTTTTCTTTTAAAAAAATTAATAATAGGTTCTCCCAATGTGACCAAATATTCAAATCTCATGGTAAATGCTTATCTTAACGAGACTCCCCCAACTAATTTTATGGAAAAGTAAATGAATAATACCTTTTCAACGAAATGTGTTGATTATTATTTATAGTTATCGGGCATGAATTTTTTTTAAAAAAATATTTGACACGTGAAGCACCAGAGATCTGATTTTTCGAGAAAAACAAAAGGAAGAGAAAATTAAAATTAAAGAGAGAGAGAGAGAGAGAGAGAGAGAGAGAGAGTGGGGGGTGTGGAAACGTGAAGTAGATACTCATTGTGCCGTGGGGATGAAGGCGAGTAGTAGCCAACCCCTCATCGACACTTGCGCACGGGAAAATATCTGTTCGTCAACGGCTGCCCAATCCATAAGGACCCTCCACGGTTTTTACAATCTTAACCCTCTCCAGTCTCCACGCCCAATCCCCCCAAATCCCGACGAGTTCTTACTCGTGAAGTCGGTCGGTCCGTGCCTGTAAAAAATGCAAAAAAGGAAATTTACCCAATGAGCTGATGACGTAGACTTTTTGAGACGATATTACGCTCTTCTCTCTCTCTAGCGCCCATATAGGTATGAAAATTTTTGATGCTACACGGTATTCCGATCAGATCCAATACAAATTCAGACGGATTCGGATGGTAAATGAATTTGTTAAGACGGGTTGAACATGTGTAGTTCGATTCAGATACGATTAAATCTGTTTAATTAGATGCATTTAAATATGTATGAACTTATTAACTCATTTAACATTATTAAGCGCGTGTATATACCATATTTATCATGTTAATTATATTGATCGTATGTCATATAAATAATACATTTAGACATATTTAAATCATACGGATTAAACGAATCGTGTCGTGTCAACCCAATTTAGATGGGTTGAGTTCGAGTTATTCATTTCTAACATGTTTAATAACACATATGGCATACGAGCCCAAATAATTTCTAATATAAATATATTTAAACACGGCACAAGAGACAACGCGAATTAGCATAACCAATGCTAGCTACCGCGTGAGGGATAAAAGTCTTCGAGAACGTAATTTTAGGATGGAGAAATATAAGGGAAATATTCCATTAATATATATAGCATTTTATAATTCGGTTGAATTTTTGTATATTTTTGTGCGTAAATTCATCACTTTTATAAATATTCCATTAGGAATTTTATATGACATGGGGGCACAAATCGCGTCTCGGGTGAAATTTTCAGGAAAAAATATTTATGGGTATAAAAAAATAAATTAGGATATGTATTCCACTGATTGATTTTTTTTTTAAATTCTAGTAAGTCAGATATGGGTGACAACTTTATAACTAGTTTTCTAGGTGTCATTTGATTTTCAACATGTATCTTTGCTAGCTGGCCATACATAGTCATGGGCTCTATCGATACTGCAATAATGTATACACAATGTGGAAAAAAACATACTTGCTAGGTAGGTGAGGGGAGAAATGCAGACCGACAGCGAACTGGAAATAGACCGTTTAATAAGGATGGCCCGATGTAACCCATATAATCGATTTCTATCCGAAAGACTCTCGATTTCGCTTTATTTTCAATGTTCATCCTCTTGTATCTCATTTTCAGCCTCATCAACTGCTCTGCCTCTGCGTTAATGGATGCCATCTCCCTCGCATCTCATGGGCTCTTATGGCATTGCCAAAAGAATAAACCAGTTGACGCCTACAGTGAGACGTATATCATTGGAGAAAAATGAACATGGGCGACTCGGCTAATCCCCCTCCATCTTGTGTGCACGACAAGAGATCGAGATTGTCTTTCACCAAATAAAAAAAACAATTATTTTTTTATCATATCCTTTTTGATTGGTCAGATTATTGTTATTATTATTATTGTGATTGGAATTGGAGAGATTTTGAAGCAAAATTAAACATCCACGATTGTAATCATATGTTATTTCCCTATCTTTTATTTATTTTGATTACATAAGAGATATATCAGTCTAGAAAGTGATGGGAGAAGAAGAAAATTACGAGAGAAAGAGAGTATTACAATAAAAATAATAACTTCTTGATTATTAAATTGAGAATGATACTACTACATTAAAACCCTTCCTCCGCCATATAACTTCAAAAGTCTTCCCACCACTCTGTTACACTTTAGATATTCACATTATTCATTTGCTAGTCTGATTAAGAAACAAACCAATCTCCATTGAAATAATGATTTTTTCCCTGCCAGCATCATGGCCAAAAAATCTAGGGAGTCATAAAAAGTTCAGATTCGAGAGGATCAGACTACTGATAGATATGTTTTTTTTTCCAACCATGAATTTTCTATATTTAGAGCTTCCGAACCTGAAATTCTGCTTCTATTTTGTTCATACTGCTGCAATGGAATTAGTTGCATCTGGCCCGGGGCAGTTGGAAGAAGCTTCCCCTCGAACGGCTATATATATTCGAGGCTCGAACATGCGCTGAGGCGTCAAAACACCAAACCTCGGAGAAGAGCTCATTAACTTCTTTCTGACGTCTCCTCCATTTCCCTTCTTGCTCTTACAATTTGTCTAGTCCCTGGGTGATTCTCAGCATCCACTTCAGGAGCAATGGCGAGGCTCGTCTTTGCAGCAGTTTGCACTCTGTTGCTCGTCGCACTGTCCTCATCTTCGGCTTCTGCAGCAGTTGTCGAACATACTTTTCATGTAAAAGCTCCTACTCCTCTATTCATCCGCAAGATCTGCAGAAGCATGCCGTCATATCATTTATCTGCCATTGGTGTTCGTGTTGATTTACATGCATGGCTTCGAGCCAGGCATATGCACGTACACTGATCGGTCTTTAAGAATCTAATTAATAAGTTATGGTTCGCTCAGTCGAAGGACAATCGAGATGATGCATGCCTCATTCTCATGACTCTTTTGTGTGCAGGTGACGAACTTAACGGTGAATAAGCTGTGCCACCGGCAGGTGATAACTGCAGTGAACGGAAGCCTCCCGGGCCCGACCATCCGGGTGAAGGAGGGCGACACCCTCATCGTTCACGTCATCAACAAGTCCCCCTATAAGCTCACCATCCACTGGTAATTATTGATATTAATTGTATTTATTTGCCCTCTCTGCATGCTTACAGTAAAATCGGGTTTTCCTGGTCCCAGCACAACTCCATAGCCGATCAGTGTCGATAGAGACACTACCCAGTTGCTAATAAGTTATTTTCAATTTTTTTTAAAAAAAAATATAGCTAGAGAGCATGGATTGCTTAAACTGCACCAAGTTTTGACCAAAGTGCTTGGAGCAGTCAGTCCCAGCTAGCTTGTTTATTCCAACCCACATCAATTCGTCTAGCCCAGCTCACAAAATTATGATTTGTTTTTCTGATTATTGTTATTGTTAACTTTAAAAAAAATGGTCTCAGTACAGTTTCTCGTTGCCAACAACTATTATTCGATAGTGTCCTTTTCTGCTTCTGGAAGAGGACTTCTTCAGTTTTTCCGGGAAAACGATGGAAATGAATTTCTCCTTTTTCCAACCTAGTTCCCAGTTATGTGCACTTGCAAGCCAATTCACAGCTCGTGCCCATTTTCGCAAGCATGTCACCATCAGCTTTTCACGAAGATGTCCACAAAACTAATCCGTTTTTGACCCAGAAAACTTCGAGCTAAGACTATCTGTTAGGAAAGTACAATTATTTCCGTCGTAAATCTCGTTTATTCATTGGATCGTATATCACGAGATCTCGGGAAGAAGAAAAATCATCGCATTTTCTCCCCCCCGCAGGCATGGAGTGTTTCAGCTGATGAGCGGCTGGGCAGACGGGCCCGGCTACGTGACACAGTGCCCGATCCGTCCCGGGACGAGCTACACCTACAAATTCAAGATCACCGAGCAAGAAGGAACCCTGTGGTGGCATGCTCACGTATCGTGGATCCGGGCAACCGTGTACGGCGCACTGATCATCCGTCCCAGATCAGGCCACTCTTACCCATTCGCCAAGCCTTATAGAGAAGTTCCCATCGTTCTCGGTGAGTACGTCCTTCTGAAAATCGAGTTTTGCTGTATAGTCATCGCAGTTGAACGGACGGTGATCCGGATAAAAAACATTGCGTCGATACAGGTGAGTGGTGGAACGCCAACGTCGTCGACCTGGAGAACCAGCTTCTCACCACTGGAGCGGCCCCCAACAACTCCGCTGCCTACACTATCAACGGAAGGCCCGGCGACCTCTACAATTGCTCTAGGAACGATATGTATAAGCTGAAGGTGCAGCAGGGAAAGACCTACCTGCTACGGATAGTCAACGCTGCACTCAATAACCAGCTCTTCTTCAAGGTGGCCGATCACAAGATGACTGTGGTAGCCGTGGATGCCTCGTACACGAAACCCTACGTCACCGATGTCGTGCTCGTAGCTCCTGGTCAGACAACCGACGTCCTCCTGACTGCAAACCAGGCCGCGGGAGCCTACTACATGGCGGCACGTCCGTACGCCAGCGCACCCAACTTGCCGGTTGATAACACCACGACCAGAGGGATCATCATGTACGAGAATGCACCCTCGAAGACGGTGATGGCTCCTAAGATGCTGGCTCTCCCTGCCTTGAACGACACACCGACAGCCCACAAGTTCAACAGCAACATCACCAGCCACGTCGGCGCACCTCACTGGGTGCCAGTGCCGTGCCACGTCGATGAGCACATGTACGTGACTGTTGGATTGGGGCTCGAGCCGTGCGGGAAGAATCAAACCTGCCAGGGACCGAGCGGGCAGAAGCTGTCGGCCAGTATGAACAACGCGTCCTTCCAGCTACCCAGCAAGCTATCCATGCTGGAGGCGTTCTTCTTCGACGTGAAAGGTATCTACACCACTGATTTCCCTAACAAGCCGCCGTTGAAGTTTGACTACACGAACACGAGCAACAGCCTCAACACGGCTCTCCTTTTCGCGCCCAAGAAGACCAGCGTGAAGAAGGTGAAGTACAACGCGACGGTGGAGATGATTCTGCAGGACACCTCCCTGATCCTGTTTGACAACCACCCGATGCACATCCATGGCTTTAACTTCCATGTGTTGGCACAAGGGTTCGGCAACTTTGACCCTGCAAGGGATCGGAAGAAATTCAACCTCGTCGACCCCCAGATCCGCAACACCGTTGGAGTGCCGGTGGGAGGATGGGCTGCCATCAGGTTCACGGCCAATAATCCAGGTAAAAGAATAAAAACCCCAACATTTTACTGTCTACTAGAGCATTAAGGACTATGGTAAGACACTAATTGTTTCGAACTGTTGTAAAAAATGAGTAGTCCATTACAAATCACAATTTAGTGTCACGACAGTGATGTCTGCAACTGGTGTCGAGATCCCAACCATTTCGTAGTTAGCTTAGCAAGAGCCACTTAATTGAGTGTGATCAAGGAATGATTGTTGGAGAATCAAACTTGCAAGTTTTGGCAACCTTCGGGTGTCTTATTTGTTAACCTAGTACTAGTTACAAGAATGAGGTTGTACGTGTACGTAAGGTCCTGAGAATTTTTATAGAATGGCTTAACAGTGTACAAGAAAGCGATTGTTCAACGAATAATAATATAGAACGTATCTTTAATTTATAAATAATCTGTCAAAATGAGGAGTAGAATTCGGTAAAATAATGTCTCCGTCCATTTATGACTAATATATATCTCATGATATATTTTGGCCCTTTTGTTTCTTTATTATCCATTAATAAACAAAAAATCCCTCAATTCCATTAGTGGGAACAGATTTTCCGGACAATGATAGATGTCGTGATGGATCAAGGAAGAGTTCTTGATTAGTAGGGCAACCAATTTAATTCGTGTTATTTGTCGTCGATCCACGAATTAATTAGTGACTGATTGATCTGAGGAACTTTTGTTTTTGTTTTTGTTTTTTTCTCAATATATGCAAGGTGTATGGATCATGCACTGCCACCTGGACCTTCACTTACCGCTGGGTCTGGCCACCGCCATCGTGGTGAACAACGGGCCCACCCCGGCGACGACGCTGCCCCCTCCGCCGGAAGATCTTCCCAAGTGCTAAGAGGGAGATGGAGATCCTTGGAACAGTGAAGGGAGAGCCGCACAGAAAAAAGGAGCTGATAAAGTTAATTGGTATTTGTCCATTGTCAAATAAATTACGGGTAAACCTCGACAACAATAATTATTGTCATGTGATTCTTTTGTCCAAATACGTGCGATTCTTGTGGTCCAAATCGAATGTTCTCACGTTCTTTTTATTAGTCAAATGGATTGAATATATATCCAAACATTACATCTCTCATTTATATACTTTTCCCCTTTTTTCGGGTAATGAGCTGACCAAAACCCAACCGTGATGCTTTTACCCATAAGACCCAGAAGCACATGCAGAGAAACAAACTATTCCTCGTCACGGGTCCGACAGATTACACTTACATTCTCATCGTAATGAAATGATTACTGGCTAATTATTGAAGTGGTACGAGGTGGGGGGGAAAGAGCCTAACATAGTAATGTTCACTGCCACCATAAAACAGAGCGGTACATATCCAATTCGTATCAACTTGCCTCCTGAGGCCGGCACCAACACCCCCACCTGATCTCAAGAGCTCGATCATGGTGCAATTAGGGTTTGCATGGAACTCATGGCAGAGATCCTGCAGGTCTACTCCTGCAAATAAAGATGTTAAACGAACCATGATGGCCCAAAATCGGCACTGACAACCCATGACCTGACTTGTGACTGCTCTTATTGGGTTGAAAGTGCACTTACAGATCAGATAAAAAATATAGGTCACGTAACCAACTCGAACAGTTACCCCACAAAACTGGTCCTAACCGTCTATAAACCATTTCGGAACCATTGCAAAACTAGTCCAGACTAGCCCAAAAGCCAAAATCATGTAAAATAACAGTTAAATTTTGTCGGATCAATTTAAAATTTTTTAAAATAAAAATATTCATTTAAATAATCTTTTAAAAACTAAAAAGATGGATGGTTCACGGATCAAGCCGGCCTGAACTGTGAACTGGCCCTCTTATAAACAGTTTCAGGTCGGTTCATGTATGCATGAACTGTGACCTATAGTTAGACCAGACCGTTAAACAAATGGACCGAACCATAATCTGGTCAAACTGTTTTAGGCACGTTTCAACTGGCCTGTACTGCCCTTTTAACAACACCACCTGCAAATTATGTTCAGTAACGATATATTAGATCAAAAGGATCCGACTATCTTTACTTCAATCACGTCTTCATATGACAGGCAGAGATTTCTTACCTCGTGTTTGAATTACTCTACCTTCACCGATGGCCAGGCTGTAGTAGGGGTCGAGAATGTTGGGGCAGTTGTCGAAGCAGTTGGGTGAGCTGCAGAGCCGAGCGACGAACTGGGCCTCGGCCGAAGACGTCTTCGAGAAGGGTTGAGATTCTACTGCAACAAATCCTCATCTTCTCTACCCCAACCTTCGTGTCAATCAGTACAGTGTTTTTCAAAATTATACAGGCAATCCGTGAAATCGAGGTGATCGGAAAAAGATAAAACAGAATGACGAACAAAAATCCATTACTACGAATCAAATACGGCATCTCTTAATCAAGGGATACTCTATTTCGAGCATGCATTTAGTAATCTTGAGGATCCTCCGTGGTATCAAGAGCCGAAGTTCAAGAAAGACCATCAGACGATCTCTGTCTGCTTTTATCGCCTCTCGTCTGCCTCGAAGACAAGGTCCACGACTCTTGCCAAATGGGCCTGGGCTCATAGAAGATATTTAGCCCATCGGCCTAACCCCACAACCTGTTCAGATCCAAGCAGTAATTATACCACCTTCATCCCCAGAAGGTCGCAGCCTATGGTCCCATACATTCCTCAGGAAGTAGGAATGAAGCAAGAAGGGACTTCTCCGATTGCCGCCCGTTGCACCTACTCTTTGGTCCCGCCATTGCCCTCTCTCCACCTCCGTCTTCACATTCCCGAGCACATCGTTTAGTCCCGAGACAGACTCAATCTGTTCTCAGCGTGGGTATGCCGAGTCTATTAAGTATGATTGGCTATGTTCCCCCTGTGACATTACTGTTCTACAAACCAGGAGTCGGGGAGTTTCTGGTCGGAGAAAACAACAAATAACTCGAATGGGTCGAATACAATTCGGTACTGTTCGCCTGTACTTCTTCGAGGGGAAGTTTTGCGTCAAGTAAACAACAATCGGTCATTTCCTGCGTTCGATTCGAAGGCGACAAGCTCATACTTAGGGAACTCACGGATGATAAGCGGGACAGAGGAGAAGGGACAAATTCCATAGAATGACAGCTCTAACGTGTGGATGGTATTTGCGCGTTTAAGGGAGTCATGTCAACTGGGCTGATAATCTCGATTCAGCGACGTTGAGTTTGGTTCCGAGCAATGGGACTCTTGACATCTCTTTAATCTGTTCATTTCGTCGTATGAACAATTTCTTTCTGTCGAGGTGATTGCACCTTGCAGCCTAGAAATTTAGCCTTTGACTCATTTTCCCCCTTTGTGACTGCGCGGCGTCGATTTTAGTAGAAGGCGACCTTCACCATTTACCGACTTGGTTTGGCTCAGTAGATCTACACGTCTTTTACAGTAACATCTTCCCGCTATATCTAGAGTCGACGTGGACCGTCTTGAATGCGACGTGCTGCAAGTGGTGGGTCATTCTTGTCAAGCCGTTGCGTGGCTTTTATGTTGGTGTGTAAAGCACAGAGAGGGAAAAATTGGAGCTCCGACGAGACGTTGAGGATTAGATCGAGGTTCAAACTTCAAGGAGCAAGCCGTGCAAATGTAAAGTTTAAGGAGTGAAATGGCTCAAGAGTGAAAGTCGAGGACTCCAAAGAGAAAAACCGAATATTCACTCTGGCCCGCTTCGCTCGTACTTTAAGCCACCACTTGGACTTGGGGATTAGGATATATAGCCAGGCGAGCGAGTAAATCGAAGGTTCGCTTGGGCGGGGTCGTCGGGACCACTTCGATATTCGGTCCTTTCCCCTGCGTCCAAGTCGTCTACCTGTCTCCAGGCCAGCATTCAATTTGTTTTCCTTTCCCCCACCTCTTTTTTTAAGAAAAAAATTAATTAAATAATAACCCAAGAAATAAAAATTAAAGAGAGAGAGAGAGAGAAGAAAGGCATGCGCATGTTTATTTTTTTTACCTGTAAAGTTACTGCTGAAAGTGGGCACTTTTTCCTCCTAAAAGTGAGATCAATAGTTCTTTTTTATCGGTAGTATTTAGTATCATAATAATTAATTAATATAGTGAGAGATATATTGAATAATTTGAGACTCATCAATTAAATTTTAGATACTGATTATTGAGAGTTTTGAATTCTAAATCTAAACTACTGCATATTATTAGTTTAACAACATATTATGGGTATCAGTTACATCTTGACTTGCACCATCGAGAGAGGAGTGGTCTAGTATTTCAAAATTCAATTTAACAAATCCAAATTACATGTTAAAATTCTCTCAAGATGGTTACTTGAAATACTTGGCAGTCGTGGCTTCTTGGGTTTGGCCTTTGAATATGCTCACAAACAACCGTTGCCTTTGTCCTTTTATAAAAAATAAAAAAATTCTCAACTGAACTCGTGATCTGAGTTCAGTTCTTATAATTGTGACTTTTTGTGGATACAAATGGGTTGAAAATAGCTCAGAATTTCTTCTTATTAATTAATATCTCATATTCGATGTTTATAAGTTAAAAAAATTATATTAAGAGAGTTTTAATTTTTAAATTGACCGATTTAACTTGAGTTAGATTTATCATAATTATAATAATTCTTTGAATGTAAATTGGTTTATAAAAATAAATAAATATAACATTTGGTGGATTTATATATAGCCGCCTAAATTTTCAAATTTTAATTTCACGGTTCTCATCTAAATTCCACCGACTCTTAATTGCGTGCGCTTAACAATGAGAAGGAAATCCTCCGAATGTGGGAGGAATCTTTCGGTTGGAATAATCAAATAACAAGAGAACTTGGCAGCCCCATTCAAAATAAATAAATAAAATTCAAAATTAAATGAGTTAAAACTAATTAAATTTATGTATAGTATAAGAAACCCATAAATATATAAATCAACAGTATCAAGAAAACCTCGAGAGTCTGCGGGCCAACTTATGTCCACGTGCATTTTCCGATTTCGGGCAAAATTTGACGTAATACCGAGCAGGTGATGTATGCAAACACTATATATATATACACACACACACACACGAATGAAGTCGCGATTTTCTCGTAACTACAACAATAGTTTTTTTTTGGTAATATCAGAATTGATATAGATGAATTCAATAATGGCTCAGTTCAATATTGTTAGTAAGATTATATATAAATAAAATATATGATAATATAAAATAAATATAAAAATTTTCTATTTCTTTTATATCGATGGTATTCAGTACTGTAATAACTTATTAATATATCAAATGATATATTATACAACTTAAAATATGTAATTAATTTTTAAATGCCGACGTCTAAAATTTTTAAAATTTAAACTGAATATACAACTTATTATTAATTTACTCCTAGCGACGTCGGAAACCTCAGTATTGTGGATTATGGACTACTCCGTCTGCCGTGCTGTCTTTTCAATGAGTCTGGTTGGACCGGAATATGCTGCAGACCGGAAAAGGCAGCGTCCACTTGATAGTTGATAGTGTGTATTATTTTGCTGTTTTTTGTCGGAGCGGAGGCGCGGCTACTGAGCTGCATGCATTAATGTCGCAACACGAAGAGTTTCGATCTCTTCCGAGAGAACAGTGAATGTCGATGGGTCTGGTTTGGTATTGTTCTGTGTGTCTCCAGGTGAGGGACCTGATCCAGAAAATGCCCCCACGTAGCTAGGGAGGTCCGGCTGTTTTCGGGGTGATTGTGGTCCTTGTGATTCGTGGCGTTTGCTTCCTCCAGCCTTCCACGGCCGTTAACCGGGGGAGTTTTCGTTAGACCGGGTTGGAAGCCGATGAGCCGTGCACGCGGCTATGATTTTCGGTGTACAGCTTGGAGGGTCATCGGTGGCAATGGATTTGCGGCCTAGAAAATAGTGAGGGTATGATTAGTGTTTGCCCGATTCGCCGATTGCACGTAAGTTGACTGTCGGGTGGGGAAAGGCCCGTGGGGGGCTATCAATGCGTCGAGGAAAAATGAATTGTGGGGGCGGAGAGTGTAGAGTTACGAGAGGGTCTACTGTTGAAAGCGTGAATGCAGCAAATGCTCTTCAATGCAGAGCACCCAACTTTAATGTGTTCATAAAGCTGTACGCATATCCATTTAATGAGAGATATAACATCGGTCACTTCCGGTAGAGAGGTTATTCAATATCTATTTCTCATAAATAATGTGTCAGATTTAAATATTTTAGATAATTTTAATATTTAAATGGGTTATCATAGCTCAAATATATATTAGTCGTGGTTTAATAAGTTTTCTAAATACTATATGATTCAAACTAAAAAATATATATATATAATATCGACTATCATAGTGGTCAAGTGGTCCAAGAATTGCTATGATATAACGTACTAATAATAGTTATATATATATATATACAACAATTTATTTATTTACTCTATTCATGGGACTATAAAAGATTAAATGTTAGACCCCAACGTTAGGTCTTATGGGAGCTATTGAGCTATTGGATGATCCTCAGGCTCTGCATGTTCAGCCGGTTCCATCAGCTGCCGACTGTTGGGGGGCCTTTTTAAAATCATTTTATATCATCGTGCGTGAAAAATATAGGGAAATTTTGGGGTCCTCTTTATATTTAAAATCGTGATGCATCATATTAAATCAGTGATTATAATGAAAGAATTGGATTCTTTTGAGAATCACAAATGAATAATCTAATTCCTAAATTCATCTCAGACGCGATAGAGGGATGCTTTTGAATGTGATTCCTAAAGCTACAGAGAGAGGAAAGTGACAATTCATATCAATTGCATATACATACCTGACAATGATATGGACAGTCACGGATAAAATTGTTACAATTAAGGATAATTATTATTTATTAGTAATTAATTAATTAATTAATGAAGGATTTCATTTTCCCTTAAACTGTATTCACCCTCCTCGTTCAGCAAGCCCACTGCAGCAAAGAGCAGAGGGTGAGGGAGACGGTTTTCTTGCAGAGAGGAGTAATGGCCTAATGGATCTATTTAATTCCCAAACGTCCCAGTCTCTCTTCTTCTTCTTCTTCTTCTTCTTCTGTTATTCTTTACTCTCCCCTTCACTCAACCCCAAGAAAATTATTATTCCCAATGGCATCTATGCCTCCTCTCCAACAAACCCTAGAGTCCCCTCACTGACCTCCACTCAACCCTTCTCCCCCCCTTTCCTCAGATTCATCTCATTGAGCTTGAACCACCCACTTGACCCAAAAGTCCAGCTGTTATCCCATGGCGGCTTCTTCCGTCCCCAGTTCCCTCCTCCTCGTCCTTCTCATCCTCGCCTTCCTTGGGGCCCTCTCCGCAGACCCAACAAGCCCTTCCTTCTCATTCCGCAGATTCGGGCAAGATCCGGCCGCCATTGCCCTGCTCGGGGGCTCCAAGGTCGTCAGTGGTGGCTCTGCAATTGAGCTCGCCGGGCAGGCCATGTTTGAGGAACCCATCAGGGTCGTCCAAGGTAACCCCCAGAGTTTGGCCTCTTTCTCCACTAATTTCACTTTCTCGCTGTCGGCTGGTGGTAGAGACGGCTTTGCCTTCGCTATGGCCCCTGTTGGGTTCAGTTCGAATCTGTCCGGAGATGGCCGACTCGGGCTGCCTCTGGGAAAGAACAGAACTTCAGACGGGTTCCTCGTTGTTGAATTCGATGCCTCCAAGAACCGTGTCGCCATTAATTCGGGCAGCATCAAGGTGGGCAATGTATCTTCTCTCAGTTTGATGATGAATAGCGGGAAGAGCTTGCGGTGTTGGATTGATTATGAGGCGGGCTCGAGGCGGTTGGAAGTTAGGCTGAGTGAGCTCGGCGGTTCGAGACCGCTGGACCCATTCCTCGCCCATCGGGTGGACCTGTGGAAAATGTGGAAGGACCGAGACGTGTTCTTGGGGCTGAGCTCCTCGAGCCGGAGCTCGAACCAGTCGTGCTTGATCCACTCGTGGAGTTTTGAGCTGAAACTGTTCCCGCATTGGATCCATTCCCAACCACTGGATCCCAACTCCGTCTCCAAGGAGGAAGCAAAGCCCCTGAGAGCCACCCGCGAGAAGAACGATTGCCTCCTGAAAGTACTCGCCGCCATGATCTTTGGTATGGCCAGTGGAGCCCTCGGAGCATTCTGTCTCCTGTACCTCTGGACGATCTTTGGGAGGCGGAGGCCAGTGGCGCCCGAGGAGTTTGCAGGGAAAGAGAAGTCGGTGGATTGCGAGTATAAGAAGGTGGAGGTCGTCGTCCTAGACAAGGCCATCGAAGATGGCCATTAGGTGGTTCGGGATCAAGAGTCTCACTGGAGAACTGGGTTTTTTTCTTTCCTTTCGTTTAAATTTTTGGTGCTGTAAATTGATGTCCTCTTTTGTTCCATTGTATGTTCCCGTGTTGTTTGATATGACGACGTAATTCAATGACTAAATTGCCTAAAGTTTAGGTTTTGTCACATGCTATGCTGCCTAGGGTTCTGCTCATTGAGTAGAAAAAAGAAGCAAAAACACCGATTTCATTCCACGTCCAAAACAATATCACGGATCTGCAGAACACAGAATCATCTTTGCAAAGTAGAATCTCCACTAGAATAGTGAACAGCTACTGTTAGCAACTTGAGGATAAGAAATTTCATTTCAAACATAAATGCTGCTACAACGATAGTAAATATACAACAATGAGAAAATACTTCAGTAAGTCTGTCAAATGGGCTAAGCACTGTTTTTCTTGTCGGTTGATTTGCAAGCTCCACGCTTCACATTTGCAGCAACTGCTATGAACAGATCCAACAATTCTCTTCGAAGCTGAATACAACTACACGAAACACAGTAGAAGTGAAGAACATAATCATGTTAGTTGTTTAAAGTACTATTAGATCATAGCAAATGTTAAGATTATGAGAAAAATTTTCACCACACTAAAACTTTTGGGTTAAAAGGTTGTGAGGGAGATTGTTGTATTTGAAAAAAAAACTACAAAATTAGTTGTAAAATTTTATAAATACGGATAAGGGGATCGTAAAATTTGTTGTAATATAATATTTGAATGTGTTTTGAACATAAGAGTCTTTTCGACCACACTATAAATTTTCAACCTATGTAATTTCATATTAACATTGAAAGTGGCAATCCAAAAAGTGTGATTTGTCATGTAAAATTCATCGTAATCTTGGATAAAACAATTTGATTCAACTATGAACTGCCTGGAAACTACAAGGAGAATATGCAACTCTCAAGAGCCCAAGGAATTGGATACAAAGAAACTCATAGTTCCAAACACGATAAACAGCATTTCATGTACAACAATTAGAATTTGATTGAAATTGCAGATACAAGAAAACGTATAACAAGTCTGAGTTTTAAAGCACACTGCAACTTGATCATGGCAACCGGCAAGGCATGTTCCAGTTTCATTCCTTCACAGGCAACAGGATGATCCCAGGATTTATATTATCTTCAGCTCCTTCACAGAAGGAAAGTACGGATAGATAACGCAGAAACAGTGGCATCATCGATCCCCATATAAGAAAACCGAGCATGGACAAAATGGGAGAAGGTATACCAAGACTAACCATAACATAGGAGAAAAACAGCAATAACGAGTCGAAAAAACCAGATGAGCATCTCAGAGAGCCAATTTCCCCCGTAAGTTTCTTCACTGACCATCAAAGTGCAAGGATAACAAATTTAGGTGCTCATCATGGATGCTCGTTCATAAAACCAAGCGACAGAGGCATTTGTAAACCAAAAAGGTTGTAGGAATGAGAAATTTCTACCCAGGGTCGCAAGCAAATGCAAATAACAAGCAGAAAATATATCAACCTCACGTCAAAAAATGACTTCTTGAGATCTGAGCATATCAAGAGCTTATTCTTTGCATCCACTGAAAATATAGTAAGAACCGTAACCCCTTCACTGTTCCTATTCAGCACGAACCGTTAAACGATGTATTCAGCCATGAAAAGAAAAGAGCTTTTAAGACTATGGAGGAGGATCGTAGTATCAAATAAGTCGTCTTCAGTTCAGTCCTTCATCGGAAAGGAGCTTCAGATAGATAACGCAGAGATTAATAGAATCATCGATCCCCATGACCAAGATTGCGCAGGAAATGCACCAAAAATCGTACAAAATCTCTGCTAAAATGAAATGAAGGAAGAATCCAAGAGAGAACAGACGTCGTCCAGAGCTCCTTCAATGGAAATCTAAGTGGTGAAATGAGAGAAAAATTCGAGCATTCTCACAAACTGACGCTGATAACAATGCTCATCGGAAAATTTCCGCACGCACAGACCCTATGGAGTTTCGATGAGAGATCGAAGCCACCGGCGAGCGCTTGCTTGGTCGAAGGATGAAATCCGGAGCGAGTCCACCGCCGCCTTCCTGATCTTTAATAAAGGCGGGACGGTCAAACCCTAAGAAGAAGGTCATTTTCGGAAAGTTGCAGACTTTCGGATCCTTTTTGGGTCAATCCGGTTCGCCACCGTCCTGACCCAATACATAGTCGGGTCGGTCCGGACCGGATCCATTGGACGACCAACAGAGTGAAGGAGACATCTTTCTGAAATGGATAAACCCTCCAAACTGAACATAAACCCGTCAATGGCGTCGCTCCATCTCCTTCCCTACTCTCCTCTCTCCCATTCCCGCTCCTTACCGCTACCTCTCCTCCTCCGGCCCTCGAGGTCAAAGTTGTCGACCAAATTCTCCATTGACGGGCTCATCAGCGACGCCGAGACAGCCAAACCCGCTCGCCGCCGCAAAAGGCCAGCCAGCTCCTCCCCCTCGAAAAAGCCAAGCCGCTCGAGGAAAGCCCCCTCCGATGATGAAGCCCCGAGGGAGGTCGATACCGACGACGAAATCGAGGCGTATGATGATGGGATGGACTTCCCCTACGACGACCCTCCCCTGATCTGCTGCTTCGGGGCGGCACAGAAGGAGTTCTTGCCGACTGTCCGGGTCCACGACAACCAGATGCATCCGGACATATACTCCCAGTGGAAGATGCTTCAGTGGGATCCACCGGAATTCGCCCGAGCACCGGGTGGCCCCGCCTCCAACGTGGCTATCTCTCACGTCAGGCTTGGGGGAAGGGCGGCTTTCATGGGGAAGGTCGGGAGGGACAGCTTTGGAGACGAGCTGGTGCTGATGATGAACAAGGAGCATGTCCAAACGAGGGCGGTGAAGTTCGACGAGAAGGTGAAGACGGGATGCAGTTATATGAGGGTTAAATTCGATGAGAGTGGTAGGATGCGTATGGAGACCGTGAAAGAATCAGCGGAGGACTCCTTGCACGGCTCTGATTTGAATTTCGCCGTGCTCAAAGAGGTTATTTTTCTTCTGGGACTCAGTTATGCATTTTTCATTGTCGCCCGTGAATCCGGTCTACTTCACGTCCAATGTGGTAGTGAGTACTTTCAAGTTTCAATCGATAATATTTCAGAGTGTCATTCACGAGCACAGCATCTAGTTTTCCTGATATTATGTTTAGCAGTCCAGGAAAATAGTCGGCTATTTTCTTCTGATTCAGAGGTGTTTTTTTCTGAATCCGGTGCTTCAATCTTTAGCTACACTGGTTTTTCATAAGGTTCAGTTGATAATCATAGACTTGCAATCTTATTGGTTTCGTTTAAATATGTGGCTTGTGGACGTGATTTGAGAAGATCGTTCCATTGTTCTTTGTGTTCCTTTTCCAGGACATCCTCCTCTCTTAATTGTATTTAGCTTAACTAACATGATGTTTTACAGTTCACAATATGCATCTTGTGCTTGTGGAGCTGGCTATTTGGAGTATTTCCTTGGCTGGTCCTGTGTCTAACTTTCATTTTAAAGAGATCACGTCAAGTTGCATTGTTGTCCATCCTCCTATGTCGTTCTAGATAACCATTTGCCATTTTTTAGTTCACATATTTAGTTCGGGTTGGAGTTTTAGAGTCATTAATGTGGTGGAATGCCTGTAGGAATCATGTGCTCCTAGAATTGAGTTTGTTGATTTATGCCAGCTGAAGATATCTTAAACGTCCCTGCTGCAGGCAAGAATCTTCCACTTCAATGCTGAAGTTCTCACTTGCCCCTCCATGCACTCGACTCTTTTTCGGGCCATCAAGATCTCGAAGAAGTTTGGGGGCCTCATATTTTTCGATCCTAACTTACCCCTCCCCCTCTGGAGATCACGGGACAAGACTTGGGAGGTCATCAGGAAGGCCTGGGAACAGGCGGACATCATCGAGGTCTCAAGGCAAGAGCTTGAGTTTCTTCTAGACGAAGACTACTATGAGAAAAAGAGAAACTACCGTCCCCAGTACTACGCTGAAAACTTTGAGCAGACTAAGAACCGCCGGGACTACTACCACTACACTCGTGAGGAGGTATCTCCCTTGTGGCATGATAAGCTCAAGCTCTTGTTTGTGACAGATGGGACGCTTCGGATCCATTACTATGCCCCTGAGTTTGATGGGGTGGTCGTTGGGACTGAAGACGTCCTCATAACTCCTTTCACCTGTGATCGTACTGGTTCAGGAGATGCTGTTGTGGCGGGAATCTTGAGGAAGCTCACGACTTGCCCTGAGATGTATAGCAATCAAGATAACCTCGAGAGGCAGCTCCGATTCACAATTGCAGCAGGGATCATATCACAATGGACAATTGGTGGCGTCAGGGGATTTCCCACAGAGAGCGCCACCCAGAACCTGAAAGAGCAAGTTTATGTGCCTTCAATGTGGTAGGGCCACAATCCATTGAGATTTTATTGGGTTTCCCATGATTTGCACTCAGAGAGAGGACTCCGAGAGTCTCTTTCTCATTACCATTCAAGTAGCGGCATCTATTGTCCACGGACTTAACGACACTTCAGCTGATGTGGGACAAGTTATCGAGCACGTTGAGAAAGCAATGTACCATTCACGGACCGGGTGAGCAACGAGCAACTGTCTTCTATGGATAAGAGCTTCTGTATCTTCTCAGGGACGAGCAAAACTGATTGAATTTTGAGAAGGATCCGTCAGATAAATTCCAATCTATGCTGTTGTGTTTATGTTATGTTATGTGTAGACGTAAAGGCAGTTTTCAAGTAGATTATACATTAGTTCATAATAACATTGGTTAATGTTGATGTGCATGATCCTGTGTTTAAAAGTTTAATTGGTCATTAATAGTCTAACTACAAATCAAATCAGCCGTGTAAGACTCTTGATTATATATTTTCTCTATTTACAGCATTTGAACTTATGACTTAAATTGGACTCTGCCTGATTTACTGAGAACTTTTCAATAATCACCTAATTTAGATCATGTTAGTCTTATCAATAGATCTTTGAATGTTTCGCCATCTTGTTCAGTAACTTCGTCATTGTACAGCAATTGCAGTTCTATTACACACGCACCAGCCATTCTCAGATCAACCCGGCCTTGCTGTCTCTCTGGTCACCCTCTGCTCCTGAGGAGATATCGAGTCTGAAACTTCTGTGTCCCGTCACAGGGGTTGATCTATTCATTCGGATTATGATATGCTTGTCTTTCATATCACGGAGTGGGCTTTCTTGAACTTTTTTTTTTCTTTTAAGAGTTTGCATTATTCGCACGAATGCAGAAACCTGCATATGGTACTTTCTCGCACTCGTAGTTGTCAGCAATATCTTATTGACGGTAAACCTCTGGTAGTATCATTGATCATGGATGTAATATATGAAGTGAGTTTACGTCAGGATCGAGTTTGTAATAGAGATTTACGAGCCGGACTTTTCTACCATGGACTGCTGTCATGGAACTCTCGGAGTTTGCCAACGTTGGATCCGATGGTACGTGTGAGCCAATTGTAACTGTGTCCCACGAAGTCTAGAATCCAGCATTCGTGTCTCATCCGGCCGGTGTCCGGTCGGGTTCTGTCAGCACCGCACTGGTCCAAAGGCGAGAAACCTCTTCTCCCCTCGGAGCTTGAGAGCCCATTCCACCGAACGCATTGCCCTGGACTTCCGGTTTTCGCAAATGCCTCGCTCACCGCGAAGCTTCTCATTCCCAGTCTGATCACTCATCACTCTCAACGTATTACTCCAGAAAACCCCTCAATTCCGCTGACCCAAGACGTGCGATCTTCTCCAATCTTACCCACAGAAGGAAGCAACCTACCGGAAGCGGCGAAAGGGACCAAACTGTTGGGAACAAGTGACCCGAGCTCGTCAGTGCTCCTCCTCGAGCTCAACCACCGCTGTCATGGCGGGTGCGCCCCATTCACTAAGCTGAGCTAAAAGAACTCATCAGCAGGTTCCTCGTAATCTCCAAGGCATCTCTCTGCTGAATTATCCAACGTCTGTCTTATATGGAGTGGGTATTCTTATTTGTGAGTGCAGCTTAATGCTTCCCATCTTATCCTGCAATCAGATTCTCTTGAGTTCACTCTGTTATGGTGAGCTGAACTCCCTCAATAGGTGCCCCAGAAATTGCCCAGACCTCAACTTTGAACCGTTCTCGGGTCTTTAATTGATGCCCCAAAGTCAAGTTTTTATTTGTCCGTGTCAGTGTTTCCGAACAGATCACGTGCTATTTGCTGAAATTATTGGGTCTTGCTTTCCCGTCTGATTAAGTTCGTTCAGAGAGACTCCTGTCCTCTGATTTAATGCGTAGGAATTGTTGCTGGAACTGGAGTCTTCAGTTCCTGCTTTCAGTATCTGGTTGGCTCTAGGTGACAGGACGAATGCATTCATCGGGAATATTTCCAAAGAAATCCTTAATCAGAAGTTTCATGTACTATTAGCTGGCTATGTCTTATCATCATTCGTCTTTTGAATTTTGAACTGATATGCTACGTTAAATTGAAACTGCTGTGATATGAGATACATGTATATAAAATATGCATCAGCTCTAGATCCATACTCTGAATTAATTGTTTGAAATGATGATCTCATGGGTATTCTTGCTTGTGACTGGTTCATAATTTTCTTTTGTGAAGGATGGAAAGAGTTGAGTGAGAACCTGGCTGTCCTCTCGTGATTGGATATGGCACTGCCTTGTTATGCTCATTGGTCATGGGTTCTATTCCTAATCTTACTGCAAAATACTGGAGGGAATTCCTCATCTTCGAATTATTTGATTGGCCTCGGATGCTATGACATAACCGGGCCTGCAGCAGATGTTAATATGATGGGGTATGCCAATATGGAACAGATAGCTTCTGGAGTCCACTTCAGGTTGCGAGCACGAACTTTCATTGTTGCAGAACCTCAGGGGAGTCGTGTGGTGTTTGTAAATCTTGATGCCTGCATGGCTTCACAGATTGTGACTACAAAAGTACTTGAGAGGCTAAAAGCAAGGTACACTCTTAAATTATTGACCATTTGTTGGTTTCTTTCTAGATTTGTATTTGTGTCTTAATGTGTGATTGCAGCCCTGGGAGTAACTGTGCTTTAAATGCCTAAACTCACCTCCAAGTTTCTTCTCCTTCTTTTTTTATTTTCCTTGTTGTAATTCATTTATGTTGTGTTCTTCTGAACTTTGATTGTTAGAAAACAATCCACTCTATCTGTATATGTTGATGGACAATTATGTTAATATAGGATGAACAGTATTTAAAGATTAATACCTCAAGAGAAATATATGGCTAAAAGTACTGATCAGAATTATTTTTTCCTGTGAGTAATTGGCATTACTTTTTGTAATCTAATCTTTGCTAGAGGCAGCACAGTCTATTATCTCAGGACTGAAGGCCCTTGCATTAGTTGCTTGAAACAAATCTGAAACCTTGATGTTACCAGTTGCTTTTGAGATGGGATCCTCTCACACATGATTACGTGTAATTTTTTCTCTTCCAGATATGGTAATCTTTATACCGAGCAAAATGTTGCTATTAGTGGCACTCACACTCATGCTGGACCCGGAGGCTATCTCCAATATGTCATATACATTGTGACATCTCTCGGATTTGTCCGCCAGTCCTTCGATGCTCTAGTGGATGGAATCGAGAAAAGCATTATACAAGCTCATGAAAACCTACGGCCTGGATCAATTTTCATCAACAAAGGTGCAGAGATTTAATATACTTCTTTATCAACCTCCTCATTGTAGTGGAATATTTGGTGCCTTAGCTGCTCTTGTTTACCAATAGTCCATGCTGGTGCAGTTGTGAGAAAAATTAGATGTGAACCCATTTTGGCCGCTCTTGGCTTGAACTAGAACTATCTTTTCATTATTTATTATTTGTTTCCATATAGTTGTAAATGATTTTCTCATTATTCTTGCAAAACCCATTCCGTCTGTTAAGCTATATTTGAGCCATCGGGCACGTAGATGGCTAATTCAATGTTCACTACGATCATGAAAACTGTGTACATAAAAAGTTTCCTTCTCTTTCAAAATTAAAATGAAAAACCAGACCCTGTTTCCTCCTCAATGTGGAAGGAACTTGAGTAATTATGCTCCCAAAAAAGAGATGCTTGTTCAGTTTTTTAATAGTTTGTTAGGATCAGACTACCTTTTTTATTGCTTTTTTACTATGTTCTGTTGAAAAGCATATTCTCTTATTCTGGTCTAGACCCTGCTTTAGGAGTGTGTTGTAGGTTTCCAAGAATATCCTGACTTTCTTCCCAATGCAGGAGAGCTTTTAGATGCAGGCGTCAATCGAAGTCCTAGTGCTTATCTCAACAATCCTGCTTCAGAGAGGAATAAGTACAAGCATAATGTTGACAAGGAAATGACTCTCATAAAGTTTGTGGACGATGAATGGGGCCCAATTGGTGCATTCAATTGGTTTGCAACACATGGCACTTCTATGAGCCGAACAAACTCGTTGATAAGTGGGGACAATAAGGGAGCTGCAGCAAGGTTCATGGAAGACTGGCAAAGGGATTCTCATAAAGAGTTCAATAAAATATCCTTGGAAACATACGGAGGCTATCAAATTCCAAGAAGAATGTCAAGCATATTTTTCGAGATTCATGAAAACAGTAAGTAATCCTTTTGTTCTGTGTGGTCGTTGAATTGGATCTTTCATTTATATTTTTTACGTATGGTATGTGTTGATTCAGATTCTATTTTCCTGATGTTCTGAGGTGTGTTGCTGCTTCTTTCCCTAGCTGTTACTCCTTCAATATCTTAGCAGTTTTCAAAATACTGGCCTTGGAACCAGACGTGCTATCGTTCTATGGAGAGAGAGTGTTAAAATGTAAACGACTAAGCCGTTAAGTGCCCTAACTGTTGCTTTGAGCCACTTTTTGGTACTAGGATAGATGAAATAATTAAAACGTAATCCTCAAAAAGGTACCTCCTAATAAGTTCCCAGGACATTCTTTAGCTTTGCCTGAACTTCTAATTGCATTACAATTCTCTGGTTATTATTTGAGGAAAAGACAGTATCTGAAAAGAGAGCAGTAAGATGAAATATTTTATTTGTTGCTTGGACAAGTGAGAAACAATTCTGCTGCCATTGTAATGCATCGTAGCAAACTGAGAAACAAAAGCTCATGCATCACACTCCCACCGCCGTGCTTGTGAAATGATTACACTTTCACTGTAAAGCCTATTGAACTCAGGTACTAAGATGATGGAACTTGCTGCTTCTTTCCCCTATTCTCGAGGAAGAAGTGCAACGAGACTTTCAAGTCAGGTGAAACGGGTTAGGAATGCTTTTAGGCTTGCTGATAAGCCACAGTTTGTCTCTGCATTCTGTCAAACCAATTGTGGTGATGTGAGCCCGAATGTCGTTGGTACCTTCTGCATCGACTCTGGGAAACCTTGTGATTTCAACCACAGCACTTGCAATGGAAAAAATGAGCTATGTTATGGTCATGGACCTGGGTATGTAGTATTTTCTCTAAATTCAAGGCAATCATAGTTATAAAAACCACCCAGATCCACCAGTTGAGCTGTTGTCCAGCTTGAAACTGGACCTAGGTCAATAAGAATTAATCCACAAATGAGCCCATTGGACCCCTAAGACTCAGATTTGTTAGTTCCTTATTTCTAAATTTTTTTTATACATAATAATGAAATATTATTATTAAAAGGAGAATACATCAAAAGCTAGTATTTCTGAGCTTATATGATTCCCTACTGCTCGGCCAGCTCTATATCCTGTTTCTGCATACTATGCATGTAATTGTCAGGTTTTCTGAATTTGTTAATGTTGATATGGAAGTTACCCTGATGAGTTTGAGAGCACACGGATTATTGGAGAGAGACAATTCAAGAAGGCTGTCGAACTGTTCAACAAAGCATCTGAGCAGCTGAAGGGAAAAATTGGATCCCAACATGCATATGTAGATTTCTCAAACCTTGACGTCACCATTTTGAAACCAAATGGCGGAACGAAGGTTGTTAAAACTTGCCCCGCGGCAATGGGATTTGCTTTTGCTGCTGGAACTACTGATGGGCCCGGAGCATTTGACTTCAAGCAAGGAGATGATAAGGTATCTCCTGATTTTTCTCTTAGTTCCTCAGGATACAATTTGAAACATGGGGACATGTCTTAGATCTGACACCCCTCACATCTCTTTGGAGGTGTTGTGGTTTCTAGATGGTTGTGTCTGTGGTCCAGGTATCCGGTCTGGCTGGATTGACACGGAGACAGAGGTTTTATAGGGGTTTATGAAAAAACCTAGTGATTTTGCTGCTCAAGCATTGTGGTAATCTTTTTTGCAGGGAAATATCTTCTGGAGGTTGGTGAGGAATTTGCTTAAAACACCAAGTCAGGAGCAAGTCCATTGTCAGCATCCGAAACCCATTCTCCTTGACACTGGCGAAATGAAGGAACCTTACGACTGGGCAGTAAGTTAAAATCAAGCATTCTGGAGAACGTAGCTGTTTGTTGATTATGAATTGGCACCAAGCATGCTGAAAATTTTCTATGCTCATTTTATTGAAAATCCACCGCAGCTGTTGGAGAGCTCGGGGTGAAAAAAACATACGATGCTAGTAAGAGCATAGGGTGGCCTGTCTGATTGTCTGCATCTCAGTATGTTTATTTCAATGCTGCAAATTAAATTGCTTTGGAATATTATGTATTTTCGTGGATGATAGTTGAGCAGCCTGAACTTTTACTCCTGGAGATGTTAAATTTCCAGGCAATGCTCTTGCTTGTATAATTATAGTTAACTTTTACTTGAGTTGTAACATACTGTTACAACCATTTTTCAGCCTTCAATTCTTCCCCTACAAATTCTGCGTATTGGGCAACTTGTCATTCTTAGTGTGCCTTCAGGTATGAGAAGAATTTTGATTTCCCTCCTAAGATGTTTCTCTGCTCCTTTCTCTTTGGAAAATCCATGTACCATCACATGATTAATGTTATATATTTTCTCTCTGGAGTGGTAGCCCTAATATTCCCCCAACAATTAGCAAGTAAAAGTGCTATCTTTGTTGCAGAATTTACAACAATGGCGGGGAGGCGTCTCCGGGATGCTGTTAGGACAGTGCTCTTATCTCAAGGGAACAAAGAGTTGGACAGCAGCACCCATGTGGTCATTGCAGGTCTTACAAATGCATATTCTCAATATGTGACCACCTTCGAGGAGTATCGAGTGCAGCGATATGAGGTTCTACTTCTATCACATTACATCATAGTATAGGTTAGGTGTCTAAAACTGAACTGCACTGCCCAGCAAGAACTGGATTCTGCCAGTCCCATTACATGGAATATTGGAATATCTGCTACTTAAACTTTGAATAGTTATGCTTGAAAAGAGCCAGCTCTTCCTTTTAAGTGAAATCAATTTTTCATGAAGTCTATGAAGTTTCAAACAATCTTTTGTCTTGCTTTATCCTTTAGGGATAACCTGCTCCCATGAGCCATAGCAATATATGCTCTAAATCTGAATCAGTTCTGTGTATGCTTGAGCTCCTATTCTCTTGTGAATTTACATGCCATTTCTGCTTTAACTTTATTCTTGAGGAATTCAAGAAGCCTGATGTCAATTTCTTTTTCAAGTGAAGGTACAACAACTTAATAAATGGAAATGTTTGTGCAGGGAGCCTCTACTCTCTACGGTCCCCACACACTGAGTGCATACATTCAGGAATTCAAGAAACTGGCCATGGCCCTAATCAATGGCGATACCATAGAGAGTGGCCCGCAACCTCCAGATCTCCTTGACAGGCAGATAAGTCTCCTCCCACCGGTGGTTGTTGATGTGACCCCTCCTGGCATAAACTTTGGGGATGTGAAGACGGATGTTCCCTTCAACTCCACCTTTAGGTGGGGCGATTTAGTCAGAGCAACCTTCTGGTCGGCCTGCCCGAGGAACGACCTCATGACCGAAGGCACATTTGCACTGGTGGAGCATCTCCAGGACGGGAAGACATGGGTCCCGGCATTCGATGATGATGACTTCTGTCTGAGATTCATTTGGTCTAGGCCCGGGAAACTGAGCCCTCGGAGCTATGCAACCATAGAATGGAGGGTGCCAAGCTCCACAGCCCCAGGGGTATACAGGATAAGGCACTTTGGTGCAGCAAAGGCGCTCTTTGGGACTGTTCGGCATTTCACTGGAAGCTCCAGTGCTTTTGTGGTGGCGGCACTATGAGGGAGGTGAACTGATATGCATGAATTGAAGCCCGCATCAGTTCTTACTTTTATCCCCCATTCTACAGTGGTACCTTCATTGTCTCGGTGTAAAGGCTACGATAACACAGCTGGATTTCTGATTGTCATATGTTAACGAAGGCTGCTTTCCTGATGCTGCTCACTGATGTGTAAAGTTTGCCTTAGTTGTTAGATGTAAGAGAATTATAGCAAGGGAATTAAAATGATGTTCCTCAGTAATCTAATAAGCATTTCACTACAAAAATGACACTCTCTGTCGGCATATATCTTCTTCTTCTTCGGTTTTCTGGGTTAAGGTGTGCAGGGTAATTAATTCATGCAACGTTTAGCTTCCTTCAATCCTGATACATGATATATGTGATGTTGATGAGTTTCCAGGCTGGATGATTGCTTTCTTTGTTCATGAAGAAAGACGAACCACGGTGCTGTGCCTGTAATGCGTTACCTTCGCGGATAAAATGGGCTCCCGGAATATATGAAGATGGGGATGGGACATGTACTAGACTGACTGGTAGGAGACTGCAAATGGCGAAGTTGAAGAGCTTCTTTATGCCGTTGCCGTGGGACTGAAGCTCGATCCCCTCCCCTCTGACTTGTGTGGCTGAAAGCTAATTTGAAAGTGAAAAAAGAGGAGGAGGAAGAAAGAGGAGTTCCAGGTGATGGTGACAGAGTTGGAGTCCTCTCTCTTTTTGGACACTTGTGGAAAAGCAATTTCCTCAAAGCACAAATTGCCCCCATGTCGAGTAAAATCCCCCATACTGAGTAAAATCCCCCGTACATATCTCATCTGCAAGTGATCATCCCTACTGATTCCTATGCGAAGCATGTGAATCCGGTGAAGAGAACAGATGCATATCTCACATGCAACTCTCTGGTGCAAGAGCATCGGCTGTCCTCTGGTATTTTCTCCATACGTCACTGACACGGTCACATCAAAAATGCAATTTTTTAACATATTTTTTTCTTAAGAATAACAAATATTAAAAAAAAATTGTAGTGCAAAACACGAAATTTCCCCTTCTCTCTCTCTCTCTCTCTCTCTCTCACTTCCACCTCTGCGTCTACGTGGGATTGATTAATGAATCTTCTTCCAAAACCCTCCTGTCTTTCTCCTTTCCTCGTTCCCTCCGGGTTTCTCTCTCCTAGGTTTTCGACGGGAGCTTCTGCTTCTTCATCTGCCGAGCGGCTCGGCTGTTAATCACCGCTGCTAGGGGGTCTCCACAGCCTCTTCGGCTGACGTACCTACGCTGAACGCTGGTCGCTGGAGCATCGGTATTCGTCTGCTTGTCCTACGATTGCTCCTGCCTTCTGTCGCCCCCGCGGGTTCTCGCAGCTTGGTTCAAGGACTCTGCGTTGATCCTCGTTGCCTGTTCAGGTGTGTACTGTTTCCTACTCCCCCTTGGGCGTGTCTCTCATATAGCCAATTCAGTGGGTCCGGAGCTGAGAGTTCCAGGAGTTTCTTTCTTGCCTCCTGCCTCGTCAAATTGTTGTCAGCTAGGGTTTCACTTCGATTGATTTCCCGCGTAAATTTCTGCTCGTCAAAGCTCGAAAGGCAACAAACTGGAAGCATTTTATTTTTCAATTTGGGTTTTTTCATTCTTGTGATCAATAAGAGCAGCTCTCTAGCGAGGTTGTCCCCGCTTAGCAGGGCTTGTTGTCTCAATATGCTAAAGATTGAATCTTGGCCGAAATTGCTCCCATTTAATCTCATCCTCCTCGCTATTTTTGTTCCTTTCGAGGTCTGACTAGAGTTTCTAGTCCTCTCAGTTCAGTATGCTACTGTCTGTTGGCGTGTCTAATTCGTCCTCGCTTTTCAGACTGGCAGGCATTACCAAGAGGAAGAGTCTTGGAGAATTTGTGCTCTTTTCTCTGGCAATGCTGTTCTTTCAACGTTGAATGATCGTCAAAATGGACTTAAATGCCTTGCCGGAGGAAGAGGAAGAAACTTATGATAGGCATGTGCAAGAATATACTGCACCGATAGAACGTCCAGAATCTGCTCTTGATATCGCTAATAGGGTATCGTTAACTCCTTTATTTTCTGCTGGAGTCCCTCTTTTCCCATTTTCTTCTAAGCATTTAGGGTGGGACTGCATTTGATAGAATTCCTCAAGTAATATTTTGGATTTTGCACTTAGTATGGATATAGGGCTTATGCTGGACGTCTGTTGTTTCTTTATTATTATGAGCTACTTTTTCCAGAGACTTGGCAAGTCTTACATTTGTTTCTGTTATGGGGTTCTTGCCATGCCTTATATCTCTATAAGTACATTTACATCTCCGGCGGTTATGTGTTTTGGAGTGAAGAGACTGAAGTCTCAGCTCAACAGCCTTCTGGAAATTTCATTTTGTTGTGGAATGCAGAAACACACACACACACACACAGATATATATATATATATCCTATTTCTTATTCTATGTTTTAGAAAACATGTATGCCTGATCATTTTGGAAGGAGAAGATGTATGAGTGATTTTTTTTCTTGCCTCTAAATTTTGTATTGTTTTGAAAGGTTAAGCTTTAAGATCTGCAAGTTCTTAGTGGGATGAGATTATTTTCTTTCCTTGTTCCTTTCCTTTCTTTGCTTGTTCAATTAGTTTCCTTGATCATGCAATGTTTACCCGAGTGACCATTAAAAACATGTTTTCTAGTTACATTATTGCATGAATTATCCTCAGGATTGTTCCTATTTTGTGACATTGCACCTTGTCTGTGTCAGGAACGCGATGAAAGGCGGAAAAGGCTGAAAAGGGAACGTGGTGAGGAGAGGGCAATCTATGTACCACAGCGAACTGATCAGTTTTATCATACGAAACACTTCAAAACTTATGATAAATCTAAGCTTCCTTCTGGTATTTCATCTCTTAAATTGAATGCAGCAACTTATATGAGAAGTTTCTTCTTACATTTAGTTATTTAATTGAGTGTATTTATGAAAATATATTGAATTTCTTGATCTTGATCATGTACCATTGCTTGCTCTTGAAGTTATCTTTGATGATGTTTGACAAGCTTAGGCTAGATGATGTGCAATAAATGCTTGTAGCAGAATATCTGGACTTTGGCTCAAGTTTGAGTGAAACTAAAAATCTGAGGCAATAACTTGTCTGATTTTGTTTTCCACATCAGCTTGTAGAAAAAAAAATTGCATTTTACATAAATACAATTCTTTGCCTACTGTTGACATACTTGAGCCTGAAGCAGTGAGAGCTGCTACTAGTGCTTGAGCTCAAGTTGCAGAATAAGGCACGTCTCAGTAGATAAATAGTATTTGATTCTTGTAAACCTTGTTGAGCTGCATGGTTGTCAAAGTTATTCGTCTTGCTGCCTAGGCACTCAAGCTGCCCTTAGTGAGGCACATAATGAAAGCCCTGATCAAGAGGGCTGATCCTTTAGGGAGGGCATTTTTTCCCATTTAGATTTTGCTCATTGTTTTGGGGTTTTTTTTTTCTGGGTTATTTCACTGACCCATGCCCACTATCTTTTTTAAAACAACAAAAAAGAGAAGCTAGGACATAAAGACCGAAGTTCTTTGAACTCCATGGATTCTTCTCTTCTGATTGAGTGGTAATGGTTTCCACAGCTTATTTTGATGTAGCCTACAAGAGGACTCACCTAGTCCTTTTCTTCTCTATATTATGTACAAAAGGTCATTCTCTGTATTCTTGGAATTTTCAAAGAGTTAATGCTCTGACAGGTTGGTTAGATTGTCCATCATTTGGACAAGTGATAGATTGCTTCATCCCTTCCAAGGTTCCACTAAGTGAAGCCTTTAATGAATGTATACCTCCTGGGAAACGTTACTCATTCAAGCAAGTGATTCATCAACAGAGAGTTATGGGAAGAAAAGTGAGTTTTCCTTTCTTCTCTTATGGTGTTGATGGTGTTCCAGTGAAAGTATATCTTGGAAAACTCTTTTCAATTTTGATTTTGGTCATGCACTATCAGTTGGATAGATTTCTGTGTTACTCTTTTTCTGATTGGAAAGAGGGAAGATATCATAGTTCTAGACAGTGGGAATCAGCAATTATGATTGATCATAACTGCTTCACAATCTTTTGTTTCATATGAAATCATGCAATTTTACAGGGAAAGGGGGCCTTAACTTTTTTTTTCTTCCAATCTACATTTCTATTAAAGAGAGTTCTGATTTTGTTGGTCCTTTTCTAGATTTATATATCAAATTCAAATTTATTGAAAAATAAAAAATAAAAAGACAGTTCTAATTTTGTTGGTAGCTTGTCTGAAAGTGATTCCTTCTCCCGTATAATGTAGACCCAACTTCCTAATGACTGAATCTTACTTTGTCCTTAGTTGGTCGAGGTTTTGCCTATTGGTGTGAGCAGATATGAGCTGTCACTGTAGTTGTAGAGGAGCAGCTGTGAAATGGCGATTCCCTCAATTCTAAAGAAAAATCATTATTAATGGTCCAAGGCCGTACATATTGATAGATAGAACTTCTATTCATTTGCTGAATAGATAGATAGACTGAAAGAATCATAGCTTGCTGAAGACGTGTTTAGAATTCTGCAGTTCTTTCTATTTTCTTTTTCTCTTTTTATTAATAAGAGAGCTTCTGAGCTGTGTTTCAAAAGAATTAAAAGAAAATAAGTTGAAGTATCTATTACATTTCTGTAGACCATGGAACCTGAAGTTAAATATCTCCCGAGATTTTCCTCTTAAGTTTTTTTCTGTTTTCCAGCTGGGTTTGGTGATTGATTTGACGAATACCAGTAGATACTATTCAACATCTGATTTGAAGAAGGAAGGTATCAAGCATTTTAAGGTAAGTTGCTTTATTTTTTCAGGTTGATCCTACTATTTCCTCCTTAGCTTAATAAAATTCATATTTAAAATTTGAATTGTTTGTTAGATTGCATGTGTTGGCAGGGATGCTGTTCCAAGTAATGCTCAAGTAAATGATTTTGTTTATGAGGTATGATTTTTCAAGGGATCTGTTTGCCCTAGTAAGTTTTTTCTCCTCTTTGTGCCTGGTGGATGAAGGTTATCGGTCTGTGTTTCTATGAGAAATAATTGCTTTTGTGATAGCTTTGATGTGGTTGGAACGATTTTTTTCTCACTTATCAGCCATAGTTTCTTTTTAGTTTTTGCTGCTTTGTTATGAGGCCAATTATTCCAACCAGGTTCTGTTCCTCATCATAATAGAATTAGAAAACCTTGGATGCGGAAATCAGGTATAACAGGTGTATAGTTATTAAGCATGATAATACATGATTTTTGTTTTTCCGCCCAAATGGATGGATTGTAACTTAAATCATAGGCACAAGTCACACAACCTTGTAATTACTTTACCTGTTTAACGATTGAAGTGACGTAGTGTGCATTTTTTTGAAGCCATGCACCGTTTGCATCATTAAGGACTTCTTCACGGATTGATATTGTTACAAGCATCACACCATATTCTTCCCTTCCAGGTCTCTCAATTCCTTTCTCGTCAGAAACAAAACAAGAGATATATTTTTGTTCACTGTACACATGGGCATAATCGTACAGGATATATGATCGTTCATTACCTAATGCGTTCCACATCAATGTCTGTCACCCAGGTGAGGATTAGCTGACTCAAATTATATTTATCTCAGAAGGCTCTTTTTTCATCTTGAGATTTTGCTGCATTCCTTCTTTTATGTTTTGTTATTGCGTAGGCTATAAAAATATTTTCCGATGCTCGTCCTCCTGGAATCTACAAACCAGACTACATCGATGCTTTATATATGTATTATCACGAGAAAAGGCCTGAAATGGTTGTCTGCCCCCCTACTCCCGAGTGGAAAAGATCATCAGATCTTGACCTCAATGGTGAAGCAATGCCTGATGAGGATGATGATGGAAATCTGGCTGCTCCCATTCTTGTATGTTCTTTGAAGCATATATTAGTTTCAGTTCTGGGTTTATGTTCTGGTGAAGGCATGTTACATTAAAATTGTTTAAATATGATGCTGACTGTAAAATACGTCTATAATTCAATGATGTCCGGTCTTTCTATTGATGGGTTTATTTTATCTTATTGGACACCGTTTAGAAATGCTGCTAGATGTCTTATTCGGTTGTCATGCTTTGTTTGTTGATGTCTCCAGGGCCAGTATTTTATCTTGGCTGTTCAGTTTGTCTGACTACTTAAATTGTATGAATTCAATGTTGCCTTTCCATTTTTAGGATAACCATGAGAATGGGGCCCAAATGACAAATGATGATGTCTTGGGAGATGACATTCCGAGGGATCAGGTTGATATATTTCGGCACTTTTGCTACCAGACACTTAAAGTGAATGCTGGGGTAAGGATCAGCATCACTTTCTGATATTTATTTTGGGAGCTAGCTTTGTTCCCTGTTTCTTTGAAGTGTATGACATCAAGTGGTAGATTTCTGCAGTCAAAATTGATAGTTGAGATGATGTCCTGCAAATGTCACATATTATTTCAAGTGAATAGGATCTTTTGTTTCCTTATATGTGATGTTTGTCCTTATTTTTTGTTTCATTTTGACTATCAGATTAATCTTTTTAGTTTTTTAATTTCAGCCAAGGGGTGGAAAGCAATTTCCAGGGTCACATCCAGTTTCTCTTAACAGGTACTATGTTAGCCAGAAACCTCTGTATAACAGTTTCTGGAATTTTGGTTGCTTTAGTCCAAGGATGTGGAGAAATCCTTTGGTTGATTGACAAATTTTTATGAAAAATGGGTAAAAAAATGTCTAGTAAAAGGTCTAGGGATCCAGCCTCGTTTTAGACTAAGTTCATGTGCCTGTGTGAAGAAGATGTGGGTTTTCCTTCCTTTCTTTTTACGTTTTTGTATAAAAAGCACTATTAAGATTTGAGTGTCCCTATGTTTTTTTTTTTGGCATTCAATAAAAAATTTTAATTAATCACGCACCAAGTGGTGCATGAATATACTGTTCAAAACTATACAAAAACATAGTCATGACAAAAATCACTCATGTCTACTAAACTGTTAACCATCCTTGCACACTTGACTATGCTAGAAATGGCTTATAGTCTTTCTAAGTACATTATTTGAGATGTCACATTATCTCTCCTCTAAGGCCCTTTGTTATCTTTGTCACATGAAGTGGGTCTCTCTTGCTTGCAGGGAAAATTTACAATTGTTGAGGCAGCGGTATTATTATGCTACATGGAAAGCTGATGGAACAAGATACATGATGCTAATAACTGTTGATGGGTGCTATCTAATTGATCGGAGTTTTAACTTCAGAAGGGTTCAGATGAGATTTCCTTGCAGAAAAACTGATGTAAAGATTTCTCTGTTTTTATGATGTTCTTATCCCTGAAGCTCTTCATATATCAAACATATCACAATCTGATGTTTTCTTTGGCTTTGAAGGGTTTGGGAGAGAAGATTCACCATTATACGTTACTTGACGGTGAGATGATTATCGACACCATGCCAGATTCACAGAGGCAGGAGAGAAGATACCTTATATATGACCTGATGGCAATCAATCAAGTCTCTGTCGTAGAGGTTGGATTAAGCACATATATTATAAATCTTTATATAATAACTAAATAAAAATAATATTTAAATTGAAAACTCCTCTAGATGCTCCATATTGTTATATGTTTGAAGATTTTATGTTTGTGCACACTTTGTAACTTCTTGTAACTGCTGCAGCGTCCTTTTCATGAACGATGGAAAATGATTGAGAGAGAAGTTATTGAACCTCGAAATTTTGAGCGACATAACATATATCAAAGCAGGAACCCGTACTATAGATATGACTTGGAACCCTTCAGGGTGAGAACTCAATAGCTGAGCTCATAAAGGTCTTTCTATATGATGATAGTGATGACAATGACATTGTTCTGTGCCTGGTTCCGTGTATTTTTATGTACTTTCAGGTCAGGAGAAAGGATTTCTGGTTGCTTTCCACTGTGACTAAGCTCTTAAATGAATTCATCCCAAGGCTTTCACATGATGCTGATGGACTCATCTTTCAGGTGTTTGTGGATTAATAGCCTCCTCGTTTCTTATTTATAAAAGAGATACTAGACTTCATCTCATGGTTTATGTTGTATAATACTAGATTTCACCATGAGTTGGGAGTATCTTAAGAAAGTCCTGCATTTTTTAGAATTTCCACTTTGGCAAATAAAAAATATGTATTTGTTGTTTCTTTAACTGTTGATCTGGCAGGGCTGGGATGATCCTTATGTTCCTCGGACACATGAGGGTCTACTAAAGTGGAAGTATCCTGAGATGAACTCGGTTGATTTTCTGTTTGAGGTTGTTTTCCACAAAGTCATTACATCCATGCTCTCTCTGGATTCTGTTCAACAGCTCACTGAACCTCTTGTTAATCAGGTTGATAAGGATGGGCACGGGCATATGTTTCTCTATAAACGTGGGGAGAAGACATTAATGGAAGGAAATAGGGTCGTGTTTGAAGGTCTGGGTGACATCCTTATCCTTGGTCCTGCATTCTACCTGTCTTTTTTGTGTCTGTTGGTAATGATTATTGTAGTGCATATTGACATGTTAATGATACTAATTATCAATACTGAAAGATGTTTTAGGGGGCCCGGTTGCTTTTCATAATCGAAAAAAAAATTTACTATTACTTATCAGTGACAATGGCTAAATTATTTCTGTCACTTCATTTTCTCATCTCTGGCATAATTGAAGTAAAACCCAGTGTTTTAGAACTGCGGAAACAGATATATTTTCGTTCTCTTACAATGTGCCATGAACTGTTTTGTTGTGCTTGTGATTTGACTATATTTGTCCATAACAAAATACTACAGATGGTGTGGATCCCTCTGCATACTCTGGGAAGATCATTGAATGCTCTTGGGACTCTGATGAACATGTGTGGAGATGTATGCGGACGAGAGTTGACAAAAATGCTCCAAATGAATTCAACACCTATCTAAAGGTCCATTTTCTTTGCATTTCCAGATCATCATTGTTATTCTAGATACTGAAAATGTAAAGCTGTTTCCATGGGCCTAATATGGTTAGATCTCTTACAACGCACGACATGGCCCTGTTGACACCAGGTGAAGAGAAGCATAGAGGACAACATCACGGAGGATGTGTTGCTGAGTGAGATCAACGAGATAATTCGCCTTCCAATGTATGCTGATAGGATAAAGACAGAGATGAACTCAGCTCGGCGGCGGTAGAGTCATTGGCGGTGATAGTGATGCACTTCCAGACTTGGGTTCTGTAGCTGAAGGAAAGAGCTGAGACATGACACTATGGCTTTCGATTGCCATGCTGCAACAAAGTAAATCCCCACAGTAAATCTAGAACGAGGACCACTGCTTAACGATATGGGTATTCTCATCAGGTGACACCGAGGAAGGCTAGGCTTCTCTAGGCTTTACATTAGTTCCTGTAATCTCCGGTTGCCAGCTCTTTGTGGGTAGCCAGTCATCAGATCAAGTTGAATAGAGGCCTGAATAGTCGGGTCTGATCGAGGGCTAAGGTTGATCTTTGATTTACCCCTTTTCTTTTTCCCTCCTATAGAAAAAGTTGAGGAGAGCTAGGATCTTAGGAGCAGCTTGTATATTATCTCAGTATCAAATTCTTCTCTTTTAGAGATTGTTAAATTTGGTTGAGGTTTGTCATTTTTTAGAACAAAAAAATTAGTTGTGTTCTTAATGTCTCAGCGGCATGTGAATATCAGTGCCTCCTCCTGTGTCTTCAGCCCGCTCCCGGTCTTACAACTTTCTATGGTAGCAGCGGACAATGTCTGCTCAAGCTCGATTCTTGCGGTTAGGATGCTCCAAATTGGGTCTCAACCATTCCCCCTTTTTGTGCGGTCATAAGTTGGAAATTGCGGCTGCAGATTCTTCGTATGGGGAGGGATAGCTATGAACTTATAAACACAGGCAAGTTAAAGAAGTGCTTAATTCATGTTATATAAATCTCTTTATTTGAGATATTATATATCTTTAAAATGGGATTTTAATCAATTTTTCCCTTTTTTCCTTCTGTTTATTATTTGTAATAATGTTAGAGATAATTCGATAAAATGTAATTTATATGAATTTCTTTATACATAAAAAAGGAGGAAAAAAAAAAAGAGGTTCAGGCGTTCCATCTAAATGCCTAACGATCGGAGGGTAGCCAAGCTCGCTGCTTCCTTCCTTCTCTCGTCTTCACCGGCGAGGAACTCCGGTTTTACTACGATGCTATGAAAGATGACGGAGGGAAGCCCGCAACTCCACCATGTCGCATCAGTTCCCCAAGAACCTATCCCCGAAGCGAGTCCTCGTTATGCTCAAATCCCAGAAGAACCCTCACTCCGCTCTCGCCCTGTTCTACTCCGCCAGCCGCCACCCCGGCTACGCCCATTCGGCCTCCGTTTTCCACCACATCCTCCGCCTCCTTGCAGCCGAGCCTCGGCTCTACGTTCATGTCGGCCGCGTCGTCGAACTCATCAGGGCTCGGCAGTGTAAGTGCTCCGAGGACGTGGCGCTCACCGCGCTGAAGGCCTATGCTAAAAGCAAAAGCCCCGACCAAGCCCTGCATGTGTTTAGGAACATGGAGAATATCTTTGGGTGCACACCCGGAGTGAAATCGTTCAATGCGCTGCTGAACGCGTTCACTGAGTCGAATCAGTGGGACCAGGCTGAGTCATTCTTTGCCTACTTTGAGACAGCAGGCTTGTCCCCGAATCTGCAGACATATAACATCTTAATTAAGATTTCCTGTAGGAAGAAGCAGTACGAGAAGGCGAAGGGAGTTTTAGATTGGATGTGGGAAACGGGCTTAAACCCTGATGTGCACAGCTATGGAACTGTCATCAATGCGCTAGCGAAAAGTGGAGACATGCTGGGTGCACTGAAGTTGTTCGATGAAATGTCTGACAGAGAAGTGATTCCTGACGTTATGTGCTATAACATTTTAATTGATGGTTTTTTCAGGAAACAGGATATCGATAAGGCTAGTGAGGTGTGGGAGAGGTTGGTGGAATCTCCCATGGTGTATCCTAATGTTGTAACTTATAATGTTATGATTAGTGGGTTGTGCAAGTGTGGCAAGCTCAATGATTGCCTGGTGATCTGGGATAGGATGAAGAAGAATGAGAGAAAGTTGGATGTGTTTACTTACAGTAGCTTGGTTCACGCATTGTGTGAGGCGGGAAATGTGGAGGCAGCTGAAAGAGTGTACGGTGAGATGGTTGAGAGTGGGGTTCCTGCAGACACAGTCATGTACAATTCAATGCTTAATGGGTATTCTAAATTGGGAAAGATGAAGGAGTGTTTTGAGCTGTGGAAGGTGATGGAGAAGGAGGGTTCTTGCAATACTGCCAGTTATAACATTTTTATGAAAGGTTTACTTGAAAATAAAGATGTTGATGGAGCAATTTCGATATGGGAGTTCTTGACATCTAGCAGTGTTAGTGCTGATTCAACAACTTATGGAATCATAACTCATGGACTGTGTAGGAATGGATACTTTAATAAAGCTATACAGCTATTAGGAGAGGCAGAAATTGAGGGCCATGATTTAGGTGCTTATTCTTACACCTGTCTGGTAAATGGATTGTGCAAGGAGGAGAGAATGGATGAAGCTTTTGGCTTGCTTGGACGCATGTTTAAGCTTGGATTTAGAATGGATTCTCATGCTTTCAATGCTCTAATTGATGGCTTTATACGGACTTCCAAGTTCAAGGATGCAATGTCTCTATTGAAGGAAATGGACAGTCAAGATTGCTCCAGAACAATTGTCACATATAACACTTTCATAAAAGGCTTGTGCAAAGCTGAAAAATTCACTGAGGCATACCTCTTGGTGAAAGAAATTTTAGAGAAAGGACTCGAGCCTGACATGATTACTTACAGCTCATTGATGGATGGCCTCTTCAAGGCAAAGAAAGTCGAGATGGCGCTCGAGTTGTGGGGTGTAGTCCTTTCCAAGGGTCTTAAACCTGATGTTACTATGTGTAATATTGCAATCCATGGACTCTGTTCTGTGGGCAAAGCAGAAGATGCCTTCGAACTTTATTTGAAGATGGAAGAGTGGAAATGTGTTCCTAATCTTGTGACACTTAACACCTTGATAGGGGGATTTTACAGGGTTGGAGACTGTAAAAAGGCCTCAGAGATTTGGTCATGCATCTCAAAGAGTGGGCTGAAGCCCGATGTCATATCTTACAATATTGCTCTTAAAGGGCTTTGTACTTGCAGTAGAACATCTGAAGCAATTGGATTTCTGGATAATGCTTTGGCACATGGAATTCATCCAACTGCTATTACATGGAATATACTTGTCCAAGCAGTTATCAATCAAGCTACTTGAAAGTTTGGCGTGGATTGAACATCCAGGCAGAATAGTAAGTTGATTGATTCTACCCCATATTGCGTTTTCTGCTTCACTTTGCTGGTTCTTTTGGCATCTGTAAGGGAGTTGTGGGGGCATTCTAATCTTTGTCAATGTCATTGAAATCTTAATGTTTCTGACTAGAACAATAATTCATTTTCTTTTTTCAGCTTCTTTGCAAGACTGGTTTTATCTGATATCCTCCATGATATGGTTCAAATATTGATGTATAGTTGGATTATTTGAAAGAGGAAGCTGGCTTCAGGTAGCAATGAACTTTTGTCACTCACGCACTTACTCAACCTTTCACATTTGTTCCAATGATGAATTGTTCTCACATTTGCCGAATCTATTTCCTTAAGCAAAATTTCATCAAATTTGGCGTTACAATTCTTTCTGCTTTCACCAGGTTGATTGTTATTCGCTGGTCAACCTATCAGTGAGGTTGTAGGTTGTTTTGTTCATTTAATCGTGATAAGATCTGTTTCCCTTTTGGTTTAATTAGAAATTCCTTTATCCTTGTAGTAATTCAAGCCCAAAAAACGAGCTTCCTTATAGTTTCCATGGCTAAAAAAAAACCTAGATTGAATTTTTTCCCAATAAGTAATTTTCATTTCATAAGCAGAACTTTGCAACAGGCTTAGATAAATTATCTCAAATGGACATCGAGTATGTACCAGTACAACAGAAGTACCAATACATTGGATGCTGCCATGAAAATCAGTAGAATGCAGTTAGTTCAGAGCTGAAGCTCGGTTGGGCTGTTCATTCATCTGCTTAGCAGTTCATTCCAATGATGCATTTAGTAAGACCATCAACGGGCTAACTCAGTTATTTGCATCTTGTTAATGACAGCTATTTGACCAAGATGAGAACCCAGTGATCTGAAAACAAACTAGATTGATGCGTCAGATTCGTGAAGGTAATGTTTCCATTGGGCCAATATTTTCGTGCCACTAAAAAAATGATAGCTAACAAGATCCCATCCTTTTTCTTCAATCCTGACTGGGAGGGATGGATGGCTCCTCTATCTCTGGTCATCAACTTCTATTCTCCCGTCTTCTTTTATTGTTTCTGATGTTACTCTCTTCCTTCATAGCCAAGGTTGCAGCTGTCGGATAAATCTGTAAGCAAAATGATTACCAAACCAGGAAACCCACCGAGCTTGTGTGCTGATCGACATTAGGTAAATGACGCTCTCAGTTTGATGCTTTTTTTTAAAAAATAATTTTTAAGATCTTCAAAGAATCTTTTTATTCTCTTGGTAAACTATGCTAACTTGCTTCTGAGGTTCTTGTTAGCCTCAACTCTCAAGGATTCTTGATCCTATTCCCTGTGGACATGAACCCTTCATCTCAGACGATCGAGAAAGGATTCACAAAGACATTGATTGTCAGAAGGAGCAGTTCCCCGTCGGTTCCTCTCCGGGCATTTTCCCGATTTGCTCAGAATGTTCTGTTGGCTTCTCGGTAACAAAGCAAAGACAGGCAAATCTTCTGTACAAACAACATCAAAATCTCCCTGGTTACAGCTCTGTTCTCAAGACTTGCACATTAGTGTTGAGATGTTCATGTCTTTTCCCATAATTTTCCCTTCTATCTATTATATTCGGTTCAGTAGAAACCAAGAGATGGTCAGATGGCTCTGCAACATCTACCATTTATAGTATCATAATAAATTAATGATCAATAGGTCACAGAGGTGAATGACCCCTCTTTGGTCTTTTTGCTTATTAATATAAATTTTCCTTTCTACCAAAAAAAAAAAAAAACAAATCTACCCACTGCATAACCGACGCTGGGTTCTTGGAATGTGGCGCATTCCCTCCGAAGCCACCGCAGACCGTTGGTTCGGCGACCCAATTGCGTCTGCCCCGTCGTCCGATGGATGGCCCAACTCAGAAAACAATTTGTCAACCATATTTTTATCGTCTGTTCTCTTCGTTTTTTTTCTCCCCCTCTCTTTTTTCCCTTCTCGAATTTTGAAGCCTCAGTTGGGTAGGCATCCGGAAAAGTTCCATAGTTGTAGCCTTCAAGATTGTACTCGCCTACCCGAAAGTGCACCCGCCGAAGGCATGTCCTTGCAGTTGGAGCTGATGGGTGCGGTTAGGGCCATTAAGTTAAAAAATCCCAAATGTCGGTAAACAGATTCGACAGGACTAACACAGGCGGACAAGGTACCTGCGAGCGTTTCTTGTCGAAGAATGTCTGTCGATCGGTGCATAATGAGTGCGAGCGAAGGGCGCACAGTGAAAGACTTGGTTCTTATGACAACAACCCTGTGTCTGATTCAGGCTCGAACGTAATGATTTGAACGGGGTGAGTAATTACAACAGTAACTAGGATGAAGACATGAATGGTGTGGCTTTTGATGGGAGTTTTTTTTTCCTTCTCCCTGAATTCAAGAAAACCCAGACATCCGAAACAAGGATGTGGCTCTTAAGCCACATGCCCAAATGGCACCAATTTGCAATTCAATTCGAACTTAGGTTCCTGGTAGAGTAGTTGCCGGGAAATTCCTCAAAGTCGGTGCGCACGTGTGGTAAATCGTGAGATTTATTACTGACGTGGTAGGAGGATGAGGATACATAACGACTAAGAATTCACGTTCTGGACGAGCACATGGGGGTTCGGTTGGTCAGGCGAAAGGGAACAAGGCAAACACATATGGGGGTTGGACAAGTCTCGAAATCAGTAGCTCTCCCCCACCCTACAAAGACCACACGATAACCAAACATCCACTCCCACCCCCACCCCCACTTTATGTAATATGTAAGGAATTCAGTTTCAAGAGAACTGCCACACAGACACATTTATCCTCTTTGCCCTTTCTTTCGTCTCCTGCAAATGATAAGTAAGTAATCGGCTGTAGTTGATTTTTCCGTCAAAGAACTAGAGGATTGAGGAAATGAATTCGGGGAAGTTGGCGAGACGAGGAAGAGATAGAGACGGAGAGGACGAGCATAATAAACGATATGAAAAATCCTACCAGTAAGAATCGGATGATGTCGCCACACCATACTCCATTTATGCTGTGGGATTCATTTTCTTCTTTGCTACTAAGTTCTTCTGTTGGAGAAAGACAAATCTTTGTTTCCAAGGTTAACTCAAAAGACCCAGTCCACCTAACCAACCAAAAACGACGTAGCAGCAATACTTAATTCGCGGCTCCCCTTATATATGAGTGTGCGTCGGGAAGACCCTCTGCAGTACGAGCACCAAGAATTAAAAAAAAAAAAAAACCCTGAAAGCTGACCTGACTCGTTGCACTGACGAGCTCAGGTTTCTGATCTCCTTCATCGCTGGAGGGGTAAGAGAAAGCAATCCCTAAAGATAAAAAAGAAAAGGAGAAGAGAGAGAGAGAGAGAGCAAGAGACAACAATGGAGAACCTCCGTTGTCGGGTTCGTGCTTATCTGTTCCTGTTAATGGCTGCATGCGTCAGCTTTCCGGCGATGGTGGACGCCAGAGTCCGGCATTACAAGTTCAACGTAAGTTCGATGTGCTCTCTTGCATGCTCAAACGCCATCCTGTGGACATAGATAGTCATTGAGCTGTCCATTTTTTTTTTACGGGGCTGTCTATGTCGTGTCTAAGTCTAAGACTATTGTAGATTATATATATATATATATATATATAATGACAGCCATATAAAATTATTATTGTCTCGAAGATCTTTCATTTACAGACCCGACCCTTTTTCGTATAGTTCATGATGATGGGCTGACGAACTTCGACTGGCATAGTTGTAATTTTTTGACTAGTCTTGATATTTTCATGCGAAGTTATGATTATCTAATTTTTTTAAGAGTACTTTTTCTAATGACGATAACAATAATCTTTATAAAAAATAATTATTATTTTTTGATATAATGATGACTTAAATAATTATTTATTTACCATTTGCTCTGCATATATAATTCCACCATCCTCTCAAACACACGTCCTTGTACGTAGAGCTCCAAAACTTAAGCTTTAAAGGGACGAAAATTAAAATAATTAGATTAAAATAGACGAAATGAGATAATTTAATAAAAAATTAATAAATTTTACATAATATTTTTTTTTCGAGTTTAAGAGGAGAATTATATCATAAATTTTCAGTGATTTAAGTTGCTTGGTCCAAAAGATATAGGTGAAAGCAACCTCGTGAGCACCTAAAATGTGGCTGGTCCAATTAATTCAAACGAGCAATTGTTCGTGTCCACATCAGCTCACGATAAATGGGAAGTCAATTAACTTCTTCCAACTAATTAGAGTTGACAGATAATTATCTTGCCTATATCTTTCTTAATTAAATCTGTTGTAATTACTACTGGTAATTAATTCCATTTCTTTCTAATTATTATTCCCACCACCCACACAAAACAAAAAAAAAAAACACTCGGGCAAATGCGTGCGCAGGTGGTGATGAAGAACACGACCAGGCTGTGCTGGAGCAAGCCCATCGTCACCGTGAATGGTAAGTTCCCCGGGCCGACGCTCTACGCTCGAGAAGACGACACTGTGATCGTGAAGGTCGTCAACCACGTCAAATACAATGTTTCGATTCACTGGTGAGTCACCGGCACCCGAGACATCTGGGAACGATGAGATCCGTGAACATTTGCTCGGTCTCGGTGCAGGCACGGGGTCAGGCAACTACGGACCGGATGGGCAGACGGGCCGGCTTACATCACCCAGTGCCCGCTCCAGACGGGCCAGACATACTCGTACAACTTCACCATCACGGGCCAGAGGGGGACTCTGTTCTGGCACGCCCACATTCTATGGCTGAGGGCCACGCTCCATGGAGCCATCGTCATCCTGCCCAAGCTTGGCGTCCCTTATCCCTTCCCTAAGCCCGACGAGGAAGTCATCCTCGTATTAGGTCGGCTGAATCAATTCCTTCATATCTCTGTAATTCCGGAGATCAACCGACACCGAATTCTCGAATCCAAGAATCGGTGCTTCGGGTCCTAAAGAAAACTGGTCTCATGTTCGGTCTTTTAAATGAACAGGTGAGTGGTGGAAATCCGATACAGAAGCAGTGATCAACGAAGCGCTTAAGTCGGGATTAGCCCCGAACGTGTCGGATGCTCACACCATCAATGGCTTTCCCGGCCCGGTCGCTAATTGTCCGTCACAAGGTACTCTTATTACTGATCTTTAACTGATAACTATATGACTTGATCTTCGGTTGAGGAAGAGGATTGACATCGATTGATTCGTCAACTTCCTTGACCACGATCTTCCGACAGGTCATAGACTGGCGGTCGAGGGCGGAAAGACGTATCTGCTGCGGATAGTCAACGCTGCGCTCAATGAGGAGCTCTTCTTCAAGATCGCCAAGCACAACATGACGGTGGTCGAAGTTGATGCTACTTACGTTAAGCCCTTGGAGACTGACACAATTGTCATCGCCCCGGGCCAGACCACCAACGCCCTGGTCACCGCCGATCGAGCGACTGGCAAGTACCTGATCACTGCGTCCCCTTTCATGGACACTCCTGTGGTGGCGGTGGATAACGTCACGGCCACCGCGACGCTGCACTACTCAGGGACTCTGGCCAATTCCCGGATGACTCTCACGGTCCCTCCGCCGAGGAACGCCACCGCCGTGGCCAACCGGTTCACGGACTCCCTTCGCAGCCTCAACTCGAAGAAGTATCCTGCCAGAGTCCCGCAGACCGTCGACCGCAGTCTTCTGTTCACGGTTGGGCTAGGCGTCAACCCTTGCCCGACTTGCAAGGCCGGAAACGGGAGCCGGGTGATCGCCGACATCAACAACGTCACATTTGTGATGCCGACAGTCGCGATTCTCCAGGCGCATTTCTTCAACATCAGCGGCGTCTTCACAGACGACTTCCCTGGGAACCCGCCGACGGTTTTCAACTACACCGGGAGCCCGCCGGGGAACCTGGTGACTGCAAACGGGACGAAGGTCTACAGGCTGCCCTACAACGCCACGGTGCAGCTGGTGCTGCAGGACACCGGGATCGTCGCCCCAGAGAACCATCCCATTCATCTTCACGGGTTCAACTTCTTCGTCGTCGGCCGGGGAATGGGAAACTACAACGCGAAGAACGGCTCCAAGAGCTTCAACCTCGTGGATCCCGTTGAGAGGAACACGGTTGGGGTCCCTTCAGGCGGATGGACTGCCATCAGATTCAGAGCAGATAACCCCGGAGTGTGGTTTATGCACTGCCATTTGGAGGTTCACACGACGTGGGGGCTGAAGATGGCGTTCTTGGTGGACAACGGGAAAGGCCCGAGCCAGTCGCTTCTGCCGCCTCCAGCCGATCTCCCGAAATGCTGATCCCGGCAACAGGTGAACAGTCATGATCGGGGCGAAACCTGGCCCGCAACGTTTGAGCCAAGTAGGTGGGGAGGAGAAATAAGCGCCATGTGTACAACACCATCATCGGATTAAGATTGTTGCTTGAGGGATTAGAAAGGATTTGCTCAAGCCACACGTCCAAATAAGATCGAGTGGTTCTTCTCTTTTCTTTTTTCTTTTTTCCTTTTTTTTGGATATATAAATTGTATCTCTTTTTCACATTTTCCCCATATAATATTATGACATACACACGGTTTGATCAGAGTCCGCAGACAGCCTTGGCTGCAGCTGTTAATCATTAAATCTCATAATGGAAATAATCAGCCAAGAACATTTTCCCAAAAAAGAGAGGATTCCGAGATGAGAGATAATGGACCGACCCAGTTCAAACTTGCACTCATTAAACCATATTGAACTTCTAGATAATGTCTGGCATTTCCCCTATATATATTTGCTGCCAACGATTGAGGAACGAAATTAAAATGGGCCCAACAAAGGCCCGGCCCAAACTGTCTCGATCATAATAAAGTCTGGGCTATTCTTCTGGATGCAAACCATTTGAATGCATTGTTTTTTCCTGGATTTTTTGGCATTACGACGGAACGGAGGGTAAGGTTTGAAAGAAAAATGAAAATAATATAATTAAAAAATTAATAATGATGATGAACCAAAAAAGGCTGCGTCAACTATCAACTGGATAAATATAATAGCGGCTAATGATGGACAAGCAACTAATTATGCGACTTTCGCACGGGACTGGATCGGTCCGTCAGACTGTAAATCTAATCTACCACGCACAGTTTTTAGTCAAAAGCCCGTGCTTAGCCGCAGCCGGCTCCGGCCAATAATTGGCCCGATTAATTAAGACACGAGCTCGATCGGCCGCTCGAAAAATCGAATTTGGAATATTTTCACACACACGGGTAGAGAGAGAGAGAGAGAGAGGGTTGGAATTTGCTAAGCCGAGTTCAAATGGCCGGCAGGGGAAGGACGGATCATCGATTCAACCATTGGACGGTCAAAAATCGAGCCGGCCGACAGGGTTGTTTTTTTCCACCGGAATTATTCTCCTGCGTCTCTGACAGAGACCCAAAGGTGGTAAAACAAAATTAAAGAAAGGGAGAGAGGAGTGGGGGAAGCCACATCCAGATTCTGCACGCCCCAAGCCCACAGCAACACCAACACTCGACAGTGTCACATCACTCTCTCTCTCTCTCTCTCTCTCACCGGCGTCACCGCCATTCCTCTTGCCATAGGTCCCCCCACCCACCAAAAGAAATAAGAAATCACACCTTACGGTTCGGTTTCTTGCGACCGAACGATTCTTCGTTTCATTCTCATCGATGGGATTAGTAGTAGATCGTGAATTCGATTTTCAACTGTCGATATCAACAGAGCTAAGAAATGAAGGGGGTGGAGAAAAAGAGAAAAAAGAAGCGTTTAGGATTGATCGGCAATACAATACGAATATGAGTAGGGCCAGTAGGGCCAATGGGTGTCGGGTTGATTCCACAACAGAATCAATGTATGGGCGACCACAGGGGAAAAAGGCAAAAAAAAATGGTGGGGGGACGAGATGTGGGGCCCTGTCAAGAGAATTGATTTGAGCATCTCGAAAAGCAACGCCACCCCCCCGACCGACCCGATAACCAGATACGTAGACCCAAAGTCCCCGGCGGCACTGTTTTCTTTTCTTTTCTTTTTTCCTTTTTTTTTCTCCCCCTTATCACGAAAATGATGAGGAATCTATGCATAGAGTAGAACAGGAAAATCGGGCCTGGCCGGCACGGTCCTAATGTATTGTGGTACCGACCTGAACCCATTAAAAACTTTTGTTATAAAAGACTTTTTAAAACATAATTTAAAATAATTACTATAAACTCAATTCAAGTTGATTAGCACTTTTTTTTTTAATCTTTCTACTATCTAAATCCTATTATGTAGTTTAAAATACATTATATGTAATTTAAGAGTGTTACTTTTGTTTTAATATAGATAATTTTTTTCTATAAAAATAAAATTTAATGTTCCAGCTCGACTCCATGATTTTTTGCCCGGCATACCCATAAAATTATCGAGCTGCGCTGGCCCGATAAGCCTTGGCCTAGGCACTGTTTTATTGTGCCGGTCCCGGACCAGGCCAAAAGATTGCCCACTCTAGCATCGAGGGCGGCTGGTCATGGGTCGGGTCAGGCTGGTAATGACCCTATGGGGAGCCGGTTCTGTCAGGTCAAGGATCTCAGCTCGAGGACCCATCCGAGTTTAGCAAGAGGATTGGTTCGCTATGTCGTCCGGGGTCGATTCTCGAATACCCTAACTTCAATCGGAATTAACCTAATAAGGAATAAAAATGTTTTCCTAATTATAAAACTTGGATTAGCTTGAGCTTTTTGGAAATTTTTATTGCTTTTTAATTGGAAAATAATATATATTATTTAGGTACGTATATATAAATATGACATCTTCTCATGATGAATGATGCTCTCCTACTCCACAAGTGATAAAGAGCCAATTCCAAGGAACTGTAGACAAGTAACGGTGACTAAGGCCTTCTTCGTGGTGGGAGCAAGTGAGAGCTGATGAGATAAGCCCACACACAAGCAAAATTTAGGCTTAAAAAAATAAAGCTCCGTTGGCCCCCCCTCGACTTAACTTTCCATGCTCTATCGATGGTGATGACTCATGCGCCCAACATCAGTGGATGGCCATAAATATAAAAAGGGGAAAAAAATTATATATCATATGAGCGGTGGATGAGATCACGATCGACTCGGTGCGCATAAATTATCGCCCGGAATGGAATGAGATCATCCCACCATCAGCATGTTAGGTTATACGTCCGCAAAACTTCTCTCTCTATTTGATTTAAGTAGGCAAGAACCAAAACAATAAAAAACAAAAGAAGAAGAAGGGAGTATACAAAGTGAATGCCAATAAATCCATGCACGCACCGGGTGGACATGACCTTGTACATGTAAAGGAGTGAGGATGAAGCAGCGCAGTGGCTTTTGATGGTCAGTCAACTCAACACCCCCTCCCAAAATCCCCTTCCTTCATCATATATACGTATATGTATATACATACGTGTGTGTATATATATATATATAATGATTGTATATGTATTGTGATGATGCTTATGAATTCACCATCTACATTTTCATCATAATCAACTCACTCCACCATGATACATAATGCGATTGAGATATTTTTAAATAATATAAATTTTATAATTATAAAAATTTTACCCTATAACATCACTGCAAGAATTTATTGTTACCATAGCTTCCCCTCTCTCTCTCTCTCTCTCTCTCTCACAGACATGCAATGCAGGTCCCCTCTTATATATATGTATATAAATGTCCAAACGGCTCCATTCACTTAACCCTCCTTCCTGATCTTCTCCTTCTCTCTCCAAACTGTACGTCTCCTTCCTCACGGTAAGCATTGTCCCGCAAGATGTCGAGGAAATCGAGCAACCGCGTGTGCTTCAGCCCCGACATGAACGATATCAGCCCTACGGTCTTTGTCGAGCACTACAAGCATCATAGCACCGCGAGCAAGAAGCCGAATGGTGGCGCTTGGGCGTTCAGGCTGGTCTCGAGAGACTCCCGGCTCTCCCGGCCGTCGTTGCAGTTCCTCCGGCGGCTCGGAGACAAGACTGCCAAGGTCCTGAGGCTGGTTTCCACGCAGAGGTCATCGAGGAAGGTCTCGTCGTCCGCATGTCAGGCTAGCCTGGTGAGGTCACGGTCGCTGGTGGACCAGACCGAGTCCCACCGGGCAGAAGCCATCGAGGACTGCATCGAGTTCCTGAACTCTTACTCGTCTCTCCATAGGTCAAGCTCAGTCTCCATGAGCGCTTGCTGATCGCTCTCTGTACTCTTGTTCGGTGATCAGCCGATCAAACTCGCGATTTGATTTGATTTGATTCCTATCATGTATTTATACTAGAGAGCATGTCCCGGAAATCATGGGCCAGTGATTATGGGCGACATCGCTCGAGAGTTGTGATCAGAATGAGTTTAGTGTAGCAAGTTGAAGTGTGTGTACCTCAACAGCCATACCGTGTAATCAGACAAACCACTCTAAAAGCGAATACATCAGATGCTTTTTCCTGAACGCGGCCAATCTATACTGCATGGGAAAATCCAATTGGTCCTGGATCCTCGATCAATGCATCGATACTAATGACCAGGACAAAACCGATACCGAGACCTTCCGAAAATAGGCTGAAAATGGGCGAGTAAAGGCCATAGGCGGCAAATAGCACTCTCAATCAAGAACAAGTTTCTAACAAAGTGGGGATCAATTGAACATGGGGAAGAATGGATGACTCATAGGATGTGGGCCTACTTTTGATATGCAATTATTCAAAAGAGAAGTCACCATCAGGAGGACCAATACATTTGAGAGCCGAGGCCACCTTCCCCACTTGGGAGCATCTTTTGCCAGAGTCCTTTTGACCGGCGTGTTCAATTTTAATTTTAACTCAAATTTTCTATTGACTTTTACACCTGAGGACTCGAAGGTTCCACCGAGAAAAGCTCGAACACGGCAGGAAACCGTTTCCACCGTTCTCCATTGGGAATGAGAAAGAGAGAACAGCCCATCCACGGTGACGCTAAATGGATCATCATGGAAGGCCTTACCGAATCGAAAGATTAACACAGGAACAGCATTCAAGGCACACATGCAATTCCTAGATGAACACATAGGCATAATGATGAGTAGCTTTTACGGGAAACAGAGACAAGGGAAAAAGGTTCCAACATTCACAGCAGATGTTGTCTACCATTAATATCTGACAGGTCTAGCGATTCATTTCTTGAATTCTGTGAAGGGAGATAAAGGCAAGAGGAATGCCAAAGTAAAGGAATCAATGGTCAAGAAGAATCCAAGGAGAGCTTCTCCAGATCCTGAACACCGTGACAGGAAGCTTTCTTCAGCTCCAGGGCTCTCTTGTAAGGAGGGGCGATCGGCGGCTGGACAGGATCCAAGCTCTTGTAGGTTCCATCGGGGAATCTCGGTAGAGGGTATGACCGATCTGAGTCGTACCCGCTGAGATCGCCACATGCTAAGAATGGGATGTACACCTTGTTCGGACCTTCCAACCACCCGCTGCTGCAATCTGACAAAATCCAGCGGATGACAAGTAACCATGTTGCCCTCAGTAATTGGCAGACCACAAATATATAAAAACCAGTTCATGTTTAGGTATGGGAAGACAGTAGAAGTTTTCCATTTTTCCTCTCACGAGAAACCATGAAAAAGGCACGGGATTGAATCAGTGTGCCCTTAAAGAAAGCGTTTTCCCTTGTGAATTGTATTCTGAAGACAACCCAACACAAATCATCCCTATTTGCCATGTTTCTCAAGATGAGAAAAATGGAAACCGAAAAACTGAGGCGTGTTTCCCCAAGAACCGTTTATACCTAGTTTTCATCTTTCCTCCAATGGACAACAGGATCTCAGTCGTATCCACCACCCACTAAACCTAAAGATGCTTCGCTACTTGGTGAGTGCTTGCTTATTTGGAGAGTTATATCACAAGTTTCAATCGTCCGCTTGAATAATTTAGTGCCTTCTCATAACTTATCTTATACGAGGGGAAATAAAAGCAAAGGTGAAAGTGAAAGAGAGTGGGAGGAGGGCCCATTCACTGGGCTCCAAGATTAAACCTTTTCTTGCAAGAATCCATTCTATAGATTGGATGATTACGTTTGCCTAACAATGTATAATCTGTAGTTCAAAGATACAGCGTAGATATTAACCGCCACAAGAAAACCCCACCTAAAGCAGTGTTATACTCTTCAGGTCACTGACCTCGGGTCATTTACTAAAGGAGGCCGAATAGGAAGCAATCTCAGTTGATAAATTTTAAGGATCACACAAGAGCCCTTACATATTTAATAAGCAATGAAATACTTACCTAGATCATCCACTCCAGAAGGGCTCCCAACCTTCTCAAGGAGGCGATATAAGTCCTTCGGGTTAAAACCTTCAGGAGGGGAATAGTTTTCACATACTGCAAATGCCTCTGTAATGAAGATGAAAGGTCAGTGACTTTTGATATATAATGCCTTTCCAGCATTGATACTACACCAAAATTGCTAAAGCAAAATTTAAGTTGTCCAAAAAACAGATTAGAATCAAGAGCATTTCCTGAGCTTTGATATATCTGGGATTCAAATTTATATGGCTTGTTAGGACTAAGGACAATCTTCCAGCCTAAAGAGTTGGATAAACTTTAAACTGAATGGACTTTTTTTTGCATGCTAATTTCCTGGTCCCTTTCATGATGCCAGATATCATGTCTAATCCCTAATAGGATTTTTCTTATTTAGATGAATTTGGAAAAGCACATACATGCACACAACATAGTTCCTCGCTGGATAAACACTCCAGTTTTGACCTACCATAACATGCCAAAAAAAATGAAATTTAAAATTTGGGTAGGTAAATATTCGTTTTCAGATATGACTTTTACCTATACTAGAATTGCGACTGCTCTTTGGTTTTGCAAATGTGACTACAGGGAAAAATAACTTCAGCTGCAAGGAAAAAAAATCAAAAGAAAGGCAATTCGTGAGATAAACATTTCAACAACCAAACATGAGAGGCAGAAAACCACAGAAAAAGAAAATGATCTTCAACAGATAGTTCCTAAAGTATGGATAATTTCACAAGTACATGGATAATATGCTGCTGCATTAGCAATATTGCCATGAGCTGCTAGAGAAAAGTCAATGACTGCATATTGAAGGATGAATTATTATTGTTATACTGTTGTTATTATTTGATGTGATAATTTCCAACTCTGGTGAAAACTTTCTAACGATCTAAAGGATTTCAGAGAAAATCTATAGAACAAAAGTAGAACAAAAGCCCAGGAACTTTACTTGGCAATAAAGAAGACTGGTATCTTTCCCCCGAAATATTTTGGCAATGAATTTTCCACCTTCTTTAAGCACATGAGTAACAATAGTCAATCCCTACAACATACAACAATACAAGCACAGAGTCACAGGCAGTGAAATATAAAGAGAGAAGATTTTTTTTTTATGTTGATCAAATGTGACAGGTTCAGCTAGACACAGAACTTGCTGGTAGGCAACCAATAAGATCAGGATTAACGGTTAAGCAATTAGATCAACAGCAACAAGAAAATGTTTCTTGAATTGGATCAACTTAATGATCAGACAAAACAAATGTTCCAGGAAAAAAGGCTACAAAATTGTTCTTTCATTTTTTATTTTATATTTTTTAACAAATCAAGGTTTGTCAATGGAACTGTCAGAGTTCTATCACTCACAGATCCTGCAACTTAGGATTCAAATTTCTCTACAGGTGTAGAACTCTTCCATTGAAAATTAAAGCTGATTAGTTTTCTTTAACAAAAGAAATAAAATGGAGACTTAACAGACGGAATCAGATTTAGATTAAACATGATGAGGGATGCCATTACATTCACAGTAAGTTGATCCAGAGACACTTTTCTGCCAGTTTAACCAAGGATTGTGAGGGATTAGAATGAAAGAGAATACAATGGATGATTATGCAAGAGACTCAATAACTTACTGCTAGAATTAGTTGTGACTGAACAAACTCATCCATGTCATGAAGACCAGTGACTGCAATTGAACCCATACAAACCAACTTAAGAAATTGTTTTTAAAATAAAAATAAAAACAATCTTACATGGACACTAAAAGGCTCATGAAATATGTTAAAGAGACCAGATTCATAGCTGTACCATCAGGAGCACCATCACATACAACTAAATCTGCTTTGCAACCATCAAAGTGTCTTATAACCTGGCAAAGGGAGGGCAGATAATGAATGAAAAATGAAAATAGCATGTTTAGGAAATTCACCTATTAGCAAATGGAGGAGAAAAGGATAAAAAACTAATCAGGCCTAATAATCATAAAATGAAAGCTCGTACATCTTTTTATTCAGTCATATTTCCTTCTCATACAAAATAGTAAATATAGATATAAAACAGGTTCACAGTCAGAACAAGGAAAATCTACTCATTATATGTATTGTTCATCATGAACCAACAATTTAAGACCTAAAAAGAATGTAAAAGTTGCTGCGAACCCCAAGTTAATCAGTTAATTGAACAAACTTCCCAAGAAAATGCAAAGGGAAAAAAATGCAAATAAGATGATTAAAACCATTACATAAACATTTGGCTCAGGAACATCTTCAGTATTGCTCCTATACTTATATAGATCAACACATAAAACTTGAGGCATCCTTTTCCCCCCTGATGATACCATGAGGTGTGTATAACCTATTGAACAAGACTAATTTTTGCATGAGCATCGGTTTGCCCTTAGACTATAGTCATTAATCACTTATAGCACAACAATGAATTGGAAACAAATGCTTCATAACAATGGCCCAAAAAATTCTCTCATTCTCAATTGATAGGACAGGAAGATCATTTATGTACTTGGGGGTCCCGTATACTCATGGAAAACAAAGGAAAGTTCCGTCTGGTCATAAATGCAATGTACCATCAAATTTCATGCTTTAGCATGTCTAGAATCCTGCCACTTCCAGTGAATATTCCAGCAGCTTATAGAAAAATCATATAAACATCACTTACCACTTCAGCAGTTCGGGCATTTGTTATATCACCTTGTACTTGTATAACCCCCTCAATTGGAGCCATGGGCTGTAGATCAATTGCCACAATAAGTGGAAGATCATTTTCTCTGCAGTATTAACAAAAAAAACAGGTAAGTATAAGTTATGTCTTATAAGCTCCCACAGCAGTAATCTTCAGTACTGAATAAATCTTCACTTTCCACAAACATGTGAAAAAACCCATTAATAAATTTCTAAATCATCCAAAAGCACTTTTACCTCACATCAGGTGCAAGCTTTGCAGGAAGATACAGCTTTCGACTCAACACCTACAAATGGGAAGTACTGATCATAAGCTCATCAATATCTATGGATTTTAGAGAGGAAAACCAACAAAAGTGAAACAAGATGCTAGAAACTTTAGCATGACAAAAGGGAAATATCAGAAATATGAAATATCATCAGAGTCTGAGCTCTCATAGTGACAGCAATCGTAGTGCATTGTCCAAAATGAATCTGTTCTTGCTTCATCATCCTCATAAGGGCCAGATCATTTCTAATGAAACTAACACTTCATTGCACTCTTTCTCACACAAATGGATGCTGAGAGTCACCTCACATCAAAACAACCATAATAAAGCTCATGTTGCTCCTTTCTCATAGAGAGTAAAACGAATTGACTTAACAACTCAAACAAAATGTAACGACAATTGCAATAGGGAAATTTTCACAATACTTAGCATAGATAGAACTCCACAAAATAACTGAACTGTTTATATGAATCAAATGAAACTTGTGACTGTCAGCTTTTCATTATCCTTGTTATAAATGTGTTGAATAATTAGATCAAACAAGTGGCTCCTAAAAATCACCATTCGCTACATAATCATCATTCCACTTCAATACTACCTGACTCCAACTGCCTGGAGCAGCACATAAATCTACCACTCGCTTCACTCCTGCAAAGGCAAAGCCAATAAATTATAAGACTAAAGCATCAATTCTTAAAGCCAAATCACTCAAAGCCTGAGAAGAAACATAAAGGTGAAGATCAAGTGCACATAATACTACATTTTTTCATGTCAATCACTATAAAACATTTTCTTCCCTGATTCTGACACATAATTTAATCATCAAAGGATCTAACCTTTCTTCATCTTTCAAATAATGGAAGAACACAAAAGTTTCAACCAACCAACTTGTTAGACCATATACATATGACATCGTAAAGATGCAATTTTACCAAGCAAACTGAGTCCAAAATTGATAACCTTTTTCCTTTCTAAACATGGTGGAGAAGATATCTGAAAAATGCAGCATGAGATATAGAGCCACCTTCAAAAATGTTGAATTCTTCATCTATTTGAAGGAGCTTGAAAGCACTTCGAGCACGCCAACCTTCTTCTTTCGCTTTCCTGTAGTATATATCCTGGAAAAAAAAGTTCAGCCTCTCATAGTGACATGAATTTCTGGAAAGATACCATAAAATGAATGTAAGATGCTCTAGTAGATTATGGACATTACCCTTTTATCCCTTGAAGCTTTTCCCATATTTAAAAACAAATGCTGCTGCTTAACGCACAACGAAATACCTAAAATCCACGTGCAAATAAAAAAAATAGAGTAAACTTATGATACTTGGAAAAAAGGACACATGGAAATAATCTCCACAGCAATAAAGAGGAAAAGATAATTTTGTTTGGAAATTCGATGACTGAGCAGATATCTATACACACAACTTGCTCTAACTGAGTAGCTTGTTCCTTTAGTTGTGTTCCCGATTAGCAGTCAGAACCATTCCTCCGTACTCTAATATCAGCACAAGACTCCTTGCCAAGGTAGTAAGGTCATGCAAAATATAGCAATTTCCTCCATTGAACTAATAATAATAATAATGATAATAAAGGGTCCAATCTACGACTAAATCACCGTTTTTCGATTGAAAGATCTAGCAAATACAATTATTTGCAGCTCCACCTAGCTTTTGTGGCAGAAAAGCGTAGAGCGCTCCAACTATGTAGCAACGCTCCGCACGTCACTAAGGTAAGAAAGTAATATTTTCTCCACGGACGGCCTCGTACAGTCATTTCATCGAACAGGCGGCGTGCGATTCATATCGAGATTCCATGTTTGCCGTGCGAAAGGCACTCGCGAAATAGTTCGATTTATAGCATCGTTCTCTCTTTTGGCAATATGACGAGCTGAGTAACTACGTACCGACCGAAGAGCGACCGCTTCCGAAGAAGAGCAAGGGAGGGGTCCGACGGTCGGATTATTTGGCGGCGAATGTAGAGGCGAGCCTTCTGCCCGGCATGAAAACTCCCCGTTTATTTAATCAAACACGTAGTTAGTCAAATATGCTATCTAGCGTCCGAGCGAGCCGACAAGGTAACCTGCAGGGCTCATCCCACTCCAAACAAGTAAGTAATCATTTTATTATGTTAAAAGGTAATTATAAATCGAGTCTAAAAAATAAGTTTATTGAACTGAAATTATTCTTGGGCCGTTTGGAAACTAGATTGAAACTGTTGCAAAATCGGCTTTTACCACCAAAAACTTTACAATCAACAATCAAATTTTATCGGTTTCAATTTAAAATTTAAAAAATTAAAAAGATAAAAGGATCACGGTTCACAATTCAAATTAGCTCGAAGAGTGAACTGGTGCACTTAGGAACGGTTATGGGCTGCTAGTTCATAATTTCATAAACTATTACCCTTAATTGGATAGGTCTGTTATGCTTAATTAACCGAATCTAACTGAACCAAATGGTTCTAAATTTATTTTAAACCGACTCAGAACACCTATTTAACATTTCTATTCCATTATCCTTGAAATCTTTATCAACGGTAAAAATAATATTTTGCTATCCCAAAAAATAATTTAATAGGAATGGGCTTTCGGCCCATTTGTAATTCCTCCGAATGGGGTTCGTGGACCTTGCGGGTCTCAGATGGGCTTTAGGCCCACTTCGGTCCAATTGGGCCTGGGTATCGGTAACCCTAGTGGGTCGCCATCCATGCACCAGGAGTAATACGCCTTGGTTATATGCCGCACGTGAACAATGGGCTCCTTTGGAGTCAAAAGGGAAAAATAAAGAGGAAAACAGTTTATTTTATATTCGACCTTTGTCTCAATTGAACTCCGAAGAAGTTTACAGGAAACATGCCACGAGACAAAAGACGACGCTCCTGGTCGCCTGCTTTGGTCGATTACTCGGCCGCCTAGAGCTCGCTATCAAACGTGTTCTTCTTCCCTAATAGGTTTCAACCGATCACATCGTACGTCAGTCTCTCCGAATACGGTGAGTAAGTCATGGCAATCTCGGAGATGACCCGAGGAGAAATCCGAAGAATCGAGTGATCATTATCAGGATGACTACGAATGCTTCGTCGACCCTGGGGCCCAGAAGGAGAGGATCAGGAGGATCCTAGAGTACCAGAAATCCGTATACAGGCCTTCTTCCACTTCGTCCTATTCTACTTCGTGTCCGTATTCCTTCTCCTCGTCACGGCCGAGCCGGAGCAGCCTTCCCAGAGGTCATGAGAGGAGGCAGCACCTCACGCAGGAGGCTCTTCGACATGGAGCATACGAGCCTGGCGGATCACTTCGAGGAGTACAGCGGCACTCCGGTAATTAAGCCCTTTCTCCTGTAGGTAAAGTGACTCGGATGTGGAGGTTCGCCAGGATCCATGGGCTCTTGTTCGAGAGGCCGGAGGCTGGGTAATGGACAAGGGAGAAGACGGGAGTTGCAGGCTTAGCAGATTCGCTTCAGGGAGTGACCGGAGTTCCAGGGATAGAAAGAGGGAAATGGTGATGTCTCAGAACCGAACCAAGTCAAAGATGGAGAAGAGAGGAACGACAAGTAGTCAGAGATTGACCCGGAAGAGGTCTTTCAGGAAGCTTCCTGGATTCGGTTCTTAGGGATGAAGGAGCTCGAGGTTCAGCTTCAGGCTCAGAAGGAAGCTCAGGATTATGATCTGTGGCAGAAAATTCTGATGAGAAATCACGTTTTGTAGCTTGCAGGTAAATGAACATTTTTGTACAAGCTGCGCATAATAGGACTAGCAGCAGCGGCAACTAGAAAGTTACAGGAAGAAGATGATGACGATGTCGATTGTGCTCTCGACATTCGACATTTGAAGTCAGATAACGGTTACTTTACATGAATGGAAGACATCAAGAACAACCTTTGAGAGAGCCTATTTAATGAACCGTTTCACGTAGGTCTGAAACAATCCTACTGTTTTATCAGCAACGGACCTCGAGGAGGCTGAAGCTTGAAGGAGGCAGTCTATCCGAATGCAGAAGAAAACAGTTTTGTTGCTTAGCTTGAACTTGGAATCGGTATCTTCTGAGAAAGAGGGAAGAAATTCCATAACTCGCTTCCTCAATCCGCAGTTCAGGATTGATTGCATATTCCGGCTTGACCTGGAAGAACTCATCTAGAGAAATGTATGCCTTCACAAAGTGGCAGACTTCCAGAAGAAATTCCCCTATCTACCCCATACAATCGAAGAAGTGAACTTCCAGAAGAACTCAACTGGTCGAAACTGGGAAGTGTGTTTTCACCTTCGAGTTCCTTTATCATGGATCTGTCAGTGCATCTGTCAAAGCGGCAAACTTCCAGCAGAATTTCCATAGATGCCTTCACAGATCACACAGTGGGTAGAGATCAATCTTCCTATAACACTCCCTTCCTCAATCCTAAAGCCTCCGCTCTGCTTGTTCCATAGATGCACCCCAAAGGTTCCCCCACCACTCAGCTGGGCCACCTTGGCCTCAACCCACTTTTTGCTCACCCGATTTCCTGGCTGCTCGAAGAGCCCACCGATCCTAGTCCAGCCAACAGGATAAAAAGCCATCGGGGACAGAACCGTGAAGTTGAAACCAAAGGTCCCTCTCCTTCCCTGAACCTTTTCCACAACCCTGGACACCAAGTATGGCCCGTTGTGGCCCCACTTGTTTCCATCAAAGGTGGAAGCAAACTCCCTCATGAACTTCATCAGCAGGGGATGGTGCCTGTCAAAGACCATAACTGCATTGTTGATCCTGGTCCAATTCCCAGAGACCAAATCGACACTCTGGGCTCCGATCGAGTTTCTCAGCCCGGCAAAGTCCCTCAGGACTATAAAGTCAGTGTCAAGGTAGACACCTCCGTACTTGTACAGTGCTGCTAGCCGGATCAGATTCGACAGATTCTGGGCTAAGGGGATTTCTCCTGGGTCAACCTTCCCGCTCCTGAGCTGATCGAACCAAGCCTCCACCGGGGTCTTCTGGAAAAGGGATGGTAAGTCGGGTGCAACAGGAATCACCTTAAATCCGCGATCAGTTATTGGTTTTAGAATCCCACGACCAACCCCCGAGTCCAGTGTTCTCGATAGGATGATCAAGCAACCGTTCGGGTTTGATTTAAAAAGACTTTCCACTGCCAGGAGCTCCTTTGGGCCAAAGAAGCGTGCCAGAGAAATCCAAGTCATGAAGAACCTCCCGGCGCAGTTGTTGCCGAAGAACTTCACAACCCGCCTGTGGAATTTCCTGGTCAAGTTGTCAGACCTGAATACGTCAAACTCGTGCAAGTTCTTCCTCAGCCACTCAATCCTTTCATGATCCGTCGTATTGAGAGGAGCAACCAAGGGGACATGGACTTCTCTGTGACTACTGATCGGTTCTCCTCCGGCTCGTTCACGCTCGGAACGAAGCTCCAGCTGCTGGGAAGCTGTCGCGCGCAGGAATCGATCGTCGGGTCTCGAAGCAGCCCCTTCCTGGTCGAAGACTTCATGAAAGGAGACATTCTTAATCACGCTGTTCGATGAGATGATGAACAGAGCCGTAGACAGCACGACGGTGAACAGGATGGCCAATTTAACACGGCCGAGCGACTGGCAGTCGGGCACTCTCCGCCAGAATCTTGGGAACCGCTTCATGACGATGGGCTGTACGCCGTCAGAGTATCGTCAACTGTGCGTATAGAATAGAGAGCACAGGAGACTCTTGCTGATCAGTCGTCGGTCTATGTGCTTGAACGATGGCCTGAAGTTTAGCGTGTTACGGTTAGAGAAGCAGAATAATCAAGGAGGTTGACTTTCCATGGAAGGAGAAGTTGGACCGTGAGAGAGAAGAATTTCCAGACAGTCGACGATGACGCAGGAGGATGACACCCTCTGCGCGAGGAGGAGGGAACCTACATGGTGATTGGTTATATATTGCACCAAGAAGGAAAAACCAAGGATTTCTGGAGACCTACGGACATAAATCATGGGACGAAGGCTGTGCTCGAGTCCCCGGAATACGGCGGCAGTAAGAAATCAAACTGATCCTGATTCTGGGCAGTTTCGGAAACTTTCGATTTTACTTAAAATTTATTTTTTCCGTTATTCCAACCTCAGGAATGGAAAAAACTCAGCTACTATAAAATGGTTGGAAAAGTCAACTAACCGTAGTTGGGGGACTGGATCATGGACTCGATCAAAATCGGCCTAAATCCATCGATATGTCTCTTGTCATTCATTTATTTCGTCTTTCGTTACTCTCTCTCTCTCTTCAACAAGGTTTTTATCAGTTATGAAATCAATCATATGAAACTTTGAAGGGGGAAGTGAGTTTTGTACAATCCATCCACGTCGTGCATCGACGTTCTCCACATGTCCTGGCAATATTTTAATGTGATTTTAGAAAATATTTATCTCTCCGGGAATCCTAGAAATTTATTGTTAGCCATAACCGGCAATGTGATCAGATGCGGTACGGTTGATGCCAGCGTAAATGCCCCTGTTGGAAACTATACTATACTGCAACGATTTTTTTTTTTTTTAAGGTTATAAATGAAACTCATAAATTAAGATTGGAAAGAATGAAAAGGAAAGAAATAAGGTGATATCGAGAGTCTTATTAGTTAAAATCAGATTTGGTATTAGCCAAAAATAATCTTGCCAGACTAATTTCCTCAAACCTGCAGAAAATGTCCAGTTGGTCGAGTTGGGGCTGTCTTAACAAGTGGTGGGGTTCAAGTTCGCACAATACGAATAGGACATACCATCTCAACTAACCCAAAAATTCCGACTTCAGGACAAAATTTTCATGTTTTGGGCCTCTCAAGCCCGGCCCAAGTCAAACAAAAAATATATATATATACAAATAAATTTAAAATGATTTAATATCTTAAAAATTAAATCTTGCATAATATAATATAATTAATTAATTAATCTAGATACTATTTTAATTTAAAGAAGATGCTGAAATAATCATTAAATTATAATTATTCTTATACAATTAATTACTTTTTAAAATTTCTTATAACTTCTTTATTGTAAATATTTTTTCTATTTACCCATACTTTCTAAGGCAAGATAATTCAATATCCTCTAACAGCCCCAGAATACGACCGTCATCCCACCAACCCATCACGAACAGGGTTAAGAGATAAAGATTGACTTAGGTGCTCTGGAGCTCATTTTCCATATTAATACACATGCTCAGCAATCATCCCATAAAGAGTAGGTAAGCAATCGTTTGGTGTATGTTGAAAATATTATGCAGTCAATATAACAGGAGGTACACACAACACCATCTTGTATATAATTATAAATATTTGTTTATCTAAATATATATAATTATTTAATTTAGGTAATTTAGGCAAGGTGACATACTATGCCCCTAGCTTATATATATATATATATATATATATCCAAAAAAAAGAAAAAAATGGTAATGTCATTAAATCATGTTTCTGTCCCTCACTCCTTTCCCCTTTTTCTTCTCACCCATGAACTTCACTTTCTTCTTGCAGACTAATCCACTCATTGAGAAATCATGAAAACAAAAATGATAAAAAGATCAATAGGTTTACATCTAACTTAAGATATCAATACATATATCACATAGCCAACACAACATGAAAGACTCTCGATAGCTTTCAATCTCGCTTTACTGACCAGCAATTCAGTGAAGACATCAGACCTTGACGGATCAATTGAAGTCGCTGCGTCAAATTGCGCCAAGACGAGACTCAATGTCCCGAACATGACAACTCCCACAGAATTCCACATGACAGTTGACACTTTCTATCCACTTGTATCCTACCTTACAATTACACCAACGGTCAAGATATAGGAAAGAAAACCTCCCACACAACTTTGGCCAAGGAGAAGCCTTTCCCTGGGACAAAAACACTGTCTACTTTAATTTTCTATTTCTATCCTTGTTCTTTCCTATGTAGGTTCTAGTTTTTCATCAAATGATAGGTACATTACCTACGGCCAAATTTTCCCTGGGAATGGGAAGATGAACCAAATCACACAACATGTTAAGTTGTGGGCATATAATTCTTTCATTCTTGAGTTAAGCAATTACCCCTTCTCATCACGGCCCCACCCAAAACAGAGGAGCCATGTCCTTTGGGCTTCAATATGGTAAACATAGCTCAGTTACTGACCTGACCTCAGTTAGTCATTCATTCTGCTGCTTCTTCGAGCAGTGCGGGTTAGGGCTTTGTAGGATCATCATGCGAGCTGCACCTCAGTATCATTGGCTGGTCAGAGGATCGAAGAGATGTGAAATGAATTAGGGAAGCTCCAATGTAAGATCAAAATAGCTTCTATAGGAAAAAACCAAAGTTCTTAAACTTATACAGAATGAATGAAGGATGAAGTTTACTAATTCCTAAAAGCTAATTAAATTGCAATTTTAAATATAAGGCATGATGATTGAGATTTGGAAATTGTACTCCCTACAATTAAAAGAGAAAAGGGCATATGTCATAAACGAATCCAACATTCAATTAAGCTTGTTAAGCTCAGTCACAAGCAACCGTCTATAGCTAACCCAAAAAAGAACACAAACAAAACCATGGAGATCCAGTAGTAGTGGAACAATTGAAAGTTTGTTCTAACTAGAAGGAATTACAGGTAGGCAGAAAGTGGACACCATAACTTACCTGACCTATTAAACCAAAACCGAGCAAGGCCAGCGAGAGCCACAAGCAGCAGAAAGGATCCTGTCTCAATCTCCCTTCAAGCTCTCTTCAGGTATCATCTTTCCAGATCCTGACTGAATCAAAATGCAGAGGAGATGCTTCCAAGATACTACCAGCAGCAATGCAGATTTTCATGGCAAAGCATCCCATGACCCGAGTGAAACTTCAGTCATCGAGATGTAGAGATCAAGTAGTGGACGTTTTATGAAAAATCTCCCCCAGGAGGGATGCTCTCTTTACCCATCCCATCTTCTCTGGACATGCCCTGAGATCCAGAACCACCATCATCCCACAGAAATCCATTTTCATTTTGTAAAGAAACCTTATCAGCATTGCCATCATCAGATCCAGAATAGGTTGTAGCGTAGTTGATATACTTCTCTGCAATTCGATGCACGTAAAATACTATGAAGATCATCTTATCAACATCAATATGACATTGAAATAATTTTTACTGGGTAATGCAATATGTAACACAGATAAAGAAATGACATAAATCAGCACCAGCACTGGTAACTGGTAAAGCCAAAGACGCCCACTCAAAACATACTTAACTCTTGCTGTTAATGAAGCTTCTTGATCAAATCAATAAAACAGGGTTTCTAAAATGACATTTCCCAGACCACAGCTTCTCAAGTTGAATAAATCTTTATTTACTAAAAAGAAGAAAAGGAAAAAGGCCAAGGCAAATGGGTCATATATACAGTAACCTTAAAGGCTGGCTTTCCAATAACAGTCATTCTTACCTGCCAGGCTATGTAGAGCATCCAATGCAGCTTGTTGTTGAGCATCCTTTCTCGTCTTACCCATTCCAACGCCCATCTTCTCACCAGAGAACAAAACCTAGGAATGGAGCAATATGAAAATAATCTCAGATTGATTAATCAATCAACTAAAGAGATGTAAAAGGAAAAATATAGAACAGACTCTTAACATGATTATATATGCAGTCTTCACAAAGTGGGTCACATCGGTCAACATAATAATAACTGCGAAAGAGAGACCACAGATAGATCCTACAGAAAACATATGCTTAAGCTGTCCTCAAACTATTGTGTAATGGAGCATCTTTTGTTAGAAGCAGAAAGATAAGCACCCTAACCTCCATAGAAAACTGCAAATCCTTGCTTGTACTTAGAACAGATCGGAACTCAACCTGAAAAAATACACTATCATAATCCCCTCCACATGGTGAATAGTAGTAATGCTGTATAAAAGAACCTGAGAAAATCCTCACCTCGGAGTGGCATCTCCGTCCAATTTCCTGCAATGCACTGATAGACATTAAAACGTTCGCTCTTCCAGCTTCAGTTTGAGCTTCTGTGTTACTAGAATGGACATGGTTTTGGGATACAGCAACCTCTGCAGATGTCAACTAGTTAGTGGCTAAACTATTAAAAGAACTATATGTCCTATCAGGATATTCCAAAATCTGCAGGAACTTTCTACTAGTCCAATGCTCTCAAAACAATAAAAGGCCTCCATTGCAGTATCATCCCAGTGATTAAATAGTTAAGCTAAAGCAAAATGAAATAATTGTCACCTTTCACAAAAAGAGGGGAAGAAAAAGAAATAACCATCCTGGAAACTAGCATTAAATAGGTGTCACTTGATGGTGTTGAGTGGAATGTTGGGGGTGTGCAATTCTTTGGCAGCCTTTTTAGTCCCCTATCTTATTAGCAACTTCTGAATCCCTTTCACCTTGGTTAACTTATGAAGGTTGAAAATAGCTGCTACACTGAAAATGCAGCATTAATATCATGGATTGCTGATGGCTTAACAGCTGCTGATAATGGTTCAATGGGCTGAATTTTCGTCAATGATATTTTAAATAAGAAAGAGTTTATATTTCTGTAAATTATAGAAACTAGCAAGCTGACACTTTTATTTGATTAACTAGTATTGATCTAGTGCAATCTATGGTCAGCCCGTTGCCTGTATGTTGTTCACATGTGTATCAACCATTTAGAAGAGAGTTTCAACAACAAAAGGAATGCATTTTTTTCCTCATTGTTACTTTGGTAGTTTTGAATCTTTGTTCAACATGCAGTAGAACAACTGGGTCTTTGTTAGAGTAGCTTCATAATTATAACTTTCCGCCAGGGCAGTCTGAAATGTCAACTTATTCACATGATTTCAGGCAGCTGAAGAAACATGTATGGAATAGTAAATTAAAGATCCAAACGCACCAGAAGGCTGACTTGCAGAAGATATATTAGGTTTCTGATGATCATGTCCAGCACATGCCTGATCAAGTAGAGATGGATTAGATAAAAAGGCAACTGCTCCTTTTTTAGCAACGAAGTCATGCAAATGAATAAGTATGGAAGTTGCAAGTGAACCTCTATGGAGTTTACCTGAGATGCAGTTGAGGGTAGACCAGAGGAACTAAAACTGGAGTTACTGTGACCAAAACGGTTTGGATTAATTCCTTGCTTGTCAAACTTTGATACATCAGAATCTTGAGGGAGAATGGATGTTCGACTATTTGCTTTGCCAGCTTCTTCTTCTAAAGTGGCACCCATTTGATGGGGAATTGCTACAGTGGGTACAAGAACTGGAGTTCTTGATAGAAGAGGCGGTTCACTTGAGTTCCTCAAATCTGCAACATGCTTTGCATTTAGGAGCCTCTTTTTCATGTCTTGGTCCTTATCAGGAAAGCTGAAATCTTGCCTAGCAGGATTGCCGAGCACACTAGCTTCTAAAACAAATTTGGATTAAAATCATGAAAGTAAAGGAAGAGTTAGTGCCACATCAAGGACAGACATCAAAACTATAATTGGATGGGTAGGGGGAGTACTCTGAGATGGGAGGAGAGTTCTTGAAGACGTGGGGCCTGTAAGGGTAGGATTCACTGATGCAGATGACAGGGAAGTTTCCAGTCTTAATTCAGAACCATTTGTCATGGCATCAGCAACCTAATCACTCATAAAAAATGCTAGTAAAATCATTAAAATATCAATCTCAACCCCAGGATGATCTGATCCATGGCATTTTTAACATATACAAAAGCATCCTATATCAACCCTCATTATACTAGTAAAAAACAAATTTGCAACTCAGCAACATATTGATGAAATAAAATCTTACAGCATGGTTAAGTCTCTGATCAACTTCTGCACCAAGCATTCCCTCGGTGATCGAGGCATTTGCAGTGCCATTGGGTTGAGCAGTATCCTGATATCAATCAGCAGATAGATGATAAACTAAACCCATCAAAAGTTATGGATTCTCAGATTTACATACCTCAAACATCAAATAATTGCTGACATCTGGAGCAGTAGGTAAATTGACCACATCATCTTCATAAAAAACATCAGATATTTTCCTCAATAGGTTCTCATCAAATTCCCTGGCAGATATACAAGTTCCTATTGTAAGTCTCAAGCATAAGATTAAAAATCAGTGCTCTTTGGAACACAAAACAGCAGAGATCCAAGTCAACGCACTTGAAAAAATAACCCCTCACATTGCATGCAACATTCCTCGCTACACAGAGCACTGGGACAGCATTCATTGTCTGCTCAAACAAACAAAACCAAGCTTTTCTTAGCCTCAACATCATAAAAATAACCGAAGGCTTACAATTACCCTGGCATTGCATGGAGAATCCACACATTGTTACCATCTTAAGGTATGGAACAAAACTGACCAAGTCTCTCACCAACTATTTCATTTCGGTCTTCAGATGTCACAGTTTTTTCTTTGAGAAATAGCTCTTCAGATATTACAGTTACTGAAAATTTAAGTTCATAGTCCAGTCAAATAATGACTTTTATGAAATTATATCCATTAGTCATACCTCTGCCTGAGGAGCATAATATGGAGTAAATGGAGGGACCACATGCACTTGTGGCTGATCCCGGTCTTCCCAGACTTTAGAGCGATCATCAATCACCATTGCCATTTTAGGGTGACATGTCCCATCTTGGAACACATTTTGCAATGACTTTCTAGAATCTGTTTCATTGATAAATCCAGTCAGCAAAAGGAAATTTTAAATTTATAAAAAAAAAATAAAAAAACATACTTGATGTTTGTAACATCGTGCAAAGTGGCATTCCACAAGTTTTATGAAGGCAGTATAACTGTAAAAGAAGTTGGCCAAGTTGACAATGACAAGCTGAAAAAATATTCTCATGTGCCAAAAATGCCTAAAGACAATTACAAGGAACCCAACAAGATTAAATTTCATGCATAACACATTTCACATGCATGATGATCTCCTCTAATGTTGATAACTTGCCTGATTTCACACAAACAACCCTGTCCAGAAGTTCTCTTGAACTAATTAGCTGTGCCTCTGGGTCGAGAAGTCTCCACATCTCCAAGGCATAGTCTCTCTCGGCCATTGTGCATACGTAAACTTCAAATCTTTTACGTCCTTTTGCATTTAAGTAACTCCTCAAATCCTCCCAAGCAGGCCGCAATCTCACAAGCACACTGGTATCACGAATCTGCAAAGGCAAAATGAGAAACACTCTAACTTGTGAAAAATACATTATTTTGAGATGGCCCCATTTATCTTTAAAAAATGTGCAAGAGAGTGCATAGGTATCAAAATCAACTACGTCCTGCAATCTGTCAATCTATTACTTCACCACAACTATAGCCCTAGGTTCACAACACTTTCCTGACTTATTAGTTTTGAAAAACTTGCTCCTTAACTTTCAAAGAAGCTCCAAAAGCCACCCAATAATCTTACAGGCTTCTTCTGGCAATTCTGGTTTAATTGTTTCAACAGTAATGCCTTAAGGCTCATATCAGCTAAACAAATAATGCTTTCGAATTGATCTATTAGCTACTAGGGAGCAACTTTGACATGTATTCATCCCCGGTTCTTAACTGAAATAATAGAAGAGAAAGGGAGCAGGGTAAGGCAGCATAACATCAACTTCTAACCTCAGGATTGATGCGAGTAAGAACAATTCCCTTATCTTGCAATCTAATTACAGGTCTAACAACTTTCTCATGACTATCTGAACGCTGAGGAACCTCCTCCATTTGAACTTTGAACATCTTCCCATTATCCAACACATAATCATTCTCCGTGTACTGTTTCAACAGAGCCCGATCATCAACATACCGCTTCAATTCCGCTGACATTCCCATCACCCTTACTGGATCGGTTTCACAAGCTAGCCAACCTCGAAGAGTCTCAATTCTGTCCTCAAAGGATTTCATTGTGTTTGCAACAATGAGCGTTTCATCAAGGTCAAACACAATGGCAAGGCATCTGAGGTTGAGCAATACTAGTGAGGACCTATATAGGCCCAAAGGAACTGAATAGCACCAAAAGCATGGGAACTTCTTCTGCTTGCTCGGCATTGCCACCAAGTGAATTTCTTCATCCCCAAGCACCACAACAGCCGTCTGTCACAATCAGTTCAAAGTCAACCAACTCTAAATAACACAGACAAGAGAACTAAGGTCAGAGCAGTCAATTACACTATGCTTCAGTCTATAGAACCCTTTGACTTCCCCTTGTCCTTCTTCAACATAAAATATAATTCCAATTTTACCAAAGCTCTCCTCAAAATTGGAGTTTGCGAGAATGAGTAAAGAAGCGGCAATTTATTAAAAGATATCAATGGATAATTTCAAATACATACAGTAAAGTTGCAACACAATTTGACAACCATAGCTATCACAAATCTAGTGGAAAATTAGCAAATTTCAGTAGAGAACATTTTGCATCCAAGCAGTCCACACTTCTGCAACAGCTGAGGAGGTCCAATAGTAAAACTCAAACACTGAAATCATATTTCATCTTACTCCTAACAAATTGTACAACCATGCGCTCAGGACCTTGAATTCGTAGAAGCAGGACGCATGGAGATTGATCAAATGCGACTGCTCGACTGGGAAGGAGGACTCTAGTTTGCAGCGGACCGAGAAGGAAGAAATCGTCTGAAGGACAGAGAGTGGCGGGCAGCGCTCGCTGGCGGGCGAGATGTGATGGATCCTAATCTCATTGTTGGGGAACTGGAAGCTCTGGTCCGAGGCTGGAACAGCGTCCAGTTCCCCAAGACGCATCTCCCCGTGATACACCACCGACTTAAACCCTAGGCGACTCATCCGAGCGAGGGGTTTTTGGCCCCAATTGGGATTCAGCTCACTGGGGAGCAATGGATGTGAGGTTGAGGAAGGAGGAAGGGCGGGAATTTGTGAATTTGATGAAGTCTGAGGGCTTCCCGGCAAATTTGGAAAATTTTTGCCCAGAGCTCCTCCCACAATTTTCCCGCTAAACCCCTGAACCCTTTTCTCTCCCTTCCTTCCTCTCTATTCTCTCTCTCTCTCTCTCTCTCTCTCTCCCTCTCTATCAACAGTTTTCAAAACCATTACAGTGGGGCTTTTCGGGTACTAGCGGGGGGAAGGGGCGAGTATTTATAGAGCGGCTTCCGGGTGCTCTTTTACGGAAATGCCCCCGTCCGTACCGGAGAACAAAGGGTGCGAAACTTGTGAACCTTCGCCTGGGCCTTGTTCGGGCGGGTTTGTGTTGGGCCCAGTGCCCACTAAGCGATCTTAGGCCAACACTGCACAGAAGGCCCATTTGAGGCAGTCAGGCCCATCCACTTTGGGAAGTTTTAGCTCTTAACTGTAGGAAATATATCTATACAAGTTCATTATATTTGATAATTATAATTTCCGGAATATTACCAAAAAATTATAATTTCTGGAAAATTATATATCCAATAATTCAACGTGGATAAAAGCTAAGGATACAAATATAATTAACGACCGCAGTTCAAAAAAGTAACGGACGAAGTACAAATTAATTAATTGTTTTTAAAATTAATATATTTCCCTATGATGAATAATAAATCAAGAAATTATCCCCAAAAAAAATAGAGCCACACGCAGCCGCACGTACCTCCATTTCTGGAAACCTGTTGCTGCCGGTAAAACGCCGCTTTCTGGTTTCTAATCCTCTAGCTGACAGGCACGCGCTCGTTCCCGTGTCTCCGCTCTCTACGGGTCCACTGGCTTTTTCCGGTCGCCTCTCGCTATCATTCTGAATTGTTCGGTCGTCTCTTCAGCCTCTGTTCCGAAGATTTTCGATTCTCGAGTCTTGGCCGGAATCTCTCTTCAGCTTTGTTATCGTCTGGCCGAGGTACAATTCTCCTATCTTCTCCTCTTTGGTTCAGCTGTCGTTGTTATCTTCAGCTCGATTTGATCGCAAAATGGTAATAGCAGCAGTTTACAGTGCATTTTTCTTCTAAGTTGATCGATGGGATTGTGAAGAGTTTGAGCTGCTGAGGCTTTTTTGTTTGCTTCTCTATCATCACTATTGATTACTGGTTTTTTTTTTTGTGTAGCGTAGTTTATCCTCTGATGATCCTCTAATTGTGCCTTGATCTTTCGGCGTTTGTATTTCTCTGCTTAGCCTTGACTGTGGTTTACTGGTAGAAAGAGAGAGAAATGCGTTGACATGTAATTTCTTTTCCGATTCAGATGCTTGAAATGACTCTCTCTCTCTCCCTCTTTTTTTTTTGGGGGGTAGTTGGTGTCGTTGGTGTCGTTTACATATTTCTGTAATAAAACAAAATGAAATTTTCCGGTCATAAAGTGGAAAAGGTTTCATTAAACAGTGAAGAAAGTTGAGAAATGGGGTTGGCATCCTGGTTTCAATTCTCACAATCGAAATCTTGGAGAAAGTTCATAGGGGATAGTTTGCTGATACTGACTTTTATATCTATTATCTATTGATGCGACGTCCATTGTTATGCCTTGAGTTTTTCTGATCTGCGTATTCTTGAAGCAGATACTTGGCTGACATGAAGACAACCAGGGGAAAGGCCTCTTCCAGGAGCTCCAGAGAAGCTTTGAAGCCTGTTGATGACATGTTAGTATGCGAGAATCCAAATCTCCTTCATTTGATGTATATTGGTTTTCCAATCTCTGCATATGGTTGATCCATGGTACCTTACCATTAAAGATGTAATTGCATTTGACAATACAAGTATCTGATCTTATTGTATATTCATGGTGTACACTGCAGTTACAGGAAAATAATAGTGATGGGTAGTCATGTATATCTCTATTCTTTTCAGAAAGGTTGGGAAGAGGAAGGCTGTTGCTAAGCCTGAAAGGAGTAGCAAACGGCAAACTGTGAAAGACAGAAAGGCAAAAAAGGATCCTAACAAACCAAAAAGGCCTCCAAGTGCTTTCTTTGTTTTCCTGTAAGTATTACTATTATTCTGCTGTTCTCGGAAGCCAAAATTCTGCCAGTGCTTCTACTGTTGTATAAATTTTCTTCATCCTTTGTCAATTGCATAGTGAGGAGTTCAGAGAAACTTTTAAGAAGGAGAACCCCAATGTGAAGGCAGTGTCAGCTGTAAGATTTTAAAGAATAGTAGATGCTGTCTATTTGGTTGCTTTTGCTTAGAATTGCAACTAATTCTTCCCCAAGACAGCTTATGTGTTTTCTTCTCTTTCCTAGGTTGGGAAGGCGGGTGGAGAAAAGTGGAAATCCATGTCTGGAGCGGTAAGCACCAGATAGTCAGAAGTAGTTAAGGAGAATCAGCTTGAACATATTGATAGAAAGGGCTGCTCAATTATGAAAATTACCTGTTGACGGAGAATCTATCGCTTTTCATTGGTTTTGCAACGTAATGTTCCAAAGCTCTCCAATAACCAGCATATGTTGTTTGGTTATTTATTTATTTTGGATCCAGCAAAAAAAAATATTTTTTCTTTTACAAAGTTTTTTTCTGTAATACATGGAGCACATTTTACTGAAATAAAAGCCTCAAAGAAATGATTCTAGTCAAGGACTGTGTTGATGTTCTAGGAGTTTGGATAAAGACCTTCATTGCTCTTCATTCAGCTTCTCTATTAAAGCTTCATTGAGCACCTAATCTGATTGTCAGTCAGACCCATTAAACAATGAGAATGCAGTGTGTAAAAATTGGTTTTGAATATGAGTTGTATTTTTTAGCACCTCTGACTTCAAACCTTATTTTGAAAAGGAAAAGGTTCCATACGAAGCTACTGCTGCAAAAAGGAAGGCTGAGTATGAAAAACTCTTGAAGGCTTACAACCAAAAACAGGTGAATATAATTTATCAATCATTTTAGTTCTGGGGAATGCTTCTATTTGGCTTATGTGCTGACTATAATTTCTTCTGTCCCCATTAATAGGAGAGCATGACTGATCAAGAATCGGATAGATCCAGATCTGAAGTGAACAATGAAGATGAAGAAGAGGTGAATCCTAACTCATTTAGGGTTGATTGCTCTTGCTGCTTTTACATTTCATGTCTCATGCTTTCTCAGATGGAAGAAATGGTCTTATTCTGATGATATAGTCCAATTATAGAACTCCAGTCACAATTACTATCCATGAATAAGCTGGAATTCTCTAATCCTGCTGCTAGCTGCAATAAAATGGATTGATTATGCACTAAGCTCTCTGTCAATGACTTCATATCCGTACCTTGCCCAGTCCCAAGGTTGCAACTCAACTTGAGAACAAGTTTTTGCTGTGTTGTTTTTTCTCCCATGTGATTGACAGTAGTATATCTCCTCGATCTAACAATTTAGAACTATAAACCTTCACTAATATTCCGAACCCATCGCATGCCACTCTATTCAAGTCTCATGGTTAATCATGGTTGCCTTTTCTTTATTTCTTTTACAACCCTATTTTGCTCTAATGTGAGAATGTAGCAGTAAAATCACATCTAAATCATAAAGTCTTGCCCCACACTTATGTTTTGTCTTCGCGGAAAGGCAGGATGAGGAGGGAGAGGAAGAGGAGGAGGAGAATGACGATGACTGAAACATATCAGAAATCCAATGAAGTGATGATTGGCTCGGATGGTGCCACCAACAGAACCATAGAAAAAAAAAAACACTGTAACTTTGTAAGTTCGCATCTCTTGACACTGGCTATATCACTTCTCAGAGAAGAATCCGGCACAACGAAACCAGTACTTTGTTGCCAATGGTCTGATGTATTATTATGTACTGTCAGTATCCCTTTAGTGTTTATTTTATGGAATGCCTGTGTAACCCCTAGTTCTCCCGCGGCCTATGGCCATGATTTAGTTTCGCCATTATCTAATATACTTACTGAATGCAACAATCTGACTTTCCTATCCATGACACTGCAAGGTCTTACTATGATTGAAATTTGCATTATGATCTTAACATTCCCTTTTATTAGTTTAGCGATACTCGAACCAAACTCCATGTATCGGAATTGAGTTAGATCCCCCCCACTCGACCCAAGCAGAGAGATTGACATCCACTGGTTCTCACGAGTGTCAACGATAGTGAACAAGAACAGAGCAACAAACCATGCGCAGGATCTTTGAGAATAACAACAATACATAAAAAAGATGTACGCTGTTGTCTTCCTGGTAATCTTTGCTTGTCTAACGCCGACGGTGTACTTCCCCGATCCAAGCACAAGATCTGGATAACTATGTGTAGCCGATACCGTGTCAGCGTCCTAACTTATGATCCTATCCTGTGCGGATGAAGACAGGCCGACAAAAATATGCTAATATAGAAAATCATCCCAAGTTGTTCAACCGACCAGCGCATCCATGCTGGCAAGAGAGAACCGGAAAAGAGAAGAAACTATACCGTTATATGTCAAAATAACGGAACAGTTTGTTTTAGTTGATCACTTCTAATCTACCTGTACAATAATCTAGTTTTTTTTTCATTGTATATCGAAAAATCCACTGTGATGTAATTAATGCATATTCAAAAAAAGTTGACTTATTAAGATAAAATTCACTCGATGATAAATTTTTTCCATTTAGAATAAGATGTTACAAATTTTAATAAAATAGTCAATCGCACTAATCCTAGTTTTTTGGATTTTCTTAAAAAATAATAATCCAATTATATATATTTATATATTATTTTCTTTCTAAAATAAATTTATACTCAATAGTCTAACGCCACGTCAGACACTGCCGCCAGCGGGGCAATGTCAGAGTAACACAGCCCCTCTCACTCCCGCCTTCCAACCACCAATCTCAGCGGAGGAGGAGACGACTGGCCGGTGGGAATCTCAGCGTCCGACTCCAACATTCCCATCTCCTCATCTTCACCGGCACTTCCAGATGGACACACTCCACGACAAGGTGCGCTCTCCTCTTCTTCCACTCCCCTCCTCCTCCTTCCCTCACGATTTCTGGTCTAGGGTCTGACCTTCGATTGTTTTCTCTCCGGTCTGCTAGAATGGCGGAACGGAGCGCGAGCTTGACCTCGTCCAACCGGGAGGAGTCTTCCCCCTCCTCGTCGCAGGTCCACGAGGAGGAGGCGGACGAGCGGGGTGGAATCGAGCCTCAGGTCGGTGATTTTCGTCAGCCTCAGCTGGAGCAGCAGCGGATTGGGATCAATTACCGTGGGAACTTCACGGTGCCTGATGATACTGGAGCGGCTATGCAGGATGATACTTGGTCTTGCATCATCGTGGTCCTTACGTTCTGGTTCTTCGGTGTGCAGTCTTCCTTGACATGCTTAATCTACTATCTCGGGATTTCAGAGTCATTCATACGTTGAAAATCGGGCACCTGATTGGGCGGGTAGGGGTCTGGGAATGCTGGATATTTGGCATCATTCTCAAATTTGGAGCTCACTCGGGCACTTTTTCTCTCAAATTGAATTGATTAGTTCAAATCGAGGCTCTTACACGTGGCATTTTACATAACAGTTGTTGTTTGTGATGCATTTGGAAGAGTTAAGTCCTGATTATATCCTGAAATTGCAGTGTCCATGACCTTGATACTGGGGGTTTATGGTTCAGTCAGCTTAAGGATCGGTCCAAACAGTTCAATTCTCCTAAGACCAAATCCTATATTTGTACAGTCAGTAAAGGTGATCTCCCATTTTCATGTGTCTGTAGTTTATGACAGTTTTTAGAGGTTAGGTTTTGACAAGGACATGGTTTCTATTAGGTCGTGGAATTAGATGATACTAAGCCTGGGCCATTGCTGTACGGGTTCTACAAATCTCCAGCTCTTGATGTTTTAGCTAGCTGGTCTGAGACTCATAATGCTTCTGTCCCAGCTGATTCTCACAAGGCAAGGCTCAAGTCCATTAATTCTTTTCCGATGATATATTCAGACCTGCTCTTTAATGTGTTCACAAGCTTTCAGCATCTTGCTTTATAAAGTTTTTATTCTCTTTCGCAGGAGTGGGTATATTACCTTAATGAGGGGTCCCAGATAAATATAACATACAAAATTACCAGTTTGGGGTCCTCTATATTACTTGTGATTGCCCAAGGTAACCAGATACCCTTAGAAGATGATGACCGTGTGCAGTTTTTTTGCTCCCAGTTTGTTTCTTTCATCATCAAATATTTTTTGCACCTATTGTTTTAAGCACTAAACTTTTGAATGTGGTTTCACATATCGAAACTGCTAACTTACTCTTCTTTCTTGACAAGAATTTGTTTGCAATGTGGAATCTTTTCCTTATTATTCTGAACTTCGTATGCTGTAGGAAATGAAGGTTTCAATCAATGGCTTGAAGACCCAACATATCCCAATACAACTCTGTCATGGAATCTAATTCATGGTGAGGTGTGAGTTTTGTCTTTAATTGCGTTGTTCTTGCATCTGCTTTACTAAATATTCATTACTAATTTTCCTCAGGGTCTGGTACAATTCATCAAAAGATATACACATCTACCAACTACTATATAGCAGTTGGAAACTTGAATACTGAGGATATTGAGGTGATTTTGCCAGAGTACCTTTCTTTTACCTGGTAGACTGGATTTTCTAAGATGTGCCATATTATGTGGTTGCAAGAGTTTGTACTAGTTTTTTCAGTGCCAACTTCAAGAAATTTAATATGCTTGCTTCTCATTTAGGATATGTTCGATTCTTGTACAGTTTGAGTAAGCATGCATGATAGAGGTAAATGGAGATGAATCTCTGGATAGTTGGTCTGAATGTGAAGAAATTGTTAAAGTGGATATTCACTTGTTGATCTTATTTTATAATTTCACTGCAATAGTTAAGCAATATATGGAACCTTGTTTCTGAAATATAATTAGTTTCATATATCGGAATTTTGGTCAAGCTAAGTTGCACCATTGTTTTACTAGATGATCATAAATTAGTTTTAACAGGTTGAATTGGACCTCCAAATGAAGGCTTACCTGTATAATTCCAGCCAGGCATACTACAAATGTACCTTTTCTCGTGGGCAATGTAGTATGGATGTTCTCTTTCCCACAGGAAATGCAGCTTTAATAGCCACCCCTAGTCCTGGAGAGGTAAGAACTTGTATTGGCCTTTTACATGTTTGAATTTATTAGAGCTTTTAATTCTTTCTCTTGCCTCCACAATTTGCCTTTGAACTGGACATTCTGAAGTCAGGGGACATCCATTGTAGCTACTTCAGTATATAAGTTTGTATCATATTAGTCTGTCTTTGTTTTCCCGCCCAAATCTGTGCATGATGACTGCAGGTGTTGTATTACACTAATGATATTTTGCTTAATTTTAGTATCATGTCCTTATGGATGCATTGCTGGACATTACTATGAATGCACATTGGGCCTTGATTTTACTATCCCATTTTACATTTCGATTCTCAGAGCCCTCTGCCATTTCTACCTGAAAACTCAATTTTTGACAACATTGTTGTTAGATTCTTAAAACATTGTTTTTTACCAGAGATTTGTGATTATGCTGGCCACTCTGATGACTTCACATTTCTAAATTTGTATGTGACGTATGTTTGTAACTTATTCCTGCTTCACTGATGTTTACAGGGCACACCCAGTGATGGGTGGTATGTGAAACTTTCTTATGGACCAAGATGGATTACGTACATTCTTGGGATAGGTATGCTTTTAAATCAGTGTTTATGTTCTCTGTCTATATTTTTCAATGCAACATGGCGTTCATTTTGATTCTAAGTAAACATGTAGGTGGGTTGACAGTCCTAATGCTAGCAGCCTTCAACTTCTTAAACAAGTTTCGATGTGCCCACTATGATGGAGGAGCTGCCCAGTATGGCCAGATGGACTCTGCAAGGGCACCTCTTCTTTCAAACAAGGATGATGACCTCTCAAGCTGGGGCTCATCCTATGATTCTGTCTCACAGGATGAGGCAGATCTCGAGGAGTTGTTGGCATCTGGATCTCAAGAGGGGAAACTGAAAGACAGTGAAAATGGCAATAACACACGCCGTCTTTGTGGAATCTGCTTTGATGCTCCCAGAGATTGCTTTTTTCTTCCATGCGGGCATTGTGTGGCATGTTTTGAATGCGGAACAAGGTATAGCACTCTAAGGCTGGTTTGCTTTTCATAGGTTATCAAATGAAGTGAATGCCTAGATTTAAGTGGCATCGGTGTTCTGTACTTTTGTTTCTCACAACACCTGGAGGATTTAGCTGTGCAATGATTCTACACTGATTACAGATGTGAACTAAATACAGAAAGTGCTACTGGCCCAATTGGTATGACCTAAAAATGAGAATATCACCTGACACTGGCAAATGGATGCAGGATTGTGGAGGCGGGAGGTACCTGCCCACTCTGCCGGAGGAACATGAAGAAGGTGAGGAAGATCTTTACAGTCTAATAAGCATCGCGAAGCCTTTGTGCTGCCCTAAGATGCAGACAGTTTAAACAAACTTGATCGCATCCACGAGCCACCAACTTGGATGGATTCCCATTTTGTTGAAAATCTGGTACAATTTTTTAGGATTCACTAGTGTGTTAGTTATTGCTGATGAAAGCGGCTTATCGTTCTGTCTATTGATCGACCCCTCCAATCCCCTGTTTTGAAACGCGTATGAGTTGTAGGGGTCAGTAACATAAATAATGGTGCTATGCATGTTAGTTTTTAAGTTGGGGCAGGCAGCTGAATGAAAAGCGGAAGGCAGAGATTTTTCTTCCTATGAATGGGAAGTGGTGTTCTCTTGCGAGGAGTACAAACAAGTAGAGCTAGCAAAAACTGGCATGGCTTAAAAGTACGGCTCGGGCACAATACAAAAAAACCATGCATGGGCTGATGTTTTGGGATTGCCTGATTTTTTATGTCGTGCTTGTTCGAAAGCACAAAAAATTTATAATAAAAAAGGAAATTTTGAATTTTTTAAAAAATATTAATTATAACATATAATTATATTTAATAGTTATTTGATTATTTTATTTAAATTAATATGAATTTTAGATCAATGGCCTAATTATATGATAAAAAGAATATTTTAAAATATGAATTATTTAAATTTATTTAAAAAATAATTATTCATACCATTCATCCGTGAAAGATGCAAGAAATAAGGAAGCCGTGTATAAGAAGAAGCATGGTGGTGATTAGGCGGCTTGTCAGTGACAGCAGCGCTGAACCTAATCTTAATGGTCTAAAAGACAGGGTGAAATGCATGAAAACAACGGTCAATCTTTGCTTGAGAAGCATAGAAGCGGATGAAGAAAGACTTGCTTGTTGAGCAAGAACACAACATTAAGACAATGTCGTCAAATAAATAAATAAATATGTTATTATATGAAAAAAGAAGATGAAGATAAGAAGAATATAAGTTGAGAATTGAACATATAATCATTAATTATTAGGTAAAAATAGTATCATTATATTAAATTATTTCTTAATTTTTTTAAAAGATTAGCTTGCCCACCAAAAATTCTATTACATCATGAGAGAGGCTGAAAAATCAAGGCGGGTGTATCAATGGGGGAGGTTGAAGATCTCATAATTGATATCTACTTTCACTATGTTATAAAAAATATAAGAGGGAAGAATATCGGTAGCTTTCCTTGGCTTTTATTTTTGGGTGGGTGGGAGAATTTGCACGTTTTCCCCTCCTCGAGATTGAGAACTAGAGGCGCCCTTCCTCCATTGATTCTCAGCCTCTAATAATTCAGAGAGACGTTATCACCTTGGCTCATTATCATATTCACCGTTTATTGAAAATAGACCGACCAATAAAAATTACTTCACTTACCTGGATAATTTTTCGAGTATAAATTGGTCGTGATGGTTCGATGTCCCATCCTCTTTAGCGAGTTCTCGGATTTGATTCATGTGAGTGGAAAGAACTCATGTTACGAGAGTTTTGCTCTCATGTGAACCGACTCGACTCGAGTAGGATTACTCATGATTTGGTAATTTTTGGATATCAATTAGTTCATATTAGTACTTACGATTAGACCGGAGCAATATCAAGGGACCGTTTTTATGGGGAATCAAGATGTTACTGAACCGACGGCAACCGGTTTTTAATAAACGAGTGAACTCTTTCTAAATCCACCGGTTCACGGTCGATTAACACAAGAACTATTTGGAGACGCTTCTTTGAGGACCGTCACATTATGGGTTATCGGCCGTTATTCGAATATTTTTCTTGGCCCAACGGTTTCCTGTCCGGCACGAATGCATGGGATTATACGCCGCCACGTCAGCCACAGATCTCTATGTACCCGAAAGGGAAGACGCCACCATTTCCTCCTCCCCTCGTCATAGCCGTCCGATCACTTCAGCTTTCCGTCGATTATCACCTAATCCAACGACCCCCGTTCAGTCCCATTCCCATATTTAAACCGGCGAGCCGCTCGTCAATCTTCCGCTCCTCTCGTAGTCACCACCTTCTATCTCTCTCTGCCCTCCTCTCCCTCTCTCTCTCTCTCTCTCTAGGGTTTCATTTCATTGTCCTCGGGAAATGGCTGGGTCTGGCGTGGTGGCGGTGTACGGGAACGGCTCGGCCCTCACGGAGGCGAAGAAGTCGACCTTCTCCGTCAAGGTCGGCCTCGCCCAGATGCTCCGCGGTGGTGTTATCATGGACGTCGTCACCCCCGAGCAGGCCCGCATCGCTGAGGAGGCTGGGGCCTGCGCTGTCATGGCCCTGGAGCGCGTCCCCGCCGACATCCGCGCCCAGGGTGGAGTCGCCCGCATGAGCGACCCCCAGCTCATTAAGGAGATCAAGCAGTCCGTTACCATTCCTGTCATGGCCAAGGCAAGGATTGGGCATTTCGTGGAGGCGCAGATCCTCGAGGCCCTCGGCATCGATTATGTCGACGAGAGTGAGGTCCTGACCCCTGCCGATGAGGAAAACCACATCAACAAGCACAACTTCCGGATCCCCTTCGTGTGTGGTTGCAGGAACCTCGGCGAAGCCCTGCGGAGGATCAGGGAGGGGGCGGCAATGATCCGCACCAAGGGAGAGGCCGGGACAGGGAACGTAGTAGAAGCTGTGAGGCATGTTAGGTCAGTCATGGGGGACATCCGGGTCCTCAGGAACATGGATGACGACGAGGTGTTCACCTTTGCAAAGAAGATAGCCGCTCCATACGATCTTGTAATGCAGACGAAGCAGCTGGGGAGGCTCCCAGTGGTCCAATTCGCTGCTGGAGGAGTGGCTACACCTGCTGATGCCGCCCTGATGATGCAGTTGGGCTGTGACGGTGTCTTCGTGGGGTCAGGGATATTCAAGAGTGGGGATCCTGCCAAGCGGGCCCGTGCAATAGTGCAGGCAGTCACTCACTACATAGACCCCCAGGTGCTCGCTGATGTGAGCTGCGGACTTGGGGAGGCAATGGTGGGTATCAACCTGACTGATGAGAATGTGGAGAGGTTTGCCAGTAGGTCCGAGTAAAGGTGGAGACCATTCCATCCATCCGCGAGTCTGTCTACTTCTCGATTGCATTGATGTTTGGCATGGTCGAAGAAGATCATGTGGGGATAGAAAAAATCCCTCAGTAGGAAGGTGTTAGCTTTACTTGTTAGGAGCATGTTTCTGCTCTGCTCTGTTACTTCTGTCTGTGGCTTTTGTGGGGGATCTTGGGGAATTATTATGAGATTATGATTGATTAATTTAGTGTTGCAAGTGGCCATTGGTAATGAATAATAATTAGTGATGGTTATAGAAATATGATTTCTTTTCCCTGCTAATCACATGCTCCATTCTGCTGAAACTTTATTTGTTTAGTGTTAATCAGGGGCCTCTCCTATCAATCCTAAATTGAAGGTCAGGAGGTCGGTTGGAAGGAGCCTGCGTCAGATTTGCCAGTTTCTTTCAGTTGATAGTTGGTTATGTACAACATCGGCAGTTATACAGCTTCAAGGTGCCATCTTGCCCGGCCTATTTCCAGTAATTATGTCCTAAGCTGCCTCTCTCTCTGGGATATAATGAGAACTGAACATATGACTTCTTGAAGAAAGTGATGTAGTTGTGTACAATCAGATAGATGGGATGTATGAAAAAAGATTCCTGGTCATGAGTGAGCGGCTTAGTTCTTGCCCACAGCTTGTGAGAGGACGATGTATGATGCGCCCCCAGTGGTGGCATATTTCACATCCTGAAAATCCGCATCTTAGGAGAGGTTGAACCCTCCTTCCTGCTGGCCAGCCCAAATTCCTGCACTCACCTTCGTATCTGTTTGACACTGCCATCATCAATCTGTTCAAAACCGAAAACTTCTCAGGTACAGCCATGGTGCATATACGGAGAGCAAAGAATGAAGGGAATTTTTTTCCCCGGTAAGAAGGGGATGGTTTTAATTGTGTCGTGAGATTAGTATTAATCTTGTTTTTGTTGTTGCTCCGAGGGGTAGTAGATGTCTTCTCCATTGCACTGGGTGGGTTGGTTTGGTTCAGTCTCGGACATTCTTTTAAGACAATATGCTGAGAACTACAAGCAAAACATGTTCGATTTGCTTTTGTTGAGACCCAGCCACATGAGGATTCTGCCGCTGAAGGTTAGAAACAAGTTCCCAATGTGCTGCTGATCAAAATCGTGGGTTCAAGTTAAAGATCACCATGGACCGAGTGTTTATGTCAGTGAATTCCTTCCTTGATTATGCGTACGCTTTCCACCTCTCCGTCATTGGGAAATTTTAGTTAAGTGGCTCGGTTTCTACAGGAAGACGGTGATCTCTTCGACCAACCGTTAATCGTGAAGGGTTGAAAGAGCTGCGCCTGTATAATGAGAATTGGCATATGGATCAACTATCTTTGATGCTGGCACTCATCTTTCTCTCAATCGTGCATCTTTTCTTTGTTTATTATTATGATCTTTATCTAACGACTAGAAGATAGAAAATTGGCAACACGGGGGAGCGAACTAGGCCCAATGAGGATGGAATCGAGTGACTCTCAACGACGAGGATGAGCCGGTGATGAGGAAGAAACGCCAGGGAGCCAGTTTCCATGTCCACGTAACGTGTAGTCTTATCTGCCACATCGAACTTGACTCAACATTACTCACGTGCGAATACAGAGCTGTTACATGCACATTCAGATCCCTCTCTCTCTCTCTCTCTCTCTCCCCCTAACCGGGAAAAGATAAAATATTAAAGGGGAAATCTGACCATAGTAAAAGATGAAATACGGGAAACGGCTCACCCAAGCAACCAAAACCCTAAATCACATAATCCATACCCCTCCCTCTCCCCATCTATAAAACGGCGCCGACTCCTCTACATCCCAGCACATTAACCCTAACAGCCCCTTAAACCCTAGCACCTTCTTCGTCGTCCCATCTGGTATTGCTCACCGCACCCTTCCTCCCCCTCGAGCGTTTCGGCTGAAATCTTACTCTGGGTGCTTCTGCTCTCTTTCTCAGGTTTGATTCCGTCTACCCAGATCTTGTAAACCATGTCGGACGAGGAGAGGGAGGAGAAGGAGCTGGATCTCACCTCCCCTGAGGTCGTCACGAAGTACAAGAGCGCCGCCGAGATTGTTAACAGTTTGTCTCTTTCTTCTTTATCATGTGACCATCTTTTTTTTTTCTCCCGTGAAGCTGAGGAAATGATCCGTGGCTCTCGACCTGCTCATGTCAGCGAAGTTCGATATGTTTATGTTTATGTGGAATTAATTGCAGAGGCTTTGCAGCTGGTCATATCAGAATGCAAACCGAAAGCTAAGATTGTGGATATCTGTGAGAAAGGGGATTCCTTCATCAGAGAGTAAGTTCATGGTCTCAGCTCTGAATTTCTGATTGATTTAGCTATCAGTTCTGTGCCATGTTATAGATAAGGGAGAATCTCCGAGTGGTTATGAACTTCTGATTTGTAGGCAAGCGGGAAATATGTACAAGAATGTTAAGAGGAAGATTGAGAGGGGAGTTGCTTTCCCAACTTGCCTTTCCGTCAACAACACTGTTTGCCATTTCTCTCCATTGGCGAGCGATGAGAGCGTCTTGGAAGAAGGTGATATCTTAAAGATGTAAGCTTCCATTTTAGAGCTCATTTTAGTTGCGGATCCTTTTCTATAAATCTCATATTTTACTGGCTAATAGATTAGATATCAGAGTTTTTTTTTCCCTTTGTTAAATATGTGTTATATTTCTATTTGTGTGCAGTGATATGGGCTGTCATATAGATGGGTTCATTGCAGTTGTTGCTCACACCCATGTTCTTCAACAAGGGCCAATTACGGGTAGAGCAGCAGATGTTATTGCTGCGGCAAACACTGCAGCTGAAGTTGCTCTAAGGCTTGTAAGACCTGGAAAAAAGGTAATTCATGTCTTCTTTTTGTGTGGAAAGCTAAATCATCTCTTTGGTCTTAATGTTTTGGTTCATTTATGTGCTTGAAAATTTCAAGTTCTCACCTCAGTCAAAACTTTTTTATTTGTGGGACCTTAGTCTTAATACATCCATTAACTTGTCTTCAAAGTCTTCACATTTGGAAAAGAGACTAGGCTATATACTGAACAGTAGAGTTTAGCTTTTGTCAATAAAAATGTTCTCTTATATCCAAGTACTATAGGTACTTGTCCTAATTTCTTGACTCAAATCTTTTTACCTTAACTATACAATTTTTAAATTTAAATTTAATCATATTCAATGCCGTGAATTCAACTGCATTGGCTTCCCTAAATGATGAATTTTCTGAGAGGCTATGGATTAAGATTCATATGAAGCTTCTGTCATAGTTACTCTGATAGGGAATCACATGCTCCTCTGGTGCTTGATTCAAGCTCTTTCATGCTATTTGCTTCTCGTATAGTCATCTTTTGTTCTCTTACTTATGAAGCCATTTTCTAATTATATGCTATTTAAACCACATTTTTACTACTGTACGAAAAACTGGCAACTTTGCCGAGGTAATTGATGTTTTGTCCATTTCCTCCTTTCCCTGTTGCCAAAATTGTATTTAGCCTTTGCTGGGGTTTTTAAATTGACATCTTCTCTCTGGACATGTTGATACCCCATGTAGGCCACATGTTCTCACGTGGAATGATATAACCACTTTTTTTTCAATAGCTTCAACAGAAATGTAAATCTCTTGCATTCTGTTTGCATTTCTGTGCTCTTTGAGAGGTGGATTTACATCATTGAAATTCTGTGTGTTCCTGGAGTCATCGCTCAGAATTTCTCTGTACTGGCAAAAAGAATCTTAACCTTGTACAGCTAACTAAGATTGTGAATTTGTAACAGAAAAGGATTTGCTATTGTGAAGTATTTATTTATTTTCTTGATTGATACTAGAAAATGGCAACTTTGCCAAGGAAATTGATAATATTTGTCTGTATCCTCCTTTCCCTGTTGCCAATATCGAGTTTGGCCATTTCTGGGAGCTTTTGAGTTGATATAAATTTCCTCCCTTGATTGTTTTGGCCATTGACAGAATCAAGCTTGCCTATTGGTGCCCCTAAATGGTGAATAATTTTGAAAAGCTATGGGTAAATATCCAAATGAGGCTTTTTGTCATAGTTACTCTGATAGGGCACTGTAGTATTGCCTATCTGCTTTGATGTTCGTAAACCATAACATCATGTTACTATATTATGCTCCTCTTTACTGGCTGGTAACATAGAGAACTTTTCAATCAACTGTGATTCTGGTCATATTCTGCTGTTTTATTTATTTGTTTATCTATCTTTCCAGATGTAGGTATCTAATGATGCTTGGTAACTGATACAAATGCTTTATTGCTATGGATCTCTTATTAAAATCAATCTCTTTATTTCAGAACAAAGATGTAACTGAAGCAATTCAGAAGGTTGCTGCAGCATATGATTGCAGAATTGTGGAGGGTGTGCTGAGTCACCAGCTGAAGCAGTTTGTTATAGATGGGAACAAGGTCATTTTAAGTGTTCCAAATCCAGAGACCAGAGTTGATGAGGCTGAATTCGAGGAAAATGAGGTTTATGCTGTGGACATCTTTACAAGCACTGGAGATGGAAAGGTGATTGTTGATAAGGATACCATTAAAAAGGATGGCTTCTGACAGTGCTGTAAATTTTTTTACTTTCTCGTTCTCTTTCTCTGAATGAATTGAACTATTCTTTTTTTGTTGCAGCCTAAGCTGTTAGATGAGAGACAGACAACTATATATAAGAGAGCTGTGGACAGGAATTATCACTTGAAAATGAGGGCATCTAGATTTATTTTCAGTGAAATAAACCAGAAGTTCCCCATCATGCCATTTTCTGCAAGGTTGGTAAATAATAATATTAGGTTTTACTTTTTGTGTCTGCAATAAGTGAATTTCTTTGTGAAAATATAATAAGATTTTTATTTACAAATTATTACTTTCTAGGACTTGAGAAATCTCCACTCTTTTATACAAGTCTGCCAATAAGATAGCTTCCTTTAATTACTTTTGATTTAGGGTGCTTTTTTTTTATTTTACAGAAAAAGGAACTGGCAACAAAGAATGGAATGATTTTCCCAATTGTAAAAAGGAGTTTTCATTGTTAATAACCTGTTTTCCCAGCTTCTTAATATCTGGAAAATACCATCGACTTCTTTCTTTTTTTCTTTTTGCTGGAAGTGAATTGGTGACTATATCTGTCTGTAGCTTTCTAGTTTTGTTTTTTACTGTGTAGGGCATTGGAAGAGAAAAGGGCTCGGCTGGGATTGGTGGAATGTGTGAATCATGACCTCCTGCAGCCATATCCAGTTCTCCATGAGAAGCCTGGTATATGGTCCCGTTGCCTAATCCCGCATCCAATTTTTTGATGTGGTTTTCTCAATTATGGTTTTGCCTTTTGTCCCCTTTTTGGTTTTACAGGCGATTTTGTTGCTCATATCAAGTTCACAGTCCTTATAATGCCAAATGGATCAGACCGGATTACATCCCATCCGTTGCAGGAACTACAGCCCACAAAGGTGGTGGATGACCCCATGATCAAAGCATGGTTGGCTCTTGGCACCAAAACTAAGAAGAAGGGTGGAGGCAAAAAGAAAAAAGGTAAGCAGTAACAAGACACCATCTACTTTCATGAGAAATAGCATGTTTTTTTTTTTGTTTATATAATGGATCTACGAATTCAGTCCTTCGACAATGCTCCATAACAGTTTCCAGTTTCTCCCCCTGTTTTAGAATAGTTAAGCTCCTGCATGGCTTCTCCTCTCAGCTTGGATCTAATAATCTCTGGGCCGAGATTCCAGGTTGAACTATTTTACCTGTTAGGCTCCGCCTAAGTTGGATTCAGTCCACTGGGTAGGGGCTCTGGTTGGGTCCCACCCTTATGGCTAGGCTAGTCCGGGGACCGAAGCCAGGGTCATGCCCAGATGGACACAACCCATTTTTGTACGAAACCATGGCCTTGCCCGGGTTGATGAGTGGAATTTGGTCATGTTTCTGACCATTTTGATGTGTACAGTCTCCCACAGACATCTCATATATCCCTGAAACATGACATTTACTTTGGGAAAATTTTCCAGGAAAGAAGGGCGAGAAGGCTGAGACAGCCGAAACGGAGCCTATGGAAACAGAAACAAAAGATGCTGACTCCCAAGAATGAGCATCCTTTTTCTTCCATCCTCTTGGTCTTCTCTCGTCGTCAATCCATAGAATTCTCTTATAAATTTTGTTTTAACTTAAAAGATCAAGGTCTCTGTATCTCCATCTGACTATTTATATAGCGTTTTGGACGGTGGCGTTTAGCCCATCTCTCTGTGTATGTATCACCTCTCTCTCTCTCCCCAATGACATGTATGTTGCGCAAAAAAGGGCATACAGTGGCCGAGAGTGCTGCCTCTCGTGGCGTTCTCATCTGCGTATAATCAGCCGTGGGAACAGTCTGACTAGAAAAAATAAAATCCCTTTCCTGCCCCTCATTGTTCGGACGACACCGAGCCTCCATGGCAAAGCTATTTTCTAGTGTTGAACGAGTTACAAACTACCGCCAACCTCTTAATTTTGCGGTCAGGTGCGTGCAACAATACGTACTGCTCAGATTCATGTCTGATGCTGACCTTTAACTGGGCAATTCCCTAGAATTTAGGTGTTGGGGCTGCTTCTTATGTTGAAACGGCAAAAATCATACAAATTTGATAAGCCGTAAATGCATTTTCTATATTAATCATACCCATAAAAATGACAACTGGAAATACATAGAGAAGCCGTCTTGGTGGAAGAAACAACACGATCACTCGCTTTACAGAACTCATCCTCCCATAAATCAATATTCCAAAGAACAAACAATGTAAGAGCTATTGGCTATGTGACCACCTTTCCAGTTCATGTGAAAAACTGAACGACTTGAAAAACAAGGTCAAACTGATGGCCGTGAACCCATCAATTAATATCACGCCTTTTTAATCCTTCAGGGAAGTCACAAAATGGAAGTTACTCGAACGGAGTGATCTGAAGACCCAGTCAAGAAGATGGGCAAAGTCGGGTGCCAGTCTACAGTTGATATAGATGCAGTATGAGGAAGAGTTCTCATTCCACTTGCCCGACTTCGTATCTGAGTTAAGTAAGTTTGTTATATTAAACCCCAGATATCAGCTACAAACTAGAACTTGACTGTGTATCAGAGAGAAAGAAAACCTTATATATGGGTGCTCTCACTGAAGGAGAGGTTACAAGTAGTCTCCTTCCACGAGCATCTAAAGCCATTTGGTATCTCAGTAGTGCCGCCTTCCCATTATCATGAGATCTACAGAGAAATGTAAAGTCCAGTGAACAACATTTGTTCCACAAATTCGTCCAAAATTGAGAAAAATGAGCAGGAAATCAGCTGTAACTAAGCTGCCTCTCGTAAGAAGGCACAATCCTAGTCATAGTTTTTACTGTTAACTAGTGCTTGATAGTTGCTCTGCACTTTGATGGATTTCAGTGAGATCTCTGTTGCTTTATAGTTTCCAAAGAACCCGTTATTCATCCAAGGCCTGTTGAACATTTCTAATTGCATCATCACTTGACATGCACAAAGAAAGACAAGTACCTGCTAGGGTTGACTGACCAGAGGACTTTGCCTTGGTTCTGCAAGCTCCATTCAAAAACCTAACATACGAGCAGCAACATAACCACATTTTAGAGAAGGCCACACAGCGTAATGTGTAGCAGGTGAAATAACTAATGAAGAGAAGCGTTTGCCACTTCTACAAAAAACATCAAATTACAGAGAGTTTGTGTACCTTTCCATCTGAACCCAAACTAAAAATGCTCGTTTCATCAGACCCAAAAAGAAGAGAACTTATAGGGGAATCATGTGCAGGCCACCCAGTAATTTGTAGACCAGCAGACATGTCTTATTGCTAGTTAAGGTGTGGATAGCCTTCAAAAATTAAAAAAATCTTATAGTGCTTAGTGTGCATAAATACATACACAGGAAAAATGCATGCAAACTCAAAAGGTGTTGATTGAGTATAGGTCGTACAAACCATAAACAAATCCTGATAAGTACTTCTCCATTACACCACATGGAAAAAGGATACCAAACATGTGAATCATTCCATCAGTTGCAGAAGCTGCTAAGATCTTCCCATTGTGGTTGAAGCACAAGGAAGTTATTGCAGGGGGATCTTCACCGAGAGGTAGAACTGTCTTCAGTAAAAGCCAGAAAATTGTCAAAAGCACAGATGACAATTTCAATAATCACGACAATCGAAAACAGAAGAAGCATATACCACAGCTTTCCATGTCCTCATATTCCACACAGTTAATGAAGCAAGCCCCAAATTATCAATGTAACCCAAGCTAGGCCTACAATTAGAAAAGGTCCACTCAATTTAAACTACTGAAAGAAAAATATTACTCAAGTTTTATCCAAGGAGAAGTTTTACCGTCCTGATGTCGATGCAGAAACAAAAATCGGTTCCACAGGGCTGCACTTTATGTCCCAAACACTGCAGAACCAAAAGAGAAATGTCAGAAACAACACAATAAAAAGGACAGAAGAAGAGAAATACTTTCTGTAAAAACCTTGGAAATGCTTCAGTTGTGCTGAGATCACAAACAACCCTCTTTGCATCAACATTCCACGCTTTAATGCTGCCACCAGCAGTTCCTATGAGAAGCTTTGACAAAAGAAAAAGGGAAGAAAATCTTACCTGACTGGTGTCTTAAAGTACTTTAATGACGAACCATAACCATGTCTATGTATCATTCCCATACCAAACGATCAGATTTACATTCCCAGTCAAGGGACATAATCTCTGCTCCGCAGTAGATAGTTGCATTTCTTGATGGTGAGGTTGATGAGTCATACGTCCATATCCTAGGGGAAAAAAACTAGAACTGTTGAACATACTACTTGCTGGAAGGATTATAGCATATGCCTCCTATCTTGAAATTGGAGGCAATAAGAGGCTAAATATAGCCTACAAGAACACTAAATTTTGACCTGCTCAACCAATAAAAACGAAAAAGAAAAGGGGAAAAAGGATACCAAGAGATAAAAGCCTCATATGCAATATTATAATGTAAAGAAAGCTGCGAAACCAATGGCAAAAACTAACTGAATATAATTCATGCACCTGACTGTCCCATCAACAGAGGCACTTGCAATATTGTTCCCAGAAGCCGAAAAGCAGCACCGTGTGATTGGACTTGTATGACCCAAAAACGTTTCCTACAAATTACAGTACTTTGATAGTTAAATGAGCTCCAATACAATGCATACGACCCGCAATAAATATATTGAGAGCGGCCTAAAGTATCGGCAGCAAAACAGAAGCAAACTACCTGAAAATCTACTTTCACCTCAGGAAATTCCTCTTCTCCTCTTATTTCCCTGCCATTTTCTGACAGTGGAGATTCAATAGTTAATATAAGGTATAGCTTAAATACCTGACTGGAATCATCTGAAGAGATTCAGAAATACTAGCTGGGAAAAGAAAAAATAATTACAGAAAACTTTCATTACCATCATGACTGTCATAAACCACTTGACTGGAACCATCTGCATGACCATCTCCAGTATAAGAACTTAGCAGCCTAGACCCATGAACAGGCTTGGATGTAGATAACTCCAATTCTTCTTTGGACTTTCCAGTGACAAGCCACTCTTGAACCAGTTCAGCACTCCCTACACGTGAATTTGGAGCAGTGACCCTTTCTCGGATATCCCTCATTTCAAGATTATGCTCTTCAGGCAGGCCAGCTGACAGAGTCAAACTTTCACTTTGTCTACTACTGGAGTCAATTGTCGATGCTGCAGAGCTGATTGTACAGAATCACAGATAACATTGGGGTAGGGTTTGTTAAAAACTTCATATGAAGCACCCAAACATTGGAGTTAACAGTATCATAAGCCTCCTTACCTTCTTGAGTGAGATAGTTGAGTGTCCTTTTCTTCTAAAAGTGCCTGAAGTTGAGCCAACCTAACATTAAGCTGTTTAATTTCCTTCTTGAGTTGACTAACATTATTTTTCTCTAAGCTGATCTTCAATAGGGCTGGAATGCGTAGCATTGTTAAGGAAAATTCTGTCGACTTCCAGCAATTGATCATTTTTCCAAATTATGTCAGAGGAAGCTCACAATAATTAACCATCACCCAACATAGAGATTTTCCGTACAGTCTCTGGAGAAGTATTATATGCTATTCAGGATGTTCTGTAAGATAACTGTCTATATGAGTGAAAAGTGCAGTTAAAGAAACACATTTCCAGTTTCCAACTAACAGGAGAGGTTCCTCATAAAACTGAACAACAAAATAGACATTAACGCATGAAGCCCACACTGAAGGATATGAGAAGAGTTGAAGATCTCATTGAAGAAGTTCCTCACGGATAGCTGAAGGGCTTCATACCATTCCTTGGAAAAGTAAACGCGAAATTCAGGATCTGAGCTTGGATTCTTTGCATAAGGGATTGCTGTGAGCATGGTCAGTACTGTCAGCCAAAGAGAGAATAAAAGAGTGCAACGACAGGAAAGGGGAGACACCCACCAAACCATGGAGTCCAGTCCTGGCCCTTCTGCAGCAGATCATTACCAATCATATTAAAGAAATCAATGACTTTATCCCTCTTTCTTGATCTTATGGCATGGACGATATAGCAGCGCAGGATAGAAACCTCCAACTTGGACAGAGTGGCAACGAGCACGGTCTCAGTAGTAGAGGAAGAAAACAATTGCTTGAAGAAACTCAAGAGGCCAACTAAATTCTCTGCCTGAAATCTGGGAATGTACGTTGAGAATATCAAGTCCAATAGCTTATCCACTTGGAACTCTTTGCCAACATCTGTGCCCAGTTCCGCCTCGAAAGCTTGCAATGTATTAGTGAACCCCCTGAAGACAAGAAACTCCCTCACAAGGTCCTCCGCGTACTGCATGTTTTCCATCTTGTATTGCCAGTAGAAGTATGAAGGCTGCAATTCTAATAGGTTCAATGTAATCCCCCCCATAAATGCATCCCGATGATCTAACTTCAGCAGAAAAGGAAACTTACAGAGATGTTAGAAATCCATTCCGACGGAGAGAGACAGGGTGGGGACAATGAGCAATGATGACAGCAGCTGACCCAGGTGAGAATCGGGAGCTCCTCCAGAAGTCCTTTGAGGAGGCATACTTAGAATAAGAGCAGCTTCACCTCATTAAGCCGGAAGAAACAGCAAGGATTTTTCTCCTGGTTAACAATTGCAGCACAATTAGTCCAAAAATCCGAAAAATTTACAGAGCCCAGGAAATAAGAAGATTCGTGCCTCCTTCGATTCATGTCGGCATGAAACTAGCGGTCGCCAAGGACTGAATTGCAGGTCGAGGATCTCCGGAGGCCGTGGAGACTCGGGATCTGCCGTCACCGGACCGAGCAACGATGACGAGTAACAGAGGGGAAAATCCAGTAGACCGGAAACTCGGAGCGGAAGGAGGCGAAAGCGAGAGAGGAAATGGGGGCCTTGAAGATGCCGCGAGCTGGGACAGGCCCAAGTTCTAACCTTGGGTTCTGTTCGGCTTCGTAAGCTCGATCAGGCCCATATGTTCCTTGTAAGCAATGGAGGCTCTGATCCTTTCACTGTCCTGTCCATGGATCCGACCCCGTGGGAGGCGGAAGGAGCCTATTCAAGCTATGTCCCGAGGGGATCAGGGCTTGAGAGTGAGCCGAGAGAGCATCACGGCGGCGATGGAGCTTTGTGGGAGGAAATTTTAGGTAATATGAGGTTCACAGGAGGGCTGAAACGGGAAGAAATTCAAAGTGTAGTCATACAATTGAGCATAAAATTAGTTCAGGTACTAATTTAACAAAAGGCAGAAGTTGCAAGATCTCCCAAGAATATCTGAAACGTTGATCGAAATCTCGGGCTTCCCCGCGTCTTCAGTACACCTGAACGTCTTTCTGAGAAGCCTATTGTTCACGTCTTAATAATCCTCGTTCTATCTCGGGTCAGCCGCTTCACGGGTACTCCACCTACCGGCCACTGACTTGCGGCTACTTCAATCGGTATATAGAAGGCAGGTTACAGTATAAGAAACAAGATACGTGAGCGCGGGCTCCCACTCTCCTCTTGTGGATCCATGAGCTCTCGTACAGCGTGGGAGATCTGCAGTTTTTTGCCAGTGATCATGGTGGAGTTTACCGGACGACATTTACAAGATCTCTCTCGCTAGGTCTCGGTCACTCCAAGGCATCGTCGACTGGTGCTCCGATGTGGCCGTTTGAGATATGACTTGACTCGGCTAAATCTGTGCACCCCGACATGTGTACAGCATGTCTGTGTGCTTTGTTGTTTGCAGGCTTGCCACCATTAAGTCGATGGCTGGTGGCAAAGCCCTGAGGGTGTACGAACATGGAAGAGCTAGAGATGGGGAAGCTGCCAGATGGGGTCCTTGACCTGCCCAAGTATTAAAGAGGGATAGCAGTCCAAGTGAAAGAGTGTCCCTTGAGGGTAGTTGCCCCCTCTGCGTGAACCTGTCCAGACAAGGCCTCAGGGAAGGGACTTGGGAGAATTATTTCTCATGAATTTGGAACCGTAAATTTGACATAATTGCAAACCGGACTCCAATGGACCAATTACTTCATGTGTAAAACCATACGATATATTTAAGAGCTCGACTGACCCACCACACGAAAGCAAAGCATCGGGTAGACTGAATAGATTTCGGTGTCTAGTATTCATTCCATTGAGTCATGTGCTCTTTTTGCTGAAAGGTGAGGTGAAGCAAGGTCCAACAAACAGATGCCCAGAGGCCAAGGACACATTGAATGCGAGAGACCCGTGCAGCAAGAGCTGTCGCAGTTACACGTCGGGCCCTAGGTTTTCTAGGAATTTCTACATTAATTGCATGGCTGCACGTTCTGCAATCTGGACTAGTTAGCTCTCGCGAGAGACTAATCGCGTTTCGCGTATACGGGCGGATTGGTCCGTCAATTTCTCAGTCGAGCATCGTGCGTACAGCATTCGCGTCCTCTTCCCCTCGACCTCTGACGCGTAATCCATGTCGGTATGAGATTGAGGTGAACAACAACGTAGGCACTCGCGCCCATCTGATACTGCGCATAAGATACATAAAAAGGGGAGGGATCGCAGCAGCAGATACCTTTTCACGACATGCTCCAAGAGGATTTTCCACCACTCGTTTGGATTTGACACAACCCAGCTAAGCTATATGCATATAAAATTGCACCCATCAGGGATGTGTTAGGTGTATCGGTTGCTTAATCTTGTCTTGCTTTTTCTGTGAAGACTTTTGCAGGAGGAGATGGCGTCACCTCCTCACTCAAACAGGCCGCCTGGCCATAAAATTGGTTTGACTATCGCTCGCAATTTCGTGGAACTAACCTCGAAATCTCGACCAATTTTGAAAAATTAGACCCTCTAAATCGTCCGCATACAATCTTAAGATTATCTCCCTGTCAAATTGCCGACAGTGCAGTAATAAACGTACAGCCAAATCAAACTACCCAAATCTTATGGGAATCTTAATAATAATAATAATAATAAATCGGTTTCGTCGGACTACGGTTAAATTACGGAAAATATCGAGGTCGTAACGATCATAATAAAATTTTTTAGGTCTCGAGTCGGGCACACGCGTGTTAAATGCAAAATAGTTCACTAATTACAATCGCAAAACTTCACCACGTCTGATCGTATTTGACTGAATCTGCTCGTGAATGCTGCAATATAGTGAGGTTATAGAATTTTATGTTCTGCATGGTAAATCGGAAAATCGCATCAAATTAAAAAAGTCCAAGGCAAAAGAATAGGGAATGGAACGGTGGATATATATATACATATATATCAATTAAGGCAAAGTCTCCAGATTCGGATTCGGCCTTTCCCGCCCGAGCTTATATCCGGTGCACATCACACAACAAATTTAATATGTAAAAATTAGTAAGAGAATAATAAGTGTATTTTTTTTAAAAAAAATCCTAAAAGATAAATTAAGAAACAACCCACATTAGTGTGGGGGTAAGTGTAGCATAGTAAGATGCCCTTTGGAATGGAGAGCATCCCAATATTTAATATTCCGACCCGCATTAAGGATGGCAAAGCCCTCCCGCCCTGGTCGATCCCGATCTGGCCCGACCTGCTAGGGGGTGGGTCTCGCCCTACCCTCCAACGGGTCAGGGCGGGCCTGAGTGTGCCCTCTGACCCGCCCCACCCCGCCAAATGATATAATATACATATAATAGATAATATATGATGTATAACATGCAATGTATATTATAATAAATATTTACTATACATTTTAAGTTACATTTAATATGATTCAATTGTATATATATTTTTATAATCATTGTAAAATGGGTCAGGCGGGTCCAACCCCACCCGTCGCGTGGTATTCAAAATACCCGCACCCGCCCGACCCATTGCCATCCCTACCCACGTAAGTTCATATAATATATATATATATATACACACACACACATATCATAATTGTACGAATCACAATCATGAGCTAGACGATTCTATGGAAAAAAGGTGGGCGTAATGATTAACTTAGAAGGAAAAAAAATGATTTTGGGGGTTGCGGGGGGGAAAGATATGGAGGGTGAAAGCTATGGTTTTATGGCAGTGCCCGTCCATGCAATGCAACTGCTAAATGTGGTTTGTCCTCAATAATTTATTCGCTGATCACGGCTTAATCTAATTCAATGCACCAATTAGCCTCGGTAAGAAACAAGCATCGACTTATGCCGGGTCCTTGTGACCTACGTGGCAAGTACGCGTGATCAATAAGCTGCGGCGGGCGTCGTCACCCTAGCGTTGATTAATCGACGGTGTCGGCCGCCTGATCGGACACAGTAATCGGCCCACTCGGAGGAGTATCGGTTCTCCTATCCGATTATAAAGAAGGTTTGTGGAATTAAGAGGGATCGGACGAAAAATAAGAATAAACAGGCACGCATAATCCAGTATATGAAAATCGAACTAACTCTGGCTTAATATTCTTGAGGGTGTTGATGGTATCATGCATTCCCATTTGAACCGACAAAATCGTACGTGTGCATACCGTGGTCGGTAGTCGGCAGCCGGCAGCACGAAGAACTACATGGATACATCAATGACAATGGAATAATTAAGTGAATTTTTTTGTAAGCACATTATATATATATATATAATAGAAATCCGATGATGTTTAACTAGCACATGAATTCGAGTCTAATCAAATCCAAATCACTGGACGGGTGAATTTGATGGAGAGATTCATTGTTTTAAAGGGTCAATTGCAGAGACTTTCTGGCGTCAATATCAGAGCCTCTCTCTTCCTCTTCCGCTCACTCTGCCTATAAATACACGGCTCTCCCTTCCCTCTTCCTCACTCGCATATGATACGATAACATGTGTCTATTTCGCAGCAGCTACGTGCATACATACATATGTATGTATATATGTCTGTGTGTGTATGTATATGTGCTGCATATATCCTTCTATATTCATAATACAATGACACATTTCATGTGCTTCAGGAAAGTGACTGATACACTAAGTATCGAAGGATCTGTGAAGCTCAGGAGGGATAGCGCCCTTCGACCGTATGACCGTCTAACTGGCGCTATCCATCCTGAGTTTTAGAGATTCTTCGTGCTATCCTTCGCTCAGTCGAGCTCGCTAGCATATCCCTCGTCGAGGTAAGCTGGTTGGTTATTGCTTCTAGTTAGTGATGATCGTCGTTGAAACTTTCGGGGGGGGGGGGGTATTCGCTCGAGAGATACTAGCAGCATGTCATGATGACGTGCTGGTAGAGCTTCTGCAACTGCTGAGTAAAATGCTGAAGCTCCAATTTTACTGGGTATGGACAACTCACTGGATTCTCCGCTTTCTTGCTCTAAGTTGCTGCTGATCTTGAAATTTCGGTTTTCCGTTTCATTGCGTTTCAACATCCGGAAGATTATCGGGAATGTGCAGGAAAAGTTAAGGTACTCAGACCTCGAGGATTTCGGTGCTGGGTCTGAACCAGTGAAGGACGATCATCATCTCGGAGAAGTCAACGGCGTCATGATCTTTCTCTGCCCCGTTCCGGAGACATTTAGCTTGACAACCAACAAAATTAAACACGAGCAGTTGAGTAGGTCCTGCCTCCAACCCGATCAGATCCGAATTCGTAATCTGTCTTCTCTGCTCGGGAAGAAATCTCGATATCAAGAGAAGCTAATGAAACACTAAAATTTTGGAACCAGCAGGTTGCTCCATATGTACTGCAAACGACGACTCCCCAAAAACGAGGAAGCCCAATAAACAAGATGCTAAGCCCAAGATGACAGACACATCGGAGCCATTCTATTGGGCCGTAAGCCCATATGTTTACTCACTCTGTCTCCCTCTGAGATTTTTCATTTTTACTACTCACTTCCCCTTCCATTTTCCTCTTCTCACTTGGTTGTGTGAATGAAGACATGTAGTATTTGAGATTTGGTTAGTATCATCCCTTGTCAAGAACATTTCCAGCTGATTCAGAGGGGGTTCGGTCGTCCCCTGGGCCTATTTGTATCCGATGCATTTCGTCTTCCTGGTAGTTTAGCAGTGGATGAATTAAAGTACATGGGCATGGATTCTACCAATAGAAGGAAGTTTATAAAGTGGAGCTAACCGACATTAGCATGTTTGATCCAAGAAAGTGGAGCTAATCGACATTAATCGTTGAACTGTTTGACACTTCTTTAACCTTACAGAAAGAAGTAGTCACAGTACTCTGAACACTACTAATTCATGCAAATCTAAATCAGTTCAGGCTCAATGGATGACTCATAAAAGAAACCCTTTTAGAATTGCTCTTTGGTGGACAAGCTCACAGCGCCATCTATACATACATATATACCCCCCCAAACGGATCATAGTGGCAACAAATTCAAGCAATGAAAGAATTCTTATAGCAAACTTCTAACCTAAGAGAATAACCACCCAACTGGCTGATGATTTATTCTAACTAGTGAAAAAGAATGACAAAATCCCTTCCCTATTCTATGGACTACATATATGACAAATCTTGTTTTCATTCCTTGTGATGCTCAACCTCTGTTTTGTTCTTACCACCAAAATGGGTCCGTGGATAATCCTTGCGATGCTTCTTCAGACACCCGGTGGTGCCGGAATCTCGACCCCTTCGTCTCTGGGTTTCTCAGCCAGCTCAGGCATGATCTCCTCCAGCTCCTGGATGACCTGCTGAACCTCAGGCCGAGCTGCCGGGGAAGGATCGACGCATTGAAGGGCTAGCTTCAGGGTATCGAGCAGCCCGTCCCAGATGGTTGTGGTGTCCTTCATCAGCTCCAGATCAAACACCTCGTTGGTCCACTCCTCCTTGACTATGGATGCGACCCACTGGGGGAGGTCCTCTCCGTCGTTGCCCTCGCTCGGGGACTTCCCCGTAAGGAGCTCAAGGATGATCACCCCCAAGCTGTATACGTCGGTCTTGTTGGTTGGTTTCTTGGTCTTGGAGAGCTCTGGAGCTGCGTAACCCACTGTGCCTGCAGTGCCAATCAAGGTGGTGGAACTGCTAGTCATGAGCCGGGACAGGCCGTAGTCGGCTATGTGGGCACTCGCCTGCTCATCGAGGAGGACATTGCTCGAGGTGAGGTTCCCATGGACCATGTTCTCCTGGGTGTGGAGGTGGTTCAGTCCCCGTGCCACACCGACAGCTATTCTCATCCGGGTCTGGCAGTCGATGCTCGTCTCAGGTCCTCGGGCTGCAAGTGAAACCGAATTCAGGATGGATTTTCAGGAATAGGAACCATAGGATAAGCTTTCCAATTTGCAAAGGGATATAAAGAATGTTCTTCCACAACTTGCCTGATCATTGAAACGTCTTGTGGAGTTCATCAAGATAATATTATTAGTAATGCATAACTTACCATGAAGGAACGACGTGAGGCTTCCTTTGGGCATGTAGTCGAAGACAAGGAGCTTCTCTCCCTTTGGACCAAGATAGTACGCTCGCAACGGTAGCAGATTCGGGTGTCGAATCCTTCCCAGCGACGCTACTTCTCTCTCAAACTCTTTGGGTCCCTTTGTTGTCTTCTCCCTCAACCTCTTCACGGCGACTTGGTGACCGTCCTCTAGCGTTGCCTTATATGCTGTTCCATAACTGCTTTTTCCCCATAATCTCTGCGGTTGCGCATAGCAAATCATCGGCTGTGAACACAAACGGACCGTCGAAGTGGACCAGCTTACCACCAGTGTCGCCGCCTGACTCAACTTCCACACCCGAAGAGACAGCCTTCTCTGATGTCCCCACCGGCGTTGGAGATTTCCCGTTCTTCTTGTTGGCTGCAGCCTTCTTGCGGACCAAGCAGCATAGCAGAATGCAACAGAGGGCAAGCAGCACAGCAAGGAGGATCCCAGCGGTGATGAGTATGATGTCCTTGGTGCTCAACTTTCGATTCCGGGAACCAACAGATGACTCGGGTGAGGGTGAGGGAGAGGGGGAGCTCTGTGGGGGTGGAGAATTCGGGCAAGGAATCGAACTGCTGTATCCACAGAGCTGAATGTTCCCGACAAATGAGCTCGAATTGAACTTCTCGGAGAGACGGGATGGAACAGGGCCAGAGAGGTTGTTGTAGGAGACATTGAAAGAAGTCAGATTGGCGAGACTTTCCAGCGACAGAGGGATCTCCCCAGTGAAGTTGTTCTCGGATAGATCGAGCCTGGAAATGCTGGAAATGTTGCCAATGGTCGAGGGGATCTCTCCATGGAAGTGATTGTTCCTCAGGTTGAACGTCGAGAGGTTCTTAAGCAGGTTTAAAACGCCGGGGACTTGGCCGCCAAGTCGATTCCCTTCTACATCCAGGATCACGAGAGAGGACATGTTCGAAAAGCTGTCGGGCAAGTTTCCACCAATGGAATTGAATGAGAGATCAAGCTCTTGGAGCCTCGAGAGGTCACCGATCTCAACTGGTATGGTTCCGTCGATCTTGTTATGGCTGAGCGAGAGCTTTTCAAGCAGACTCAACTTGCCCAACGAGGGCGGCACCGGCCCAGAGATGAGATTATGGTCGAGGGTCAAGGTGGTTAGCAGATGAGTGATGTTTCTTCCGCTAATGCCCCACGAGTCGGGGATCGGACCAGAAAGGTTGTTCCTCTCGAGGGCCAGGAAAGCGATGGAACTGGACCGAGTGAGACCGATCGGAATGGGCCCAGAGAGAGAGTTGTAGCTCAAGTTGAGCCGGATCAGCTTGGTGGAGTTAGCGAGGCTCCCAGGGATCGCCCCGCTGAGGAAGTTGTTGCTCAGGTCGACGGACTGGAGAAGGGGACAGTTGCCGAGGGAGAGCGGGATAGAGCCAGAGAGGCGGTTGTTGAAGAGGTGGACGCCGCGTAAGTAGGGGAGGAACCCGAGGGACTGGGGGACAGCGCCAGTGAGCGAGTTGTCGTGGAGGCTCAGCCTGCGCAGCGCCCCGAGCTGCCCGATCTTCTCGGAGATGCGGCCGCCCAGGCCTTTCCATGGGAGCTGGATAACGATGACCTGGCCTTGGGCGCACTTGATCCCCGCCCAGCCGCCCGAGCAGGCGCCGAGGCTGCTGCTATTCCAGCTGCGGAGTACCCCGAGGGGGTCCACGAGCTCGCTCCTGATGGCCTGGAGGGCCTGGAAGTCCGCCTGGGTGACTATGACGCCATCCCATCCGTGGGATGACGACGACGACACGATCGGCAATAACAGAGACATAGCGATGAGGAAGCAGGCATTGTTCCCCAGGCATCTTAAGCTGTTCCTCGTCCCACGGACAAGGGATTCTCCCATGGGAGAAGGAGCAGCAGCAGCAGCAAGAAAAAGGCCGAAGAGATACAGCAGAACTCCTAAAAAAGAAGGGCTCTCTCTATCTATCAGACTCTTCTTCTCTCTCTCTCTCTCTCTCTTTCTTTCTTTCTCTCTTCCCTCTCTGTCTCTCTCTTTGCCCGGTGGATTTTGGTCTGTGCACTTCTGTGTGTAACTGTGAGAAACTGATGAGCTAATAAAAGGGAAGAGACGAAGAGGATCCAAAGCCTCTGACATCTGACACGTGAGAGGGGAGGGAAAACATTTAGCAGAACCGAAAGCCTAACGGCTCCAATCATCCCCAGCCTAACGGCTACTTTTACTTATCAGCCCGCACTGCATATGATATATTATATAATAATCCCTACAATTCTATTATCGGTGCAGCAGAGAAAAACAGAGACAGAGGCAAAGAGAGAGAGAGAGAGAGAAGCATTTCTTCTGAAAAACGGTCACTTATCGGTTTTTGCTCGGCTGTGGAGGACCGATCGTACCCCTTTCACCGGGTCGACATGGACTGTACTCACATGCCCAACGAATCCTTTCATCCAAGATTGAGTTAAACCGCTCGGTGCGGTCATTAATTTCTCTCTGTACGTGTCACTCAGTATTGGAAACTCCAATAATCCTTGGAACGGTTGATTCATCAAAGGATAATACTGATTTAGTCAATGTATTTCACCTTCTCATAAAACTTAGACTTAATATATTTATTGTTTTAAGAGACAGAAGAGCCATGTCACCTCGAGCGGTCCATGTTGGCAAATAATGAATTCTCTGTATTTAAAAAGACTCGGATCAGGGACGTGCTCGGGGGAGGCGACGAAGAGTCTCGACCAGTTCATACGTGTGGTGACCAAGTCATATTCGTTTCCTCGTCCTCGTACATAAATAGGCTACCCTTTTTCCCTCCAACGGCTACATTCTATCGGGGCTGGTTCTTCCGGTGGGATCTTTGACTTTTCCGACTCCCGAGGTTTGGTCCCGCTCGGACCACCCGGAGCACCCCAATTTACCAAAATGCCCCCTCCTATTGCCGAGGTAGCTGGGTCCCCTCACGCGATCAGCTTGGCTCCTCCCGCCCCCCCGTCAGTCGGCTTGCCGTGGACTCCAAGGAGCCTAGCTGGTTTAACTCGGTCTATCTAATCCTGACTTTCCCAGACGCGCACATTTTCTATTATTTAAAAGATTTTCACTCCCTTACTGGACCGACCTAAATTAAATGTAAATTATGCAGAAAGTATTTTTGTTGTGCTTCTAGTGAACCTCTCCCATCCGTCATCACAAAAATTAAGCCGCGCACAGGTTACGGTCGAAAGGGATCCAGCAGACAAGACCAAAGAACACATCATGGACAGGCTCTCGGACTCGACAAGTGCATAAACCAGTTTCCCCAGCCCATCCCATCACGTGGCACTGATCCATCCCAGGTTCCGCTTTCAATCCAGGGTCTCTCCCGAGTGCCAAGAGCATTCATTCACAGGAGAACTGACTGATTCCCAAACATCGCATGCTAACGGAGAGAGAAACACCGCATCGCAATTATGCATGAGTCTATCAGGTTCTTCCAGACTCCAGCCGAAGTACCCAATCAAGAACAATGCCTTTTGAGGTATGTTCAGTCCGGATTGGGCCGACACAGTCCGCAGCATCGAATTAGTCTTGCAGCACTAGCTCCTATACAATATAACTTCCCCACTTGTTCGCAACATGTTCACTACGTTTACAGCATCCAAGTGCCGGTGTGTTGTTTTCAAGATCAAATCTCGGCAAGTATGAAATCTGCCACAAGATGGGACTTTCACAACATAAATCGGTCAAGAACCGCCATTAGAATGGAATCTCGTTCCAAGATGACATGGTCAAGAGCCAACAAAAGATGACGAGTTTTGGTTTGTATCCATAGAAAATCAGATCTTAGCAACAATCTCCAATATGGGGGTATAGATCAAGAATACATCTTTGTCAAATTTCTGCAAAAACTGGTAAGAACCTCACCCAGAGCATAAGGATTTCGGGGAACGAATGATGGTAATTGATGCAATGGGATGAAGCTATCATTCCAGTAGAACTTCAGGTACAACTCGTATTGACAATGAATCCGTATACCAGATGTAAAGAGAAGCAGCACAGCAATTTGCATACCCAAAACCTATTGTATGTAGAGAACAAATAACAAAACTTTTTAAAGTTCATTTATATTCCTTTCATTTACTGAACCTATAGATTGGAATGGATCAATTTCAGTAGCAGATCTCATGGGATCGTGACCTTTAGACGCGGGCGGCGACTGCAGGTGCGGCAGCAGCAGCAGCCGCATTCGAGGCAGCTACGCCGAGGAAGGAGAGTAACCCGGTGGCGGCCGGCTCCGGCTCGTCCAGGAACAGATCATCAGGAGCCCTGAAAGCGCCGTGGATGCAGACGACGGCCACCCCGGCCAAGAGGGCGGAGATGAGCACAGATCCGACGCTGGTGAGGAAGATGACAACGATGCTGAAGACGATGAGGATGCCTAGGGTCTCGCGGTCGGAGTAGGTGCGCCCGAGGAGAACGAGTGGGGAGTCAGAGGGGCGGAAGAGGTAGAGGAAGAGCCACGAGGCGAGGAGGCCGGCGAGGAGGAGGAGGGAGAAGGGGTGAGTGACGAGGGAAAATGCGATGATGAGGGCGACTACGGAAAGGTAGTTGACGCGGAAGTAGGAGTAGTTCTTGCGTACGCGGATAGCGGCGTCGGAGAAGGACTCCGGCTTTGAGAAGGCGGAGCGGTCGACGAGCTCGGACCAGGGACGACGCAGGGAGAGGCCTTGGCGGAGGGAGTCGGAGAGGTGGTTGATGAAGGAGCGGAAGGCCGGGGTAGCGATCGGGGGCTGGGACTGGGCCGAACCGGCGAACGTGCCAGTGGTCGTGGTGGAGGAGGTCTTCTGGGGGCTAGAGATTGGAAGAATCGGAGGCGGAGCAGACGACATCTTTCAGCTCGATGCACGGTTTTGGCTCCGGCCGACCGATGGAGGGAGATCTGAGAGATTCAATGGAGGAGGAAGTGAATATAGAGTTAGAGAGAGATGGAGAAGAGGGTCTATGGACGGTGAGTCTTTGCCTGATTCGCAGTGACGGTTACGCCGACGAAGCGGAGGCAATGAGCCTAAAATAAGGGAGAAAATACCGGGAAAAATATTAAATACATTTCGTCGGAAAATACACAAAGGCAGACTTCCCGAGAGATTACATTTTCCTTTTTACAGGAAACTGTTTTCCGAGGGACTTCCGAAAAGCGTGTTGACGAAGAAACCCCCAACAACGCGCAATTTTTTTTTCACTCGGGCAATTTCCCACTGTTTTCCGTATTACTTTTGTTTTGCATTTTTTGCTCCATTTTACATGTCTTTCATTTCAACGATTTCATGTTCCTTTCCTTGCCAACGACATTCTGCTGTAAAATCGCAATCATAGGAGGAGCGGCTTCATTTTCACTTGATAGTGGTTTGATTGAGAAACCCAAGATGTGAGTTCCTCGTGTCAATGATGAAAGTGACGCATGAGCAAAATGTGCATAGGCAACAAATGACATGCAAGATGCAGTTGCGGTAAGCCATAGTTTTACATGATAGAAAGCACTTCAATGTTCCACATCACCAGAGCAAAACAATCAGAGGGGAGAGCAAGGTATCGACTTTGCATGCATCAAGGTAATTAACTTACCAAGTCAACGGTGAGAATTAAAAATGACCTTATTGCAGATTCACTGGTACGCTACGGTCTTTAGAGATACCTTGCCAAGAACCTAGAAGGTGGATCCATTCCATCCGAAGAAGGAGCCCTGCAAGACACAAATCATACGTAAGGACTTGAGCTGAACCGTATTTCAACAATGAAAGAATATAAAATATGAGACAGTGATAAGATTAACTATCCATAGAAGCAAATATGTTGTGCAAGGCCTTAACGGTAAGGGTCAATTACACGATCTATGACTGGTGTATAGCATGTAAACACTGTGCATACTCTTGGATTTGGTGGGCCTAAACAAACAGGAAAGACTGCAATCAGAAGGACAAGAGCTATGCATAGTGATGACTTCTCTTCTTTAAGAAGAAATGTAAGTTGGCTTGCCTTGGTATCATAGAATTTCAGGAAGAACCGCGACTTGGGAACAGAAAGCTTGGTCTCAAGGATTGCAGCAATTGCAGCGCTCAGTTTCTTGTTCACATCACCACCAAGACCTCCAATTGACACCAATTCCCCATAGGCTGCTGGCTGTTCAGTACCTCCAAAAGCAATCGGCACAGATCCCTTCAACACGATCATCACATACTGCACCAGCAACACGAGCTAGATAACTGAGACATGATTCTCAAAGCAAAGGGTAGATTTGGAAAGCCGATGTCCATTTAGGACCATTCCAGGTATTTAGCAAGTTCCAAGAGTGATGAGCACCTTTGGCTCCTCCGGACCACTAAAAACTAACTTCCAAAATAATTTTGAGTTTAGCAGGACATAACAAGTTTGTAACAAGCTCAACAGATCAAACAAGCATCAATTCTCCGGTTGATGAATCATCCAGTCAAGGAATTCACAAAACTACATGACAGATTTTGTCATAAAATTTAATCAAGTTGCAATCCTCTCAGGGAATACAAACAACTGAATTTGAAAGTATCCCGTTACCTGTAGTAAAGTGTAACCCTAATCGAGGGGAGCAATGGAATCAGGGCGCTAGCGCGCTCTGGCTTCCGAGCGTCCCGACAAAATAAGGTGAAGATCGCAAACAAGATAAGCAAAATTACAAATTTCCATAGAAATCTTACTGTGCTGACCGAATAAAGAGCAGCACATACTAACATTTACACGTTATTCGTATCGAGGGCACTAACATCACTAGCTGAAATATACTATCCCTACAACAGCGAGAGCTCCGAATCCCCTGATTTCATAGAGTCTGCACAACGTCAACAAGAACGAGAGAGGGGAGAAAGAGCGTACGGCCTCAGGCTTGCCGATGATTTTGGCGACGGAGGAGGTGGCCTCGGAGAGGATGGCGGAGGTGTCGACACCGTCGAGGCTGACGTTGGTGGAGATATTAAGGCACGGCATCTTCTCTTTCTCCTCTCACTGCTTCGCTCTTCAGCTCCACTCCGCCTCTCTCACTCTCCGATGGAAATGAAACCCTCAGCTACTCTCTCTCTCTCCCTCTATCCTACCTACTACCACCGTAAATTACCGGAAAATCCCTAAATTTTATACTAATTACACGTTAGCATATAAACTTTTCCTCTTGCCAAAAAGATGATCCGACGGTCATGAAAGGCCTGGAGCAGTCCGTTCAAGTGGGAATGTTTCCCCGTCTTCGGTCTTCCGATCAAAAGCCGGTGGAAATCTCCGGTGAGACCCTGTATTCGGACCAGGATCTCTGAAGTCCCTTTTTTTCTTCTGAAGTAACCAGGCTCCATAGCCTTTTCATATGCAGATTCTTCCAGGTACCGGGTCCTGGCTGTTGGTCTTTTCCTTCTGCTTTCCCTCCCCTTCTTGTTCGCTGAGGATTACGACTGGGCAACTTAGAATATTAAAATTGTCCAACCTGTTACTCACCAGCTGTTCGATCAAATGCATGAATGAGTAAACTTTCGATTATAATGTCATAGGCTCTTCTATATCCCTACAAGACAGAAACTTTACAGGTCCGACTGGTACATCCTTGGGATCTTGGTCTCAATATGAGTTAAGACTCCCTAATGTGTGGTTACCCCTTGTCAGTAATTTTGTAGTGAGCGGATGAACCATTGATGAATACTGCTTGACTGTTTATTTTTTCCGGGAATGTGCAGGTTGTGTTCACCTATGGAATCCGCAGATTCTAGCTGTATTGCTGAAAATACTTCACAGCATAATGTAGCGTGACTTGTTTTTCACTACTGAAGTTGGTTTTGTCTTGCTTATTAATTTCAGTATGACTACTCTCCTTAGGAATCGTGGGACATACTTGAAAACGCTTGTCCGTTATGTTGAGCTTACCTCACAATCTCTGACCCGGCAAAACTTGCTGTCCATGACCAACGGAATGAAGTATCTGGACAATTTGACCCGTTCACATATTAAATCAACTTTGGGCTTTGGTTTTCATGAATCCTTTCATCTAAATGCACGTCTGTGCTTGATTTCCTATTATTCTTCTAGACCCATGTCAAGATCCTATAGAAGGAGAGCTAGTAGAAGGGCAAAAGCCAACCGCAAACCCACTCTCAATGAATCCGAGTTCAAGCAGGCTGTCTCCCAACTCCCACCAAGGTTTTCACAAGAGGAGCTCTGCAATGTCATAACACTTCAGGAAAATCCTATAGTCTGCTTGGAACTATTCAATTGGGCATCTCAGCAGCACAGATTCCGGCATGATGAGTGCACATACCATATAACAATAAAGAAGCTTGGTGCAGCAAAACTATATGAAGAAATGGATACTGTCGTCAATCAAGTGCTTGCAGTCTCTCATATTGGGAATGAGGCTCTTTACAACACAATCATATATTTCTTCACGGAAGCTAGGAAGCTGGTGAGAGCTGTGAATATATTCAAGCACATGAGAAACATCAGGAAATTGGAGTGCAGGCCGTCAGTTAGAACTTACAATATCTTATTCACTGCATTTTTGAGCAGAGGCAAGAATTCTTACGTGAGTCATGTCTACATGGAGACTATAAGATGCCTATTCAAGCAAATGGTGAATGATGGGATTGAACCAGATATATTTGCCCTGAACTGTATGATTAAAGGTTACGTGCTATCCCTTCATGTGAATGACGCTCTGAGAATATTTCACCAGATGGGAGTTGTTTACAACTGTAGACCCAACTCATTTTCTTATGACTATTTGATCCATGGGTTGTGTGCTCAAGCCCGAACAATAAATGCAAGGGAATTATTTGACGAAATGAAGGAAAAAGGTTTCCTTCCTAGCAGTAAGTCGTACAATTCCCTTGTGAGTGCATTGGCTTTATGTGGAGAAATTGAGGATGCACTGAGTTTTATGTGGGAGATGATTGAGAAACAAAGGTCTGGTGATTTACTCACCTACAGAACGGTTTTAGATGAGATGTGTAGGAGTGGAAACATTAGAGAGGCCATGAATTTGTTGACACAATTGCAAGAGAGAGATGTCGTGGATGGACAGACTTACAGGAAGCTTCTATATGTTATTGAAGATGATTTTGGTCACCAGATTGATAGATAATTAATTTTTATCAGCAATCCTGTGCCTTCCAGATATATATACCTTATGTATATTTTTTGCACACAGATGCTGAGGATCTTACATTATCTCATCATAGATATTGCTCATAGTTCATTCTCTCCCGTTGCTGCATTCTTATGTTTTTGGCTCATTTTCTCTCTACTGTCATATCTGAGACTCGTGGAATAACTTGGGATATAAAACAACTTCTTGGTGGTTAAATAGTGTTGCGAAGGATCTAGATGTAAATTCTTCTATGGATACACTTGTTCTTGTTCCATCTTATAAATTCCATATGCAGTTTATTAACATACCAATGATTTCTTCTGTACGGATATTTATTTCCTCCGTATTGCATGATTCAACTCGTTTGCCTTTATATGGCTGGTGACATAAGAGGGACTAACACAGGATTCTCTTCTTCACGGGCACTACAGTCTAGACCAAATTCTCGGGGCATAGATTGGCTCAAAAGCAGAGAGGACCTATCAGTTGGAGGGAACTCAAAGCGGGAATTGAAGCCTTCTAAAGGAGGGATTACTAGAATTGGTCCCCTGGTCGACCTTTGGCAAAACACCTGGGCGGGCTCCTCCCCTTTTAGGAAGCTTGATCCGAGGTGACATGCCTCTGGATGAAGAAGAAAGAAGAGTTCATTCCATTACCAACTATTACTAACTCTGCTTGGGGATGGGATATGAGCAATCTTCCTTGTGTCCTCTCTACGAGGGCCTCTCTGGCAGCTGGCCTTACAAGGGCTGCAGCGACCTGCCCGGGGCTAATGTGGCCGTCTTCAAAGTCTTCTCCACTCCCACTCCCACTCCCCTTACCCAGCCCCACTTTTTATAGCACATTTGGACATTCCGAAATGCATCATTTTTATTTAAATATACCTCCTTGTCGGTATATATTTGGAACATAAAATTAAGGAAAAAAATGTTTAGGACGAAGTCAAAGAAGCCAAATGTACGTGAATTTGAGACAATGTACAAAGTCATATGATTTCGATGAGTGATGACATGAAAAGCATATACACGATTAAGCATGATTAAGAGGACTCTATCGTGGAAAAGCGATATTCTGCCATGCGATTGAATCGATAAAATCGTGCTTCTCGCATTTTATCCACTTCCTCGAGACTCAGATCAACGGGTCCATTCCTATCAAGAGACTCCCGACGGTACAGCAGAATAGCAGAGACAAAAACGGCCTGAACTGAAGAAAATGCCAGTGGGAAGAGTACTCGTCCTGAATCTTCACCTCATCTCTTGTTCACGATCAGTGATTACAGAATCGCCCCTTGGAAAGTGGGACCACCCAAATCCTTCGTTGCAATGCAAATAAAACTGAGCTCAGATCGTTTTAATGTGAGCTTAAAGCTCTAAATTTGTTCCTACTCTAGCTACATCACATACAGCGACGCATTCCTGGCTGCAGGATGCTAAAACAAAAACATCTCCACTCTAAATTCAGTGAAGATGAACGTTGAGGCGATTTGTCAATTCCTCTGAACTTCTCTTAAACCCATAGTAAAGAAGAGGAGAACCCCTACGGCAAGATATCTTGCAACTTAAGTTTCCAAGACTTTGGGTCCAACTCAGCCTGAAATCAGCAAGAAAAAACAGCATAAGAAACTGGCTTCTTTGAAAAATTATAGCCTGCGAAACTTTCAACTGATAACATTTTTCTTTTAGAATTTGGACCTGAAATTCCTTGTCTCTCCAGTGAAACACACATCCCCGCGTTTCCAAGTGCTCGAAGAGTGCTTGAGGAAGGGACACCTTGAAGGTTGCATGGAGCTTGACTTTCGCTAGCCCTCCACAGGCCAAGAGAGCTGCTGCGAGCCCCCTAGGTGTCAGGCCCTTCAGGTGCAAGATTGTCATGGTCTGGAGGCAGCTTATACTGGCAAGGGATAGGAGGCCCACGTCTGTCACAGAAGTGTACGACAGATTTATCTGCAACATTAAAATGTAAAAGGGGAGAGAGATAAGTCGCATGCTTAAGAGAACAACTTGAGCTTCTAGATGATTGGCAATTAAAGACTTGTATTGGAACACAAGTTTCAACCACTGCAGCCACATGCTAACTGGAATCAGAGGAGCCCCATTTTTACCTGTCGTAGGTTCTGAGACAGGTGGGCGAGAGGGATCATGCCCGCATCATCAATCATGCTGCATTTCTTTATGTCCAACCTAGCAAGTTGCTTGCACCCAATGGCGATTACTGCCAAACCCAAGGATGTTATGAGTGGAACTCCCCGGCACTCTAACGTGTTCAGTCTTGAGCATTTAGATAGAGCCTTGAGAGTGGTATCAGTGATGCCATTGCAATAAGATGTGTTGATCATTTCAAGATTGGGGCAACCGTGTGCAATTGCTAGAACACCTGAATCTGATATTCCAGCAGACCTGAAGAATTAAACGACCATGAGGAAATTTCAAAGTACAGAAGCTTTTGCTCAGAATTGGCTTTTGCCTTTATGTACTGACCGATATAAATCAAGCTCTACAAGCTTTGAGCAGGATCCACCAATATGTGACAGCCCTTTGTCAGTAATGTTTAGACAAATCCCTAGCTTCAAAACGGTGAGTCTGGAACATCTTCCAATGGATTTCAGACCTGCACAAAGAATCATCAATAATATCAGCCAAAAAAGGCAGTACAACAACTAATGAAAATGAGATGTGACCAAAAAGGAGCAACCATCTATCCATAAAGACTAAAGCGAACCTTCATCATCAACTTCATTGTCAGTCAGATCAACCTCCTCAAGGAAATAGCATTGCTGACCAATCAAGATGAATGCCTCTTTTGAGACAAGACTGCACGACTCCATTTTAAGTGAAGTGAGACCCTTACAAGAGCTTGTAAGATGAGCTATGGAGAAATCAGTTATTTGGCGACAGCAAGTGATGTCAAGTTTCTTCAACTGGTTTTGCCGGGTCACGAGGAAGGAGAACCCTTCATCTGTAACCCCCGGGCATTTACTTAAGCTCAGCTCTCTCAACGAACCACAGCTGCTGCCAATAGCTTTTAATACAGAACATGTGACCGAGCAGCCATCTAACTTGATAGATTGTAGCATGGTCAGCTTCTTCAAACTTGCCACAAGAGGAGCAGTGACCTGAAACACCAGCACACCAGTAATGCATAGGATGAGCCTGAGATTGGTACAAATAGGAGTTGAAAGAAACCAGTCTGCTTCCTTTCTGTTTATTTACAAAAGCATGCCCCAACAAAAAACATTTCAAGTGCCTTAAGATGAAAAACGAGATCCTTACAGGTGACCCATGTGCGAGAGAGAGTTGCTGTAGACCTTCGGTGCTGCTCAGTATGGAGGATAGCCCGACATGACTAATATTTTGACAGCTTGAAATGTCAAGGGCCTGCATGGAAAGTAATCTAGTTAGTTAAATAGGCATTTGATTGTTCATCATCATGCCACGGAAACATAACCATGTCATAACAGTTCACAGTGGCAAGAATCAGGCTTCCTAATATGAGTTTGATGAATGGAACATCATGACCATGTCATCTCAAGTAATTATAAGAGCAAAAACTGCAAATCTTTGCTGCAAGGAACATTCACAGCAAGTACCTTGAGCGACTTGCAACCATATTCTAGGGCAGCAAGACTGTCATTGTCGATGCCGAAGCATCCCTCCAGGATCAAATCCTCTAGATACGGCAACTTCAAGACTGATGGTAAACATTTGCTTGAAATCTGCAATTGCATAGAGATTCATCTGCCAAACATCAGGCCAAATAACAGAAAGCTACTTAAGTGATTTAAATATGTTCAGCTAGATCGCTAGAACCAATTTACCAACAACCAATCAAGGGCAAGTTCTAGAACGTCTATTTGCCCAGATCACAACAAGAACATTAAATCCAGACAACAGATAAGTCATTATCTGACCCCCAATATCCAGAATTGCAGTTCCTTCCCAGAACCTCCATGATCAATACAGCCATCAATCAATGAAGTACAATCCGAAACATCAACTTTCTCAGTTTATAATAAGAACACCAACGCAAAGTGAAGGTCAACCAATGGACGACATGATCACATAATCTGTAAATGTAAGAGTAACAGAGCAGAGGAATTCATATCCAATCCAACTGGAGAAGTTAAGATAAGGGAAATTAATAACATAATTACCGGGAGGTAAGACAAATCAAGGGTCCTGATGTCATTGCACTTAACAGCAACTAACCCCACCCCTAAATCGCCAACTCCATGGCACCATTTCAAGCTCAGTAGCTTCAGCTTCCTGCATCCGACAGCAATACACCCGACCCCCATGTCAGTTATCAGCTTACACCTCCTAAGCCACAGCCGCTCAAGGTTCCTCGCCCCCGCTAAAGCCGCTACACCAGGGTCCCTCAGATCTGTCGCGTTCGACAGGTCGATCTCCACCAGGTTCCTGCATTCAGCTACCACACGCGAAAGACCCGTGGCAGAGAAGAACCTGGACCTCGACAAGTCGATGGAGCGGAGAATGGGCCCGCAGAAGCTCGATATTGCAGAGAGGGAAGCGTCGGTGACCCGGGGGCAGAGGGTGAGGTCGAGACGCTCGGTATTCGGGTAGCGGGAGAGGATCTTGGGCAGGTGCTCGGGGCGGAGCGGCCGGAGGGCTCGGCGGTGGCTCCTCTCGATCGAGTAGAAGGACTTGCAGGCGAGGGAGAATGACTTCTTGTCAAGTGGGTTGTCGTCGAGGAAGTCTAAGATTGCGAAGACGATCTCCTCGCAGAGGAGGTCGAAGGGGTTGAGCTGCACCTCCGGTTGCTGCCGTTGTCCATGATGGGCGGTCTTCGGCTTCTTCATGGTGAAAGGCCGGCGTCAAGAAGGAAACCTTGAGCAGATTGGTGAAGGGTCTATCTGGATTTGGAGGTATGTAAGAGGCAAGCTTCTGTCTCTCGACTGGGGGAAAGAGGAGTTGGGAGGAGGAGGAGGAGGTTGGTTGATTAACTCTCTGAGGCAGCCATTGATTCTCACAGAATGGGAAGGTGCTGGTGGGTTTTCTTAAGGTCTGGCAGTTTCTGTTTCTGTGGAGTGATGGTGGAGTTTGTCAAATTACCAAAACGGGCACGGTGCATTCTGATGGTTGGTCCGATCAACATTTTTTGGCTCTCTTTTTCTTGAAAGGACATTACTACCCCTGGGTCCAACTGGCGACAAAAACAAACATATATCCTTAGTTTCCGAGACGTTATGAACATGGCAACCACGGAAACATATATATATATGTATACACATAATTTTTGTCACCCTTTTCCTTCCTAATGCTCTTAACTTGCGATAAGATAAATATATGAATCAAGCAATGATAGGCCTATGTCATTTATAAATTAAGTATACTCTCATTAATTTGAGAGTGCTACAAAAATTTCGAAGGTGGGAGGGAAAAAGAAAAAGAAAGGAAAAGACAAAGAGACCGGGGAGGGCGCGCGTGGAAAGGGGGTGGTGGGGGTGTGGAGACGAAGGGTACTTGCGTACTTTCAGCGAACGATAGGTACGGCAAAAGGACGGAAGGACGGCAGGTAAAAAGGGTCAAAGGGAGAGGGCACTTTTGTCATTCCGGGAGGTCGCTTTCGTGTCACGAGCGTAATGGAGAAGCCGGGAGGGGGGGAAGTGTCATGTCATCATCGGCGAGCTACTTTACTTGGGGGGGACTCTATGCGGGGACAGATTGTATCGTACGAACATTGCTGCCCCTCAAGAATTGTCAAAACGCCGACGCAGTTCCCACCTTAAAAAAAAGAAAGAAAGAAAATTCTCACGGACGAATAAGTCGCATTGATCGGTAGAGATAAGATCTAAATGGGTAAAGTGAGTGTTATATTGTCATATTTATAATATTACTAATAAATTATAATTAATATTATTTCAAATTAAGTTATAAAAGGAGCGAAAATATCAGTATGATTAAGATTTAAAATTTTATTTTGTATTATCATATATATATATATATATATAAAAAGAGGGAGACATTACCTATGCCAGAAAAGACGGTGGGTGGGGATGGAAAAGAGGGGATATGATTGCCGTACTTATACAATAAGGCCTCTGGCGTAGTACCCGCCTCACTCAGATAAGACCGGCTTTGAATCAAAGCTAACCAATTACTTTTTATTAAAAAAATAAAAATGAAAAATAAAAATAACACCCCTCTCTCTAAATGGGATTTCGAGTTCGAATATGAATTCATATCGAAAGAGCTTTCCCTTCTCAAGGAACGATCCAGCTCGAACCTGAATTACTCGGGCTTTAAAAAACTGTCGGGTGTTTCCGACGAGAGAGAAGATAAAGGAGGAAAAAGGGAAAGGGACGGATAGGTTATGTGCGGTGGGCAGGCCTTATCTCGTGGAGGTCTTATGTATCTGCAAGCTGGTACGTACCTCACAAACCCAATCTTGGAGCTTTCCCTCGCTCCCCCTCCACCGCCACCTCATCACCCATCGTCATTCTGTAAGCAGGATGTTTGACTGCAAGATCGACAGTTAACCCGAGTTTTACGCTTATTACCGGACGATTCAGCTGCCGCTCGGAGATTCACTCTCTACGATATTCGGCCAAGTGGAGCTGTTTGCCACGCGGCTTCCAAGCAAAGAGACAGACAGAAAGTTCCGTTACGGTTCGTTCTCTCTCTCTCTCCGCCCTCGTTCTTGTTCTTCCCCTGTTCTTTATTCCAATTAGACCGTCGAATATGTTCGTACAGACGGAGCGAGGAAAAACCAGAGCATACTCTGTTCTTTGTAGGTGCGGCTTCAACCGGGGGAGGTCCGACCCCCTTCTCCCCTGCCGCATCCCGTGATACCGAATAAACCCACGTCTTCTTCGCTCAGACCGGCTCGAGCACCCGTACATACCATCATCAAGACCGGTTCGAAGATTCACTTGTTTTTTTATATCAATAATATCCGGACAACATATATCTTGGAACATGTAATTAATTCATATATACTAATACTCAAAAAAAATTACATTAAATATAATTTATTATATATTATTAATTTACTGGGAGCGGCCGCATTTTTAACTTCTAACTAACAACAATCAAGTGTTCTTATGTAATTATACAATTTCTTTGGGTTCCTTCCGTTTTTTTTTCTTTTTTTTTTTGATTAATCGGTAAATATTGTTTACCCGGGGAAGGCTCGGACTAGCCCAGGTGTTACTATTGCCACCTCGTTTTCTCCCCCTCGTTGTCCCACACACAGTACTTGCAATCTAATTTCCCCCTTTTTTTTTTTCCTTTTTTGCTGGATTAAAATATATTTGGTAATTGGGTGCCATCTCATATTCACACGTCACGTCAACTCGCACAGATCATACGGTACGGATTTGCTCTCGATGCTTCAAAACGTACGAACGAGACGGAGACAACAATTAGACGTCTGGACGTAATTAAAAGGACCAGATTCAAAGGCAACCGATAATGAATCTAGTTGTTGCACGATCGCACGCGTACGTCCGCCGCCGTTGCTCTGGCTTGCGGTGGGTGAACTTCGAAATTGAACTTACCCGATGACCCAATTGACACGAATATATACATATGCGTGCTTGTGTGTGTGTATATATATACATCCAGTCAATTTGGGGGTGGCATCAAGAATTTTCTTGCTCGTACAACCGGAAATTTGATTTGATAATTAGGTTAATTCTTTTATGGTCTTGGTCAATGACATCAATTTTCTCAGATGTTTTCTCCCCCAGATGACATCTGATCCATTCTGACAACTTAGACTCATACCTTCATTTATCCATCAAATGATAAGATCGAATTGACACCAGATTGATTTGCAGCGGCAGCAAACCGAATATCTCCCATGAATGCGGGCAGGGAAAGTTAGGCGAGAATGAGGCAACGAGATGTTGGCTCACTGCTCGGTTGTGGTACGTAGACAGGTTCCTCAGCCACGCCGACACAACAACATTGACCGGTTTGCTGTAAGAATGCTAGCGAGCAATCATAGATATCAATATACTGGATAGATCTGCAGTGGATGCCGTGCAGACGCTTATCGACAAATGAAACCCCGCAAAGACTTCACATCTTTGAGAGTGCATAGCCCATCACATCCACAGAGAAGTCTGCAATATCATCGAACCAGTCATTAGTCGTGTATACAATCACAGTAGCCGTAGCAACTGTGAAGCCTTCTGCTCATAGTGCATCTGCATACCTGCATCCTCTTTAGCGAAGCAGAGAGGAGGAGTTATCCGAAACACATTCCCGTAGAATCCGCCTTTCCCGATCAATACTCCAATATCTGTCGGCATCGGGAGTCTGATAAGGAGGTTGAAATACATTTGTTTAGGAGGCCAAACAGCAGAACAAAAGAGAGGAACACAGACCTTTCGTTTGTTCCGTCACATGCAGAATCTCGGCCTTGGCAGGTGTTTTCAAGTTGCGATCAGTGACGAGCTCAAGCCCGAGCATCAGCCCCCTGCCCCTTACATCCCCAACAACTAAACGATAGAAAACAAAGCAATAAGGCAAGATCAAATATCGCACAGGATTAGACAGTATCCACATCAAGTTGCATGTATAGGAGATGGTCTTCCCAATGAAAGTATAAAATTTTATCGGTTTTCTAAAATGTTCTGGTTAAAAAAAGAGAGAGAGAATAAAAAACCGAAGATGGAAGTTGGATCCATTCTCTAAAACCGAACAGAGTTGCAGAGCCATAACTTCCCATGTTAAGCAACCAAACGTAGGTATACTATCACCAAGAGAGTTTCTTACGTACATATTTGTCCTTGAGAGAAAGGAGCCTCTCCTTGAAGTGGGATCCCACTGCACGAGCGTTCTCCTGAAGCCTTTCCTTCTCTGTCACTTTCAGAACAGCAAGCCCTGCAGCTGTGCAGACTGGATTGCCACCGAAGGTGTTGAAATAGGAGCGGCGGGTGAGGACATCTGCAATCTCAGGAGTTGTCACCACTGCCCCGAGCGGGATCCCACTTCCAATTCCCTGCGTACATTTAATGCCGAGAAACAATCTAATTGTGAGTGGAGGATCTCAATGTCGGCAAGATCAGTCTGTCTGGAGAATGAGATGGCTTTTGACAGGAAACGCTTCCTTAAGGACGACATCTGACGAGTGGAAGGAACAAAACAAGCAGAATGATCTACCTTTGCCATAGTTACTATGTCAGGGATAACCCCGTGGGCATCAAAACCCCAAAAATGGCTCCCGATTCGTGTGAATCCTGCTTGAACCTCATCAGCAATACAAAGGCCTCCTGCTTTCTTAATAATGCTGTATACAGCAGGCAAATAGCCTGGGGCAAGCTCTATAATTCCTCCAACACCCTACAGTTTGAGAACAATACTGTCTGTACTTTGTTGTGTTCCAAGAGAAAATAGTAGAGTGGCATTTTTATTATCTATTTCACCCGTATAGCTTCGTAGATAAAACCAGCCACCTGTCCTGAAGTGCCGAAGTCAATGAGATCTTGCACATCCTTTGCATACTTCTCTCCATTGGATCCGAAGACTCCCCGGTAAGGATCTGGGTTCGCAGCATGATGGACTCCACTCTGAGGGCACAGGTGAAAGGGAAACGAAGAAACTACTTCATTCAAATGTATGAAAACACTAGGGTAACAAACTCCAGGGAAACAGAGATATTGATCGTTGGATTCCATTTGGTTCTTTTGCAGCCGCCTAATTTTATTGTTCACTTTTCTTATCTGATTCCATAGTTCGTGAGATGCTATCATGTTAAATGCATCAAGTGATGACAAACCGGAGAGAGTATTCATCGTGAAAATAGTGGTTCACTCGGAAAGTTACAAGATATGCCGTGGACATGGAGTACGTAAATAATGAACAAATTGCTCAATGCACTGCACCTCGCAGCAGAAAGCAGCCTAGAAAACCTCTAAGAAGAGCCATGATAAAAGAAAGCACCATGGAATTAATGGTCCCATTAAAGCAGAGAGGTCAAAATCTCCACCTAACAGCTGCACAAAGAAATCTCGACTTTTTTGTTTTATGACCAGAGGATGTATCAGGGGCCACACACGCTCTTGCAGATTCATGGCAGAAGATAAAGGCACAGAAGCAAAAGAAAGAATTTGGGATTTCCTAATGTTCCATCGCAATGCTTAGGAAAATGAAAGGTTCACGAAAAGATAAACATGAGATAAGATTCAAGGGTGCGCAGAATACTCGTTTACCTGTACATCGTTAAATTTCCAATTGCACTGGGCTGTAGCTCCCATGGTCCCCGCAGCATTCCCGTGGTATGCGTTGCGAAGGGATATGATGTCCTGGCTATCATCATAGCCAGCTCGTTCGCTTCTGTCCCTGAGTTCGTGAAGAAGACCACCTATATGAAATTTCAACAGAAGTTAGTGATTGCATGGTTCAGATAGAGCACAGTGGAGTGCTGGAGGCGGTTCATCTGTTCCGCTATTGCTGAGACCACATCGGGGTGACAGTGACCACAGCATACCGTGGCTATCCCACCAAAGGCGTCTAGGTACCTCCATCCGTTCCTTCCTCATCAAACAGGTATTGCTTCTTTCCCGCCGCGATGTTGATCTGTAAAGGGAGACGCATATCATCCATCCCAGTGACCGAAGAATCACGATCCAAACACAACCATTCGGAGAATTAGAGAAACTCTGCCCAAAACGAGGAACCGCGACGAGAGAAACGCCTTGATTATTAAAAAGGAAAACCTGAAAGTGCTTCCAATAGTATTATTGGCACCATGAAAGAACAGTACCGTCCATTCGTAGTATATATTTTGAACAAGGAAAGGACTTGAACGGAGCTTAAGACTGAAAACATACTGCTGAGAGAACATCTATACAGATTCTACACTCGGAATCATTGGCAAGAATTTCAAGGCGCTTGGACCAAACGGCTGGTTATCGATTCACAGCAGGACTTCTGATTAAAGAAAATGCAGTCATTCATTGTCGACGAAGCAATCGGGGAGATTAAGATGAGAGAACTCACGGGTTTCTTGTAGAAGTGGAACATGGAGGGGCTGAGGAACTCCCTCCTCTTGGCCAGGATCTCCGCGGCCGGAGGGCCAGAGTAGGGCCGGGGGCGAGTAATCGAACGCCGGGATCCTCCTTTCCTGGGTGGGAACAGAATTATGGGACCGACAGGCTTTGGGAATTTCAAAGCAAGATTCCGAAAATCCACGACCCCCCTTCCCCAATCAGTATAGACCGATGGCACAGGAAGAGAGAGCTTTAGAAGCGAGAAATTAGGGAATACGTTCAATCAAGGAAAGATCCATTCATTCAGTTCAAGCATGACCCCATACACCATGGCGCTGGCACGCATGTCACAAGAACAACAGCATGTTTGGTAGGATCTCTGCATTCAGTATCAATTTTACTCATGCTTACCCAAAGCTCTAAATCAATGTTATACATTCCCAAACAACTCAATGGACTCGCCAGACACAGTGGTCTCCATGTGTTAGTCGCCGGGAAGAATTCTCAAATGATCGTATCTTCTGATAACGCCGTGATGATGCCAGAGGTATTGTTCGCAAAACTAGAATATCTTAAATAAGGTTATATCAATCAATCGAATACTTTATATATTCTCTATATATTTTTAGATATTATTTTCTTTTATATTATCTGTTTAATATTTGCTATTTAATTTATAAATATTTTTTGTTGAACCTACGAGTTATCTTATGTTATTCATTGAGCTTTTTTTCTAATAGACTCCGTGGTTTTGATTTGCCACTGACCGCATTCATATTTATCGATATCTCAACTCCCATTCTTTAATTTTCATTTTATTTTTTTCAGTGGAAACGGCAGCAAAACTGCTGTAAGCAGCAATAATGACGGCAACTATCTCATGGCAAGTATCCAATTAACCATTATTAAATGAGGACCAGCTCATTATGAAGTTAATAATATGCAGTAAATTATATTAAAAATTTAAAATTATCGAGAGTCGGTATTTTAGGATTAAAGACAGGCTTCTGATTTTTATAATGCATCGTCCGATTTATTAGTCGATTGTTACAGTATCGAATATTATTTATATTTAAAAAATGGGCCTAAAAGCTTATATATATATATATACATACATATGTATGGTTTGGCAAATTTGGCATGCACACCGCCAAACGCCTCCCATCTCATTTAGACGTTTAGTAACTTGACAATGAATGATAAATTCTGGTTTTAAAATATGATGATACTGTGTGGTGAACCATCGACAGGGACTTGCCATGTATGTATATGTATATGTATATGTATGTATGTATAATCATGTTGCATGCATGGGCACTTCCATCTTATCTCAAAATCCTAGAAGAAGCCAAAGGTGATAAAAGACCCGAATTGTATAAATGGAGAAATTCATATTCGCTTGTTTATAATATTGTAAATGGAGAAAATTTATATTGCAGATCGTTTATCGATCAATAATGGGATCGAGCCAGCTTCAAAGACCATTGGACTTCTCAATCTCCAACCGATAATTAATAATAATAACAATAACATCCCATGATCCATAGCATCTCTCCTGTGGATAAGTACATGGCTCAAAATCTCCAGGGAAAGACGACGAGGCCGAGTACCCAAAATGTTGTAATTCCAATCTCCAGAGAGTCCTTCACAAGCTACTGGACTGGACCATTCGACTCTCATATTTGCTATATCGGGCTTTCAATATAAGTATATATATATAGATAGATAGATAGATGATGGAAGTCGAAATCATCTGTGATACCACATGGGAAAGAGGCTGGTTTTGCACGCAGTGACCAGCCAATTCTAGGTTAATTGCGCCGAGATAGACGTGCTAATAATGAAGATTAAATTAATTGTCTCGTCGATGCATCGGAGGAAATTCGTGTCTCGTCACTGAGTGGGATCTGAAAATATCTCTAATGAAAAAAAATGATAAATAAGGATCAAACAGTAAAATCATTATTATAACTTAAAATAGTGAGTAATTATATATTTTATTTTATTACGGTCAAATTATCAATTATAATATAGTAAAATAAATTGGCTGTAAGTTTAAATTAGACTTTCCAATTTTATCCGATTTATGTTTACAAGAAATTACATTAAGTTCTTTAATCGTACTCCAATGATCAGCATCCATAATCGGCTCTATTAAGAGAATATGTGTCGAGCGTAACGCACGTTAATGACTTGCATTCTTCAACAGACTCCATTGGTTGGGGGCATTTTCTTTTTACTTTTTCTGGACACGTTGACATTCCTGGCTCTGCAGCGGCGACAGGCCTTTGACCTTTCGTGGTCCGTTGACAATTCCCATGTGTGAATAGAACATTTGGTTTTTTATTAAGAAAAGAGGGAGAACACCCAGAACTGTATATCTCAGTCTAGAAGGGGAGAGGACTGATCGCAATTGCTTGTTCGCCTAACAAAATTAGCTTCTGAGCCATAATGTCGAGATGGATTGACTTATCTACTTGATCATATGTCAAACATTTTATTTCCACGTTCATAGGTACGCTGGCGTGCGTAGTCGTGTGGGAGCGAGATTTAAGCTTTAGAAGATCCAAAGAAGAGGGATTTTTGTATCTGTTGAATTAATGTCGTCGCCATTAAAAACTCGGGTCGAAGAGGGCTTCACGTTATCCAAATCGATGGAAGAGATTTTTGTGCTTAACTTTAACCAAAAAAAAAAAAAAACACCCCAAGCGGAAAGAAAGGGGATAGGAAAACTCTCTATCAGCAAGAAATAGGGGGGAAAATATAATTTTCACTATACATATAATTCGATATCCAAAATCTCTTATTGATTCAGATTCGACATAAAGATTTTTAAACGTAATATTGCTACATGATTAAAGTTGGATACATCAAGGGGAAGAAGAGAAATCAAGGACACGAATTTATCATAAATTAAAAAATATTTTGGAACATATAAATATTAATAAAATTTTGACTAATCTAGAATTTAAATGGTCTTATTCATAGGTTCCATGTATCTAATAAATAATTTTTTTTGTGGTGTACTATATGTATTTATAAGTCTAATGAGCTTAATAATTCAGAATTTAGGATCGAGTATAATTAACTCGTTTAAGAGTAAAAAATTACTTTTAAAATTATAACTTTTTTTATATTTATAAAGCTTGAATGTCGAAAAAATTATTAAAAGAAATGATATATCGAATTATTTTAACCGTCATGAACTAAGTATACATGATTCTATTACTATATTCAATGAATGTAGATTGACTAACGGGATCATAGCTCTAATCTAGTGGAATTCTCACAGACCGTTGAAAAACACACTAACCAGCCTTCCAACCAACCCCATGGTGATCAGAACAACCGTGACCAGAGAGGAGGCTTGGCCAGCTGGGTACGACTTCGATTGTGTGCAGGGCCCACCAGGCATGCATCGGCAACAGCTCGGGGCTCACAGACACATGCTGAAGCCAATTACTCGAGCCTCTCCGAGGCCGTGGCTGATACTGTAAACCTGTGACTCGGCTCCTAATAACAGTTCATTCGCATGTTCGCGAATGTCCGGTCTGCTACACGGAACGTGCGTATACTCTCGGTTGTGAAGAAAACCCTAGCTCGATAATTTTGCAGGGATGTATAGCCAGACATATGGAACAAACTTATGGAACGTGTAAGAGGATTACAGAATGGAATCTCCCAGGAAGTTTGTAGAAATCTGTACGTTGTCTGGTTAATGTATGTATCAGGATTTGGTTGCTGGCTTGCTGCCCTAAGAGATTATGTTATCTTCCCATTCCCCAGTTCCCACGCAGGGTGGTCGAGTCTGACAGGTCATATGACATTAGATATACGAGCAATATTACAGCTAAACACCACCCTATTAAGGAGGACAGCTCTAACTGAACTTTATTCATCCTTTTTAGTTGCTTTTTTAAGAAAAAAATGGAATTCTTATTGTATTTTTTTTTCCATTTGTTTATCACAGCATTTGACCTAACTAGACGATTGCAGCACCGGGAAACCTCTATAAATACTGCGAGACTCCGAGGGCAAAAACCACTCAAAAACAAGTCTCAACAGCAGCCAATGCTTCTTCTCTTTGTCGGATAACACCTCCCAGCCAATTAAACCATACAGGTTAGAGTCAGTGTTCTCAATGGCTTCCCCCATTGCTGCGGCATCGAGCCTCGCCATGTCTCGCTTCTTGCTCATTATGCTTTTCCTCGTGGGAAGCTCTGTCTCCTCCACCCAGTTCTCGTATAACTTCTATGAGAACTCGTGCCCAGAGGCCCTGTCGATCGTGAAGTCCACCGTCAATTCCGCGGTGAAGAACGAGTCCCGCATGGGAGCCTCTCTTCTCCGTCTTCACTTCCACGACTGCTTTGTCAATGCAAGTGGCATCACTTTGCCCAATGAAAACGTGCATGTACGTGTGCATGTGATAAGATGACATAGAGGATGATTGTAACGTTACATCTTTAACGCGTGACAGGGTTGCGACGCATCGATTCTGCTGGACGACACCGCAGACTTCACCGGGGAGAAGACGGCCGGTCCAAACGCCAACTCTATCAGAGGATTCGACGTGATCGACACGATCAAATCGCAGTTGGAGAGCGCTTGCCCCGGGGTCGTCTCCTGTGCTGATATCTTGGCGATTGCCGCTAGAGACTCCGTCGTTGCTGTACGTACTGCATTACAATTTTCATGCAAAGATCAATCACGTGCATCCATTAGCCTACTAGCTAATTAAAATACTCCTTTTTCTTCCCGTACTTCGTTCAGCTGGGTGGACCGAGTTGGAGCGTCCTGATGGGAAGAAGAGACTCGACCTCCGCAAACCTAACCGGAGCTAATAACGATCTCCCAAACCCGACTTCGAACCTCAGTGCCCTCATCACTACATTCTCGAACAAGGGATTCACAGCCAAAGAGATGGTGGCTCTTTCAGGTGTTTATGCTCGTTGTGTTTGGTCATTAAATTGGCTATATGGATCATTCGACCCCGTTAACTCGAAATGAGAATGTTTTTTATTTTTTTTATCTAACCTAAACTTTTCCAAAAACTTTTCAGGAGCTCACACAATTGGCCAGGCTCGGTGCGTGGCCTTCAGGGACCGTCTCTACAACGACAACGACATAGACTCAACTCTCGCGGCATCGCTGGCCTCTAGCTGCCCGAGCTCAGGAGGAGACGACAGCCTGTCACCACTCGACGCTGCCACCCCAACAACGTTCGACAACGTCTACTTCAAGAACCTGCAGGCGCAGAAGGGGCTGCTCCACTCTGACCAGCAGCTCTACAGCGGCGGCTCGACCAACTCTCAGGTCACACTCTATGCGGTCAGCTCCGCCTACTTCAGGGCTGAATTTGCCATCGCCATGGTCAAGATGGGCAACCTCAGCCCCCTCACCGGAAGCAGCGGCCAGATCAGGACCAACTGCAGAGCAGTCAACTGACTTGGATTTTCCAATATTAAAACAAACGTGCTGGTAATAAAGAACAAGTGATGTTTTTTTTTTCTCCCTAAAAATCTGTCATATGTCAAGAAATCTTCTTCATGGAGAGGTTACGTGTTGTTCTTTTATGTCCGAAGCTTGGAATTTGAAATGAATTCCTATCTGGGTGTATGCAAGTTAGTTAAAGCTTACTGGCAATGGTGCCAGGATAATAATACAATCTCACATTAAAATTATGAAATCTGAATTTGAGTTGCACTCAGAAATTTCTTGATTTTTTCCATCTTTTTCCACGTGTCATTCGGCTCAGCTTTTTTTTTAATTAAAAAAAAATAGATTATCCTATATATTTTAGGAATCATCTGATCTGAACGGTGAAGTCTAACATTCTCGAAAGCAAAAAAGTACTATAACATAATTACGAAGAAATCAAGTAAGGAAGTAAAGAAGCTAATGTGCTCTAGTCATAGTAGGATCCAAAAAACTTGATTAGGGGGTGAAACCTATAAGAAAAGTATTAATGAATAATTTAATAAAATAAAAAGAAAATTTTAATAAAAAATTGTGAAAAATAAGTAAAATTTACATAACATTTGGAGAGTTATCTCGAATTTATGGGGATGCTTACCTCGCGCCCCCTTAAACCACCTCTTGATGGATCGGATGATTTAGTATGAATTATAAACAGATTGATTTGAACTCATGATGCTAAGTGGCCTAGCTATATCTTCTGCACGCATTAAAAATATATGGTGAGGTGTCCTCGACAGGGCCAAAGGATAAGTCGGTCACTGTTGCAAGGGTAATATGGTCATTTAACTAAATTGTGGTGATTAATGGAATTCATAAGAGTACGAGGGCCTATATGTAAGTATTTAGAATTGTGAGGATGAATGCAGGCAAATTTGGTAAAATAAAAGGCTTGGGTTGGCAAACATTTTATCGGCCGGCGGCGGCAGCTATTTCCAAATCCGAGGGGTAAAAAGCCGGTGCGACTGAGGGCTTACCGAGCTGAGTGATGATGGTGGAGGAAGTTTTTTCACGGAAAGACTCAGCGAAGGGAGGAAGAATTTGGAAGCTCCACCGTCTGCATATGCCCGTGTGAAACCTTACATCAATCAGAAGAAGAAGAAGACTGAGAGGAACTTCATGTGATGAGGAGAAACTTGTTGGTTAACTATAACGAGGAATGGAGAGGGTGCTTATCAAATGTTCGACAATTTTCCCAAGTAAGCCAGACCCCAAAGAACCCATCATCGGCATCACCGAAGCTTTTCTCGTCGAAGAGCACTGCATGGAACTCATTTCTCAAGAGAAAATTGTTTTTTTTTTTTTAATGTTCCCGCCACAATCTTTGCATGAAATGGGCCGTCTTTTTTTTTTCCCCCAGACTGACAGATTCTCTTTCGATTTATTCTGCAGTTTTCTCTGTGGTGATGCAAATCAAGTAGTTGAAATTAAAAGCCAACTCCGGCAGTTCGCATGGGTAATAATGTATGGGAACGCTCCGGTTCGTGGTGTGTTGCCGGTCTGAGCAATCGTGGGAGAACAAGCTATTCTGGCGCCACGGAGAAGACTTCAAGGTTGTAACTTAAATCTTTGGGACATCCCTTTTCTGTCCCACCACTTCCTTTTCCGAATTTTACCATCATCCCAGAATTTTCTTCTAGATTATGGCAGATTGAATTTGCGGAATGCGAGCTACCCTCCGTAGAATTCTTCAGAGATTGGGTTCTCCACCCAGCTGGACCACCTCACCAGCCAGGTTGGTAACAGTAAAATGGATTTGGGTGTCTTGAAAATTAACCAAATTTATCGGGCAATTCCATTTTCCTTTATCAACTGGAACACTCATTGCTGACATATGTTACGAATTTGGGTGCTCTTGCTTGACATCTGATTTGCTTGGTTGCACAATGTCGTGGAATGATGGGCATCTAATGATTACTGATTGTGGCATAAAAGATGAACGGTTAAGGATATATTTTTTTATATGCTTATTTTATGATCTCAATGTGGCCGCAGGATGGGGTGTTCTGTTATTCTGCGCTGATTGCAGGGCAGATAAATACGTTAGCAATGGAGTTCTACGTGTACATGGCATCTGATGGCCGAGTCAGTTACTGTTCGGTTTGGAAGCTCTAAAAACAAACTGCGCTTGTTCAAGTATTTGCTGTAAGCATACACACAAATCTGATGAAAACATAATGCTGCATGGTTGCTAGCAGAGCTCTGTAGCTTTTCTTGGTCGTCACTGAAAATTGTATCCCTCTACTTACCTTTTACTGCCTTCTCGACAACAGTTGGTTTAATCTGGAGTAATGAATATTGTACACAAAGTTTGTGGGTGCTTGACGCTTTTATCAAGCGTGTTATGGATATATTTGCAGCATGGCAGGACTTACTATGACCTAGGCGAACTATCAGGCAACTGCAGTACATGAAGTCACCATATTGGGTTTCAGGGAATCCTCGATTTTAGAAGATTTAGACACAGTACTGCTGGTAAGAGATGACAAAAATTAAAAGCCATCTACATAGTTCATTTTTTCCTACATCACCATTTGTCGATGGAGATCATTAAAAAAATATTTTTGCCTTATCAATTATTCAACTATATGTTCATTGATCCCCGAAGGCTCCTCAGTTTCATTTCTGATATGTAACATAATCTTACTTGATCTGATGACGAGTTGGCTTTTTCATTGACTTGCAAAAGGGTTTTTGAGGATATTTTTCGGTTGGGTGTGTTGTGTTTAGGTCTAGTAGAGATTAACTGAAGGGTATTGACAAGTTTAATTATAATAAATTAAAACTTATTATTGAATTATCTTTAAATTAATAAAAAAATTATTTAATTTACTGTCAAGATTTATTCTACTACTGGCTGGAAAACCAAAAGTTAATAATTAGGATGGCATCAAATGTAAATTGGTCAGTTCGACAATGAAAAATTAATTTACTCATTAAACGAGAAGCAATTCCTTGTATTATTTATTCAGCAAAAAAATTTCTTGTTTTATTTATTTATTTATTTGGGTGAATTTCTGTAAAATGCTATACATAAATATATATGCAGGATAGTTTATTTATGACCATCAACTTTGCCACCCTTTGAATACAAGAAAAATGGTGGTTCACCGAGACCAAAATTTACAACTGGAAGCTAATGAATTTACCACACAGGAAACTCCAGATCTTATGACTTACCTGATCTTCAGATGATTGACACTGAAGGCACGCGTACTGAAAATCCTGTCTAAACCAACCATATTTCCATCAGCACAGGCTTAAGATCACCAGCCATGGCATCCATGAGGGCCCTTCCTGTTCCTCCTGCCAATCCCAAAGCATGAACCCGGCCCAAGTGCTGCAATGTGCTTCTCCTCTCCATCATTGACTGAGTCGATCCAGTTGAATGACCCTTGGCTAGAGAACTCACTCCTCCCACGGCAGTAGTCCACTGGCTTGATGTGCACGAATCCTGACAAGCTTGAAGAAGACGATCTGACTGCGGGCAATGATCTACTCACGCAGCCTATCTTCCTCAAGAGCCGGTGCAGGAAGCTAGATCTCCTGGCTTTTATGGGCGGCTGTTTTCCAATATCTTTAGACCTCCTGAAGGAAGACGGAGGAGGAGCGAGAGGAGGGAGGCTGGGTAAGTTGTCGCTGAAGAATGTGTGCTTGGGAGTACCAGGCTCAGACTCCCAGATGAAGGGAACTGCCCCACCAACTCCTCCATAGTAAACCCTGCAGGAAGAGTTACTAATGGAGCTCTCCTTCGAGAGTAGCCTGGAGAAGAAGCTGTTGCTGTCATCTTCTTGGTTGATCAGCTGGAGGGGCTTTGTGGGGAGACTCAGACTAGGATCATTAGGAGGACTTCTTGCGATGGGCATTGTCTCTGAATCTTGATGGCCGTGGAGGTGGGGTGGGATGCTATGGGTTTGTGTTGAGCTATGTTGGAAAGCTATATGATGGAGATGTTGATAGAGAGTAGTTGGGTCTGTCGATGGATATAGCTAGAGAGGTCAATACGAGGAAATGAAGAGAGGAGAAAGAGAGGAGGAGACAGGGGTTTCTGCTTGGTGGTTGGTGTTGGGAGATTGAGACATTGTGGTGGTTAGCTCAAAACTCTTTGTTTTCCGTTTTGACATTACATCCTACATGAGATTCAGAAATCCTGATTCGGAACTCGTCCGCACGATGTATGTCTCCCTTTATCTCTTCCCCCTTCCTCCTAATCTCCTTTAAAGCATACATACCATACCCTTTTATAGTGCAAGTACAAAGCTGGTAACTATTGTACAAATTACATCTGTTGAACTCAGTTTATAGACCGGTCCGGGAACAATCCACATCAATCTTGTCTTCCCACGAGGATTAGTTGTACTGTGAACCTAGGCTGGCTTTTATCAGAAGTTCATTAACATCAACATGTGGACGAGACAAAACTAGGAGGAGTCATCCACGCATCACCGGTTGTCTGAAAGGCTTACGATTGGCTGGCTAGGCTGATTTATTATTTATCATGCTTCCCCTCTTGTGATCTTTCTTAATATCCTCTGGGCAATGGGCATTGGCACGATTGTTTTGACTTTAGGATTGGCTGCATATATAATATATTTAAGGTGAAGGTTGCCCTGCCAGTTGCTCTCTTCTTTAAGCATTTCTGACGTTTTCCTTCATTCAAATCATATTTATACAGAAACACATGCATACATATATACACATATATTATACACTCAATAGTACAATTATGACTCATTCACGTCTAAATAGTAACAAGGATAATGATAATAATAATAATAATAGTTATATCGTGAAGGGAGCTTCATTCAGTTTTTCTATTATGATAAAGTTGTGATTGTATGATTTTGGATTCAAATATCACTGGTGAAACCCTAAATCCATTAATTCCCTTTTGCCGTCACGCTTGGCGGTGATCCCCTGCGATTAACCGCGCAAGGAGAAGATCTTGGTATCGATTGAAAAAAAAAGGAGACAAGGGAGGTCTTGGCTGTATCGGTAAGGCAAGCCGACTCCGACCTACGACCCGCACATTTTGCGTCTCAAGGCTACCCACAGGTTGTAATCATTGACAACCGTCTGGACCCGACCCGAGAGCGATGGAGAACTTGTCGCACACTCTGCGTCCCACGTGAAGCGCTCAAGACAGCGGCGTCTCTGATATCCGCAGGCTCCATTGTCGGTGGACACATTCAGCCGTTTGCCCACCGACAATTAATGCATAGAAGAATCACATCGACTGCTTTTTTTTTTTTTTTTTTCCAAAGGGCTTTCATTTATAATTTACTTATAATAATGATTCGGCATCTCTTAAGAGCTTGAATAGGTCCGTTTGAGATATGAATCGATACTGGCCCCGTGACGTGTCCGTCTTCGGTAGTTATCCGCTGACTTTGAAGTGCTTCTCCGCTCGCTATTAAATCAGATTGTTATCGTCATCGACAGCTTTCATTCTCTTTCTGGTTCAAGCGGCTACTTCGGGAGCATATTCAATGAACCAAATGGATCGACTTAGCTCACATTTGCCGTTGTAGTGTTCCATTTGATTTCTCCAAAAAAAAAAAAAACAGAGAGAGAGAGAGACCAATTGGCCCACAGTGGAAAGTACCTGCCGCTGGTCACCTCACCACAACTATCAGCGACTTTTTCCATCGACTGCACGACTCATAACACTCTCCTTTGATCCAGAATATGTTAGGCGGGCATAATTCAGTAGCCTTTGAAGGCTTGTGGTTCCACAGACAACTAGGCGAATAAGGGACAGTGAGTACAGCTTCCAGTTTTCTGCAGTGCAAGGGGAGGGTGTTCTACTCTAGCAAGTTCATAAATCAAACAAGATGTGGCTGAGCAATTCTCAAGGGATCAAGTCATACACTTATCATACTCCGATAGTGGATCAGTCTGTCACAGCCCTTCATTTAGCTTAAATCTCTGTATAAGTTCACCCAATGACTGAGATGGCCTCAAAACATGCCATCAGATCTTGGAGTCACAGCTCAAGTGTTTTCCGCCTTTTGAGCTAAAAAAAGGGCACTTTCTGCTTCATGAAGAACTTGCCCTATGAGCATTCACTACCAGCAAACGCATGCAAGTGCAATTACCATAAAGGTTTACCTGATATATACGGAATTTTTTGATTTGGGACTCCATTGGACTGCTGTATAGAACTGAAGTAACACGGGCGAACGAAACATCCATCTTCCTCATAAGCAAAAGAGGAAGACAACAATGGTTCTTTTTTTCTCCCCACCCCGATATACTAAAGCTGTCCCCAGGAGGCTTCATATCCTTGGCCTCTTTGAGAAAAAAGGGGTTATAACAAAAGTCTCTGCCTCCCTTCATCTTTTAGTCTCACTTAACATTTTCATTTCCAAAGTGACTATACATCTGGGGCAGGAAGAGTTGCTCAGCTTGGGGCATGGCAACAGATTGATTCCTGGCAGGTTCTTCAGAATCCAGCACAACCCAATCCTTGCTGCACAAGAAGGGGAAATTCGGATAGAATGATGATCAATACTCGAAAGGTAACAAGCTTTCAATATGGTATAAGAGTTTGCCCAAAAAATGGTTTTAAACCCCATTAGTCAATGAAGCAGGCAATACACATCAACTCATAGAGATATGGAAAATAACTGCAGTCAAGTAATAGGAATCAGATGCAACATGACAGTAACTCTAGAGAACACCATACCATGGTATGCATGAAATGCTTCCACAAACAAAGTACTCACAGATGTAACTGCACATGTAGGAGTTATTTTGCTATATATCAACCGGATATTCTCAAAAATGGCTACAACAAGAAGGTAGTTGAGTGAACAAAGAGATATTTTTTATTCAATAAGAAGCATAAAAGGGATGTTGGTTTAGCAGTTGACCGATTTTAAAAGTTTAACTTCATTTTAAAAAAAAGTTATGCACTTTATACATCATAAATTAAGGAGCTTCTATGAACCTAAAAACAAATTCCACCACAGGTGCAGTCATACTCCCCAAGAGAAACAAAGGTGTCATTCTACCTAGGTTCCACGAACCTAAAAACAAATTCCACCACAAGTGCAGTCATACCCCCCAAGAGAAATAGAGGTGTCACCAGAGATGCAGTCATATCCCCAAGAGAAAATAAGATGTCATTGCCCATATTACATGGAGCTTAATAAACAATTACAGTTACAGAGATTTCTTTTGGGAGTAACCAATTAGGGAAAGATATATTGACTGCATCAAGGACTAACTCAGGCCATTTATAACTATAGTTCCTGACAATTATTGCTTAATAACTCTTTGAGGGAGTACATGTATGCAAATATAAATGAGCCAAGTCTTCTATGTATACATGAAACAACATATCTTTTTAGACATTTTACTTCACAGCTAAGGAAGATATGCAATAATTGTCTCTTCTCTTGTCTCATGATAAGATAAGATCAGAAGAGATTTATAACCCAGTAAAAATAAGGGAAAGAAAGCAATAAATAAAGAAAGAAAGATTTGTTGATATGGTAATATTATCCAATCAGATAAGCAAGTTAACTTAAAAATGCACTCACTTGGACCAACATTTAGCTGAAGTATGCTCAAATTGATGAGTAGATGTGAGGGGTCTAGCAGCTGTCCCAAAGAATATATCATTTTGTGTAGGTGGTTCCTGATGCTTGAATGGAAGATGCTTCCCATTGTCTGATAATGGAGGAAAAATTGCTTTCTGCAACAAAGGATCTTTATCATTTGACATTGCAGCAGTGTTGAATGTCCCAACATTCAGACCGCTACGGAGGAAATCCTTCTGAGGTGAATAAAAATTAGGGAGAACAGGATCCTCCTTGGTGAAACAAGAAGTCATAGGCACCATTGTTGATGGACGAACAAATTCTTCCTTGGTCGATCTGTGAAGTTCTGAGTTTAAATGCCAAGCTGGACCAGCTATGAAGCCTAAACCTTCCTGACCAAGAGGAGAAGGCCCCCACATCTGCCATATTTTTTCATCATTCATACTTGCGTCTTCCACTGGAGAACTCTGCTTCTCCTGAGACTTTGGTGTAGTAGGACGACAACTAGGATCACTATGCTTGTCATCAACTATCCGCAGTCGTGACAGTGGAGACTCTATTGGTGATGGCCTGCTAATATCAGAAGCAACAGTGGACGCCTTTTGAGTGCGAGATTTCTCCAATCCTACATCCGAGACAAAAGTGGACCCCATATCCAACTGAAAGTTGTCAAGGGATTCAGAAACAGGCCCAAGCAATGATACAGGATCGGGAACATAACATGGATCTTCAAAAAGCTCAGGTTCTTCAAGCATGTTTTCAATCGGTCTTTGTCTGAGATGAGGAAACATGGGTTCAATGACAGGAGAAAACCCTAAACTACTGCTAGGCATTGTATTTTGTAATGAATATACAGAATAGGGAGACGGCAGACCAAAACTAATAGGTCCATCAAATGATTGACTGGACAATGCTTGACCAGGTAATGAGGGGCTCTGAACTTCAGCTGGCATTTTGGTGCTAGGCTTGCTTATCACATTTGGGTCGGACGATGGACAAACAGTTGTTGAACGAGTAAACAATTGCTGCCATGACTTTTTTGGTGCAGGAATTGGTTGCGGTTCCAAAGGAGCCTGCAGCAAAAACCTCACTATTTCAGCCAGTTATTCACAAACCTAATCAAACATTCATATAGTAAATTAAGATTAAAATCGGAAGAAAAATATCAGCATGGACATACCATATAGGAGAGCATTCTTTGTTCAAGAAAATTAATGCAGCATATACAACCATTAAAGAAATGATACTAAAAGAGTGCGATAAAGAAAAGAAAATGGCAATTTTTTTTTACTCACACATTTTCAGTCACTTATGTCCACTTCTTCATTTTAGTAGTTTCTACACACACTTACACTGCTATATAAAGGGTAACTTGCTTGACATATCAACAGGACAACCAATGCTTTTGAAAACTATGGCCAAAATTTGAATTTTCATTTTAATGAAGAAGTACATCAACATGCAAAATAAATAAATAAATAACTTCATTATAGTAGAATATCATGATTTAGATGATAATTTATCACATTACAGCAGTACTTTCTCAGATTTTCTCCACAGAAAATAAAATTTTAAAGCTTTCTTGTCAAACCAGCTCCCATCATACAGTTAATTTATAAATATGTACAAAAAGTATTATCGCAAGAATGTCTCCCTCTGACCCCCTTTTTCTTCATAGAAAATAAAGACAAGACTGTGAGCTCCTTCAGATGAGCTTTCACTACAATGTTCAGTGCTTCATTCAAATGGCACTTTTACATTCATATATAACAAGAAGCATGAAATCCTTCATGGACCCACATATTATCAATTAATTTGCCCATTAAACACTCATAGAAGCCACTACCAAATAATTACATTCTCTAACTATTTCCACAATCTCTTAAACAAATAGTGACCAAAATGTTCCAATCAATATGATTGATTTGAAGAAAAGCTTATGGTCTACCTAAAAGAAAAGGCTAGGCTATTATACCATTGCACAGTTCTCCATATCCAAAATGAAACTGCTATGGCATTCTATTCCTTTTTCCCCACTCACAAAACTACCTTTCAAATCATTACATGCAATGAATTCATTTGAGCAGTTTAGTTGTAATAATCTCTATTTGTTGTACCAGGATATAGTCCTGCTGTTGGCAATGTTCTACCGTTTGACTTAAATAATTCATTAACCACAGCATAAGGATTCGAAGTTCACTTTGAAATATGAGAACCCCAAATTCTTTATGATATATTATCATAAAAACATTAGTTATTTACAAGTTTGTTCAAATCAGATTAGAATCAATTCCAATGTTTCATGAATATTTTGCTTCCACCTAAATCGATAGCGCTGTGGATATCTAGAAATATAGTAGACACAGTGCATCTTCTAAATAAAGAGATTGTGGTTTTTCACTTGGTTCAAAGATAGACCAAAATTATAATAGCAATACAACATGCACAAGCAACTATTCTCTCTCTCCCATATCTAGTAAGGACATGCAATGACTACAGGCCAAGCTACAGTAACAATAAAGAGATAACTAATAGAGCAAATAATCGCCTTACCCCATTTGTTGCTGATTTTCCAGCTACAGGCACAGGTGGACAGAGGTCCCTCTTAGGTGCAGAAACAGGAGCATGATTTACATCATGGTCAGACTTGCTTTCTCTAGAAATACCGGTAGAAGTGTTGGCTGTTCTTCCAAAGAAATTTGTTCCACTTAACGCCTTGGAAGAAGAGATCAAGGTACCCCTCATACGATCCAGGTATCTAGCCCCTGCACTGCCCCTATTAACACTGTTACTTGAGACACTCTTTGAACCGCGCATTACACCAATATTCTGACCCTTCATGCTGTCTACTACTGATTTCTGATACTCCCGACTATCAGCTTCACTCTTCTTTTCATAGTCATGCTTCCGATCAGCTTCCTTACTGACTCTTCTATCCAGCTCCTCAGCATCAGAATTGCTCTTACTAGATCCCCTGTCTCTGTCTTTTCTTCTTTCATGCCGTCTCTTTTCAGCCTCTTTCTTACCATGGTTGTCCTTCACAGGTGATACTGCCTTTTCACTATCCTTCTCAGCCCCTGTCTTCTCATCCCTAAGTTTCCTACGCTCCTCAACCAGCCTAGCAACCTCCTCCCGCTGCTTTCTTTCTTCCTCCTCTAGATGCTCTCTCTCAAGCCTTGCCTGCCTCTTCTCCTCAGCTTTTCTGCGCGCCTTCTCACTTCTAGTCTCTTGCATGTTTCCCCCATTCTCGCCCCTTTTAGTCAACATTCCCCTGTGCTCAGCATTGAATGCAGCATCTTCTCTTAATGAGCTACTACAAAATATCTTTCCCCACAGCCATCTAACACTCAAGAAAAAAGAAGTAAGCAGCTTGCATAAAAAAGAAACAATGCCCAAGTAGGATTTCTCAGATAAGCAACTTTCATCTCCTCCAAAAAGGCCATTTCCATTCTTCCGCCAATTAATGGGCTGTGATGCAAAAGACCCAGCAGCCCAATTACTACTGTTACGCCAATTCTGACTGCATATCCATCCATTGTCGGACCACGCCCTCCCATTCAATAGCTTCTCGCCCTTTCCAACCAAATCCTTAAATATCCCAGAGCTAGACATCCTCATCCCAGGTTGCACTGGCAACTCCAACACTGGTCTCTTTGAAATATGTCCACAGTATGAGCACATAAACTTACCACCACCTGGGTTTTGATCCCTGTATGGAGTCAAACAGTTGCGGCACTTCCGAGTAGCTGTCTTCCGAAGCTTCTGCAATTCAATGGCTTCATTCCTCTTCTGCTCTTGAAGCCAGGCATTTCTACGGGCCCGCCAGGCAGACAACTTAGGCATCAAAATCTCATACCAGAAGAGGGTAACCAATAGGACAAACACACATGCCAGCCTTGGTGAAGTAATCTCAAAACGAAAAGCAGGCGGAAACAACTGAGAAAGAGCCCATAGACCTATTAAAGGAAACACTAACCAAGGTAGCATAGTCGCAACCCGGCGAGACCACTTCTGAATAACACAAAGTATACACATTATCCGCTAAGCCACGCCTATCTTCCCCCGTGATAGATGCCCAGCGAAATCACAAACCCAAAAACTACCAATTCCCCAAAGCAGCTTCCGCTTTATATCAAAAGGCAGGAAAAGAAAACCCTAGCCCTAACCAATTGACTCGACAGTACATGCTCCACACAACCCTAAGATGGCTCAGTAACTCGTTTCCTCAAGAACGATGGCACTGAAACCTATTAAACCATCATAGCCAAGCTCGTACAAGGATCAACCTAGGATTTTCTGGGGAAATGAAACAGAGATTACGCAGCTGCGATGAAATAAATGCCTCGACAGAACGAGCTGAGGGCTCCGGGAGTTGCAGATTGAGGCCCCTTTACCGCTCAATTGGTTCCAAAATGATGACGCAGAGCATCGGGTCGGAGTATTCCGGTCGTCGGCGGCCAGCCAATTTGGGTCCGTCTGATCGTTCTTGCTGACGAAGAAAGAACCCCTTCTCTGAGAGAGAGAGACGCAAAGATAAGAAAAGATGTAGAACGATATATAGGAGAAGCTGGTAATATCGGCTTTATCCCGGAGTCTCGAACCGGAGTCAACAGCCTCCCTGAACCGGTCGGATTAACTCGAATCGCTGAACCGGAAGTATGACCCGACTTTATCCCATTGAATTTTCCATGAATAATGCTTTCCACCGCAAGTTTCGAATATTTTATTGGAACGTGTGCTATTTTTTTTCCTCGTGATTTCGGTAATTCGTAAGTATAACTTATTCCAGTAATTATTAAGTAATTGATATTATAATAATTTTTATAATTTTATTTTAATTTTGATATGAATGTACCTATAATTTAGTAAATTATATTTATTTTTTAGACATTTCAATATTTTTTTTATTAAATTTAGTTCGAATTAGATTGAATCACTAAAAGAGTAAAGTTTTTTAAATATAATTTTTTTATTCACATAACTTAAATTTAAAATATATTTAAAATAAAAAATATTTAATTATTTCAACTCATTTATATTGACACCTTACCAATAATAATTAGAAAATTGTAAATTAAAAGCAATTGTGGGCGAAAAAAGCATAACTGGGATAAGGTTGATCGAGGCTTTAGGTTTGGGATAAGAATGTGTTAAATGTGTCTGACTTGGCAATTTGTTATCGAATCTTGTAGGCTATGTCCCATACTCAAGTAACAACTTTATTCCTTGTTCCCCTGTGGAGTGAAAGTATAGATGGGCAGAAGGAAAAAGGATATCGTGCAACGATTATATATATATTTTAACAGAATAATAATTAACAGTTTAAATAAATATTTGATTGTATTAGATTTTTTATTACAAATTTGTTCGATTAACACACATCTCATATTCTCTTGAAGAGCCATTCGACATGTATGTTCAATATTCACAATGTTATTTCACATGGAGCGTATTAGACGGGCTATGTTCTATGAACAATAGTGGCCAAATCGAGGCAAATATGCTTCGAGGGGCAAATTGACACAGAATAGATAGTTTAGTGACTAAAGTAGAATTGCACCGAGAAGACTCGCTCTGTTTGGCTCGGCCGAGCTTCCGACTACACTAAACCGGCCCACGCTCGGCGGCTTCCTTGCACCGAATCGTCCCACGGTTGGACCTTCATCGCCTTGTACATCTGCGGGCAGCTCAGCTGTTCCCTTCTCCCGGAAGATTTTCGTCCGCCATAGAAATCGAGCAGAGCAGTCACCTCGTCAGTGATCAAGCATGCGGAGAAAGAGGGGGATCTCCGGCCGTGGAATCCTTAGGATTCCGTCGGGGCTGCTTTCGCTGCTGCTGCTTCCTTCGATCTGCAATGCTTACCGCCCCGGCGACATTGTTCCGATGAGCCGGAGGGGCCAGTACCACTCGGTGACCACTTGGAACCTCTCCTCTCACCCCTATGTGTCGTCCTACAGTTTTCTTTAGTTGTGATTCTGATTTTCGATTTGCTTGTTTCATGCTCCAGTCCAGGACCGTTTGGCAAGACTTGATCGGTCGCCATTGCCCGATCTTCGCGGTCAATCGTGAGGTAACCTTTTTTCCCCACTCGAATCGCTAAGCTCGGAATTTTCCTGCTCTGATTTTTTCTAGAATGATAATTGGCAGTCTTCTCCCTAGGTTCTGATCCCTATACCAAAACCAACGGGCTTCACCGGCGCTGATCCATATAAAATGTAAGATTTGGGAAATCTTGGTTTTTAGCTGCCCTTTCTAATGGCTATGGAAGTTAGTAGTACTTTATAGATATTATTCATGAGCTTCTCCCTGCTGCTTCTGATAATTGGCCGAATGAAGGCGGGAAATATATGCCCAAAAAGTGGCACAAAATTGTACACGGGCTATGCCAATCACTTTTGCAGTGATATTTGATAAGCTGAATGACAGGCTGTATTAATATTCTGTGAAGAGTTGGTGAAGTAGTCCATTCAGTTTTATTACAGAACATCTCAATTTTACACTTCTATTGCTTTTCCTAATTAATTTTCGATTGTTGGAAATGTGGTTTGCTGTAGATCATTTCAGGTTGGAAGAGAGAAGTTTCTGATTCCATGGCTTTTTGTGATAAATCGTAACAGTCGTGAGGTGCCAATGATTGATGTGCATCTTGTAAGTCCCATACATGTCTAACTTTGTAACCACTGTGTTGTCTCTTGAATTATTTTACCTCCTAAATGAACTAGATAGTAGCATTTTTTTTCTCTGAATATATAGCTAGTCATTTGATTCTTTAGTATTGTAGCCAATGAAGTAATTCTCCACCATCTTGACAGAAATACTCCGGAAGTGATTTGCATGGTGTTACTGCCAAAGTTCTGGACATGCCTCACCATTGTAAGTCATCTTGTCCTGCATCAAATAATAAGTCATTTCTAATTTGAGATTTATAAAACTAGACTTGATGAAATTCTTTTGCAGCAAATTTATAGTTTGACAAATATCAGTGTACTGTATGATTCTCTTGCCTTATTTTCTCCTCGTTTTCTTCTTTCTATTGATTTTGTGGCCACTGATATCAGAAATGTTAATCTTGTAATCAAAATAAGAACAATTAAAATGTGGGAATAAATTATTTTTGAAGGGCAAGTATGAGAAAAGTGTGGGCATATGTTGAGATTTTATTAGCTGAAACTTAATGTCATTTTCAGACAGTTAATCTAATCTGTTGGAATGAAATGATCACAGAGGTGGCCCATGGGCTTTCAGTGCACTCTTATTTGATTGGTCTAGTATGAAATATTGTCCAACTACTTTGAGAAGTGATCTCAATACTTGTCAAAATTTGAAAAATGTTGATACTAGGTCAAGTATTGTAATACTTTTGTTTTTAGATATGAAAATTTTGAAGAAACAGGTGATTCACTGCCATTATACAACTCGTGCATAGCCTATCAATGAACTCATGAACTAGAGTCTTGAGTTAGTGTATTGAACATCTAGAAAAAAAGGTTAATCTCCTTCATCTTCTTTCTTGTGAATCATTTGAAGGATATGTTTGGTATCAAGCTTGGATAGGTTTCAATTGCTGTGGGATTCACTCGGTTTATCTTATTATTATTATTATTATTGGTTTACTTTCATTTTTTATGGTGATCAAGCTCATGTCTTCATGACAACAACATCATCTGGTCCCTAATGTGATGAGAACAGCAGAGACTCTCTTCGTGATACTGCACTTTTTTTAAAGAATACTATTAATTTCTATTGCTGCTTCTTTTAGGATATGCTTACATCCATTTTTTTTCATATAATAGATATTGATATTCATCCCGATATCAGCAAACATTTCTGGGATCCTCAGATTTGGCCTAAACATGTGCTTGTCCGGTACACATGGTAATTTGCTTATACTTGTACACAATAAATGTCCTCTCTAATTATCTTATCTTCTTTGTGATACTATTATTATGAGAGCATGATGACATTATATATTCTCTCAAAGTCTAGGACGTGCCATTCTATTCTTGTGAGGTAGAATCACTATTTGTTTGAAAAAGGCAGTGGAGCTTTTTCATGCAGCTGTTCGAGATGGGTACAAACATCATTGACATGTTCAAGAACTTGAATCATGATTCAAAATTGGATTTTGATTTCTAAATAATTGTACAACTGGCCCTTTGGTAGATTCGTGTAATTTCATGTCAGTTACTGATAGGAATATCTAGATCTGCAGCTATTTATGTATCTGAGCAATGAGAAACTTTGACAGACCATATTTTTTCATATTACAGGGAGGAGCAATCTGAGATAGATGTTGCTTCTGGATTTTATGTTTTGTTTGGATCAGGTACTGGCTCTTGAACAACACTTTATATGCATGTTTGCATTGTATATATGTTAGCATTGTGTACTATTATAGGGTAAGTATACAATTCTGTCTGTCTTTGCGATTACTCTACAAATTTTGAATTTTTTTTCTGTAATTTGTGTGTATTTAATAGTTTATGCTATTTACACCATCTTAAGCATGAGAATGGGTGCTTGACTTGTGTAAAGCTATTTACAGGTATATTATAGGCCCACAATTATTATCATTTTGAATTTTACTGCAGTGAGGCTGCTGTGAAATTCCTTTAGTAGTTTGATCTTGATTTCATTTACTATCTATGGACACTGGGAATATAGTTTTTTTCTATGTATGTATTAATCTAAAATTTTCAACCAAGCAAAAGAATTGTATGCAATAACATTCTTGTAGCAGTGGTACATTAGGAGTGGGGATATCTCTCTTACAAGCTGGACCATTGTTTTTGTCAGCTGAAAATTAATGCTCATACTTAATATTTTTTGTATTCATGCATGCGGTAATCTCAAGTGCCGCTCTCACTTAAGTTGTTTCATTTTATATGATCAAAATAATCCTACACCAAATTGCCATTGCAAACTCAACAGATGCTCTAATTTCTCTTTTGACATCACTAGGGATCTTGCATGCCTTTTTTATGTTTATTTCTTTTGTTTAGCTACAATATTCTTGATTTTTACAATTTTGTATGGCCTATTTTGAATGAGGCATGATATATATATGTTTGCAATTAACTTGTGCTAAAGTATTTGTCAAAAAATAACTTGTGCTGAAGTTTTCCCACTTACCTAAACAGGTCTTCTACTGTCTTTCATACTTTCAATCTACGTCCTGCAATCATCACGGGACAAACTGGCAAGGTACTTGGGTGTACTTTCTGCAGTAATTCTATTTGCTAGAAATTATTAATTTTGAGGGATAATTTTATCTGTTGCTAATTAGCATCTGGGAGTTCTACTCAGGGAATTCTGCCGTGGATAAATTTTATCAAAATGAAGAAAACAAGAGAAATAAGTGCAGATATGTTAGGAGCTTATCAAAATTTAATTTGAGGAGCAGTAAAAGAGGGCCATCTATGTATTCAATTTTCTCATGAGATGCTAGTTGTAGGCATATTCCACCCAAGAAAACTGGAAATTTATGAGGGCACTATATATCATACAAAAAAATTGACATTGTATAAGTTAGAAACTTAGAATAGTGTATGAGTGGGGAAATCTTAGGATATCGGGGGCCACGGATTTGAAGAAAATCTAGAAGATAATTTGGTATGAGCCAAGGAAAAAAAAGAGCAACATTATCAACATACAAAGTTGGATGACTCTAAATGGCGATTCTACTCTTGGCAATTCTATCCCATCCCATTGTCAATTCTTCTTGTGCATGTAGCTGCAGGATTTACATTGCCATTTTCATTTATTGTTGTTTTTGCGCTTCTGAAGTATTGATCCAGGATCTCTCCTTGCTAATTCATTGAGCTTTTTTCATTCCAAAAGAAAAAAAAAAAGTTGAACTTTCAAGTTTCTTCTGTCAACCAGAGGATCTACTAACCAGACATGTTCTGGGGCATTTCACAGATTTGTTAGAGAAACCGTTGCGGAGAGCAGCATGCCTGTTGGAGAAATTGCAAAGGTGGAGTGACATAGACCTAACAGAGATTCGTGCCTTTGCATTGTTGCACGTTGCAGGCTTGTCTTGGTCCCGATGGAAACCTGTGGTGCTTGTAGAAGAAGGAAATTTTCTGTTACATTCGTACGGCAGATGCTCACGAACACAGCAGTGCTTTTGTTATGCCTGTAGATTTGGAAGTCTTGATTCCGACTTTTTATTCTGATGCAAGAGAGCCTCACAATCTGTATCCTTTTCTCCCGCTCGAAGTTGAGCAATTGAACCTCGTTGTATGGGCTGTCCATGTCATTGAGAGGGACATTGAAGCTTGAGATGCAAGGCTTGTTTCGGGATTGCACGAAAGTAAAGCTCTGCATAAACTAGCAATCTGCCATTCAGGTGAGACGGATTACTTCCCCTGATCATTAGATAAGAAGTGTACAAACCACAATGGACACAACAGGAGTCTTAGAACGAACTGACAATCACTAAGTAACGCCGAAAACCCTTAATGACCGAAGAAACACATCATTAGACGGATACAATCACCAGGCAGACTTGATCGGAACATAAAGCTGAGACGTTTTGGCTAATCAGACTTTCCGCTGCGATTCTGGGTTAGCTCCTCAGCCCTTTTAGCTTGATACTTCCAGTCCGTACGATGTAAGGCGTACAGGATCATGAATGTACCGGAGATCTCCGACGCAAGCAGGCCTAACCACAATCCTGTGAAGCCAAGCCCCAACTCGAATGTCAGGAGAAGAGTTATCGGCATCCCGATCAAGTAAAAGGAACAAAGGTTTGCCGCTGCAGCCAGCTCGGGACTTGCTGTCCCCATCAGGGCACCGGAAGCAACCGTCCTTGGAGCATTCCCTAGCTGGCACAAGGCCAGAACAGGGAGATTGGACGTGACCAGATCAATGACTGTTGCATCAGCCGTAAAGATTCTGGCGAGTGCCGACCTAGCTGTAGCTGCGATGGCAAAAGCCGAGACTCCGAAGGTGACGGAGGCTACAAACCCGATTCTAGAGATCAGCCTGGCTTGGGATGGGCTGCCGGCACCGAGTGCATTCCCAACACGTGCTAGAACAGCCAAGTGGAGAGAGAGAGGGATAGCATATAGCAAGCCCGAGATCTGGATCATGACGCCCATTGCTGCAATGCTCAGCTCAGAGCCATCGCTGACCCGGCTGCATAGAAAGAGCGTTATGTTATACCACCACCACCACCACTCCGAGCAGATAGAGAGGCAGCTTGGCAATGCCGGAGCGAGGAGTTCCCATAAGTCGTGGAAGACCAACCGGAAGTTTATGCCATGGCTGTGCTCCCAAGGTTTTACAGGTGCTCTCGATGCAAATATGTAGATCAACAGCCCCAAATCGAGATTTATGGTGTTCAAGGCAAGACCGAGCGCAACGCCTCTGACCCCCAGGCCCCATGCATACAACAAGGAAGTAGTTTATGGGTACGTGGAGGACGAGTGCAATCAGGGAAGTTACAGTTACTGGCACGGTGAGGCCTTGGGTTCTTAGCAAGGCTCTCAGGGGTTGCAAGAGACACTGAGCAAACAACTCCGGGATGTAGGATGCCATAAAGACTCTCACGAGTCTTGCAACCTCTGGGTCGTATCCCAGACCGAGCAGGAGCAGCTCGGCAGACAGCCAGAGGACTGAGATGGGGATGGAGACGAGGAACAGGAGGGCTAGGGTCCTGTGGAAGGTTTCGGCGAGGAGAGGCCATTTCTTGGACCCAAAAGCCTGGCTGCAGATCGGGTCCATCCTCACTGCTAAGCCCTTTATTACCGAGCTCCCAGTGACATTCCACACACCAAGGGCCAGTGATCCAGCGGCCAACTCTAGCTTGCTCAGACGTCCCAGGAAAATCATTGAGATGAGTGGCCTTGAGAGTAATAGGAACGTTGTGATGACAATCGGGCCAGCGATCTTCCCTAGAGCTTGTGCCTCCTCTCTCACCTGCAATTCATATCAGCCATATAAGTAATCCTTCGTATAACTCCTGAAATCATGTGTAGGGACACAAACCTCTTTCGAGATGTAACTCTGAGGAACTGCTGTGGCTGGAAACCGGTGGAAAATTCTTGGTATTCCATCTGTTGTTTCCAGTGTTCGTCCATGGTGATCTTTAGGTTGGAACATGCTCACTTCACTGGCAGGGGCTGATCAGGAACAGCGTCACGAATCTGAGTGGGGAAAGTGGCTGGACTATTATGAAGTAGCATAGACAAGTGGAGGACATTAAAATGACTGCAGAAGTTGGCAAATTGTGCACGGCCAGTACTCTGTCATGCCATCAGGTTATCACACTGTGTGAGCCGAATCTCATCTTCCAGCCATGCAGTGGATATATAGGTCTGTAATAAGCTAAACTAGGAGGAAATTTGTAAGGTGCAGGTGTTCCTTTTCATTTGGAAGCAAGGGTGTGGTCTCAGCACCCTTAAAATGAAGCAGAACCTCAGAATAGCCACTTCTTTCCATAATCAAGTTAGGAGTGATTGGATTCTGGTGCGTACCTTAGTTTGGAACAATCGAACACGTCTGAGCAGGGCTGGTAAGGCCACAACGGGGGTGGCTGATGTTGATGCCAGAGAACTGTAGCTAGAGAGAGGACTCTGTTAGGGAACTGGAGCGGCTGTTCCCAACAAAGCCCCGGCATTGATACACTCATGTTATCTGTTATTTTCACTCAGTTCTTGTTTTGTCCTGGAACACACAGTCAATTCTAATTTTACAACGCTCAGTCCGGTTTTCTCACTACCAACTCGAAGAAACACAGCCTGTTCTCGAGAAGTCAGTTAATATATTCATGATTTATCATTAAGTAATACTACTTCGGTAAGATCTGAACTTGATAGTTACTGATCATGCATGATGATCAGTTCGTGCCTTCAGGTGCAATGTCCAATTGATTAGCACTCACTGGTACACGTAATTGGCGCCATCTTGCAATGAAATGCTCAGCTTGTGGTTTTATATTCAAAAGAAAAGGCAAAATTAGAGGTCGCTTCGAACCATCCGACAAAAGCAAAGCGATTTCTGTCCTCTTCGATCCTTTCTCCCTCTATAAGCAAATGAAGCATTTGTATTCGTAACCACTGTAGAAGTAAATGAATCTCATCAACCGGTTAACACGGCTATTGCCGGAATGGTTCATCCAGTACATCTTTTGGATGAGTTGGTGGAAGAGTCCTTGAAGTCCGATCCAATACATGTCAAGATTCCGGGACGAATGAGATGTCCTGGAGCCCAGAACTGCAGTTACATCTGGCTTAAGAGTACAATAATGCAGCATGAAGTCCTTTCTGGCGGCCCCCTCCAGGATTGTTCCTTTTGCCAGTGATCATGAGCATGCATCAGATTCCTTGCCATCAGAAAGCAAAATGTTAGTTTTTAGTTGGGGGCTCAACTTGGAAAATATTCCCAGACGTGTGTCTACCAGGATCTTTTGATAAGGTGTGACGGCTTATCCTCATTTCCGAATCCCTGATCGAACCAAGCTACGGGTTCAGAGGTGAATGGATCACTCTTAACGACACGCAGTGCAATTGGATAAGTCAGCGGAGATCCATTGCCTTGAGATACTCTTCATAGGTGTGTTTCACTTGCAATTCAATATGTAGGATGCATAGTTGGAAAGTTCATGGAGTCTCTGCTCCATAACGATCTGGACCACAAGGGGCTGCTGGCATTGGTCATGTAGTTGATAGCTGATTGGAAGCAGGACAAAGTGCCCGAAAATACTTCCATTATAAGACTGTGTACCACATGACATTCCCAATTCGACCACACCTTTTCACCGAAACTACCGATCGATTTGGGTTGAAAATTAGACACGCCGAATTAGATCGAGCAAGATCGGTTGTGTAACAAGAGGGGCGCGGAGTAGTATTCTACACACCCTGGGAAGAAAATCAAAGAGAACAACGAGCACATTTCTGGAATCTGCAGGATTCAACTAATTCGACATGATCATACGTGTGGTAGACAGCTTTCCACCACATGACGTTGGAGCGGACACAGAAGACCGGTGATCTATGCAGTCACAGGAAATGTTGATGTAATCGTGATGGGATGATACATTAGTGTTCGGGGGGGAGAAAGAGAAAGTTCGGGGACGAAACTGAAAAAAGGTATCAAATTTTGAGGACCGAGAGTAAATTTCGGGGAGAATCCACTTATGAATGCCAGTCAGCTTCATCTCTTGCCACCAAAAGATTCAACTATGGAGGAAGAAACCCATGGGGACGTCCTCGAGAGCTGCACTGGTCCGAGTTATCTGCAATCTCCAATCGCTGAGGCAAGTGGAGCAGGCCTTGGCGGCTACCATCAAGCAGTCCCTCTTATCCGATTCCCTCGTGGCCTCCAAGCTCATCGTCTTCGCGTCGCTCTCTCCATTCGGCAGCCTCGCCCTCGCTCAGTCACTCTTCGAGGAAACGCCGGCCGATAACCCCTTCGTCTGCAATACCATGATCAGGGCCTACTCCAGGAGCGCCTTTCCCATCAGGGCTATCTCCATCTACAACCGAATGCTGAGCTCGAGGGTGGAGTGCGATAAGTTCACCTTTAATTTTGTGCTCAAGGCTTGCGGTAGGATGCTCTGGTGTCTGAAGGATGATGTGGGTACGGAGAAAATGAGCGTTTCCTGGAAGGTGGGAGAGGTCCACTGCCGCGTTATCATGGCAGGGTTGGACCGGGACCTGCACATTCAGAACTCTCTTCTCTGCCTGTATACGGATTGCGGATTGTTGGGCGCCGCCCTCCACTTGTTCGATGAAATGACTGAGAGAACCATAGCTTCATGGAATATCATGATTTCAGCATTTGATCGGGTTGGGAACTTTGCAGCAGCAGATGAACTTCTTGACCTGATGCCATGTAAGAATGTGGTTTCATGGAATACTCTCATTAGTCGATACACAAGGTTGGGTGATGTAAAAGCCGCAGAGAGAGTTTTTGATGAAATGCCTGAGAGGGATGCTGTCTCCTGGAACACAATGATTGCAGGGTATGCCCAAATAAAAGATTATGCCGGGGCACTGAGGCTTTTCAATGAGATGGCAGTTACTGGGGTCCAAGCAACAGAGATTACATTTACTTCCATCCTCGGTGCCTGTGCTGAGACGGGGGCTCTGGACACGGGCAAGAGGATCCATGAGTTGCTGAAGGAAAGGGGCCACAAGATTGAGGGATATATTGGAATCGCACTTGTTGATATGTATGCAAAGTGCGGGGACTTGTCCTGTGCCCGTGAAGTGTTCGACAACTTGGAGATGAAACCCATTGGGTGCTGGAATGCAATGATCGTTGGGTTAGCAGTCCATGGTCACTCCAAGGAAGCCCTTGACCTGTTCATTGAGATGACAACGAGGAAGCAGGATGAGGTGACGCCCAACTGGATCACGTTCACTGGGGTCCTGACAGCTTGTAGCCACAAGGGCCTGGTCAAGGAAGGCCGCCAGCTTTTTGCCTTGATGACTAAGGACTACAGGATTGAGCCCAGAATACGGCACTATGGCTGCATGGTGGACCTTTACAGCAGGCTCGGCTTGTTGGATGAGGCCTATGGGGTGATAAATAACATGCCATTTGAGGCAAACTCTGTCATCTGGAGGACACTGTTGGGGGCCTGTAGGGTTCATGGGAATGTGGAGCTGGGTGAATTATCATTCCGAAAGCTTGCTGAGTTGGGGAACCTCAGGGATGGGGAATATGTTCTCTTGTCAAACACATATGCTGGTGCGGAGAGGTGGGATGCTGTGGTGAGGTTGAGGGATGAGATGATGATAACTGATCAGGTCCTTAAGACACCTGGGACCAGCAATATTGAGATGGAGTAGTTTTTCTAAATTGCTCATACCTTCTGCCTCAAACATAACAGGGGTAGTTTTAGGACCAATCCCTACTACCACCACCAAGCTGCTTGCTGGCATCCGTCGGCTTCAATGGGTTTTTTTACTTTTGTCCAATCGGAGAATCTATGTAGTTCACTCATCTTGATGGGAGTGGGACACGGAATCATCGATGAGGTTGCTGAAGACCCCAGAGACCAATGATAATCAGCCCATGTTTTGTTAACTGAAGCCGAGATTTGAACGGAGATTTTTTAGCAGTAAGTCAGTCAAACAAGTGACAAGGTCGTGCATTGATCATCCCTAGACCACGATTGAATCAGACGTTTGGGCTTCATTTGGCCGCGAACCATTTTTGGGGAAAAGTACAATGTTTAACTAATTAGTCATCGTCAGTAAGATATTATTCTCTCTTTCATATTTATCTTCGTAAAACCATGAATTTCCTACCGGTCCCCTCGAGCCGATTTACCTTGCAAAATTAGAGTTACAAGCACTAATGCGCGCCCCAACTTCTTTTTGAGTCTACGCTGCCTACCACTAACTTTGATTGGGTTCCCTCGCTTGGACGAGTGTCATGCATAGACGAGGACAGTCAACCACCGACAGAACGAGCACAATGGTGCGTTGAGATGATCAGCTCATAACCAAGGGTTACTTCAATTCGTACTTGACGCGACAACACACAACAAAACCGACAAAACCCTCCCTCTTCACACTTTTTCTATGCGCTGGTACTTTGGCTATGCTCGATTGAGAGGCACGGGGAGGGACAGCGAGGAATTAAAAAAATCTCTCATTTAAATATTCAATATAGAAGTTCCCTTTAAATCTTTCTTCGCTTTTAGGAAAATAGAGAGTGATAATGAAAGATAATGTTTAATTTTATCATAAAATCCTTCTATTTGGTTAATATTTTTCTCACGTCCATAACTCCCCGTGACCCTCCAATCCTTGGCCCTCAGTATCCCGACCCTCCAAATCCATCAATCCAAACATACCCTTCACAAAAAAAAAAAGGGGGGGGGGAGGGGGGTGAATTATTACGGAAGAGACCGATTGACTTGTGTCTTCCAGCTTAATTGAATTGGAGAGGTGGGTGTCGGTTGGTGGATTTGCATCGCATCTGTCGATGTCAGTTGACTGGACAGATCCATGAAGGAGCTACTGCACATTACACAATCGAACTCGAAGTAATTGGTCATGGCGAACGGTGAGAGCAACTCATCAGACGGGATTCTACATGCAGCAGGCACGTTTCCATAAATGGTACGAGCCGAGGCACTCTCGCTAACGACACCACCGTAACATTTTTCAGGCTCTGTAAGTAGAACACCCAAAAATCAATCTCAATTTACTAAAAAGGGGGTAGCGATCATCATCCGTCCTGATCAGCGCATTAAATGGATCCGTTCTCAACTGCGAGCGACAATGCGTAATTGCTTATATGTTGGGATGTCCCACCGGTGCCCCGTGTCGCAGTCCGATAGGCCAGTCTTCCTTATATAATCCCCATCTTAACCCTCAACCAAATCACAAAATTGATCGATAGTAATCTCATTGAAAGAAAAGAGACAATGGCGAGCACGAGATTCCTTAATCAACTCGTCGCAGCAGCTTTCCTATCCGTGGTGGTCGCCGCCGGGCTGGCGGAGGCTGCGGTCAGCTGTGGCCAGGTCACGCAGTCGCTGTCTCCCTGCATCCCCTATGCCCGGGGCGGCATGGGGAAGGCCCCGCCGCCAACCTGCTGCGCGGGGATCCGGTCGCTTAGCGCTGCCGCGAGCACCACGGCCGACCGCCAGGCTGCGTGCAAGTGCTTGAAGGCCGTCGCCGGTAGCATCTCCGGCATCAACTTCGGCATGGCCGGCGGCATCCCTGCGAAGTGCGGCGTCAGCATTCCATACAAGATCAGCCCCACCACTGACTGCAGCAGGTTTGATTCCAAACATATATATATGTGTGTGTGTGTGTGTGTGTGTGTGTGCCGATCAACCACTGAGAGTATGGAGTAAAAAAAGGTGAACGTTAACGTTTTTTGACCGGAACACTGATTTCCCTCCATTTTTCCGATTGCCTTACAGCGTGAAGTGAAGAAAACTATGGGCCCGGAATGAAGAATATCGGCATGCATGCTCCATGGAAGCTGCACTTAGTTATATATATATATGATGTGATCGACATAGCTCGCTCGTTCTACTAATTAATAAAAGGGGCTTCTTCTTCTTCGTGGGGAGACACAGCCATGGTGTGTGTGATCTTGCTTTCAACGTTGTCCGTATTTCTCATGCTGTATCGTGTTTTCTGCTTCTAGTGGGACACTCTTCTGCTGTAGAACATGCATGCGTAATATTACGAGACTTTAGAAATATATATATATATATATATATATATATATTCGTCCGCTGCATTCAATATATACATATCTGCATGTCTGTATAGTGCGATGGGTATGGAGCTTCGTAGAACGAGTACACGACACGACACCCAGAGAGAAGTTAAAGGGAAGAATAAATAATGGATTTAAGAGTGTCCAAAAGAATTTCTAGGCAAGATTTTATAGCTAGTATATATTATTCGTGAAAAAATAATTATGACGGTTCGCATAGTGTAACCTTATTTCGTTTACTTGCAAATTAATTTGTGGAAATTTTATGGGTTTTAGGAGTTTTAAAAATTAGTGTTTTTTTAGTGGGTTTTAAAATTTTCAAAATTGTATATTTAATCATGTTATATTGGTAAGTTTATTCCGCCATTTGACATATATGAACCGTCGTTTATTAATACCTATGTGACATGACACGTTAATAACTTGATGCCATATCATCGCATTTTTGCCATGTATGCATAATATGTGAGCATAGAATTTGTCGTGTCATCACATTTCCACCCCAACATTATGTTTGTTATGAAAATTAATGAATATAACTTACCATTGTGATGGAATCAGTATTAAGATTTTTATAACTCATAGGACAAATTTTTAAAACTTTTCATTATAATTTTGTCCATTTTTAAATTAAAAAAAGCTCATAAATTTATAAATGAATAAGAAATAAAAATATATAAAAAAATCTCTCATATAAAATTCAATTCAAAATTTCTTAACCTTACATCAATAATAATGTCATGACATCACAATTTATATATATATGTATGTATTTATTTTAGGTTAATGTCTAAATATGGAGGATCCTTCTTTGTCACCTTCGATTGAATAAATTTGGGCTCACTCCAGTGAGAATATATTATATCACCATTGAGAAAGACTCTAATTTATTTTAACTAATTTAACTTTGAAAAGGATTAATTTAATATTAATTATAAATTTTCTCTACTAATAAAATTATAATCTTAAATTTAGGTAAAAATGTGAAAATAATATATTTTTTTATTATATAAGAGTTCATAAACATAAAATATAATAATAAAAATGAAGAGAGAATATAACTTATTAGTTATTAAGATAAAAATAATATTTTTCTTTTTAAAAAATGATGTATTTTATTAGCTGTCCATATGCCTGAAAATAATTATGGGAAGAGACAACACATTGAACGGTGGAAGGTCAGGTCCCGGGTCCCTCTCCACTGTGAAGCGGGAACTGATCTCCATTGCTCAAGATCGACGAACAGATTGATCGACGAAAGAAAAAAAAAAACAGAAAAGGAAACCTAATTTCACCATCCGCCGAGTTCACGTAACAGTTAACTGAAACTATCGTAGAATACCTCGTCGGTCGTCCCGATTTTGCGTCCATTAAAGCTCCAAGTGGATTTAACGCAAGTTCAACGGGTCTAGTTGATATGGTTACTGTGAATTCGGTATGTCGGACGGGATGAATGAATGAAATACAGCCGTTAATGACCTGTAAAAATTCCAGTGTCGTATCAGTTCAGTTTACTCCCTTCAACCATTTACAGCTCTCTATATCGATCCACCGTGTGGATTGCTTGTCAAGCCTCAATACTATAACCTTACCGAACCAGTGATTGCATCGACTTTTGGCACACGTGACCGAAAATCTACAGCCAGCTGATCGGATCTCGGCGGAAAGCTCAGTCCAGTGTGAGAGCTGCGGTTCGATGTCCGGAGACACCCCCGAGCCGATAAGCTACTCCCTCTGTCAATTATTCACAACAACCACCGGATGATCGGGGCCAGGCCTGTTCCCCGACGGTGGAGGCGGCGGTGTCTGCTCGAGGAGAGAGTGGCGGCAGTTGGGGCAGGACGAGTGGGAGGCGAGCCACTGGTCGATGCACCGGACATGGAACCCGTGGCTGCACCTGGGGAGTACACGGATCTTCTCCCCGTCCACGAAGTCTCCGAGGCAGATCGGGCACTCCGTGGCTGAGAAGACCCCATCCGCCGACCCGTACACTGCCACAGGTATCCGCTTGAGCGCATGCTTCTTCAACCCCGTCGTGGCCGCCCGCTCCGGCGTCCCGGCGGCAAACCTCCGCCTGCAGCTCCTCACGCACTGCAGTATCCAGTTGAGCCCGAGAGCGCTGATCAGCGCGCACAGCAAGGCCGCCAGGATTATGACCATGTTGGTGTCGAAGCTCGACTCGCTTGTATAGGCGTCGCTGGCCATCCCGATCGCATCCAAGGGCGGGTCCCCGATCCTGGAACCCGAATCCAACAACCGGCGGCTCAGACCCGAGGCGCTCATCTTCCCAGTTCTCCCCCTTTTTCCTACGACCGGCAGGTTTCGGAATTTCCAAGCTCAGAGCTGTTCAAGTTTCGAGGAAACAAAAGGTGAACAAAGTGAAGGAGGAGGGGCTGTGGATTGTTTGCAATATGTTGTTGTGTAGATTTCGACTGGATAGGGACATGAAAAAGGGAATCCTTGCCTTTTCTTTCTCTGTTTCGTATCTCTACCGGATAAGGCTGCTGCTTGTTGCTCTGCAAAATCTTTTGGGACCGCTGTGGGCTGCAACCTGCAATTACTCGAGCAGCTTGTCGGAATTGCTGCTCGATTATCCAGCCGAAATGGCCCTGAAATCCCAGTAGCGGGACCGAGAAACCGATACCTTTCTCCGCCCCCCGGCGAAACCAGCGACAGGATCAGTACCAGCTGATAGACTAATAATTCCGAGGCTCTGCCACTCCGTACTCACCTGGTCTCTTTCTTCTTCTTCTTCTTCTTCTTCTTCTTCTTCTTCAGTCATTCGTTCGATTGAGTATGTGGAAGATGAAAGGGAAGGGGAGGAAGAAGACAGATCGGAGCAGTGGTTCTGAAGCCGGACATTTTGGGTTGCTTCGAGTGGTGAGCAGTGAGACAGAGGATCGACGGGAATGGAAGGCATTATTAAATAGGATGGGAGACAGTGACACAGTTTGAGAGATATTCTTGTAATCATTCATGAAATTAAAAATATTTTACATTGGCATCTTATTATATTCAATATTAAATTAATATATTATTTAAATAGGACAATTATAAATTTAAAATAAGATAGTAAAAATAGAAAGATAATAAAATTGTATAAAAAATTTTACGATAAAAATTAAACTTATAATCTCTTAATTGTTATGTTGAATATGATACTATTATACTAAATTCTTTTTTTCTGACAAATCACTTAGTTTGTAAGTGGACATGTCACACATACTCATCATCCATTCCACCCACATTACCCTATGAATTCTTCTTAAGCTTATGAATAATTCGTTACTTTTAGATGCCTTCTTAGAATTTTATGGTTACATGCCCGTTGATCTTAGGTGAAAAGTGTTTCCTACTTGATTTGGATGGATGCACGTTTTCCATATTGAGCCAACCCTTTCTCACTTTTAAGGTGAAGAAGAAGTGAGATATCATGAGCAATGCTTTCGGTAAAAACTTTGGCACTCATGATTGGTAACTTCACTACATCTTGCACATGACCCTCGTTACCGATCGGACGACCATGCCATTAAAGATCAGGGAGGGGATCCTGTCGTGCTCCCAACAAGTGACTTTATTTTATAGTTTTGGACATGAATCCGTATGAAAGTTCGGTCCGCTGCAACCGTCGAAAAGGAGGTCCATTTTTCTCAATGGTAAGATGTGATGGGATGGAAGATGAATGGGTTAATGCATAGTGGAGTCTTGGCTGCCTCCACCATGTAACTCGGATAAGCCACTTGCTTTATGACATCACACTAGGAAAAAGTGCAAGTTCAACATTGGACCAGGGAGGAGGGCAGAAAGATCGTGCTCGAACGCCCCCAACAAGAACATCTCTTTTTGTATCCTCTACCTTCGATGTGCTGCACCGAGGAGGTCCATCTGCATAGAACGAGTAAGGAAAAAAAGAAGAAGAAGAAGAAGAAAATAGGTGAATGCAGAGTGCAGTAAAAGTCGGATCGGTAAACTTGTTATCTCGAATTAAGAGTAATTTGGTGGCTGCAAAAGAAAGGGCTTTGATTGTTATATCCACTCCTCTTGATAGTTTGGAAGGTTGCACCTACCGTACATACATTATAAAAATGACAAAAAAAAACTAATATTACGAATACACCAAAAATAAATATCTAAAATGTGTGTAATATCACTATTTAAATATTTTTTTCATTAAAAAAAATAGGTTTGGTACAATGTTACTATCATTGAATTAATAACTAAGAGATTGTGGATTCGACTATTATCGTGGAATTTATCGTTTCTCTTTATTTTCTTTTCGCTTTTACTATATCATTTTAGGCACACAAATCTCTTATATAGTCGAAAAAAGATATTTTTAGTTGATTCGCTTGACTAGCTATAATACATGGTGGGTATGGTAGAGGAAAATTAATTACAAGTAAATAAATAAAAGGTGGGGGTGTGCAAAACAAAGGGAAAATGACAGCAGGGCTAAGCAGGAGTGAAGGTTGGTGGGAACAAATCAGTTGGAACAGGTCTAACTACGACACATCGACGGGTTCAACCTGCTCCCCTATTCCGATTCTTCCATGGTGGTTACCAGACCCCACAAACAAGATCATACTGACCCGGCCGGCTCCGTGCATCTCGTCAACGTGGGAGCGGAGGCAATCTCGACCAGATTAACCGGAACCATGCTCCGGTCGGGACCTCGACCGATGCTTTGCCCGGATGTCGGTTTTAGGATACGTAGGCCATCGAAGGTTTTCGCATTTGCCGGGTCTATATATTGCTCCTCTTTTGGTTCCTCTGCGGGTCCCCTCGATGCCCCCGATGAACTGCTGTAAATTGTCAGCGGGCTTGCAATTGAGCCGGTATTGATTGAGCCCGGTCCAGTCACGATGGGTCGGGTCGGGTCATCCGCATCCTTTACGAACCGACCCACTTTGCAGTCGAGGCCACGAGAGAGAGTACACACGGGACGGGGCCGGTCCTCGCGCTTTTTTCACTTTCCAGTCAAGACAGTGTTTTCAATTTTGACACCCGACAATGGATTCATTACAATTTGGGCCCTATAGTTCTCCACTACGATACTGAAATGACACCTACAGGTCAGGTTGGTCTAATTTGGTCTATAATAGGCATGTGTAGACCTGGCAAAATCGGCCCTGCTATGTTGGGCCAGTGCTTATCATGCCACGATAGTCCAATTAGAAATATTTATATAAAAAAAAATCTAATAGACTATCAGGCAATATTGAAGAATAAAAAAAATTCAATTTGTGAGCTCACTTATAATTACAAATAAGTTACGATCAAATGAGATTATCAGGTTATCGAGCTGGGGCAAGGCCGCCCCTGTCTTATCGTGTAGTGCCGGCCCGGTACGATATCCTAAAGGACCATGCTTGGGCTAGCCCTTATCTTGCCCTCTCCCTAATCGTGCCGTGCTGGCACGACCTGATAAGACCGGACTGGCACGATTTGCCACCTCTAGGCATGTGGGTTCTAACCATAACTTTGATGTAGCATCAAGGCCTATTTAGCTTGATGATGATAAGGGGAGAACATCTCAAACTCTTTTATTTCACAGTAGTAGATCGAAGTAATTTCGTGAATTATATGTCATACTATATTTAATAATCCAAATTGAATTTGACACATTTTCCATGGTTCGGTTTCCATCAAGACCGTCTCCCACCCGGCTCTCTAAGTTCTTGTATGGGCTTTTCCCACAGCCGAAGAGAGCATGGTTATTTCTTGCAAGGCCCTAGTAACAGCCACTCAATGGTTTCACCCGTAACTTTAGCACATTCATAGGGGGTGCAGAGGACTAATTCACAACAAACTAAAAGTGGGGAGGATTTGAAACAAATTTTTAAAAAAGGGCAGACGAGGGGCAACAGTGGCAGGAGGTCACCTTCGATTTTGGAACCTTGCTAGTGCATCTCTTCCTCGTTGCTGCTTCGTCTCTCCACTTCAATCCACTGATTCACCTCTTCTGTACCAATCCCTCTTCTCTCAGCTTCGCCCTCGTGAGCTTCGATTCGCCGCTGCTGGGGCGTCTCCCTATCCGTCTCACTCATTCTGTGGAGAGTAACGCGGGTAGCAGCAGAAATGAGCGTGGCGGCGGGTACCTTCCTCGTCAAGAACCTTAAACCCTGTAGCCCTACTTCGGCCTCCCTCTCGCTCTCCCTTCCATCTCGGACTTCTGCCCTGATGCCGCTTCCTCCCTCCCTGCGGCGGCTCGAAACCCTCCCGCATCGTGGCCGCAGCCACCTCTCCCTCGCGTGTCAAGGTGGCTCTTTCCCAGATGGGCTCGCCTCTGGGTTGCTCCCTCTTCATCCTAGGCATACATCCCTCGTCGCATTTGCAGCTTCTCATGAGGAATCCGTGAGTACATCTTTGCAGCTTGTTTGCACATTGCTGAGCTATTTGATTTCATTTTACTGCGTGTTCTTAGTCAGTGTCTAACTTGGCGGTGCCAGACTATGATTTTGCTGGATTATTGGGGAATTCATTTTGAAATTGTTCAGTCATGCTTCACGGCTCCTGGTCAATTGAACATCTCATAGTAGAGATTGATCATAGATCAGTGGCATATCCAGGCATCTTTCATTTGTTAATGCTCCTTGCTCTATTCTCAGTTCGCATATTAGTATTCGATTATATGATTAACCTTTTACCAATGTTTTTTAACGGAAGACAGTAACCATGGAAACTCTGTCAATTTTTCAGACGTTGCTTTCAATGCAAAACAAGAGATAGTTTTTCTCGAAATACGTACATTTGTTACAAAATTATTGTCTTTTCTCTTCTCCCAGACCGATTAGATTTATACTGTTCTGGATTGCTGGAACATGGTAATTGGTTGACAAGGCTTGAGACAGTTATTTTTTCCTCCATCTTTTCAGAAACATGCAGACGATGAGGTGGAGAAGGAACAGGATGGCCTCAAGGGTAAAACTGAAGAGTCGGAAGAAGCTTGGGAGCAGACTTTAGCTGCTTTCAAGGAGCAAGCCTTAAAAATGAAGAGCATATCACAAGAGGCCTATGAGATATACTCGAAAAAAGCAATGGTTATATTAAAAGAAACCACAGAGCAGTTGAAGATCCAAGCAGAAAGGGCAAGATATGATTTGAGTATTGTAGCAAAAGAGATAAGTGAGGAGGGCAAGGAATATCTCTCTGATGCTGCACAGAATTCACCTGAATCAGTGAAGGAGATAGTAGAAACATTTTCTTCTCCAACTGATAATCTGAATGATGTTACTCAAGTTCGTGACTTTTATCTTGGAATACCTTATGGTACGATTGTTCATCTCTAACTTTTGACTGGGTTTTGACTTTACTATGCATTTTCTTTAGAGATAATTATGGGTCATTCTCTTCTGAACTGCTCATGTCTACTATGGTGTTGGACTAGGCATTCTAATGTTGAGACTCTACATTTTACAGTCTGAATTTGCATTGAAGAATATTCCCTGGCCCTATACTTTCTATGTTGCTTCTTTGCTATCTTTTTGTATTTGATCTATTTGCATTTCATCTTCATGCTTCAACTCTGTTTTACAATCATTCTCGTACATCGCAGGGCTGCTTCTCTCTCTTGGTGGTTTTTTATCTTTCATGGTAACTGGAAGCATATCTGCCATTAGGTTTGGTGTCATCCTTGGTGCCATTTTGTTGGCTCTAAGCATATCAAGTTTGAGATCATACAGAAGAGAAGAGAAAACATCTCCATTTGCTTTGAAAGGGCAGGCAGGTTAGCCCATGTCTAATCTCTATGACATAATGTAGCAGGAGCTGCAGCATTATTATCTGTGAAATTGTTACCAATAATGGTAAAATCTGTCCTCTGTTTGAAGATCTTCTTATTCCCCAAGAGAGAATTGTTAACCTGTCATTTGCATTGCACTTCATTTTTGCCGTTTATTTTTTATCTTGGAAATTTAAACCAACCAATGACAGTTTAGGATCACTGCTTTGGTCCTGATATGACTGCCTTTTCCAATTTACCATGGTGAATGTTGACCTCTGTTTAAAATGCTGAGCATCTTGTTACTTTCTGCTAATGTGAATGCGGATTTGGTTATGGCGTCTTGCCACTGGGTGGCTGGCCTAAGTATTGCTTGTGAGTCTCATAACCTGGTCATAAATCGTGTTACACTGGGGAGTTGCCTGGTTGGATATCTTATTTAGTTCAGTAATCTATTACTCCTATAAAGGGGAGACTGGGCTCACCAAAGTCATTGTTCTATTGGTACATTTATCATTGTAATCTGAGGATGCAATTTCAAGGATACTTTAGCTTAGATTGCCATTATCATAATCTGAATCATGAGTATGAATGGGAAGTCCATGGAAGGAAATGTTTGCTCTTCCAAGCTCCATGTCAAATCACTTCTTATGATGTTTTTGGTAAGATATGTATGATGACTTTCTTACGTGGGTTTGGCTCATATCTCTAACATAGCATGTCAAACTGCAGGAATAGCTGGTGTAATATTTCTCCGGGAAGTGCGCTTGTTGTCTCAGGTAGAAGGCTCTTTTCTTGGAAGCTCATTCTTGTTTGGAGTTCCATGCATGGATTTTCTGATGTCATTCTTGTTTGCTCTTTTCTTTGCAGAGACCTTCGCTGTGGAGCGTTATAACAGCCATTATCAGGTTTTAAAGAAAATTCCAACCTTTTCTTTGTGTTTTTAAAATTGATGGTTGAAAACTGACTCTCCATCTGCCTCAATGTCACATACTTTCTGTTTTCTCACTTGGTCAAGATATTGAACCCTTGTTCATTGAAGAAACCCATGTAGACTGTGGAATTGCTGCCCCCATCATATTTTTCAGGCTGAAAAGTTATTAGCAAATTTAAAATAAAATAGGAAGCAGTGAGAGCATTTAGCCAGTAAAGACTTCAGTTCAGTTGGCAGCAACAGACTTCGTCCCTACTTTTCTGTTTTTTACCTCGACTGTCTAGCTTTTCATAGTTAATTTAATTGAGGGGAACTGATTCTGTATACATGGAAGAGGAATGCATAGATTGCATAAATGGTGTTCAATTTGGAACCATTTGGATGGGGGGATAAGATATACTTCCCAGTAACAATAAACTTGTTTTAGATTATCGGGCATGAGATAAGTGGTGCAGAAGAGAGATAAGATCTGAAGATGGCAATTCTGATATTGAGCAGTCAAGTTTGAGTCATGCCCCACTTTCAATTCAAGGTTTCCTGGATCATCTGAAGCTCATCTTTTGCTGCTTCTGTTGTGCAGTGGTGCTATGTTAGCATTTTATCTATATAGGATTAAGCAGAATGGTCAGCAGAAGAAATCAAACTACGAATCCGGGGATGGGAACTTAGTTGATTAGACATGGTTAGTATGGTGATCTCCTTCCAGGGCACTTCCTTTTTTCAGTCTTACTGTGGTGAGGTATTGATACTGATATATTTCAGGTAGGAGTCATATGATTTGCGAGGACCAAAGCTAAACCAGGGGGGGGTGCAACTAGCACGTGCAGAGAGGCAGTAGCTGTGGCGCTGATCGGTATTTGGAAATGCAGTTTTCAAGATTTGTCACGTTCTAAATTCTGTCAGTTTTCGTGACTCGCTGGGAAGTCAATTGTACTTGGGTGTCTGCGTGTTAGAGGAGGCGACGACTAAGGTCAAGTCGCGAGTTGGCCTGGCCTCTTGCTGTAGACGGAGCAGTGCTTTCTTTTGGTCTATCCACCTGAGCCTAAGTCTTTGCATTATTTCCCTTTTGGGTTTATACTTCTTAATCATCTGCCATTTCGACTGACTGTCCATCTGCCAGTTGCGGCCAATACATCTCTACCATACAAAGTTCCATCCAAGAACGACATGCAAAACCGCTCCAGAGATTGCCCACCCTGTAAAAACGAAGAGGCAGACGCGTTAATCCTTGAACTGGCCAAGTGCAATGCGATACCACGAAGAGAGATGCGGCAAAGAGCCTCACAGGGGGCTCAAGATGACATTCCGAGTCACAAATGATGGGTTACAGTTAACTTCGTCGTTCGCAAGACTTGGATTTTCCATTACGTCATGTCGGCAAAGATGAAAAAATCTCGAGCCTGTCTCTTTACACACACTATTTATACATGCTCTCATCTTCATCTTCTTATCCCATTCCCCCCCACCCCGCACACCTGAACACTTAACCATGACGATCAAATGGTACGGATTACCCCCAGAGGAATTCTCTCTCACGACTCAATCGAGCCCTAACAGCCTGACGCTAAAAATCCTAAGACTGCTATTTCCACCTGTTGCCGACCCAAATCCTTCTAAATGCCCATACAAAAGACTCCCTGGTCCTTCTCCTCTCACCCTCTCAACTTTTGCAAGTGCTCCCTCTTCATCATGATGATCTCGTCCTGCAAACATTGGGCCCAGGGATCTCACTGTGATGCAAAATGACAGAAAGGGGGACACAAAACCGAAGGTTTATGGGGGACACATGACAAGCACCAACGGGGAAAAAATGGAAGAAAGTAAGGAGAAAATGCTTTACCTTCAACTAGCTGCAACAATGCCCACCAGGCATCTAGAGGGCGAGAAGTTATCTGAAAGTAAGGTTCCAGTCCAAGAAAGGGCATATCAAGTGGAAGGTTGCCTTGCTGCTCTAGGCTGGATGTGGTCGGGCTGTTTCAGAACCTCTGCCTCTCTGGCTATTTGGATATCCGAAGGCCAAAAATATTGTCGCCCTACTTTGAAAAGTAAGCGAGGAAGCAATGCCACAACTATTATCAGCAAAATAGTGATCCAATATTTGGGCGAACCAGCGAGATGATAGATAGTCCTGAAAGAGATCGTTAGCATTAGCACACTAAAAAGGCCAGCCTTATAAAACCAAACTTCTGAACAGTTGGTCAGGAGTAACAACAAAGATTAAAGGAGTTGACAAAAACATATTTGTAGTCACAGAAAACTGCTCAACTGGTTCATAACTCAATGAATGAAGGGGGATCCTCCAGATCCATGGTCTACACAACTCTGTCTCTACCCCACTTTGTTCTACTTGATTATTTTATCAATCAATTTTCATTTGATAAAACTTGATTACTTGAGTGCTAAAAAGTTAATGAGGAGCTTGAATAGAAGAGAACAAGGAGAGGAGTGGGGGACAGGAGAGTGGAGAGACATCCCAAAGTAGGTCTGACTTCTAAGCATCAATTATGTCAAACACCATTTAAATTCACTAAGCAAGGTCCTACCAACTAAATTAGTCTAAATAATCTTTCACTTCTATTGAGAAAACACATCAAAACTGCTGAGGAGCACTCACCAGTAATTTGGGAAGATGGGAATAGAATCCAATACCACCACACAGGCATAAGTTATGATAATCGAGCCCCAAATTGCCACATGAGTGATGACTACCCAACGTTGGATGTCCATGGCTAGGTGTATATTTACAAGGACGACCACCGCAATCGTCCACAAACTGCCCAAGCTCCATATGTCAATCGTGCTCTCCCTGTAAGTGAACATAGGCACATAGAAGAGAACAAGACTCTGCCATAGTGTGTCCACCATTGTGATCCAAAAGAGGCACATATTGTATGCCTCGTGTCTTTGTCCTGCACAGTAGAGTTTGGGGTACCGCAAGAGCGTCTTGTGGCTCAAGTCCTTGTCAAGAATTCCCACAACAATTGTAGGGACCGAAGTGTAGATAACAGAGTAAAACACACTACTCCAGTCCGTTAAGGCAGATGTAGTTGAAAAGGCTGTGCATAGTATGTACCTATAAAAACCCAAAAAGAAGAGAAACAACCATGAGATTGAAAAGAATAACGAGGGTGTGCAGCATTTCAGTTGTTCCGTAAGTCACATATGCAGTATAGAAAAGAGAAACTGGGATATGATCCCCTTGTAATCTTATCAGACACTGCTACACTATTCCATCAATCAAAATACTAGGATGAAATTTCAAATTAAAAGACAATTCTTCCGTTGTCATGAAAAATCAGAGACGTGATAAAGAAAGGGAGCTTTTTGACAGAAAAATGTTATGAACAGAACTAGAACAGTGAGAAAAGGTTTTACAGCAAAATAATTTAATCATACCAGAATAGCATCAACACAAAGACGGCATTGCGATAGAAGTTGTAGAGGACCAAATAAGCAACTCGCTGATAATTCCAGTGACCATGCACAAGAAGTAGTCTCTTCAGAAATCGAAACTGTCCCATAGCAAAATCTGATGCCATTACTGCTTGTCGCCCTTCCTGACCGCATATTCCAACACCAACATCAGCCATTTGGATCATGGAGACATCATTGGCCCCTAGAAGGATGTTATTGGTGAGAATTACCTCATCAATTCTCACAAGTAAGAAATAATGTAATCATTGCATGGCTATAATAAAAGAAGCAGACCAATATGCTGTACATAACTGAAGTTGATTTTCATGCACAAGTCTAACCCTTTCTATCTCCATTTTTTAAAATAGGAGAATGTATTTCCAAGATTTAAATTGTAATCATCACCTGCACTAGAAAGTTTCAGTAGTTGATTTTTAGAATTAAGCTAAACTTGAACTATTCATTATATAGAAAATTTTGTCCAATTGGACCCAGTTAACAGTAACACACTGCAGATTACAAGGAAACAATTTAACTGGTAAATTCAGATACATCATGTGAGAAAGGAAATAAATGCATGCAGACACTTATGGTGACAGAGTTAAAATCACAAATACACGGAACATATAATCATACAACTCACCATCACCTATAGCCAATGTCATATCATCAGTGCGGCTCTTAATTAAGTCAACAATACCAGCCTTTTGCAGTGGTGCAACACGACAGCATAGCACAACTTTACAGGCAGTTGCAAGGTCAAAAAGCTGTTAGGGCAAAAGAAAAACATTACAGAAAGCAATTTATAAGTCACTTGCATGAACAAGTAAAATAAAGAAATACCAACAATTGTAGGAGCCATGCTCTCTTAACAAAAATGAAAAGCATAAAAGAGAACCATTTAAAATCTAAATAGAGCCAGAGAAGTCCCACCTCTGATTGCAGATCCTTTTCCAAAATGTATACTAAACTGTTACCATCAATAACAAGTGCCAATGGTGCAGTCACTTTTTCCTCCTTGCTGGGGTCGCACTGTAGCTTCTTGGAAGACTGTGTATCATAAGGGAGCCCTGGATAATTTCTTTCTGCATCACTTCTCAATTTCAAGTTTCCACTCCCTCCATTCACTCCATACTTGACCTTGGCTTCAGCGAGAAGATCTCTACACTCTGGCTCTGAGGTGCCATTAATAACAATTTGTTGCATATCTGTAGTCAAGAGCTTACAAGAGAGACCAATGGAGATTGCTGTTTCTTGCTTATCTCCTGTCAGAACCCAGACTTTAATTCCTGCTTGTCTTAGTGATTCTATGGTCTCAGGGACACCTTCTTGGAGCTTGTCCTCAATTGCAGTGGCACCAAGTAGGCTTAGGTTGCTCTCTATGAGGGCAGCTGTTTGACGTAGTTTTGCAGCTCTTTCAGTGAGAGAAGTGCTGGCATCTTCATACCTGCATTGCCACTGCTCAAGTTCTGCAGCTGTAAGATCTCTAGCAGCAACTACAAGTGTTCGTAGGCCTTGCCAAGAATATTGTATCAGGTGTTCCTGAGTTTCATGGGATAAATGATCACCACTTTCAATATCCTTCACTATGACACTGAGCATGGAATTATCAGCACCTTTCACTAACACTTTCACACTGTTATCAGGAAATCTGATGACAACAGACATTCTTTTGCGCACACTATCAAACTCATGCAGCCCCAGAACATCCAACCTACATAAAGTTCAGTCTAATCATCAGTGATATCTATGAACAATCTCATCAGAGACAAAATAATTTAAAAACCCAAATGCTGTTTACATTTAAAGCATATTTTGCTTTTGACAATTTCTGATAGAGGCCCTCCATCAGGGATTATGTCTTTTCCCTAATATACTGAATACCTCAAGTATGAGCAATCAACTATCCAACTGCAGCTGTATGGGACAGTACAATAAAATCTGATAAGAGAGAGTGATGTTGTACCTTAGTTGCTCTCCATTGATGTCAATCACGATATGCCCGGACGTGCGCTCAAAAAGAGTATAACCATAGGCAGAAGCAGCAGAGACCAATGCTTGCTCATCAGGAGATTCACCCTGATAATCAATTGTTTCCATATCAGCCTGCAGAATAGGTATGACCGTGTTGCATGCAGCCAGTGTGAGAAAAAAGTTGTGGGCGGCAAGCCTCTCTTCTTCATTTGATTCTTTGTGCAACAACTTCATTAACTTAGAATCAACAGTTATTTCAGAATTGAGTTTCCATTTCCTCCTTTGTACAATTGCTCCTGTGGGGGATGGAAAACATGATCTTGTAAGAGAACAAGAACTGGCAGCTGATAATGGTCTAAAATTAATAACAATTCCGGGCACAATAATTATTTGAGCAAGACAAATAGCCAAGTGATTGACACAACATGACCAATATTGTTGAGTTATTACTGGAATCCACGTAAATATTCCCCAAAAAAATTAAGCATTCTTTCAATGCAAGAATGAAACTGACCATCTACCATATCGGCCTCATATATAACTCAGTCAGTAAGAAATCCATAATTAATAATGAATCCAGAATCAGAAAATATGCATGCATGAAAATTTGTAAAAATCATTACCTTCTGTATTGGATTCCTGAAACAAATTGACCATGTGTTCAGAATCCCCATAATCCTTCCCAAACACAGTTGCTCTCCGGAATTCCATTTTGTTTTCAGTCAGTGTCCCAGTTTTGTCAGAAAAAATATAGCGAATTTGACCCAAATCCTCATTTATGTTCAAAGATCTACACTGGAACCGTGAATCAGAAGCACTGTCATACATATGCTTGTCTCCAATCATAAAGTACGACTGTCCTAAACGAACCAGCTCCATTGTTATATAAAGAGATATAGGAATCATAATCTGAAACACTATAATGGAACTCAGAAATGAGAAAAATGTCTCCATGGGAATTCCATAGTACTTATATGTTTTCTCGCCTTCTTTGCCTGTTGTGAAGTATCTCTTCCTGTAGTATGGCAATGTATCAAGCTGTCCCTTGTGACGTACAAGCCACAACCCCATTCCAAGAGCCACAACAAAACACATGACAAAAAGAAATACAGACAACCAGAAGGTTTCCCTGTTCATGTAACTTTCCAATTTGCTTCTTTTGGAAGGAGATATTGCACTGTTGAGCATGGCTTTTGTTTCCTGCCCAGCATAAACCACAACTCCAATGATCCACTCCGTGTTCTTCAACTGACAACCACGCAAAATGATATTTGATTGGGTTAGAGGAAACTTATGCCCATTGAACTCCATGTTAGCAGCAAACTCATAAATATTCCTATTCGGTTGCTCACATCTGATGAGCCCTGGAATAGAATGCCCTTCAAACTCAGCAGAAGCAGTTTCCTGCCGAGCATATCTTGTCTTCAAGTTTGACTCACCATCTAAATTCATTGTCTGAATGTAAGCAAGTCCACTAGCATCACTTGTTCGAAGCAAAATCATGTCACATGGAATTGTCTCATCAGAAAAGATTTTCACAACCTCACCAGCTTCTATATTCTTCCATCTCTTCGTCTGGAACTCCCCAGCTTGAAGTACAAGAGCTTCCCTATTGTTCTCCTTGCGGTCTGATCTGTGCCTTCGCCAGTCCTCATAGCCATCTTTAACAGCTGTGACAGAGAGCACAAACAGCAGAGGGAAAAGAGACACTGTTCTCCCAAAGACAGCAAGTGGTGGAAGCTGGTTGAGAGCAGCAATAGCAAGAAAATATAAATACGCAACACGGTGGAATTGAATGAAGAGATTCTTGGGCAGAAAAGTGAGTATGGTGTACTTGCTGGTCCGAATTTCATTCCCAGAGAACTCATACTTTTCATTTGTCCTCCCCGGGTCATTGACATAGATCAACCTCGAATCCTCTTCATGCAAAAGGTGATCTTCAAACTGCATGCTCTTGTGCCAGACTCTCTGAGACTTGCCTGACCGATCCTGCACAAAGTATGGAGCCCCACATTGCCCAAGGGGTGCCGAATTAGTGATGTTACGATTAGCCAGCTCCATTGAACCCCACGCAACCTGACGTTTCCGGTCCCACGTGGGGCATTCCAATGGAAATGGCTGGTGAAGCTGCAGATCAGCTGAATAGAACTGCCTCTCAGCAACAGGAGGATAGGGATGCTTAAGGGACCTCCTAGAAAAACCAGATTCTACTGGAACTAGATCTTGCTCTTCTGCCTCTTCTGGTTGCTCTTCACTTACCTCTATCACATCGGTCCGATTATCATCCAAATTTGGTGATGTGTGTGAAGCATCATGGCAGAGGCAGCCAAAAGAGCTTACGCTTCTAATCCGCTTTGGAGGTTCAGAATCTGATGACGACAGCAATGGCTGCCCAGAAGTCATAAATCAAAGACCTCGGACAACCACATTGGAGAATCGAATGCATCAATCACCCTCCCTTCTAATGAAGCTCACAAGACCGCGACACTAAGACAATTTTCTTGGCTGGAAGCAGGGTATTCTGATATCAGCACCTTATATACTCAAGAACAGGAAGAAACACAATTACTAGATGAATAAAGAGTTTGCTATTCCAACGAGATTTCCGACAAAACTCAATAGCGAGTCATCCGATGCGATAAGCAGCACTAAATTGACCGCAGCTCCGCAGAAACGGTGAAATTCATTAGGAAAAAAAAAAGGCTTAGACCAGCCTCAGATGTCAGAATAATGATTTCTCACGTTCACGGACAGCCTTCAAACAACTGATTGCAGACGTAAAGCGACCATTCGGAATGCAATCACAAGCATAACCACCAATGCCCACAGATACCCCGAAATTATCCAAACGTGGCCGACGGTCGAATTCACTCAAATATCGACAAGATACCGCCTTCAAGACAAATATGATGTCAACCGCATACGGATGCCTGAGAATGAGCCAAGACTGACAACGCAACGAGAAAAAATCACCCAAATGTACCGCAGGGAAACCGTAACTCGCCCTGATCACGAATAAATCGGCAACAGTATGGAGAAGGTGAGAGAGACAGAAAAGACGGGGGCGCACCTGACCTGAGGAGAGTGAAAGAGATAACAAAAAGCGGTGAAGGATTTGATCAAAAATTGCCGGTCTCGGGAATCGCGAAACGGGCAGATAGCCGAAGAGGAGGTGGGCTTCAATGCACTGAATGCGAAATCATGGAGAAATGGCAGGACCGGAGAGGGGTCAGAGGGAGGTGACCTGAGATCTGGCGGGTCTAGGACAGATCTTTAAGAACCTGAATTAGATCAGACCAGCTTTTTCTGCGGACGCAGCAGAGATTAATTGGACTGGCTCTTCCAGCAGAGAAGACAGGAGGAGAGAGAAGAAAAGGACCTGGGCTAGGGCCAGCGCCGAAGCTGGTGGTGCTCGCCGGAGAGAGAAAGAAGAGATTTTGGGAGGATGGACCGATTCCATGAAAAGCGTGTCCAATGGCAGCAGACGGAGAGAGACGAGAGGTAGACCATGTTTCTTGGTTTCCTTCCCCCACGCTCCCCTGAAAATGAAAATTAGTTCTCACTTTCCCTTATTATTACGAAAACTCATTTCCCTTTTTTCTTATTTTCTTGTTTTCATTTTTTTTATCACTAAATATCTGATTTGATACCCAACGGCAGATTTAGTCTCCTAAGAATACAATTTTTTTTAATACTAAACTTTCTTAAAAAATAACTTCATTTCTATTAATTTGAAATTTATTACTATTTGACATGTAAGAATTTATGTGACTCATTAAATGATCATCATTTTAAGTTACATACTATGACAAGTTGAATCTAGGGGGACCAACTGTACTTGTATAGGAAATGTCAGTGATTTCCTCTTCCTGAACCGGTCCTAGTAAAACTCGAACCGATATCTATCAGTTTTCTTGAGGTGACCTCGGACGGTTCGATTGAGACCTCGAAGGCACTCGACTACTTCTTCAGTCAAGTTAGCTGCTTACACGTCTTCTCGACCGTCTTACCCTTTAATTGTTGGTGCTCTAAAATATTCATGATACGATTCATCTGAATTTATCGGGATCCGGTTTGTGCCCCATAACCAATGTCACCGAAGAACTGCTCTTTTCCGTCTTACGTGGGGGGTGGGGAAATCCGGTTAGCCCGATACATATATGCTTCTATTCGAACCCACGATTATGTATCTAATCCGGCCATGCAGCATCAACTACCCAACTCTCTGATGGATGACCCATAATCCGTTTATCACATGGCAACAGCCATCATCACTTGACATCCTCAAAGTTGTCAACTTGACATTATCCTATGGTATTTGGAGAATGTTTTTGGATTGAGTTAGTGGGTTAGTTAATTTAATTTGATCATCATGTTGATAGTTTCAAAATCCAGCTAAGTCTGTTCTAATCTTAATTAACACAAAAAAATGTATACTAGATTCTTAGAGGGGAATGATAAACTAATGACACAAAAGATTCCCCAGATGCAATACTAAGATCAAGTTCGAGCTAAGAATTTCCAGCCATTCCATTCGGCACATCTTCTTCTTGGTTGGGGAAGCAGTCCCGATTGCATTCCACATGCAACTCTGTCTATCGCAGCTCGGACACAGTGAACGAAGATTGATTATAAGTACTGATTAAGGCTAAGATTATAGGGTTTGGTAGAGAGTCGATATTAAGAATTTCAACCCCAGAGTCCGGAAATACAACGAGGCGTTATGAGTTACTCTGCAACATTCTGCAGAAGAAGACCAAAAACCATCCACGATGATGGATTGAGGAACAGTTAGAGCGATTCTTCTGATGAATAAAATTTTAAGCAATTATCGGAGTGATTTAAACCGATTATCTGATCTGACGGGTGCTTGCTCGCGTGATAAGCCGAGGCAGAATCGCCCGACAGTAACAGTTTCTCATTTCTGTACGAGAGATGCTGAAGGAATTGAAGAGTAGTGCTCTGCATCTGCTGTCTCACCCACAGATTCATCCATGTTATTGGATTTCATTTCCTGGAAATCAATTCTCCTTTTGGTAGTCATCAAACAAAAGAATTTCGGGTGAATGTATTTAGGGAAAGGAGGAGAAATTTCGAAACTTGAAAATGGGATGCATTTCACACGTGAGAACGAAAATGAGATCGGTTGCGATCCGGTAGTTCTCTTATCTTGTTGCTTCTCCTTCAATGATCGAATCGGAGACACCCCCTGATTTCCAAATCCCAGAAAAACGAATTCTTTTTCTATCAGTATCGAGCAGTTATTCCCGTAAATTCGAAAAACCGGAACAGGGAATCGGCATCTGATTACCTACCATGCATGATATCTGCAGCTGCTTCAGCCTATGTAGCCGATCGACCTCGATCTCGAGCGTGTTGTGGACCTCTCCCTTCCACTCAACTCCTTCATATGCGCCTCCAGGAGCAGATCCCGCTCCCTTAGCTTCTGCTCTGTCTTCTGTCGATCCAACCTTAGCCTCTTGAGCTTCTTGCTTACCGCTGAGCTTCTCGGCAAGCGAGGACTCGAGGATGGGCTCGACCCTCATCACACCAGAGAGAATGGGGCGTGGGAAAATGAGATTCACTTTGTTCCATTCCAATGCCAATTAAATCTCGATCAAGTTCGTTTGGATTGGATATAAGGGGTTAAATTCGTTATGAGCTCATAAGATATCGGGTTCATTTTCACTTAAAAATTTAAATTAATAGGTGGTGGTACGCAAACTTCTTATAAGTTCACAACATTTTCTTTATTTAATCGATGTGATATCTTATATCTTAGCCATAGTTTTTAAAACCGGACCGGGCCAGAAACCGATATAGGTATAGGTTCATGGGTCGGACTAGGAGTTCAATGGGTTGAACCGCATGTTTAATAAATAATATTAATAATATAATATTACTAATAAATTTACATAATATCATAATTTGAATATGATTTATAATAAAAATCATTAATATAACTATTATATTAAACAAAAGTTTAATATAAAATATAAATATAAGTTTAGTAAAATAAAATAGGTACATTATAATAGGTTTTTGTTTTTGTTTTAATTTTAAGTCGGTCGGTTTTCTCATAGGTTCAATTGGGTTCACCGGTTGGACCGGGAACCGGCCAGTTCAATCGGAGTTTTTCTCTTTTAATGTGCAATTGGATTTTTTGAAGGAACCAGACCGGGTGAGTGGCCAGTTCCCGATCGAACCAGCCGGCCCGGTCCGGTTTTTAAAACTATGATCTTAACACCTACCTTTCGTGTGGTAATGTGATCTATTTTGCCATATGCCATTAAACATCAACTTTCAACAATTGTTTACGAGCCGGATATTTTTCTTCCGGTTTCGGACAAGGGGATGACTAGCCACGGGTCGAGCAATTTTCTTCCGTAATTGGGCTTCTATTAACTGACCATGAGCCAGGCTTCTGGACTTAAGTCGGGCGAGGTGCAGGCCTATTGGTTCTAATACCATATTAAATTCGTTATAAGTTTATAAGAGATCAAATCCATTTTCATTTAAAAGTCTAAACTAATAGATGGCGGTATACAACATTTTTATAAATTCATAATATTTTCTTTATTTAATTGATATGAAATCGTATATCTCAATATGGAAAATCGGAAGTTGGAGTTGCCACAGGCGCGGAGCTTGGCCGGAGCTTCTCGGCTCTGAGGCTGGTACTTGTGCATAATTTGGAATCCAAGTGTCTGTAGACCGTACTTTGGGTTGAATAAGATGTATTAGAGAGTACAAAACTTGGATCTGTATCAGATTTGAATTTAAGTGGAGACGGGCGATAACGGCTACTACGGTATACCACTGAAATTGCTTCCCTTCGATATATACTACCTGGTAACAGAAATCCAATGATTCCAGATTAATGCAAAAGTCGGTCTCGATTCTCGACCACAACATCCAGAATCACATCAGAGAAATCTAAATCAAGTTCTTCGGTCAGGGTTAGCAACACTACCCTGCAGCATTTGCAGATCAACAGAACCATCAAACCGGATGCCAAAACCAACACTAAATTCTCGAAAAGCGACGAAATTTCAGGAGAAACTCATCTTCTTTAAGCTTCAGTGGCGTATCCCGGATAGAGATTCATTGGAGTTCGTACGAATTTTCTCTAACATGGCGGCAGCATCATTAGAAGCTTGAGCTCATGCTCAGTGGACAAAGTCCACGAATCTAAAACCCGATTTTAACGATCCTCGAGCTCAACTCTGGCAAGGGATTGGATTTGGCAAACGAAGCTAATCTCGGGGATGGGTTTCTGAGGGAGGGGGAGATTACTGGCAGCCGCTGGACTCAGGCACGCGCATTTTCCACGGGCGGTGATCAGGCAGCCGCAGGCTGCAGTCGTCTCGAAGTTGAGCATTCACAGATTCAGGAAGCAGCTCGGGACTTCGAGTCAACAGCTTCCTTTTCTGTCCGTTCCTTGAACATTCATGTTCTCGTTCAAAAACCCGTAGGCCTCCGGTGCAAAGAAATGGAGAACCCATCACGATTTACAGAACGTGGCCGATGGATCAATGAATACCTCGACAATTCATCTAAGAATTCACTGACAGATGCGGTTCTGCATTTGCTCAATAATACTTTCTTTTTTTCGAGTTACAATGAAATCCATGGGCTTGACAAGAGATTGATAAAAGTGGGAAATGGTGAGGGGACTCGAACGAGGACCAGACTAGAACATACCAAAACCTTTTCTCTATACTTGCCCTGTTAAATAGGCATTCTCCCCATAGTCTACTTAACCTACTTGACTATCGTTGAAGCAGCCAGCATATTTGCTCTTTCACTGGAAACATTCTTCTGACTGATGAAGTTCCCTCCAAATGGAAACTGAGGCAGGAGGCGTAGTTTATGCCAAACATGGGCAATTTTTTAGCAGAATGCCATCCACAGTTATACTGGGAAATAAAATAATACAAATAATTTTACAACAAAAATTAAAATTATAATATCTTAATTATTAAATTAAATACGATACTATTATATCAAATTTCCTTCTCTTACTCAAGTTCTTTTAGATCTAAACTAATGTTAATTTTGAAATAATCTTACTTAATTTTGCACACAGCTCTATTGAAATTGGGAAAGCTTTCTTATTTCTGTGGGGTAAGAGGAATCTTTCCTTATCGTTACCAATGAGCTGTCAATTGACAGTTGGAGAGCATCTGTAGTTAAAGTCGGTAACTAAACTTAGTAAGCGAAAATGACTATGCAACTAATAACCTCAAATAAATTTTTGGTATAAACTAATAACCTCAATTATTGTACGGCACAATACCTTATAATTATTAATTGATATAATTTGGTTTTTTTTTCAAATTAAATATCAATTCAATTTTTATAAATAAAAAAAATTTATATTACAAAATTTTTAATTGGTCCAGACCCAAATGAAAATAACCAACAAGCCGGTTTTCATTGGGCCGAAAACGGCACCGACGAGTGGCACGCTCGGTTATACTGTCACTTGAGTGAGGGTAGTCCCGTCATTCCATCCTCCACCGCCACTCCTTCGTCCTTGCCGTCCCACTCGATTCCTATTTTTTGGGGGTTTTTTTTTTTTTATCAGAACCTTCCCACTTGTCGATCGATTAAATTGAGGCCACGCGCACGCTTCTTTCCCGCCGTCTCCTTTCAGGCTATCGCCGATCCCGGAACCCGGCGTCTACGCCTTTTCCAGCGCCGTGATCGCACCGGTCCTCTTCTTCTCAGATTCATTTCATCTCCTCCGCTCCAGGTGCATTCTTCCGACTGACTCTGGAGCAAGCATTTCCTGTTGATTTCTCCAAGAGCCAAGAGGCACTTTCGAGCTCGCCGCCCGATTTCTTTTCTTCCTTTTCCTCGTGATCAATCCGTTCCAAGCTCCGCGTGTCTCCTCTATACTTCTGCTTTAATTCGAATTCTTCCCCCACTGTAGTTTTTGTGTTAATGCGTCCCAGTGAAGCCACTGGCTCACCTTTCGGCTGTCAATCGGCTCGGATCTTTCGTTTCTAAACCTGTTTGAGGGTCGAAGGTGATCTCAACCTTCGTCGCGTCGATTTTCAGCTCACTGCTGACGTTGATTCCATGAAGAGCTCCCCTAAGAGTCGCTCTTTCTTGGCTTTGATTCCTCTGTGCTTGTCTATATCGATTTATGTAGTCCTGAGCGCTGATTTTGTCCCAACCGAGAAAATCCTGCTGAACTGCGGGGCAGATGTCCGCACCACAGACACTGACAGCCGCCAATGGGCACCAGACGTCAACTCCAAGTTTGCTGCGGCAGTTGTGGTGGACTCGAAATCCGCCACTGCCACAACTCAGGAGCCATCCGTCACGCAAGCTCCGTTCATGATCGCTAGGGTCTTCCTTTCGGGGTTCACCTACAGTTTCCCGGTGATTCCAGGCCCGGAAATTCATCCAGCTATACTTCTATCCCTGTTCCTATGACAGCTTCAATGCGTCGGATGCTATTTTCACAGTCTCAGCTGGTGATTACACCCAGCGTTTCTCAGACGGCTGAGGCCCTGAACCCCACATACATAGTGAAGGAGTACTCCATTAATGTCATGGACAAAGCTCTGAACGTCTCTTTCAGCCCATCCAGGAGCTATTCTAATGTATATGCATTCGTAGATGGGATTGAGAATGTATCAATGCCCGATATCTTTAGTTCTCCTGATGGAACTATCATGATGGTTGGATCGACTGCTCCTTTGACATCGATAACACCACCTCATTTGAGAATGTTTACCGGCTGAATGTGGGCGGGAACCATATCTCACCTTCCCATGACACCGGCCTCTTCAGGTAATGGCACCAAGGCACTCCTTACATCTTTGGGGCAGCATTTGGTATTACGGATTCACTTGATCCGAAGATTAATATTACTTATCCTCCAAACGTGCCCCCTTACATTGCTCCGGAGGATGTGTAATCCGCAGCGAGGACAATGGGTCCCAATGCGAACATCAACTGGAATTACAACTTGACATGGATTTTCTAGGTCAATTCTGGGTTCCCTTACCTGGTCCAGCTACACTTCTGCGAGGTCATGGAGGACATAACTAAAATAAATCAGAGGTCGTTCAGCGTCTTCATCCACAATCAAACTGCTCCATGCCAAGCTGATGTGGTTGGATGGACAAGGGGCCGGGGGATCCCAGTGTATAAGGATTATGCAGTTTTCGTGCCAAGCGGAAGCCCCTATCAGGACTTGTGGCTAGAACTTCATCCATTCACAGGGACGCAGTCTCAGTATTATGATGCCATCTTGAATGGCATAGAGATCTTTAAGATAAACAATACAGATGGCAATCTTGCGGGGCCAAATCCAGTTCCAACTCCAAAGCAGACTCTGGCCAATGAATCCGTTGGAATGCTTTCTCTGGGTCCAGAGAAGTCAAAGAATAAGAAAGCAATTGTTGCAGGATGTGTTGGTGCTGGTTTGGTGGTAGCTCTGATCGTTGGCTTCATCTTGGTTGCTGCTTCGTGTCAATATGCTCATTTGAAGCTACTGAGCTCAAGTGATGGCCATCCCGGGTGGCTTCCTTTCTCAGTTTTCAGGAACTCACGCTCTGCCAGCCCTTCAAAGATGAACGCTACCAGGACTCTAGCATCTTCCACTCCTTCGAACATCTGCTGCCTCTTTTCCTTTGCTGAGATGAGTGCTGTCACCAATAACTTCGACCCATCTCTGCTCCTTGGTGTTGGAGGCTTTGGGAAAGTCTACAAGGGAGTAATTGACGGCGGAACCACCAAGGTCGCAATCAAGCGTGGGAACCCACTCTCCAAGCAAGGCGTGCACAAGTTCTGGATTGAGATTGAGATGCTCTCGAAACTCCGGCATCACCATCTTTGTCTCTCTGATTGGATACTGCAAGGAGAACACTGAGATGATCCTCGTCTATGACTACATGGCCCATGGAACCCTCCGAGAGCACTTGTACAGGACTCAGAAGCCCCATCTGCCATGGAAACAGAGGCTCGAGATTTGTATTGGAGCTACCCGTGGCTTGCACTATCTCCATACAGGCGCCAAGCACATTATCATCCATCGGAATGTGAAGACAACAAACATCCTCTTGAACGAGAAATGGGTGGCGAAGGTTTCTGACTTCGGTTTGTCAAAGACTGGTCCCACGTTGGATCATACACATGTGAGCACCGTCGTGAAGGGGAGCTTTGGCTACTTGGACCCTGAGTACTTCAGGCACCAGCAACTGACGGATAAGTCTGATGTTTACTCATTCGGAGTTGTTCTGTTTGAGATAATCTGTGCTCGGCCAGCACTGGACCCGACACTGCCCACGGAACAAGTCAGCCTAGCGGAGTGGGCTGCGCATTGCCACAGGAATGAAATGCTGGATCAGATCATCGACCCTTATCTGAAGGGTAAGATAGCCCCTGAGTGCCTCAGGAAGTTCACAGAGATCGCAATGAAATGCATCTCAGACCAAGGCATCGACAGGCCATCAATGGGAGACGTGCTGCAGAACCTCGAGCTTTCCCTGCAGCTACATGAGTGTGCAGGAGATCATAAACTTCTTATAAGGAAAGGGTGTCAACCATGGTTCCTTCAACGTGGCCTATGAAGAGGAGGACCCCGACTCAACTCCTACTTTCCATGAGAATATGACCGGCTCGACAGTGGCTATAAACATGGGCGGTCAGAGCATTGTGAGTGAAGACTCCGACGGGATAACCCCTACTGCCATTTTCTCCCATATCACGGACCCAAATGAGTAATAGTCATCATTGCCGTTTACCTCTATCTTATAAATCCGATCGGATCACTTGATGTGCCTTTGTTATTCGGTTTTCTAGGTTTATGATATATGTCATATGATCAAAATAAGTTATAATCCATATTCCACTTTTAAAATTCTCACGAATAAACAGAAGTCAGAATAGAAGAAACGAATCTGCATCTGTACATGATTTCTGTCCCTGGGTCCAACCCAGAATGATTCCAGGATGTAGGGTGCTAAATTAAAGAAAGTTTTCCTGCCAAACTAAATTTCCTGTTTTGGAAATATTTCTTCTTTTCATTGACCCGCTACTTGGCATTTTCAGGCGGAGGAATCATCCCATTGCGTACTTCTGCGTCCAGTTGCGGGCAGCAGCCTCATACTTGGCTCTGTCGGTCTTGTGCATATGGGCGATTTCTGGGACTGGAGCATCGTCGGGGTTCGGATCAGTAAGCAGCGAGCCGGATCGAGAGCAGCACCTGAACACCAGAATAACTTCTCGTAAGCATACTCTAACTTTGAATTTCAATACCAAAAAATGAGCATGGTGCCCTGGAACCTAACCTAAATCACAAATGAAGGGCACAGAAAATGAAATAAGAATGGAAGAGATGGGGATTATTTCATAACAGCAGCATGTATCTCTGGCTCTGAAACATGTTTTGGTTGGATATGTAAACACTGGATGAAACCTAAAACTACTAATGGTACCCTTCAAAATTCATCAATAATTCCACATAAACACCGGGATATGAGCATCCCAACGCCACAAATATTCAAAAGATTAACATGCATCAGACCTTGGAAATGGTAAGAGCCGGACTCCACTGCTCCTTCAGGATGTCGGGACAAATGCTTCCACTGCTGCTTATGTTGGGGTGGAACGCCTTGGTCCTAAAGGCAACCTGTAAAACGTACAAAGTCAAGTCAATGCACAATAATCATATTTCCATCCTCACAACCTTAACCTCAACTCAACTCTCCTCATAAATGTAGAACGTGTGATTATGCACATGGCACGAGACAGCAGACGAAAGTAGAGCACGAGAAACACCGACGACATGTGCACTTTTTCTTTTCCCCATGTTTACACGTAAGCCTTGCACTAGAACCAAGCAGGCATAAGACAGGATAAAACCGTACCTTAGGGGGCTTGAAGGGATTGGATAGTCAGGAGGGAAAGGAATGTCTACGAAGGTCCCATAATAGTTGCCTGCCAGTGAAACATGCCATCGGCCACGGGACCTGTCACGATACAGAGCATCACATGTTTGAACATCAAAGAAATGTATAGCTATGAGCAAAATACATCATACAATACATGTTAGCTAGTGCATGGATGGATGGATATATACATATACGATAAAAGATCAAAATTAGTCATTTCTCTGCGAGTTTTGACCACATTGATTGGAAATCCTATGAGACTAGTAGAACCATCGGTTCCCATCCCAAAACAAAGGAAAGAAAAAAGAGTCCACCTTCTCAAGCTCGGCATTTTTTATTTTTTATTTTTTTTTAAGAAAACAACTGCCAAGAAACAGGGAACCCAGCTGGCTTCTCTGAACATAAGTGAAAGGTCTTGGAACCTTATGGAAAGATGGGAATGGGGAGAGAGTAGTGACTGAAGGGGAGAATTGGATTTACCTTCCAAAAAGAGAGACAGGGATAGGACGGAGGAAGCTGTGAAAGAAGGAGATTCAGGAATGGAGTCGACAGGTCAAAGTCAAAAAATGGGCCGCCCCAACCAACCATCCCCCAAAAAAAAACTAAATAAAAGAAGAAATTCCCCGAACCCGAACTCGAATACTTAAAATTGCGGGAGGGGTGGGATGAAGGAGGGAGAAGCTCCTCTCGTGTAAACCTAATTTTGCGGGAGAGATGGGAAGTCAGCCTAATTTTTTTAATTTTTAATATTCAAAAATTAAAGTATCTAATTAAGTCAATCGCTCCCCAAAATCCCGATTATAAATTTTCCCTGATATGATGATATTAAACCATGTCATTATTATACGAAGCTTGAACCTTCGGGCAGAAATGACAAATCTTTTCATTCTTAAATCTCACTCATGCACCCTGGAGTTCCCTGTGTAATCAATTTACCCCCTGAACTCCTGGTTTAACTTCCATTCTACCTTTCCTCACTGATCCTCGAAGAGCCGGTGAAAAGACCGTAACCTTTCAGAATAATGAAGACCGTAGTGGTACCGGTAGCTCCGCTTGTTTTGGGTACTCAAGCAGCTGATTCGTGAATAGCATCATAGGAACAATGCTGTCAAATGAAGCCGGGGTTCAAGATGATAAGCTCGTGTGTACCGACACAATTTCGTAGCAACCCCGTTAGCGTAGTTAGATTCCTGACAGAGCCGGCCTCTCATCTAGGAGAAAACCCGAGTTTTCGACGACCGAGATGCAGCTCGTCTCAGCTTCGCATGGCCCAAGCCAGACATCAGTGGGCCTAAAGTACCACATCCTTACCCTATCTGGCCGAGTCTACGTCCTCTGATTGTTTTTGCCACTATGCATCCACGATTGCCGTTAGAGTTTCCCATCAAAAACTATAAAATTACGGACCGTCCCCCAAGAGAGCCACCGATCAGCACCACAAAGAATCAAACAACGGAAAAGTCTTAACAACGCCAGCAGACCATTGCAAGAAATCGGCCCACCAAATGCTCATTATTGCTGTAGAATGAAACCATCCACTTATCTATGAAAGACTCAGAAACAAAAATAAATACAGCAGACCAAAAGCAAAGCAAATGATGATTTCTCCCTCCACCCCCTCAATGACATACCCACTATTTTTCCAAGGGATTCTGATGACAGCATATGTAACTATTTCTTTCACAGTAGAAAAGAGTACAGCGTATCACAAGCAATAAATAGAGTGAACCATGGTTAAAGAAACCCCACTTCTCATCTGCTACGAGGGGCCAAATGGTTCGGGCAATGGCCCAAATCCATTATCGAATATGGGTCCCTGATCCGATTTGTCATCAACGCTGTGGAGCCAGTTTGTGTTCTTCAGATCCTCTTTGAGTAGCATAGCATCGTACCTTGAGCTCTCGTAGACGTCCACTTCGGCCAATTTCGCGGAGTAGTTCCCATTTCCTGACACGGCACCGTTCTCTGGGGTTCTGATGGTAAAGCTGCCATTTTCTGATGGCGCATCATTGCCCCTGTGGAGCTTGCCATTGCCATTTCCATTGACGGAGGTATTGAGAGATCGCGCTGATTGTGTCTTGGAAGCTGAGGATCGGATGCTCTGGGGGAAAAGTGCAGTGTTTGAAAGAGCACGAAGGTTGCCTGTTCCATTTCTTATGTCCTACATTAGAGACCAGCGAGTAAACAAGGTGTCTGAAAAGCAAGCATGCGAAACAGTTCGACAAAAATTGGATAACTAGCTGTACCACTATTTGAAAAGGTTGCACAAGAAAACTGCTCGTGGTTATGTTATAATAGCAGAATGTGAAAAAGGCACCTGATGTTCTGCTAGATTAAATATGAAGTATAACATGATTGTATGAGTATTATATGGATACGTGGGAGAAACTCATGCAAGCAAATTATCTCGCATCATGATTTCTTTCATAACTATGGCATAATTATCCACCATGTGGAAATAACAACAATAGAATATTAAAAAAAGGACGTTTTCTGATGAGTGCTCCTCATCAGTATCAATATGAATAGATGCATGTGAATGAACAAATATGACTTAGGACAACGTAGATGAAAGTGAAACAAGCATCCAGAAAACTGGATACACTTATGTATTAAATGCGCAATCTGCGCTATCTTAACGGAAAGAGAAAAAAGCTTACCATATGCCTGATGGCCATATCCAGCGACTTCTTAGAGATAGTCCTCCCAAACCCAGTAGCATCAGGAGCAGATGACTTGATAGGTTTCTTCATCCCATACTCTGGGGAATGAGGGGCTTTCCGATTCTCTGGCAAATCTGCAACATGAGATTGGATACGACCTCTCCCTGCGGGCTCTGGAACTGAAAGTCTTCCCCTTGTGACAATGGGTGAGGGCTGTCTTCTTGGCATACTACCAGCCCCAGCAGGTTCAGTATTCCCCTTTGCAGTGGCAGAAGGAACAGGACGAGACCTACCAGCAGAAAGCGGTCTGTCTGGTAAGGTTGTTCGCAGGTTTGGTGGTGTTTCAAGGGAAAAGTCTGGGGGAACAATAGGTTGAGGAGGAGGTCTGATTCGTGGGCCAGGAGAACTTGGCCTTGATGCTGGTGCTGCTGTACTACGACCAGTAGACAGTGTTCGTCCGACTGAAATGGATGATACTGCAGTCGATTGAGACAGGGATGGTGCAGAGTTTCTGCGAGTAGGAGTGGAAGGACGAGAATTTGACCGAGAAGCTGCAACATTCAAGTTTGCAGGAATCTGTGGTCTGGAACTCGGAGTGGAAGGTCTAGAGCTTTGGGTCAGTCGAGGTTTCTCAGTGGAAGAACTTGTGGGCCCTGTACGGACCCTTGAAGGAGTCGAGGGTCGTGAAGTTGATGACCGGGCAGATGGGGTGGAAGGCCTTGCTGTAGATGCAGAACGGGTAACGGGGGATGATGGTCTGATGTAGGATGAGACAGAAGCAGAACTTGTGTTAAGAATTGAGGATGATCTGTTCGAGGAGTAGGTGCTAAATTGGGAAGTGGATATGGAAGAACGAGTCACTGAACTGCTTCTAGCTGGTCTTGAAGTGTGGCTGCTTTCTGACTGTGACACAGAGAGCTGCAACATATATAAATCAATAAGAAATCACTACAGCTGCAATACAACAATTAGTTCCGCAGTAAGACATAAAACACCAGCAAGCAGGCAACAATCAGCATTTTAAAACAAATAGACAAAGAAATGAATAGTGCATCCCGAATAAGCCATGGTGATTTCATTTTGACATGCTTTGTTACGAGGGTCTATGAGGTATCCATTTGAGCATGCATGGGAAAATGCAGGAGGGTAAGTGAAAAGATTTATAGTCAATAATATGCATATACCCTTGAGGCTTTAGTTGCAGATGATGACCGTGCCATAGACCTGCTTTTTGGAACAGCCGTGGTTGGTTGAGACTCGCTTCCATCTGACGAGGCAACAAGGGGGGTTCCAGGTGGAGTTAGAAGCCTGAAGACATTATCAAATACACGTTAGACTTGCATGATGATCCTCCACACGAGAAAGTGGTGCAACAAACATGCAATATGACAAAACAGACAGATCATGTAGGCCAAGAAGTGTATTAGGCAAAAGGCTTGCAGGACAATGCAGTGATATCTCATTCTGAAGATCAATGATTTAAGATCTTGTCCCCTCCTTTAGATCTTTCCTTTAAAAAACAAATGGAAATCCAGATGATAGAACTCAGATCGAGCAGTGGCAGATAGTATTAGGTTCCAAAACTCAGGACAAACGATTGCTAGAATCTGCACCAGTAATCATCACGACAGATATCTGGAACCACAGGATATTATGATGGCAGCCAGATTAAATGTGTATGCGACATGCCACCATGACAATTCTGTTCTGCTTTTTCAGATCTTCTTCAGAAGCACCAAAAAAAAAGCCATAACAAGTTATTAATTATGTTCACGCGGATATCTGCATTCTCCAGTGATCTTCATGAGTATATCATAACCCGACTCTGCTATACCCTGGGATCATCATGGATCGAGTCCATGGATCTAGGTAGGGAGATGTCAAGAGATCGCAGTGATAGCTGAAGGACAAAGGAAATTTACCAATCATAATCATGCTTCCCTCCATCGGTAGATGACAGTAGGTCATCGACCCTGCTGTAAGCCACTTTTGCAGAACCAACTGAAAGCCTCCCCAGCTTCATCGAAGAAGCTGCAGTTAGAAGATAACAAAATTACTACACAGTGACAAGCATATCCTAGTTCCAGGTCATATTCACCCACGCATTGACAAATCCAGAAACACCAACGGCAAGTCAAATGACTGAACCTCAAACAAACAGAACAAGTGTCCTGCAGCAAAGAACTGATCGAAGAAAAAAAAATCAAACAGTATAGTGTCGCTGCTTCTGTGCCGTGCTCTGGGGGGGGAGCTTAACCGAAAAGGAGAAACGCAGACAACTGTGTCGATGTTGTTTCTTACGTCCACCAGTGATGAAACGACATGGTACAGTGTCGTTTGCCATGTGCCATCCCATCAATGGTTTCCGAGCGTAAGCTAAATATCGTTTTCGGTCCTGTAATGATCCATCTCCTCCACCCGGCGAAAAAGGACAAGTCAAACGATCCTGAACAGTCATGCAGACTCAATCCTGGATAGGCCAAATGACTACGCTCACCCTCCCGATCAAACGAAAACGGTTATATCGGCAAAACATTATAGAGAAAGATTTTGAGGGCAAGACGGTCAACACAGAAGGATCATCGTACAGGCAGTCGACGATGATCGATTGAGCAAGAACTACTCGAGCTGTAAACACAGCTGGAAACGAAGGAATCATTTCAAGTTAGACTGGATTGCGGGCGGGAAGTAGCTTCCGGCAGCGCCTCGATAACTATTCAGTTAGAATCGGACTGTCGGATTGGGTAAGACGGAGGCACTAAGCGCCGGGGGGGGTGTGGGTTGGGGAGACGTACCATCGGACGACTCGGAGGAGGAGGCGACAGAGACGCTGCGGCGGCTCCTAGAGAAGAGATCCAGGTTCTCGTCAGCGTCCCTGGAGGAAGGTGTCCCGGCGGTCAGGCTAGGGCCACGGCGGTGGTTCAGGGATCCTGGGGGGAAGTTCCTCACTCCAAGGAGGTACTCCCTCCCGTTCCGGTTCATGATCAGGTGGCTCAGCGATAGATCCAAAGGTGGAGGGAAATGCAGAGTGCCAGGAAAGAGATGAGATCTAGAGTAGCGGATGGAGAGGTGGAGAGAGAAGAGATGCAGTCGATGGGAAGAGGGGAGACACAGTTGGGGGGCAGAGATAGAGAGAGAGGGATTGCTTTGTGATTCTTTATGTTTTACGTCATGTGAGAGGATAAGGGAGGGGAGAGAGAGAGAGAGAGGGAGGGAGAAGGAGAGAGAAGCTTTGATGGAATTGGAGATGGAGATGGAGGATAGGGAGTGGTGGTAAGGCTCGAGAGCCGAGAACCCCCGAGTGGCGGGGAGAGTTGCAGGGGAAGCTCTGCGGCGTGACGCAAGAGGAAGCTGGTTGATTCTCCCTCACCCCTGCGGCCTCTCCCAACTTCCAAGAGAATTGAAGAATTCTCCAGTCTCCTTTGAGCGGTATTTGGAGTATTATTTTTTTCTTTAAAAAATATTAAAATTACTGGAAATTTTTATTTATTTATAGTAATTTTATTTGGGGCACGGGGTTGAGCTGCGATTCCTCGTCGTTCACCAGTAAGATCGAGCGAGCATCGACATGAGCTGGTCCAAGATGGGTGCAGAAACTCGGTCAAAATGATCTCCAGCGTGCGTTGACCAAAGACAGGACTTTCTGGTTCGTCCTATACGTATATTAATCTCGTCAAAACCATAAGTTACCTCGACATCCAATGAATGCCTCGGGGAGGATGTTCGTCCGAAGCATCATTTGCCGAACAGTCGACCGGGGATCACCATGACTTGCCATCTGGTTCGGCCGGAGGAATCGCCATAGCCATAATTTTATTTGAGTGCCATCGATCCATCCATCAATAGACACGGACGATGATGACTTTTCAGAGTAAAAAGAGGTCGTCCGAGATAAATGTGATTAAATGTACGGGTCAGCTTTTACGGGTGACCCACTGACTTTTCAGACCACGTCACATGCCCCCGAGTTTTCAATTACTCTGATCAACGGATCAATAAATAAATTAATTAATTAATTAAATATACATACACTTTGGTGAGAATTTATGATGCCTATGATCAAATCATGTATAAAAGTTTTATGTGCGTGGAAACAATTGACTGTATTATTAAAATGCTGATATGGTATTATTTTTTTAATGATCAAATTTTCATTTTTAAATCCAAAAATCGTTTTTATAAATTAAAGAAAAAAAGGATCGCAGAAATTGAGCTGGGGCGTTGGGAATTTGTGTGAGATGGAGAAGTGACTCACGTCATCATTGATCGTCCCTAATTCCCCAGGTTGATCACCCGAAAAACTTTAATAGGCTGGGCCAGTAAATAAATAAACAGATGAAGAGGGTTAATTGAACAAATAGTATATAAAATTTTGTAAGAGGAATAAATTATTACAAATTAAAATTTTTTTCATGTTACATTGGTATAAAAAGTTATAAATACCTTTTATGTTGATATAAATTGTTAAAATTATAGTAACTCATTAGGATTGGTTGCATCATCATCGATGTTTCAAAAATATTTTAAATTAGTTTAAAATAAAACTTTTATACCCTATCAATGTGAAATATCTTAAATTTATTCCTGTACTCCTTGGGCTCAAGCTCGCGGCAGATGCACATTCGCTTGAACGGCAGATGGTGGGTCTAGGGAGTAAGGGGTGACATTGCGGTAGAAAAAATTTGGTTTAAATTCATCTTCGGAGATGTAAAATGTGGCACAGTTAATTTTCTTGACAGGATTAAATGTCCCAAATAAATATTATCAAATGAAAGAACATCATCTTATATTAGGAAGTAATTTCCATATGAGATTATATGTCAATGTCGTATTTTTTTACTGATTTAAAACATTTTTCCAATTGTTTGTACTATTAAGGAAACTAAAACTCCCACCATAACACCCTACTATAATTTTGATAGTTTGTATTAACGAATAATTCATTTATAATATTTTGTGCTATTGAAGTATACAAAATTCCTTTTGCACCAAAATTTTTTTCGAAACTTCTAGTAGCATTTGTGTATTTGACCGTAAATAAAGAAAAAGGAAATTACAAAAATGGGTCTAGCAAACGGTCCGGTCGTCGGGGTTAAAAAAGGAAAGGGAAATAATTGAACGATCGTTCTGCCGGCTCAGTGAAGTTTCTTTTGTGAACGGATGCGTCAAGATACGCAACCTGTCGTCCCGCCCTCTGGCTGGTGCTGAGAAAGATCCGGCGAGAATCGATCACTTAACGGGGGAGGACAATGGTGCTGGTGCTTGCTTGTAAGGCACCTCGCCTGTATCCTTGGGTCGCAATGCTCGCGTTGTTGAGGAGTAAAGAAAGCCCGTAATTTGGGACCCTTCCCATTCGGCGCTCCGATCAGGGAATTAGGCTAGCGGCGGTTGAAAGGCGCGCTTGTAAGAAAACTGTGGGTGCTCCATGCCGTGAATCCGAAAGAGATCGAGTCCCCTCGGTTTTGCAAAGCGTGTGATGAATGGATATAGAAGGATCGAAACCGAGATCTCTTAGCTGTTGGCGGACAACCTGTACCGCCACTATGTTTTCAGGCAACATATGACACCGGAGCATGCTTAGTTTGGAAGCAACACAAGCTGAGAAGTGAGAAGAACAGAAGGGGGGCAAAACTGGGATTGACTCGATTTTTATTTTTTAATTTTATTTTTTGGAGGGTCTGGAGGGAATCATTAGAACCAAAATGACGAAGAAATCGAGTTGGGATCAATGATTTTAATGATAATGGCCCCAAATGGCATATGGCCGCTCCCTCGTCAAATGACATTTCAACTACCGTTAGCATGGCCATCCCCATCATCAGAATTTCATCACACACAGACACTCTCTCTCCCTCTCTCGTCTCAGATTAATTGATGACATGTACGGAGAAACGATGATTAATTAGTTAATATTTTTATGTTTTAAAATTAAATAAAGATAAATATTGCATTTTTCTTAAAAATTTCGGGGCATAAGAAAAAAAAAGAGAAAAAAAAGATTTAAGGAGGAGGAGGAGGAGGTGGAGGAGGCAATGGGAAACTCTACAGTGGCTCGGCCTGTGTCGGGGCTCTCTGGACCATACATAGGAATCCATATTTTTGGTCCATCCACCTCACCAAACACCGTCACCTGCGCCTTCATGGCGAGTCGTGACCGCAAGGGCAGCGTCGTTTTCGGCTCTCTGTTGACTAACCCAACTCGGATGTGCCCGAATTAAGACGCCGACACCGTCCGTCCCGGCTACTATGTTTGGGTAAACAGTGACACGAGGTCTCATTTATTTGCAACCAGTCACCCACCTGTGCCCTACATTCTATGACTACTGCCTCTCTTACTGCTGGACGGATGAACCGGCTGATTGATTCTCGCATTTTTGTCATCACCTGCGGTGTGCATCCGAGCATATGCACACCGCGGTCAAATATGAGCCGTGCTTATTCTTCCATTCTCGGTCCAGGGAGATAAAATTGGACACGAGACGGATTCCCTTTTGCTGTACGATGCATAGTGGTATATAGAAAAACAAAATTAGAGAGGGGAGAATATGAAATGGGACATCAAATTCCATTGCCTGCCCTTGAAATTGGGATGTCTTGATCCTGGATTTAATGGTGATATTATTGCGCATTTTCCCTTCTCCTCGACTTGGGACATCATCCCATGAGGTGCCGTCCACGTGTAGTGGATGTCGAGTGAGCCTCGCGGCGAAGGAACTAGCCGTTCCAACGTCGAGACAACTGAAGATTCGGCTCATCTGATCGTCCCTGTGGGACACGAATGGAACCGCGACACGTGAACCCGCCCGCATTGAGAAGAAGCTTCACACGATACTTGCGCCCTCCCCCCATGTGCAGTGGACAGTATCGAAAGGTGATAGTAACACTGACACTGCACTGCCCATGTGATCCAATCCATGCAGCCCTAAGGAGGAAAAGGAATTCTGGATTCAGCACAGTTAGTATCACTTTTAAAAAATTGAAAAAGATTAGATTATGGGTTTGAATGTTTTTATCAATGAGTTGTCACACCTATTTATTTTTTAAAAAATTTAGATTCTTATTCACATTTGCAATCTAAGAATATATATATATATATATTTGAATGTTTTTATTAATGAGTTGCCACATCTATTAATTTTTTTAAATTTAGATTCTTATTGGCATTTGTAATCTAAGAATATAATTACATATATGTATATATAAAATATGCCTGAGGAGGAATTGATTTGGATGGGCACACTATCTTCACTTCAGCGCTTCCATCATTAATGATACGATTTGGTCACGATTCACGATGGGCCATCAAGACGATCAACCGATCTGTGCGCATAGTTTTAAAATCGGATCGAGTCGGAAATTGGTCAAAATATGGATTTATGAGTTCATGAGTCGGACTGGGGTTCAATAGATCAAATCGCATATTTAATAAATAATATTAATAATAAATCGACATAATATTATAATTTAATCATAATTTATAATAAAAATCATTAATATAATCATTAGATTCATCTCAAATTTAACATAAAATATGAATATAAGTATAGGAAAATACTTTATAATAATTTTTTATTTTAAGTTAACCGGTTTTTTCACAGGTTCAATTGGGTTCGCTGGTTTGACCGGAAATCGGCTGGTCCAATTAGATTTGACCTAATTTAAAGTGTAATTTGAGTATTTTTATGAGAACCGGACCGGATGAGTGGCCGGTTCTAGGTCGAACCGGACGGCCCGGCCCGGTTTTCAAAACTATGCTGTGCGGTCAATGAATCGCACACTCTCGTTTCCTATATAGCTTAACCCGCGATTCCACAAGGCTCAGTAAGATAGGATCATTCGCGCAGGTTTTTTACGACCCGGAATCGTCGGGGAAAGTTACACGGTGCTGGACGAGAGAATTGGCGGCGACTTCACACGATGGGCGGTGGCAAGGTGAGGATCAGTCTCTTTCCGACCAGGACTTGACATGCCCGATCTTGTAGGCCGACCCGAATAAGAATAGCGAAAGATTTGTCCCATCACGACCCCATATATACATATATATATATCACTCAAATTAATTTTAATTAACTGTCACTTGTTGATAATAAATTAATAATGCAAATCGATACATACCTTCCAGAAACATGTTTAAATTTTACGATAATTAAGGGAGATTTTAATTTTTCATCTTGATTAATAGGATTTTATAAAGAGAGTAATGTATAATTAGATGATATTATATATAGGAAATTTTTTGGGGAAGGGTTAAATCCATGACCTTAAAATACGTGCACATTAATCGGTCAAAATTTAAGGGAAAAAAAGTTCTAATGGGTCAGCTGGCGGCCCACTAAATGAGAATGCAGGCTTTTTAAATTGGGACACGGTGAGACGCGTCAACCACCACGAGGCATCCATCAGATTTGATTTGGTAAACTGCCATCTGCTTTAATTCGATACGACTCAGACCGTTCAAATCGGGAATGGTATGCGCTAGGACTTGTTCTGTGGGTCGCGCCGTAAATTAAGACAATAATGTTAAGTTCGAGATCTGAGATCAGGTGTTAGATGCGTGCACGAGCCGATCGACCCATCACACTGTATTTCCTTCATCGGGCCTCTCACTGACCGGTCATCGGACAGAGGACACCTCGCCGTTACACTGCATTCCGTAATGCAGCACTGTGAATTGGATCAGCACGTCTGTTTTCTTCATGTTTCTGCTCTCATTATTTCTCTATATTAAAATTCTACCACCTTCTGGGCAGTTTTCCACCGTTGCCAAATTAAAAAGTGAAGTTGACCCACGCAAAAATGCATTTTTTTAATTACACAGTAGTTTTATAAGAATTAAAAAATACATAATACAAATAATTTTATAATAAAAAAATAAAATTATAATAACTTAATTATTAAATTATCAAAAATAATATTACATCACCAAATTCATTACCATTGTCAACGTCAACGTTACACGGAAAAAGGAATAAAACAAAGACACTAAAAAAGAACAAGAAAATACCGGACATTTTCATTGCAGCTTCTGCGAAAGTACCCCCAACTGTCGATATCTAAAAGGCAAGAATGGCTCCTTTCTCCGCTGGTCTATCCGTCCCTGATGAATCAAGGAATCTGTCATCCATCGCTCGAAGTTCTGCTTCCGATCGCCTCTCGGAAGCCGACTGCTCGCAGGATGAATCCGCCTCTGCTGTCGATGGGAACCGGCGACGTTGAGGGCGGCGACAACGATACCTACTGCCTGAGCTGGAGGCTGGCGGTGGAGGCGAACAATGTCCGGGGGTGGCGCACGGTTCCCGCCCGGTGCGAGATGTACGTCGAGAGGTACATGACGGGAGGGCAGTTCGAGCGGGACGTCGAGCTGGTCGTTGACGAGATGCTGCGCTACATGGACGGCATTGTGCTGGCCGGAGACGGCATGGACGCCTGGGTTCTGGACGTCGACGACACCTGCATCTCCAATGTAGCTTACTACAGGGAAAGGAGATTTGGGTGAGTCTCAGATCTCTCTCTTTTTTTTTTTCACAGTTATAGATAGCACAGTTTACGATTCCATATTCTCACTTATCAGCATTAGATTACATAAAAAATTTTAAAGATCATGATGATTATTCAGGTGCGATCCATTCGAGGGGGCGGGGTTCAGGGCATGGGCAAGGAAAGCGGAGTGCCCGGCCATTCCGGCGGTGCTGAGGCTCTACGAGAGGCTGATAGGACGCGGGTTTAAGGTCATCCTCATCACGGGCAGGGACAAGGAGACTCTCGGCCAGGTCACCATCCTTAACCTCCACAACCAAGGGTTCTCCGGCTACCAGCAGCTAACCACGAGGTCTCCTTCCCTCTCTCACCTACTCGCCCGGTTCCTCTGCTTGGATACTATTAGTGTCCAAGTGGTTCCTCACTCACTCATTCACTCGGTTTTTCTCTTTTAGGACGCCGGCATACAGAGGGCAGAACGCGGTCGCATACAAGTCGAATGTCCGGAGGCAGATCGTGGAAGGAGGGTATAGGATATGGGGCAACGTCGGCGACCAGTGGAGCGACCTGCTGGGCGAATACGTGGGCGATCGAACATTTAAAATCCCCAATCCTATGTACTATGTTTCTTGAAATCCCATCAGACAACTACAATTCACATGCTTTGGCAGAATGAATAATAATACGTTTAGACAACATCAAGATCCATTCCATCGATGCTATTAGATCCTCGAGATCGTGCCAATCGATTGTCCAAACACTGAGGATTAAATGCATCGTCTTCCCCTTTAATTGATCACGAGATGGGAGAGATCGTACCCATAATTTGAAATCAGCATATGCAGTCTAAAGCTTTGGAAGAGGGCTTGGATATCACGTATTTGGTCTGGTGATAGTCTTGATTGGCATCTAACAGTAATGGAAACGCAAGGTACCCCAAGGTTGACAAATATTGCTTGAAAATTTGGGAAAAGAATAAGTTGGTATAAAAAGTTATAAATATGTTCTTTATTAATACAAATTATCAAATTACAGCAATGCCATTAGGGTAAATTGTAAATATCTTAAATTAATACAAAATGAAAGTTTTGTGCCAAATCAATATAAAACATTTTAAATTTGTCTCCCTATCCTATCAACTCAAGCACATGGAGAATGCACCTTCGCTTGGACGGTGGATCTAAGAAGTAAGGATGATACGTTGATAGAAAAAAAATTAATTTAACTTTATTTTTCAATATATATAAAAAATAGTAAAATTGACTTTTTTGCATAATTAAATGTAACGGATGAATATTATTATATAAAATAATATTGTTTTACATTAGAAAATAATTTTTGTATGAGATTACACATTAATATTACTCTTTTTATTAATTTAAAATATTTTTAAAATTACTTTTTTCTTACAAATCAATTTATTTATTTCCCAAAATTTCCTGTAATATTTGTGTATTAAACTCTACCCGAAATCAAGGACATGCTCGAGGGCTTCCAAAGACTCAGTGACTGTCACGTGAATTCGGCCAGCAAAGGTACGAAAGGGAAACGACAGCTACATATCTTTACGATGTATGTGCTCATAATGTCTTATCGAGCTCGTACAGGACTGTCCAAATAGGAACCAGGGATGATCGGTGGGCGATTTCTGGCTCTACTCACCAGACTCCCTGCATGTTTCTCGTATAAGATGATCTTATACGTCTGTCCTGGGCCCCTTCCCTTATATTGGATCGACTGGCTGAGCTACTTCATATTCTGGAAGATGCTCTGTCCATGCTATGCTGTAAAATTTCTCCCAGCCACGGTCTACCGCTCCATCATCGTCCACACCCTGTCTGTCATCATCACTGTGAATTATGTCTCACCTTCATGGGCATTTCGGCAGTGGGCGAGGGCTTCTGCAATTTCTATACGCGTAAATCTAACTCCTGTTGTGTACCCTCAGCCTGCCGGGGAAAACGTGATTGTTTCGGGGAGAGGCACTGTTCAGAATCTGAGCTGATGAGCCCCGTGTTCATGTCCGAAACAAACCGTGTCACAGGAACGGTATACTGTGTCAAGAGAGCAATGCTCTCGTCTCACATGGGAGACAACCTTATCTGCCTTTCAATGATCCAGCAAGGAGAAAGAAAAGAAGAGGACAGAAATCCTCATCCTCCTCGTGGAGAGGTGGAATCCATGTGGGACGATGACGTCAACCACTGAAAGAAATCCTTTGGTCAGCGTGGAGAATGCTTGTCCCGTGCTCACAGTCATCCCAATCAGTAGTACTACATAACCGGTTCTGCCGGTCTGACTGAACCAGACGCGTGATCGGTCCGGTTCTCTGTAACTATAATCCCAATAATTAGTTGGGCGGTTACCCAGGGAGAGGTGAAACTCTAAGCCGATGGAACGTTATAATACGGTAGGTGGAAGCCGCGTCGGCTAGGGTAGGAAAGGAGGCACGTCATTAGCTGTATCCATAGTGTAATTAATTAATTTGAAAAACAAGCTCTTACTCTTTTGGTAATTTAAGTTTGAATAAATCCATTTTTTCCCTTCAAATTTACATTACCTGATATATAAAAATTGAACCGTCACTGGCTATTATCGGTCAATCCAATACCGTAGCATGGACCCGAGCTGGGCTGTTATTGAGTCGAGCCCCCCCAAAAAAAAGGCATAAAAATTATAATGCCGTGCTAACCCTACCCTCCGTCACACGACACAGCCCGGTAGTCCATTAAGTGACCGGATGATCGGGTCGGTGTCACGCTATCGGGCCTCATTCAACCAGAACTTACCACGCGGCCGTTTACTTCTGTAGCATTTAGTGCTCGTGAGGCGACCCAATAAGGACTCGGCGTCGTGGTGCGCCGGCATCATACGAGCCGCTTTTGTCATCATGCCTCTAGTCGACTTGGCCCACTAACTCCTGCCTGGCAATCCACTTTTGACTGATCTGTAATCTTATATTTTTATAGGACTCGAACTCTCAGCAGTACCACAGAGGGAGGACTAGGACAGCTTATTAATGGGTCTGGATACAAACAAGCAAACTGGTCAACAAAACTGTGTGCTGACAGATTTCCATTCCTCCAGCTCCCATGGTATTCCTTGATGCTGTGTCAAGGAACACTCGATTCCCTACCAAAGATTGGGATAGCAGAAATAATATGAAAATCTTAAAGTCATCAACCAGTGTGATCCCCAAATTATTGACGGATAATTATAAAATTAATGCACAATTCACTGATTGACTTTATTTTTTATTTATGACTATACAAAAAAAAATGAAAAATGAAAAAAAATCCTTCTCCACGGGTCTGTTACCCTGTAGGTCAGGTCAAGAGAGAGTGGGCTTGTTCTTGGACGCTGCCTGACCTCTGGTCTCTCCCCTTCAATCTCTCTTCCCTTGCCCTTCCTCTCCCCAAGACTTCGTTTCCGTTGCCTCATCGCTCTCGGGGAAACTTTCTCCTCCTTCCCATCGGTAAAGCTTATCGCTATCCTGCTGCATTTGGTTGATCTGATCTGGGCTTGATATATATATATATATATTTCCGTCGTTTGATTTCATTTTCTGCAGCAATCGAAGGGTTCTCTTCAATTTCACGACCCCCTTAAGGATTTGGCTCCATCTCTGGTGAATTGCGGCTGGAAAGTGGATAAAGTCGGGATTTTTTTATCAGCAATTTTGCGTTTCTTCGGCTTTTTCCTATTATTCGAGCGGGAAATTCGGCCTCACCAAGTACGCTTTCTTGGCGTTTTATGTTTGAAATTTGAATACTTGTAGGGTTTCTCTCCTTAGGGTAAAGCGATCCCCGTAGCATAACGCAGTTTTTTTCTCTGTTTGGAAGAGCCACTCAAGACAATTGGATACATGAAATGCCCAATCTGTCTGAAAGGATTATGCAGATTATCTTAAGCCTGGAACACGAATATTGTAATGTTGAGCTGCAAAATCATGTTTCATGTTCTCCGCAATGACTCTCTTTGCTCTCATGTGTTCTGGTGGAAGCCCCGGGGTTTTCATTTTTGATTGAGTCATTGGATCACCGTACTTAAACCATCCATGCTGCATTTGTTGAGCTCTTTACAATTATGGTTTACATGGATCTTTCTGCACCAATCCATACTCATAAATTTCTCCTTTTCTTTATTAACTGCAGCCAGCTTTGCAATCAGCCTGCTTCAGCAATTTCTTTGCATTTTTGTGCGTCTCCCTCCTCATCAGGATCACAGATATCATTTTTGAAGAGCTTTGTTGAATTTATCAGGAGGATCAGTGTCAAAGACTCCCTTGTTATACAAATTATCTGGTCCAAGATAATCACTATTCATAATGGTCAACAGATGATAATATGTGTGTCTGATGCTGGGGATACCCTGATTTGGAACCCCCAGATACTGTCATCTGATCATTGCTAAGTGTTCACATCCAAAGAGAGAATCCTTCAACTGATCAAGATATGACTTTGCACTTCAGCTGAGGCAGGGGAAACAGATTATCATCTGGGAAGATTTTTCAGCACATTGTTTATAACTGTGAATTTAGTTGTTAAAAGAAGATAAAAGATGGGGAGATTGAAGCTAGTCCTGTTGTTCTGTCTGCTTTCTATGGCACTAATGGATTCTATCACAACGCAATCTCTAGGCAATGAAGTTTCCCACAATATAGCAGCACCACATAAGAATGTTGGAAACAATGTAATAGATGGTAGTGGAGAGGAGAAGTCCTTGAATTTTCATGATGCAAATGGTGGAATGGGTGAGAGGAAGGGCTCAAGCAGCAAAGTTTCGATCTCAACTGTCGCTTTGTTTACCCTTGCTATGGCAGCTGCAACAGGTTTGGGAGCAGTTCCTTTCTTCTTTGTGGAACTGGACCCACAGTGGGCTGGTTTATGCAATGGAATGGCCGCTGGTGTGATGTTGGCAGCAAGTTTTGACCTTGTTCAGGAAGGTCAGGAGCATGGTGCGGGTAGTTGGGTGGTTATTGGTATTCTCTCTGGTGGTATTTTCATTTGGCTCTGTAAGAAGGTAAAATTTTGGTTTTTTTTTTTCAATTTTCATCTTCCTTTCTTTGTTTTGCTGGCTTAGATGCTTCCTTGTTATTGGTATAATTCTGAATTTTCAGGAGATTCTAATTGTTTAACATTATTTTAATATGATAAGCTGTCGGTTTTGGAATGTATCATTGAATTTGGCTGAATTTTCTCTATTCTGATTTCAGAGAGGAACATATTGTCTATATAACTGAATTTAAACTTTGCTTTTCATTTCACTTTAAAGTGAACCCTTTTATACTCTTCTCTGCGGCAGTTTCTCGAACAGTATGGGGACGTCAGCATGCTGGACATTAAAGGTGCTGATGCTACTAAGGTGGTTCTTGTTATTGGGATAATGACACTCCATTCTTTTGGTGAGGGGTCTGGTGTTGGGGTTTCATTTGCTGGCTCGAAGGGCTTCTCTCAAGGGCTACTGGTGACTCTAGCCATAGCTGTGCATAACGTACCTGAGGGGTTGGCTGTAAGCATGGTGCTCTCGTCACGTGGTGTTTCTCCGCAGAATGCCATGCTATGGAGTATAATTACTTCATTACCTCAGGTAAAACAGCTTTTGTCTTTTTGTATTGGCTAGTTTCATCATTGGTATTAGAACATGTACAAACATTTGTAAGACCAGGTCGTGAAGTACTGGAAAGGGCATAGAGACTTTTTCTTATCCCTGAGAAGTGATGCTTCAGAATAAACAGCATGGATCTTTGCTCATTCTCTGCTTTGCATTTGTCATTTGATTTCAGCCACTCGTAGCAGTCCCTTCATTCGTTTGCGCGGATGCATTTAACAAGTTTCTGCCTTTCTGCACTGGCTTTGCTGCTGGGTGTATGATATGGATGGTCATTGCGGAGGTGCTTCCTGATGCATTCAAGGTAGTGAAACCGTAACTCCTAGTTGCCACTTGAAATGACGTTTTTCTTGTTATCACAGTCATCATGCAGAAAGATATCGATCATTCAAAAAAATGCAGAAAGATATTGTGAATAAAAGAATAATACAAATTTACCAATAGATAAATGGACAAAGTAATGGATAAGACAACAGTACAGAGAAATAGCAGTTCTTACATGACATTTTTACCATTTTCTGCCTGTTCAGTTCTCTTCATCATCTCAAAATAATGTTATTACAATTGACAAAAGAGATGAAAATAAAAATGTGGTTTAGAGAAATTGTATGAAAAGAAAGATTTAATAATGGTGGCAGTCAAAATTTTCATTACAGAGCATCTAATGCTATCTCTATCTACTCTATGGTTGCAGGAAGCCTCTGCATCGGAGGTTGCATCTGCAGCCACACTCTCTGTGGCTTTCATGGAAGCACTAAGCACATTCTTCCAGAACTTCAGCCATGACTATAGGTACTGACCTTAATGAGTTATATTGCAAAAATAAAAGACTGTACGAACAAGTTCCATCTTAGTGTGAGCCATGTGCTGACATGCCAATTGCTCTATCCCTGTTGCATTTTGGATAACTCTACTTTTACTGCATAATTCTTATCTTTCAGTCACCTAATCGCACAATGTCTTATTGCCCTTTGCAGCTCAGAGGATGCTTCGGGGTTCTTTGTCTCTCTTCTCTTCGGGCTGGGCCCATTGCTTGGTGGGACCCTTCTTGTTTCATTTGCCCTTGCATTCCGCCTCCAGCATGCCCTCCTCATGGGCTCGGCCTCTGGGATTGCCTTCGTCCTTGGTGCTTGGCGGCCCCTTCAACTCCTTATCTCCTCCAAGATGGGCCTTCTCCCCCTCCTTACCCTTCTTGCCTCAGGATCCCTCTTCTTGCACTTATCCTGCTCCAATATCTTAAAACTCATAACCCGAGAGAAAGCCTCTGCCAATAACTTACCCTCAATCTCAGGCTTCCCCCTCAGCGCCTTCACCCTCCAGTCGTTTCTATCATGTGGAGCTGTAGGCCTGCACGCTCTGGCTGAGGGACTTGCCCTTGGGGTGGCAGCACCAAAAGCCTATGGGTTAGGTCGTCACATGGTCCTCCCCGTGTCCCTTCATGGACTCCCCCGTGGGGCGGCTGTTGCCAGCTGCATTTTCGGGGCCACTGACAGCTGGCATGGTTCCCTCGCTGCTGCCACCTTGATTGGGTTTGTAGGCCCTGTGTCGGCCATTGGAGCAATCCTTGCAGGAATCGACTACAGTGGGCTGGACCATGTGATGGTTTTTGCCTGCGGGGGATTACTCCCTTGCTTTGGGATGATAGTGCGAAGGGCAGCCAAATTGGACACAAGTAAGAGCAGCACCGGGTTGATGATTGGCATCGGGTTTGCAACCATCTGTTTGACATGCACCAAGCTGGTCTGCTTGCATACGCCCTACTGCAACTCTGCTCCGGAGGCCGTTAGATAATTAGACTTATGCTCTGTTCTCTCTCTCCGGTTCCTGGGCTGAAGGATTAAGAGTCTATTTACAAATCTACTACTAGGATTTTTGGCTTAAGGATTCAGTGTCTTGACAGCAAAGTACCTCATTGGCAGCAGAACTCAAGAGCGAAATGTCCTCCTTACAGACGGATATTTTACCAAGTAAATACATATGTTTCAGCTCCGGGCGTTTGACTCCATTATTGATCATTCGATTGAAGATGCTCCGGGGAGTTTTCTTCTGAATAATAACAACAGATTTCAAATTTGGATTCTCCTCTATAGGTCGGTATGTTAGTTCTGGGGAATATAGCCACGTAATGCATGATTTTCGCCTAATTGCCATCAACATTTAGTGTATGAATTTGAGCTTCGCTATCTTAGTCATACGCGTCGCATGCATGCAAAAATCCAAGAATTCCACCTTTTAAAAAATAGTAATCCAAGATGTGCACGTGTTTTAGAAGTAAAAAAAAAAAACTAAAATGTTAATTTATGGAATCTTTATCTAGGCAAGCGCAAAAGTTGATATTAGGAAATTATATCTGTCTTCAGCATAGATATATATATATACATATCATTGTGTGTACTTGGATAATATAGGTAAACCGTAAATGAATTACATTCATACGTTTGAACTGAATAACTGGGGCTGGCTGATCGGGTCATTCTACAAGTTTTGATCCGAATAATACTCTTGTTAACTAGAATGGTGACCGCCCTTAGGATTATATGTCAATTTCTCTTGCCCGGAAGATATGATAGTTGAGCGTTCACCCACATGAGTTGCCCGCTGGTGACCTGCATTCATCATGTATGTGAAAAGCAGGAGATACTCGCAATTGCACTCAACTCTTGGATCTTTTGATTGGCACGTCTCACGGGCTGTCGTTGCATGTTTTGGTTGGTCGTCTCTCGATAGTTTCTCGTCTGATGTGAGATTTTTGCAACTTCACCTGCTCAAATCTACCAGTCATTCACTGTCGTACCTGTCTGCTGGCCATGGAGAAACACGGTCTACACATGTTCATGTCATGAGACAGAAACAGAGAGAAACTAAGTGATGGCTCCACCCTCTTCGCAGGCAGAGGATTTCCGTCTATGCAAGAATACTAGTCAAATAATGGAGCTTCAGGTCCCATATGATTTGGCTGCAGCCTCTCTTTTTTTTTTTTTTTCCTTTTTAACTGATCAAAAGGGGGGAAAAAGATTCCTCCGAGAAAAGAGACAAGACCCTGCCGGCTCTTCCCTTGAAGCAGAATAAAAAACTGTCTTGTTCTCTGCAGAACCTTAGCTTGTAAATATCATCACGGCGAAACACGTACAAAGGACCCAATCCAAGAAAGAGCCACAAGAGAACATAACAATCTAAGGACTAGGTGAACGAGAAACTTGAGAACTGTCATATTACATAGTTTGGAGTCCCAGAACAGCAAATCCTATGAAAAGAGAGCCTCGCAAGAAACATTGGTGTCTTCGTGACCATTTATTAAACTATGCCCTTCTCTTTGTCTACTAACTATCATAGCTCTGAGCAGCAAAAGGGAGATAACCGGCAATTCCTCATGAGACTGTTGATCAACAAACAAACAACGAAGCACAATATCACTTCACTTGCAATTCGAATCACTTCCCTGCAAGTCCTCAGCCCCACCATGGACCAGCTTTTCCTTCTCCACCGAGAATCCGTCGATCACTTTCTCGGGCTTTCCTTCCTCTATGCTCTGTGATCCCGTCAACCTTGCTAGTATTACAAATGACATCCCACCAAGAACATTGTTTAAGCACCTCAGGACCACCACAGAGGTCTTGAAAACAAACGGAGGGAGCCCTTTTGCGAGAAGGAACTCAATCCCATTTAATGTCTGGTACCGGAAGTTGCTGCTCACCCCCATGTGGATCGCCCAGGTGCCTGCATTCAAGATCGTAGGAGGGGGCTTGTTGGGGGTCTCAAAGCTCGGGTCCATCTTCTTCCTCATCTTGATCAGCCCGTTGGAGATTGCTGTACCCACCAGCCCAGCAGCGAAGCCCACAGCAGCAAATACGGTTCCCTTGTAAACAAAAGTCCCAAACCGGTTCAGGATACTGTATGGCCCGGGCTCGAACATGTGGCTCGAAGGGCAGCTAGCAAAGATAGCGGGAAGGGTCGAGCCAGAGGAGGCCAAAGTGGGTGCTAAGAGGTACATGAGGGTAAAGTTGAGTATGGACCCTACGACAAGGGTTGAGAAGACAAAATCAAGCTCGTTGAGGCCAAAGTTTGGCCTTGACGCCATGTCCCCAAGGACGCATGCGCTCAAACCGACTAATTCCTCCATCAAAACCTTGAAAGGGAATTGCGGATCAGCAGCAACCCTTGACCTCCATCCTGCAAGGAAGAGGCCTAAAATCCCAAGACCTTCAAAACCTGATGAGGAGCTTTCAGAACTGCCATCACCGTTGCCTCCTCCACCGCCACCTCCGAGGCGGCCCGCCCCACCGTTGCCACCACTCCCGCCTACGGCGCATGGCAAGTGAAGTTTCGCCTGCAATTTGGGGTTGATGGGCTTCTTCAGAAGGTAGAGTGAGTTATTACTAATCGTCTGATCGGAGATAGAACGACCTTGAGGGAGACTGTATTGCCTCGGCTGTTGAGTGTAACGGAGCTGCGCCAAAGTCGCCATTTCTTTTTCACTGTATTGCCTAATTCACCAACCTCACCTACCCAACTTCTGCAAAATTTACAAACGAAACATCCCATGGCAAGAGGAAAAGATCAACTCACAAATCCAGATCAACCAAAAGCGACACAAACGGCATGCATAGATCCAACTCGGGGAGAACAAACAGACCAAATCCGATCAACAAGACACAAGTCCGTCTACATAGATCAGGGAAATGGTCGATTTACCTGAAGCAGGTGCGCACCGAAAGATCCACACTTTCGAGTCCCCCTTTCAGAATGGGATCGATCTCTCGACAAATGCACCAGAAGGGTGGCGCGTGATGAGAGAATGCCCGGCGGCGTATCTAGAGACGGTGTACGGGGGCGGAGGAGGTGGTGAGACCAGACCGTAGAGTGACAGCGACGAGCAAAACGCAGAAAATTTTCTAATGCAGGCTTCTACTTAAACCCTACACGGGACGGGACCAGCCCACCCAAGTGTTGGAGCTGGTGGGGCCACACTATACACTTGGACATTTTTTATTTTTCAATCTACTAATCGGAGGGGAGGAGTGGCACATTTTTTTATCAAATAATTAAATTTTTTTTGTGTATTCGAAAAAACGAATGCTAGCAGTGGCCAATAAAATGTTAGATGAAACCAACTCGTATGTATGTCCCACGATCCCAATTGTCTTTTGCTCGACAGGGCATCTCTCAAAATTGACCGTCTGGTCGACTGAAAGTGCTTTCCGATCCCGTTGTCCATAGAGAATACAGTAATTTTTGTGCTGTCATACAACTCTTTCGGTGAAGGCATCTGTCACTGGGGCGGTGTGGTTGGATCGGCTCGGTTCCTCGGCACTCATTTATTGAATAAAATTCCATGTCAAGCAAGGCGTGCGGTTCGGTTCAGTCTCACGGGGGAACTCGGAACGATGGGAGAAATGAGCTTTCGTGGGCTACGAAACATCTCGTTAGTCGCAACTTAGTCGCAAAGATGAAAAGTAATACCGAATTGGTCAGTCAATCACGATAACCAAACCCATCTGCCTATCTATCTATCTATAGGGGTCGGTTGCCTCCTTTAGTCGTTACCTTAGGAATCAAGAAATGCCCACTGTCGTGCTATGGTCTACTTTGCTCCGACAGGGCAACACACTCGTCTAGATCATCATGGGCCCATAATCTCCGCCAGCTTTGAGCCCAATAGCTGGCCCAGTAACAAAGCCCATCATCTATCTCGTAATTATCACGATTTATTCGAGGGTTCGTCCTCTGCTTCCGGCGCTCGGGGTCAGCTTCACCTCAGTCGCTATCGAGTGTATAACGTGATCGAGGAATTAATGTACGACGAGCCACACAACCGATGGATAGGGAATGATGGGATTCAATTCGTAGAAAACTCCACCGAGCCTTCCCCAGGTCCTGTGCTAAAGAAAAGTCAAATTAGCTGCTCTCTTGTTCATGACAGGTGAATAATTCGGTCAGCCAGGTCATGTGCGGGGAATGAATGACTCATTATGTCCACCATTTTTATTGAATTACAGTTTTTTTTTACCTCAGAATAAGGTATTATAAATTTAATTTTTATTAAAAAAATTACTATTACGCTCTCGTATCAAGTTTAGGTTAGGGGTATTTTTTGGGAAAAAATAAAATAAAAAATGAAATTGTGATAAGGATGATATTAATGAACCATTAATTTCTTTCCAGATATTTTCCAAGAATTTTCTTCCATTCCGTAATTTTCACATATATATATATATATCCAACAATTGAATTTTCCGGCTAATACAATGGAATTTTATATTAGTAATTTTTCACTAAATTTTAAAATGGGTGATCTAAGAATTAAATTCTAAATTAGAAAAGTCGATAAGAATTTTTTTAGAGGTCCCCATCTAACTGCAGATCAGTCTCGAAACGCGTTTTGATTGGCTCGAAAATAATGCATGATGCAAATAAAAAAAGAAAATAGTAGATTCACTCTTGGTGTAGTAGCATCTCCTTGTTCTATTTGGCCAAAACATTATGTACTGTTTGATCAGAATAGAATGGATCAATAACTAATATCTTAACGATAAATTATAAAGTAAAATTTTCTTGATTATAAATCCTCCCTTTTCTTAAAGGCTCTTATTCAAAACTTAATTTAGCATCAAGATGTAAAAGGCTATTACAACACATTACCATTTACCAATCCATATTGATAACAGGTTTTTGGTTTTAGAAGGTTCGCATCAAGATGGCAAGTTGGTGGCAGTAATCAAATCTATGCTTCACCGAAGAAATTTTTTTTTTCCAGCTGGAGCAGCTTAGGCAACATCATCATCTCTGCTGGGGACGGTGTCGCTTAGACGTTCACAGAGACCTTTATCCTGCTAAAACAATGCCCACGTGTCATGTTCTGCTTCATCCATATCCCTACGAACCTTCCGCTCTCAACAACCTCAAGAGGGCCACCGCTTACCCCACTGTAAAGTTCTTGGTGGTAGAAACTGGAAAGGCAACACCAGTGAAAAAGAGAGCGTAGCAACTCATGTCTGTGATCCAATCCGGCGTTTATTCGCTCATGGAGGTACCGAGAGAAAGACGAGGAAGGAAAGACAGCGAAACTTCTTTTATCGGGTAATCATTAGCACTGGAGAGCTAACTAGGAAGACTTGCTGTTAACATGAAAGTATTTCATCTTGTAATCTTGGTAACGAATTAAATTCTGTAGCGTGGGACTTTTCAGCTCATGTTGATTTCTTTTTTCCTTTCTTCTTTTTTCCGTTTTTATGAGTTTTCATCTTCTTCGAGGGTTCTTCGATTAAACAAAGTTAAGGAGAGAGATGCCCAGGTGGGTTTTTATTGTTTTCCCCCTTCTTGGGGTCAATAGACGGAAAAGATAATGACTGACAGTGAAAAGGTTAGGAAAATAATTAAGGATTTAGTTGGGTTCCTTTTCTGCAAAAAATTTCACAGAGAGAGCTGCTATTGACTTGACTGTGATTAGTGTCCACCACCCTCTTCGTTTTTTTTTTTTCCAATTTATTTTTCTTTTCTTCTTTTCTTTTTTTCTTTTTTACAGACAGTCCTTTATTGATGGTGTATGTATTTGTGTTTGTGTATCCATCTTCTCCTTTTCCCTTCCTCCTGGGCAGCAGCCAGCAGCAACTGAAACCCTTTTTCCTCCATTTCCATTCATTTGGTTTGTTCAGAAATCGCACTTATTTATAAACAACCACTGAAGAAAGAGGGGAAGGGAACTCCATGTCAGGTTTGTATAATCCCAACTTCTCTCCTGCAAGAGCCGCTTCTCCACAGATTAGGAGCAGCTCGGATGCTGACAGGTATTTATGCTCCTTGAACTGCTGCTGCTGCTCATCAATCAAACTTGCTCGTGAAATTTTTGACGGGTTGTGGAAATCTTTTATCTTTATTGCATCAATTGATTGTTCTGTCTCTTTTTTATATGTGGTGGGTTTTGTTTTGCAGTCAGTACTTGTCAGAGCTGTTGGCTGAGCATCAAAAGCTCGTCCCCTTCATGCAGGTTCTTCCCAATTGCAGCAGACTCCTCAACCAAGGTCCAATACTTGCTTAATGGCTCTAGTTTTGGATCTGGGTATTCTGTTCTTGTTCCATCCCTCTATTTTTAATCCTCTGCATGTGCTTACTGTTGTGTTTAGATCAGTTTGAGTGTCGACTCACCGTCAGACTGCCCTGTGTCATTGCTGTTTTTATTTTTTTTAGAAAATTTGTTCTGAACCGTCAACTATCGACTTTTTCAACTAGTAGTTCGATTGAGCTCTCATTGAAGTTGCTAAGATTATGGATTCTGGGCATATCCAAGTCAAAAGACATGGTCTGCGATGACTCTGATGGTTCATTGAACAATACTGATGACTGTGATATGCAGTGATGACCTGTAAGCCAATGAACTGGTAAGAGATGCACTATCGATTGCTAAAAGTACTCTCTGGTGCAGCTTGGGAAGCAACCCTCTATATTGAAGAGGAAAGCTCATCGTTCCAGGGTTGACTTTGGATGATCAGGGCAAAGCTTTCTCATTGATGATTCTTTTCCACATAAATTCTGAAAAAGGAGAGCTTTTGTTCTTGATCCAAAGGAATGTTATTCATGTTTTGCTAAATCTGAGGAGGAAGTGGCCTGACATAAGTAGTATGATGCAAGCTTATTGCTAATCTATTGGTTTAGTTTTGTGATTCTGCATCAATTAGTCAGTGAATGTGTAGAGAAGTCACCTGCAAGCTATTTTGAGCGAGTTTTGTCTATGTTATATGGCTAGATGCACTATCAATTGATGAAAGCACTAATGCAGCTTGGAAAGCAACCTTTTATATTGAAGAGGGAAGACTGTTGTTCCTGAGTTGGAGACTTTGGTTGGTCAGGGCAAAATGTTCTCACTAATGATTCTTTTTTATACCATCACATGAATCTCTGAAAAGGGAGATGTCTTGTGCTTGATCCTAGGGAATTCTAATGAATGTTTTTGCAAATCTGTGGAAGAGTAATGTGCCTGGCATCTGTAGTATAATGCAAGTTCATTGCTATTCTATTGGTTTAGTTTTGTGATTCTGCATCAATGAGTTATTGAATGTGTATATGAGGAGCAGAAGTGAGATGTTGATCAGGACTCTCACATATAAATCCATTTGTCAGTGAGCAAGAATGTAGTTTTGGCTAATATTGGACTGAATGTCCAATTCACACTTCATTCTCAAAGTAATATACACTTTGTAATCCGGAGATTAGAACAGGAAGATTGTGATTCCTGTGTTGGAATGAGAAGCCTCTTGACTGAAGATTTGATTTTATCACTCATGTGGCTGTAGCTGTTCTCAATTTGAAGCAGGATGTTTTAGTAAATAATCTCAAGATATAGTAAAGTACACTGTTGTTATTTTGCCGAGAGAGGTTCTTGTTTGGTAGTTGGGATGAGCAACCATAACTTAGCATTTTCTTTCTGTTTGGAAATAAGGCTGTTGGGTAATGCATTTTAACTGTTAATTATATCTCAGGGCAATTGTAGCTTAATTTTACCTTGAGGGTTGCCATAAAAATAATTACTGGAAGAAATATCTCTCCTCTTTTGAAATCTCATTTTTTTTCTTTCGCTTCTTCTTTGCTTAATGTCTATCAACTGACCATTATTCAGTCTTTATCAGACCATTTAAGTTCACTGGAGAAATTTTGATGTTTCTTCTCCTTTGTTCATTGTTATCATTGCATAGAGTTCTTTGACTATTTACTGAATGTTTATTTCCTGCAGAGATATTGCGGGTTTCAGGGATGTTATCAAACCAAGGTTTCAGTGACATTGACAGACTGAGATATAGAAGCCCAAGCCCCATGGCTTCTTCGAATCTTATTTCTAATGTTTCTGGTCCAGCATTAGGGGGCTGGAATGGTCTTCCTCAAGAGGTAAAATTGTAGAAGCAAACCAAAATTTTTTCTACTATTTTGTTGATCTCATCAGGTGTAGATAATGCTTCTGGAAGTTTCAATCATGTTTCTTCTTCTGGTTTTCATTTATCCCCTTTGGGTATGGTTATCAGTATAGTAGCTTGCAACCCTTCATCTTTACCTTTTAACCTGAAATCAAGGCAGATAACACAGAGCATCTTATGACATATGATGTGTAGTACGTTTTTCTCATGCAGGATCGACTATAATAGATATATGCTGGGTTTGGCACCTCTAGAATCCTACTGCCACTATAGCAAAACATAAATCATCTCACTTTGTGTTTATTGTTCTAAGAGTGCCTTTCTTGCTTGATTCTGATGAATTTGCCCTATTCGATGTTTAGATATATCGTTTGGCATCAGGTTCTCTTATATTTCAGATCCTGCATTTTTTGTAATCCTTTCGGGCATAAAAAGTAATCACATGGAAGAGGGTTAATAAACTTTCCCTGTGCTGAAATGCTATAGAAATCTGATTCGTGCTGTTTTCAATTGAATTTTGCCAAAAAGCTGTTTCTTCACGCTGTTTTCACATTGTAAAGTTGTTTTAAAGCCATGGAATATACTAATTTCTTAATCTATGAAAACCTAGGAGACACTTTTAAATTTTGGAGTGCCAACTAAGGTATTGGCATGCAGTATGTTTAATGAGCAGGACATGGAGTTTATGATATCAAAACACAAATAAAGAAGACAGACATACTGAAACTATATGAAGCTGAATAACCACATCTTCCTTCTGAGCTTGGGCTTTCTTTTGATGTTCTAACTAAACATTATGTATATATAAATGTACTGCAACAATGATGAGACTCTATCAGATAAAATTTCTTACATGGTCAAAATTGTGTATAGAGGTTAAGTGGACCCCCTGGAATGACCATGGACTGGCAAGGGGCTCCAGCCAGTCCTAGCTCATTCACAGTAAAGAGGATCCTGCGCTTGGAAATCCCTGTAGATACTTATCCAAATGTAAGTTTGTCGTACACCTTCTAATTCATATGGGAAAGTCTGATGAGTGTCCCTTTTTTTGTTGAAATACTTAGCTATTTACATCTGACTGGATTTTCAGTTCAATTTTGTTGGTCGACTTTTGGGTCCAAGAGGCAATTCACTTAAAAGGGTTGAAGCTACAACAGGTTGTCGTGTCTATATTAGAGGAAAGGGTTCTATAAAGGACCCTGACAAGGTAATTCTTAACACCGTATCTTTTTCATAAAGGTTAAAATTAAATAAAATAAATTAAGTGATAGTTTTACGTATTTTCTAAACTTAATTGCATCCTGTACTTTGCATGTTGTAGGAGGAAAAGCTGAGAGGAAAACCAGGATATGAGCATCTTAATGAACCACTGCACATCTTAATTGAGGCCGATTTACCTGCCAATATTGTCGACATAAGACTGAGACAAGCACAGGAAATAATTGAGGAACTTCTCAAACCAGTGGTATTGCACTCCTTGTCTCCTCTGTATATGTATAGTTGTAAGTGGATGCAAATTTTCGCCCTCCATTATTGCTCATTTCTCTAGACCTCACAGTATGTCTTGCTGTTGTGTCCTTTGAGCATAATCTGACACCGGTAACTTGTGGTTGTGGCAAAATGAGAGCTAATCTGTTCATTTTTTACTTTGCCAGTTTTTATGTGTATAAATTCTGTGGAAATGAAATATAAAACCGAAACAACTTCCATACTTTAGTACAAAGTTTTTGGCTGAACAGTTTATTACTAATATTATGTTCATTTAGTAGAGTGAAATGCTCACTATTTCACATGCAGGATGAGTCACAGGATTATATCAAGAGGCAACAACTGCGTGAGCTTGCAATGCTGAACTCCAGTTTCAGAGAAGAAAGCCCGGGTCCCAGTGGCACCGTCTCTCCCTTCAATTCCAGTGGAATGAAACGTGCAAAAACAGGATGCTGATACTCTTCAATCTATCTTTCTGTGAAACAGGTCTCCTCTCTGCTTCACCAGCTTGTGGCCAAATATATTTTTATTTTTTGTCAATCCCCGTGGTGAAGCCATGAAAAAAAAGCATAGGCTAACAGTTGTTCACGGTGAGATTCTGGTGCTTTCTTCTCTTTATTTCTCATATTCACTTTGAACAGATGGATTGATATAATTTATTGGAAAAAGGCAGAAAAAAGGAAAAAAAAAGTCATTTCCTGTATATCTTCCTTTTTCACAATAGGTTTAGGTCTTGTGAGGTCAGTTTTCCATGTAAAACTCAAGAAAGAAAGAAAAAAATGTTTCATTGGATTTATTCATGTGTTAGTTGCTGTTGAAAGGGTTTGTGGAATATATATAGTTATGTTGAAACAATTTATCCTCAAGAAATGTATTATTTTCTATAGTATCATTGTCACGTTTCCCTCTCCTTTTGCCCTCTGGGGATTAGTCTCTTGAAAGAGAGAGAACAGATTAATGGAACTTTGAGCTGTCTGATTCTTTTGATTATAGCTTGGTTTCTGAAGTTGGTAAAAATAGTTGCTCTGCTGCAAACTGCACTGGCTCCGCCTCTTTTAGCTGTGAAACATCAAGCCGTTTCCAGAATAACCCTTCTTACATGAGGTGCCATGTAGTTTGTTAATAGACAGGTGGCCTTCTGTAAGATCTGTATTCCTCACCACGCTGGTTAATCTGCGTGAGAACTGCTCATTACCATTGCAATCAATAACAGGACAGCTGCTATTGATCTGATCTGAAGAAACTCCCAATGTATTGGATTCCTCTAATGCAGTGTGCAGAAAGGTACTCTCATATTGGTATGAATAAAGAAATGGTGTGAGCCTTTCCCCTCATGTTGGGGTATGGGAGTTGGGTTGACAGGAAATGGTATAAAAAAGTAAGCAAGAGGACAGAGAATGTAATGGGGAGGATTCCTGGTTCTGACCTGTTTGGTTGGTGGCACTATGGAAATGCTCTTTGCTTTGGCATCAGAAGGGGGGTCCCAAGACCACCTGGGATGTTTGTTTATTATCCTACTGCACATGTTGGGAGGCGGGTATCCATGCAGACAGTGAATGCTTGTGTGTCTTATTTTATTCCCGGTGAATTGATCGCATGGCTTTGCATGTACACTCAAGAGGAATACCAAGTGGCGGCAAAGAGACGAAGATTTATCCAATTTCCCAAGAGGAATATACTTTTCATCCTCCGAGACCGAGTTATGGTCACTGGACTCTAACTATTCCCCAAGCCTCCCAACAATCCTTGGAATTACGACAGTAATGTCTCCCTTACTTCTAGTTTCTTCCAAAACAGTCCATTGATTCAACCAACTGTGAGAGAATGGAAACTATTACCTTTCATTAGTGCCCGGCGTATACAAGGGATAGTATAGACTGCTTCCCCAAGAAATTCAAAACAGTTGACATTACGAGGAAAAATCTGCTGCAAGATCGATTATAACTAGTGTTGAAATGGAAAATAACTTACCCTAATTTATATATACGGTTCGCCTGAGGGGTATAGTGGATTTATTCAAGTCGGAACTCGATCATTCATAGCTCACAACTTCTTCACCAGCAGGTTGACCCCGAATTCAGGCTCGATGACCAGCCGGAGAGCTGGGGAGTGGACGTACTTGGGAGAGAGGGTGAAGGAGAAGTTGCACACTATCTGAGACAGGAGGATCTTGAGCTCGACCATGGCTAGGTTCTGCCCTAGGCACACCCGGGGCCCCACCCCGAACGGCATGTACAGGTGGGGGAGCTTGCACGCGCTGGTGACCCCGTTGGCGAACCTCTCAGGGTTGAACCGGTACGAGTCTGGGCCCCAGATTTCGGGGTCAGTGTGCAGCGTCAGCACCAGGCTCCACAGGTTCACTCCCTCGGGAACCTCAAAGTCCCCAAAATTCATGTCCTTAAGGGCCTCCCTCGAGACGACAGGCACCGGGGAGTACAGCCGGAGCGACTCATGAATCACCATATTGAGCTGCAAAAAGCACGCGAGGAAATGCGTTTAGTTTTACTCGAAACGTTATCTATAGTTTTCGTGCAGCTGTCGTATGCCAATAAATGGTTCGACCTGCTTCATCTTGCGGAGCATCTCGGAGTCGGGGAGGCAGCCCCCACAGACCTCCAGGGCCTCTGAGCGGACGCGGTCCTGCCACTCGGGGTTGGCGGCGAGGAGCATGAGGCACCAGGTGGCCGAGACGGCGGTCGTCTCGAAACCCGCCAGGTATATGTTCTTGCAGTTGTCAACGACGAAGCGGTCGGTGGCCACCGGGCTGAGATCGCTCTCCTCGGCGCTCTCGAGCACCATCTGAAGGAGGTCCTTATCGTACGGCGCCGCCTTCCGCTCCTTCACCACCTGCAGGATCAGCGTCCTAACCTCCTTCTCCAGGGCCCAGGCCTCCCGGTTGCTCTTCGTCGGGAGGTGCCTCATCCCAGGGATGCCGGTGGAGAGGACCTTCTTGGACATGGCCTCCTGGAGGGCCCTGAGCTTCACGAAGATCTCCTCCCCCTTCGCGTAGCTGCTCCCAAAACAGGCCCTCGAGATCACGTCGCCGGAGAAGCTCCTCATGTGCCCATCGATCTTGATCTCGACCACTCCGCCGGCGGCGGCCTCCACATGGCTCTTCCATGACTTCAACAGCGTCGACGTTGACTCGTTGATCAAGCCCAGCATTCCCTACATAAAAGCTCAAACGTCGTGGGAGTTCGATATCGACTTCACTGCAACCTAAATAAACTAATCGGACCGAACTAATTGTGAGTACCTTGACCTTCTCCATGTAGAGCTCCGGGGCGAGGACCTTCCGTTGGTGAGCCCAGACGGTGCCGTTGGAGGTGAGGATGCCCTGGCCGAGGAGCGGGCCGCGCTCCTTGTGCTGGTAGGATGGCTTCCCGAGGTCGAGGGAGGTGCACGTGGTGATGTCCCTCACCACATCCGGCCGGACCACGCACACGATTTGTGTGTTTCCCAGTGCAAACACAAACATGTCACCTGCCATATTACCAAAATAAGGGAAAATCCTTAATCCTAGAAAACTACGAAAAAGAAGAACTGAAGTTATATTCAATTGAGGGATGGAAAAAATTTACTCTTAATTATTCTATGATGGCCCGAAATTAGTTCGGCTACTTGGCACATTCTGGATAGTACTGTTTTAATTCTATTTTTATATTAAAATCTATTGGGAAAACAAACTAATAGTTATTGATTTTTTTAGTGATTGATTGTAAAAACAGTGATTTTGATTTAATAATTAAAAAATTATATATTTAATTTTTATTGTAATACTTTTCCTATTCTTTAATTTTTTATATTATTTTTTTGATTATATAAAATAGTTATAAGTTTATAATAAGATAATAGAAGCGATGAGGGAATAAAGGGGTATGGAAGTCTCACGATAAAAATCGAATTCACAATCTCTTGATTGTTAGGTTAAAAATGTTGTTATTATACTAAATTCTCTTTCTTTTATATCTACCATTTTGCATAAATAACTACCCAACTACGTAAGCTTTTGTACCTAATAATGGACAGATTTAGCCTTGAATTTTGACATGGGAAGGCGAAGCTGGTCGAAATCCAGCCAAGTTCAAGGGGAAAATTTTATATATACTTAATTTTGTAAATAAACAAATTTTCAAAATCGGAAAAAATCTCATTTGCCAGCGGCCCGGCCATGTTCAAAGCAAGAAATCATTCATGAGCTATTTTATGTCGAACCTGAGGACTTAAAAAAGAACGTAAAAGGGAAGCGCAAGCAGACATGAGAAGAGTAACGAACGCAGCTGCCAAGTTTGAATCGGATCGACTCACTGCCTTAATGCTACTACTCCCGTTGGATGTACAAGAATGGGACTCAGAATCAAGAATTAATTATAGGTTACTATTAGTATCTGCATAACCACCCGGTGATCTTACGGAAGATGAAACTTTTTGTAGCTTCGGGTGAACGGGACAGAATCACACAATCGACGAGGATATGGTTATGATTGCATCCATCCCTGGAACTTACCATATTGCTTCCTCCATTGCTCGAAGAACGGGAAGAGGGCCCCGGCGCAGTCGTGGTGGACGGGCTTTTCCCCTGTTGCGGTCTTCGAGCCGCCCGACGCCCTCGCTTTCTTGATCTCCCTTATGTTCCCGAGCAGGAAGGTCTGATGCGGCCCGGTGATCCCTTGCCCTTTCAGCATCCGTCGGAGCTTCCTCGGCTTTGCGATGAGCGCATTGTAGAGCCGGAACACCAGCCGTAGGAAGACCACGACGGCGACTGCCATCACGATCCTGCAGTCGAGTAGCCTCGATGCTATCTCCATGATCATATCTCTCGGGAGATCACTTCTCTTAGAAACTCCCTCCTGTGGAGCTCGGAGGAGATATCGGAACCTGATGGAGTTGGGAGTTTGGTCTACGGATGGCTCATCGTGGGCTGCTTCTTGTTATATAACTGAGAACGAGAGGGCAGTTCTGTCATCACGGAGAAATTTACACTGTTGGTCTCGAGTCTCTATCCGATGACCGACTAATAATATCGTCAAGCGAAAATTATAACACTTAACGACAAAAAAAACATAATTATTTACCGAAAAATTAATTTACCTTAAGAGAGAGGGATTTATCGCAACAGCATCGCTAAATTAAGAATAAAAATATTTTTAAATTTAATTCATATAGTTTGAAATTTAATTTAATTTTTTTTATCAATTTATTCACCCTGTCCCTTTTTATAACTAAAAAGCAATAAAGTGTAAATGTGAAAGGGAAGCCAATTTAGGTGGCCGACACATGCATGCGGGGCAAGGATCTACGCGAGGCAGAGGTGGCAAATCCTGCCATGCCATCATGGCATGATAAGGCAGCACAAGTACGGCTCTTTAGGACATAGGATCGGACCAGCACAACATGATAAGATAGAGGCGGCTCTAGTACGGCCGATAGCACGATAATTTCTATTGATCGTAACTTATCTGTCTTTACAAATGGGTTTACAAATAAGATTTCTTTTATTTTTCAATAATGTCTTATAGTTTATTATGTATTTTTTTTAAATTTTCTTAATTGGACTGTCGTGCCGGTCCGGCCCAGAGATTATCGGACCAAGTACGCTCGATAAAATTACCTAGCCATGCTGGTACGGCACGATAAGCCCAGACCCAGCACAGTATTATCGTGCCGTGCCGGATTTTACTAGGTATAATGGGAAGGAAGCACGTGGAAAAATGTATTACTCTCTATGCCCAGTCCAATAGATACCCTTTTGGGACCATAATTGGACACATTTTCGTTTGCTTTCCCTTGCTCGTTAAGTTTTGATCTTCTTCCTGTACCTTTTTGTCGATCCTATGCCAATAAATTTCCGTTAGACGGAGGGAGTAGAGGACTCATCGCTTATTGCATGTTTGGCAGGCCGGATCGAAATGAAATCACCGTTCCGATTACTATTATGATTCCTTAGTTTGATTAGGTAAAAAAAAAAAGAAGGCCGGAATCATTGCGCCGGCCCCATTCCCGCAAGTCGATTCCGTCGTCCGACGGAGGGAGGTGGCATTCCAGCCACTCGTCACCTTCAACCTTCATCCACTGCCATTTTCTTTCTATTTTCTTCTTACGTTTCAATTATTATTTTTATTATTATTGCCATTATTGCTACTTTTTAACAGTAAACTACTGAAAATAAATGAAATTGTATCTTCGATCACGATCGAGAACCGAATTTGAGTTAAAAAGTTTATGATTAGGGACGATAATAGAGGAGCATATCGTAGAAAATATTACCGAAAAATGTTCCAAGTTAATTTGGATTTAATAAGTATATAATTATTAAGTGTATAATCGGTGAAATAAATATTTATGCTCGATTCTATTCCATTGTGATTAAATGTGAAACCAAATTCAGGAATGGTAACCATCCTAAAATAACGGAAAATTGGACTCGAAATCACGAATTAAATTGTACAAATTAAATGAGAGAGAGTAGGCGGGCAGGCTCAAGCATGCAAGTCAACACAGAGATGGAGGGCTTGACTGCATGGACTTTGGGATGGAACAAGACACAAATTTCATTCGATTTGGGTGTGCCTTCGAGTCTAACATCCTGACACCATTGCTCTGCTCCACGAGAAGTAATTTGGTCCCGTAAGGGTTCGTGAGACCAATACAAGTCCTGGATGATCGCCATTTTGAAGGAAGAACGGGCACTGTGTGTTGTCCGACTGTGCCACAAGATCCTCTGGAGCCAAAGCCTAAAATCGATTCGTTGGAGGTGGAGCATGCAGATTCTAAAGTTGCGGATGATTGCCACGTGCCATTCCTAATGGAGACTGCACCTAGAGTAATGTTCTAGGCTCTAATACCATGTTACAGTTCAAGCTTGAAGCCTAAATCGGAGAGTGACAGAGCACTCATGAAGTGCTGATGGGAGAAGAAATAGAGAGAAGAATGAAGGCCAAAAATTTTTTTAATTGCTCTAAGTCACGGTACATGTATTTATACAAAACTCTAATCATTGTTACAACTTATTAATAGAATTGGTTATGGGCAATGATCGAATTTCGGATTTGAAGGGTTGACGGGAATTTTTCTAGGGATTTCGCTCTGACCGTAGACTAGTCTTAAGGTATATTTTGGCTCAGCTACAAATACTGTGTGATGTAAACAAAAAATATATATGTCTATTCTTTTTAAAAAAAAGTCTTATAATCATATGAGCGGTGAATATATGTGTATTGTGGACAGACTCATAAATTATATTATTAAAAATTACCGGAAAAAAATTGTCTCTAGCCATGTTATCTTGACCATGGACGATAGACATTGCGCTGACGATCCAAATGGGTGGATACATGCGTATTATGGACGGACTCATAAGTTATCCACTTAATTTAGGTAGAAACGCTTATATTGTCAAGAACTTATTGTTAATAATAATAATAATTATTATTATTATTATATTTCCGGGTGGTGATGCACTACATTGTGGGCCCCATTTGATTGTAAAGCTAACAAAAGGAAGATACGATACAAGGTTGATCCCATGTATATCTATATATATATATATATCAACTAGGGTTTTATCGGAATCTTATCGATTCACGATCAAATTTCAAAACATCGTGGGCCCCCTACCCCACCCCCCCCCCCCACAGTGAATCACAACGTGTAACGTGGCCTAACATGGGAGGAGCGCATAGTTGCGAACCAAAGAGAAATGGGAGAAAGTAGAGTCACTCTGCCCTCGTCAAAATAATGCCATACACTAATCGTTATCCTTTATACGCACCAATATTCGGATGTGTAAAGGTTGACCCAATAAAGAATATATATATATATTATTAATGGCCTTGTTTTGGTAATCAGGGTGATCTGCTGGGTTTGACTGATGGAGTTAATTAGCTCATCTACACAACCACTGACCATTTACTTAAAAAAAAGAAAAAGAAAAAGAAACAACATATGATTTAAGGTTTCGAAGAATTGGTGGCAGCTTTTTCCAGAGATCCACAACCATTAATTTAGAATAAAAATGTGTAAATTTCCAAAGTGAACTGTTACGTAGTACCCTGAAAATCTTGGGCTTCTAGATGAAACTGTGCGATTATGTCAACAGTGATCATCTCTTGACTGGGTCGAACCGGTCAAAGCTCGATCAAACATGAGTATCTGAATCCATTTTCATGCCCCTAGAACTGCAAATTCTCAATGGAACGGTCGACCGGGAAAGTGGAGTGAACGAGACATTCCAAGTCAACATTGGTAATAGATGATGGCGAGGTAGAAAATGAAAAAGAGATGGACTAGTGAATTATTTGTTGACAGCAAATTCGGTCAAAATTGGACAGCCCGTCACTCCGTCGTCACCGCCATTTTTGGACGATTGGGGAGGGGGGCAGTGCTCTTCCGCCCATTCCATACGGTGGGATAATTTCACTCATCTCAGAAAATCAAGATCTTCGGTGAAGTCGGGCGGCCGAATTAATCACCGGTCTGCCTAGCTAAGTCGAGAGTGCGGGCTTGGTGCCGTGGAACTCCTCCTCGTTCGGAAACTAATGTATCCTGTGTCCGATCCTCGTCTTTGCCCCCCGCGAATTCACAAGCTGCAGTAAGCTCGTACGGAAGCAACAAGAAAGTGGAAATACCACTGCTATAATAGTCATGTCCAATAGGCTCTGGTGTACGAGATTCATTAGTATATGTGCCATTAATATGGTCAGTACACTTCAATACCAAGAAAATTTTAATTAAATTCATGTCCAATTTCTATATTGTAATGGGATACGCACATACAGATGGCATAATTTGAGATGTAACCGCATTTTTACGTCATTAAATACCACTGCGAACCCGGATCGGGAACTTCCCTTTCCATTTTTCGGATTAGTCTTTTTGGTCGGAAGCCACTGTGGCATTGGTCACCCTGATCGGACTAAATCTCCAGTCAACTCGACGAATCGAACCCAGAGACAGCGGCGGGGCCCTCTCTCTCTCTCTCTCTCTTTTTTTGGCTGGGGGGTATTTTTGGAATTCAAATGGAGACAAGAAACCTAGGTAACATCTACGCGACCCATGTCGAATTCAAGTGGCGCACCCAGCATCCGTATCTCTGCTTTAGCAATAAGTATTGGTGGGGTTGGCAATCTAATAATACTCATGGGGAGAAGACAAACAACTTGTAACTGTTTTTGAGTATTAAAAGGATTTAAAATTAATCATTAATATAAAATTAATTTAATATTTTAGATTGAATGGAATAAAATCTTGTTATAAGTTGACTATAAATTCAGTCATTTTTAAGCCCAATCATGCTTGAAGAAATAACAAAAAAATATGTGAAAAATGAGGTGTTTAGTAAGACTACCATCTTAGTATAATAATTAAAAATTTATAAATTCTATTCTCAACCTTTTTATATGTTCTTTATTATCAATTTTTACTATTTTTTTTTATAAACTCACAAATATTTTATATAACAAAAAAATACATATCACCTATCTTCATCACAAGGACGCTTGAAATTCCAACGAGATAGTTACGTTATACTTATATTCATATCTAATATTTCCTCTAATTGTAAAATAATGCCAGTTGACTGAGTATGACCCACAAACGTGTGAATCAGAGACACAACCGCGTCACGATAGGAACTCGGCCTCAGCCTGGAAAAACCACAGATACGGACATGATATGTTGCGAGACATCCTTGTCCAGAACAGCATACTTTTGACTCGGGGAGAGGCTTGGAATGGATCACTGTCGGAGCCGCAATCATACATGAAGGTTCATTTATTATTTATTATTTATTATTACTTGTTAAATAAAAAAGAGTCTACGTTGGGGGAAAAAAAACAATTATTAAAATTAAAAATGCGAGTAGGCCTTTTTTGACCATGGAATATTTGCTTCTATCTGTTGCGGAGGAAAATTGGTGTGTAACCTTAATTAAGTCGCGGTCTCACTGGGTCTTCTAGAAAATTGCCACCCAATTTCCACCTCATAATTTTAATTATTTACCATTAACTGTGTAAAATATTTTAAAATTCAACACTCGACTCGACGGAAAGAGAATGAGTATCGATTTATCTCAATAAAATTTATAATTTATAATTATATTTTAATTATTAAAAAAAACAACATACTTGACTATTAATAAAAATAATTTATATTTCAAAATTTTATCATTTCAGAATATTATACTGTTTAAATAATAATAATAATAATAAAGAAAAAAGAAAAAAAGAAAACACACATGCTGGCATCTATTTAGTCATTAAGGATGGACTTTAGCATTTGGCTGACTCCATTTTGCGGGTGAATACTTTTCAACAGGGCAAATAGCTGTGATGGAAATTTGCTCAACTTCTCAGTCAAAATTGAAACATGCTTGATAGCAATTTCACACTTAACAGTATCTTAAGCACTCGAATTATTTACACTCAATAGATATCCTATTTGTCAACCGTGTTATGTATCACTCTGAATATTTAGTCTCCCTCTTATCGGCAAACTGCCCTTTTGAAAATTTTCGACTATATACAAATTTTTGGGACGAGAAATACCGATAAAATTTTTTTGTATTTGTATTATATCCAAATCTAAATCAATACATTTGCTATTTTAACCATGATTAAGTTAATTATTCTGATTGCAACGTAGGTCAATTGAATTATTAAAAAAATCTATTTTTCTTCTAAAATTAATTATTTTTAAAATATATATCTTTGAGATTATATATAAATAATATCATGCGTAGATATACTTATACGTGTCATGGGCTCAATGGGCTGGGCCGCCGGCATGGCACGCATGCTGGGCTTGGCATTGATGATTAAGGTCACATATTTAGTATAACTCATTGACTGATACGTGATTATAATTGAATTTAGCGGGAAAAAAAGGGTCCGTTCACGGGATTGACTTATGATCGATAGCTTCACAGCTACATGGCCAGGTGAAGATAAGAGTGAGTCTCTTGCAACTTCATCGTCGCCTGAGCCGACATTTGTATATGATTCCTGTACAAGTCAAAGAGAGATCAACTTATGGGGGCTTACGCTGCTGACTAGGATCCAATCCGTTTTAGAAGTCAGTGAGAACTGCTATACGGATGCGTAAGGAATCGATTCAACCGCTTGCCGATGAGGGGCCTGTTGTTCTTCCAGAAAATATGTTTGTCTTGTAGGGACATGACTTCTTCTCTAGATCTGATGCTTGGATGCTGTCCACGGCAGCACTAGATCTGATCTTCTGTCGTGTCTGCAGAAATAGTTGATTAATAAGAGTAAAACGGACTTGGAGATGGAACTGAACTCTTTTTTTGTCTCTCGATGATTAAGTTAAGCCAATAGTTTAGAAGAATTTGCTTGATCCTTACGAGGCCGTTACCTGGAGCTCATCTTGTGCACTACTGCAAATAAACTCAACTATAACATTTTCTTGCTGCACAATCCGTGTGAGGATCATAAATGTCCTTGGCATCAAGACTAGGTCCCATCGATAGAATGTATGAACAGAGTATAGTTCATTAGATGGCACCTGCAGAAGGTTACCTACTTCCAGCCATTTTCTTCCTCGATTCATATAACATTTAATGGGGTAGGCAGGACAAAGTGGGGAAAAAAAAGACATAGGAAGAAAAGGAAATAAATAGTTTTTTGAGTACACTTTCGATTAATTCTCCATCAGGGTTAGGTGGAAGGCATCAAGACAAGCACTGCAATCCAACCGAAAGCGAAAAAGGGCATAGAGAGAGATCTTCAACATCAATGAATTGGTGATTATTCTTTTGATGATTCCTTTTTGCCCATTTGCTGTGCAGGATGTGGCATTGATTGAGGACATGGATCAAATCTGAAAGGCCCTCAATGGCTTAATCTCAACTGCCAGCAGACGATTAACCGGAGTCACTGCGTTGTTCCCGTGGTTGCCAGGCCAACTGGTCCACTGCAGTCTGCAGAAGCCATACACATGATACAGCCAGGCTTCAGTCCTATCCATGCTCAGATATCCGTCAAAAGAAGATGGCCAGGAACTAATGGTTCCGGGTAGTGGCAAAAGGAGTTTGTGGTTTCAAGTTTCATTATGAGAATCCGGGAAGTCGAATAGAAAAACAACTTGACTTGGTTGATGAGCTCTTGAGATATCATTTTCTTCAGTGAAGACTCACTTCGGCTTCCTGGTAACTGAAAATGGCTTGAAGAATATTGTAAATCTTTTTCTGGTGCAAGAAACTGGAAAATGAACCTTTTCCAGAAAAGTTATCCTCAAGACTCCTGTTCTTATAAATCTATCTGAAACACTGATAGGTAAAATGTTGTTAGGACAATGCCAAGCTGAAATGTTCAAGCGGAACAATACAAGAGATAAAAATGACGGATAAAAACACATGCTTATTCCCTCTCAATCAGACAGCTAAATCAATCACAATCTTGAATACACAAATCACTAGGAATGAATCGGGGAAAAAGTGTAGAAGGTTTTTTTCTGGCATCTGGAAGAGTGGATTTTTTTTTTTTATGAAAATCGCTGCAATGATCAAACTAAGAACCAAAAACTCAGAGAGCATGCATATCAAAACACGGAAAGCAAACTGTAAAAGTTGAGACCACAAACAAGATAAGGTGTGACTTGAACCGGAGCTTCAATATAAAAACCGCAGGAAGAATTTCACAAGCTCAAGCGACATGTTCAGTCTCAAGAACAGGCCGCGTCCGAGTGACCATAGCTGCTGGTGCTTTCACAGGGCCAACAGAAGCCATCTGCAGGGCTTCTCCGACGTCCGCGGCCCTCTCCATCTGCTGCATCTTCTTCCTCTTCTTGAACTTCTGGGTCCACAACATGAGAGATCCGAACAGCGTGAATAGTGTTAATCCTCCGACAACTGAGCCCACGATGACCCACACCTTCGTTTTAATGCCCTTACCCTTTCCCGTAATCAGAGTCCCAGGATTTGGAGCTCCCCCTCCCCCTCCTTCACCTGTTGGGACAGTACCAGGACTTGGAGAGACTGACGCTGGAGAAGGAGCCGTAGATTCCACCACGATTGAGAAATGCCCCTGATCCACCGTGGAGCAGGTGTTCCCTGAAATCAGACTGCTGAAGTTGACTGAACCGTTTAAATTGATCCCGACACACTTCGGAGAGGACCCAGCTGGGGCAGAGTCGGCATCACTAAAATGAATCAATATAGGGTTGCCAGTTGCCCTAATGTTCAGTTCTGGCAAATTTTTGGCTGATAGATTGGCCGCATCATAAGCAAGAAGGCCCAGAACTGGGGTTAGGTGTGTGTAACCAGGCAAAGCATAATAACTCATGGACCAATTGCCAAGGTTCTGGTAGACGAGGACGAGCCTCTTCACATATGGGTACTCGGTCACCCCCCTCGGTATCTCAAACTCTTTGTAGCTCTGAACGCCCCGAGATCTGAGGCTTCCTCTCCGAAGCCTCATTGCTGAGATCTGAATCCCTGTCAGGTTTGAGGGCACGGTTCCATCATAGGGAATGCCTGTCATAGGGCGGACGAAAGCCCTGTAAGCGTAGTCTTGAAGGAGCCCATCAAGAGTTCGGGCAGGTTCAATGGATAAGCCAGTGGCGAACTGTGCCGTTATAGGAGTCTGCAATAGGCCTAACCACCACAGCCAGAGAATGACACGCATCGCGAGACTTCCAAAAAGAAGCCTCATCGATGCTTTAACTTGTCGCAGATCAGGGCAGCAGTCCCAGCTATATTACTCAAACTCTACAAACTTGGCACAATCTCAAACACCTTAGAAAAGGTTTTTCAACAGACCAGATCCATACCAGAGAGGCAGAATGATTTAGAGACTCATGCGGCACAATTTCCAGTAGAACTTCATGGCATTGCTCGATGTTGAGATTCAAAGTCTGTGTTTCGTTCAACCCACAACCATGAAAAAAAAAAAAAACAATTGGCACTGGAAGAAATGACAATATTCTATCACAGTCTCGCAGGGCTATGTGAGGGGAAGGGGCAAAAGGAAGCTGCTTGAAGATTTCAACCGTTGTAACTCCTAAGGCCACATTTTTTTTCCTCTCTATCTTTTGAGACGCTTGTGGATGAAGCTACTCTTGACTCAGAACTACTTGGCACTTTGGAATCTTGCCAGCATCTCATTACTCAAAAGGAAAACCTGCCCACAAATCTTCCGAGCATTTATCAGTTATGATCCCAACCTTCCTTCAGAACTACAAAAATGAAAACCTTCATCAAGTCAATGCCACTAAATCTCTGCCCCACAAAGAAAAATAGAAACCAAGTTTGAAGCCTTTCACTGAAATTTTATAGTAACTTCAACTTCAACTTCAACACCCTCAAATCAGTTAAATGCGCTGTTGCCAGAACATTTGTACCTGATCTTGAAAACCCACAAATCCTGACCACTTTCTGGCAGAATCCTGTGAACACCGGCGCCCTCGTTGAAGGAAATGCGGAGAACAAGAATACCCAGAAAGGGAAACGAGACCGAGAATCTTCAGATGCATGAACATCATCCTGAGCGAGATCCCACTCGGCGAGCTGCGGAGCCGGGATTACCCTAAAGCTCCCGCATTGGCACTGAGCCGGAGAAGGAATGGCGGCGAGAATGTGGAGGAATCTATAAGGAAGTCGCCTCTTCCCAGTACCGTGAATGGAGGGAAGATGATGATGCTATAGTGGCCCTGCGGGATGGGGCCAAAAGAGTGCCAGCATGTGGGTGGAAAACCGAAGACCAATCAAGCTGTAGGGGGAGCGTCAGAAGGACTGTATCGTACTCAGAATTTCATTTTCCCTTTTTAAAATTATTGGCGGGGTTCAGTTGACAGAGGAGACTACAGTGGGTAGAGCAGCAAAGGACAGTGACTGACTGGTACTGAAAAACTCTACATTGGGTTCTCACAATCAAGTTCTTCCTTCTTTCCCGTATCTCCTGTCAATTCATGATCTCAGGCCATTTTAATTCATTAAAAGATTAGAGTTTCATAATATGAAATTAAAGAGCTAAAAACCGGCAGTAGTCCAAAAATCTGTGTATTGTAACTTAGAAAAAAGTTGACTCGTGTGGGCCCTACGTCGGATAGTGGCTGGATTGACAGTTGTGCGCTCCTGTCCCTGGACTAAACGACAGCCGGGTCATGATCGAAGCTTTTGGCTTCTCCTGTTCTTTCGCCCGACCAACAAACTCCAAACCAGAGTCTCTCCTGTGGGAGAGAGAGGGTCGAATGTAATGTCACCCCTTTTTTTTTCCTCGTTTATATAGAAATATGGATTTCAATCTTAATCTTACATCTAGTATTTTCTCTATCACTTTGCCTTCATCTTCTTAATATTTGATACATAGTTTTTAAAATCGAATTGGATCGGAAATTGGTATAGACATGAATTCACGGGTTTACAGGTCGGACCAGAGGTTCAATGGGTCGAACCGTATATTTAATAAATAATATTAATGATAAATTTATACAATATTATAATTTGAATATAATTTATAATAAAAATTATTAATATAACCATTGTATTAAATAAAAGTTTAACATAAAATATAAATATAAATTTAGTAAAATAAAATAAGTATATTATAATAGGTTTTTATTTTTTAAAATTTAAGTCAGTCGATTTTTTCAACAGTTTAATTAGGTACATCGGTTGGACTGAAAACGAGCTAGTTCAATCAAAGTTGACCTCATTGAAAGTGGAGTTAGGTTTTTATAGGAATCGAACTAGGTGAGTGGTTGGTTCCTAATTGAACCGCTCGAACCAGCCGGCACAATACAGTTTTTTAAACTATGATTTGATCTCATAAATATAGATTATATATACAACCGAAAAAGATGAAAAGAAAGGGGATGGAATGGACCACCTCTTTCCTTATAATGAATCATCCACTAACTCCTATAATTTCGGATTGTAGGATCATTAGTTGGAACTTGAGGAATTTCCAACTAAGGCATGTCTACATGGAAGCAAACAAGGCTACATGGGATGAGATAGTGACATTTTAATTTGGAAAAATAGATTACTCCTTCTAGATTTAAAAAAAATGATGAAATGGATGAATTCGAATACCACATTTTAAGATGGGAAGCCACTGTGTTTCCAAACTTTTATACCAATAAGGCCATTTTACATTGTCAAAAAGTTGGGAACAACGAGAAAGAAGGTTTGATATAATAGTATTATTTTTTATCTAATAATTAAGAAATTCTAGGTTCAGTTCTTATCATATGATTTCTGGTGTCATTTATTTCTCACTTTTCTATCTCATTTTAAATTCATGCGTCTTCCATATAATCGAAAAAAAATTGGGGGGCAATCACCTACTCTCCACTTCAATGTCCAGCCTATGTCCCTCGCTTGGCCGTATGCACCGGTTGATGGCTGTGGGCATAACCTAATATGGCTCATCCCATGGTAATATCAAAATTATCATAAAATGACCAAATTTTCTATCATTTATACATTATCTTACTCTATTTAATCCTTTCCATTCTACCCTATTCCTTCCTGTCAAACATGACATTTGTTCCTCGAAAATTGATTAAAGTAAGGTATGAAACTGAACTGAGATTTGAAAATTTTCTACCTATAAGGGAAGGGAGAAAATATGAAGGAAATAATGTAAAAATTATATCCGTAAAAATTAAATTCATGATATCTTCTTCCAGATCAGAAATAATACAATCATATTAACCATTTACTCGAGTAATTTTCAAAACTTTTCCTTTTTCATCTGCGTTTGCTCGATCCTTAAAATAGTAAAGGATATAGGACATGCATTCCCATTAAAAAAAAAAGGAAAAGGAGAAAAGGAGAAAAGGAGAAAATGCCAGAAATCTGTTTCCACGGGCAGAGGGAAAGCGAAAACTTACGGAGAAATTGTACGGTCAAAACCCCAGAGGGCAGGTCGCACACCGTCTCGAATTCAATCCTCCTGGAAAACAATTCTGTTTTTCTCCTCCATTCTTACATGGCCAAAAAAGAAAAATTCACCCGAAATTAAAATTAAAAAAAGGAATTGTTTTATTTCCCTTTTAAAAAAAATATTATGATATTAATCGAGTGTGAGTGCGCATTTAGTATTGAGATTTCGCCAGCTCATTGGCCACTATTCCTCTTTGTTTTCTTTCCGGATAAAACAAAACAGGCGGTGGTGCTCACGCGCTATCCCTTCACCATATATGCACGTGTTTCGCGCGTGACTCGGTAAGCAGACATTTCATCCGTAGCTTTGAAACCGGACCGGACCGGACCGACTACTAGGGCATCAACCCGTCCGATTTTCTTTCCACTCCCCTTACGTAATCCACAAAAATACCAAGCAGATTGAACGCCTTACGCCAGATCAAGAGCATCGAGGATCCAGTGCGATCTATTAGTTCGTGTGAGTCGATATATTCATTTGGATAAGATAAAGAAGAACGAACAAACCTAAGTGAAAGCAAATATTTGAGTATAACCTTTTTTTTGGGTAAATTACATTAAAAGTCTTATATGTTTACCATTTCTCACATTCAATTCTTATATGTTTCAAAGTATATCTTCCAATCCAATATATTTGGTTGCATGATGTAATTGAGCATTAATTTTAACGGTTTGCTGACGTATTATTTAACGCTGTCACGTGGTAGTTATCTATTTATATAATACGGCACGACAGAAAATTTTCTACCACATTGTCATGACACATCAATTGAAATTTGGCACACTAGCAACTTTCTGCCACGTTAGCATATAATGAACATGTCAGCATGCCATTAAAATTAAGATGACCCAAGTAAGTTACGAAACTAAAAATATATGATTAAAAGAGTTATTTTAAAATATATAAAATTTAAATGTAAAAGATGATAGATAATAGGATTTACACTGTAATTATGCAATTTTTTTTATATGTATACAGCCGAACATTCATAAGAATAATAAATTCAACTGATTTAAGTTTGAGCAAGTAACACGAAAATTGTTAGATCAGGCCCGATGGCCGCGTTCAAAATACGGGCCTCGATTAGAAGCCCAATAAGATCTGTTGGGCCACGCGTTAGCCCGTCCTCGCTATCGGGCCGTCTCAAAGCCCAAGAGAAAACAGTCATACGCAAACTTTTCTCGAAGTCGGGTCGTGATTTGTTAAATTAGAGGTTGGTTTGGGATGACCGTGTGGGTTGATGTACCTACCTAAGTTCCAATATAATAAACGTAAAGCATTAGCCACAGTAAACCTTTCTGGATATCACCTGTACCCTCTTGCAGCTTCGGATTCTCCAACCCGACGGGACACCGCCGGATCTATCGATAATAATATATATATAATCTATATCTATATATTATTGAAGTAGATAGAATTGGACCGTTCAGATGGGTTGTTCTCATTGTGTTGATTTGAGTTATTTCCTCAATCAACCACGGCACGGCCGAATTCATCTATGTAGCTTATGAATGAACCATTTAACATGTCGGTAAGAACCGGTCTGTTCGCTTCTTGTGCCATCTCCAATAATAATGTGCCCCGATTGCGAGGTAGCGGCTTTATGGTAGGTTTGCTTAGTTCAACCCGTGGGTTGATCAGTCTGGTGACAGTTTCTTTTTCCTTTTTCTTTTTCATTTTTTTAAACGAAAATTAAGCCAAAATTTTATTATAAAGATAATTGAAAATGGTGACATGGACAGTACGGAAATTGGGCGCAATTTTATCTTAATATGAAATTTCTTTTCTCGTCATTTTCAGCTGTGCTCTCTCTCTCTCTCTCTCCCCACCCCGGGATGGACGATCATCGCCAAGGCCCAAGGGGAACTATTGCCCTTATTCCTTCGAATTCGATCATCATCCGCTCTTCTTCGTTCTGCTAACCCTTATTCACGAGCTATCCCCCAGAGAGCTACTGATTAGCTTGCGTTCGACTGATGGTCCATCCGTCATGAATTGCCACCGCGTTTCAAGAATAGTGGCAGGGGAGTCTGGTGATGGATTGGGTCTAGTCAAATCACGCGTCTCTCTCTTTCTCTCTCTCATATCCTGCTGACTTTTCTCTCCTCACTGCTTCCAAGTCCTTAATCGCTGTCCCCGGAGGCATGACTTTGGTGCTCTGATTCAGGGTGTTTTCTCCACGGAGTTTCGCCTTCTAAGGTGTCTATACATTTTTCCTTTTGTTTCTGCTTCATTTGATCAATGAGGAACGTGCCTGTGCTCTTTATTGCTTTTTCTATGATTGTTCTTCGGTAGACTGCTGTTTTTATAGAATTTGTAGTCTTGTTTCAGTTTGGAGTTGACTCCTCCTGGATGTCCGTCAGGGTTTACGATTAGGACATCGGGGCGGATGGAAGCGTCTGGTGGGAATTCAGACGCGTACAGGGGATCATCTGCTGGAAATGGTAGCAGTAGCACCTCTAATTTGAGAAGATATAGCATATTATCAGCGTCAAATATTCTTCAGGCGCCAATATTGACATTGCTTGAATACTCGGGTTTGTTGAGGACCCGATCGAATCACCTAGAAGTTCAACCTCTGTTTAATGGGAGTGCTACCTCTGGGGCAGTTCATAATCACGTGGAAGATACCTCACAGCGTGGCGGTGATGCGGAGGTTTCAATTAGGATAATCGGGGCAGGGGAACATGAGCACCACAGGGAGGGGGTGGGCCTGGTGTTGGGCAGTCATCAGCAAGTGAGGGAATCTCCTTCCCAGGAAGAGGTGTCTCTTCGACTGGCAGCTGGAGATGGTGGGCATGGTATTATAAGCAGTGGGGTGGATGAGGGGGCTCCAACTGTATCAGCTGTTGGAGCTGCTGATACTGAAGGTGGTGAGGGTGATGGTAGGGATTCCACTTACCAAAGATACGATATTCAGCAGGCAGCAAGGTGGATCGAGCAGGTCCTTCCATTTTCTTTGCTTCTTTTCGTTATCTTCATCCGACAGCATTTACAAGGTATCTTGTTACAATCTTTAAACCTGATTTCCTCTTGTGCATTGATGTTGCCAAAAGAGCTCTTTTTAAGTTCCGCTTGCAAGTTTTGGTTAGGTGCCTTCATATTTATACTTAACTGTCTTCTTTTCGGCATCATAATAAGTAAGCAAAATGATCTTGTGTGGGCTATTCAAGTTTGTTCCCTCCTTTGAACTGACACTTATGTGTTTGGTTTATTTAATAATTGACCACTGCCTTTTCTGCAAGGAATTACAGGTGTCTTTGTTACAATATGGATTGCTGCTGTGCTGTTTAAGTCAAATGATGTTCTACGAAAACAAACTTCTCTAAAGGTGCTTCATTCTTTATGCTTAGCCTGTTGACTCACTCTAGTTACTGTCATGATTGGTGGACTTTGTGAATAATGTAAGAACCTCAACTTTGGTTTCTGCAGGGAGAGAGGAGAATTCCTGTTCTTGCTGGTATTTCGCTTGCATTTGCTCTTCATGTTGCCAGCATATACTGGTGGTATAGGAAAGATGATCTCTTGTATCCATTGATAATGCTTCCCCCTAAAGATATACCACCATTTTGGCATGCGATTTTGATCATTGTGGTCAATGGTATGTTCTTTCCCATTGTATCCAATTTTTTCTTCTCATATCATGTTTGATAAATTTTGAACTGGTATTGTGAGGTTAGTTCTGAAAGATCCTTCCATTGCTTTTCAACCTGTGTATGGTCTGTAATATGAGAATGAATCAGGCATTATTTTGCTGAAGAATGATGATGCTCATGGTATATATGATTTGACGAATGTGAGGATGCAATTAAGCTGTTCAAAATGTTGGGAGAGAGAATGGGAAAAAGAGGAGGAGATTGGTGACTGTGGAGAGATGGACTTAGGCATAAAGGGCTTAGCTTGTGAAGGTTGTTTGGTGCCATATTGCTCCATTATGCCAAGGCCACAGATTGGCACTATGGATGAATATTTTGGTCATAGCAAGCATAATAAGCATAAAGGAAAAAAATGGGATGAAAGAAAGAGTCAAGGAGAAGATGATGCTTCATGAGAAGTCTAACTCTCGTAAGGTTATGGTGTGTTTTTTACTAGATCAATGCGAGGGCTGTTCCTCCTATTCTGTCTGTTCCTAATAAGTAACTCACTTAAATTTCTTGGACCTGTATCACAATGAAAATTTGCTAGAAAAGACAAAAACAAGGGGACGAGATCCCCTCCTCATATTTGGTTGTTCGTCAATTACTTAAGTGTAAACAAGGTCCTGTTTTATTGGTGTTTCACTCACAGAGTTTTGTGGCGGCTCCTTAATCTTCCATGGAAAAAACTCCCTTTATAAATCTCCAACCTGACATTGTGTACACCATTCCTTCTCCTCTTTTGGGAACTGAACATCATAGTTTATGTTTTGAAGTACAAGGACATGGTATCTTGCAGATACAATGGTCAGGCAAGCAGCAATGATCTTGAAGTGCTTCTTGTTGATGTATTACAGAAACAGTAGAGGGAGAAATTATCGGAAGCAGGTGATTTTTATCCTATTGTTATTGATGGTATAGCTACACTGTATTTTGTTCTCGGAATAGTTAGTCAAGAGAAAAAGCATATGTCTCCATCATGTCAATCATAGTGTCTTCTCCTTAAGCTTCAGGTATATCCTTATACCTTGTCCAGAGCACTTTATTGTGACATGTGAATTTTTATGTGCAGGGTCAAATGCTGACTCTGGTCGAATATCTACTATTGCTGTATCGCACATTACTGCCTACTCCTGTCTGGTACCGATTCTTCTTGAACAAGGAATATGGAAGCCTCTTTTCTTCTTTAATGACAGGGCTATATTTGACTTTCAAGCTTATGTCTGTTGTTGAGAAGGTAAGGTGTTTTGTTCTAATTATGTGATTATTTTCTCTTCTAGAATTCTGATTCCTCTGGACATTTTTCCTCATGGGAAAACTTACAAGTTGAATAATCAGGTGCAATACTTCTTTACTGCATTGAGGGCTCTGTCCTGTAAGGAGGTTCACTATGGGGCCTATGCAACGGCTGAGCAGGTAGAATGCTAGGGGCAGTGATCCTGTTTGTCATGCTTTTATTTTTGAAACTACCGATGATTGTGATTTCCTAGAAGGTTGCATGCCAAACATAGTAATCCTATTCTCGATGACAACATGCAGGTCAATGCAGCTGGAGATCTTTGTGCTATTTGCCAGGAGAAGATGCATTCTCCCATCTTACTTCGTTGTAAACACGTATTTTGTGAAGAATGTGTATCCGAGTGGTGAGTTGTAATCAGCACCTAATCTTTTAGCTGCTTTATGACATACAATTTATTTGCTTCTGAAGTTTGGGGATTCTCGAACTTAAAAAGAGTCTTAGATAAGAGGTCAAGCTGAGATTGCAGATCTATGTTTGATTTCTAAGATTTCCTATGTCGAGTATTTTTTTCAGGTTCGAGAGGGAAAGGACATGCCCATTGTGCAGAGCTCTTGTCAAGCCTGCAGACCTCAGATCGTTCGGCGACGGATCGACTAGCTTGTTGTTCCAGTTATTCTGAGACCAATATCATGCCATATTTGAAAACGAACTGTGAGTATACAACTTCTCTACCGGGATCTGATTATTGGAATCAGACGACCAGAACACTGAAGGAACCGTCGCTGCGGTTCACAGTGGGGCTCTCTAGGGTTTGATTTGAATTGGCCAGGCTGTAGAATTTAAGAACTGGCCCATGTGTCCATATATTTGGTACTGTGAAGGAAAATTGTATGTAGCCCACGTTCAACATACGAGAAAAGTTATTAATAGAACCCAAAACCCTCACCCCAGAAGGTGTAATTGCTTGCATGAACAGCGCCAGTCGAATTTTCTGTAAGCTGCACGAAAACTATCGATAAAAGTGTTCGAAGCAATATGAAGTGCACAACTCGGGACACGAGGAAACTGCACGAGTGACCCCGACGATCTGGCCTAGGCTGAATTCATGGCTAATCTTTGGAAAACACCGAGCAACGGGCGAAGGCAACAGATCGGGGGAAACTCCTCAGATTATCTAAACCGAAGAGGTATCCTGCGAGTAGATGAAACCTTGAGAATGATAACGTACAAATGTACATTTACGTGACGGCACAATGGCTGAAGTACGGCCACACTGCGTGCATAACTGAGGCTCACACGGTGCCACTACACATTCCATTTCCTCTTTAATCATAGCAGGGCACGCATAACATAACAAGCTGCTGATGACCTACTAGTAAATTGTAATTGGTTGAAGCAACTGCGAAGGCCCGGTAGACTCGCTCTCATGCGATTCTTTGCGGTTTGTTGAGTTAGAGATCACATTCTTGAATAGTTGATGGGTAGACACTGAGAACCGATTATTCAATTCATCTAATATATTTTCGGTTGAACACAAAAAAAAAAAATCCTAAGATTGTCTTCTGTTTTATTTATAATTAAAAAAAAACCTATAAATAAGAGCAGATGTAGCCATCACTAGCCAGTAGCCCCGCCCCATTCTATAGATCACTATAAACAGAAGATCATAACCATACAGCTCCCTTCTTTCTCATGGAAGAATTCCAGGGGTTTGGATTGATTGACTGTACGAAAACTTCCCGTATCAGTCAGCAAGATAAATGCGGGCTGGGGTGATCAGAGCGTTTTCCCTGAGTGACCGGTCAATGGAGCTCCTAGAAGAGTAAGTTGAGGTAGAGGGTGATCCATGCCGCCATCGAAAGTATAGCGAAAATGTGGACCCAAAACAGCACAGCAGCGGCTTCCCTACCACAGCCCCGAAGATTAGCAAGAGCACCTATCACATAATTCAGGCAATTAATCAGAAGCTGATCCAGTCACATGCTTGGGGAGTTATATGTCCCTTCTAGTTCTCCCGGGATCTGTTATGAGAGCCTTTAGGGGCCCCTCTACAGTAAAGGAGATAGCTCGAGATACCTTAATGGGAAAAGAAGTGACTTGGAAGAGATTTGTTTCATGAATTTTTCTGGGTTCTTGAATTGGCTACTTACCAGAAAGCACTGATGTGGGCATCGAATGCTGCAGAAGTAAGACGAATCGGAACATCTTATCCCCAGCTGGGAGAAAACCCAGTTTATCTGCCAGCATTACAATGCCAAGACCAGTTGGAGGCACCAGCAGCAGACGTCCGAAGATAATAGCAACAGTAGTCCTCAGCCCGAGCTTTGAATGTCCCGGCCCTAAAAGGTGGCACAAAACAAATATTTACAATACATGCCAAGGGAAGAATGCATTTGCTGCTTTTTATTATCCCAGAAAAAGTTAGAAGATAGACGAGCATTTAGATGATTCAATGTACCATCGACGAGGTTGCCTCCTAATGCCAACAGTATGCAGGGGATCATGGCCTCCCTGGAACGGAGAGATGAATACATGGTAAGACAGAGCCAATAGTGAACGTTCATCACCCCAATTTGTTCTCCAGACACAAATACTGGATGAGGAGCAACTAGAAGGCTTAATAAACTTGCAGAAGTACGCAGAGGAATTGGAGATGCTCACATAAGCAGTGATCTGAAAATTACTTATTCATAATACTTGGACTAGTACGTACCCAAGAATAATGCAGCTGTCAGTAAAGAAGAAAAGAGGAGCATCAGGTGCAAACAGCAATCGCTTAAAAAATGGTATTATTCCCAGCCCCATTGCCAAAATCTGCACACGAAAACAGTAGATCACTGTTATAAGAAAATCACTACACAACAGCGTGGAACCTGTATAAAAGCATACTTTGTTCTGCCAGCAATTCGAAGGAGTATCCTCCAAGCGTGAATCAATGCACAGTGGCTTTCTCAGCCACACAAAGATAAAGAGAAATGAATGAGATTGCTGAAGTGATGTGAAACTTACCGAAGCAATAATAGGAGGCTGAAGAATTTGTTTGAGCTTCAACTTCTCATATAGAAAATCTAGTATCTCTCTAATCTGAGACGAGAACTACCACATATCAGAGAAATTCTACACCAAGTGAAGGGCCAAAAAAGAATATTGAAAAGACCTTTGACTGTTGTCCCTGAAAAGGTTAGAAACTACAATCAAGCTAATCTCACCTTTCCCTTTTTAACTGGATCAAGATTGGGTTGTGCTCCTTGCGTAAGCAGAGGAACTTTTTCCAGTGTCGTACTATTTTCATTCAGTGCACCTCCTCTCAAAGGGTTTCTCATGGGAAGATTCGAGTCCTCAATGTCAAAAGTTCCTTCAGGAGGAGGCGCCAACATATTGAACACGTATGTGTATAAGATGATTGCACCGACCTGTATATGCAAAGACTAGTTAAGTTATCTTGGAAAAGAAGATCAATTCATCAACCGAACAAATGTTTGGGTATGGCTTTTCAGAGAAGTCCCCAATCAGACATGAAGGCCATTGAGTTGACAGAAAAGCAATAGATGAATAACTCCCTGGTCAGTCTGATTTGCAGATTCATACCAGAGACGTACCAACAGTGTTGCAAAAGAAAAGGCAGTTATTTAGTAATTCAATGGAAGAGACGAATGGGAGTTCAAGACTTACCCACTGCCCAAATGAAATATAGGCCGTGCCGTCAGTGCTGCATATCTCGGAATCGCCAAAAGGATTGTTCTGGTCTCTACATAGTGCAGCTATCAGAACCAAGGGCACATTCCCAATGTTCCCTGTAATAGAGGTTACACCCATGTCACTCAAAGAACATGATGATTACGGGGAAAGATCTGAAGATTGATTTAATATATCAAACGACATAAATTTGATTCTCTGGAAGAACGGCACAATGACAAAAACAGCATCATTACTCTCCCAGCAAAGATTTCTAATAACACCAAACGGCATCATTAATAGACTGCTTGAGTTTTGTATTTCAGAAGTAATATGTATAATCTGTCTAACTATTGCTGCTTTTAAGGGCCTGACAGAAGCATTACTATATCCAGGGAAGAAGTTGCTCACCAATGGCAATCTGAATTATCGTGAATTTGAAAAAAGGGTAAGGGGGATGGACAATTGACGCGACAATAAATCCGATAAAGGAACCCGAGATGGTAGCAAGGACCACATTCATGGGAATAAACCACCTGCAAGAATCAGGAGAAAATAGCATCAAAGAAGTGCCACCCCAATATTCTTATGCTAACAGGAAAGGTACTATTATTGTAGGATCTGGGCTGCTTACCACTGAATCATCTTCTGCAAAGTAATAGCTTGCCCGAGTTGCGAAAATATCAGACATGGGAGCAGAAGCGTGAACACCAGCTGTGCCAGCAGTCAAGATGAAATTACTTCAACACTAAGACAGAAACAGATCAAGATCATATATCCTATCCTTAGCACATCGAACCCTCTTGTCCAGTCGCCCGGCGTGAGTGGGGCCCGCTACTACATGTTGCTCGAGACTCACTTAATTACAAATGAAGGATAGACGATCGGTCCATTGATAATTTCAAATCCTATCAACTGAAAATTTTGATATCCAAAATCAGATTTTGGATCAGAGAGTTCAGAAACTGACCCCATTAAGCAACTTCCTGCCGCTAGCAGGCAGAATGTTCACATACTTCGACGCCATCAGGAAGCCCAGGAAGCACATAGTGAAAACTTTCGCAATGGGCAGCACTGCGATCATGATGGTCGCAGACAACGACTCTGCTCCGGCCTGCGTCTCGGGCAGAACCGCCGCCAGAAGTCTCTCCACTCTCTCCATTGCAGAATTAGCGAGACGGTGTTCCTCTGGCAGCGCCCCGAGGCCTTGAGTGGGCGGTGGAATCTCGTTGGGTCTGCAGAAGATTCGCAATCCGGCGGTTGGGGAGCTCTCCGAGAAAGAAATCTTTACACTCTTCCCATAAAAAATAAACCTTGAGATACAGAGCTTCCTCTCCGGACCCCCTTCGAATCTCAAACTGTTCAAGAACAGATATTCGACGTTCAAATTCTATGTTACAGAAAGCCCATCTGAGACACACATACGAATGGACATAACAACTACGAATATCCCAGACAAACAGAAGATAGAAGAAGATTCCCGGAAGAAATCGCTTGATGTGGGACAAGAGAATGCAAGGAATTGAGACAAGCAGAAAACTGATCGAATCAAAAAGAATTTTCGAGAAGAGAAAATCAGGAGAGACGGAGAGGGACAGGCAGAGACACGGACACAGGCGAACACGCACACTGGCGGAGGAACCGCTATGGATTCGACGAATTCAGGAGTGAAATCATCAGAAGGGGAGAGAAACTTCTGACCTTTTGGAGGCTCAACTCTGTGTTGCCAGTGCTTCTTCCCCTTCTGTCACAGCTTCTTACCATAACATCAATCACAACCGTCAGAAGCCCACGTAAACTAATAAAGAAGACAAGTATGAGTCAGTGCTGTACCCATTCTCCTTATATAAAATTTTCATCTAAATCATATCTACCATAAATATATATATAATTAACAGTGAGAATCATGGATATCCACTGCAGATACGAAAATCATTTTGAGATCTATCGATATTTTTCATTCTGACTGAAACTGAAAATGGGTTCCTCGAAGAATATTGCTTTGGAGGACAACAACGCCACACTAACGGAAATCTCGCCTCACGTGAAGAGTCAAGAGAGGCCGCTGCCGTCTGCAAGGTCTTGAAATTTTGTTCTGTTCACTTTCTTCTCTCTCCAACCCCCCCTACGAAGACGGAGTGAACCCTCGATAGTGCAAAATTAATTAACAGGATAATATGTGTACACGTTTAAATTTTAAATTTTTATTCAAAATCCTAAGGGAAAAAAATCATATTGCTCTAACCCTTGTTTGGATATCATTATGGAGGGAGGGGAGTGAAGTAGACCGTTATACCATTTATAATCCTCTCTATCATATGCTTATGGCGGAGGGATAAGAAAATGTATATGTTCAATGGTTGAGGAGGGATATCGCTCGATAACATTTCGTAATCCTCCTAATTTTTTTAATCAGACGAAAAATTACACGATCATCCTGTAACATTCTTTACCTAATCCCTCGACTGAAACACAGGTTAAGCAAATATGGGAGACGTATTGCCCACTTGTCATTTCCTCTTTTGGGTGTGATTATGGCCCACTACTTTTGATACTTTTAACAATAATGAATAATTGCTCCTTTTTTTTTTAAACTACGGTTAGTTGGAGGTTGTCTTCTTCACCTCCCACCCGCACACCATTTTTTTTCTTCCATTAATGAGGTGATGTTGGACTTGGACATTGTCGGTGGTATGTTCTGTCTTCTGATAATTAAATGCCATAAAGAAGGGAATGGGGCCCAGTTTGATACATAGTAATAGAATTGGAATTGGAATGGAAGGCGGAATTAAAATTGAAATTTGAACAATTATTTTGCCCTCCTTTATATTTATTACATTTGATTACCTGAAAAAGAATCGAAACAACCTCTCCCATCCTTATCATTTCATTCGAGTGATTGAATTAATGAATAACCATTCTTTTACGTGCATTACCGATTTTACCTTCATATTTATTTTTAAAAACAAAATTAAAAATTGATAAAGATCAATAAAATGTATAAAAGTTGGAATTTTTTAAAATGTTAAAGTATTTATAAATTTATAAAGCTTTTACTAATTGTTTTCAAAAAAAAGTATTTTTAGGCATTTAAAAAAATCTAAAAATTCTACAAAAATGTTATTATAATTTTGTTGAAAAATGTTACAGAATATCTAAATAATTGCATTGTTTAATTAGAAATTAAAAAAAAAATACAGATATTAAAAATACTATAAATATCTGAAAAGATTAAGAAAGGTTAAGTTGATTACGAGTGATTTTTTACTTGATAGAACGATTTTTATATCAGAATCCATCTTGTCAGCGCGTTGGAGATGGTACAACTAAAATAATGGTAATGACCATTCCATTCCATTCCATTCTTAAGCCTATTCCAATTCCAATTCCAATTCCATCCGTATATATCAAACGGAGTTTGCATGGGTACATAATGGGGATTCAGTCTTCAGTTGACGAGGGCTGCACAAAATCCGCTCGTCCGGAAAGTGAGTTAACCGTGACGGAGGAGATCGTTAATGGTCGACTTCTAATTCAAGTACTTTCTACAAGATTTAATGACAGAAATTAATTAATCAATTATTATGCACTGATTCCTCTTCTTCTTGGGGCCAATCAATGGGCACTACTATTCATCCTGTCTTCCATCATTTTTTTTCTTATTTATTTAATTCATTATTCTTCCCCCCCAAAAAAAATAGTTTTTTCCCCTAAAGAAAGACGACACGGGCAAGACTAGTATGGGTTATCTTATTAGTTATTTTTCCGTTACAGAAGAAGGGTACGTATGCTCGGACGTAGACCTGGTAAAATTTGGTCTAGCACGATAGTTGGGCATAGACCCGGCATGATAACACCGTGTTGGGTTGATGCTTATCGTGCCGTGTCGATATGGCCCAATGATCCCTGGCCCAGGCCGGTACGATAATCTGATTTGGAAAATTTTTAAAAAAATCTAATAGACTATTATTAAAGAATAAATGAGACATTTTCTGAGCTCACTTGTCATTATAAAAAAGTTACGATCAAGGAAGATTAACATGTTATCAGGCTAGGTCGGGATTGTCCCTATCTTTATCGTGCCATACTGACAGGAGTCGATAAGACCGGGCCGATACGATTTGTCACCTCTACTTAGAAGAAAGCATAAAGTAAGAGGACAAAGGATCCTAAATAATAGTGCATATCATATGCCCATGATACATTCGGTGGTAACATATTATTTTTTTTCTCATTAATCATGACTGTTATAGAAATTAAAAAAAAAAAGAAGTCCAAACAGGTGATTGCGAATTGTGCGACTTTTTTTTTTTCTTCTCGAAGAACACCTTAGGAGAATATACAATTGTGGAGGTGGAGGCGGTGCAATTGCAAACCGTTCTTCTTGATGTCAGTGGGAATGGAATCTAAAGAGGTGCAATGCATATAGTCTGACCGTAACGTTCACTGTGATGGGACCGCCGAATAACAGTTCAGCCGTCCCCATCGAGCCGAGTCATGACGCATGTGTTCTTGGCATCTTGAAAAGTATTTAGACGTAGAAGAGAGTTGGGCATTTACACCATCAACTTCTTGGTGCCACGCGGTATGACTTGAATCGGCGCAACAAGTAGTCGTTCACCTTGCTCTTCGATCGGCAAAAAAAAAAAAAAAAGGTGAATTCAGAACATCCCGATATCCATCCCGTGGCCGGTTTCTGTCCTTTCGCTTTTAGAAGAATACGCATGTGCACTGTTGTTAGCGTGATACAGTGGAGAAGACAAAAAGGGGACTCTGGGGCCGATCGGCATCATCGTTTAGTGCACTTGATGGAATGAATCATCGTTTCATCGCGCACTCGTCGAGCCGTGGCCGCAGTGCCTTTTTGTGCCCGAGAGCTCGATTTCCCGATCGGTCAACGTCGAGGAACCGAGCTCTTGGGGACCATCCTACCATCGTTCGGGTTTGGCGCACTGTGAAACCGTTGGATCGATTAGACCTTCCGCTTCTTGGATTGTAATCTCGGGTTTCGATCGGATAAGATCGGTGACTTTATACGCTGTGTGACCGGTCAGTGTCATCTCGAGCTACTACCGAGGCAGAGGGATACATGGACGTGTGTAACGTGGAATATTTGTCAGTGCGTGTGGTCTAGATGGATATGGAAATTTCGTTCTGGGCCCGAAGCTCCACTCCCCCACGACAAGTCGTCCAAATTAATCGATGGATGTTGCAATCAAAGACTCCGCGTGTGTGTGAAAAGGCTCATTCATATGGGATCTTAATATAAGACAGTCGTTACATTGAAAAATCCTCACGACGTAGCTTGACTTCGTATGATCCAACCCTAAGAAATCTGAGACGATAGGGGGTGGAACGAGATTCTCTCACCATCCGAGTCGGCGTACGTTCGGTTTGACAAAGAGTTCTACCACGTCTCTAGGGTTGGTAGGCTCACGCGTCATCACTCTATTGTACATATCTAACCCTTTATGGTCTCCTATTGATTAATGAAAGTGGGTCAAGATCTTAAGAGCGAGCTTATCACGCCAGAGTGAGTCACTCGTCGGAAGGCAGTGCGTAAGGGGGAGATCTCGAATGTACTTCAAAGCCCATTAATTTCTTTCTAGAACACCCGAGCCAGCACCTTCGGTGGTGATGGGTCAGCGGTGTCTAAGAGTCTCCTCCTCTTGAGCCGGTCTTCGGTTACCCAAAATCATGGACGGAAAGCCTCCTCCAGGAAGTCCAAATAGGAAAAAAAAAAAAAAGCCTAAACCAGAACAGCCCAAATCGAGAAAGCCCTTAACCCTCTCCCTAACCGTAGTTTTTAAAACTAGATTGGACCGGAAATCAATTAAGATATGAGTTCATAGGTCGAACCATGAGTTTAATGGATCGAGTCGTATATTTAATAAATAATTAATAATTATCAGTTAGAATATTATATATTCAATACCAATTTATAATTTTAAGTTCAAAATATATATTATAATATTTAAGTTAATAAAAAAATATAAATTGAGTTTAATCAAAATAAAATATAATAAAAATGTTCTTTTTATAAATGGAATGGATGCTAAGATTGATAATGTTTTTTTCTTTTTTCAAATAATTTTTAATTTATCCAACTCCACCTTCGATTTAGTTAGGTTTGTTGGTCAAATTGAAAACCAGTGGGTTTTGATGGGCGTGACTAAATCTAGAGTGCATTTGAATTAATTACGTAAATTTGATCGGTGGCTGCTCGGTTGCAAATCAAACCGGTCCGATCGATCGGCCCGATCCAGTTTAAAAACTATGCTCCTAGCCTTCAACTTCCCTTCTCTTTGGCCATTTCCTGCGAAGTTCTCCACCTCCTTAGGTTAGTGTTAATGGCATTTTGAGATCAATTCTCACGGGAACCAGTTGTAAGTAGTTCTTTTAAGCTAACTCAGTAACATAAGTTTGATTGTTGTGGTGTTTTTAGCCATTAGTATGAAATCACAATAATAATCAACCGCTTTAATTGACTGGATATAAATATGTAGAATAGTTGTGGTGGGTCTTTTGACCCCACAACTGCCACTTGCTAACATATGGGATTTAGCCAAGTGGACTTACCAGTCCGTAAGTACCTCAAAGACAAGAGAACCAACCAATAGCTTCCCCAAAGGATGTGTGACACAAGCACCTTAACCATGTCTCTTTCACAAACCCACCCCCCACCGTCCATGCGAATCATGTCGACCATTTTTTTTCCGATGCTTTAACACGAGTTTCAACAGTTTGGTGATGGAATCCAGAGGGCAATGCAAATCCTTCCTGTTCACTTGTTTCACGGGATGGAGAAGCTGCTGCCACCAGCACACGACGAACCCTACTCGGTTCAGTTACTCTGCAGAGCAGGAATTGAACTGGCTGTGGAGAAGGAGAAGACAGATGGGAGTTTACGGTTCTACCGAGTTTTCAGTTGAAGAAGCAAAAGGGTGGACATCAAACATGGGAAAGCATGTAACAACACCCCTCCTAATCACAAGCTCAATCGAGTTTTGCAAGCAGGATGGCATAACTTCGTTCTTGTGTTCTTGAGATCTTTATTCAAAAGCAGTGCTCGCATCCACGTGAAGAAAGCACTAATGCATAAAATCTAATGAACTGTCTTTTTCTTTTTTAACCTTTACACTAGGTTCCGCGACAAATCTATGAACAGCTAGCTCTACTATGTAATGCTGTCTCTTTTGCGTGTAGACTCGCGATTTGCAAGGAGACCGTCATTATTGGGTCATGGATGTTGCGTGAGAGTATCATGCGGGGGAGTAGAACAGCGAAATGCTTGAGTTCAACACAGTGTCTGCTATATGATCGAAAAGAGTTCATCAGTAAATCTCAGCAATCAATGGAAGAACGGAACTGTCTTCAGCAGAAGAGAAACGTAAGGCACTTCAAACACGAAGATTTTTGGGCAGATATTAGCATAGAAGATTTCCCAGATTAAAAAAACCAAATTGCCAAAACCAACAAAATGAAGGGTCACCATGTCAAGGTGATGTTCCAACCACAAAGCCGTGACATCCAGAAAACTTGCAAACATGAGTTGAAATACATCCTCTGAAAAAGCACGGGCTTTTGATCATATCCAGAAAACTATGAGCTCCACAGATTCCGAAAGACATTATATAAATACTATAGGCAAAGACAGAGTAATGAAAGATCTAACAAAGAGCAGATTTTTCAACTTTTGCCCCCGCTCAAATGTCCAAAGTGACAATTACCAAATTTGACTGAACTCCACGAATCTCTCTCCCCCAGTCAGATAATTCTTGGCTTCAATTTGCATCAACAATAAATCCTCAATCTAGTCACCACGAGCCATCATGTCTCACGCTCAGTATTTGGGATAATCTTAAGTTATGTTTCGATCCAACATGCAGAAGATCAACCCAGTCAAACAAGGTTCAGGCAGCTAGGCTGAAATACCAATCATTTACGGAGGCACCTTACTTCACTCTTTCCAAAGAGGAGTTGGTAACAACTGAAACTCAGCGTTTACTTAACAGTATCGACGAGACAGGGTATCAGTGTAATGAATTAGAGAGGGACTGTCACGATGCAAATGAACAATCAAGGAACTAATTTTAGCAGTTGAGGCGGATTAATAGAGAATCAGATGCCCTTCTCAATACGATCAGAGCAACCTAGCCAAAAGTTGTAGTGGGTGATAACAACAGAGTTGGGTAAAACTATCTCGATTGTTGGATACCGCATATATTCTTTCCTAACGGGCAAGAAAATTCTTCCAGAATGAGAGAAACCCAATTCTCCAAACAATCCCATTTCAGTTCTCGGAAACTCATGAACGACACTGAACAGGACATATCTAGGTAAATTCCAGATTTTCATGCAAATGCAACCCAATAATTGGCTCATAAATCCATGTACTCCACAACTTTCCACGCTTCGTGTAAATCCTGGGCATTCTTATATGACTTTATCAGTGTCATCTCCTGCCTAGACTCAGGTAAGCTCCATGAGAACATGTTTCGTTCGAACTCATCCAACATTCAGGTCAGATAAAATGACGAAAACAGAATACTGTGAAAGGACTAAGAAAGATGTGAAAAGTTGAAATTGTACTATAGCTCTTCCGTGTTCAATTCGATACTGAGTTTATATCATACGCATCAAAGACAGGGATTTTCACCGTCAGTGAGTGGCAACGAGAAGAAAAAACTACAACTTTGTCTTGTACTTACACTGCTGATTCCCGACAGTTCTATTGGAGACAAACAGGGTCAAATCACAGGAACTCGTGGAAACCACGTGAATCCGGAATATATTCATCAGCATAACCTTACCGGAGATCTTCGTGTAAGTGTTGAGCGGCAACTCGCCAGAGACGACGTCGGAGTACGCCTGGGAGTCCGAGAGAAGCCGGTCGGCCAACAGCGTGAGCGTCAGGTTCATGGGCTTCGTCTCGCCGGCGGAGATCTCGTCCGCCGGGATCGGGGCCTCACCGACCAGCTGGCCTCGGTAGTTCAGCAGAGCGGAGCTGTTCTTGTACCGGAAGCCGACCTTGTTGGGGTTCTCGACGGTGAGCCCGAGGTTCAGGGTCACGTTGAGCTCGACCCGGAGCCGAAGCACGTCAACGGAGAAGTCGAGGTTTTTCAGGCTGACGGTGTCGACGGTGGTCACGGCGCGCTTGGGTTTGAAGACGGTGAAAGCCAGGATCACGATCAGGAGGACGACGGCGACCAACACCGCCACCGTCGCCGCACAGCAGGTGGTCCCGCGCCTGCGTCTGCGGCTCCGGGCATCCCCCCGTCCCTCCGGCGGCTTCTCCTTTTCCACCTCCATGTCGATTCTGGGTGTGAATCTAAACGGGCGCCGGGAAACGGGGGGAAATTGAGCGTCAGATTATGGGTTAGGAGATCGAGTGGGAGACGCAAAGATTGGAGATTCTTGACCCGTGAGACATCCGCGTCTGGAGCACACCAATTCGATTTTGAGCCTGAATTTCTCAGTGCCTCGTAGTCACCACATTAATTACTAACGCGTCGACGAGGCAGCGACCCAGATAGCTGACTCACAGATCGAGAAGTTGTAATCCACGCCAGTAGACTGTATAAATTTCGTAACATGCCCATCCGTGACCGCTAACCGAAGAGAACCAACATCAGAATCACTCAATACTTACTTACTCCTAATTCCAATTAATTTATACTCAAATTATACAACCCAAAATAACTTCATAGACAATATATAAATTAGCGGGGTGTTCATATGATGGATATGCTGAGGTTAGGCCGTCGAGATCCGATTGGCCCGCCGCTCTCGTTGGTGAAGCCCTTAGGGCTGGGGGCTGCCCCCACGGCCTTTTAGGTGTCCCGTTAACTGATTTCCATCCACCTATTCATATCCCGAATTACATGCCGAACGGACAATGACGATCGAGTGAATGACTCGTGATTCTCACGCGTGCTCACCCGAGAGCTACTTCCGTGCCCGTATAGCATTACTTCCCGTCGAGCGGATAGGACCAGCAGTGATCGATTAAGTCCCCAGCGGGCCGCCTCTGTTACGTGACTACTAGGTGAGATGTGTCCTTGTAGGATCACGTGCAGAAAGTGTTTCAAAGTCCGTTACTCGCATGTGAAGCGAACACGCCAAGAATGCCCATTGTCGTGCATCTCTCTCTCTCTCTCCATCAACTCAAATTCTCTATCTCTTTTTTTTTTTTATAAACCGTCTGTATCCAATTGAATTTTATCAAGTTAACTAATCCGGATCATCCCGGGTCAGCCCATTTAAAGGGTTAAGAGCTCCTCGCCGCAGGTGGGACTCGAACTCGAGTCCTCTCATTGGGATGATGAGTACCGAACCACTCGACCATATCTACGGTGAGTCAAATTCTCTCTTTCTATTTCATATAGGAGTGAGAATTCAAATTTGAGGTAGTATATTCGCTTACATCACTGAAAAAAGAATATAGATTGATGTGAGATTATATTTATATTTTATATAAATATTTAAATGGATAAATATAAATATTAATTATTTTTACAAATTCATAATTTTTTTTATGATAAAGATGCACTATTTTTTCTTTTTCTTTTTCTTTTTTGTTGAGGTTGCATTCTCAAATGTGTGTGTATGTATATATGCATATGTATATGTGTATGTATATAAAGAGAAGTGGGTGAGGAGGTAGGCCAAACTCTTTTTCTCCAAACCAAAATTCGTCCCACGGCAAAGTACATGATCTGTGCCTTCTCACCTACGTATGCCTAGCCGTGAGCCGCCCGTTTCCTGAGGTCTATATTTAGCTTATGCCCCTCAACTTTGCATTCTATCTCAAATGCCCCCTGAACTTTCGAATGTCTCAATACTACACCTTTTTTTTTAAACAAAAAATTTATGGGATCAATAAGTCGCAGTATTACTACACGCGTAATGTGGTGATGTGTTTCAAACAGAACTGATCTCATGTCTCCCTTATCAAAAAACAGTTCGCAGTGGTAAAGGGCGATTGTCGTACCCGGGTTCACTGTGGTATATAAGGAACAGAGCATGTGGGTTGTCGAGGTGAGACCAAATCCGGAGCTGAAAACACGCACTGCACATGGACGCTGATGCAACCATATTTCCAAATTAAGAGCATTATCGGTACGAGCAAAATATCTCGATACAATCCCATGGAATTATTCCGGACAGTTTGATATTTGAAGAAGTCGGTCCATCTATGCTTCCAATGAGGACGAGAGGATTCGAACCTAAGTCGATCGCGTGGATTGGAGTGAGATTTCACGTTCAAGTTGGGTCGTTAACCTTCATTCTCATCGTCAAAATCCATACGGGGAGAGACACGGTGGGCGCCCGTCACGATCCAGTTCCGGGGGCAGTCTACTCCTAGACTGGGTTAGAGGATCCCTCGACTGACCGCCCGATTTCAGCCCCTCTCGAAGCTCGTTCGTCTTCTTGACTCCGTATGAGCCCTTCAGCGAGCTGAGCTGAGGGGAGGCAATGGAGGGGAGGCGGATCGCGGCGAGCCCTCGGCCGTGCTCCGGCCGTCGGGTCTTGGCGAAGAAGCGGCCCCGTTCGGAGGGCATCGTCAACAGCGTCCGGAAGCTCCAGCGCCGCGAGATTTGCTCCAAGAGGGATCGCGCTTTCAGCTTGTGCAATGCCCAGGAGCGCTTCCGTAACATGCTGCTAGTGGTACTCGATTTCTCTCTCTCTCTCTCTCTCTCTCTCTCTACGTATATACATTTGTCGTTACATGTGTCTATTCATCGAATGGTTTGATTTCGTATACTGCTGGGTTATCTCCTGTATAAATTAGGGTTGCAAGGTGCTAAATTTTGCTGAAATAGAGGTGATCAATGGATACAACAAATTGTCATTAGCGGTACCTCCAGGTAGCCAGGTTTTGGATTAGGTGGAGCTCTCTTTAAGGAGAAATTAGTGGTTGTGCTACAGAGACACTAACTTCTAAGACATTGATCAAACCTGTGGAGCTAATGGAGCGAGTATGATGAGACCTATTCGATTTTGAGCCTGGTAGTAGTAGCATTGGCAGACGAAGTTGTGGAGGTGGCTGTTTCTAGACAGTTTTCTTCCACTTTTTTGTTGCTTTCTTTGCAAGTTTTTGTTGCATTGATCCTTGTCTTCAGTTCAATTCTGAAATGTACTGAAGGGTTGGTGTCATCACATTTATTAAGGTTTCAGTTCTGTTCGGTGTTCATCAAGTAGATGAGTGGTTGGAGGAGGATTAGTCAAGGAACTAAAATCGAAATGTTTTAATAGTGGCTACATTGGGACGGAACCGACCTAAAGTTTAAGACTTCACAGATAATAATGCCAGAAAAAGAATGAAAAAAGGGTTGCACGCACAGTTTTGGAAATTTGTTGGAAAACATGTCCTGAACAGTTGGTGGATCTTCATGCAAGACTAGTATATTGTACTCCATACTGGATTGGTTCTTGTCCTGCAACGTTATGAATACCGTAAGCATTCCTCGTAGCCTATACCGTGCGCTGACATTTGATGAATAGTACAGTAATCTTCTACATTGCCTTTTGCGTGGAGGTGGCTTTAGTCAATCCTACTTATTGTTATTTGTATTAGATTTGTTTAATGCTCAAAACAAATTTACATGGCAAATTATGCCCTAATTCATCAAGTTTCAGAGACAGATGAGTTGTATTATCTTTTTCTAAGATGGAAGATAATCTTTTATTTGGACCAGGAGGAGTATGATACACATGATCCCAAAGGGCATCAGTCGGTGGTATTGCCTTTTCTTATGAAGAGGACTAAAGTTGTTGAGATTGTAGCTGCACAAAATATTGTCTTTGCTCTTAATCACTCAGGGGTCTGTGCTGCTTTTAGCAGAGGTAGATACATTATCCTTCTTTTAGAGTCTGAAGTTCCTAAATATTTCTTATTTCGGTAGCTATGATTCTTGATTTCTCATCCAGTGGATGATCTTGATGAGGATGAGATATTTGACTTGTAATTGTAGAAACAAATGAGAGAATCTGTTTCCTGAATGCGACCCCTGATGAAGTCATCCGAAGTTTGTTTTACAACAAGAACAATGACTCACTCATTACGGTTTCCGTATATGCGTCTGACAACTTCAGCTCCTTGAAGTGCAGATCAACCAGGATTGAGTATGTGCTCATTGCTCTCTCCCTCCCTCTCCCCCCTATACCATCCATTACTAGCTGTATTACATTGTGTAACAACAGATACATAAGGAGGGGTCAACCTGACGCTGGATTTGCTCTACTTGAATCTGAGTCATTGAAGTGGCCTGGTTTTGTGGAGTTTGATGATGTCAACGGGAAGGTCCTCACTTACTCCGCCCAGAATAGGTAATTCTGCATTCCATTTGCTTGCATGATATGTTTGGTCATCTCTTACTTAGGAGCTATTTGTTGCAGTGTGTACAAGGTGTTTGACTTGAAAAACTACACAATGTTATACTCAATATCTGATGAACATATCCAAGAAATCAAGATTAGGTATCTCTCTCTCTCTCGCATATCTTTTAGTTATTTGCTCTATGGATGTTGAGCTCCTGTCACATTTTTTTTTTAACTTTGTTTTAAGATGCTGCTGAAGTACTTTTTGGTACATTCAGCCACTCTCTATATGTTATTGGAAGGTCGCTATCACTAATGATCACTCTAAATTTTTTCTCTTTCTCATGCTTTTAACAGTCCAGGCATAATGTTATTGATTTTCGATAGAGCCAGCAGCCATGTTCCTTTGAAGATCCTGTCAATAGAGGATGGCACAGTGCTCAAATCCTTCAACCATCTACTCCATCGCAACAAGAAGGTGGACTTCATTGAACAATTCAATGAAAAGCTTCTCGTCAAGCAAGAGAATGAAAATCTCCAGATCCTTGATGTATGTAAAGCTCATCTTTGTATTGCTTCCTGCCTCTCTCTTCTCCAGTGAAGGGGCTTCATAGAGACCTCATCCAGAGCCACAAGCACAACCTCTAAGAAAAGAGAAATTCTGCATCATTCCACTAAGTCCATACGGATGGTTATATAGTGTCAAACAGGGCATGTGGAGTCAAACCTGAGACTCATCACGTTGGGCTGATTCCTTAATATTTCAACTCACTTATGGGGTCTGACAATTTCTGTTATTGTTTAAAATCTCTTATTAACAATTCTTTGCAGGTTCGAAATGCTGAGCTTATGGAAGTCTGTAAGACGGAGTTTATGACCCCATCAGCCTTTATCTTTCTGTACGAGAACCAGTTGTTCCTAACCTTCAGGCACCGAATGGTTTCTGTTTGGAACTTCCGGGGAGAGCTTGTGACGTCGTTTGAAGATCACCTTCTGTGGCACCCCGACTGCAACACTAATAACATCTATATAACAAGTGACCAGGATCTCATCATATCTTATTGTAAAGCTGATCCAGATGACAACTGGACTGAGGGAAACGGTACCTTTTTCTCTTATGTCATTATCTTGATTCATTTTTCTCCAAATAGCGGCAAGTTCAACAGCAAGATCCATTGTTCTCAAAACTGAAACAGACAATGAGCCAGTAAGGGCATTGAATCATGGATGCTAATCCAAGTTTGATGGGTTTCTACCCTGTGTAGCTAGCTATATTTGATGTTTCCTGAAATATTATTGCAAAGAGACAGACAGTTTCCTTTCTGGTTCTAATTCGTAAATTGAGTATGAATTTGAGGATGATGTTGTACCAGTTTTGGAAGTAATAGATAGATGTGGCAACTCACACCTGCCTTGTCTTGCTGTTTTACGCAGTGGGTTCCATCAACATCAGCAATATCCTGACGGGCAAATGCCTAGTGAAGATAACTGCAGCCAATGGCGGTGGACCTGATGTCAGCCAGCACTGCAGCAGCAGTAGTGGGAGCAGGAGCTGCAAAAAAGCAGAGCCGCATGCAGATGAGGAGCACAGTAGCAGAAGCCCTGGAGGACATAACGGCTCTTTTCTATGATGAAGAGCGGAATGAGATCTACACAGGGAACCGACATGGTCTGGTTCATGTCTGGTCTAATTGAGGTGGAGAACATATAATGCCACAATGCCATGTCAGGCACAGATCAATGGAAGCATGGAAAGCGGAAGTCCCATACATAGCGCGGCCTTTCCATACAGATATTCCATGGTATGCTGTCATTGTGGCCTTATATTATGACTTCCCCACACTTAGGACAGCCAGGGTGAGATATAGCTTGGGCTCACTCGAAGATGGATGAGACCGTAAGTGTTTGTCTGTTGTAAAATTAGGCTCAAACTTACGGGTGGTAACTTGTGTAGCCTTTCTGATCCTTTTTTGGGTTTAATGAGTGAATTTTGTTTTGCTACGTAGGCTTTTGATTAGACTGATCTGATGATATGCTTGAGATAAAACTTCCAAATTCTTGCAGAACGTTGTGATTTGATTTTTACAATGTATTGGAGACACGGCTGGATTCGAATTCTCTTAGTTTTTGGTATATCTACAAGAGAGGGCGGCGCACAGACCCCCTCATCGACTTACGAGTGAAGAGAAGTTCAATGCTTGCAGTTGCTCTACCAGTAGATTCCAAAACCAGAAGATCGAGAACCCAACTTGATGCTGTGAGCGCAAATGTACGCCCAATTTGAAAATATTTGTGGACATTGTGAGACATTCAGGAACACAAAATTGGCCCAAAAGATTTGTGGCATATACGATCCAACACGATCACGAAACCCATGATCATCTTCGCATCGTACCCGGGCTTGATCACCAGGCTGAAGACATCAGTCTCTAGTACAACACCACCGTTCTTCACCCTCTTCCTAGATATCATAGCCACGAGTTCACCGCTTGAGCTCCGGATGCAGCAGCTGCGCCTCTTGAATGAGCCCTCGATCACGAAGTCGGATCCCCCACATTGGCTCCTGCATGTGGTGTCCCTATTCAGGAACACCTCGGCCTCGGCCTTGGAGCTGGAAAACAGATGCCGGGAGCTTCTTCTCATTGAGAACAGTCTCAGCTTCGTCGGGATCTCACCTGATCTGCTGCAGTCATAGCTTTCTCCTTTGTATGCGTCCCACTGGCCTCGAATGCTCCACATCTGGTCGCAGTGAAGACATTTTACTTAAAATGGCAATCCATGGAGATATGTTCTCTTCATATGACAATGACAATTTCTCGATCCCTGTCGGCATAGAAAACGGTTTCCAGCAAATCACGAGTTTTTTCCTCGACTTCCAAGAAAAGGAAACCGCAAAAACACTGACACTTTTCCGCAAACGGGTGAGTTCTTCGCCTATGTAATTGTTTTTACCTGTGGCCTCAGAGTTAGCAGAGCGTTCCCTGCTCCATCCATGAGCACAAGTCCGCCTCCTTCACCAAAGCTCCTCGTCCTCGAATAGTTATCGACCCGGAAGGCCAACCTTCCACTCCGGTCGAACACCGTGAACCCATCCGTCCCTTGGAAGGTCATGCTTGACCTCTTCCACACAGTCAGCTCGTTCAGGCTCGGGCTCCCTTCATGGGCCTCGACGGTCTTTGCGAGGAACGTCTTGGCCCTGCTGCTCGTCGAAGCAGGATGAATCCTAGACATCAGTTCCGATCACACAAGGTTAAGGAGCTACTCGTGGTATCGGAAACTTGGGAGACAAGGTTAGGGTTTTTCTCTGAAGACGGATGTGATGATGGTGAATCTGAGAGTTCGAAGCTTGGGAGATATATATATATATATATATATATATAAAGGACTGGGTTACTATTAGAGTGGGACTCCCATGGACTTGATCGCCATATATATATATATATATATATATATATAGACAGAGAGAGAGAGAAGCTTTGTCTAGCTCAGGATGGGCCGTTTTGCTTAGTGGCAAACAGTACTCAATTGCCTAGGCTCCTCAGCTTGTTATGATATCACAAGTATCAATTATTCTATGTGATATGGCATTTCTTTTTCTAAATAAATATTGGATTACCAGTCTCGTAAATTAGGAGATCAAACTCATTAATGGATCGAGTCAAATTGTCTCATATTCACATTTGCCAAGACTTATTAAACTTTTAAATACCATGTTATGTATGCTTGAGACATTGGATTCCCAACAAGTTGCATTTGTGAGGATGAGCCCGCAACTTCAATTTGTTTGATCAACAAATGGACATGTGTTGGGTGCAATTGTGCACGTCCTAATTAATTAGGTTTTTTTCTTTTTGTTGGTTGGTTGTGAGTAGTAATTGAACTGTCGACTAACCAACTGAGCAAATGGGCATCGTTTATTCATAGGGTTTAATTGGAGTTGTCCTTTTGCATAAATTGAGGATACGGTCGAGGAAATCGGTGAAGCCATCATTCCTCCTTTCTTCACCATTGTTCTGATCTTTCCCAGCATCATAAAGACATTTGTCTTACGTTCCCCATGGAATCAATCAACCATACCCCACCCCCTCTTGATCCGCCCAATGTCCCGAAAGGGGCACAAAAAAATAATAAAAATAAAATAATACAAGATCCAGACCGTAATTCGGTATCATCCCTTTCTTAGATGATAATACATCGAATTCGAATCTTACACGAATGAGAAAAAAAAAAAAAAGAAAAGAGATCCATGCTCGTGGACTTGAACTCGAGCCGTTGAGATGAATCGAATTCATGGGCATTGAATCGTAGACAGTGACGATTACCTTTCTTCCGTACTGGCGGAATTGGAAATTGGGCTCGGTAGCTTTTGGAGTCCACTTCTCCCACTTAACTATGCAACGAAGGAGAAGAAATCGTGGCTGGGAATCATGTTCACGGCAGCACTACCTTTTCCAGACACATGTATTAGTTAGCACGTAATCGATCCCTCCTTTATCTCGGTCGTCTTGATCCAATAGCTTACGCCGATCGCCACTGCGGCCGGTATAATATTGACGCGATGTCGGCTCTGTCTCTCGAATCGGGACCTCCCACTTGTCAAGTTGCTCGTGTTGATCGTACGATGAGATCGGTGGGGAGCAGATTCATGCACATAGTTGCCTCAAAAAGAAAAAGAAGAAAAAGAGCCCACGTCCTTTTCTTTTTTTTCTTCTTTTTTTTTTTATATAAATCACCGGTATCCAATTAAAATTTGTCCCGTTGACTAATCCGGATCGTCCCGGGTTGGCCCATTTAAGGGACGTGGGACTTGAACTCGAGTCGTCCCATTGAGATGATAAGTGTCGAATCACTTTACCACGCTCACGGTGAATAAAAGAGCCCACGTTCATCTCAGCTAAGAGGCCACAATTCAATTAATTCTGTACCCATAGAATAGTAGGATGGGGTTTATACGGTGATGAGCTTCAAGCTGTTAGTTCTGTTCTCTGACCAGAGCAGTAATTATTACTAATTCAGTGCCCTGAACAGTAATTAGCAGTTAATAAATCAACCGCGCACCTGCTCCGTTTCTAGAGGCGTCGCAGGACCTCGAGCGTGGTTTTCCAGACATCGTCATTCCATGTCCGATGGCTAATAATAATATGGGACGAGAAGCAGTAATGACATTCTCGATAACTTATTAATGGTTTAATGATTCGATCCTTGTCGGCGGAGCAATATCCGACCGGTGACTTTTGCTGTTTCCTCCTCCTGTCCCGATTCCAGGACCGATGGGTCTCCATCGTCACCGAGAAACAAGAACATGGGGAGCGAGGAAAAGTGTGGATTCAAAACAAGGGTCAAACACAGCTCCATGTGACCGGCTTGTCTTGACAGCGAGATCCCTCGGCCTCTTCTCTTCTGTTAAACTAATTTCAAGTTGCCGAGGATGATTCTTCGCCTCCCTGGTCATGATGGTTGGGGGAGGCGTCAGTGGCGGTCAGAGATCGGGGGAACCGGTTTGGGCGGGTCCAATTCCCGTCTCCGATCAGCCTTTGAGGAAATCGATCTGACTGTATTGGTCAATATAGATTCCAGAGGAATTTCGTTGATCGTGATGGCGAATCATGAATAAGCCAAGGAGAAAGAAATGCATTAAATTGCCGGCGAATCACGTAAGAATCCGTTTTATCATCCGTAACTTGTGATTTATGCACACGACAATCTACCGGGGCGGATCAGTCTGAGATAGCTCGTTGGGATCTCTTGCTCTTGATGGAGAGATAATCAATTTCGAATTCCATGAATTTGGGACCAAACAAACAAACGAAGAAGAAGAAGAAGAAAAAGAATAGTCGAACGAAGTTTGTTCTTGATTTTTCCTCCCACGATTGCACGTAACTAATCGGGCAAAATTACACGAATACAGACTTTGGTTTTGTCCTCTCAATTAGTAGTAGTAAGCAGTGATGCTAAGATTGGAATGGATCCCCATGTCGCACGGTAATAAAATTCGGATAACCGATTAAACAAGTGGGGCAACTGGCATGCACGGCCCCTCGAGCCATGATGCCACTTGAATCTGTCCACCAATCACACTGCACCATGCTCTTCACTTCGTCTCGTGAGCATTAATTAATATGAAAGATGGGTTAGTTTCAGCTACTAAGTTGAAAATATTTTAATATTTTGGGTTGTCGAGAGGAAAAATGACCCAGCAATGTGAAGTGATATTGTGATCAGGGAAAGAAGAATACGACAAGTGAAAATTTTCCAACGGCGTGCAGCTTAGTTACATACAGGTCACAACCGCTACGTATAATATGTGCAAGGAAGGCTAAGTTTAGTGTTTCGACGAACAAAATTAGTATGCAAGTTGGAGATTCAATTGTGTGGTTCGAAGGGTCCCTTCGGTGCAGATGGAAATCGAGTTGAAGGCCACTGCACTGCGCAGGATGTGCAGTTGCAGGTCATGGGGGACGAATGCACGGAACCCCTGAGAGCGTCGTCAGGTCAGCCGCAAGCCCGACGGAAGGGATGACAAGCAGGTGGGCCATGAGATTCCTGGCTGCAGAATTTTCAATGTCCGGCAAGGAGTGGGAAGTGAATAGCCCTGTGGAGAGGTCTCGTGAGTAGAAGCGTGCGTGGGTCAAGGAATCAACCATGTGCATTTTTTCCCCCTTTCCCCACATTGGACAGCTGAAACATTGACTGTCCAGATTATGCTAAATGAAAGCGACCTGTGTGATTAGGACATTTCAGGGCTATTCGACTTCAAAATGATAGGGTTGGTGATGCTATGATTTTGAAGAAACCCGGCAAGTCTGGATTTTGCCGAGTGCGAAGGCACATTGCTGATAGCAGCAGTCCAAGGATCCAACTCATGTGCATAAGCGTCAAGTCACTGAAAATTAACGACCGCGTATACTATCAATCCGACTATCGTAAGCTGCGGAGTTTTTAAATTAGTGCCATATCGGTCTTTTCCTTTGTTGGTTGCCAGAAACATGGCAAGGGAGGATGAAAGCCTTACAGGACCGAACAGCAAATGGAAATTGTGGCAGTAAAATGCTAAAGAACATGACGGAGAGCAGACAAATATCCGACTGCAAGAGAAGTTAAGCTCGGATCCCGCCTGTTCGGGCTGCAGGCTCCGCAAAATGCATATGCTCCCAGGCATCAGTGCTTTGACTGTTGCAAGTTGCACAGGCCTTGAGCAGAACATCGAGCCAATGACCGTCCAGGTCGACATCCAACTAGCTCATTCCACCATCTTGGCACATATAGGATCTATAAAACTACCACCGTTATTGTTCACTGCATTTAACTTCCGCTATAAGTGGATTTTTGAGACACAGCTTACCCGAAGCAAGAATCTTTCTTGATGAAGTGGCTGAAAGTCAGGGAAGTTTATATGCTCGCTTGGCAGCATCTAGTGTATTGGAGAGCAGCATCGCGATGGTCATTGGTCCCACTCCTCCAGGTACTGGAGTAATAGCCGATGCCACCTTCACAGCTTCTTCGTAACACACATCTCCCAAGAGACTGTACCCATGCTCGCTGTCTGGGTCCTGATGATTCATTTCACTGTTCAAGTCAGAAATCTTTATCTATTGAAATCAAGAGGTCAGTGGTGGACATAGTAGAACTTAGTTGGATCCATTTTGGACCCTTCCTGAGTTAGAATGCTGGATAACAGGATATGCGAGATGTAGAATAGACCACTGCTGTTAAGATTGGCTGTCAGTTAACATTGAAATGGGAGCAGAATCATTGTAAGATTGTTCACCTCCACTGGGAACGTGCCCACGTCAATAACAATGGCTCCCGGTTTAAGCCAACTGCCACGGACCAGGTTCGGGACTCCTGCAGCTGAGATCACAATGTCAGCCTCAAGAATGATGTCTTCTGGATTCTTTGTGAATGCATGTACTACACTAACAGTTGCATGGTGCCTCTGCCAAAACAAATTATGACCTGGTGTCAGCCCAGAAAAAAAAGAGAGAGAGAGAATAACTTCAAACATGTGGACAAGATTTTCCCTCTCCTATTACTTGGACCCAATTCAGTCCCTCTACTTGGTGTTTAGTCTTTGACTCCTTTCTTTATGACTCTTGCCGACATGGCACATTTTCTGATATGCTTGAATGAACAATATCTTCCAGATTATTTGGCACCACATCACCCCACGGGTAACAGGACTTAGAATAAAACAAACTTAATTATTAGGAGAAGCAAGTGCTTTTATCTTAAGGAAATCCTTTTACTTGAAAGATGTGAGAGCACTTATAATGGGGCAATTACCTGCAGGAGCAGGAAGGCAGGCAACCCAACAATGTTACTTCTACCGATCACAACTGCCTTCTTTCCCATGATCTCCACTCCTAATCTGATCAACAACTCAATGCAACCCTTTGGTGTGCAGGAGATGAAAAGAGGCTCTCTTCCTCTCATGGCAAGGTCACCCATATTCACTGGGTGGAAGCCATCCACATCTTTATCTACGCTCAGTTCATTTAGAATCCTCTCCTCGTCCAAATGCTGGCATAGAAATATATGCAAGTCAACAAAGCAATAGCCAGCCTTTTCACTGTATTGCACCATCAAATTCTTAGTCCCTATATGGAATCGCTAAAATAATATCATGCTTCAAATCTCAACTGATGAAACAGGTAATCTTACAGAACAAGACCCATAATCCTCAAGTCTACTTCAAATGCTCAATTAATCTGTGGAAAGAAAGGGCTTAAATGCTTGGATTCTTGATTATCCATAAATATATTGGACTTGCCTCCACACATTCAGTAAAGTTAGGCACGTGAACATTAGCATTGCTGCAAATGACAGGTATTAGGATAATATTGCTGGAGTTAATTTCCAGAACCAAAATGTGAGAGAAGCTCTAACTTCATTAGAAAGGACTGCTATTGATAAAAGACAGTATCTTCTCATGTTCATTGGACTATGAGAAGCATCTCCCTTTTGTCTACAAATGCATAGGCTCGTTATAGTGAGGCATCACAACCGCAAGAAAAATCCATAGAAAATTATATACTGAGTATAAAAAGACAAAATTGCCAAAACAATATATATATATATATATTAACTGTCTTATGCACATTGGTACTCCTAATTGGATATTGCACTATCCCATCTTGTATAGATTTATCCATTTCTTAGCCACTTGACAGTTCCCTAGAGTTGCACACTGGAGAGTATAGGAAACAAATCAATTCAGAAAACAGTGTACATTTCGTAAAATTTTAACTGAGAAGGAGATTTGGAAACTTATTCAAAAGTCAATAATTCAGAGCTTAGTTTAAGAAACTTACGTCAGGTAGAGGAAGCTGCACAAGAATACCATGAATCGACGGATCTTCGTTAAAACTTGATAAAGCATTTAGAACATCACATTCTGAGCAATCATTTGGCAGTTCAGTCAGCACAGACTTAATTCCAGTTTCCTCACAAGCTTTAATCTTATTGCGGACATACGTTTGAGAGTCCTTTCTATCTCCAACCATAATCACAGCCAGCCCAGGAACCTTCTTGATAGAGTCCTTCATCCTTCTCACCTCATCAGCTATTCCTAACCTAATTTGCTCTGCAATCAACTTTCCATCAATTACAGCTGCATTCCCTTCTCTGGCTGAGGTGAATATAAAAAACAACCACAGCATTTCTTAGGAAGCACAAAAATAACATGATCATTGAATAGAATGAAAAAGACACTTTGATTCTCAAAATAAGTTTAGCTGAATCAACAAAATTCATATGATAGAACAAGGAAGTGCAATAAAAGGATGAATAATTGCAGGCATTCAGGCACCATGTGGTTTATGCATGTGAACTTCAAACATTTACTCTAAGTACACAAAACCAAGTCCTTACCCAATTAAAGCAATGCAGGGGAACTCCATCCCTCCGCTAATGCTCAAGTAAAAGGAAAACAAGGAATAATAATCTAGATTGACTACACCAGTCTTCTTTTTTTTTTCTTTTTTCACTTTCAAGGCAAGCAGAGGTAGAAGCATAGTCCACAGCAGGCAACAGAACAATGAAATGTAGACTATAGAGAAAGTTTCTAGAATTAAGAAATTAATATCCCTACTAAGATAACAAGAAGAGAGCACTTGGTACGGAAACTAACAATGGATCCACAGCAGTACAAATACAAATGCCTCAGATATATATCATAAACAATTATGGGGTAAAAAGAAGTGAAAAAACACTTGGAAAAACTTCTTACAGTAATAATAAGTTGGTGGAGGATTAGACGGGGTAAATTTAGGAGGCCAGATATCAGGGAGGTCAAGAGAAACCAGAGGTGGTGACCATATGGTTCTTCCATTCTGTCCATCTTTCAGGCTATGAATGAACCTTGCAGCAATTTGTATAGATGGCATAAACTTTGCTGCCTTTTGCCTGAGCATTCGCATCATCAGAGTAACTGTTTTGACCCTCCAAACTCCAAACCATCGTCTTCTTTTCCATCACATTTTTCTCATTGCCTAACGCTCTCCTTAAACCAGGGCACCTGCAATAACAGCATCAAAGCCACACTCTCAACAGAAACCAAAGGCTGGGAAAATGCAACAAAATGACAACAATTAGTCAAGAAAGATTACAAAGCCCTGATCAACCAGCTCAATATTTGGGGGAAATGAGGGGCTCTCAAACCGGGCCCACCTCACATGCTATCCAAGACATCACTTCAAGTATTTGCGTGGCTCCATGTTATTACCGCGCCAAATATAAGGTAGCTACACGACTAATTATTGATTCGAGATTCTCCAGACTATTAAATTGAGAAAACTAAAGGAAATTAAGATTCATAAGGTCACGGCTCATGCAACCCACCATTGAGCTCGACTCAGTCAGTAAACAGGAAACAAGACAACATTTTCAACGGTAATTCAGCATAGAAACATGAGAATGATAGGTATACGCATATATTATACTCGGAGATGAAGATTGTTGAAATACTCATCAGCGGATGACTTCTACACTAACTGATATCGGATTGTGCACCATGCAGTTAAATAATTTAGAATGAAATCAACCTGAAAAACATCAGAAGTCGACAAGAAACAGCAGATTGACTTATCTACCTCGGGATTGTAAGGTTCCTGTCCCAGAATCAGGCTCAGGGATTTCTTCAATGGCGACTGAGAGATGTGGTCACCAGCATCCGCTCCGCCACATCCGAGAGTGAAGAAGAGGCGCCACTGGGTTGACGACAGTGAGGAGAGCTTCGCTTCTTTGCCGGCTTGCCTGTTGCATCAGCTCTTCCCTTTTATTCTCTACGGTCCCCGAAACTTTGCCATATTTCATTTTGACCCCAATTCTTTATCCTCTTCCTTACTAGACTCTTACACGGTCGTTTCACTTGTAGGCCATATTAGGGAAGAAATGTAAAAGCTATCTCAAGCGAATCAATCGATGACAGACGGGTTCAAATATATGCAGGTGCAGTCTTCTCGAAGTCCGGAAGGAGTGTTCCTGCACTAACCGGACCGAACCCTTTCTTGATTGAGATCAATCCCTCCTGTACTTTGTCTATCAAAAGTGAGATTCTATTGCTTTTGAATCTGTAAGCGATTTCGATACTACCAGAAAAAGCAACTTCACCATACCATGTAATGGACAATTCCTTCCGCTTATGAAGGATGTGAATCGAATTAGCCTAACCAAAACTGCAACCGAGCTTCGAACTTCAGCCCCACACGGACCCAAAAGAAACCTGAAACACTAGGCTTGCAGCATTTTCTTGAAACAGCCGTTACAGCAATGACTAGATTAAAAACATGGTGGGCACAGTACAACGTCCATCCCAAAAAGAAAGGCTAGCTAGATTGTGAGTATCACCACATCCTTGATCAGCTCACTAATCCTTTTCCCTATCTTGGCTGTTCAACATCATTATACCTCTAGGCTGCGTGATTATTCTGGACTTACTCGTCCCGTGGAGGATACTCAATGAGAAAAGTGGCAGGTCGGGTTCGGGTTCACATGCAGATTCGTAGTGATGGGGCTCCATGCGGAGGCAGTAAGGAGGCACAGGTCCTTCCAACCAAGCTTGAGTGTTCCACTGTCCTCCACCAGGGTGTAGCCATCGCAAGAGAACATTCCAAGGAGGAGAGTGGCCTGGTTAGCCGGGTTGCCGGCGAGTGAGACAGACCTGAACCCAGCCTGCCGGAGCTTGTCTCTCCAGCTGCCACCGGGCCTCTCAGCAGCGGCAGCAGCAGCAGCAGCAGCAGCAGCAGCACTCCTAGAGGGCCCACCCACTGCAAGCACATTGCGGATTTCGCGGGACAACAGCTGCTGCTCTACCACGTGCCGCTCCTCGCTCTCCTCCCCATAGCTTGCCCCGAGCGAATCAAACAAAGCCGAGTAGTAGTGGATGGCCTCCACGAACCTGCCCAGGAACGACCCTGTTTGGCTCAGGTCCTGCTCCACCACCGTCACCACCTTTGGCGCCAACCTGATCATTTTGAATACATGGTTGGCATCATGTACAGGTGGGTATAGTTATAAACTATTGCTACCATCATTCAGCAGAGAATGACACCATAAAAATGTCATACAAGGAAAGAGGTTCTTCACATATTCAACCTGAACAGCACACTTTCTTTGTTTCATAACACTTCATTGCCAGTTAGAAACTATATATCCATGTAAACGCTTTTCCTCAGCGAAAAACTATTTGCAGATGCCCATATCATTCAGATAAAAAAAAAACACCATTTCAAGAACATCATATCAGCACATGGATTTTTTTTTTTAAGAACATGTACAAAAATCATTCCATTGCGAGATATTTGAGAGATTGAGAAGCAAAAAATTGTCAAATTTCCAGAATTTGTTTATTGTCCGTCCCATAAAAACCATTTCAATTCGAAGGTAAATACTTTCCACAGCTATGCTTTCACTGGAGAAGCTTCAGGATTACTCCAAGGGCAGAATATAGAGCCGACTCAATCTCAAAATCAGGATTCCCTGAGCAGCTCCTACGATAAACTTTTGAAGAAGTAAACATCGGGGATATTAAACTCCATTTTCCTTCCCAGTGGTCAAAAGGAACAACACGGTAACCTTTCAGAAAACTTCTGTACAAGAGCAAAATACAATTATATACGAGGGAAACAAACTTTACAGCTACTCCTAGAAGGGGAAAGATCAAACAAGTGGCTATGATTCGTTCAGGTTATAAAGCGAATGAACAAATGGAAACAAAAAGAGAAGTCCTAGGGTGGAAAAAGATGGTGATGCTTAGATTGGACCCCTCTTCTTTTCTTTGCTTTATCACTTTTCCCTGAGACCATAAAGGGCTAAAACCCTACATATCTTTCAATGTCTCCGGAGTCTGTTTCATCGACTAGAAACAGTATCTGCCGCAGAATCACACCTCCCCTTGTCTGAAGTTCTCAATGGGTCTGTCATCATTACACTAAAAACCTCATTTTTTCCCTCTTCAAGGGTAAAAGTTTGATACTTGGATGGAAGATCAGGACTCGTTGGCATTGGATGTAGCACCTATGTGAAAGAGTTTGAGAATAGGAAATAAAATGATTTTTACTTCGAAAAATAAGAAAATAAAATGAAAATTAAGGACAGCTAAGAAAACTAAAGGTGCTGTGAATGCATAAAATGTAGCTTCACCTCTTTGATGAAATGGAATGAAAATGAGAACATAATGAAATAGAAACAAATGTAAACTGTGATTGCAAATCAGGAAAAAAAAAAAGGAAACTGTGATTGCATGTGTGAATCCAAAAGATTTACATGCCACTGTACACTAACGTACATGCTTTTTTCTTCATGAAAAGGGGTGCCAAGAAAAGATCGCACCTGTGAAGGGTATCGCCATAGGGATTTGCAGAAGAATTGTTTGCGTGTAATGTCATCATAATCTAAAAGCTCTTAATTAAACAACTAAATCATCAAATTTATATAAAAAATGGGATTTTTTTTTTTCAGTATTATTACCTTCGTAGTAGCCACAGCGTACTGGTGTCGGAACCGGTGACGTCGTAGAGAGAGTGTTGGAGCCAGTGGACAGCCACTGCTTCCCTCTTACTCACGTTGAGCCTCTCAGGGTCCAAGTTCCCGACCTTGTCCGCCAACGGGCAGAACTCAAAGGGCAGCCCCAGCTTGTCGGCAAACTCGGCGAGCCGCTTCCCCGTGGCTTCTAGCACCTCCATGGAGTTTCCCAGCCCAGTCAACCTCACATGGGGCGGGCCGCCTGGACGCGAGGCTAGAATGTGGAAGAGCCCGGGCCACTGGAGGCCCTGCATTATGTCGAGGTCGATTATGTGGACCCTCTCCTCTCTCTCAAAGGCCTCTTGAATGGCTTGGTTCGCGGTAAAGTGGGAGAACTTAACGAGGGGGCTGATGCCATTGAAGACCTGGAAGGCGGAGGAGATCTTGTGGCTGTGTGGTATCGCCGGGAGGGAGGCGTAGATCCCGAGACATGAGCTCACGAGGCGGGCGGAAATGGCCTCGGAGAAGTATGCTGCCACCCGCTGAGCCGAGGTACCGTAGGGCGTCGACAACTCTGAGATCTCGAGGAGCATTCTGTTAGCCTCCTCGAGGTTGTCTGCTGAGACCGCTTCCGCGCATTGGAGAAGCAGTGTCAGCAGGTGGAGCCCCTCCTCGTCCTTCTTCCGCTGCTTCTTCTCTTCCTTTTCCCTGGCCAGAGCCGCAGCAGAAGCACCCGTTCCATTGTCTGCCGATGATGCCGCCTCAGTGGAGAGGGATGACTTCTCCGGGTCCGACTCTGGCGGCTGTGGATGTTGCTGGTGATGCCTCGGCAGGGCCTCCGGCTGGGCATCAGGCGGAAGCGCATGGCCCTCATGGAGGCGGTGGGCCGCAGGGGCACTTGACGGCAGCGGCACCGTGTAGTTCAGGTAAGCAGTGGGATCCGAGGTGTAAGGGATGCTGTCGAGGGCAGCGGATTCGAGGTTGGGCCGGAGGCTCGAAGCGCCGAGCTGGTTGTACGGCCTCTGAGGGGGAAGAATGGAGGCGGCGGAAGCCGCCGTCTCTGTAAGGGAGCTCAGCCTGAACTCGAGGACGGCCGCGAGGCTGGGGTTGCAGGGGTGAATTATGTCTCGAACGTTCTGTATGAGCTGAGGGATGGACACGTTGGTGGTGCTGTGGATGAGGTCCTTTATGATGCCGTCGACCCAACTCGCCGCAGAGCCATCATCCATGTTACCGACGGAGGACGCGGCGGGTGGTGCGGAGGAGCGGCTTCTCTCCGGGGGAAACAGAGGCAGCCCGGAGAAGACGCAGAGGGCTGGCGCCTCGGCAGCAGCCGGAGAGGTCAGATGATTGGCGGGCGGAGGGAGGGAGGCGTCGACGTACGGGAGAGGGGCGAGTGCAGGAGCGGTGTTGGTGGTCATGACCGCAGGGGGTAAAAACGAGGAGCAGGGTGACGTCACGGCTAGACTCGGTGCAGCAGCACTCGTGGAGTGGTTGGGGATGGTGATGGCGGTGGGAGGATGGCTCTCAAAGGAGTGCGCCACATCACATTCGAGGCCGTTAGAGTTCGTCCCGGCCCGACGGGGGAACCGGAAATAGGAATCAGCTCCGTCACCACCGGCAGCATGGGCCTCCATCTCGGAGGCTACCCGCTTCCTCACCATCCTGTTGCTGCTGATGCTGTACGGCTGCAGGTGCTGATGAGGGAAGGCAGGTGGAGAAGGCGAGGCTGCGCTGAGGAGGATAGGGTCTGTGTGGTGGTGGAGGTTGTTGCCAGTGGTGCTCATGAGAGAAGGGGACTCCCGGCGGCTGTGGCTGTTGGGGGAGGCAGCGTTATCGGCGTCGGAGCTGAGCAGAGCACAGGCGGCGGCCATGAAAGTGGTATGCTGTTGCGTTTGCGTAGGGATTCTGGGAGATGGATGGAGCTCCTGATCAAGATTGAAAAGGCATTGCCCTTTTGGAGGGTTCTGAAGTTTTTGCAAACCCGAGAAGTCAATACTTTATTAAACTAAAAGAGAGAAAGTTAGAGAGGGAGAGAGAGATGAGTTCAGACAGAAAAAGGGTGGGGGAGGATGAGGAGGATCTCAGAGGAGAACATATGGTGGTTGAAGGAAGAGATGGCTGCTAGCAGGGCGTCTGCTTCCTGCGTGGAAGAATTCATTCACTCATTCCATTCATCTTCTCACTCTCACTCTTTCTCCCTCCCTCTTTATCCGTCGTCGTCTCTTCTTCTACAGAGAGATAAATAAATGCAGAGGAGAGGTGGGAGGTGGGAGGTGGGCTGGCAATGGCGACGGAGGTAAGGGAAGATAAGAAGAGAAGGGAGGGGAAGAGATCACAGTGAAAGAGAGAACTGTGTCGGGTTCGTCGCAGAGCGTTTGACGCCTTCGAACATGGAGATGGAGGACACGACCATCACTATGACCCCTTTTCACCGTCGCCTCCAGCGTTTATCGACCAGCACCACACAAGTCTCCTTCAATATTATATTTTCGACTTTTTCTTTTTCTTCGAGCAAATTAATATTAGATTCACGTGTTCTCGAATCTCGATCATATGTTTGAGAACCACTAACCACATCAAGTACCAATTTTCCTCTCCCATTATGCTTGCCCTTTTTGTTGGTCCCCTGCTCTAATAATGGAAAGAGAGAGACGCGCAGTGGGATTTAATTTAGGAAACTTAGGATGATACCGTTTGTCAACGGCTTCATACAAATACGCAATTTCAGCGTTGGGAAATCCTGAAAATTTGGCATCTCCATATTCCCCCTTGCAAATCCAATTCCGAATGAGTGAAACGCTGATTGGGCTGTGCAGTAATTTAACTGACGACTAACTATTCTTACATATTTTTCATGTTTATATAATCTTGCATTACCCGGATAGTAGAATCTTCCTCTCTAAAACTAGCATAAGGATGCATAAATAGATCAAAATATCTTTTAATTGGATAAAATATTAAATTTCAGTCTTATAAATAAATAAAATTTAATATATCAAACTAATTTCAATTTAAATTAGTTAAAGTCTAATACTAAATTTTTTTCTCTAAAACACGTTGCTTTTGGAGTAATTGGCCTTTTCCTTTTTGTTTATCCAAACCCACCACCCCACACCCCCACGCCCCTTACCCTAGTTCATATGAGAAGCTATGTTATCCGGTATGGTATACTAACGCCATGCACCATGACAAATGTTTTTTAAATCATTTTAAAAAAAGTAAATAAATAAACCACAAAATAATTAATAAATCCTAAAAAAATAATTATGAGATAAAAAATAATATTCCCATAACATAATATAACTATTTTATAAAATACATTCTTTAATTATATGTTCTGCCTATTCACTTATTATAATTTCCTAAACATCTCAAGTCCTTGTTTTTAGGTAAAATACATACTTAATATGTAAATCTCCTTAAATTATAAATTATTTTATTTTTGAAATAAATATTAACCATCCAAATAATAAATTCCTTTTATTTACGAGAATTAAAGGAAAAAAAGTGTCCGAAGTAGGTGAACCGATCCATATATGGCTCAACCGTAAAATTTTCCCTCAAGTTTTGTGCAGTTAATTAATCTGTGTCGCAGGGAAACTGCGGATTGAATTTCTTCCTTCTAACATAATTTCGCCATCTTTGCAAAAGAAATTAGAGTTAATGAAAAATACAAAAAAAGGGCTTTTTGTGAAATTAGAAAAAAAAAAGCCCTCAAGTTTCCATAGGTGTGTAGGTAGCGGTGGCCACTGACAGCCTCCGGTGATTTTTCTGTTTTTCGCTTTATACCATACCCCCTCTACTATTTTATTTTTGCGTCCCTCTGTCACCTTACGCTTTTCTAGTTCCACCGTCAGCCCCCACCCACCGCCAAGCTCTTAATTATCAAAAGATTACAGCAGAGAATCAAGTTTAGCAACCGTGCTATTTTCCCCAGACATAGTATTTGATATTTATGCATGAATCCATTAACTTTCGACCAGTCCCATCCAATGCGAATTGGCCGCACTAAGGCCTTCAATATCTTCATAAAAAAGTCTCTCTTTCTTAACAAAGGAGGAGCTGTGCGTCGGGAGGCCAGGCAGAGGTGTAGGAATGCTCATGGTTAAGTTTGGCTTGGATGCTATATATCGAACGATAATAATTACATAATCATTTAACTGAATTATTTTGAACCGATTTAATTATTTGATTAATCGGTTTAAACCATTTTTTAAAATAATATAAATTACAAATTAAATATAAAATGAACTAAAATCGTATTGAAATATAAGAAAATGTAAATATATATAAATAGGATAAAAAATGTTTAAATCATATAAATTTAAATCAACCATAAATTAAACGTGTAAGATTGAGACCGGTTGTCCTATTTATGACAAAATTCAGCATGAATCGATGGAAAATATTGCACATAATAGCAAAAGAAACTATTTGTAACTATTTTAATTTTTTTAAAATATTTCTAATATGTTTTTCTTTTATTTTCTAATATATTTACAATATCCTTTTAAAAGTATGGTTCGGTGATTCAAACCGGTTGACAGAACCATTTGAACGTAGCGATTAACCGTACCACTTCACCTTAAAAAATCATACTACATAAGGATCGGCTCATCCTAAACCGGTTCTTTTGTTAGGTTCGATCTCGGTTCTGGGGGTCTTTTTGTGCATCCCTAGGGAGGGGACGGAGGGGGAAGGGGTGTGATTGAACATTAATAGCGAATGCAAATTTATTTTATTTTTTACATTTCAAATTTTTTTCGTGAAAAACTTAATAAATTAATTTAAAAAATCCAGTCACAAGTACAAGGGGGCCGTGGGAATAAATAAATAAATAAATAGAAACTCAGTTTCCCATAAGTGGGTGCAAGAAGATAGTGTTTGACATTTTGCTTTCAAACTGAGAATCATCGTCACCGCACCCTTTTTCACCGCCCCCAACCAAACCAATTATTTTATTCCCCTCCTCTGTCCTATTTTCAACCCCTAGAATAAATAAATAAATATAATTCTATCCTCTATTAAAATTTATCCAGCAAATTGGTCTCCATAATTTTCGTAATAATTTTTTATTTTTAGGTATTCTCGTAGTAAAATCAATTTAATTATTTATTTTTACATGCTGTGTAATTAAATATCAGGCGGAGGAGGAGGAGGAGGATTCATTTGGACTGGCACAGTTTGACTCTTGTGGCCATTATTATGTATTATATGATAAAATTATTCATTATTTTTTTTGTTTTTTTTCCCCCCTGTCCAAGTTGAGGGCACGGGTGCTTTACTTTTTAACGATTTGCAGGACTCATCGAGCAGACAGAGGACGAGAGAGTAACCGGTCAGAAAAAGAGAGGGAGGCCGCACTCTCCACGAGGCTAGAGGGAATAAGCTACAGTTTCAGTGACTGAACCGATCGAACAGAGATCTTGAGTGGACTCAGGGGCTCAATTAAAGTCGACCCGAGCCGTTAAATTTTATTCTTATTGGATAGTTGAATTGCTAAACCCAGAAAACCGGAAGGGATTTGAGCTTTCTTTCTTTTCTTTTCTTTTTTTTTCAAGTATTTCTAGTAAAATATTTTGTTGCCTGAAAAGGGGAGTGAATTGTCTTTTTAGGAACAGTGACGAGGAACGTACTGTTTTGGTCGGGCCCTGGAGGCACTCCTTACTCGCTTCCAAGTCCCAAGTCCCGACCACAAAAAGTTGAGTGGAATTTTCTCTGTGATTTATTGATTTGTCCAGAGTCTCTTGAGTTAGGTCAGTTTGCTCTCCTTGTCATCTCGTGTTCCTCTCTCGATTTCTTATAAATTCTGTCCGTGTTATGTTAGATGGATATCGTTGGACCGGTCCCGTAGAAAAATCGACCCCATAGCTCACGAGTCTACTCCTTCATACCATAGTTTTAAAAACTGGTCCGGGTCGGCCGATTCGCCCGGTTCAACAGGGAACCGGCCACTCACCCAGTCCGGTTCCTATAAAGAATCCGATTGCAATTTCAATGAGGTCAACACCGGTTAAACCGGCCAGTTTCCGATCTAATTGGTGAACCCAACTGAATCGATGAAAAAAAACCTGCCGACTTAAAATTAAGATAAAAATAAAAATATATTATAATATATCTATTTTATTTTACCATGTTTACGTTTATATTTCATGTTAAACTTTTTGTTTAATATAATAATTATATTAATATTTTTTTATTATAAATTATATTTAAATTATGATATTATATAAATTGATTAGTAGTATTATGTTATTAATATTATTTATTAAATGTACGGTCCGACCTATGAACTCATGCCTACACCGGTTCTTAATACGATTCGGTTTTAAAAAACTATGTTTCATATCCATACACATCCCTACAAGTCCGTAGATACAGGTAAGTCACACGCGTGGGCGGTGCCGTGGGGGGCTACGCACTTAAGTGAAGGATCGAACTCACGATCCTATGAGCAACTTGCAAGTTACGGTCACGTTCTAATCACCCGAGCCATTCGGGTTATTTTTGTAAGCATGCCACGAGGAATTAGCGATAAATTAATCCCACGATAATGTTTCGTCCTTATTTATATTCTTGGTTTCTGATATACACATACACATGCATGCATACATACATACATACATACGTATACATGAATAAGGATGAAGTGAGTGTTATTCTAGTTGGGATTTTTCTGCTCCCATTGTGAATCGTGGAGGGGTAGATTGGGTATTCGCCATGTCCTTCCCGTTGTATGTCTATCACTTGTCAGCATCGTGCATGCAATCTTTGAATGTCTGATTCCTTCCCCCCCCGTCTTCTCTCTCTCTTATCTCCTCTTTTCCAGCAGCTCCCAAAGCATTTTATTTATTTATTTATATGTGTGTAATAATTCCTATGTCTACTTATTAAAATACAAGAAAGAAAGTAATAAAATGCCCGAATGTTTTTACTTATGGGGACTGAAAATTCATGGCAGTTGAATTCGGGTGGGTGATGGTATCATTGCACCAAAATCACCTTTTTTGGAGTTTTTTTTATATAAGAAGATGAGAAAGTAATGGTAGAAATCTTGTAAGTATAAGTCTTTTTACAAAGCGAGGGCCACGGGTCTTGATGTGTCGTATTAAGTACTGTAGATTTGGTTTTGTGACGTACTTAGGTACTGTCAATCACTTTCAATAATAATAATATCGACGTAATAGTTATCTGTTTGTCAACTTTATTATATTTTTTTTCTTATGTAAGAAATAAGAAAGTAATGGTAGAAATCTTATAAGTACGTACCTTTCTACAAAGAGAGTGCTATGGGTCTTGATGTGTGTGTCATATTAAGTCATGTGCGTTTGATTTTGTGACATACTTGGATACTACTGTCAGTCATTTTCGGTAATGTTAACGCTGACGTGATAGTTATCTATTGATATGGCCTGATGGTACAGTACGATGATGCAACGACAGAGTTATTGATACATCACGTTACGTCAGCGTGATGTTTGTGCATATCACTTAAGGTTTAGTAGTAGTTAACGGTTCGAATTTAACGACGTGACATACTTAAATAATTTGAAAGGGTATTTTGAAATTTATAGGATACATCTAGAGAAATAATCAACTTGGTTATCGGGAGCATTGTAGCTGTAAATTTTTCTAAATCAATCAGTAGAATGTAAAATATATCAATTATATGACTAGAAAAATAAGTACATCAATCAATGAGAACCAGGGAGGGCAAGAGCTCGAGCGGTTGAATCGTCACCCTTAAACATGAAATCAAGAGGTTTTCGGTACAATTTAGGATTCATGGCAGAAGGACAGATATTTTGCCGGAGAGAACTTCAATGGAAGGCTCTTGTGTAATTGAGGCTGTGATCGCCTACAGTCAGAATTTTCTCTCTTTTTCTGGTTTTTTCTTTTTTTTTTGTGGGGGTGGTGGGGGTCGGGGGCTGATGAAAAGAAGTTGCCACTGATGAAACGAAATAAGTGATGCCATACTATTCATATGATTGAGATAGTGAATGATAGAGATCCTCATGTCCATTTATGGATGACTTTGTGCTGGTGGAAGTGTTCGAACTCCAGACAGCGCCGAGACAGCCACGATGTCGATCTTTACCTTTTGTAAAAGAGGCACTCAGAACAGTTGAGCAGCAACTCCTTATAATCCCGACCGAGCAGGGAGTGAGATAGATGCTCGGCGAGGTCGGGATCGGTGTAATAATGGAGAAAAAGATAATTCGCCATTGATGAGAAAGAGGACGAAAGCATGTCATCAAAATCATTCCCATCTTTGTCCTCCGTAACAGAACACGATCTCCATCAATGGAGACGGATGGGATGTGAAAACTCAGGCGAATAGGGAAAAGGGTGAATGGATGCTCTCTGCATAGGGTCAAAAAGACGGGCAACTTTTTCTTCCCCCACCCCTCCCCTCCAGCCTTCAGGACACCGACAGCGGCCACTGGTGACCCCCCACCGATGGACGTTTTCCGGCTTCCGGGAACAGCTCCACATGGCTGGGTGGCTTGTGGAATGTTGTTGCAGCTCAGCTCTCGTGGTGTTATTCGGTCTGGTCGGGAAAGTTGCGGATGTATCTGGTGTGTTGGGTAGAACACAATCCGTATATGGATCTACTAGTATTCAGGGCCCCCCTTTGTACGTCCAATGGAGGCCACATCGAGCCTAAAGCCCGGAAATTGAACTTTCCGCAGAACTTCAAGTCTTATCTTCCTTCTGCCATAAACTTGCAGGGATCTTAAGAAGTGCAGCCTTACTGTCAGTATCTGAGACAAACCTAGGAACGTGAACTCACAATCTCCGGCAGGATTATCAGCTTGATATCTAGTACACGAGGCTGAATGACCGGAGATCGGAATTGTCCAATTCGCCACAATGAAAATAGTAATTGCAGTAATTTATTGGATTATTCCTGGCAAGATCCTTTCTGGGACTCGCTTAAGGAAGTTTCTGGAAACAGCAGATCCACAAATCATTCAGATCTACGAGCTCTGATCCACTAAATGTCTACAAGATCATGCTAATCATTGTGGGAAGTTTGCTCGAAACAGAAGATCAACATTTTTTCAGATCTACGAGCTCTGATCCCATACGTGTCTATATGATCATGCTAATCATTGTGAATTGCTGTACAATCAGTAAAAATCTTATCTTCCACACCCAAAAAAAAAAAAAAACCTGCAGAAAAACTTTTGACAGGAATGGGAACAATATGTAATGCTGTTGAAACGTGGTGCTTGAAGAATGTGAAGATCGGGTCGGATTCTACTTCAGCTCGATCTTGGAAGAACTTGTGTATTGACCGCTGCAATCGTAGGAGTTGCTGTTGTTATCATCCCTCTTGCGCAGAGAGTCATTACTGTATGGATGCCCTGGAGCGGTTCTCCTTGGGACTCCAAAATCCGTGGCAGACGAGGAAGCGGATGTCGAGTTCGTGCTCAGCCCATCGCTCTGTAGTATGGACTCGATGGTCTTGACCACCTCGCTCATTGTCGGGCGGTCTGAGGCCGACTCCTCCACGCACTGCATCGCCAGTTCGAGGAACTTGCAGAACCCAAACAGCTGTCCAGAGTTTCTGATTACCGGATCCACTTTGTCCCTCAGCCCGTAGAGCTCATCATCATTCATGTCCATGGCCATGCGGACCTCCCGGACAATGTACTTACCCTTCTCAATTGGTTGCCGGGCTGTTAACATCTCCAGCATGACCACACCAAAGCTGTATACATCACTCTTCTCCGTTAGTTGCTGAGTCATGTAGTATTCAGGATCTAGATAACCCTGCAATTCGATCAAGTCCATACTATGAGTAGTTCAGGCAGTCAAACATGGTAAGATAACCGAGCATTCAATTATACAGAAGAGTTTCATACCAGTGTTCCTTTGACTTGAGTTGAAACGTGCCCTTTCTCACTGTCAGAGACCAGCTTAGAAAGGCCAAAATCTGCAACTTTCGCAGTTAAGTTTTCATCCAGGAGGATGTTAGTCGATTTAACATCTCTGTGGATTATCGGAGGGCTTGCAAGCTCATGGAGGTAAGCAAGTCCTCTGGCAGAACCGAGAGCTATTCGGAGTCTCCTCTTCCAATCGAGATATATTCCTGATTTTCCTGCAAAAATGTTTTTAAATAAGCGCTGTTCTGAGCAGATAAAATCACTTGGGTTCCTTGTCTTCCAAGAAATGAACGAGCCCCTTCTCTAGCATAGCTGTTCCTTGATGGGACCAGACTTAGACTTACCCGACAAACTTTCTCTCAGCGTTCCATTGGCCATAAACTCATACACCAGCATCTGCTCTCCACGATCGAAGCAGAAGCCAACAAGCCCTACAAGATTCTTGTGATGAACCCTCGAGAGCAGCTCGATCTCAGTCTTAAACTCGAGCCCACCCTGCATTGAACCCTGTTGAGCTCTTTTAATGGCGATCATATGCCCGTCAGGAAGCATTCCTCTATACACCTGTGCCAGAGAATTTAGAAACAAATTGAGTGAGCAGTATCCTTCTTTAAATCATCCCAAACTTGTGAAACATTTTGTTGTCGATTTTGTTTTATTATTGAAATACAGTCACCTTCCCTGTGCTGTAAACTTTGACGTGACCAGAAATTTACCTTGCTGTATCCTCCCGAGCCTATTGTGTTACTATCTGAGAAGCTGTTTGTGCATTTCTTGAGCTCGTCATAAGAGAACCACCGTGCTCCCTTCAACTGGGGTGCACCACCGCTGTCTTTTCCACTTGGCACCCAGGATGCTGAAAATTAATACATATTGAATCCGTCATGTAAGGCAAAACTTCCCAAAAGCTTTTTTGGCTTAACAATATGCAAAGTTCAGGAAACTAATGAAATCACCCATATCGATATTACCAAATGGCCTGCTCATCACAATTGCCCTCTCTGCACGCCTTTTCTGCCAATAAGCATATATCCCCAACCCAACAAGGCCGAGCATAAAAAATGAACAACCAATAGTAACTCCAGCTACTGCACCTTTGCTGAGGGCTCTTTTATGAGCTGAAATAGGTCGTTCACCTTTCTGTTGTCAGACTGAGAATTCATATGAAAACTGAAGAAATCCAAGTTTGATGTTCTTAATGATTTCTGGATTTGTAAAAAGTGGAAACAGATTGGAAGTGTGTTGTCCATGTAATGTCGGACTTTCTTAGGTGGTGATTTTGCTTGATTCTGTTTCTGTTCCTTCTTAGCCAAACTTAACCTGGGAGAGAGCCCTTGCCTGGAAAGGCATAAGGAGATGCAATGAAGTAATAGGGACCCAGAGGCTTAGGTGGCTTGAGAGTTTGGTTATTCAAATCAAACCCGATCCTCAGAACCTCTGTCCTGTTGAAGAATTTCCCTGTGGATGGGAAGAATGCGACGTGAACCTGGAGGTTGCCCTCCGTGTTGGAGAAGGGGTTCTGCAGATAGACTGAACCAGGGGGAAGAACAAGGTTAGTCCACAGGGCCATTTCGAGTGCGTGGAACAAATCTGCATTCGACACATCTATGAATGAGGACCCTCTGAAGTATAGGGTCCCCTCAAACGGGAAGGCACAGTCACAGCTCTGAGGGTTCAGCCTCTCATCAGGAGGGCAAGTCTTGGTCCCACAGTTAGCAAGGCTTGTGGAATAAGGTTTTTCGCTCTGCTGGACCTGGCAATAAGTCGGATTTGTACTTGAAGTCTTGCAAACTGGGTTCCCAATCAACCTGAAGCACGTATACTTATCACATATTTTAGTGGAGATTGAGCTTGCAACAGCAGAGAACCAACAATCTATCTTGATACAGGCATTATTTCAACTTGTTTTTGTCATAAAGGGGCCTTACATTAATGTGTTAGTGTAGCCGGGATATCCCATTGTCACAGCTGAAATGTCGTTGCCTTGCAGATCAACTAGCGTAAGCTTTGGGCTGACTCCACCACTCAAGTTCAAGTTGCCGAAGAATGCATTGTTTCTCAACTTTCTGAAACCCAAACGAACCAGTAATGATGTAGAGAAAAGATTGACACAGCTCATCTGATGGTTCAAAACATTATCATTTTCAAGATGGTTAAAAGAGCAGAGTTTGAAACTTACACTTGCTCTAATTGTGGAAATGTAAAGATTTTCTCCGGTATCAGCCCTTCAAGAGGTCCATATTCTATTACCCTGTAAACAGTTAGGCATAATAAAATTTTCCCTTGCAGCAACAATAAGCAAGGAATTCTTGAAATGTAGACCCAAAAATAAAATTGCAAGGAAGACTCACAGCGCTGTAAGGGATGATAAGGTTGAGAACCAATCAGGAGCAGGCGAGGAGTTGAAAGAGTTATTGCTTAGGTCCCTGAAAACATGGAAATAGTGAAATGCATAAGCAGGAAGAGGAAATAGATTTCTCGTGAAAAATGGTTGCTGCAGCAGTAAACTCACACAGAGCTGAGTGCGTTCATGTTACTCAGATCAGGTAGTATGCCATTTAGATTGTTGTAAGCCAGGTTCCTGACAGACCAAAGAGCAATCCGAGAGGAAATTTTAAGTCACGAGCCTATCTTAATAATGTGAAGCAAAGGCCTGCAGTAGTGTTTTTTTTTTTATACCCACAGTTCTGTGACACTCGTAAGATTGTTGAGATTGGATGGAACTTCTCCTGACAGATTATTCCTGTCGAGCCGACTGTTCACACATCAAGAGATTTTGCACCCAAAAAAAAAAAAAAGAAGCAAGTTCCAGATGTTGGAAGAGTCTAAAGTTCTGAATTTGAAAAAGAAAGGAAAACGAAGGGGAACTGATTCATTTACTCACAGGACTTCAAGCGTCTGAACATATCCTAATGAAGACGGGATGGGCCCGGTCAACTGATTACCATTGAGCAACCTGCCATAAAATTTTATGAGACTAGCGGTCAAAGTTTGTAGGATTACATGGAGTAAGTACACCTCAGGCTTGGTATGGAATGTGAACTTACACATGTATTAAGATCATATCAGGGCTGAATAAATTCTCCAGAATAGAACCTGAGAGCTGGTTACTATCAAGATGGCTGGAAAGAAACAAAATCAAACGGAAACAAAGTGATTCAAGCACTGAAGACACCCAGAAACAGGTAGAATCCTGTGCAACTCAAAGCTCCCACACTGCAACAGCTTGTCAGCACTGGAAGAGTGGGCATTGCCAGCAGAATCCGCTGATAATCAATATTGCTTCTGTGCCTTACAGATAAATTACGGGAAAATGGAGAGAGAGAGATTCATACAAGTGTTTTGCATTTTTAAGTTGATCCAAGCCTGGAGAGACAGGTATAGGCCCACTCAACTGATTCTTGGCCAAGTCGAGCCAGTAGAGCTTTGACAGGCTACCGAGAGAAGGCGGTATTTGTCCAATTAAATTATTTGAGTTGAGAGCCCTAAGAACAAAATGCAATAGTGCTTTTAGCACAAAAGAAAGATCAAGGGGACAGGTCTTCTGTATATTACATTGAGCAGTTGGGATTCTTACAAGAAGGATAGCTCTGTGAGTTTGCCCAGCTCATTGGGGATGCTGCCACTAAAACTGCAGCTGGCTAAGATCCTGAAGGATGGAAACGGATGAAGTTTCTATGAGTAAAGGAATCAAATTAAAAACAAGAAAAAATGGTAAGGAAATTCAATTGATGTTGTTACAGTAAGTTCAAGTTCTTCAGGTCTCCTAGTCGCGGAGAGAGGGGACCAGTGAGATCCTTGTTAGATGATAAATCCCTGCAAGATAACGTTGATTCAGGATGCTGAAAATTCAAACATTTCCTTTGGAAGTTGTCATCAGGTACAGTTTTTGATGACTCACAGAGATCTTAGTTCGCTTAGTCCACCTATGTCTCCACTCAGCTGCCCTTTGATGCCAAGACTTGATAGACCTCTGAGGCACAACGATCCGTCACATTAGATATTCATCAATGGCAAAGGGAAAGAAAGCAAACAGAGATTGGACTGATTTATATGACGCTCACAGAGCAGTGACCCTCGAGTCATTGCAGGTGATGCCATCCCAGGGACCTCCACAGGGATCATCAGACTTTCCCCAGTTTGGTGGTGTGTTAAGCCATGAACCTCTGAGAGACTGAAGTACAGCAGCTGCAATTAAAGCGAAAATTTAGCCTGCAAACAGGGAAAAGTTTTGCTGGCTAATACCAGTGTTTGGCAAGGTCTTTGTTACAATGTGATCAACGACAAGATTCTTATGTCTTGTTTTCTAGTTTCTATTTTGCATCTCGGCATTTGATCCAGGATGAACACTGGTAACCGAAAAATGTGATGCAACTTAGAGGGCAAGGGATGGTATAAGGGCTGTTGATCAAGGTCCATTTGTAATAAAAGCAAATCTACATCATCCGACTATAAAATCAAGCAAAAGCTATGGGAAAAATCTACTTTCTGATGTTGCTATGTATCCACGGTTGAAGACTTTGTATGTACAAATCACACAGCATTTAGGCGCTTCCCTCTTACTCTGTTGACTTTGTATCAATGCATTAACAATTAATAAGATTTTAAAAGAACGAACATGCCCAAGAATGGGAAATATAAGGCCAGCAACTCACCATCTTGGGGATCCGTGAATGAGCAGCTATCATGAAATCCGGTGCAAAGAATTGCCAGAGAAAGCAATAACCTCGTTGAGGCCGCCATTAGAGACCCCTTTTTATTCAACAAACTCAATAACTCCTCCCCTCAACGAAACCTCTTCCCAGGTTGGCCTCACTTAAGCAAGGCGCTGAATCACCAAGAACCGAGGAAAATGGCAGTTGGGCAGAAGGACAGAAGTGCAAAAAGGAACTGCCTCTGAAGCAGAAGGCATCTCAAAAGCTCAAGAGAGAAGGGGGCAATCTAGGAATTGGGAACGTTGGTTCTTTTTTTGTGACCACAGGGCTTTGAGTTGCAGTTCCTTGTCTTTGAAGCCAAACAAGAGCCCCATCATCATTCTTCCACCATTAATGCCTGCAGCAAGTCTCCATGATCACCACTAATAACAACACAATCATAACAAAAAATAAAACAAATCAAATAATTAAAGATAACACTGTGCTGATTTCTCCGCTTGAGTTACAGCAGAAGACAAAAAGGAGAAGCAGACAACAATCATACTGAAGTGAAATGGAAGGAAAGGCATGGAAGCTTCTTTTTGAGGTTTGATCTCATTGGATATTATCAATCGTGCAGTTTGCTTTGATCATTGGTATTAACTCATGTAAACCTTGCTGCTCATTCATCGTTCAGTGGCATTGGCACCTCTTTTTCCCGATGTACAATTTGTACCGATTTAAATTAGTACTTCCCGTGCATTGTTGAACAGATGCGCAACAAAACCAAGAATATCCTTTGGAAGTGCAGCAACATGATGACTTTGTGCTGAATAATCGGTACATTACTCTGTGGTCATCTGCCAGTCCAAGCTTTTGATACTGCCAGGACAAGCTGAAACACGAAGACTGGAAATGAACTCCAAGCTTCAGCTCGGGATTTTGGCAATTGAAAGTGCAAAATCCCAAAACTTCCCTAGTTGACACGAGTCATGCATGCGACGAGTTAATAAGTATACAGACATATGCATGGAATTCATTTGCCTATCATTTCCTCTGCGAGGTACGATTTTTTTTAAGGTCCCATGAACATTCTGAGCATGCTGATACACTGGCACAAAACACCGAGAAGAAAAGTACAAGCACGAACCGACATAAGCTCCATGAAAACTCAGGCTGGCAAGAAGAACTGGAGCTCAAGCTTCCCTGCTTTGCATGAAATGAAAATTCCAAGGTCTGCAAAATATTTAAATAAAATTAAGTGAAAATGCATTTTTTTGGATGATCGTATGTCAACAACGAAGATGCCGATTCATTAATGTATTAAAATTGAATATGGATTTGGCCGAGTTATACGAGAATCTTGTGATTACCAATACACAAGCATTGAGAGAAATCCAAAACTCTTCTTCTTCTTCTTCTTCTTCTGGTACTGTTGCCTATATACGATTAGAATTAAAACTCCCAACAATGACCCTCAAGCTGGGGTATATACCCTATCTCGGTTACTGTCTGTGTGGTTTCCTTCATGGGTTTTCTCCGAGTGTGAAATCTCATGAGGCTGAAGACGAACACTTAAAAAGAATCACCATGAGGAATCGAGAGGATATCAGGGGAAAGAGAAGAATATGCTGTGGTCTAGCAGTTTCAGAGACGGGAACGGTTGAATCTGTGAACTCTTTGTCCAGTATTTATATTGCAAGAAATCTGAGTTATTTGTTCTATCTTGATCTTAATTAGGCAGATGAAAGATATTAAGTGGACTGTATGGGAATGGCTCGAATGTTAGTGTTCTTCGATCCTAGGGACCTTTCCAAGGAGTGAGAGATGGATTGAGTTAGGCCTGAAGAATGGAATTGCTTCACTCTCTATGGATCCAGTGTGGAGAAGAATTAGGAAGCTCCCTCCACTGCGGGAATTTCAATGCCGATCACTGCCACCAGGGCCGAAAGATCGCAGAGTTCTCACATCACCACCGAACTTGGCCAAGTACAGTTGGCTGGAAATATTCACACTCTTAAATACTGCTTTGCCACCCGATGAGCTGCAGCATTAGCTTCAATGGAAAATGGCTCTGATCTGTATTTGCAGTTGCTGGTCTCTGTTCCTGATCTTCCTCGTAGCTTCAATCAGTGCTCTCATCTCCAGTGGAGCTTCCCCAAGCACTTCTCCTTCATTACACCGCGGAATCTGCTCCGGCTGCACCCGATAGCTCCAAGGAACTGACTCCGGCTTCTTTTACTATTCACACTATGGGAAATCGATCTAGCAATTACGATAGCGACCTGGAATTTCCCCAAACGACGCATTGATTAGCATTATGACACCGAGCCGGACTAAACGGCATGGAACTGACAATCGAGTAGTTTCATGCATCGCCGGGGGTGGGGGTGGGGGTGGGGGTGGGGGTGGGGAGGTGGGCTTGGTGGAGTTGAATTGAACCACCTCTTCCCGCTCTGCCGCACGCACTTTACCTAAGGAGCACCTTTTCCCCTTTTTGACCTCTAAACTTTTCCACTGTCTTCACTTTTCTCCTCGGCATGAGAGCCCCCCCCTCAAACACCTGGCACAGGAAAAGAGAGCCTGTTAGCGTGATTGCCTTCACATTATTCGATAATTCTAAAGTTAATGTATTTTACCATTATTCTTTAGGTTGTCATCGGATTTAAATTTATATTATATTAAATTTATAATAAATTGAAATAATTTTTATTTAAAAGTTTGAGTTTATAAGTGGTGTTATTAAATATTCTTATAACTTTCTTTTTATTTGGTTAATATGAGATCGTATATCTCAACATCTGCTTTCAGTTGATTCACTTTACCATGTGCCATTAAATACTCGATATCAACATCTGTGTACGAGTCTGGTATTCTTTTTTCGGTCTCAGACGAGGAGGATAATTGGCCATTAACCGGATAATTTTCTTCCGTACTCGAATATATATATCAATAGATCATGAGTCGTTCTTCGCTCACTAGTTTTAATATCATATTAAATTTGTTGTAAATTAATAAGAAATTCAGTTCGTTTTCATCTAAAAATTTAAATTTATAAGTGATGGTACTCAAATATTTTTTTATAATCTTACAAATTTCTCTTTATTTGGTCAACATGAATTTTTGTATCTCAATGTATTAGTTGATATTCACATAATGGTTATGGAATAGCATCACAAAATTTCAAATGGATTAATGCCGGATTAAATATCCCGCTTGTATTGTTTCTCCACTATGAACGTGGATTGGTTAATCAGAATTGAACCAAAGAGTGAAAAGTATTGCTTAAATCGATACTAATCCACTTTTTATACAGTCGAGGTCAGAAGGAATACTATTGCCGTCCGTTCCGTTGCCATGCAATGCTGCAGTTCCACTTTCAGCTCAGTAGCCGACAGAATCAGTGCAGCTTCCTCCCCATTGACTATGGACCCCCCTTCCTCCGACCGGTCCTCCGACCGTTTTGCTCCCATCGATGTACCTTACTAGCTGGTCGGAAAAGTGCACATAAAATACGAGAAAGAAAGGCTAGGCATGGTTGCTCTTAGATCGCTATTCTAAGCAGTCTGTCTAACTCGACGAAGACATGGGAGCACGGTCGTATTATAATGGAAGCTGAAGGGGTTCCTTCACTTATATATGTATACATATATATATAAGAGAATCAGGAGAATTCATTCGAAAAAGAGAGATAAGTGTCTCCATCGATGAAGCATGTGGGGGAAAGAGAGATTGCATTCTGGGATCCCTCTTCATCCCGGCACACACGTCGATTCCAAAATTGTGAAGCGGGCCGGCCGGGACAGATGCCTTCGATAATCTGACCATACGCTCGAGTCTGGACCACTTTGCATACGGCTTCTGCGTACTGCTGGAAATGCATGCAAACTACGACACAGCTGTTAAGTGCTGAAATGGACATTACAGAGGGCAGAACCCATCAAAGCAAAAAAAAGGCAAAAAAAAAGGGGGGGGGGTGGGAAAGAAAAAGACATAACAGAGGGCCGTGAGTTGCCGGTTCCAGCATGTTTAGTGTTGGAACCTTCTTCCCTGATTTAGCCCCTCTACTTTATTTATTTCTTTAGTAAGCCATTGGAGTTCATCGAATTCTCGGATGCGGTGCCAGATTTATAAGTGGAACAAGCAATATGGCCTGCTGAGACTGAGTCCGACGGTGCCATGTGGAAACTCATAATATTTCCTGTTTTTGAAGATGGCACTGGAATCTTTATGAGCATCCTCCTTCGAAATGCAAGTGGCTTGACTAGTAATTGAAATTAATTCAACTGTATAATTATAAATCCGGATAAACACTTAATAGTTAGTTCATTGACACGAGACCAATCATCATTTTTCACATCATGCTCGACTTCGAGTTAGTTCATGGGCTCGAGCTTGAAAGCTGACAAAGTGAATCCCGGTATTATTCGAATAAGAAGGGTTTGGTTCATATCCAGACCACCCAAGAACCTAAGCCGCAGGACAGATCTTGGAGTACTTGCATCGAGTATAGGGACCAAATAGGAAAGAGGTAAGGTTTAGGGACTAATGCGTAATCCTGTGGATATCCGTTTTCATATATTAGTTCTGAGGATGGGGGGTCACCATCGTCCTGACGAATCTTCCTTCCCATCCCTTGTCACCTCACTTCTCTGTGTATCTGTCTCCATGTTCACCGGTAAAAAATGGCCGTCCGTTCGGCCTTCTGCAACCCTTCTCCCTGTGTCTTCCTCTCTCTCTGTTGCCCTAAACGTGCATTTTTATACCTCGACGGTCTCCCATGATCGCCTTCTCTCTCTCTTAATTTGAGCTCAACAACCAATGGGTCAGGGTCTTTCTTCCCCTTCCTCTTCCTCTCCCTCTTCCTCATGCCGCGAAACTAAGCCCATATCCGCCGACGCTGCCTCCACTGGGCGCCGGGACCTGACATTGTGCCTGCCCGACGAATGCCTGGCCTGCGTGTTCGCATTCCTGTCCGCAAACGACCGCAACAGCTGTTCCCTGGTCTGCAGGCGGTGGAGGTCCGTCGAGTCGAGGTCCCGGCACCGGCTCTCCCTGGTGGCCCGGTCCGAGATCTCGGCCGCCCTCCCGGCCCTCCTAGGCCGGTTCAGCTCCGTCTCGGCCCTCTCCCTCAGATGCTCCAGGAAGCTCGTGAGCATCGACGACCGCGCCCTCGCCCTCATCCCCGGCTGCCTCGGCTGCCTCAGGAAGCTGAAGCTGAAGGGCTGCGTCAACGTCTCCGACGAAGGGCTCCACGCGTTCTCCCTGTCGTGCCCCCCGCTGCTACAGAAGGTGTCCTTTGCGTCGTGCGGGTTCGGGAGCAAAGGCGTGATTTCGTTGCTCTGCAGCTGTCCCTCCCTCCGCGAGCTCACCCTCAAGCGCCTCCGCAAGCTCGACTCCCAGAACACTCCTCTCTCCCTCGAAGCCTATCTTGATGGTAAATTTTCACTTCAAAGTGAAAAGTTTCTCTTCTAATATTTGTTGTTTTCCTAAATGTATTGTCAATTTCATGTTTTTACTGTTTCCTATCTATGTTTTTATCGGAAAATATTAAAAATTGAGTCTTGGCATGCATCTTGATTTAATTATAAGTAGAAAAATATGTTCTTTATTGTCTGCGCATAACTCCGCAGATTCCTTTTCCATGTTTCAAGAAATTCTTGTCTTCTTGTAATGTTATAAAGATTGCAAGACAGGAAAAAAGCGAGATGCACATTCGGACATAGCTGTCGAAAATTTGAAGAATCCCATGTAACATGACAGGTGCATAGAATCAATAGATTCTTGCAACCGAATTTTGGCCACCACGATTGCCTGGGGGTTTGCTTGTGCTCAATCAGAAACGACTGATCTCACTCCATACCCACCGACTGCGAGTTTCCTTACAAGTTCTAGCAGTCACCTGTGTTTGGTGATCCGGCTATGGCTGTTCATGGTCCGACTTCAGGGCACCCACAGTGCATAGCATCTCCTGAAAGTCTCTGCAAGCTTAGGGTGTTCTAATTGAAATTTTGTGGGACTAATGATTCATTTAGTGTTACATGCTTGAATGATGATCGAGAGACTAAAATTTGTTTGATCAAGGCACGATTTGTTACTTGAGAAGGAAAGGATTTTTCAATTCGACATGGATGACTTAGACCTTGTTTCTGTTTTCTCGCATTTTCTTTCTGCAGATAAGAAGCCTTTGGAGAAGTTGCGATTGGAGAGATTGTGTATCAAGGAACTTCACAATGCCCGCATTTTCGTCCCACTTCTTCACTCCTGCAAGTCCCTCAAGGCCCTTATTGTGTGCCGGAGCTCCGGAAACTGGGACAGGGTCCTTGTGGACAGTCTCCAGTCTGAGCTTCGATCCACCATGATCTCAGAGATCCAAATGGAAAATGTTCAGATGGGCGATTCTGGGCTTGTTGCAATCTCAGCTTCCTGCCCCAAGCTAGAAGTCCTATATCTCAGTCGGGTCACAGACTGTACAGATGATGGGCTATCTGCGATTGCAAGCTCGTGCAGGAATCTCAGGAAGCTCCATATCGATGCCTGGACCCGGTTTGGTGCCAGGAGCATTGGGGATGAAGGGATTACAATTCTAGGGTCAAAAAGTTTGAACCTCCAGGAATTGGTCCTGATGGGCATCCACGTGAAGGTCAACTCCCTCAATGCGCTTGCTTCGAACTGTGTATCCCTGGAGAGGATGGCCCTCTGTAACACTGAGTCGGTGGGGGACGCGGAGATGGAAGTCATAGCCGTGAAATTCTGTGCCTTGAAGAAGCTTTGCATCAAGAATTGCCCCATCTCTGTGAAGGGAATCGAGGCAGTGGTTGGAGGGTGCCCCAATCTCATAAAACTGAAGGTGAAGAGGTGCAGGGGGATCAGTCAAGAGGTTATATCCTGCTTAGAGGCTCGGAGAATTGGTTTGGTCATTTCGGTGGATTCAGGATCTGTGGCAGTCGAAGGTGAAGGAGCAGCTGATGAAGAGGATGGTGCAGCAGAAGGAGAGGACAGAGGCACTGCCGGGCAGAGAAGAATGGCTGTTGCATCTGCCCCGGTCAACACTGGTACTGTGGCACGGAGGAGTAGCACGACTCATGTGATTTGCAGCAGCAGAGGGGCTCTCCTCTTGAAGTCCAAGTTTGGAAGATCGGGCTGTGGTGCCTCTTCGGTTCACACTGATGCAAGTTGACAGACCTGAGATCCCAAATTTGATAAATCTCAACCACCAGATCAGATAAGCCATCATTTCATCTGCCCGAAGCATCGGATTCCAGGTGCTTCCAAGGGTCCCGTTGCTTTGACCCAGCTGACAGTTTATGTTGGTCGTTGTCCCTCCCTCTCACTCTATCTTTCCTTTTCTTCTTGTGTGTATTAGGAGATAGAAATAGCAGTACAGGCACATCCTTGAGCATGCTGCATCAACTTCATTTGATTTAATTGGTATGTTCAAAATTCTTTGAGAAACCTGTTCTTGGTGCCTCAGCTGCCTCCCGTCTTCTTAATTAGGAGAGCAAGACTCTGGAAAAAATCACCAAATATAGCACGATAAAGAGTATGCTGAGATTGGCTCGCTTTGACTCAACTCGGGTACTCGAATCTCAACTTAAGTCATGCTCAACGCTAGAGGTTGGTGGTGGATTGTCACATAGCACAGCCGAAAGCTACTTGGTTGGATACCTCACTTAGTATACCATATAAAGCCAAGAGGAAATTTGATCAGGTTCTGATCCGGTGCAACCTAGCTTGAGGCCATGGCTCATGCCACCTCTCACAATCACGAGGTGGACTTGGGATGACTTTCCCCGGAAAATAGTATATTTATACTAATTCCAGAATATGATAGTTGTTATAGATAGAAAAACTTCGTCTTTCTGAAAATTTTAAGTAGGGAAATACATGTCTTAAGTATCTTCTTATGTCCGAGAACAGGCTGATGCAGATGAGACCGCATCAGAAATCAGAAATGGGGATCACATTTGACCTATGTTGAGTATCTCATAGCACCAAATGAAAAACGTTAGGACTACATTGAACAAAACGATAAGATTGAGGACCATTTATTCACTTCTCAGAAGCTGTCGGCTAGAAAGAAAAACGAAGATACGATTCGCGGTGTGAAAATCAGACAGCTAGTGACGTGTGCAATGCTCATTGGTTTCGTGATGAGACCTTTTACATCCAACCGCAGAGTATCACTTCTCTGAGATATCTGAACCTTGCTCAAACCCTGCTTCTCTCCGCCCCACCTTCCGCCTTCCTTTCCTAAAACCCTTCATTTCTGTCCATTAACCCTGTCTCTCCATTTCTCTCCATAGATCTTTGCGGAGATGATGCGAGCAATTTTGAGGAAGTCATCTTCCTCATCCACGGTTCTGAGGCGGACACTCGCCGCTGCCCTGTCTTCCCTGGAGACCGCCGCACCGTCAGCCGAGCTCTCTCGCTCGTTCACGGATGGCGCCATTGTCGGCCAAATTAGCCGTTTCTCCTCGTTCAGGAGACCCGAAATGGCCTCCGGGTTGTGTTCAATGAAGGGGTTTCATGCAGCGTCGATGGGTCCGTTGAATTTCAGAGCGTCTCTGACTTCTTCAGCGGAGTTTGCTGTGGAAGATTATGCCTCTTATGACGAAGAGGAGGCCGCTAGAGGGGGGAATAGTGGTGAGGAGCGGCTCGAGATTTCTAAGTTCGGAATTGCTATAGAGATTGTCTCTGCTTTGGCAAAGAGGGGTATCACTAAACTCTTTCCTATACAGGTAGTTTGTCATTTCTCTTCTATTTCTATCCTTTTGATGCTTTTCCTGATTGTTTCTTATACCCTGCTGGACGTTGAATGAATTGGTTACTTTGTTTGTAAATTCCTCATATTTTGGCATTGTACGATGATTTTACATTTTGCGTAGTTTTGGTACACTACTTTAGCTTGTATGAAAAAAATGAGGGACTGCACGTCATGACTGTTTTGTGTCCCATGACTCATCCTGAGCTCTGTTATAGCTGATCATTCTAAAATCACTGAGGTACAAAGCGAATAAACGGATATTTAATATTTCTAATGAAATCTACTAGTCTCATGAGGATGACAACTTTTGTTCACTGCCTGTCTGTTTTGCATAATCCATCCTAGATGGTAGTATTCATCCACCTGGCCATTTTGATTTCTGGTTGAGCTTTTACTTTTGTATGGTTTTTTAATTATCCAGTAAATGACCCTAAAAGAATACTCACCCCTTTTTTGGCTAAAATAAAGTCCTCTGTTTCCCCCATTTTGTACAGAAAGCGGTGCTTGAGCCAGCAATGCAAGGTCGTGATATGATTGGTCGCGCTAAAACAGGAACTGGAAAAACTCTTGCTTTTGGCATCCCTATCATGGATAAAATTATAAAATTCAATACAAAGCATGGGTTAGCTTACCTCTCCTTTTCCTGCTTTGTAGTTTATTGGATTTCATCTACTTGAAATTGATTCATGCTTTATGATAGGTCAGTAAAGATGATCTATGAAATTAATATTTCTTGTGATTAAGAATTTAAAGACATCTCTTTTATGTTCAACTTAACAGACGTGGAAGGAACCCTCTGGCTTTGATTTTGGCACCGACTAGAGAACTTGCACGACAAGTTGAGAAGGAATTTTATGAGTCTGCTCCAAATCTAGATACTATCTGTGTATATGGGGGTACCCCAATAAGCCGACAAATGCGCCAGCTTGACTATGGTGTTGATGTTGTTGTTGGAACACCTGGTCGTGTAATTGATTTGTTGAAGAGAGGCTCATTAAACCTGGGAGAGGTTCAGTTTGTTGTCCTTGATGAAGCTGATCAGATGCTTGCAGTGGGCTTCGAGGAAGATGTGGAAACTATCTTGCAAAGGTTGCCACAGAACAGGCAGAGCATGATGTTTTCTGCCACAATGCCAAACTGGATTAGAAGCCTTACTAAGAAATATTTAAATAATCCTCTAACTATTGATCTTGTAAGTACAGCGTATAACTCTTGTTCAATTGAGAAAATGCTAATAATTGTTCTTGTAATTATAAAATACATCACTAATAGCTTTTAAACCTTTTTCGAGAAAAAGAGAGAAAATTATCGAGAAGTGATTATTGAGTGCATAACATGAAGCTCTTTTCACGAAGTCTTCCAATCATTATGGTTCAGAGATTTCTTAATAATTTTTGTTGTATAGGATTTAATAAGTGAAAGATCAAGTTTATATTGCTAGCACCTGAATTATCTGCATGATGAAGTACATTTTACTACTGAATGGTTGGTGATCTCTCAATATAATGATGTGCCTGTTTGATGTGATTCATTTTTCTCCCAATTTTGATAAATCAAATGCCTTTTTTTCTTATCATAATGATTTGGACTATGATCTGCTTGTGTATATGGAATTGTCGATGTTAATATAGTATTGCTTGGATTTAAATGCACAGATTGAGCTATCTGCTGGTAACCATTCATGACAGGTTGGAGATGATGATCAGAAGCTTGCTGAAGGAATTTCTCTATATTCTATTGCGGCTGAAATGTACAATAAAGCATCAATTATTGGACCTCTAATTACGGTTAGAACTGAGAACCTTGTTGGTCATTGCACTGATTATTGTATGTTCTTTTGGTTATGCGAGTTTATGTGACCATCATATTCTTCTATAGTTACCCAAATTAAGATTTTCTATGAATATTTGTTTACTTTTAGAGTTAACCACTGCCTTTGGGTTTATAAGTTTTTTGCATTATTTGATTTAGGAACATGCAAAAGGTGGAAAATGTATTGTTTTCACTCAAACAAAAAGAGATGCTGATAGACTGGCATATGCCATGGCCCGAAGCTATAGATGTGAGGCCCTTCATGGGGATATTTCTCAGAGCCAGAGGGAGAGGACACTAGCAGGATTCCGGGATGGGAATTTTAATATTTTAGTTGCAACTGATGTTGCTGCTCAGGGTCTTGATATTCCTAATGTTGATCTGGTCAGTTGCTCTTTTTGTATTTTCAAGTTTTTCTTCTGTTTCATGTTCCTTCCTTTGGCAGATAAATGGATTTCTTCTGCTTGTGTTATTCCAGTTGGTTTATCTGTTCTCTTTTTTGGTTGCCTTTTTTTTTAGGTCATACATTACGAGCTTCCAAACTCATCAGAGATCTTCGTCCATCGATCTGGCCGAACAGGCCGGGCTGGAAAGAAGGGAAGTGCCATCCTGATTTATACACAGAACCAGACAAGGGCTGTCCGGGTGATAGAGCAAGAAGTAGGGTGCAGATTTACAGAGGTTAATGTTCAGGCCCTTCTATATGCAGTGCACTAATTTCTCTTGGAAGAATTCCCTGTTAGGTTGTGTTTGACTCTGATTGATTTGATGTTGGATTTCCTTAATATCCTGCCAACAGGATGATTTCTGGTAATTTTTACATATATTCAGCTAATGACAGGAAAACTCTCTAAAACTATAATCTTCTCTAGAGTTTTGCTTATAATTGCTTAAATCTAGATGTAATTATTGATTTCACTCAGAAGAGACATGGTGTAGGTTTTCAGTTGTAGATACAAATCAAGTGTGCTATAGTAGTTATGTCATAATCAGTTTTGACTTTCAGCATTAGGATTTTGAGGAACCTAAATGAACTATTGATCACATGTTTAGAGAGATCCAACTTGACCAGTTATGTTGGGTGAAATGCAATCCTGTCATTTTTTTTGGGTATGATATTTGCACAAATGCAATCTCTTCTAGCATAGCTCTTGATGCAACTTAACATTCATGCATTATTTCATTGAGTACTTGGACTTAGAAGAGAGATACAACTTAACTAATTTCTGCTAGGGGAACATAATCCAATTGATTATTTACATAATTTGCTCGAATGCAATCTCTTCTAACATGTCTCTTCATATGAAATAAAATGCATGGCTATGTTTCATTAAAAGTACATTCCTTATATTGTCATGGGGTTTATGTGCATGCTTGCAATTGTAGTTGTTAGGTGCATGAATTTTGTGCTGGACAAAAAGGAAAACTTACCATTAGATAAGGAAAGTGAGATATCATATTCACACTTTATAGGCCATTATCTTAATTAAAAAGGAATAAGTTCAGACTTTTAAAAGATACATGATCAATTTCAAATTTATGTACAGCTTCCAAAGATTGCTGTGGAGGGAGGAAACATGGACATGTTTGACATGGGTGGCAGTGGCCGTGGTCGTTTTGGCTCATTCGGGGGTTCAAGAGACCGTGGATTTGGGGGTGGAGGTTTTGGAAGGTCAGGAGGTTCAGATTTTGGCCGTTATGCAGGCAACCGTTCTGGTGGCTTTGGTGGTGGCTCCGATGGTGGCCGTTTTGGGTTCGGTGGATCAGGTTCAGGTCAATCTGGAGGTGGCTTTGGCAGCTATGACAGATCTCAAAATTTTGGTGGCTCAGGGTCTGGCCGCTCCCCTGTGTTTGGTGATTTTGGCCCAGGCCGTTCCAGCAATTTTGGGAATTTTGGTTCAGGTCGCTCAAGTGGTTTTAGGGACATGGGTTCAGGTCGCCCCAGTGGTTTTGGTGATAACAATTCCAGCAGGGTGAGTGGAGGCTTTGGGAGTTCTTCAAGTCGCTTTGGCAGGTTTGGAGATGATAAGAATGATGACCCTAAAGCAGGGAACAGGACCTTTTGATCTGGCGGAATGGTGAGTAAAGTTTATCCTTGAAGAGAATTACCTTATATTTCAATATAAATTCTTAGGTCTAAACCTTATAGTTCATTTCAAACCAGACCCATGATTCTGGAATAGTAAAATACTGATAAATGGCTTGGACTGTTTTATACAGGATATAGATGTTCCTCTTTTGTTTCATTTCTGCTATATTGAGATTGAAGTGAGAAAAATCCATTCCTCCGATTTTGTGTGTCTTCCAGTAAGTAGCAGCACGCAAAGAGCCTGTTGAAGTACATGGAACCCCTGCAATGAGCAAGCTGTTTTGATGGTTCAGGCGTGAAGAAGATTGCAAAAGAAAGCGCTTACGGGAGAGACCGTGAGCTATTCTTTTGCTTTGACGGGGGTACCGAGGCTTTCCCACTTACTGGAGGAACCCACATACTAAAGGTCTGCTGTTTACACAGAGTAGCACTAGTGTTTAGTTTCACTGTTATATGATGAATAATTAGTTAATGTTTGGAATGAAGTATCGTGAGGAAGGTGGTTTTGCAGTGTCTTTGGTTACTTCCTGACGAGAATTTCTGCTCATGGCAGGCAGCCCATGTAATAGAGGAAAAGACTGCTGGTGTAATTCGCACAGCGTAGAACGTGCTTGTTTTAGCTCTTCGGTGTGGTGTCAAATTCTTTCAGACCATGTAACGTGTATCCGTATGTGGAATCCCGACAAAACTGCATAATGAAAGTCCTCTTGCCAAGCTATTCCCTGTATAGAAGATTGAGAGAATGAAAGTTCTGTGACTGTTAGATTGATTTTGGTGCCGCCTCACTTTAATCTTCCTGTTGTTGAAATGTTGAGTGGCTGGTCCATGAAAAGTAAAAGCAAGAGTCAAACGGATTGGCTGTCTGTCGGGATCATTAGGTGTAAGGACCTTGAGTGATGGACAGCGGGTTTGCACTAACGGTTGCTTCCTTCAACCTTAAAAGCTGTACATAAAAGCTGAAGCGGGCCCCTCGAATCTTTCCATTTTGCCGATCTTTACGAGCGTTATTCCATTAGAGCAAAACTACTTCCGGGATCCTGAATTTGAAATGGCTCACTGATGGCTCTCGGCAATATCTCGTAATTGGATTCGGTTCGGTCGACATCTCGATTTTTAGGTCAATGAAAAGGCTTAATATTCCCAAGCGATTGCAGCCTTCCCTTTGTACTCAATGGAATTTTCCTGGATGCCGATCGCGCGCATGGCCCACACCACCGCCACCCCCTCCGCATAATAATGGCATACATAAATATCAACAAATGATTCGAATTAAAATTAACACTTTATTTAAAAAAAAAAAACAGCTGGAAAAAGGCAGCCAAGAGGTAGTGGAGGCCTGACAGTCAATATAAAATAAAATTCACACTCATGTTGAAGTGAATCTTATACCGTAGTATCAATTTTGATATTAATAAAATAAAAAGATCATATATTTATCTATTTGTAATAAAATTTTTTATATTCTTTTATTCTTTTATTTCTCCAATACCTTTGTGGACTCGTGCACTTCCTATAATAGGAAAAAAAATTTCCCTACCTCGATATAAAAAGTAAATTAGAATAATTCTCAACAACAAAGTAGAAATAGAACAATGTTTATTTATGAACCAATGATTGCTTCCACTGGCATACAATTTAGTTAATTTGCTTTTGGAGCGATCTACGGACCAAACTTCCCATTTGCCCCTCGTTGTTTTGGTTCGGTCTCAGAACACTCCCTGCATCTTCAATTGCCTCGACTTAGACCTCTAGAGAGAGCTCTTGAAGCCGTCTCGAGTGATGAATGAGCACCGGTCGATTTGTTGTGGATGGATTTTAAAGCTCGCCTAACTTTTGAATTTTGATACATCTGTCATCATAAAAAAATAATCCAACTAACCGTACATCGTGCATTTGTAGAGTATAAATCAACACTCGTAATCGATATTTTGATAAAAAAAAAAAACTTACTCAAATTAGACAATGTCAGATAAACCGAAGAGTAATGCATCATAAATGGATAGTGTAGTTAGAAGATATTACGATTCTATTCTTAATGACATACCAAGTAAGGTGTGCTATGTTTGTGTTAGAGTGAGTTGCAGGATGTGAAATGGGATAATATAAAAGTATGTGGTGCCTATTGAGGCAGTACCTAAGTGGAAGGACGTAATTGGAATTGTCACAAAGTTTTCTAGGAAATTTGAAGCCGAACGTTAACAGGTAACACGTCTGCTTCCTCAGCTCCCACCATTGGAGCTCTGAAGCTCGAGCAGAAGCTACCGGTATTCCATCCCCGTTCGGAGATCCTGCTTCTTCGAACTGCTGGAATGGAGAATTCAGCTGCCGAGATCATCCTCGTTCACGATGAAGTGGAACCTGCTTCAGGTTCTATCCAAACGTCTCAGGTGAAACCGAGCCTTTGATGGAATTTGCTGTAATTTTACACGGTTGCATACTTCTAGCTTCTTCGATCTCTTCACTTCACTCGCCCATCACCTCTATCAGCTAAACTATATTTGCTTCTATTTTTAGCTTCTCGCTTGGCTGTTGGCCATGGTTGCGTAGAGTTTAAATGTATTAACTTTTTAGAAATGGTTGAGTCGACTTTTCAGGCTATTCACTTTGCTTTGCTATCATCTTCTTCAGGTGTTCCAAGAATTTAAGCTCGACCGTTTTATTTATTTTATAGTTTTATTTGCTTCTGATATGGATATTTAGTGAGAGCATGATCTTTAGAGCTAGTTTTCTGCAACTGGGGAGTGCTTCTGGTTTTGTTATTTTATCGTCAGCTTTCCTTTCCCCACTTGTCTATGGGACAATGAACTTTCTGATTAATATTATACACACGGCAAAGAATCACTTGCAAGATGAGTAGGAATCTCTGGAAGATCAGCGAAGGACTCTAGAAGAAATGTAAATTTGCAGAAGACGTTTCTGAAATAGTCTAGTAACTTGTATTAGCCTTTACAAAGTTGGTTCATGAGTTTGGCTGCTCTGGGGTAATAAGTTGTCAATGCATTTGTTTTTGAGCTTACGCGGCAATTTGCAGGTGGTGTAAGATAAGAACTTTTTGGCTTTGCCGTTATTGATTCAGTCAAGGATCAATTGCTGAAAATGCTGATATTACTAAATAGTTATGTATGGTAATTGTATTATTATATGTTATCCTCTGAGTTGAGTTTATCTGTTTTCTGAATTATTTTCAGATTTCTTTTTGCAAATCTCCTTGGATTCAGCATCAATCTTATATTCAGGAAAATGCGTGCTTGATTTTTAGGCTTGTAATCAGAAGGAATTAAATGAAGAGACAAGTTTCATTCAGCAGTCTAGGCGGCCAAACCTGTCCTCTCTTCAAGTACCTAAAAGGTCTCTAGAAAGTGCTATGTCTTCTTTTATTCAGATAGATGTTCCTTCAAGTCCTAGTTCCACGAGAGCTGGACTACCACCAAGACCAAATTCAGTCAAGTTTAAATCATCACTGAGAAATCTTCTTCCACAAAGAAGCTTTCGGACAAAAAATGTGTCCCATGACATTGAGAAGACGGTGCTCATGATCCCAGATACGCTTCCATCGGATAGCGGTCCCACTAAACCTTCTACTTTGAGGTCATTTTCTCTCAACAAAATTTTTTTCCCGTCCTCAGCAAAAGCCGCACATTCTTTGCCTGTTACACCAACTGCAAGTTCAGGTCCTCAAATTGCACATGAAAGAAATCAGGAAGCTGCACATTGTTCGGTAAGTTCTTTTTCTACCCAATACCTGCATCATTGTTCTGCAGATCTGCAGGTGGAATTATCGGGAGGAGATTCTGCAATTTGATGTGTGTAATGCAGAATTTGTGTCTTCTAACAGAAACCGGAAGCTAAGCACCATATTACCCGCTCATTTTCAGTTCCAGTGAACATTAAAAATAGAAGTATAAGACGAACAGATTCTGGGGGTATGATTCGTGTAATTTCAACCACACCCCATCCCGCAGCTACCGAGCATCAGCCCCCAAATGATGATGTGACAAAAGAAGTTGGTATGTGTTTACATATAGCATTTGAACTTTCCTTTTTATTAGTGGTCTTGCTCTAATATGCTGTTTCTGAAGAGATCCATTTCATAGATTTTCCTGTTACTTCATGGTTATTCATAATCAGTTAATGGAGATGATGGTGAAGATATTCCGGAGGAAGAAGCTGTTTGCAGAATTTGTCTGATCGAGCTTTCTGAATGTGAGACTCTTAAAATGGAATGTAGCTGCAAGGGAGAGCTTGCACTTGCTCATGAAGAATGTGCAATCAAATGGTTCAGCCTCAAAGGAAACAAAACTTGTGACATTTGCAAGCAGGATGTCCGTAACTTACCAGTTACACTACTAAGATTGCCTCGTCTTGAGACTGTAATAAGAAGACCATCAAGTGTCCCTCAACAGACAGAAGTCACTCGTTACAGGCAAGTTAAGTAGAAGCAATACAATTTGGCTGGACAAAACCATTTACATTTTCAGTTTGTTTGATTTAACATGGTTCTTCGCTTATTTCACACCCCTCATGACCCCTGGTTTTCTTCCTAACTAAGTGCGTGCTTCATGCCAGCTGAGCCACCTTCTGAAAACACATAATAATAGGACTTACTAATTCTGATTAAAATCCTCCTTAAAGTTACATAGACATATGCTATCAGCGGGAGTGAACCTTTTCATAACATTAGTTTGCAGATATCTACTGTGAGTTTTTGATTCTTTGAAACTTTTGGTTGATCAGAAAATTGAATTGTTTATGCATATTGAACTTCACCTTATTTTAGAAGCTTGTTGTGCCACCATTCATTCCAGTTACCAATGATCATCATTTGACAGATAATAACAGAAAATTTTGAAAAACGAGCTGCCACATTCCTCTTTCCCTTTTCGGAATGCACTTACTGAAGTTGTTGGATGACGTCTTTCTTGATTCTGAAAAAGTAATCATGGAGTATGACACATTACCACTTACTAACAGAGGTCGATAACTAGTATTGGAACCACATTATGCTGGTTCATCTATTTCCTGAGAAATCTGAGTGTTGGAGCTCAAAATGCCGATCTCATTTGCGTTGACAATGCTCATGATAGACTTGACATGCATTCAAGTCCTTGTGCCAGTTTAGCTATAATTTTTTCGACCTTTATTCTAAATGCAGTGTAATTTTATAAATACCAACTAATTCATGCTTTGAATAATTTCCCATGTGTGACAAATCAGAAAAGCAAATGCCCTAACTAGGACTAGTTAAACTTTATTGGTTGTATTGTGGTTTACAGCTGGTGAATCACTAACTGTATGTATGCGCCTTTTCATTTTCCCTATCTGTCATTTCTTATCTCTTTATTTCACTGGGATGATAAAGATGTCCTGTTGCTCTTTTCAATTGTTCCTCTGTTTGAATGGTTTACAGGGTCTGGCAGGATGTACCAGTCCTTGTCATGGTCAGCATGCTAGGTTATTTTTGCTTTCTGGAGCAACTATTGGTATGAGTAATCTGTTCAACTTGTCCTTCCTCTTTTCAGATCTTTCTTCATAGATTGATTTTCTTTTTGGTGGAGTACTTCCTTGATCATTTTCTACCTGGACCACCATATAGCCTGAGCAATATTCTGATAAATGTTTGGGGCACCATGTTGATTGCTTAAGCTCAAGCCGTCAGGAGGTTTAAAGTGTTGCTGAGGGATATAGCAAGCTACTTCGAAATCATATAGCAGCTCTCAGCTGCAAATTTTCAAGCATCACAAAATTTTCAGCTGGCATCTATAAGCAAGATATTTTGATCTTTCTTCTACATTCTTTCCGCTGACCATCTTCTGATCGATAAATATATCTGCAGTGATTTTTATATTACAGCCAAAGAAAAAATTGCTAGAAACACCTTCAACAAGTTCATCAGAAAGGCTTTGATGTCGTATTAGTTTAGGACTACGGTGGTTTCAGTAACAAAGGTTACTGTCGAAGAGGGATGTTTTCTGTAAAAACTATTTCTTGCTGTGAAATTGGATCAACGGAGAGCTCAAGGGCAATAGCCTATAATAATCCTTTATATTCTGTGATCAGGCACACGCTGAATTTCTATGTAAGTCCACAGAGTTATTTGCTACTCTTTCTGCATCTTCTTATTTGAGACTTTTATTCACATAATTGGTCGTCTTCTCTGCATATTCCAACTTTAAACGGGTATGGAACTATTTGGCATTTTCCAGTTTTAATAGCCGATTGACTTTTTATCGCGATATCTTTCTTTTTTTTTCCTCAACAAATTTTACTGATGATTAATCCTAAAATGTTATCTGATCTGGCAACATGATACTCATACAATAATTGATGCAGGTGACAGCTCTGGGACCCCGGGCACTGGCCATCTCTCTGCCATTCGCTTGTGTTTTAGGTCTCCTTTCTTCTTTGATTTCTTCCACGATGGGTGAGTCTTAGCTGCTATTGCCGCCCTTCTTATTTCATACTGTTAAATGAGTAGTCGTTTTCGTGCTTGTGTTCACCACCTCTTTTTGTAATGGTATGCATCTATGGTTTGGTGAAGGAGCATGGCTTTCTCCTGGTGTATGCATATAATCCTGTCATGCTAATTATGTACTTTTCAATTTGCAATTGTGGCAGTGAGCAGGAGTTACATATGGGCATATGCATCCTTCCAATTTGCAATCGTGATACTTTTTGCTCACATATTTTACAACATAGTAAGTCGATCTCTCTCTCTCTCTCTCTCTCTCTCTCTCCCCATTTATAACTATAAGCTAGCTCTCCTTCCATCGTCTTGCACCGTGGAATCATCAAAACGGTATGTCATGTTTACATACATAACTAAGCAAAATTCGTGAAATACTCCACGGTCAAGAAAGACCAGTTCATATATATAACCGTATGCCTTGCCTCCTCAACAGTGAGACATATCTCAGACTCCACTCTTTCCCTTTTGATAACTACCAGCTTAATGTAAATGCTGCTCTCTCGGTTCTCCTCTCCTCGTTCACGGGATTTGGGATTGCCATCAGCACCAACTCCCTTCTTGTGGAGTGTCTTAGATGGAGGGCCAACAGGCGACAACGGCAGACGCAACCTAATTATGCAGATAGAGATCCACAGGACCGACACCGGCGTGAAGCACAGCAAGAGGAGAGTCCAAATCAGGCCTATCCTCAACAATCAACACCTGTCCAAAGTTCAGAAGCCCCAGAGAGTCCAATGCGTCAGCAAGAGACATCGATGCGGGGGGGCTCATAGCTTATATTCTCGAGTTACTTTCACTTGAGAAAGTGTGCTTGAGCTATTAACTGGATTCATGCCCCCTCACAATTCTTTCCCATTGGAATGGTCTTTACCCAGTACATAGGGTCCACTGGCACACATTATTTCATTTGATTTCAGTTCATCGCCTCGCCTCGGTCGGTATACATAGCCATTTTTGTGAAAAGCGTACAATTTCCATTGCTCCTCCTCCTCCTCCTCCTCCTCCTCAGATTGGTCAGATGGAAATTATGCATGCCTTTGGACCCCTCCCTTTCATTCTTTGCACCTCTATTTTCGAAGCGGAAAGTGATGATGCAGTCTGGAAATGCGGCATTGTCATTGTGCTTGGCAACACTCTCTCATTCAAGAAATTTCTTGCAGATCCTATCGCAAGTGAAACGGCTACATGGGCAAGCCGGTGCAATATCGAGGAATTCATCTTCTCGCTCGCTGAGCCATCTGGCTGGCACACAAATTAGATGAACCAGAGAATGCTTCGACCTGTGGTTTTGCATCTTACAATCCCTAACGGCAGAGAGGGTCCTACTGAGGACTCGGACTCGATTCAACGGCTGATGCACTTTCCAGAACTCAAAACTTGGTGTCTATCAATGTCATTTATAGGGACGGATCAGAGGCCCTATCAAATGTTTGCCTTAGCAGAGGTTCCACGGCCACCATCTCAAAGCTGAATGTGGACTAGCATCTGTTGTCTTGTAAGATATCAAGTTTTTATGGTAATTGCTTCGATACAAAGCCGTACAACGATTGCCACATAATTTCTCTAGCACCCAATTAAGTTGCTTCTACCGGTCAACTCAAAATCCAAGGTCCTCCAACCAAGTTATCTGATACAATTGCCCTTAAGAAGAAGAAGAAGAAGAAGAAGCCTTAAATCTCCAAATGGAACAGTCTGCTGATCTCACAGATTGGTGACTTGGAAGGGCAAGAAAAGTAAAACAGACCTTCTCGAAGAATTCCTGCGCATTAGCTCCCTTGAACAGCATTTCCACCAAAAGATGAGGATCCTATAGAACCTGACTGAGTAGGGGGTGAAGTTTCATGAAAATTCATTAGGATTTAGTAGCAACAAAGTTTGCCCAGACATTTATCGGAGCATACTTCTGGCATTGGGCTTAGTCAATGCCTCGAGAAGCCTGTACATCCACCGATCGAGCATGCCTGCAAATTTAGAGGAATAGACAGTCTTTGCATGTAAGCATTGCATGTCAATAAATTACTAACATTGACGTGATTCAACTTTTACTGTTAAACATACACACACACACAAATATGCAATATATTCATCCCAACTAGTAATTGAGACATCGGATGAAAAGAACCATCTTTTTTTAGATGAATAGACAAGAACCAATTTGAAGACAATAGACAAGTTATTATCCTTTCTCTAGAATCTCATCATTTCGATCAATGTTCATTCGACCAGAACACTAACATTGCCAGGTGTAGCATCCAGCCACATCTTGAATCCAACCAAAGGCCTTTTCTAAATTCAAAAGACCTTTTTCCACATATAAAAGATGAAGGCATTAATGAGCTTGAGTCAAACCTGTCAAAGCAAAAGTGCCACCTAGCACAGCACAAAGCCGGGTGATGAAGTGAAGAAAACTGCGCCTTTCCTCCCTAATTGTTACAGTAATTGGTGACAGATCATACAAGAAGTAAACCGCTGCACAGGACAAAGATGTGATCCAGTATCAGAAAGCCAGAAATAGTATATCAACTATTCAGCTACACGTTGCCCAGAGAACCATCTGAAACTGAGAATTTACCTGGCCAAGTTCGATCAAACTCATTCATGGGAGAAAAATATTCTGTGACTGAGAATTGATTTGTTGGTAAAACTTCTTTTGAAATGTACCTATATTCAGTTGGAACTATCTGCATAGCAAGTAAAGTAATGTATTGAGAGGCTGTAAATAGAGAACTACAGGATAAGATTGTAGAGACAGAGCCAATAAAGAGTTGGGCTATTTTAGCAATCACTATTATAGGGATAAAAAAAAAAGCTTCATTCCAGCAGTGTCTTAGATTAATAGATTTAGATTCAATGGCTTCCCTGGTTGCTAAAACACTTAAAACTATTTTGGATTTTGACTCAAACCAAAATGGATGATCAATGGGGAATACTCAGATTCCCAAAGCAAAATTTACAGACGAAGTGGAAAAGCTTTTATAGATAAAATAATGGACAAAAAACTACAAGTCAAACGTAATGAGCAGGTAAATTGATATTGCTCCAGTCTGTTGCTCGTACTTCATACCTTAATGTAATATTTGAATGTTCCACTCGCACTAGGTAGAATTCGCATTGTCCCATCAAGGGGGTTGTGAAGTCCAGGGTATTTTGGACCAAATGATAAGTCATGGATTATGTGACTTACATTGACGTGAATAGCTCCTTCAAAAATCTGCAGAGACAAACAGCATTAGAGTAGCTAATTTTGAAGGCAGCTGACAAGTGCATCTTTTTTAATAAACTTGCTTCATCAAAATCCTTTTCTTCTAGCAGCATCATTGCTCTTTTCACAAGGCCATTCAAAACGGAAGAAATAAGAAGAAACATCAATCAATGAGAACAAACTATATCTGACTACTAATGGAGCAAAGAACAAGCTTGATTGACATGAAAAGCACATAGAAGCAACATAGAAGCAAAAGCACAACAGGAGCCATCCAACTGGTACAAGACTTACCATCTGAGCAACAAATATACTCAACCCATGCACTGAAATGTGGAAGTTTCCAGCAACTCTTTGGACATCTAGAACCCCATACACCTGAAAGAATTAAGCAAGAACAAAAACTAAGACATTAATAACAGTGATAAAAAAATCCCTCTATTTCACTACATATATTCAGCCCTATCCATCAAATTTATGTCCAAAGAACCAAAGTACCCGGCAGCCTTCTCCATGTGCCAAGGCTTGCTTGACATTCTTTATCATCTTCTCTGCATCCTGATCAAAATTATGTCCCTGAGTCTTCCCTTCTGAATGCTCGTGATGATCACCACCCTCATCTGATTACATCTCAAGATATCAAAACATTTCTTGCTCAAACTACATATCATAACAAGTTATTCAATGTTTAAAACAAAGAATAGAAACATTTCCCCACATTTTCCATGTTACTGTGATTGTGCTCAGTAAACCCTGTTACTGCACATGACAAGCCATTCTAGGATAAAAAGCTATCACAAGGAACTGGAGTAAAGATTTCAATTCAAAGTACTGATGACCAACTTTCCATTGATTTTAGCTCTTCCAGATTTGCATAGCTTCAGCAGCACATGCCAAGGAAATTATCTTAAGAGCACTTGCTGATGAATGGCATAGCTAATATGAGTTCAACAGCTCAGACTTATAATCAGAAAATGCAAACATATTATGCTACAAACTATCATCAAATGAAGCCAACAACAAGTCAATCCAATAGAGTAATGATCACCAAGTCACTTGAGTCACAAAGATAGGATGCTCATCGAAATTGTAATGCATGGTTATCCATAAAATCATCAGCATGATTGGTATCCAAGTACATTACCATGTGTGTGAGCCGTATGCTCCTTCTCCACAAGATCAGAAAGATATTCAGTACCAATTATGTGGCCATGGCTGTTGAGGCGAAGCTGCAGAATTACAAGGTAACCAGGATGAAGAGTCCAAAGAGACAGTGCCATACTAGAATTTCAGGCACTTACACTAACAAACCTAAAGTTGAGAAGGGCTTTAACTGTTGAAACTGAAAGTAGATAATATATGCTTGATAAGTGAAATGAAAAGTTGATAATACACGCAACAGTACACTCTCCAGCTACGTTTCAGCAAGCTTATTTGAAAGCAAATCTTTTTTTTTTTTTTTGAGTATTCAATAAAGAAATTTCATTAACTTCGCATCAAGAAGATTCATAAAATCATATACAAAGGGGTTTAAGCTATACAAAAGCATGAGCCTACACATAAGTCACTCATGAATTCTTAACAATGAGAACCCCCAATACATTTGACAATACCCAAAATGTGTTTCTACCCACTTGAATGCCCTCCTATTCCTCTCCTTTCACACATGCCAAAAGATGGAGAGTGGTATCAACCTAACAATGAAAGCAAATCATTTTTTTATGTATCTAGTATCCGGAAACCCACTATCAGTCACAATGAATACAAGAACAGTAGCAAAGATCATGTTGTTTTCCTTTCCCAGAAAACTGGATTGAGAGTATAAATATGGATTTGATAACCTAATATCACCTTGGTGGTACGTGCGGCATGAACACAATTCTACCTAAGAATGTCTATATTAAGACGTAGGAGATTACTCACTTTCCAAATGTTTGTGTCAAGATCCACTTCATGCTTGCCTGACATATCAATGGCATCCACACTTAAAACTGCATGAATTTTTCAAAAAGGTAAGTTAACACTTAAAGCAAAATAAAAGGTGAAATCAAATAAAAAAAATATTAATACAAACCATCGCATGGTAAAGATGGAAATGTCATATTTATATGAATTGGAAGCGTTTCTCCACGTTTCAAGTCTACTGACATCTGCCATTCACATGTATAACAGTCAAAGAAGTGACATGGCATATAAAAGGAACTCAATATAAAGTTAGCCGACTACAAAAAGTAAAAGAAGCGTTTATAATTAAGACTCTTTCATGGATAAATAGCTGAAATTCACGATATCAACTTCAATGCATATGGGTGATGACATTATGATTGTATGATCTTATAGTATAGCCAAATGTGATATATGATAAAAATATCAGGTTAGTCTATAATTGGGAAGAATTAGGGAGGATGAATGGAGGGGGAAAAGGAAGGGAAGACATCTGAGAGCCTCTCGTACTCTCATGACTACAATTTCGAGACCACCAAGAAAAAGGATTATCCTAATCAGTTGCTCCTACAGCAGTCCCAATAACTGAAGGATACTATGGCAACTTATGTACATGCAAGAAATCACCCACTCAGACATGCGAATCATGCTAAATGTCCCATCCCCTCATAAACTTAGTGGAAAATACACATAATAAAACAACAGTACTATCATGGAGATTGCCCAAGTACAATGTCCGGACATTTGGATTATCCTGGAGTTTGCTTGAGTTACTGAAGCAGTATAAGAGTTAATATCAGGCATACAAATACTAAATAGGTCTTATACTTGCATCACTGGACAATAATATCCAAATGACAGCACCAAAATGTTCTTTCTTTTTGTGAAATGAAGCAGACACAATTGTCAACACAGCACGATGTCTAACAGAAAAGAGATTGAGGAAATTATATATGAATTCCTCTATCCAAAAGCAACAATCGAAGGATACCTGATGAACTGTGTACGTCGTGAGATAATATCTTAACTCGTGCATGAAGAGAGTGGCCATAATGGCTAGCCCGATGATGGAAACTGCAAAAGCAAATATGAAATGTGTGTAAAGACGAGGGAAGAGCATATAGAGAGAAAAAAGATACCGAAACTTCAGCATCAGCTCAGCGCTAAAATGGATGTTCATTGTTGCATTCGTAGAATGTCAGCTGGAAATATGTTCTAGAGCAGTAAAACGTATCAATGACTACACTTATAAAGATAAACCGTAGAGCAGAAGAATTACCAAGAGCCCCAGATTGCGTTTTTTGCAATAAGTGATCTTCGGCGCGAGGGAACGCATCGATGCTTTTCAAAACCTGCTTGACCCGCATTGCTTCCCCCTCCCCCTATCTAACAGTCGGATTAAACTGGAAATCCCGAAGAGCAAAACCAGCAACTCGGCTCTGAAATCACGATTAGTGCATGAAAACGATCAAATCAAAATCCATAAGTTAGGGATTCGATCGATAAAGAAGATAAAGCATCGAATTTAGCGGAGAGACGACAAACGAAAAGACACCTAGACAAAGATAGATTGGGTCTCGACCCTGCAGGCAGAGAGGGAGGAGCGACGACTGGACAGGAAACGCGACAGGCAGGCGGGAAGGAGACCCAGAACTAGAAGGTTCGGTCCAATTTAGTCATCGGAGGCGATGAAGCTTTCTTTTTTATTTCTCTCTGTGTTTTTTCTAACCATGAACAGAAATACCATACTATATATATAACATAAGACCCAGAACGTTAAAGCTGGTTCGTGGCAGGTCAGGTCGGGCCGACGGATAACGGTGGGTGACGGATCCACTCGTCTAGGATATCGACAGAGGCGGTCGGCGAGCGCCAAACCGTACAAATCGGTCAACGGGCTCCTCAAACCGAAGGAATCCTGTCACTCGACGTTCGCCCGCCAAGAGAAGAGAACAAGGTGAAATAATTTTCTCCTGGTTGGAGATTGCTCAAGTACTGGCCAAGAAAAGGAGACCCTTTGAGCCCCGCTGATCGCCGGAGGTCGCTATCATGAAGTGAAGGATCGAACCAAGAAGAAAACTTTGACGATGAAACCCACCAAGTTGTCTTTTGCCGCTGCAGTTACGATCTCAGCAGTCCTGGTTGCTATCGCGGCTCTCTATTTCTTTCCCGCCCAGCTGCGGAAGCAGGTGAAGTCTCTTTTCCTCTGATCCGCTTGCTCGATCTGTGGCTGATATGGGCTTGAAATCTCTGACTTTATTTTGGTTTGGTGTCTCATCTCCTTCACTGGCCTTCCATGATACAGGAACTTGTAGAATGATGGTTAAGTGTTTTTTTTCCCTTGGAAATTTTTTTTTCCACATCAGTTATGCAGTAACAGTGAGCTGTCTGTGTTTGCTTGTGCTTGTAGAGAATATTCACAGCTGAAGAATTGGCTCTCTATAATGGAACTGATGATGCATTGCCTATTCTTTTAGGAATTCTTGGGTACTCGCTCTCTCTCTCTCTCTCTCTCTGCTGCTTATACTCCCTTCTGTTTCTGTTAAGAAGTGGCTTGTGGAACTTTGTATTTGTTCTTCTTTGTAATAATTTCTGGAGGAATTTTCTGTTTAAGCTTCACCCAGTGCTTAGTTATCTTAAACATTATGACAAGTTGCCTCCTCTGTAGTTTCATGTTTCAACCATGAGGATCCCCAGTGGGGCATGCTAGCAGAAATACAATGATAAGAAGAAAACACTGGAATAAATAGAATTATGACTCTGGCATATTGTGTAGCTCATTATCTTGTATAGTTTGTGTGTTGAGGCAAAAAACAGTGGTATATAAAAAAATTAATTGCAAAGCATTGAACTGGAGTAGAAGTACGAACAGCTGGGCTGCATTGGTTACAATTGCCTGGATGTGTTAAAATTTCTTATACTGTATTTAGCTAGCCCATGTGGATATTGTGCATTTTAACATGATGCTATTTTCTCTTGGATGATTTTAGATCTGTCTTTGATGTGACAAAAGGAAAATCTCATTATGGTGCAGGAGGGGGTTACAGTCATTTTGCAGGAAGGTAATACCTAGCATTTTCTGCTGAGGCATTTTGTTTATTTCTTGTTTATATGTGAAGCATGATGACTGAGCAGAGATGACAAACTTGTCTGGTAGAATTGTGTTGCTACTTACACGTCCCACATGGATCTCGGAGTATGTTTGGGTCTGTGAGTAGAGAGAGAGAGATGAATTTATAATTTCTTCTCCAGTCACTTATATTTAGGTCTTGAAGCTGCAAGACTTATTGTTGGGCAGTTCCTCTCATTTCTATATGAGATTGCGAATATAAATTGAAGGTTTGATATAATACTGTCACTGTGTTATGAGGGTACCAGTAGTTGAACAATGAGGATGTTGATATCAGTTGTAATGTTTTCAGATTGTAAATTCTTCTACTTGGAGTTCGTCATGGCCCCAGCCTTGGAGAAACTGAGATGCATATAAGATATTTGTATATTAAGTTTTTTTTAATAACTTACTGCATCCTTGGCTTGTGGTTGCCCATGGGCACAGCAAGAATAAACTCCTCTTTATCAAAAATAAATAAATAAACTCTACAGTATGCCTGCATACTAATCTGATTATTTGGCCAATTTTGGCACACCACTAAGATTGAACCCAGCATCAGTTCTATATGCTGGACACTACGATAAAAATTTAAATTTATTTATCATCTGCACTGTGTTATTTTTTTGTGATCTACATCCTCTATGAATTTCACACTGACAATCTTCTCTTGTGAACCCAGAGATGCTTCTCGTGCATTTGTCTCTGGAAATTTCACAGGTATATTTGCTCATATTCTGAATTACTTACTTGACACTGATTGAGAGTCCCTAAAAATTGGGAGTTTTCAACTCATGAGTCAGTACCTGCTACCTAATTTTGAACATGGGAAAAATATGTCTGATTAGCATATACTACAAATAATGGAGTTGATTGACTGTATGTAATTAAGAAGAAAATCAGGAGGAGCAAATGACAGAAATCGGATTTACATATTTTTCTCCAGAATCACTTTTAAAGGGAAATACCTTTATGGTGTCTTTCTGATTTTAGTCTTTTCTAATTTGATTTATTTCTGATTCAGGAGACGGGCTCACAGACTCGTTGCGTGGTCTCTCCAGCACCGAGGTAATTAGTTTTCTTGAAGTGTTGACGTTTGTGAGGTCATGCCAATTCTACCTTATGGATCAGGCTCAGAAATCGTGCCTATGTAATCACCAGCCAATTTTTTGTAGCTTGCCCGTTTTATTTTGCTCAGTTAATCCTTAGTATTGCTGGCACTTTATACATTGTTTATGGAATGTTGTATAAGTTGAAGCTTGTTACCTTGTCCAACGTTTTAGTGATGCTAGTTCACTGCATAATCTACTCAAACTATTGTGCCATGGCAGGTGAAGAGTGTTGTCGAATGGCGAGATTTCTACTTGAGAAGTTACATGTAAGAACACACATTTCCTGTAACATTTTTACATTATCTTTATTTTTAGCTTCTTAGTGTTATGTATCTTGCGAGAAACTTGGATGTCTTAGTATCCTAACTTCATTTCTTTCCCTTTTCTTTTCCACCTGAACGTGAATAAAGTCAAGTTTTACTCTCAACGCTTGATGGGAAAAGGAATATTATGCTTGGCAATGTTGTTCTATTATATTGCTCCCCTGATTATTTTCTCACCCCATCGTCAGATTTGTTGGGAAGTTGGTTGGTCGTTACTATGATAAACGCGGGAATCCCACAAAGTACCTGAAAGGAGTTGAGGCCAAAGCTGCAAGAGGTGCGCAGCTATTGGAGAAGCAGAAGAAAGAGGAAGCTAAACAGCCTGGTTGCAATTCTCGGTGGAGCCAGGATGAGGGTGGAAAGGTATGATGGAAATTGTCTTGCGCATAGTAATCCATCTTGATTCCCTTCCGGTTACAGTTCTAATTCCTGATTCAAAACTAAATGGATTGCCTCATCAAAGTTTCATGGATGACTTTGCCTCTAGAACAATCTTACCTGTAAGCTAGAGCAGATCATGCACTTAGGTTAGGAGTTACCACGCATTCCTCCTTTTGCGTAAATATGTTCTGAAGTTATTCATCAAAAAGGAAAAAAAGATCAGGAACTTAACTGAGACTGCTAATGTAGATGAAGTTGGCATGACATATGATTCAAATGGTGAGTCCACAATAGAATAAAGTGGTGAATGATAAATTTTGTTGAGTTGAAATTAGTATAGGCCTGAAATTTTTTTGGGGAGAAGCCCTGTCAATACGTACAAACTGTTCAACCGACTACTTTCATCTACTCCCTTCAATTAAAAGATGAAGACAAACACCTAAGAAGCTGGTGGTGATGAAGCAACTTTCGGTCAAGTTACTCATGGCGTGAAACGCATTTTTCTCAGTTGGTTAAGTTAGGAGACTGTTTTAACGCTTCAAGTCCCTAAAATACATCTTCCTTTATTGCCGTTTCATTACTAGGTATTAAAAGAGATGCTGTTAATCTTGATTGACAGGTATGGTGTGATGAAGGGTACCCAAGGTTGGTTCAGAGACCGCTGGAAATAGCTCTGACGGGCAAGATGAGCAAGCGATGTGCCTGCTTTAGACAAGATCAGCTTGACGATCCTGGGTTGGAAGTTTACTCCGGGTGTGATCCCTTGTCGGCGACTTGCACTGTTTAACTTAAGAAAGCAGTCTTCTTATCTATATTGACAGCAATTCATTATGAGAGCGCCGAGATTGACTGATGATAGACTGGACAAGACCGATTTCAGACATGAAGTTGCCCGTGTAACTTGCAGAGGTTGTATTGGTCATTCCAAAAGCAATGTCACACCCAATGGAAGAAACAACCTTGCCCATTTTTACTGCCTGAAATATACACTACTTCATGCTATGCATCACCTTCGGCGTAAAAGAACCGGGCTGGAGTTCATTCGGTTTCGAGCATGGGCGAGCTCTTTGGTAGAGTTTCAATGGAGAAGACAGTTGCATCTGTTGACATGTGAACTTCTTCTTCTTCTTCTTTTTTTCCGGTAAATTCATTGAGCATGTGAAGATCATTTATCCTTCACTTGCAAGGTTGTCATGCCACTCCATGCCACACCAAGCATGTGTGGGATAAAAGATGGTCGGACTCACATCCGTCTCATATTCGATCATTGAATGAAACCTTATGAAAACTGATATGACATTTTTCTTAATGAGAGAGTAGGACTCGTTTTTATACGAACAGAATCATGCCCTCTTGTATGCGGTGCATAGAAATTGTTCTAGGAAAGTTGGATCTTTCTTGGGGGCACGTGGCTAATGTGCGGCATTAAATGGACATTACAGCCCTTGAGGAGGTTTTCCCATTTGAGAAAATCCACGTTTTCCATGACCCTCGCGACACATCATTTCCTTCATACACAAAACAGACATCCATTTCCTGTTAACTCGGTTCCCTCTTTCCTCTCGTGGATAAACACACTTCCTTGAGGCTAATATGACAGCTCCTCGGTATCTAAGTCTACTGAAATTCAGAGGAGAACGACGGCAACGTGGAGCGTATACGTACAAGTGTCAATCCGACACTACTGGATTTCCATTCGGATAGTTTGGATGACGTGAAAAATTCCAAGAAAAATTCGCCGGCCGGTCCAACCCCATTGGGTCGTCTGTATTCCAAGATTTCGAACGTGCCCGTTGATAATAAGAACAGTTACTTAAACCGATCGTTCTTCTCTCCCTTTCAGTGGGTTAGGAGGGAGAGGCGGTGTCGTGGGGCTTCATGTTCGTGTTTCTAACCTTGAAAATATCTTAGCAGTCATTTAGGATCACGTGGAAATTACGAGTCCCAGAGAGAGAGAGAGGGGGCCGGGGCGGGGAGGAGAGAGAGTTTCTGTATCAAAAGGGCACGTGCAGAGGAAAGCATCCCACCTTTGGGAACCCGTCCTAAAACGGCTCCTCTCCGGCACGTGCGCTGGCTCGTGTTCCACGTGCTCAATTGCGCGGTCGCCCATATTCTAATTCCTTTTTTAAATTCCCTTTATTTTCGCTCCCATTTTTTCCCTCTCGTGCTCTGCACTCCTTCTGCTCCCAAGTATCCGTTAAAACAGGCCCCCCGTTCCTCCCTCGCTCTCATTCCTCCCAAGCTCGACATCCCCGTGAAGTCTCCATCCGGCCATGGCGGCGATTATTGCTCGCGAGCCAAGGACAACCTCGTCGTCTTAATCCATGTTTTGATCTAGCTCGAAGGCCCTGATTCCCGCTGGTGTCAGATGGAGAGTAACCGTGACCTCGATCTCCACCTCTCCCCTTCGAGCACCACTTCTCCTTCCTCTGATGTATGCCATCATAACCTCTCCGGGTACGTCTTGTTTCTCTTCGGCGTTCCGTTCCGTTCCTTTTTGTTTTTTTTCTCGCCTGGATTTATTTTCCTCGGAATCGTAGATCAGATCTTTGTTGGGTCTGGCTGTTGCAGGGGTGATCAGCAGACTGTAAATGATCAGCAATGGATAACCATTTTTTATAACGGAAGAGTTTGTACATTTGATTTAACAGAAATTCAGGTAGAGTGATTAAACCCCCCCTTTGATCTTATTCGAACATTTCCTTGATATCCATTCGCATGCCAATTGCACCAGTAGACTCGAACCTTGAATATTTCAAGATCTGAGTGGAGAGCCCCACATGTTTAACCTGATTTAGATGGATGATTGTTATTAGAATCGCTTGCTGCAGCTGCTGCTGTTATATATCATTGAACATTTGCCTAATACATCCCGAACTGTTCCCCTTCTCGAGATTGATGATTAACCAAGGCCGGTTGCTCACATACAGGCAAGAGCCATAATTTTAATGGCAAGCCGAAAGATGGGGTGCAACACTAGTTATAAGGCACGGGGTCTCGGAGCAGTGATCCCCGTGAAGGAGGGTGCTCGATCTCACAGCCCTCGGTGCCTTTCAATGATGAAATCTCTTCGGAGGTTCCTCGAGGACAGGAAGAGAAGGACTAAAGCTGCGGCTCTTCTCCATACAGCCAGTAATCAATGAGAACTACTCAAAACCAAAAATACTGACAACTCCAACCACTTTTACAAGTTGGCATTCATCATGTACTACTACTACTCGACATGAGGAGGACACAAGCTGATTACTGTTCGGTTTACTATGATGTATCAGTGATTTCCGGCCAGTCTGGAATTCCAAGTTTCTCCACGTCATCGTTAGCACCTCTCTGTCGGCATTGTCCTTCTATTATTGACTCAACAAACTCAATTCTCTGAGTCTTTTAGCTATCTAATGCTTTCTTTTGTTGTCATTCTCTCATCATGCTTGGTAAAATACTTGGATAATAAAGCGATAAAGTATACGGTTCTCGAATCTTATAAACAAAAATAATAATAATTTTATCTTTTATGAACCGATCATACTCAAATTGCACAAGTCGGGACCCATTAGATTTCATGTGGAATACGATGAAGAACTCTAAATTATACAATATTGAAATCATGCAAAACCCAAGCACAAAGTCAGGGGCTAAATTAAAACAAAACATATAGTATACGCATCAATTGTTAATAAAGGTAAACTTTGAGGACCAACAAGCAATTTCCCGTCAACGGAGAGAGACAGAGAGGGAAATGTGTGAAGGCGAGGAGCGATGGCGGTCAGAGGAAGCCGCTCGAGGGAAGCCCCTCCAGGGAAGTCGAGTCCCTCGACCGCACCATCAGCGCCTATCTGGAGTATGGAGACCTGCTCGCTCGTCTCAATCCAGTTCTCTGTTCTTAACCGGGAAGCGTCAAGGTCGTCCTAGATTTTCCCACCCCTCTTTCCTGGATGTGGTTTTCAGCACTGTAATCTGCCCGTTGAACTTGGCTGTGATGCTGTCAAGTAAAGTAGGAATTTTTCAGTGGCGCGGAAAGTAATATTTTACTGGGCTCATAAATTTTGGAAAAAAGCTAGCTGCTTCTTGTGCTTTTTCAAGTGAGAAGTTATATTCGACTCAAAACTTTTGGTTGTGCAGTAAAATGAGAATTTGGGACAATTTGTTTAGAGATTTTAAACTTCAAGAGCTGCTTCGACCTGACAAAGTGCTTGTACACTAGAATTGGTTTACATTTGTTAGTTCTGAAACTGAATTTCTGAGAAAAAATTTTCTTGTTCACACATGCTCTTAAATTTCTATCGATATACAAATTTGAACCTGCCAAAACTTATATTGATATGTTCTCGAGATATATGGTATGAGCGGAAGCGGTTCATATAATCACTTTGGCTTCAAAGATCCCTGATTGCAAAAGTCATTTTAAAGTTGAACCATGGTTCCAAAATTAGAGCCTCCCGCTGCACAACCAAAGAGAAATGGAAACATGCTAACTAGTCGTTTACGACACAGCAGTTTTTGTGCCTTTTCTTACTATTTGCAGAACAAATCTTTCGCGGATTTTTGGACCATGAGATAGAAACCAGAAGAAAAGCAGTAGTCTGCACCGTAATGCCCCACCATTATAGATAGCATCAACCTTCCTCTTTTCTCGGTAAATATTCCTCTGAAGTTGTACTTGTCTATTCATTCCGAAGCTTTATTGCTTATTCTCATCTGATATTACTATACACGCACTAGTCATTGGTGTTAAGGGAATCCTGTGCATTGCCCACCAAAATCGTGATTTATCCGTGTTTGACTTGGTCTTGTAACTCCAAGAGGTTGTTCTTGAAGCTCGCCGTTTGAGTTCCTGTCCCAACTCCTGTTTCAATCCATTACTGCAGCTGTTGTTTTAGCTCAATGATGCCTGCTGAAGTTGAATGATATTCTGAATATACTTCTAAGACTATATGCATGAAAAATTTTCAAAAATCTATACATTAAAATATCATTAACACAAATAATAGATTTGGTGACATGTCAAGGACCGATTTGCCTGGTCTACAAGGACACCGGTTCATATGATAACTTCGCTATATGTTAATGCACTAGTACAAGGATACGTGCTCATCTATGCATTTGGCTGATATATAATTATGCGAAGCTATCCATGAAGTTCATCAAATTAGTACGTGGAGGTCCTCCTTCCATCAGAGCTTCCATGGCCAAACCTTTCCACTTCAAAGCGTTTCTTCGTATCTCTTCTCCTTTGCGTCCATCTCCCATGACTACTTCTACACACCTCCTTATCTCTTCTCTCTCCACAAGCCCTGATCCTCCACCTCCTGCCATAACTCTAATCCCATTCTTCCACACCTGATCTACCATCTTCGCATTCGTTAACTGATCTGAGAAGTGTGGGCACATCACCATTGGCACTCCCATCGCCAGACTTTCGAGGGTCGAGTTCCAACCACCATGTGTGACAAAGCACCCGACTGCTGGGTGGCTTAGTACCTCCACTTGTGAGCACCAAGGTACTATCAGTCCTTGTTCTTGACCATCTAAGTAATTCATCATCTTATTAGCAATGCTTCCGGCGATATCTTTGTCATTGCTCTCAGCAGTCAGCCGAATCACTAACAAGAATGGCCAGTTTGTTTCTACCAGTACGTTGAAGATCTCTTCTACCTCACCTTCCTTCAAAACAACCATGCTTCCGAATGATACATAAACCACAGAAGACTTCGGCTTACTGTCCAGCCACTGGAGATAATCCCCAGAACGATCGAACATGTCACAACCGAAGTCCCTGTCTGAGGATGACTCTGAGCCATTTACATAAGCCGACGGAATCAAGGGACCAACTGGGATCAGTTTCATGCTACCGATGGCACCAATTGAGCGCTCCTCTAGGACATGAAATGTGTTCAATAGAACGCACGCATTTGGGTCATCTTCTAGAATTTTGATGTGCTCGCGAAACGTAGGTGTCACTGTGAAGTGTGGACTGTTGGGTAACAAAAACGAAGGCAAGTCATGGCTCTCAAATGGAGGCAAGTCATCATGCAGTGTAATCGACTCAACATGTTCAGTGTAATCACTGCTGCGATAAAAACCGTCCTGGCTGTTAAAGAATTTACTGTATATGGCAAAAGTAGTGGCTGACTGGATAGAGAGAAAAACCGACGGCAGATGAAACAGACGCGCCACCTCTGCCGCCCAGGGGAGGAGGATGGTGTAGATCAAGCATGTGACGGGGTTTTCCGATGACAACCTTGTGATCAGATCCCCAAGGGATCTGGACCCCGCGAGCTTCATCTCCAGCAATGGGTCGTCTGCTGCTACACCGGCGGGTCTATCACCGTCGTCAAACCTGTTGGAGAAAGCCGCATATGATAGGCCATCTAGCGCGAGGGGAGATTTCATGGCATCGAGGCCGTGGGCGGTAGAGACAAGGGTGACGCGAGTGCTGCCACCGCCCCTGCTACAGATGAGGCGCTTGGCGAGCTGGAGGCTCGGGTTTATGTGGCCCTGAGAGGGGCATGAGATGATCAGGAAGTGCTGCTGGTTCTTCATCCTTCAGGACGGTAGTATACGGTCTCTTCCTGCGTACCTAAACCTTGATCCAATCATCTATCTCCTCCCACCAACACCACCCCCCCTCCGCTCCCTTTTTTTGGTGGTGGAAAAGGAACCTTGGATTTACAATCATATATCACTTGGTGTGTGCTGAAGGGTCAAACAAATTAGGCCCCATGTCCATGACTTCGGATAAAAGCTTCATCTGACACTTGCAATCGTAGACCCATGTCTACGATGAAACGTATGAATTTTCAGGGGAACCGAGATCGCAGCATCATCCACAGACTCGACTAACTAATAGGCTCCTCACAAGCCAATAAGATGTGTGCAGTATAGCTTCACTAGAACTCGGATCAGGGTCAACCTCGGCTCAACCAATCGAGCAGGTTGGCTCGGGAAACTAACAGGACCAGGTGTTTGCCCCCTCTTCGATAGTTTACTCGAAATGGAACATGAGAGAGATACAAACGCTTAAAAATGCCGATGAGATTCCTTAGCTTAGCCTGTACTGAAGTTTCACATTGAGACACCAACTCCTACCCGGGCACATCATTAAGAACATCTACCTGATAAGATATCGAATCCCGATCGGTTCAGCTCAATCCATGGTCGAGTCGTCCCAGATCAGAGATAGCTAGCCGGCTCCCCAACGCAACCGTCCAGGGCCACTTTGTGATAGTAATGACTTGTGGCAATAGGATCCAACAAAACCGAGAGCACATTTAGGAATTGAGTTCAGGGATGAGCAAGAAACTCAGATAAATTCACCGAATATAAATAAAATCGGTGTGATTTAAATAATAATTGAAAAAAATTCCCCCGAGTTCAGAGCTGTGTGCCCACTCCGGGTCCATCCCTGCCAACAACTCCACTATATGGTGTTGTGGGTTGATATAGCACCGGTAGTTGAGCAGGTGCAGCTCTGTGAAGGGGATGGGCTAATGTCCAATTCTGGCCCATTCCTTAACTTAGTGGCATGGTTGGTTTTCCATCGTTTTCGTCTCTTCGAGAGGCTAACTGCGTCTCCCTTGATGCAAGCCATCGATTCTTTCTTTAATGAACCCAAAGAAAAAAAGAAAAAATCTAATAGAAGGAGAGAGCAAATAAAATAGAATAATTGACAATTTTTAAGAATAAACAGAATTTTTCATTTTACTTATATATATCTATCTGTATTTTTTTGTTTGGCCGCACTAATTTTCAAATTTATCCAATCCGTCAAATTACATTTAATTATTTAAACGGCCACAAGACAAATGTCCATGACAAATTCTACTGAGAAAATGCGCATCGTGTGTAGTTAGTAAGGGTTGGCATCCAGTTCATTGGCAGCGGACGAGCGTGAGTTGTGAAATGCCCGATTTCTCCTCCTTTTTTTTTTCCTAAAAAGAGAGAGAGAGAGAGAGAAAAATCAAGACCAGGCATATCTGCAAGTGGATCGATTGGATCTTTAAAAAAACATTCCCCGGCTTTCTCCGACTTTAAGTCAAAAGGCATCTTTCCACCCGTTAGGACAAGGCTGGCCTGGGCCAAGACAACAGGGTTTTTTTAATTTTTAAAAAGAAAAATCATTTTAGAAATTCAGAATAAAGTGGGGGGATGAATATATATATATATATGTGTGTGTGTGTGTGTGTGTGTGTGTGTGTGTGGATTAAAAATAAAAAAGGCACGCACGAATGTGGGAATTAATGGGGACATGGCGAGAGATTACTCAATCTTCAGCGGTCCACAAGGATCCAATATCACGAAAGTGGCTGTCAGCATGGCTACATTTTAGCCTGCCGCCTCGAAGGTTCACAAATATAGAAAGTACGAGCACACCTCCGCCTCGTCGAGTGAGATCCGGCGAACCGGCTTTTGCTGGATCAAGTACACTCCAGCCTCCGGGAGCCACTCCATTGATCTAATAGGGAGAATCGACATCCATCCGCTGGGTGTACTATTGTGTGTGTATTATTTAAGGATAAAAAATGCTGAATTATCTCAATTAATTTATATTGATAATTTTTATAACTTCACGAATAGTTCGTAAATTAGGAACTAAATCCTTGATTTTTACAACAAAATGGTCTGCATTATTTTGTATTGACCACTTTAATATGTTTTTACCATGGAGGACATTTGACCGTGGAGGGGATAATAATTGCCAGGGGGAAAAAAATGAAGGGGTTGAGTAAGAATTGTATTCAAATTAAAGTGAATTATCGGTGCTCCATCTTTAGGAAATTACTGACACGGGTAACTGTGGATTTTGGTTCCCTTTCTATTTCCGGAAACAATAAATTCGTTACATATATTAATTATTTTATTATTAGGAGGAATCTTCAAACATTAATAAATATTTAATGACATGTATTTTTTTTACATTGCCATAATTTCCTTAATAACTCTCGACCGGATCTGATACCGACCGGTCCAACGGCTCCACACCCAGAAATCGAAATCAGACAGGGACGACCCGTATGCAACCCATGCATCCTCCATGCTCCCGGTGTATGGTACGCGAGCGAGTAATGAACCAGTGGGTCCCGCATTACCTAAGTTGGGCGTACGGTCCACCCGGATGCATTTTCGGGATCCGTACCAAGCCAGGATACCTCCATAACCAGCAGACAACGCCACCGAAATCTCTGTTTAAGTAACTTCGCTTCCACTTCCCCTTCTTCACCTGCGGAAAGGAACCTTACTTGCTTCTTCCGCAGCTTCGTCGGAGCTCCGCTTCAGATCACTCCTCCAGTAACCTAACTCCCTACCTGCGAGGCAGTGGGAAGGAGCGGAATCTCTCGGTGTTCCCGCTGGCGAACGATTCAGACATCCCTTGACGTCAGCTGCTTCGTGAAGCGCCAGTCTCACGCGACTCCACCCGCCTCAAATTCATCGCCTCGACCTAACTCCCTCTCCTTCAGCTGCCGACAGCGAAATCAAGTGAGTTTCATCCCCATCTTCCACGCGAATTTATTCGCTATCCTAACTATTTACTTCTTGGCGCTATTCCCTTGATCGCGGTCGGGAGCCGTAGTCGCTCTAGTGCGTTTTGAGATGAGGACATCGTGCCTCATGTGATAGTTATTTAGTGTGTGTGATACTCGGAGCTGAGTCCGTTCCCTGACTCGCGGACGCGTCAGTAGCGAGTGAGAAGAAGCTCTGCAGTCAGTACTCGGCCATGTTCGGTTTTGGACTGTACAAGTACCAGTCAAGGAGACGGTCGTTTTTGTCCATCCTTTTGACTCGTGACGCCCGGCTGTTTGAGCTGACGGTGAGTCGGAGTCCGATCGCAATTGAGCTTGTTCAAAAACATTGACTCGTTTGAAGTCGTTACGCCCGATGGATCGCCGATGAGAAATCAGTGTGTTCAATGGGAACCGAGTTGTTTTCATCACTGTTCTCTCTCACTCTCTCCTAGTTTCGCCTTTAATTAATTGATCAATATTTGAATAATTACAAATGAGATACGGAATGAAAGTTTTACGATGATGCGTCTCCGTTGGGCACCGACTGCGCAACCACTCAATTCTGTCGATGGTCCACCGAAGCCATTGCTTTAATGGCCGACGTTTCAGTTGGCCGCTGAAGTTTGACTAGTCAGAGTCAAGATTAGATCAGCTTCCAAACATTTTAACTTAGGTGTTCTATCATTTATTATTGTCGGCTGTTGATCAGTTAAATGGTTTTGTTGCTGTGGCCCTGTGATCTTGTTATATGAAGTTCCAGCTGCAATTGGGTAATTCATGTGGTGAACCCTGGTGTTCATGGGCTCTAAAACAGATGAGGACGATTTTGTTCCATCATTTTATTCTCGACACCTGCCTGTCCGATTCTTGTGGTCTGAAATGATTTTATATTAAACAAAGCTTGTGATTGTATATGCAGCTATACATCTGTGGACATAGGAAATACAGTGTCCGTGAAGGGGCCATTCTCGAATTTACTTGGATGTTTTTGGGTTTTTTACTTGACTCTCACTTACGGGACAACAGATATTGTAGGCATTTCTTGGTGACTTCCGATCTTTAATGCTGAGGTCTAATTTTGCCTGTTGAACACTGTGAAGCAGCGCAGATGGGAACACAACTGTTGGAAATCCAGCCACGTGAGCTCAAATTTGTATGTAAGTCCATTATCTTATCTGCCATAATATGGCTATGCACTAATCTAGAAGTCGAAGTAGAAGATGGAAGGTTTAAGGGTTCAGTTGTGGGGGAACGGTCTTTCTTGATATGTAATTACGGTTTATCCTGTACAAGTCTGTTGCCAAATGATAAGCTTACTTACGCTAACTCTCACATTCCATCTTTCTTTTCATTCCAGTTGAGCTGAAGAAGCAAAGCACTTGCTCTATTCAGCTGGTGAATAAGACACAGCACTATGTTGCTTTTAAGGTACGGAAGCTTTTCCCTTGCCTCTAGAACTGTTTTCTTGACAGAGTGATGCTGAATTCCAGGTACTTGTGTACTTTTCTTCAAACTAATTGATTCATCTGACAGGTCAAAACCACTTCTCCAAAGAAATACTGTGTTCGCCCTAATGTTGGCATTGTCATGCCCAAGTCAACATGTGTATTCACTGGTTGGTCATTCACTCACTATTTTTGAATCCAGTTTTGGATGCAGCAATCTCTAATATGTCCATAGCAGTCTCTGTTTAGATTATGCTGTGATTTCTGAATTCCTTGAAATCTTTGAAGAACTCTCATTACCATATGTTTTGATTGCAGTTATAATGCAAGCTCATCGCTCATTGCCACCTGATATGTCGTGCAAGGACAAGTTCTTGATCCAAAGTACGGTTGTTCCTGCAGGCACAACTGACGAGGACATTACACCTGAAGTGGTTGATACTTACTCTTCGAGTGTGTCTTTCACTTTTTTTCCATGGTTTCTCATTGAGGTTTCTTCTGTCAGTTCTCCAAGGAGGAGGGCAAGTTTATCGAAGAGAATAAGCTGAGGGTTTCCCTGATCAGCCCACCCGAGTCGCCAGTTCTTTCACCAATCAATGGAGCGCTGAAGCAGGGGACAATTGAACCTCCAACTGTGAAAGGTCATCATGGACTGGAAGAAGCTGATTTCATCAAACCAGAGCCCACGGTAAGTGCACCAAAAGTTTGTCCATATTTATATATTTTTCCCCCTTTATTTAGACCCTCACATCTATGAGCGTACATATTTCACTCGTTCACTTTCCTGTCTCATCGAAGGCCACACATTATGTAGGAAATGATGTGAAGAAAGTTTGGGCTTTTAACTTGAGTTCGTCCTTTCTTTGCATTCACCCTTCTCCCCTGTCAGTCTGTTTATATATCCTCACGCTTCCTGTCGGAAACAGGTAGCCAAGGCTATCAACCCGACCAGAGTGGTAAATGATGAGGAAATCCCAGGAGGAGATGCGAAAGTAAAGTCAGTGGAGGGGGCTGCTGTGATGAAAGTGTCAGAGGTTGTGCGAGCGTATGCAAAGGACATAAACCTGTGTATCAAGGATGACGTGGAGCGACTGAAACTAGTTAAAGACATCGAAGAGATAAAGACGAAGCTGAGTGAACTTGAGTCAACACTGGGCACGGTGAGTTCACAGATTCCTTACTTTTTCACACTGTTGTTTTTATTTAGATGCAGCAGCACACTACTTGGTCATCTTCTTGCTGGATTCTTCCGGCTAGTGAAGCGAGTCTCTCTCATTGGAGTCAAAATCTACTGATGGTTCCAAGGCTTTATATACACGGATTTGGCTCATCGCCGTGGATGTTAGCGCAATGATAGTATAACCAATCTCTTATAACCACCGGAGACTGCTTGCGTTGCCCTTACATTCATTGCTTTGATAACCTTTATGCAGGCTGAAGTAACGATTTCAAAGCTCACGGAGGAGAGGAAATTGAGCGCCCAGGAGAGTGAAATACTGAAGGAAAAACTGGTAAATCCCCCTTAGGATAACCTTTCTCTGCGCCTAGCAATCGTTAGTACTGCCAAAGCCAAAGTCAATGGATTCCATAGTCATCCAGCAGCCAACTTTCCTCTCGTCACGTCGACCCGGCGTTATCAATGGCTTCTCTTACTGCCACTATAGATGACAGCTGGGTGTTGCATTGCAGGCACAGCTAAGATTCAGGAAAGGCGGCACGAAAACGGCTCACGATGGGTTTCCTCTCCTGTTCGTCGTTATGGTGGCCTTGATCAGCCTGACCTTCGGGTACATTTCGCGCTAGAGAGCAAAGCTCATACAAAATCACCATCCCTCTCGTACAGATTTCTTTGTCGGTGGACATGAATACAGAGTCCACTTCCACAGAGTCAGGGTCCGCTGCATCGAATCGTGGTAGCCGCATTTCTTCTCTTAATGATTTTTCCAGGCTTGGTTTGGATATGTATATATCATGTACTTGATGATGAGTTCAGAATCCTGACGGACGGTACAGAAACACTACTTTTATCTTGAAGAATACTGGCAATGTTAGATCCTTTAAAAAAATGCAAGATACCCCGAATGATTGCCGAGCGAAGGTATTCTTACCTATTTCACGTTTGAGCTCAGCCAGTCAGTCCACCAGATTCACTCTGCACACCAAAACTTGGCACAGGAGGACAAGTATCCCAAATCTGGCTTAGTTTGAGGAGCTAACGGTGAAAGAACCTTTTGCAAAAGGGGGCCCTCTCAGGGATCTCATGCAATTTCAAACCTTCTTATCATTTAATTATTAATGAAATCGAGATTAAAAATTCCTGAAATAATTTTCTTCCAACGTAAGGATCCCCCCTCCCTCGCGAGCTCCTCGGGCATCCATAAACACCAGACAACAATCTTATCTATTACAGCCAAGTATATAGCCAACACGAGTGCCGACCAACGTCCAAGAAGCCCTAAATAAGCAGGTTGAATGCATCGGATGGCATAACAAAATCCAATGATAGCATCGAAAAAAGTGAAACCATGCTTGAATGGTAGACCCACAACACTCTGATCAGCTCTAAAATTGTGAACAGGATGAAAGGATTCCTCCGAGGCCGCAGGTGTCAAAACTACAAGTAGAGAAAGACTAGCTCATGGGGAACACCAGAAGCAAAAAGGCAAGTAAAAAAAGGCCATCTTAAGTTAATTGCCTCACCATATGCTGCTCCATCGCGCTGTGGTCTCTAGTGTATGTATATCAAAAGCTCGTTACTGTACAAATCTCGGTGAAGGGTTGCTCACAAAATTGCAGCCAATCCCACAGTATCCCCATCTTCAACCCGTGATTCAGGAGCATTTATATTGCTACGAGGCCTCACTGGAAATGGAAGAACATAACAAACAAGTTAGTTGCAGCATATTATTGGAATTAGTTAGAAATTTAAGTAGATTTTGTGAGCTTTAAGTATGTTCAGAATAATGTCAGCGTGAAAAAAATTAGTAATCAAAAGCGGATATTGCACCAGCTGACCTTGGTTCAACCTGGTTTCACTAATATTAAAAAATCATTTTAAAATAAATATGCTCAATATAAGTAATAAGAAAGATAAATATGTCAACTAATGAAACCAGAAAACTAGTTCAGCCAATTCAATTGCAGACTAATCTTTCACAGATATGGGATCCAGTTCTCACTAAAACCGGTCCGACTGGCTGATTCTATTAGGTTTTCCGAAACTCTTGACATAAATTTTCTATCAAAGATAAATTCTTGTATCGTGTATAAAAATGGATTGTAGTACAAAAGTTATTGTCCTGATCTGAAATAAAAAACAATTCCTTTCGACTCGGTCAATCTCAGTATTTTCATTGTAGATTCGATAGTGATGTAAGCCATATCAACCAACAGTTGTATCTGGTCATGAACTGATCAAGTAGCAAATGAGATGCTGAAGAAAGAATTGATATGTAATGAAGGCTTACCTGACATATTGGTAATTATATTGACACTCTTCTGAGCAGCCAACGCTTTCAACTTATTGCCTGTCGCTAATATGAGCAAGCTCTTCATGTGCTGCTTTTGCTCTTTTGGGCTCAAGGTCTTGGTCAAAGCTTCCTCAAAAGCAGCTAAATCTTGGGGTTTAATACAGGGAAGTGAAAGCAGAACCTGAGCAAAATTTAGGACAAATGTGTTTAGTCCACTATCTCGCATGCTTTCCATCAAAATTTTAGTGAGAAGTTTTCATCCATTAGAAATCTATCCCAACCTGTCGAGGAGCTGGATCTCTATCAGAGAGATATACGAATATCTCACGGCACAGACCAACCAGGTCTGCACTGATTATAGCATTTGACTCGAGAGACAGGCCGTGGATGATTGCAGAAAATAGATCTTTACAAACGAATTTCCGGAGCTCCCCATTATTTGTTGATATAGATAGGAGAATAACCGTAGAACAGAAGGAAGAAACTTTACTCGTAGCTTCACCATCTGTCCATGAGAAAACCTCAAGACACATTTGCAACACTGGGAGGACCAGAGGTTTGTGCTTCAATAGGAAACTGCAGATAAATAAGGAGTCAGTGAGAAATACTGTGAATATGAGACATCAAATAAAATGATGGAAGCTTATTACGATTCAGCTGGGATCAGGCATACCTAACCATTGAGCTTTGAGAAAAAGAGTTCAATTCTTTCAGAGAAGACAAGTCAACACGATTGGCATGCCCGAATTGTTCTAGAGAGGGGAGCCCTGTGTTAAGTGGTGGAGAAGCTATAACAAAGAAGAGAGAACATATTTCACGAGTTAGATCTCGAAGTAGCTTTTCCTCCATAACTTCAACTTTTAAGTCTCCAACGGAGACAGACAACGAGTCTGGAACTTTGGCTCGGCCTTCATGTAGAAGACTAGACCAAGAGATGCTAAGAACTTGTTGACAGTGAAGAAATAATGGCTGCAGAAGCTTCTCAAGCCAAATTTCCCACAAGTCTGGTGGACAAAACTTGACAAGAGGAATTATAACTGCATGAACAAGCTGCCTTATATGCCTGAACTCCATTGACTGTATATTCTCCATCAAAGCAACTGCAGCATTATGAGCATCTAGACATCCATATACCGTTTCCCCAATGGTTGTTGCTAGACCAAGAACATTGTAGCTGCAATTAAGGAAGACTCAAATTAAAACCAGAAGTCTTGTGTCAATAAAATGAAATGTCAACTATAAACAGATTCCAGGTAAAAGCCCATATTCTCTCAACTTGGATTTTAGCTGACTAATGTAAAGATCAAGGTAATTTTATTGTATTCACCAACCCAAAGTTCTTGTAAATGGAAGAAGAATATCCATGTCAAAGTAAAACATTTTAGGACTATAAGGGTCTGAGCTAAACTTATCGGAATTCCCATCTGTCCTTCTGTATCTACAGTCCCAAAAGAAAAATATATGCAAAAGTTCTAAGATAATGAAAAGACGCATCTATCTTGCACCAATTATATACCTAAGATGATAATACATACCTGCTGTCCCTAACACCTTTAAGCCAGTTCCTTATATCATTTTCATTTGGCTCCATATGTCCTTCTTTAGTCAAGTCAACTTGAGATCCATCTACAAACGTCAATACAGTCTTAAATGATTTGGGGAGTCCTTCACCCAGTAGACTGGTCCTTTCTGCATCACTTATGGTCATTGCTGCTTTTATCTCCATTGGTAGTGCTTGGACAACAGAAGGAGACCAAAGAGAATGTATAACCCTGAGTAACTGCAGTTCAAGTATACATAAAGCAATGGTTGCTATCTCAACAAAGGAAACCATGTGAAGAAGGGGGTAAAAAACTCGTACTAATAATTTTGAAAAGTAAAACATTTGAATACTTTGAGGAGAGGTGGCAACATCCATGATAGATGAGAGGCCATCGGATGCAAAGTAGCAGGGCTTCCAGTGGAGCTGCTCTGTGAAATTAAATGAGCTTTCCTGAACCCACTTCTCTTCAGTGCCTTCTCAAAGAAAGTCACTGTATGGAAAATTGACCACATAACAGATGTCTCCATGCAGAGTCGAACCAAACCAGAAGGTTCAGACAAATAATTATTCTGCCAGTCTACTTGAACCCATTGTTGATTCACTGGTTCCAACAACCATGCTAAGACTTCTTGCTGCTGCTGGACCCTGCAACCAAATTTTGAATATGATTAAAAAATTGCTAGCATGCAGAAAAAGAATGTCTAATGCAGGTAAGTAATTACCCAGCTACAGAAGCCATTACTAGAAATGCTTCACCAAGAATATTGTGTTCTGCACGCAGAAGACGGCCTTCCCTTTGCAGAGAGGCCATTGTATCAGCAATCCCCTGAAAAAGGTAAATAAACTGAGTTCAAGAGAGAAAGGGTTATGGTGTAGAAGAAAGGGACAACCTCAATCCAGTTCAATTTTACAAATTCATCCTCTCCAAAGACTCTCTGTCTCTGAGTAATGAACAAAGAATTTTATTAATCAGGTAACATGTAGGTGCAAAAGGTCATATACAATAGAAAAAGTTTCATGAGCATCACATAAAGTCAATCATGTTCACAAACACATCGGTCCCATCACTATACTCTTGACCTTACCCCAAAAAAAACACACACACACCACTTTTCCACAAATTTTCTCATAACCTGGTATTACATATAGAGATTATCAGTGAACAGTTGCCAAACAAAGTTATAAGAACAAAAGAAATGGAAAAAGAAGCCATAACTCATTATGCTCAACAATGTTCTTGCCATATAAAATCAGCATCTCTCTCTTCAATGAAGCATAGACAAAGCCATTAATTGAATGACTATAACTCCATTGTCCAAACGACATGTCGCTTCACTCTATGTCTGTGTTTGCATGTGTGTATATACTGACAGGCCAAGAAATAACAAAAGGAGGACACCTTCATGTGAGGTAGAATGCTTTTATCAGCAGCTTTTGCAATACGGATAAATGAGGTGCAAATTTGCAATCTTGCATGCCGAGCTTTGCTTGTTGCAGGATCCTGTCAAGCAAGCATTTAATTATTCAAAATTAGACAGCAATAGGTTCTTCAAAATCCATAGCAAAATAATATATTCAGATGAAAAGACAACCTTCACAGCAAGTGGAAGCGAAGTCAAAAGCTCGAATAATTTGTTAATGACACTGCCAACTGCATTTGGAGAATACTTCAGAAAAAGACCCAATGCCTCTAGGTAATGCCCAAGCACTTCAACAAAACCCGGCTCAGTCCATTTCAAAGCAAGAAGTTGCTGAAGCAAACCTGTTATCCCAAATTTGACCATAGTTCATACATTACTAACAGAACACATGGGGAAAAAGAGATCGTGTGACAAACCTTCAAATATTGTGCATAGTGCCATCTGAACTTCGGAACTACCACCTGGATAGACATCTAACCCTCCAAAAACAGCATTCACAACATTATCAAGGGCTGAATGCATGCTTTCGATCACGGCTAAATCCTGAAATTAAGAGTCCATAAGGATTTAGTACTAACATCAGCACGTGTTGACATCAGACCTCTAAAAAGCTGGAGGCAGAAACTTCTAGAGAGAAGCCTTCGTGAATAGAAGCAAGAAATTAAAACCTGAGTAGGAAGCAAGGGATTCTTGATAATGGAAATGATCCTTTCAGCTACTTTAGCCCCAGCTATCAGTGGCTTGTTAGCAGCAACAAACCTGACAAGCTCCAGCTGCACAATCAAACAGTTAAAAGAATAGGGAGCAAGGTCGATATAGATACAGGTATTATGAAGGATTAAAGTGACATGCTGAAGTTCAAAGACAAATCAACTAAAGAACTCTGATGATAAATAACAAAGTGTCACGCACTCCAGTCTTTTGTCCATTAGAATATGTCATCCATTAGCTGAATTTGCAAAATAAATTGCCATAGCCCAACAGGTGTGTTTTCTACTGCTTGACATTTGAATAGCGCAATACTAACGAGCATAACCATATGACACTTGACATATAATCCCAATAATAATGGTGCTCAGCTTTTCCAAGTAAAAGAAGAAGCATTAATAACAAAATCAATAGCAGTCACTGACATACCAATCTTGAGCGGTGTTGCCCAAAATCCCCCTTGCCCTCAAAATCATCAGTCCACAATTCCACTGCTCCCAGAGAAACCACCGTCCCAGGAAGGACTTTTTCTTTCCTGACCAACCGCAGAAATGATGTCTCAAGAATCACAATACATACATCATCATGTATGAAACTGAGAAGCCTCTTCTTTTCAGTATCAATCTGGCTAGAGCCAGAACTGACATTACTAGCAGATGAGCTTTCTCCCAATGAATGCCCGTGGACCTTAGGCTTTGATGATAAATCTCTCATTAGTGCCTACAAGAAATCACAAGTCCCTTCCAAGTTAGCTTCCCAATGTAGAATTTATTTCCGAAAGAAGTATGTTGAATTTAGTCTTAACTCTTACAAAGTAAAATTTCAGCATATCCTCCATGTCTGCCACTAATACATTTAATGGCCTTGCTACTAACCAAAGATTAAGCATACAAAGACATTTATTTCTCCTCTTCTTTGGAGGGTCATTCATGGAAGAAACTCACAATTCAGCTTAGTTTGTGAACAAAATTTGCTTTTCCCATAGTACAGCTATCGGACTTATTGGCCACTGTTCCTCTAAAGACAATAAAATGTAATTGCAATAGAATAGACTTACCAGCCAAAAGAACAGGGATTGATAATGAAGCACAAACTTGAAATGTTGAAAGAATCCCAGCAACTGAAACAAAGAAGAGAATTCAAAAGATTAGCATGAAAAGAATCAAACTATCCACTAGTTACTAACAGGAAAATTTATCTAAACAAGATGGTGAGATGAATCGACACTAGAATAACCTTTATAGAAAAAATCTAACACATCAATTGCCAAAACTCAAGCTCCACCTGTGGACCCTAGGCCTACTCTAGCAAAACTTAAGTAGGTCATAAAATCCAGCAAGAACCTATTCATGAAGTATTGTTGCTGGGAGATGACAAACCAAAACAAAGTGAGAGAGTTCATTGGAAAAACCAAGTGACAGAAGCAACATTCTAGAAATAAGTAAGAAATTTGAAGAACATACAAGGCAAAATAATATTTCCCAATTTCTCCAATTCGTAGAATATTCCAGTGAATTAAGCAAGTGAAGCATATTAAGATGTCCACAGGGCTCAATAAATGGTTCACACGAGCATGTGAATAGGCTTTAAATATATATCCTATTCCTTTGCCATAGATAATCGCTAAGATTCTCTGGAGACATTGATTTGAGAGCTAATAGCTAAGATTGGATTTCATTGTCAACCAAGGTCCCCAACAACTGCATCTGTATTCTGTTCCATCCCTGCTAACCATTTTGGATACATATATAATTCATGGAAAGAAACCAAATGCAAACAATAATTGATAGACAGCCATCTGACAAACTATATAGCCTTTTACAGGCAATGACGTACTACAATCACTTTCTTCAACAGTACTGCACATGTGGGACAAAGACAGTATGTGCAGAAACAACTGATAAGAATATAAAATAACATTGCCTGTGAAGAGAGCAGGATAAGCAGTCAAGGACAGGCCTACTATCAGCATCATCGACACTACAGGTTAAGCTTGAATGAGTGATCATCTACTTAGCCTACAACCGAAAATGGTACAAAACATATCCTGGCATATATCTATTGCTAATGCAATTACCAGTTGCAAATATAGGGCAAGGGCACTGTCATCTCCAGCAATACACTGCAAGTTTGAAGAACCCAAAGACACCATACTCTCGCATATATATTCCACAAACTCATATTCACTTTCCTTGATAGCATCAGGATTTGAGGTAGATCTGTACAAAAATTCCCTAGAGACATTCATCAAGATCTGAAATACATTTCTCATTGCAGCATCGAACTCTGAAGCAGAGGCATCAGGAGGTCTCTTTCTGCAAAAGGAAGGTGGGGAAAGTAGGAAAAGTACTCTGTTAAGGTAATGTTAAAGATGTGCAGCACATTAAGGAAACAGCATTGAGCAAAATACACACAATACCTTGGAGAGACAAGCTTGAAAAATTCACATGCATGAAGGCAGAAATCAGGAGAAGATAGCAAGATACCACACCTATTACATGGAACACAGGAGAATTAGAGGACAGATAATGAAGTTAAGAAGTTGCCTGAGAGGGCCCAGCAATCATTCTGTAGTTTGCAGATATGCAGGTATATGAGAAGTTACCCATGGATTATGCCATAATTGGCAAGGTCCCAAAGAGGAGCCCACTCGGCATATGCAGTGACTGCATTTAGTATAGCAGTTACTGCAGCAGCGTGCTGTTTTGCAATATCAAGCTGCTGCCTTCCCGCTTCATTCATTGCAGCTCCAAAGTGCCTTTCCAGCAACTGTGCATACAATCATGGCATCAAGATGAGAGTCCAGGATTCATAAAGTCAGTAAGGAAGGAAATGGGCATACAGTGTACAGTAATGGCAGAATATCAGGCAGCGACTGAGTCAGTCCCCGTAATAATAACCTACGCCTATCCCCTGTTTAAAAATGCAAAAAAGCAAGGGTGAGCTACAAAAGCAAATCAGAGTCAACTCAGAACACCAATACAGTCTCAGTGAAATTAAAAGGACCCCGAGCAATCAAAAAAGGGAAAAAAATAGAAGGTCAAAGCTCATTGGGCACAAATATCTGCAGCATGGCGGAGCCATATTACATCAGCTGAAAAAGGAGAAGAGATGAAGAGGAAACATCCATATTCAACCTTCCAAGTCTTCATTGTGAACAGTAATATCTTCAGGAAGCCACCTCAGCATCATTGCAACCAGCTCAGACTTAGAGAGGAAAAAAGACCCTGGCATGACTTGATGATGAAAATCAAAATCAAAGTATAGTTGCAGAGAAGCATTAATTTTACTTGTATCGGTCCATTGCTGGCAAGTGAAACTAGAGATGGAAGTAACTCCTGCCATAAGTTTAGTCCCTCTCTTCGGACAATCTGAGCTAACATTAAAAATTAATTAGTATACATACACTAGCCATAAGGTTAAAAAAATAAAGAGAATGGCGAAAACCTCAGCAACAAGTGCAGCTGTCTGACTTTTTATAGCCCATTCTTCGCAGGAATTCGCACTCTCAGACATCAGTTCTACTGAAATATTCGCGAAGTTTCTCCGCTCTTCTGGATTTAATTCCTCCCAACGCAGTCTAACCAAATGCTATTGCAGGGCAAAAAGGATTATACCACAGTATTAAATAACATATGGAAAGAAAAACGACCCTCCAAATATGAGAGCTAGAGCTGCTAGTAAGCGAACCTGAAGCAATTTGAATGCATGCAATCTGATCTCAGAAGATGAATCCTTTTTCGCCAGTGCAAAGGATGCACTTGCCAAAACTCGCACATCTCCCGCCTTGAGCTGTCAAAAATTGAACAGATACACATATATAAGCAACATCTTAGTCACTTGTCACGCAATATTTGTTTTACTGTAGCACCAGAATAAGTGTAAGCAAGCCCTTCCTGGACTAAAGATATACAGATAATTTACTCAATCAGCAATTATGAAATCCAATCAAATCTCTACTTAAATAACTCTCAGAATCACAGGCGACCGTAAAATTTGCTCAAGGGCGGCGAAAAGGTTCATCAGACTTTCCAGCAAATGCTGAACAATCCAGGGAATGCTGAGAGCGCCTTCAATGGAAAGCCTATGTGGAAACTATCAACTGCTGCAGTATACTTCCGCATGCAGACGATACAAATAACAAGGACAACAGAGGAGCAGATTATCAACTCCAGGACATCTGAAATCTAAAAACGCAAGGCGGAGATTACCGATTCCAGGAAGGAGATCGCGGCCTTCCGATCATCGGGAGTAGAGCTCCAGTCGAGTGCGGCGAGTATGGCGCGCGCCACATTACTAGCTATGCTGTTAGGGTCTGCCATGCCTCCGATCAATAACTTCTTTCACACTATTCCGCCACCGTCTCAGAGCTCCTCGGAAAGTTCAGCTTTTAGTAATAATCTCTCAACCGCTACCGCAGAGAGCGAGCGAGGGTATGGCTTCCGAGAGTGAGAGCTGAGAACAGCAGTAAACTGCAGCTTGGTGGACTGGGCTAAAGCTCGGCTCGTGCCAGATTCTTCTGTTATCGAGGACCGCTCTTTTTCTTTTTAATTAATTTTAAAATTTTCTAATTTCCATACAGTTTTTTTTTTTGCCTTTTACACCCTCATTTTCTTTCTCTTTTCGACCAGAAACAGTCGAAGACTTCCGGTGGTCGGCCGGCCGGCGGGGGTCTCCGCTCAGAGCACTCAGTGAGTGAAGTCAATAAATAAGACCTGATTAAGATTTACTGTACAGTTCCACACATTTCACTAAATCACTTCTTGCGATTGGATGCTGTAAACGGTATGAGAGTCAACACATGCCCGCAAATTTGCAGATAAGTTGTGTCTAGGGTTGCCCACAAACCGAAATCTTCAGCTTGCTCTGTTTAAAATATAATTCAATTCTCACTATTGGCAGCTTGGAGCTCATCTGGCTTAGAGAAAGACATCCTTACACCGTTTCATCAATTCTACCGTCTCGTTAAAGAGCCTTCCGAAACTGGTGATGCCGAGGAACTCGGAAGAGCTCCTCAGATGACCGCCATTGCTTCAGGCATTGGTCTAGCTGAAGACAAATACACCCAGCTATTAATCTTGCTCGAGATTGCGTTCAGTAGGGCGTGAAACTGGGGTCCAGGACCCGGCTATCCTGCTCTACCTGCGAGTAGTAGGATGTGATGGCAGCCTGAGAGGCATATCAATGGACTCAACCATGACGGATCTTGGGTTCCGATACAGGGCAAGAAACCCAACAGAACCAGCAACTTACCGATCGAGAAGCACCCAACTTATATAGCCCAGAACAGGAAACAGTACAACAGAAATCTTCACAGTGAGTAATCTCCTTGACGTCGAAGGATACACCTCAGCCAAGCATTAGAAGAGGGAGAAAACACTTACAATTTTTCAGAATGGAGAAGGAACAACCAGAACGATTGCAAGAGAATCCAGTGGGGCAACGTGGAGAAATGAGAGAACATTAAGCAGACCTGGCCTGCCAATTTGCCCGAGGACACCATTTGAAAGCATTTTTTATACAGGACAGCCGAAAACATGATTAACGTTATTTTTACCATCAGATGCACATCGTTTTATTTCCAATAATAAATTTAAAAATGACAGAACCTCGGCTATTCATTTCATCCCACAACGCAAATCCTGCGAAGCTTTTGCATCCTAAACCAAATCTTGTCCTGTCTTTGGCAGATTCCCAGAAGGCCTCACGTCCCCTTCTCCACAAATGTCAAAAAATAACCCTTCAATCTCCCAAGATGTCGATGCAGTAAAATTATGCCAGGTTGGCAATACCAGATGTTTCAGGAGAGATTCACGGGCTTGAGCTCTTCACCTAATTCATAGAATGCCAGCTTGATTCATCCAACTACCCGAGTCCGTAATTTACAGACACGTGCTGAAACTCAGGAAAATGGTGACAATTGTAGCAAGAAATCTTGGGCCACTCCACCAGATCCTACATGAGCAAATACTCTGGTCTAATAAGCCTGCAGAAATATAGCACAGACATTAAGAAAAGAGGCCTACACACTATAAATGAAATTCTTGTTCTTCGGGTGGAATTTATATGTTCCTAATGAAAGATAATTTTTATCTAAGACCAATCCCAATTTGGTCGGCTTCACTAAGACCGTATGGGAGGATAATATTGACTAGACTTCACATGTAAAAACACCAACTAGCCAACATAATCAAAGTAGCTTTTACCTTCCTGATGTGATAGAATGAATCATTTGGGCTCAATCACTCTATAGTTAAGAATCAGGTCCTCTGGTTTCTTCCATATATATGCCCTTGTAGTGGCTAAGCTCATTTCCGGGGGCAAAACCTGAAAAAAAAACAAAAACAAAAACAAAATCGCACAAAAGACAACAATTAGACCTATTCTTTTTTTTTTGGTTAAATATGAAAATAGATTAATAAATAGTTCATGACTGATCACATATGAACTACCCCTGCAATGGGGCAGTAACAAATTGATTGGCAATACCAATCACATACATGATTCAAGTGATTTGATAACAGGCATTTTCTTTCCAGCAAACATTCTTAGACTGAATGAAGAAAGACTCCCATCACAAAAACTACCAAGACGGAGCACCTAAATAAACTTCTGGACAACTACCAGGTAGTTCATCTCACCATATGTCATAAACCTAACCATGTTAAAATAGAAAATATCGACCGTGTAGAGATAGAATTCCACTTGCCTGATTATTGCATGAAATTTCTATCAAGGGCTTAAATTTAGGAATCGGTTTTAGTCCAGCACGAGACCCATCAGCAGCAGAGTGTCGTGATGGCCCTCCAGATGTGTCTTCACTGCCTAAGTCGTCCGATTTTTTATCTTGGGCCATCTTTTCTATGACATAAGTTACAACCTACACAAGCCAATCAAGAATACAAATCAGAAGACATCCATAAGAAGACTAAAGAGCAGGCCAGTCGACTTAACAAAAAGATGCCTGGCTTTTGAGTCATAAATCCAAACAGACTGTGCAACAAATATGTTTAACTAATTTATGGTTTCTTTGGTCCTCTAATAATTATATCAATCCCATGAAACGCTCGGAAAGCGATAATAGCATAATGTGGTCCATACTCCACAATGATGGACAGTTGAAATGAAAATGCTGCACAAACTCTCTGCATCATGAAATGAAAATAACAAGACAAACCTACGAATCTGATTTAAACTTGAAACTTAGAAATTTCATTGACTACCATCATCTCCATTCCTACACAACCCCACCACCGCAAACCCCACCACCCCCCCCCCCCCAACATAAAAAAAGAGTAGCTAAAAATGCCACTATAATATGTTATGAATCTTCTAAGACCTGGATAAGAGTGGGATAAATATGAATGAGAGAAGACAGGTTATTCACAATGCATTTGGATTCAAATTGACCAATCATAACTTGCATTATGTGAGGAAGAATATTCATAGATAGCATACAGTAGAACCTGACAGATATATATAGCTGCTCCTACCAAACTTACTTTGTGTACCCTCAATATCCGAGGTGCACTCAGTTTTCCTTGTGTGAGCATCTGGACAGTTGAACCTTCGCAGGGATGCAAGTAAAAACTCAATCTGCAAAGTATGTTGAATACATTACAGTTATCATCTGATGATGTCACAAAGTTACTACATACTTCCAGATGATTATCCAACAACCAATGCATCAAACAACGAAAATCACTGGAAATGTTTCTCATGGATAGACTTTCACCAAGCATGGGAAAACATGATGCTGGAAAGTTACTTTGTATTTTCTCTCGGAGGCAAACGATTATTCAGCACACAATCTATACACCACCAGGGAATATCTTTCTCATCTTCTGTTCCGTCCAAATCAATAATCTTCTTCCTCCATGGACCTCCCTGGGAACCTTCAGTAATGATTGAAGGGGGCGAGACAGTTGAAAATTCAAATGGAGGATACACCATGGAATCATTCTCAGTATTTCCATCAACCTCTATCCTTGAATGGTCAAAACTCCTAGCAGTAAAATCCCTCCCTGTCAACACATCCCCATTGGTCAATGAAGTCTTAGAGCCAAGCCTCTTCCTTCTTTTGGTCAACCAATGAGCCAGAAGACCTTTAAGAGTTTCCCGAGCAAGATTAACCTGCATCAGAATAACAGATCAAATTCTTCTTCAACATGATGTCACCAACTCAGAATAATCTTTGCCTGAACTCATTGAACTCTTAAAAGCTCAGTTATTCCAGTCTTCATAAGATTTAAAAGCTGAAACCATCAGTCATCATTCAACTAATGATCATTACTGACTTCAAAATCTGCATAGCATATTACTTTAGTATGAAATGAAGTGTGAGAATGCATCCTCATAAAAAGAGACAAGGGAAATTAGTTGAATGCATTCACCTTATCATCCTCAGCTTTCCCAGAAATGCCAAGATCTACAGGATACATCTCTGCAGAAAAACACTGTGGGGTATCCAAATGAACAGACAAACTACCAAGTCTTGTATCCACCGCGAACCATGCAGGTACACTCACCTGGAAGCAGAAACTCAAGAGGCATAACCACCAGATCTACATAACTGTACTTGAAACATGAGATCACATTAACTCATTACCATCTCCAATAGTTCTTCCTTTTTTTGGTCGAAAGGGACCTGAACAAGTCAGAAGAATTAACATTGCCAACAACAGATCTATCAATCAAAAAGGAAAGTATTATATCTGAGCAAAATTTTAGAGCAATAATAACTATAACCTAGAGGCCTATACTAACAGGATGCTAAATTTACATTATTCTAGCTAAAAAAATATTCAAACTAAGACTCAGACCTTCCCGTAGTCCTCCACCACAATGCCTCTTGTGATCTCCCAAAGCTTTACTGAACCAGCAGAATCCTGTCAAAAGGAAAAACAAGAGCAACCAAATAGACATTACATTCATCAGAACAAAGAATCTCAAAACATTTTGCATGATATATTTGATAATGACAACTGAAAAGAAAAAGGAAAAGGTTACATAACATGATAATAAGTACCTTAGTCAGCACATGCCTCCGATTATTTAATATTTCATGTTGCACGATTGCCGGAGTACCAGGAATTTTAAACTCTGGCTCTTTATATACAGGGACCTGAAACATCGCGATCATAGATTTTGTGATATTTTTGTACTAACCACAGTAGCACAAATAGCAACGCAGTTATCATGAGACCAGCTGCATAAAGAAGATTAAAGCATCACATACAAGGCTGGATCCTTCAAGAGAAACCCTCGCTCTCGAGAAAGACAAGTTCCCAGCCAAAAATGAACCGCCTCTTTGTAAGGCCTTCTGAGGATTGCGCCCTTCACAAGGCCATCTATGTAGAGAAGAATCTGTTGTTGCAATCCATATACTATCATCCTGCAACACCATTTGCAAAATGGGATGCTCCTCTGTGCAAAGTAATAAGCTCTCTCTTGTTGTCAAGTCTGTCAAGTATAACTGTAAAATACGCAGCATACTGTCAGAAGATAAGTCTACTAGAATATAAGAAAAGATGCACCCTCCAAAGGAAACTCTACTTACAGACATGTCTCTCCCTCCACTATAGACATGAGTAAATGATGGAGTGCTGGCGAGTGCCCAAACAGAATCTGTGTGCACTGCATAAGAATGTACGCAACGCTGCTGACCAAGATCCCACAGTCTACAAATGGAGATTTTAGATGAATGTGTGTGTCAGGATAAATTTCATTTACAACCACAGTAAAGCAAGCCATGAACTTATACACCTACCTTATCATAGAATCAGAGGAACCTGATAAACAAAACCTGAAAATCACCAAAGAAACAGATGAATTCATGTTCTACAGATATATGTTACCAGCTAATATAAGACATTTTTCCAACTGAATATGATAAACTTATGAAATTACGTACCAAAAAAATTGTCAAGCTAAAATTCTTCAAAACATGATATTGTTGAGGGTTTGGAACTATATGTTCCTAAATTAACCTTCCAATGCAGACAAGATTAAGAGGAAAATAAAGATGAAAATTGTTTTACATTCCTCTGTAAACCAACCAAACGTGCCTCAAGACCCTAATTATTTCAATCCTTTCTCCTAATTAAATTATATTTCCAAAATTATCACCCATTCAATTGTTTAATTTTCTAGAACAGCCTCCTAGGAAGATATATCCCACTACATAGAACACAAAACTGCAATTTCATGTAGATGACCAACCGGCCAGTAGAGTCCAGAAGTAATGCTCTAATATTATCCATATGCCCTTTTAGCTTCATAGTCTTTGAGCCACTCCTTGGATCCCAAACGCGCACAACCTAGAAGAAGAAGGAGGATTCTGCACATAAGTTTAGCTGAAAAAGAAAAACTATAGAATAGTTTTTTTTTTAATGATCTGAATTCACTGCAGAAGGGAAAAGGCAACAATCATGAATCATGGCAAAGAGAGCAGCTGAGACAGTCCAATTTTCCGAAAAAGGCCTATTGGTGCTTTTCATTAATAAATGAGCACATTGCACAGACTATTACTTATACAGTTCAATGAAGGTAGAGCATATTATTTCCTTTCACCAGCAATTTAAATTGATACCTTCTCCGTTCCACCAGACACAAGAAGTGTTCCAGTATCATTCATTGCCAATGCATAAACTGACTCCTTGTGGCCTTTAGCTGCAGTAGGTGCATAACCTGAAGATTGATTGACGTGTGTTGAGATACTGCTGCTTGAGCTGATGGCCGGTAAACCACCAACTGATCCTGCACTTGCACTGCTTATGACACCATTTGAAGAATCATCTTCCATAAGATCACTTGACCTTGAAACTGGAGCAAGTGCAGCTTCAACATCCCATATAAAAACCTCACCACCAAGGCCAGCAGAAGCAACAACATTGCTCTACAATGTTGACACTACAAAAGCATGAGCAAGCAACCCATTTCCAAATATATATTCTGATGTCTAATTTAAGGTCCAAGAACTCAGTTAACACTTGTAGGGTTATTCTGATAAGCATGTAACAAAAACTTGAAAAGCAGGAGCAAATAGATAAAGTTTCGATCTACACATTTGATAACCACAGTCATTACATTTTTTCCTGTTGTAGCAAGGCAAGTAACATAGTCAGAATGCTGCCGGAGAGTCCTGGTGCAGGTCCCTTCGGATAAGCAATTCCATGTCTGTCCATATCAGAAGCCAAAGAGAAGGGGAAATATTAGATGAACAAAAAGGCTGGTCTTTGAGAAGCTTAGTGTACAGTCAGAAACTGGACTGCTGAACATAACATTTATTGTCTTTGAAAAAACAGTCATCATGATGGACAAACCTTGATAGTTGTGTCTGAAGAACAAGAGACAAGCACATTATCACCTGCAATGACAGCATCATTGACCTGCACCACCAATAGTTCTCATTTCAAATATCAGCTCAACAGCATGGAAATAAAAACAAACAAGGAGGTAGGTGACTTATTTTTTCATTTTATAAGTGGGCAAAAAACTTTCATTTCTTGACATATTGTTCCTTTGACTTATTCCTCCCTCATTTGGCTAAATTGTGAATGCCAGACATAAAATTGCATAAAGAATTTATAACCATATAAAGTTAGACTCCTTTCAGCCAAAAAATTTTTATGAAAGAATGCACCCAAAATGATCTTTAAGAACATGTAAAGTAACACATACAAAAATTGAACCATCACCCATGCAACCGTTATGTTGATGAAGAAGACAGCAAGTAAAATGTTACCCAATCAACATGTGACTCAAATGTTGCAGAGCAGGTTGCAGAATTTTCGTCCAATTCCCATCTTTTCAAGGTACCATCACGGCTCCCAGTGAAAAGATGATCACAGCCATCAGACCTTGGTTTTAATATAGCTAAACAATTTATACCTGCACAGTGCTGCACACAAAGAAACGTCTGTAAAAGAGAAAATAAATAGGAAGAGGTTATTTGTACTTTAGCAAAATGTAGGCTTTAAAATACACAGTCTGAATAAAAATGTATACCACATACCAAGGAAGTGAGATACCGGATCATTTTACTAGTTGTACATTCTTTATTCTAGATCATTCAAAGAATTATATAGTTCCAATTTATCACACTATTACCATCAGATGGAAATATATCTTCGGGTCAAAGAAAAAAGGGAAGAGACACATCCAACAATAACAGTAAATGATATGAATAATTCATCCAGGTAGAGCATGCATGCTGCATGTATGCATAATTAATATATTTACCAGCATTAAATAATCATATTCTCTCTGTTCATTGAATGCCGTTTCTTATGTTTGGTGGGACATCTGCCCCGTGAAGTTTCAATTAGATTTCAGGTTTTTTTTTATTTTTAAAAGATGCCACTTTATCTCAGGCTAGATAAAAGAGTCTTTAAAATGGAAACAGTTCTTGGATCCGGCCAAAACTGAAAACACCAAATTTAGAAAAATGTATCAACTAGCAAATTCGAGACCAAAAAATTCAAGCAAAGGCTCATCTTGAATTGACATAACCAAAATGAATCACTTCACCTTTTTGTCATTCAGTTGTAAGTTCAATAGATATGTCAATCGCTTCTCCTTACGAGGACGAGTAGAATTGGCTGTGTTCCCAGCACTAGCCACACGGTGCATCCTCTAAGCTGACAAATACAAGGTTTGATATGTTAAATGAGGAATGCGCAACCGGCTGGATGATGACGCATTGTTGCAGAACCAAGAAATGCTGTTATGACCCGGTTATAAAGAATAGATATGTCATCACACAGTCAGAACTAGAACATCAAAAGCATGGTCATATGCACAATAGAACTACTGAAAAAACTCAAACAGTCAATCAATAGCAGCCACTTCAAAATCAAATTCCATCAGCAGGTTGCTAACAAAATATATTACCATCAGAAAGCATTTAGCAGTTTCAATCACATCCCATCAATCTGGAAAATCAGATGTTTACAGGTAAGTCCAATTCCAAAATGAAAGATAACTCACATAGCAATCAAGGTTGCAATCTGCCCTGGTTACAAATACTTTTCTCACAAGCAAGAAGATTGCAGACAGCCATCAATATCTTCAAAGCCTCATCTAACATAAAAGCTGTACTATAAACAATACGTTTCCAAATTGACCCTTAGTAAGACCTCCAAATTAAAAATTTTAAAAAAAACTCGTTTTTTTCAACAATATAAATCCTAACGTCCAAATTCTCAACGCCTTCTATAGGTTGTTGCGAGTATATTCAGCAACGGGATAACTAATAGGCCTGTCATCAACGCATCCGCTGAACATACAACCATTCACAGAGCTTACAACTCATTTTAAAAAAAAAATTTCGAGCTAAGCCAAAACTATCATAATACTAACATACATAAACTAATCCAGAAAGCACAGGCACAAACAGCAGACATAATTAGATTGCGAATAACACACCTCGTGATCAAGATCACCCGATCATGCAAAAAAAGATCAAAGAAGACATAATTAACTAAACTATCTACCCGACCTAGCCTCACATCCAGACCAGAGGGCAATAGCGGGGGCACATACCCGGCGCAACACCAACTACAAACAGACTTCAGCCAAAAGTCTGAGAGGCATAGAAGACAGCGCGACAATTGGGAGAACGGAAACCCTAACACTCGAACGCATGCGAGGACCCCCCCCCCAACCCTCACGGCGCTTCGCGTGATCCCGTTCTCGATCAACAACATATGCTTGCCGTAACGAGGTCTCGTTCTCTTCCATTTCCAGTAGAGGAAAGCGTTCAGACAGAACGAAGGATTTCGCTCGGGCCCGTACGAGAGAGAGGATGATAACCGAAGTGAGTGATAGATTGAAACAGAGACAACGACGACTGTGTTTTATACGATATTTATGCGCGGTGATGTCCATTGACTCAGTTTTCGGGGTTATCTAGAGGGACACAGACCTGTCGCACCGTAGCATATTGCAAGAGCCGCAAAGCGGACACCACGCGACTACCCTGCGACAAACCGCTCATTAATGACCCCTTCACGTTGTATACAGTGTCCAGCTCCACTTCATTTTTTCGACATGATTGGCTTAGAAATTCGAAATACGGAATTGACAGTGCCGAATCAGCGATAAGCTTCCTACACCACACGATACAAGGGCCGAGCTTTACAACTTGGAAACTGACCCAACTTAGCCGAGCTCCAGATTGGGAAGTACTCGTTCCTTTTGTTAGGACAAGATCAGCGTCAAACATTCAGATTTTTAATGTTTTTTTAATATCAATTTGCCTATATTTTGCAAATTAAAAACATTACCATCCACATGTGCAAGTGTCTATAACAGACATCAGAAAATATTTGCAACGAGCCACCTATCACATTCGGCCCCAAAATTCAAGATACGGAGGGACAACAAACCCGATACAAGTCTGATTAAACCGTCTCCTCATGGCAAAACTGCAAACCAGAAGAATTCTCCGCCCACCAAAAAAAATTAACCCCACTCGACCAGCAAAAACCACGAAAATCGATTACACTACTTACCAATCACAACGTTCCCCTCCCTCTCCATTCCCGTTGCAGGAGCATACAAAGATAAAAGTTTGACACCGCCTCTACAACTAGCGCTGGAGGAATAAAACACACACCCCAATATAACCAAACAATTACCAACCAACCCAACCACAGTCAGACCGACAGACACAGCAACACCAAAACCAACTCACCACCACCAAGCACTCAGACATATAAGCTGCGCTGTACTGATCGCACCCCATAACTCTAGATTTAATCAATCTCCACCAGGCGAAATTCAGAGCCTATGGGATCTTTTACAGTGTGACTCACCCGAGGCGAGGATTCGCAGAGACCAGACAACGCGCAATGCGCATTTCCCCTGATAAGAACTGAGACCCTAGCAAGCATTACTCCCAACCCCATCAAATTACTCAACACCTGGCAGACTGCGCTGGAAGTGTGAGGATCGATCCATCGAAAGTCCTTAAAAAGTAACACATAAATTATCAAGACAACCGTACAAAGATAAAAAAAAGCTGTCACAGCACAGCTCTTAGAGCAACCAATGTTGGACTAACCCCGGTCACACAGCAGGTGCAGTCTCACCCCCCCCAAACCACAGCATGAAGCATTTCAAACCAACCCAATCTTCAGCCTGAAAACATTTGCAAATAATCAAAAGCTGGCCCAAAAGCTGACTAGAGAACATCATACAAAGAAGACCGAGTCTAGCTAACACACAATTCTGCCAAGACAATCGAAGCAAGAGCCACAGACGACAAACATTCCTGGTTCTGTATTAGTCACTACAAAAATTTGATTAGATTCTACATTGCGGACGACATCACAGAAATAGCTAATTGAATCATGCAAAGGTGCAGAAGTAAGGTATTTGATTTAGGGGCTTTGGTAGCGCCCCAATTATGAGGAATACTCAAAGTAAACAATGATTAGACTGAAGCAAATCAAACACTTCAAAGAACATGTGAAAACGATTCTGTTATAAAACCAAACAAAAACAAACATAGACCAAGGAAGAAGCCAACTCCTCAACTCCAATCAACACCCCGGCAAAATCGAACCGATGAGAAAACCACAAGAAGTGACACCATTAGACCCAAACACTAAAACCCAACCAACAATAAACCATTTATGGCAAAAGGGGAAGCTCATAAACATACGCAGATTTCGGGCCATAAAAAAAACACCAGGGACTGGCCCGGCAGACCCCCCCCCCACCGATATGCGCGGGCTCGCCAACCGTCTATCACCATCATTCCCCCGCTCAGCGCCACAACCACAAGAGTAAGACAAAAACAAGATAAGGCAAGGACGAAACATCAAACAGGGAGAAAGAATTAATACCATTTAAATAATCCCCAATAAGAGAAAACAAAAAAAGGAACACTCGCAAGAGAATTAATAGAGAACAGAGTAATTTTTCTCTCTTATTTCATTCTTTAATCTAGCTTTTACTAAACATAATCTCTTTCTACACATCATGTTCATCTTTGCTAATTCTAGCTGGTTGATGGTATTTTTATCAATTATTAAACACTTCTAAATCAACGGTAAATTTCATCAAATTGATAATTCTTACGCAAACAATCAGGGCTTACATTAAATTGTACAGTCAACTTAATTCCATTAACACACCCGGAAAAAACATTCCACATCTTCTAGTGCTACGCTCAATAGCAGGACAATCTCAATTCATATGTGCAATCAACCTTACCACAGAAGGTAAAAAAGAACTTACGTATATAGATCAACGTCCTTACCATCTAGCTATGAATATTATTGCCTGGTGCTGCCTCCACACGGAAGTTCGAATTCAACAGAAACCCTCCTGCAGCCCAACAGAATATAGGAAATATTAACTCCCAAAGGGGACACGCTTGGGTTCCTACACAATAGCTCTTGAAGAATGCTCAGATCAGTAGGGTCCCTCACATGGAAACCAAGAGTTACACGCTGCCGAAGACTCTCACCTGGGCCATATGCCAACATGTTCTCTCAAGATGCGGAAAATATGCACCATCAGGTCAGTTAAGATTGCGCCCAAGTCCATTCTGAATTGGACCCAAAGTTTCCTTGTGAGTGTAAACCTTTCCAGCGAGCATCTCTGTGGAAAATCATTGATCTCAGCTCCGCTTCGTAAATGCTCAGGCAATGCATTTTGGATCTTCGCAGATTATGTTGTAAGATTGATGGCAGCTGCTATAAGCAGCAGCCCGAGCTGCCCCAACCCATCAGGCAAGAAGAGAAGAAGTTAACTACTGAGAATACTAGGAAGACCAACTGGTAATTGTTGGGCTTGGATTTGAAGAACAGCCTGCTGCGAGATGTCTCCTCCTGCCTTTCGAACCCCATCATCTTCATTGTCTGAATCTGATTTGTCCTCCTCATAACCGTACTCCTTAGCCTGCGCCTTCTTTGCTGCTTTCCTAACTTCATTCCTCCTCTTCATTGAACTTGAAGCCACTTCCTCCAATAACCAGTCCCCATAGGGGCTTGCTCCAGCCCTTGAATTCACTTTAGCCATTGAAAGAATCCGCAAGAAGCTTTTTAGGTCATCAGGTACAAACTTGCTCTGAAAGTTCCAGCGCTTTGACAAGATCAGGTGCATATCTAGCCTCTTCCGTCAGAATTTCTTCCCAGATAAATGTTGACAGCACAGCCCATTTTGGCGGCGCTCTACCAGTCACGACCCCACTCGGTGAATGCCCATAATCTTCATAATGGTCTGGAGCCAAAGGAACATCAAGTTAATCACCAGTTCAAGCTCTTCACATCTAGACCTCTAGCAAGCAACACTTCGTTGTCAATCAATAACAGAAGTTTCGCAGAGGCAGACATTGCTCTTTGAAGTCGGATATGTTTGGATCCCTATCGGATTTCTGATCTTTAGCCCCATGTAAGTGCTTAACAGACAAGCCTCTCCTCTGGCTTTTGCTCGAATGTAACCCTTGCAGATGGCCAAAGTCAGGTATCGTTTCCCCTATGGAGTTTCTCGGGACTATGATACTCCGAGAGAAATAGCCTCCCATGTGCATGGGATCGTATTCCTCCTGCACATGCTGATATAAAGTAGCTCGAGTCCCTTAATCCCTGTACATTATGCTACAAATCATCGTCGTGTCGGATTACCACTCCCCTAGTCCGTGTGAGATGAAAGCATGTCACAAATTCCACGAAACTTTACCTAATACAAACTCCACTTTCATATATCGACCAGAGCAACGTAAGCGCTGGCGATGATGACAAAAATGCCAATAGCTCTAAGCGATCCGGAGAGTATTGTCAGGATCAATTTCAAGCAGCTTCTTCTCAAAACCAAGTTGACTGATTGAGTTTAAGCACTTCCTACGGATGCTCTTCTTGGAATATCTCCTTCAGGCTGTTCTTGACACTTATCTCCTTTACCTGGAACAACCTCGTGCTATTAATTCTTTCCACAACTGAACTAGAAGTCATCATAGTTAAGTTTTTGAGTCTTAGTCGTCGGACGCTTGCGCTCAAAGTTTACGAATTTTAATTTTTGCCTGCAAGAAGGTGGTCAAATAGCAATTAAAGAAGCTTCACCTTGACGCATCCCGCAAGTTATGTGTATAAGAACATTTGAGTGTCCCACAAACGAGGCAGGCCAATCCTCGGTGATGTAGGACAGAAAAGGACGTAACACGAGTTCTGACGATCGGGCTGACCTTGTCGGGATGTTTCTTGTAGGGGAATGTTTGAAGTGATCGGTTTTCAAGCAGAACACTGAGATAATTATGAGACGTTCAATCTCCTTGGAATTTAAGGTCGTATGAGAGGACGGAATCTCCTTACGTTTGTACACTTCCCCGGCCCGAAGCTCTTGGGTTCAAACATATGTCTTCGCGGAGGATTTCTGACAACTTGGGGTCGGTACTCAGCTTCATCATCAGCGGCCTTCGGGGTGAACCAGAGAAAGGAATTGCATTATGATATGCAAGTAACCCTCTTTACCTTGGACTAAGAGTTGCTTACCTGGCAAACGCTCTTGTCTCTCATGAGCAGCCGGTGATTGATTGTGTCGTGACCCGTGGTATATCCTTCCCTGAAGGTCAATATGTGCTTTGTTTTCTCCCCGCTGGTGCAAAGTTCTTCACCTGGCAGACCACAGAACAATTTCTGTGCCCCGCTTGTACTCACTGATACTGTGGGGCAAGCCGGATGAGAGTTTCCTCCATAAACAGGGAAACACATCACATCCTCTAATTGGCCTTAGCAAACTTCTTGTATATCCACTGTGGATTCTGCTGGACACTCCTCGTAGTGCCCATTACCAGTCCCCAATTGGTCCATCTCAGCAACTACACAGGTGGCTGGTCTTAAATGTGTGTCGTTAACATGGCAGAAACAAATTGCAAGGGTTTTACCGAATAGTTTTAGCAATGCCTATGCAATCACGCGCACCACTCAAATGATTAATTGGCAAAGGCCTGAGCTTGAATTGGCATTGGCTCTCATAATTGGAGCTTTTTTAAAATGAATTTCCAGGATTCTCTTTCGGTTAAGTCCAGGTTTGGGCAAGGGTTTTTAACCGCCTAGGCACAATCTTTTCCATGGAGCGAGTCCAGAAGCTGTTTTCCTGTAGCAGGCAACCTCTGTCTGCTGTCATCCTAGAGGACCTTCCTTTACTATTCAATGTAGAAGTTTTTCCGAAATGGTTTATAATCTATCTTAGAGTGATCAACTGTGGACAACTTTTCAGCTTTCGTCTTCTTCACCCTTTTGATGAACTCATCATCATCTTCATCTTCCAGGGGATCTCCTCCATCCTCGAGATCCTCGATGATCTGATTCGGAGTCTCCCTGGATGATCCTTCCCATTGATTATTCTGACATTCCTTATCTGTTTTACCATTACTTTGCTCAGATTTCTTCAAATCCAGTTAACATCAGAACATTTGCAGCATTTACAGCATATTCAGCTTGTTTCACCTCAGGCAACACCATTCTCATTCATGAACGCATCTAAAGGATCAAAATTTCCTCATCTGCGGCAGCACTATCACTCTTATTTTCTGAAACAGGTGCAGCCTCCCCATTTTCAGAATCCAACAGCATAGAATCTCATGTTTCTTTAGCAGTTTTCAGGAGCAATATCTCCATCAACATCCATATCAGCATCTGATTTCCCTGCAGGAAGCGCCTCTTCATCATCAGATTCTCCTTCAAGTGTCCAAGCCTTGCCAGATTTTGGCTCCTCTGAACTCACCTTCACCTGTTTCTCCTCTCCATTTCTTTCTTTCTTTCTCCTTAACTCCTGCCACTCCTGAACTCTTCTCCTCCGCTTTTCCATCTCTTCATCAAGCCGCCTCTGCTCATCCTCCAATTCCTCTTCCCGTGTGAACTTCTTCACTGACTCATCCTCCTCAGTCTTTTTCCTTGGGCTGTCCTCACTCTGATCCCGGTGCCTGCTGGCCTTGCTCCTACTGCGATCACGATCTCTCCCCTCATGATCATCATCATCATCATCATCATCATCTCGCTTCCGCCGCTTCCTCTCACTCTCTCGGGCATCTTCATCACTGTAATCACTATCAGCTTCATGACGCCTCTCTCGTTCTCGTCTCCTGTGCCTCTCCCTATCCTTACATGATCTCGATCCCTTTTGTCCCTCTTCTCCCTTTCTCTTTCTCTTCCCTCTCCTTTCTCTCTTTCCTCTCTTTCTTTCCTCTCCTTCTCTTTCTCCCTTTGCTCTCTCTTCTCCCTCTCTTCTCTTTCTCCCTTTGCTCTCTCTTCTCCTCTCCTTCTCTTCTCCCTCTCCCTTTTGCTCTCTCTTCTCCCTCTCCCTCTCCCTTCTCCTCTCCTTCTCCCTCTCCCTCTCCTTCTCCTCTCCCTCTCCCTCTCCTTCTCCCTCTCCTTATCTCTATCCTCTCTATCCTCTTCTTTTCTCTAAGCTTCTTTCTTTTTCACTTTCACTGGGCCTGGATCTATCCTTCTCCCTCTCCCTTCGCTTTTCCTTATCCTTGACCCGGTCCTTCTCTTTCACCCGCCCCCTCTCATAGCTATCATCAGAATCACTGCTCTTCTCTCTTTCAGAGCGTCGGCTCTCACGCTCTCTCTTTTCTCGGCGTCTCTCTCCATTGCTCTCCTTTTCTCTTTTCCCATCACGCTCACGATCACGATCATGGCGACTCCTCTTTGAATCATCATTCTTCCTCTCTGAGTCCACCTTCTTAGACTTGCGTTTATCTTCTTCCATCACCTACACTGTGATTCACAAACAATAAGTAAACGCTCGTAAGTAGGTAAAGGAAACAGCAAAGAGAGCACGTAAAAGTCAAAGCCTGATTGGACCCCCCTTGGAATTTCTGCAAATTATAGGCCATGCAACACGGAGCTGTGGAATCAAAGTAACCTGGTTCAAATACAACCAGTATCAAAGCGGGCACGAAACAACAAACCACCTACATTTACGCAGATCAAAACAAGTAAAGTCCAAGAAATCCTGGGACCAGAAATCACTAAACAGTCCGAACACCACCACCCCCGGGCGGGCAAACCCTAACACGGGCCCCCAGCTTTCCATGAACAAAATTCCAAGCTAATAAAACCGCAGTTTCATGACGAAGCAATTGATGAAACCCCAGGCCGTCAGAAAACAACGATTTAAGTCCCGCAACGGCGAAAATAAGATCAGTAAGAGAAACAGCGAGAGCAGAGAGGAGGTATTCCGTACCAGCTCGCTACGTCTCGGAGCTTGAGCCGCAAAACCGCTATGAAGAATCCCTCGAGCGCTGGGACGTTCCCACGCCCTGGACGAACAGGACTCAGAATCTGAGACCCTCGGATGAAGAAGAAGACGACGGAGGAGGAGGGGGTGACGAGCACGGGTCGAGGATAATTTTCTCCCCAACCGCGCGTCTTCGTCGATTCACACCGAGTCGAATTGGGTCAGGGAATGAAGCTTCAGTAGAAGCCCATCTCCTCCTGTTTGCAGTACTTATATGTGAAGAAACATTTGCTTGGCCCAATTACCGACTCTTCCCATCTCTCTCTTTTTTTTTTTTGCTTTTTTGAAAGTATATGTTTAATTATCAAATACATATTAGATCCACATCAAAAATGAAAAATCTTACCCACATAGGTTGCTTGATATGGTTAAACTACCTCTTCCTCTAAATAATGTTATAAACTTGAATTTTATGAATAAAAATTATTTTATAATTTTAATAATTTTATTCTTAAATGAGTTAATTTAGTATTAATTGAGTTAGTTAGAGTGTAATATTTTTGATATATACTCAAAAGAAAAAAATTTTATAAACATAGGATTTCCACAGCCTAGCAAGCGTGTGTGTATATATATATATGCTATTATTTACCAGCCATTTTTAGTACATCTCTAATTGCTAGGTGGAAAGTGGACCCCGTATTTCACTGCTCTGTGAATTTCAATTGTAAGCCAATTTTCAATTTAGATGCGATCTGTAATACTGAGATTCCTATATCCTGGTTTTCATTTGATCTGTGAATAAGCTATTAATCTCCACTCATTCTAATAAACTTCCCCTCTAATCTCCATTCTCTTCTTCTTGCCTTACTTTACCGACGGCGAGTCTTTGCAAATTGCATCCAGTAGGTGGGCATGGCTCCGACGTCCCATCCTAACAATCTACTTGTTTGTCTTAGAAGTGGGAAGTTTATAGATGGAGGAAAATTGGATCAGTGACAGTTTCTTCGATCCTTTCGGATCAAACCCGGGTTTGATTCTTCTCGAGTTTGCCATCTTTTCTTAGAGGCTGCAGAAAGCGAAAATTTCTTCATCAGAATATCAGTGTCGCCCTGTTGTACTCTTGTTTCAGTTCACCATGAAAGTTCCCTCCTCGGTGAAGGGAAGAGAAACAGCACAAAAGCTCATCATGTAAGGTTCATTCAAGTTTCAACCATGTCATCGGGACCTCGACCAGTGGAGGATGTTTGTTCACTGTCATTTTGGAATGGATGTGAACTCAAAAAACAGCTTGTGCTTCTCTTCTTCATGCTTTTATCAGTGCGAGATCCAGAATTGAGAGCTCATGGGAATGCAAAATATGGCTGTACTTAACCTGGTGTTCTGCGAATCAACTTGGTTCGATTTCCTCACAATTTGGAAAGATCAACGAGAGAGAAGTCCGCATAATACATGCAGGATTCGATGAGAAAGAAGCCAAAAACATCGATGTTGAGCTAATCATATAACAGATGAAAGTTTGAAACTTTCCAAGCCAAAAGTATCATAGCAGTAGTTATCTTTCTATCTGCACACATTATTGCAACCATCCTTCATGAATACTCTCTCCCAACAGCTGCAGCTACTTACTACTATTGCAAGAAGTAGCCCGACAAGAAGAGGAGGAAGAAGCAGAACAGGCTCCCGTATATCAACAAGGCCTTCTGGCCCGATGTCAGGGCGTTGCCGCCGAGCCCGAACTGCTGGTTCTGCGCGAACCCCGCAATCTCCACGCTCTTGCTCTCGAAGAAGCTCTTGGCGGCCCCGCAGGTCGGGCACCTCCAGTCTGCCGGGATCTTTTCGAAGGGCAGTCCAGGAGGGATAGGGTATGACGGGTCCCCGACCGACTCGTCGTACTTGTACCCGCAGGACCGGCACTCGTAGATCCCCGTGTTCAGGACAGCGAACTTCTCCTCCAGCCTCCTCTTGTCGAACTTCTCCTCGGGGGCATCGGGCTCGACCTCGAGTGCCGGCGGTGGAGGAGGAGAGGGCTCCTCGGCCTCCTGGTTCGATATCGGGGTGTCCTCCTTCGATACATCAATGGAGCAGCGTAGAAGGCGGGATCTTGAGGCTCCACCGAGCACCTGAAAGGGGGAGAACCTGTGGGATTTGGCGATTGAGCAATGGGTCGTTTTCGGCTTCGGGCTGGGGAAAGCTGTCGAGGAGATGCTGCGGAAGAAGAAGGTGGGTCTTGCTGTTGCAGAAGCCATAATTATGCAACCGAATTGGCAGGGGATTGAGTCAACAGGGAGAAGGCTGGGTGAGGTCTGTGTTTTTTGAGGGGTCAATGGAGTTGAAGGTTTTGGGTGGAACAGAGGGAAGAGGAATCCATGGAAGAGAGGAGCATATGCTGTTGTATCTTTCTGGAAGAAGAAGAAGAAGATGCAATAAAGTTCAAGAAGGACAACGTGAGGTGTAGAGATAAGGTGAGGTGGGAAGCGGAGGAGGCCGTGTGGGGGAAATTCTAGAGCGTCTGCTAAAATGAAGAATCCCTAAGTAGAGAATTTGTTTCTCAAAAATAAAAAATAAAAAATAAACCGACAATAATAGCAATTCACCATTGGTTAAGATGTTATGCCACATCAATTCAAGCCTGGCAACGAACTAATACTTAAATGTCTCTACCGTTAAGTGACCACCTGCGAATACAGTTGCATGCAAAGTAAAAAAGAAAAAGAAAAAAAAACCTGTCATTTGATGGACGTTAAATCACCCGTGTATACTCGCCTTTCCCTCTTATGAGCGAAATGAAGGGCTCACAATACATGGGCCTCACGAGTATATCTGCGTTCCCAGAACTTCCAATAACTATGGATTGGCTACGATACATTTCCATCTCGTGCAATTACAATCGGCCTCTAGACCTATTGTCATGAAGGTAAACTAGATGCTTCAAGAAAGCCCAACGCACGAGTGGAGCCCCTCAGTCATCATCAGTATGCAGATGCCGTTATTCAGGAACAGTGTGAGCAAGGACTGCAGTCCTCTGCCAATTCAGGGATGATCTTGACACGTAACATTTCACTTAAAAACTGCTTGATAATCCAGTGATGATCTTGACAGGCAAGATTGTCTATTGCGACTGTATTTTGATTCCGAATCAAGACACAATCGTGAGCAATTGTTGCATTGTGCCAGAATCCAGGCCAATGGAACCATTAGGATAGTCCAAGAACTTTTAACAAACAATAGCTTCATCCGAGCTTATAGATTTGCCTTATAGCGTTCATAGTAGTCAAAATTGATAAACATAACAAAGCATCGGTCACTAAATGCAACAGCAGAAACGCATGTTCCATCCTGAAACTACAAAAACATTGGAAAATACCGCCATCAGAAGTAACCAACATCCACGATTAAGCTCTGAGATTAACACCGCTACATGCTCACTTCTTCTTCCCACCCTTGGCAGCATCACTGGCCTTGGTCTGCAGAAAAAGGACCCAAATTGTTCAGCTCGTGGACATTATCAGCAAAACATGATGAAAATTGAAAATCCAACCGCAATGAATTAAACTCACCTTCTTAACCCCACGGACTTTCTTGGCACGGTTCTTCCTTTCCTTCATTTGTTTCCTTGACTTCTCTGCCTTAGTGTCTAGTCCATTCTGCCACACAGAAGGGCATTTGTACATCTCCATGATTGAAATAGATCAAAAGACTAACAAGCATAACTGACCTCCATGATTCAATAAGAATGAAGTGGAGAAAAAAGATAGTTCTAAGAAATTCAGCATCAATGCAAAGCTTTCATTATAGAATCGCAGCATAGAAAAAGGACAGTTATAAGCTTACCCTGATAAGTCTGTACTTAGGCTCATACTTCTTGGCAGTCTCAACAGAATCGTAGATCAAACCGAAGCCAGTGGACTTCCCACCTCCAAAATGAGTCCGGAACTTGAACACAAAGATTGAGTTTGGATCTTTAACATCATACATTCTGGCAAGCTTCTCCTTCAGCTCAGCCTACATAGATTAACAGCTGCCACTGTCAACTTTTTAGTGGCAGGTGTTTTAAGTTCAAATAATTTGAAATTTTTCATACCTTTGATACATTGGGTCGCCCAGGATGAAGGACATCAATAACCTATACAGCAAAAAATATATGCACACAGTTAGAAAATAAGAGCTACAAGAAGCTGCTCGAGTAGATCCTAGCCAGTTTATGCAACGAACATAACACCACGAATAAACTAACGGTACTAAATCCATTACAAAAGAAGCGAAACCTACAGAGAACAATCATGATGCAACTGTCTGTCCAGAGGAAACGATGATGTTACCTCAACCGTCATAGCCTATTCTTATCTATTGACCACTGAAATGTCTAGACTCGAAAATTTGCCACTTTCCTAGTAACAAGTGGACATGTCAATCCAACATGCTCTAATACCTACCGCTATCGCAGTGATTTTCTCATCAGCATGAGCTCGGGACATAAATAAAGGCGCAAACCTTATCATCTTCCTGCTTCCAAATGACTATGCCCATTACTACGTTTCCTCATTATCTGCTAAAAGCAACACCGACAATGAAGCTTTATCCAAAATCATTCACATTATCAAGTACGCAAAAAGGGAAAAAAAAAAACGCCATTTCTGACCCGGAAGTTGATTAGATTCAAAAGAGCACATTTCAGCTATAACTAAGATCCTTACACCCCCAACGCCAACCTAACGCTGGCAACTTACAAGGAAAGAGGTGGGGAGAAAACAAGTAGAGAATTGAGCATAGAAAGAGAGAGATAGGAACTGACGAATTGCTTCCTTGAGAGGAGCCTGTTCGTCATGAACTTCCTGGTCCGAATAGTCACCGCCTTGTCCGCCATGATTCACTTCTCCCCTCCTCTCGCTGAGATCAGCCGCCTATCTATCAAGGACACAGTGCAGCTGGAACCTTTTCGGAAGGAGACGATACGAAGGACTTCATCAAAAACCCTAGATCTGATTTATACGGTTAGGGTTTTCATCCACATCCTGGGCCTGCGTTGGGCCCTGGAGGCAGCGTCTATGGGCCCATGGGCTTCACCTGAGGCCCAATAGTAACATTTATGCATACATATTCAGTTCAGTTCAGTTCAGACTTCAGAGGAAGCTCAATCTGGTTCCACGGTCCACCACAGAGGTTGCCTCTAGGAAGAGCCACCATTCTCTTCTGTGCACAGGACTTCACAGTTCGAGCCAAGTTTGATGTTGGAAAAACATAAATGGTACACTGAGATTTCCGTCAAAAGATGGCTCAGAAGCTCACAAACTAGGCGAATTTGAGTATCATGCAAGTCATGAATCAAGCATGGCACAACAAAGTCGTTTCACTGTTGGCTTCCTTTTTTTCTTTATCAGAAATTGATATTGGATTCTGTCAATGTGTGGGAAGGACAGTGACAAAGAAATGGTCGGGCAAAAGCTAATCTTGCCTTTGTTGGGTATGGGATGGGTAGTAATAACTGTCAGCCCGTCACCCACCATCTCCTGTAGTGGAGCAATTCCTAACCTTCACCACCATTTTAGGCTAAAGGGAGAGATTCGGTCGGGATTTCTGGTCCCGGTCGCGTCGGTATCTTCGAAAAACGGTTTTGCATGAGGATACTGAAAGTCATCAAGCGAGATTCTCAGATTCTGCGGACTACTAATCCGCCTACTGTGTGATGTGGTGCATCACGTCGATCCCGTCCTCCGTTCTAAGAGATGTTGATTGCACTCGGTTCGTACAATAAGTCAGCTGAGGATGATGCTGAAGCTGAACTGATATGGACCCTGTATCCGTCTGCGGAAGTCGAGATCCAGTTGTCTCATCAGAATCCATAACAGATGAATTTTTAAGGGCAAGTTTCAGGTCGTATGAATTGACTGCTGCCAGAAACCTTGGAGCTTTTCTGCCAGAACTTGGAGCCGACATTGTCTCTGCACATATATATGGTCCATGGCCGTGTCGAACGAAAACTTGATGCCCTGAACCGGCCCACCTGTGGCACGGTCCCTTGTCGTCGTGCGGAATCCATTTATGGGCAAGGCAACAGACTGTTTGCTTCATGCTCCGCTTTCTCTCTTCATTCCTTTAAATCCAGAAATGGACATTACAGCCACAGGAACTTCCGGCAGCAACTAACCGACAACCATTTTATTCTTCTTCGACCGCTTAGTGAAGAAGACAGGGAAACATTAATTGCCACGAAGAGGGAGAAAAAAAATCACCCATCTTCTTCATGATGATCTTTCGCAAAATTTACCATTTTTTGGTGAAAATTCTGGTTATGATCTTCGATTGGTTTATCATTGTAAGCGAAAATGAAGTCGCATTTCGCATGTTTTGATCCTTTGTATTATGAGTCGAACGCCTCTAGAATCCATCGGTGGCTCCAACATTTCTAGAAGGGTATCAAGGGGCAATCAGCAGATCAAAAGCCATATGCTCTGAAGATCTTCGTATTAGACTGACCTTTTCTCTACGAGATTTCCCATGGTTAGCCTTTTGAATTGAGACCGGGTCGAGTCAACAAAGTAATGGGAGACGAATATCATGCCTTTCCGCGTCTTCACGAAGATAGATAATTCCTTTAAATTCTTATCAGTTAAGTCAATTAATTACTGAAAACGGTAGGTAACCCATCATGGTCGATCCATGACGGGTCAAAGATATCATCTCTTGGAATATATTAGAAGGGTATGTAATTGTAAGAGAGAATAATGGTAGGGTTAATATCTTAATTAAATACAAACTTTGATTAATATTTCAAATTTAGTATAAGCCCTTATATGCATCCCGACCATGTATCAACTTTACTTTATTCATTAATTTTAGTATGATGTCCGTCTTACATGGCACGGTGCTGCATGGGATAACTCGATGGAAAAATAAACGGCATACTAGATCTGATAAATAACGTATAGTTGATGTCTAATTATGGTACATAAAAAAAAGATTTTGTGTTAAATTTTAAAAAAAATCAATAGAATTTATATATAATTAACATATTAACCATATCATATTCCTTTCTTTGTTGTTTACTTTACATGCATACTGACTGAGTTCATGACAGCAAGAATCACAATCACAGAAAGTAACACATCTGTCCATTTCATCAAGATGGGCGACGTCTTAGTTGACCCCCAACCCCACCCACCCACCCCATTACACTTTTATTATTATTTTTTATATTAATAATTTTCCGACACCGTAATAATCAACTAATTCATCGGACGATAAATTATACAGCCTAGAACTCACCAATTATACCTCAAATACTGATTTTTAAATGTTTCGAACTCTTAACTTTCTCTATTATATGTTATCAATTTATCAATAAAGTATTATTTTCATGTTACCTTTTACACCTTTAATTTGTCATATGTGCTGCTCATCCACGTAAGGGTTTCTTCTTTCCATCCCGAGGTGAATCGATCCCGAGATTGATCGGCCGGCCAGCTAGAGAATATGATCGGAAGTGTTTAATGGTTCTATTGTTTTTGCAAGCACTTAAAAATGTTGGGAATCCGATAACGCATTGTACCTCGACTAATTCATACTCGAAAATGGCAATACTCTCATAAGGGTGAGTTTTTGTTGTTTGTAATAGTCGAAGAAAATATGACAAAACTATCCACCCAACCGACTTGATTATTTAAAATAGAATAAATCGTCCACTCCACGTCCTCGCATATTTCAAAAAAAAAATATTGATCCAATCCAACTTTTGTATCAGTGATAATCCTTTTCCTTCCTGGGATGATTACGACATGTATTAATGCTATTCACCTGGCAAGTCCCATTGTACAGCTTAATGTGCGTCTGGAGTACAATTTTGGTACAAAATCTTGGTAATGTTGTTACTACGAATGCTTCGGGCAAAGCCGTAGGGCAAGAAGCTTCATCCCGAGATCGGCATATCGAGCAGTAGTTCTACCGTCCTTCTTCGAAACTGAAACGTATGTATGTATGTTTGTTTTTTTTCACCTGGGTATCCACACAAGTAGTTGATCAAAGGATTATGACAGAAGGGATGAAAAGGGGAACTAGACAAGAATTATAAGCCCTCAACATTCCTCGAGTTCGGATATGTTCAATAAGAATTTATTTGATTTTTAGATGTCGGTTCAAGCGTGTCATAAAAAAAATATGAAAGTAAAAGAAAACATAATGGGAAGTGGACGGGACCGCCACCACCACCACACAATACACATCAAAGTGATTGATGATCCATGTGGGGGGCGACCAGTGAAGAAGATCAGCATGGAGATGCACGGAGTCTGTGATGGGCCGGCATCACTCCTCATCCTCAAGGTCTCCTTCTTTATCTTCTTTTCTCCACCCCACCCATCTCCACTTCTTTCCCTCGTGATGAGGCCATCGCCAGCATTTTGAACTCGCCAAGGGCCACTGATCCAAGAGACCAGATTCTGCTCGGCCGACTCCGCACATTGAATAGGGTCTCGAGTCGGATTTGTTATATTTGAAACTGAACAGTGTAGGATAGTCTCACGGCATTTCGATTTCAGTATAGCCCTTCCTTTCCCCAGGATAGATACAAGTGTGAAAGTTCTGCAGAACCAGACTCCTTCTCTTTCTTGCTGAAGGTAGAGATGCCATCATCATCAATGGACTCGTGCATCTATTGCCGGCAAAAATTCACTTTATATAACTCAAACTCCGATTATCGTACAGCCTCTGCAGCATAAAAGAATTTGTACAAAAGAATGATAGTTCCTCACAAAATTACATACGAAGGGCATCGATGAGAGGAGAAACTTTCTCCTGGGAAGTGTCGAAGCAACAAGCTGGCCCGTTAAGAATCCTGTCAAAGTGGATATTTGTTTCTTTTCTATCAGGTAACCCTCCTCATCAACTGCCTCCCGGTCTCAGCGCCTTCAGGCTCCTGAATCAGGGCTGCCACACGAAGCCAAGGTCTACTCTGGGTAAATGGTCAGGAAATCTCAAAGGAATCCCCATTTCTACTCCTTGGACCCTCCTGAACTGCTGTTGGATTCCGCCTTCATCTGCACTTGACACTCCTTATATCTGTATAGTTGAACATTCTCTTGCCAGTGACTCGACATCCTTCTCCAACTTTGAATTTGCTTCTGTTATAGATGGTAATACTGATTGATCCAACCTTTCACACTCTTCATCTGTCTGAGTACAGCAAAGATCAGAACCAACAGAACTAAGTTCACGACTCTCACGCTGATCCCAAATGTCTACATAGCCTAATTGGCCCCTAGGCCCATCTTCAGTCCTCTGATGGTTGGACTCCTCAACCTGGTAGGTGATCTCCTCAAACCGCCCATGCATCGAAGCACATCCCAAGCACTGAATGTGCAAGTTCTTGGACCCAAGGTTGTGGGACAAGAACTCCATGAGCGAGCCAGTCGACGTGTGATTGGAGGCGCAGTTGTGGCACAAGCCCATGTTTGTGAACCATGGTGGCTCCTCGATCCCAGGACCTCGTCTCCACCCAGGCACTAGCGAAGATATCTCATCATCAATCATGTCTGCTATTACGGTCACATCTTGCTCAGTCATGTCCAGTTCAGCAACCATCTCAGTGGCAACACTCAGTGCTGTGTCTGTATCAATGTCGAAGGAGAAGTATATATTCCGAACTCGGCCTGCAAGGCATCACACAGAGTGCGTATAATTAGCAAATCGTCATTAACTTTCCAACAAGTGAATCCAAATCAAATAGAATATGAGAATCAACCAAAAAAGAGGGAAAAGAGTCGAATGCTGAAAAAGTAAGGACAGTCTTCCGTTTCTGTTCCTGAAAACACAAAACACCAATGCCCGTCTCGTATGAAACAGAAACGCGATATATTTCCATGACCTAGCATTTATATCTCATCCCATTCCGTTCTTTTGCCACTTCGTAGAAAACCAAGCAGCATTGCAGTGAAACTATGATTGCGCCTGCAAAGTTCTTTTAATTTTTTCCCCCAATGAAAGCATGAAAAAAGCTAAAATCAATCATCAGAAACAAGAACTAGCTTCCTAACCTTCTTTATCAGCAATTCTGAGTCTCAGATACACACTTCCATCTTCTCTTCTCTCCCCTTTAATAGAAATGTCGACACTCGCAAGCTGCTCATCATCATGATACTCAAGAAGTTCAACCCCATTGGGTTCAAACTCCACCGCCGGATGATAACCCCACCCACTCTGCCCCACATGGTCATATCCATTAGCATACCCATTATCATTACTACATATGCTGTTGCTATGATGAAGGTACGGTTCCCTTGTATTGGGACCCAAGTCATCAACTTCCCTCACGTAGTCCACTGATCTCGAGTCTGCCTCACAGTCATCCATCCGGAGAAAAGGGTCTTCTAGGAGTTCTCTTGCAGAGAGTCTTGAAGACACTGTTGCCAGGCATTTCCCCACGAATTCTCGAACTTCTGGGTCCTTCACTTTGCATAAGGCATCAGGCCTTTTACCCTGAGAGAGATTTGTAAATCACGTGTTAAAGGAATCTCCACTTTTCTCCAAAATTTTAAACGAGAAATCTTTCGCGACTGAAAGGTTCTTACAGATGTGACTTTCTTATAGATCTGAGCAAGGTGAGTGCATTCGCTATATGGATATTCGAAAGTGACCATTTCCAGAACGCACATCCCAAAGGAATATATATCAACCAGTTCATTGTACGCCTCCTCGTAGACTTCTGGAGCCATAAACTCCGGAGTCCCTGAATAAGAACATACGTCCGTAAACAGAACGATAAACATTCTCCCCTGAACTATTTCTGCAGATATTCTCCCAGAAGAACAATTACCACTTCCCCATCCTTAAAGGCCCAACACATGCTCATGCCCATCAGTGGCAAATTATTATTATTATGTTTTCCACCGTTGGCAAATTATCGCAAGGTGCAGAGAAAAAATTTTCACATACCAACGCAGTGAGCAGCGTGGGATTTACGGAGGATAGCAGCAAGGCCAAGATCGCCGATCTTGACCTCTCCCTGGTTTCCATTGATGAAGATGTTGTCGCACTTGAGATCTCTATGAATGACAGGTGGGTCGTGGCTGTGGAGATAGAGAAGCCCTCTCAAGATCTGCCTACACCAATGCTTCACTGCTCTAATATTCACTCTTCTGTGCTTTAGCCTATACCTAATCAACCAAATTCCACAGCATCAACCCCGAAAGATTTTCTCCAAAACAAGCAGAGGAGGAGGATCCCAGATGCCGAGAAAGGAAAAAATTTTCATAAGAAAGAAATCGCTGAAAATTGAACAAATACTTCATCTGGCACTTACTCCCTCAAAGTTCCAGAAGTGAACATCTCAGTGACAAAGTTGATGTTTCTGTTTGCAATGTCAACCCAAGAAGAGTAGAACTTCATGATGTTCTTATGGTTCAGTGTCTTCAGGAGATGGATTTCGCAGTAAAGCCTCTCGAGATCCTCAGGGCTCTGGAGGAAATCGTAGAGCTTGACTTGGTTCCAAGCAACTTCAATCCCTTCATACTCATCAAAAGCTCTATACCTGAACCAATCAACCACGCGAATCAGTCGACAATGAACAAACCACTCCCACTGACTCATCTGAAGAGTCTTACAGAGCAGCTTGAAAAGTGCCATATTTACAGGGGGGGGAAAATCTCAGAGAGCTCGAGCATTTGATGAAATTCCCAGATGGTTATCACGTAACAAAGAAGAAGACAGAAAAAAGGTGAGAGATTGAAGCCGTACACAGTCTTTGAAGCCCCTTTTCCAAGGATCTCATTGTACTGCAAAGCAAAATTATTTCAGCACAGCGCGTCAATTCAAGAAAAGCTGAAAAATGCAAGAAAAGAGAAGAGCAACTACCCTGCCGTATCTTCCAGTTGGATCAACTTCTACAAACTCAGAGTAAGCAGGCTCGGGGTGTGAGAGACCATTCATTCTCCAAAATCTTCACGAAAAGGGCTATGATTTCTCCTCTGTTTCCTTTCTATCTTTTCCTTACGAGTCTAGAGAGGGGTAAGACCGGGAGAAAAAGATTAGCTTTCCTTGAGATTCCTAAGGGACAGGGGAAGATGCAGGAGGGATTAACTTAAAATCAGCTCTTGGATTTGCTGAAGGACGAAAGTTTTTTTAGCTCTTTGCCATGTCCTTTGGCGTACCCACAAACACGATACAGAAGAGCAATGAGCCACCCACCCCTCAAATGAAACTTGTGTCTGTGTGTTTGAGAGAGAGAGAGAGAGAGAGAGAGAGAGTTAGGAGTTCTCACCTTTCCAGTCCTGCTCTATCTCCCTGGATGATTTTCTTTTTCCTTTCTTATTTTTTATTTATTTAATTTTTAGCTGTAATATTATTTGTCTATCATTTTCCCTTTTTTTAGGCAAAAAAATGAACCTTGATTAATTTTTAATGTTTTAGTTAATAAATTATTTAAAAATTTATTCAGCATTGCGTTATTACCTTCAAGTTATAATCTATTTGGGTCAATCAAATCATCGAGTGAGCTAGAATTTTATCGAACCCGATTAGTCCAAAATTTTTTTAAAAAAAACAAATAAACGCTGGAAACAGATCAGACTAATCATATGAATTTATGTTAATTATAACATTAATTATCTGGACTCATAAAAATAAAGCAGATTTGATTCTGGGGTACTAGTATTATTTTTTTAATTAGAATGACCAAGATTGTTCACAGGACACAGCAAGGAACTCAAATTTCATACGAAGCCAACCGGGCATCGTCAAGAACAGCTGCACGTGGACATACGTACGCACACGCACTACGCACACACACACACACACACACACACACACATACAACAATTATGAAGAATCTCGCACGTGTGATGTTTGTCTTCACATGTAATCACCCGTCAATAATTAAGTTGGTGAGCTGATGCAAACTGCGCTGGAGGCTCGCGCGCACCCGAAGATTCCGCCGCGAAAACCAGCTTCTGTATGTGATGTGGCATGCGGTTGAGCAATGACGCGCCACTTCGTGGATCCAACGAAGCGAACTATTTTCGGGGGTCCGAATTTCGTATGGAATAAATTCACGTCCATCGTTTGAGACTTCGGAATTTGACCGAAGCCCGTCGGTGTGTGCGGGAATCGGGCGGAGAGCCTAATGGGTATCGACCTGATCATCCGTGTCAAAAGGAATCCTAGGTTGCTGTTGATCATGCTCAACATCCCTTTCAACATCCTGGTCCTTAGTCATCTCCTTTGTTTTGGACAATTCAAACCCAGAATCGATCCGAACCACTCCTAACTCAGCCTGTAACCATTTTTGATGGGTTGGAGATGATTACGTGTTGGTTCAGAAATACATATCAGATGAACCGTAACCGACTCTAAACCATTGAAAACCGATCTAAACTACCAAAAATCATACAAATTAGCGGTCGGATTTTATGGGTTCGATTTAAATTTTAAAAAATTTAAAAGATAAACGGTTTACAGGCCAAATCGGCCCATTTATAAATTATTTTGGAACAGTTCATATTTGTCCAAACCGTAACTCATAATCGAACCGGTTTATTAAGCGAACGTTCCGAACTATGATCGGATCAAATGATTTCATGCCTATTTTAAATCAACCCGGACCGCACTTTTAACAACACTACCTTTAGTATCTAAATTCTAATGTAATAATGTAGAAGCGGCCTCGGCTTCAATTCTTAGTTGACTCTTGCGAAGAGGGTCTTGTATTAATTGTTCATGATATTTTCTAGTCGTGAGTGGGATCTTCTCTGATTGGTCCCAAATCATAGAGCGAATCCAAGGATTATCGCTATTGAAAGAGAAGGTATCTCATGCAACAACGGTAATACACTCATACGTGTAATTATCTAATAAAATCTGGACATATATTAGTTTTTTCATTGTTAAAATATTTTTTTAAAAATGTATTAAATAGACCATAATACCAATTGATAGATGTGGAGGGTAGGAAAAGGTTACAATGGGATAAGGAATTACCATGTAATTCTTGTAGGGATAGTATTATAGAAGAGGGCAAAATGGAATATTAAAAATATAAATCAGTAATTATGTCACTTATAAATTATAATCTTCTCTATGTATTATTTATAAATTTATTTATTATCCCTCTCTTTTCCCTCTTAATAGGAGGATAAAACCCTCTTTTTCTTTTTCCTTTTTTTACCGACCAACATATTATCGAATCCCTCTGTTACCGTCTCCTCCGAATCCCTCAATCCAAACATAAAGGATCTTAATGAAACATATGAAATATACTCATTTGATAAAAATATGAAGATAAAAATATATTGATGTAACGTAATTATTGTATAAATATTTTTTATATAGAATAGATTAGACATTCAAAATCGTTAATATAATAATTCATTATATCATTTCATTTCTTCTTTATTTTTCCGTCCATTTTTATGCCCTTAAAAGATCTTTCACAATTTGAAAAAAAACAAGGATAAATAATCATTTACATCTTTTCCCACAGAAAATTATTAATTGTGCTCATGAGAGACCAACGTGTTTAGAAAAATATGTTCACCTGAAATTCTCAAATGTGACAATGTACTGATAAATTGATAATATAAAATATATTAAATTTATAATTGATATCTAAGATTTAATTGACAAGTACTAAGTTATACAATATATTGTTCGATAAATTAGCTAATTATTATAAAGTCGGATACCACCAATAAAAAGAGTGAGAACATGTTGACCCGGCCACATTGACCGGGAAGTATTGAATGAATTGATCCAAAAAAATCGTACAACTACATCTCCTAAACCTCTGATCCTGTCTACCACCAGCTCCCATACGTTCCCAGGAAATTGAAAAAAGAAATTTACACGTGGATATCGTAATGATATGAATAAAAAAATTATCAACACAATTGGTTTAATTATTATTCATATGATCAATGCATATATATCAATAAAGCCATAATAAAGTTTCAATGTTAAAACAGGCAACTGAAATTTGAATGTTAAATGCTTAAAATTAACTTTATAGAAAAAAATAAATCGACTTATCAAAATATAAAATTATTTTAATTATAAATTTTATATATTAATAAAATCGTATTTGTGTAATTGTTACAACTCCCAAACTCAACTGAGGGTCATAGTGGCTGGTTTGGGTTTAGTGCGGACTCCAGCGATCAAATAAGGGTTGGTTATCTTCGATTTTCAGCCCTAATAAGGAAACCGCTTACGTCCAATCGAACAAGAACTAGTTTTGCCCCGGTCGACAGGCCGCACTCTACCCCCGACCAATCGTCGCCTAATGGCGCAAGGTTGGCTAACTCTACTCTGCTCCTATTGGTCCATTCGGTCGTCCTCAACTAGTCGATCACACCCTGACTAACTATACAAGTAGCAAACCCTTTTAGTCGAGTTGACGCATGTGCCTCTGGCACATAAGAATCGTACAGGCAGACAGAGCCATAGGTCATTATAAATGACCGACATAATGGAGAAAAAGGTAAGTTTTTTAAAGACCATCAAAGCAATGCAGCTTATTTTCAATTATCTCTCCTTCTTATTTATTAACTTAAATATCAAATTATTAATATAAATAAACATCACTCAAGTTTGACTTATTTGCCAGTTTATTTGCAACATCCCAAGCTTAATGGGATGACCGACTGCTTGAAAAGACCAGGCTCTCTCCATCCCTCAATCTTCTCTATTAAACATAATCGCATTAAACCCGAAACTTTTTATTTTGGAGAACACTTTATCTTTTTAATGCTGTGCAAGATTTTATGGAATTTGTAGCCTGTGGTGGGGTCATCAATGTCGGGTCAGTGGGACCTCTCCTAATAAAATCCAAGGAAAGCGACATCATCACGCAGAAAAGGTCGAGAGGACGTGAATCTCAATGCCTTCGAGTTGACGACGTTAGGAGTTGTCGTTTTTATCCATCCATGAATGCCGTACCAGCGGGCCACACACTGAGACTCTTGCCCTATTTCCTCTGTAATCTGATGTTGATTGCATCGAATTTCGAATGTGAAAATGGTGCACTTTTTTTCCCCTTAGCTTTGTGGGGGGATAGTATCTACGATCGATTGCGTGCATGTTGCATGTAGACCAGGGCATGTGCAGCAGAATGTTTGGATGTTAGGGTGCGTCAAGTGGCACCAGGAAGTCAAACACGTCTCGGTACATGCCGCACGTATGGAGCAGTCGAGATGCGGAGTCGGTTCCAGATGAGACATTGATATCCTCGGCCTCGAACCTAACCTAGACCGGCTTGTATCCCAACGACGAAAAAATAATATGATAAGGTTGTCCTCAGCAGGCATACAAGTACTTACTTGCCTTGAAGCAAGCTTTTCGCGAGCAATCGCGTCCGGAGAAAAGGAGAACAGCAGTTAGACGCCGGGACTGAAACTCGGATGGGTATCGCCGATCCTACCATCCGATCCCCTCGGCCGGTTTCTATGGCAGAAGCCATCACGACCGCGAAGTTCGATCCAAAACATGTCAAGGAGATTCAGTGATCATACACGATCCCGAGATATCGATAAATGCCGGGTGGAGCTCCATACCTCGTCCGAGCGTGCAGAGGACAGACGATGCGGAGGGAATAGCAGGAACAGGGAAACGATCCGGCGAGCTTCCCACGACCAGAGGATGGCCCGTCGTTTGCTTGCCTGCTGGCGCTACGAGAGAGCGTCCGACTTGTGCATCCGATCAGTAACTTATCACAGGAAAACAAGAGGCTGAAAAAAAAACACTGGTGTTCGTATGGTGTTGGATCGAGGTCGGTACCTTTCATGTGGCTCGGAGTTGCATCGACTAACTGGGCCGTGGACAGCGGGAAAAGCAGCGTGAGAATGGGCACTACCAGTACATATTCAAGGACTCTGCAGAAGCAACTTGTTAATGGCAAAGATAGATCGATCTATAAAGAGAATCAGAATACACGGCACGAGTGGTTTAGGCATCTCAGGATCGTCTTCAATTTCTCCTTGTCCCTCCTAGCTTGACTATCCCCCACTGGCTCGAGAGCCGCCTCTGTAACCCAGAAAACCAAAACAAAAAGGGAAATTTAAGGGGGCATACGACATGGGCTTTGAAGCCCATCAGAGGCCCAATACTATTAGGAAGCGGGGAATATGGAGTTTAGGGATAACAGCGTCATTGCAGGTAGCCCGGATAGAAGATGGGCCCAACCCAACATTTTTTTTCCTTCCTTCAAAGGATAAACTAAGTCCCTAACTCACCTCTCAGAGGGCTATGTTCAAGTCTCGGGAATGGTCAAAATTCCGGCTATCCATTTTGGACCTCTAGATATACCATCTGTATCCCTCGATTCGGCTTTTTTGCGAATGGATTACGTCTTCTCGGATGAACCGAGGCACACCCTGTTGCCAAACACTACAAGGGCTGTCTGTCTCCATTGATTTCAAGCATGCGAGGGGTCCATTAATAAATTCGAACGATGCTTCTGTCCGCCGAATTTATTGTTTTTTTTTCTGAGAATAATTTCCCCACAACAGCCTTCCGGGTCCAGTAGGTAAATAAGCAGGGATAAAGGAATAGAGGATCGAGAAGATTTTCATAAGTGGTTATCATATTTCGAAATTCCTGATATTATATTTATCTGCAGGCTGCATAATTTTTAATTATCATCGATAGCTACTGTCAATCCGGTGTGGCCATATATGGTATGGTTGATAGGTGGGACCAAATAATGCCGATGGAGAGGTCCTATCAGGGAGATGGGACACATTCATGGAATGGAGCGAAGCAGAGACCTTGGAAAGAAGAAAGAGCCGCGGGATCAAGCCATCTACCACCCATCGGCTTCGGTTTACTTTGACCGCTCAGTAGCTTAATCAATAGCCTGCTTGTATCGGGGGTTCTTGATCATGCATCCATGCCCACGATACCCGACTTCTCGAGCTCTCACGCCCATAGCTCGGTTCTCGAGAAGAAGTTTTTCTGAAAGATCACCCGCAGGATCCTCTCTGTCTGGTTGTTATACCAATTATGACGCGGTTCGCCATATTTTAGACCCGTTAGCTTTCTTGATCCGGAAATAGATAGCATTATTCGATGGCCAATAATGCTACTAAGACTATATATGAACCCAAATTTATCTCCACCAGAAAACCTGAGCCTTAGAAGTGGTATTCGGGATACAGATAACACGTAATATGTTAGATTTAAAATTTAAAACTCTCGAAAGTCAATATTTGAAAATTAATGACAGACCCCAAATTATAAATATACCGTTTAATACATTGATCGATATTTACTATTCATATAAAAAAATAACTCTGGACAAAGATAATCTGCTGTTACAGTACACATTGATCTGAATCCATGCATGAACTTGCATCGATCTTGGTTCAGATGTCATATATGAATATATATATATGTGTGTGTGTACATTCTGCTCATCATCGATCAGAATCAGCGGTGATGGATGAGGGCACATGAAATCTAGCCTAAATCGTAGCGGTAGCTGAACATTACCTCTACCACATATAGTCTGTCTCCTTAAATAAATCGGTCCCAGTGCCTGCACGTTTTCACGTGTCCTGCCATCCCCCCCTTGCTGCATAGGATTCTAAGCCCTCCCCACTGCGCACATATATATATATATATTTCTTCAACGAAACCATAATATATATAATTCAAGAAAATATCACCTCCGTATGGTCCTCCCGATCATTTCCCCACTCTCACCCTGCCCCGCGTGGACCCCCACGCGCCGCCCATCACATTCCACTCGAGTCGGCAACGTCCGGTCGGCATAAGATTAATTGCCCCGAGAAATGGTGGGACACGAGTACGTAACACAACAGTGGCTGTAGTGTGGATGATTAGTGATCATCGCCATTTTGATCGAGTACATCACGTCATACTATAATAAATATGTAGAAAAGAAAAAAAATGGGCATTCGGTACCTACGTCAGTGAGCTCACCTTCTTGAATGGAGAGTGGTGAGGTGGGTTGTACGTATCTCTCTCTCTCTCTCTCTCTCTCTCCCCCATCCTGTCCAAGACAGGACAAACCCGACTATAAATATTAGTGTAATTAAATTAGGTAAATTAGTTCGGTATTTTAATCTTTTAATAAATGCTTTTAAATTAAAATATTATAAATAAAATAATCTTAATTAAAAATATCTTACTCTTAATAAGATGACACTTTTTAAGATATAGTTTTAAATATAGGATGGTATATATGGATTGAAAAATGCTTTGATATAAATGATAGGAACGGAGAGGAAGATAGAGAGATAGGGAAGAGAGGGAGAGAGGGAGGGAGCTTCTTGTAGTCTTGCATGTAGCAATTTGCCCATTTACAGCGACTAGAAATAATAGAGAGAGACAGGGTGGGGGGGAAGGGATCAGTGGTAAAGGAGAGATTGCAAAAAAGCACAGCACAAACATGTTCGATGGAGTACCGGAGCAATTCCACCAGTTCATAGCTTCAAGAGCCTCATCATCACCGCTCCATCTCCCTCCTCTCTCTGCCTTCACCTTTCATGGCTTCGATCCCTTCCCAAACCCTAACCCTAGCCCCCCTCCTCCTCCTCCTCCTCCTCCTCACCAGCAACTCCACTTCTTGCACCACCCGTCGGTGCTACTGCACCACAAAGATGTCGAAGAGGAAGAAGGGAAGCATACGGTAAACTTCGATGTCGGTGCTCGAGCAGATCGACCGATACTGGGCGCTGCTGATCATGGCCCGTGGAGTAACGAAGAAGTCGTTGCACTGTTGAGGATCGGATCCAGCATGGAGAACTGGTTTCCGGAGTTCACTTGGGAACATGCATCCAGGTGGGTGTTATATATACACGCAGAATTCTTGTTTAGACTGTGTGTCTTTGTGTATTAATTACTTACATCTACCTAGATCGAATCGGTTAATATGCCAGGCATCACTCCGAGAGGGAATGATCACTGATCGTGTTGCTAGTGCGGCCGGTTTTAGCGAAAATTCCTTTTGTTGGTCCTTCCTTCTCAATTACCATACTCGATTTGTTTAGAGTACAAATGTTTTATGCAGTCGAGGCATCTAATTAACAGATGGTAGGCTTAAACCAACCTACTCTTCCTACATGGATCGGGATCAGTGGAGAGTAGCAAGCTGCCTAAGTTTTTTTTTTTTTTTGCACGTGTTTTTTTTTGCCGCAGTGTGCGTCATGTCATTGCTTGACATACATGCATCAAGTTTTTTAAATCTCCTGCACGAATATTCTTGGTTTAAGTTATAGTTAATGAATGTCTGTCTCTGCGGCAGCTCAAAAAGAGTTTGTCCATAGAAAACTATTAAATTAGAGGCAATTAACTTATCAATTATGCCTAGGGATCTCCAACTGAGACACCAAGGAAATAAATTAAGTAGCACACATAAGAAAGGTTCTCATTAGACTCTGTCCGATAAGACTCTTCTTGATCCCTTGCACCCCTTTTTCTCCTTGACCTTTTAGGTCTTCACAATCGGAAGAAATTATATAGCTTATACACGGGGATGTTACATGCAACTATATCGATTATACAAACATGAACTGGATTCAACAAGTGGAATATTTATGGAGGCGATATTAATTAACGGCGGGGTTACTTGGAGTTATAAGTACGTAAATGGTGGGTGCAGGAAGCTAGCAGAGCTTGGATTCAAAAGGAGCGCAGAGCAGTGCAAGCAGAAATTCGAAGAGCAGACAAGATCATTCAACAGCAACAGCAGCGGCAACAGCATTGATATCAACGTTAATTACTCCAAGACCAGTAACTACAGGCTACTTGTCAATGAGCTCGAGGAGCTTTACGATCATCATCTTCACCACAATCCCATTCCTCCTCCTCCAGCTCCTCCACAGCAACAACAGCCTCATGAAGTGCCTCACGATGACAACAATGACAGTGGTGATGGTATTGTCGAGAAGTCGATGGAGGAAGAGGATGAGGAGGAGGAAGTGGGAAGAGGAGGAGAGGAGGGGGAGAGGATGGCAGGGCAAGACAACATAGAAGAGGTCGACTCCCGAGCTATGGAAACGACACGGCTGGCAAAGGACTGGAAGAGATTAGTCGAGGAGGAGGGGGATGATAAGGTTGTGAAGAAGAGGAAGAGGCAGGAGAAGTTCGAAATGTTCAAGCGATTCTGTGAGAACGTCGTCGAGAAGCTTATGGCACAGCAGGAAGAGATGCACAACAAGCTCCTTGAGGACATGATGAGGAGGGACAGGGAGATGGTGGAGAAGGAGGAGGCTTGGAAGAAGATGGAGATAGATAGGGTCAACAAGGAGCTCAACCATAGGGCACAGGAACAGTCCATCGCCCACAGCCGGCAGGCCGCCATCATTGAGTTACTGAAGAGGTTCACCTCTCCCCCTCGTGAATGCCGGGACGATGGTGACAACACCTCTCCAGACCCTAATCTGGCTTCCCGGGTCGACACAGAGAGCAAGTCTGGCATGGCCTCCGCAAATGCAGGTCCCGTGGATGATCATTGGCCAAATCCTCCTCCTCCTCCGGCTATCATCTCTTCGATCCCTGGCTCTTCGAAAACATCTCAGAACCCAAGCGCTAGCAGCAACAATGAGGGGTCCGACAAAGGGAAGAGATGGCCAAGGGAGGAAGTGCTGGCTCTGATAAAACTGAGGTCCTCCATTCAAGGGAACAGCGAGGATCGAGACCAGCAGCAGCAACCTCAGGGATCCATAAGATCTCCACTCTGGGAGAGGATCTCGCGGGGGATGTCAGAGCTGGGCTACAAGAGGAGCGCAAAGAGGTGCAAGGAGAAGTGGGAGAACATAAACAAGTACTTCAGGAAGACCAAAGACAGCAACGCCAGCAAGAAGAGGTCGCTCGATTCCCGGACGTGCCCCTACTTTCATCAGCTGAGCGCTCTATACAATCAGGGAAAGCTCGCACCAGATGTGGCCGTGCCACCAGAGAACCATCCGAGCTCACCGGAGAACCGTCCCAGCTAGTCCACGTGAGATCTGATAATTAATTAATTAGCTAAATCGAATTCCCCATCTTGTGGGGCTTCCGAGCATCGGTGATGGGCCAGTGCAGTTCGATTCGGGGGCTATCTGCCAAAATGTTGATGGAGAAGTGACAAAATATGTGGCTCGAGGATATATGGTGTATTACAGCCTTTTTAGTGTCTGTATAATTCTGGAATTTGCATGTGAGCATGTCTCTTTTATGTGCCTTTCCGTGGTAATAATTAAAAAGTATCGGGGCCCTTTTTGATTGCTATCATCATCGTATTGGTTGTTTGATTTCCTATTCCATCGCTTATAATCTTCATGAAAAGAATGAACCTTTTCTTGTCGGTTGTCACCGACATTATAAGGACACATATCTTCTTGAACGATGAATTGATGAGGTGTAGGCTGTGCGCACCGACGGTCTTAAACGCGACTATTGCATGGACCGAGTCCGTGAATCATGACCGTGCGGGCAGCAGCACCTGCCGGGAATATGCAGGCCAGTATTTTCACGGTGTGCAGCAGCAAGGGGAGTGGAAATCCCAAATCACAAAGGTACATATCCATCGGCCGTCACCCAGAAATCTAATCGGCCGTGACCAATTTAGATTAGATTGATTTGACCCGCCAAGGAACATAAGTTCTAGGATCATGAACTTCGATGCCGAATCATGTGGAAGGGATTTAGCCCCGGTTGCTTCATCATCACTGTGCGGTTCCACTGTTGGGCCCTTTTGGACTGCTTCGATGCTGATGGTGCCAGCCATGGGAGACTGAGGGAGTGTAGACAAAATGGCAAAAGAAATTGCAGAGAATCTTTCTTGGCATTATTAATCGATTCGAGAGAGGTTGTGCTAATGGTATAAAGTATAAAATGTGGCGCACCTCACCAACATGTACTTGAATGTGCTTTTCCTCCTGTAAAAGTTATATTTAAATTTTATAAATAAAAAAATTAGATCGTATTATTAGTAGGCTAATCTACTCAAAAATACCAGCAGATTGAGCCCTAATGCTACTGAAACCAGCACCGGCACCAGCACGTGCGTCAACAGGGCAATGAAATTGAGGCTAAAGTTAATTCATCGGGGAAAACAATTCGTGAATAAATGATTAAAAAAAAAGGACAGGACGAGAGCAACGACAGATCACTGGGTCCCACCACACATGCCCCCACTGCTTTTTCCAACTACAAAAAGGGCATCGGACGTACACATTTGAAATTACGGAAAAGCCCAAAGGCCGGGGGGCCCCTTCTCATTTAAAACCGAATGACCGGTGGGCCCAACCCTGCCCCCCCGTTTCTCTCTCCCTAAAAAACGTTGCATGTGGCGGTCCGCACGCTACTTCAACAGTGGCTCGTCGGCAGGCACACGTGTGCGTGGCGGTGGGCTCCACCTCGTCGCCTGTAGGTCAACGCGTCGGCCGCTCCCCGCACCCCCCTCAGCGCCATCGTTTGACCTTCCCGTTAAAGAGCAGAAAAGAAACGTAAGAACTTCAAAAGGGGACCTTGACCCTATTCAGATTTTTCATTAAAATTTTTGAAATTTTAATTTTTTTTATTCATATAATATTTCTTAAAATTTAGGAATTTTTTTACTATTATCTGGATGGCGTATTTTGAATTCGTTCAACTGTTAGATCGGACCTCTTTCTGCAAGGCAATTCAATTCATCCTCGACTCTAAAAGGATGATTTTGATAAGAACAAGACCATCTACATTGTGCACTCCTCCACAGGTGGCACTAGCTTGGGCTTCCGAACGTGGAGACGATGTCGTGCCGATTCCCGGTAATCACTTGATAATCGTCACGCTCGAAACGCAAATCCAGCACGCAGCGGTGTTGTCTCATTTGTTGATAAGTATGATTTATTCCCACCAGAAAGGATCTTAGCTTTACGCATCTGATCCAAATTTTCTGAATACTTACTGGCAGTTCTGCTTTCGGCATTCTGCAGGGACAACTAAGAGTAAACTATCTTGACAACAATATCGGTTCCCTGAGGGTGAAATTGACAGAAGAACACCTGAAAGAGATCTCCGATGCTGTGCCTCCCAGCGAGGTTGCTGGGAGTGGATTGTACGACAACATGGTCGACATAGCATGGAAATGTGCTAACACTCCCTCGAAGGCTTAGGGATCTCAACCATCCCCGATGTTTCGAGAGTTCTCCGACCAAGAAACGATGAAATACGAAATAAGCTGTGTGGTTTTTGCTTCTGACGATAAGCTGTGCAACATGTCACTGTGCCAGAGTGCTAAACTCTTGAGCTCCAGTACATTATCTTTAGCAATAATCCGTTGTCCTCGTGAAACCGCATTTATGTAATGATGGTTCCCACTCGATTTTTTTTTTTTGGGTGTCTTTGCAATTCCTGATCGAGAAAGAGAACAGCAACTCAAAAGCAAAAGCTGGAGGATGCCATGGATAAGCAAGCGGAGAACGTCGATCAATGGGATTAAGTGTTGGATTTTCTGAGGGGTTGAGATATAACCTCTGTTCTAACAAGTAATTCTGGTGTCATCCTTACATCTTGAGAAGCTTGAAACTGAAACCAGGAGTCCTCATGGATCAATGGGAGATTACATGAGAGATCATGTGGGAAGAATTACCATAGTTCTTACTTACTCCTGGACGCTAAGCCTGCATCGTACTTACGCCTTGCTCTGCCTACCCCTAATGCCTCCTGCTTGTAATGGCCTCCGCCGCCAAAACCTCGTACCAGTTCCTCTTGACTGCAATTTATCATACAAGTCACAGGTGTATCCTTAAAGTTCCAGATCTAATCTTCCTGCTTGGGAGTGCTCTCCTTGAAGCTCTTGCTGAGCCATATAGCAGTCTCTCTGGGAGAAACCTTACCTGGCCCAAATGGCTTTAGAAGAACCCCGAGCTCTTCATACCTCTCCTGCTGAAGCAGCCTCGCACTGAACTCGAGGAGGCCCTCCAGGGCTTCGGCTCGTTGCTGGAAAGATGAGGTATCAAATCTCCGTCTACTCGAGTCTGAAGAGGCCCGGCTTGATGCACCAGCAGTTGCATTCTGACATGAAGAATCACCCCCTTCTTCCTTACCAGCCCGAAGCAGACTCCTGTGGATCCCCTGCCAAGCCTGGATGAAGTCAGGCTTTATGGAGGCCTTATCACACGTCTGGACGGTGCATTTATCCTTCATTATGGATCGATCCGGCGGGGACTCTGAGGAACCCTGGCCGGAGGTCGAAGGGGTCCTGTTGATTGGAAGGTAGGGTTCCTCATATGAAGAGAGTGGAAACTCAGCTATCTTGTCGATTCTCGGGGAGTTGACCGAGACATCAGGAGATTTCAAGACATGAAGAACATCATCGCTAGGCCTACATGACGATTTGTGCATTATTTCTCTCGTAGGTAATGGAAGAGAAGCTCTACGGGCTGAGGAGTTCTTCGTAGCACGTGAAAGAGGAAGCTGCAAATATAAGCAACAAAAGATGCAGAAACACATCTTATTAGAGTCCAAAAGGCAATAGCTAACAAGAAAGGGACTCCAACTGATTCTCGAACACTGATAACAGCCTTTTGGTTTTCATTTTGCTCATGCTGAGGGACGAAGAGAACAAGTTAAAGAAGAACAAGAATTGTATTTCATATGAAACCATGGAAGCTCTAACTCATTATTTTGTCAGAAAACACTTTTTAAGCTATATCACAGGAATGACATGAAATGGTAGAAGCAAATCTCACCGATTCACGCTTCTTTGGCGAGTCCATCCGTTTCTTGGGAGTGGAAGAAACTTTTGCCGGGCTAACTCTCTGTGTCCTCAATACATTTGATGTTCTTGAAGAAACTGGTTTACAGATCACAGTCCCTTCGGTACTTCCACTAGTAGAGATGTGACCTAGTCTTTGACTTACCAAATAACCTGGACCATCATATCTTCCATCTGAACTAGAATCATGCTCTGCCCCAGATATGCTGGGGTTTAAGGCCCGATCGTTAGCGAATGAGTACCGTATCTTCCTGTAAGGAGATACATGCGCATATTCAGACCATTGGACAGGCAGGGAATTGCGTCTCAGGCTGTTCATCTTCATGTGTATCTTGAGGACATAAGGCTGAAGATGTGAATTCCTCAGGAGTTCTCCAGCCTGAGATGAAATGTGTCAGTTGAAATATGTCAGTCGAAACTAGACCATTGATCTACCGAAGCCATTACAAAAGAGTACAAGAAGCAAAAATCCTCAAGCATAAAGACAAAGCAAGCAGAAACACAGGATTTTGTCAAACTATTGGCATTGATATCAGCAAAGAAAATTATACATACACTTGGCCTGAGTTCTGGGTTCTTCCGCAGCATGCTTCTCACAAGACTCCGACTGAAATTTACCATGGGAAGCTTCATAAGAACAGCTATTCAATCAATTGACTTAAGAAGGCCTGAATATATAAGACTCCACACCAGGCAAAAAGTATGCTGTAACTACATCAAACTTTGGCTCCCCCATCTTTCATTGGCAGATTACCTTTTGAATCCACCCAATAGAACATAATGACATAAACAAGACCCATAAATAACAAATAATTTTGAGAATACTCACAACGCTCCTGTGTACTTTGTGGGAAGGGGAGCCACTATTGACTTTTTTATTTTGTTTATCAGTGCTTGCATATCCTGTGAAGGTAAAACAAAAATATTACACGGGGGGAACTACAGAAAAGATATCTTTCCTGCAGACATGAATAAGGATTATTTCCATGAAATGAGCTATTAGCGGGAAAACTGCACGAACATATACAAAATCAGAAGATGGAACTTTCAACTTACAAATGCTTTAAAAGCCGGCTTATGAGCAGTCATTTCATAAATGCAGCATCCTGGGAATAGATTTTTTAGGAAATTAAACTACTTCCGAAGAAAGGGAATGGAAAGAACAAGGAATATTATCGTACCCAAAGACCATATATCCGACTTAATTCCATAAGGAATGTCAGCAAGAAGCTCAGGACACATGTAGCTAGGTGTCCCCACGACCTAGAAATGAGACAGCTCTTGTTACAAAAAATGACTAGGAAAAAAAGGTTAAACGTCAATATATGATTACCAAAGGGGAAAAGTAGTTGAAAGATCATCAAGAGAGAGACAGAAACATACCGAGGAAGCAAGATCATCGGAAGTTAGCATTTTGGCTAGTCCAAAATCACCTGCATCCACAATGCATGTGTTTGTTCAGTATAACCAATTTTATTCGACAGGACCATAGGAGAAGATGCTCACTTACCTAGGCGTATATCTTGGTCTTTCGTTAAAAATATATTTGAACACTGAAAAGAACAAGGAGAATCATCAGCATCATACACTTTGAGGAACAGCCAATAAATAAACACCGATGTATGTCACCAACCTTGACATCCCGATGAAGAATGTGATTTGTATGCAAGTAATCAAGTGCCATCAGTAGCTGGACTAGCCACTTACACAGTTTCTGCAGAGGAGTCCAAGATCAAAATAAGAAGTTTGTATCTGAAAATGTCAAACCCATCACCTTAAACCTCAACCAACAACAGAAAGGAAAATCACAACGTAGGAGGGCGGTTATGGGGATTTCATGTTAGGGGATATAGAATGAATGCAAACCTCTTCAGAGAAAAGCATCCCGTTAGCTTTTTTAATACGTTCTGCCCTGTAGATATAAAAAGGAGAAAGGTATCAAATATCATGCCAGAATTCAGTAAAATCTGTTCAAATTTTCTTGAAGTTCAGAGAGAAAAACTTACATATCTCCACCTTCACAGTAACCTATTATGATACATACATAGCAACCCTAACATAATAATTAATGCGAATTAGAGTTAGGCTCTGCCAATATAGGAAGCAGTCGTTTAAAAAAGGGTTAAATCAGCAGTCTTATCTTAAGGATGACAATACACAAAATTCAAACCATTCTGGAGGACCCAGCATTACCACAGACAGTGAGAGAGAGAGAGAGAGAAAGAGAGAGAGAGAGAGAGAGAGAATGATTTAACTAGTTCTGTCCTCACCTTCTCGACCCATGAGTCTTTGTATTCTACAATGAACGGGTTCCGAATTCTAGAAATGAGTTCCATCTGCCAAGAGAGGAAAAAGAATTACTTGGAGGTCATCTCAAGCCTTAAATCCACAAGAGTTTTTGGCCTAATAAACATTTAAGCACAGACTAACATATCATTTTAAGAGTATGGACAAAAAAAAAATCTCAGAATGATCCTCAAGAAGCAACGTGCATGGAAATATCCTCAACAAGATGCTAATTTCAACCATCTCCCATTTGACCAAAATTACTTGCAAATAACTGACATAATGTGAAGGAAACATAATTTAAAGATGCCGCTTTATTATTATTATTTTTATGGACTCCATCCATAAAACCATGCGCATTTTCAAGCAGCACTGGAAGTAAAATTAGATCAGGAGAAATAAATTCATGGAATTCAGGGGAAAATTGAAAAATACTAACCTCCTGGTGAGCAGATCTGCGGGATCTATCAGTCTGGCGGGCAAGGCGAATTTTTTTCAACACGTACCTAAGCAAAGTGAGTCAGAATGAGGTAAAAAAATGTTATAACACAGTACGGAAAGAAGAAGGGTTTCAGCTATCCTCTTCTAGTCACTCGAAGGCTTGATCCATGCAAATGACTAGATACACAAAAGAAGGCTTCTGCTCTTAGTCCTTACTTTTTCTTCTCATGCTTGTGCCTCACTAGGAGAGCAGAGCCAAAAGCGCCTCTGCCAATTTTCTCAAGTATTTCATACTGCTCCATGTTAATTCTTCAACCTGCATTCATCAAACGTCGAGTAAATGCATAAAATCCTCGCAATTAAATCTACAAGACCCAGGCCATTAACGTTTACAGTGGCAAAAGGCGTCCTGACTGCCCAAAAACTTAACTGGAAGAACGTTTAATACAAGCAGATTTCCCTAAATCAAGAAATCAATGCTGACCCAAGTTTAGACCCACTCAGCTTTTCTTCCTAGTACCATTCCTATTTCAGCGTTGCAGAAACGGAAGTCGTTATTTTTTCTTTCAAACTCACTGCAGGTAAGTTCAGTGCCCTCCTATTGCTCAATGATAGAAGCTTCCGCAGCTCCTCCCTCGGATGTCCATAAACAGTATCTTCCTTCCTCCTCTTTACCTACATTGCTCACCAAACAAACACTCTTGAAAATAGAAGAACCAGCAAAGATAGAGTCAACTTTGAAATCGAAAGTACTCAAGATCCCCAATTTCTCAAGCTTAAACCCCGAACCAGCAATCCTAAAAAGCATGCGAGTCCACCGAATGCTTCTAATATCAGAAAATATCCTCTGAGAAGCAGAAATCAATCCCAGAGAATCTGTGGCGACACAGAGCATGGTCCGGAGCGAGTACCGCACTCAAACTCACCTAATCACTGCAGCCCTTTCAGCTAAAGACGACAGACCCGCCGAGAGAATCGAATCCGGAGATTCCGGATTGGAAAGGCAAGGAGGAGGAAATGTACCTAGAAATGACGGTGGAGTGGGGGCAGGGATAAAGGAGAAAGTTGGTGGTCAGTAAGAGCGGAGGAGGAGGAGGAGGAATGGGGGAAGAATCTTGAGGAACAGCTACGTTTGTAGGGGAACAAGAAAACGACGACAGCGTTGCAGGGCAGGAGGAAGGTGGAGATGTAGAAGCAGCAGAGGAAAGCGCAGCAGCAGCAGCTGCTTAGGCATTGGTGGTGCTCACACAGAGAGAGGTAGACGACGACAAAGTCCTTTGCACAGGCGCAGAGACAGACAGACACAAAGAGAGAGAGAGAGAGAGGCTCAGTCCAAAGCTACATAAGTAATCCAGGAGTGTGAAACAAAGATGAACAGTGACTGAAGTGAGACTGTGTGAGAGAGGAGCTCAAACTCGAAAAAAAAAACTATTTTTTCCCAGCCGCAGGGATCAAAATCAAAGCATGTGTCATCCCCTTCACTTAAGATCTAATTTAGCAGCAAACAGGCCCGGCTCTGGCAGTAAATACAATGAGAGGGAGGGGGAGGTAGGAGAAATGGGTCAAAGATGGGGATAATGTCAGGTAATGAAGCAGAGCATGGCTGATGATGATGATGATGACGACGACGGGCCAGTGTACAACTCTCACTTTTTGTTCGTGCTATGGAACAGAGCACAGGATTGATTAAGGTCTGTGGAGAAGATTTAGTTTCTTGCCATTATAATTTCCATGATACATTATCTAAACTAAAAAAAAATGTTATCTTATATAAAATACAAGTATAATTATTTTTTTATTTTAAAAAAGGAAAAATGGTTCAAAAAAAAGTGTAGGTCACAGACACTACTTACTAGTACTATGTGGTCTATCGTTAGACTGGAAAAGCAGTGCCTTTACCACGAATTTTTGTCAGCTTTCATAGGCTTTTAATTTTTCCTTTTTATTTTTTTTAAAAATTAATTAGCGTAAGTAGGTTGGACTTGACTGTCCAGCACACTTCGATTTCCTGGAAAATTTCAGCCTGTTGATCTTAAACTTCGTTAATCCTCACATCGATATGCTCGATTAATGCCGTGTGAAAATTTAACCACATATTAAAATTTTGATTATCAAGTTTGAGTGTGAGGCTCGAGAATGATCACCGAAGTTGGATATTTGAAAATACACTTCGTTCCAGACTCTTATGTGGCAGATAAAATACACACACATATACATATACATAGAAAAGTTACTTGCGAAATGATAAATGGTATTATTATAATTGGTCAAATAATTAGCACTCTCTAATTGTGCAATAAATCTAATTAATAATCTCAGGATTCACGTAATGCATTTCCCAATTGCATTAGATCTCGTGAATTTTATTTATTTATTTATTTTGAACTGCAACTGAAATTTAATAAAATCACGGTGGTGGGGAGGGAGGCGGGCCGGCCGGACCAGAGGAAGCATCGGGGGGCCCACCCCCTTCCCCCCTCCCTCCCACGACTCGATCCGCCACCCACCCTCCAATCACGAGGCTAACTATCCGGCACCCCTTTCATATACTATAATATCCCTCGAAATTACTGAAAGCCCCCTCCGCTGCCCTTCGAATTTCAGCCATGCCCCCGCCGTTTTCGGCGCCGTGTTCCTTCGGGCAACTATCCCGTGTTGCGCCGAGCACGGCGCTCCATCGCTTCACTCCTTTGTCTTTTCCCGGAATTACTCCTCACACCTCCTCTCTCTCTCTCTCTCTCTCTAAGTTTAAAAAAGAAAAAAACTTTCATCGAAGTACCACGACTCTGAAATTGCACAGAGGAAAAAGGGAAATAAAATATATAAAAATTAATATTAATATTTGTCCTAATAAATTAACAGTGATAACTGTATCAGTCCACCAACCAGGCTATGCATCTGACTGATACCACTGCTCGTGTAGTCGCTGAAAGCGCTAAAGCTGGGGTTGTATGGATTTAGAACACGGTAACTGATGTATAGTGACATCTGCCAAACTAGTCGAAGAAAGGATTCATGCCCATCTGTACACGACATGACAAGAGAAGGAATATATTATCTTAATTTGACTTATTTCTCTTATGTGCTGTAATCTTAAGAACTAGGTGGGCTTCTTCGCACGTGCTTGTAGATGCGAAGTCGTGGCAGTAGTGTCTGTATGCGCCTCCATTCTCGTATATCTAGTGTCATCGGCATCTCCTTGTGGGGGTATCTCTGGTGGTGAAAATATAGATCTCATGGATCGCTCGGGAGGAAATAGAGCATGCATCTGCCACTCTCAGTTCCCTTTTGGGGCAGTCGATACTCAGAAAACATCGGGCCCAGCCGTTCACTGACACAGCTAGGAGGCTGGCCCCGTACAATATTTGCCTCGAAGTCCTCTTTTTAGTAAATAAAATAGGTGGCTTGGCTTAGTTTCTCGTTATCTCTATTGCATCCATGGCTCCAAGTCGCCTGGCTATAGCCCGGAAGTGATTAGCATATCCTTCTTTTTATCATTAAGAAATTGACCTAATTAAACCCTTTTGGTGGGCTAATTCAATTCTTGTCCATATAAATAAGGAACTATTTATTATATTTATGAGAAATTCGTAAAATTTTGATATATTGTGATATATATTTGTTTCTCGTTTAGGAATTCCATCGATCATGATCCATACGGCTTGTATTCCCAGTGCGCATGACTTGAACCTGCTACGGTTTCAAGTTCTCGTCGGGTCATCGGTGCGGATAGATTTGCCGAGACCCGAAGAGTTCCGTCTCTTCGGTTAGGAAAAATATCCATGATCATGACTTTGATGGTGCGTGCTGTGACAAAGAAGGGGTCAAAGGAGGGGCCAAGTTGTTCCTGTAATCCTTCAAATCATTTTAGTTAGTGGTAAGCTAGCCCAAAGGGTAATCAATCATAGGCATAAATGTCTCCATCGATCACGATACTACACAGCACACCTAGATGCTAATCCCACGGCAGCTTCTACCCTATCAGCAATAGCAGACATTTTAACACCGATCACTGGACCTATGCGAGATCTCATTGGGCATATGTATGTGACATTCCGTTTGGATATCAGTTTGACCATTGCCATAAGGTGTGCCTCCCTTGGATTCGGATCTAGCAATCCGTAAAGATTCACCCGTAGAGAGTGCAGTTGGCATCTCGTGATTCGTCGCTCGTTATTCAATGTCGAAACGGGGTAAACCTTGAACGAGCTGGCCAGGTTCCTGAGGAGGGCTTGGCACAGTTTAATGAGCTTGTTAAGTTTTCTGGACTCCGCAGAGGTGATTAAGTCTCTCCTGCGTCAACTAATATCTGATGATGACCGGTCTGCACATGCATACGTTTAGTGAGAAATAAACAAATTTATATTTGAGCCCTTTCGACCCAAATTTAGATATAAAATTATCTAAATTCTGAAATTTTACCACATCTTCGCAACTGAATGAATGTTGGGCTTCAGCAACCGCGGAGAGGCGACCGTCCTTCCAGTTAAGGCACGAGCTTGCCGGAATAAGGCCACATGGAGTTGTACTCTCTGCCCGTCTCAAGATTGTGACGTCCCGAGCTTGATTTCCACTCTCGAGCCTCTCCGAACCCTAGCCATCGCCGGCGAGACGTGCAAATGCAGACCAGGGGTAATTATGTCATTTCACTCGAGGGTTGAACTTTGACCGAACAGGGAAGATTGCTGGCCTCAGGCGTGGAATTGGACCAGGCCATGCCGGACGACGGCCCACTCAGGATGTCCTCCGCGACGGTGGGCCGGTTGAACGACTCATGGAGTATGTATTTGAGGAGTCCGAGGAAGACGACAAAGTGGGGAGGAAGGCAGCGACAGAAAGTGTCCCTGCAAGGTACCCAGCACTGTCACGAGATCTGTAGGCACAGATAGCTCGCGAGCCGGGCCCCCCACCCACACCCCCCCGCCCTGTGCCATGCATTCGGTTGGTGACTTCCATGCCCACTCCCTCGTATCTCACTGCCGATCTTTTTGTCCGTCTTCATCGTCTCCCCCATAGATTCATGAATCTCTTCATCCCGGGTGGACAGGCCGGCGATTCCCGAGCGCTGGAAGCATATCGGGATTCACATCTGTTGTGACTTGTCGGGTTAAGCTTTTTCCCGTCCTAAAGCACTTTCAGTTTACGAAATTTAAGCCGAGAATAAAGATTAAAATTCAGATAAAAGTGTATGCTTCGTTCCTCCGTCGGCAGGACAGATCACAGTAGATGCTTAAAAAGGATAACAAAAGGCGATGAACTTGAGCTGGCTCGCTCAGTGAAGCCTTATCTCGAGCGAAGATTCTTTTTCTTCGGACAGGATCCATGCATATTCCATCCACGTGAAGAGATGAAGTGTATTACTTCACCAACAATTTGAACTCAAATGTGAGTTCTTCAATCCCAATCCATAATAGTCGACTTCCTCCCCTTCTTAAGACCTCTCCTTCCTGTTACTCGATCCGTTGAGATCCACATTAACCAACTACCATATTCAAACCATGCAATCAAAGAGGCCTGAAAGCTGATCGAGTGTCTTGGCTTACGCAGCACTGTTGGTTGAAATTCGAAAAGAGACAGCGATCGGATTATCCAAAATCATCACGTGATTCAGCAACAAAAAGATTCAGAAATGCAGGGGGTCCTGATACGTTCCCTCATCAGTGTATGGAGGAATGTTCTATTTAAGATGAATAGTTTAACAATGCATACCAGAGCTTTGCCACCAAAGAATCGACGACCAAGAGGACTGTAGGGGACTATTCCAATGCCAAGCTCCCTGCATCTCAACAATGTTGATCTGACTCCGAATGAGCATCTGAGAGATGTCAATATTAAGACTCAAATTGGTGGAAAAAAATTCCCAATTGATCATTTCCATGGCCTGCAAATGAACCTGCACAGGGGAATTATCTCATCTTCGATACAGCAGTGATTGGATGAACCGCAAGTATCTGGGCATGCTTCGGATACACCTATATACTTTATTTTTCCCTCTTCTACCCGCCTCTTAAGTTCTCCCATCTGCACCAAGGTACGTCCAAGACCTTTCTGAAGTATGATCTGACTATTGCCATAGAAGTGAGAAAAGGATCAGCTTGGTTTCGGTGAAGGTCAAGAATAAGATCCCCAATATGTTTGTTATGCAAAACAAAATGTTGAATTTAATCTTCTTAAGATCTCAATGCATAAAAATCGAGAGAGGATGATTGGGAGTCGAGAGAAGTGCTCACAGTTTCCTCTATGGGAACTGACGTGTCTACTCGGTGCTGATAATACATATTGATGTAATCCACATCGAGACACTTCAAGCTTGCGTCACAACATGAGCGGACATGGTCGGGTGTGTCCTTAACCACTGCCTTTGAAGCATCAAGCCTCACGATCCCGAGCTTTGTTGCTAGCTGAATCTTCTCCCGTGGCAGTTGTTTCAATGCCTACGTGAATATAATCGCATAGCAGAATACAGTTCATCGGATACTTAACGCGAGATGGCCTTGTTTTTGCTGTGACCTTACAGGTACCTCTTCTAACCTCGAACGTAGTAAATAGAAAAACCAACCTTTCCAGCAAGGATCTCATTGGCATTGGCTCCATAAATATCAGCTGTATCGAAGAAGGTGATGCCCTTGTTGTAAGCATCCTTGATTATGGCAATTCCCTCTCCGTCAGCAAGAGGAGAGCTGTAGACGCCAGTCAGGCCCATACATCCAAACCCGAGCTTCGGCATCTCCACGTTCTTCTCGTGTGCCATTTTCCTAAGGTCCTAATTGCTCTGTTCTCCCTCAATCTTCTCGTGCAAAGATCTCACAAAGTGTCTCCGCAGCACTCACCGCCGAACTACTTACTATCCAGGACACGAACTTGTCTGGGTCTAAATAGGAGTGAAGGCTCAACTGTTTAACTGCAAGAAACGTACGTGAGAGATTTGTTTTCTGCTTTCCCCGGGTCTTCTGAGCTCTGGGACAGGAAGTTTATCAAAACTAAAAGGATCAAAGGAGAGACGAGAAGAGTGTTTGCTGCAGTGTGATCGATCTTTCGTAGATAAATTGAGCCGGATCTTCTAGTAAATAGCCAGTCACATCCCAGCTCACGACTACGATACAGGGCATTGCGTACAAACCCATGGAGGTTGGTCCAGACTCCAGACTCGGAGGAACGGAAGAAAAGAGATGGTGAACGGTTGGCGCAGGGAAACGCAAGCACACGTGTAATGTAAGCTCTAAAAGCTCAGCTAACAGTGGTTTGTTCCAATTCATTTGCTCAGCCTTTATGTCACATTTTCCTCTACAATCTACAGAACATCCGCCCTCGTGTGGATTCCTGTGATGCTCTCTGGACGCCTGATGACTGTTTCGCTTGAGCCGCAAAGGAACTCGAGCATGGGCCTTGGAACTCTCGGGCCGACCAAAGAACTCATTTCGAATTATCAATTATGATCTTAGCCAGACCCACCAAAATCCTCCTCTTGGGTACAAAGATTGTGGCAAGAACATGGTGGAGGGAGTTCCCAAACTGAGGCCCGAGACTTGGGCCTACGAAGTATCAGAGTGCATGCACAAATGTAAAGTTGCAGACACCAAATTTGGACAAATATTATCAACCTCTCTCTCTCTCTCTGTTCGTGTCATCCAGCTCTCCATGTCTTATTTTGGGTAGCCGCACGACCATTGCCACTGTCTGCTGCCCGGAGTCGAATGAACTCCATCATAAGGAAAACTTAGTATGATCACAAATCCATCACGTCAGCTCCATGTCCTATATTCGGAGGTTCGATCCTACCATGTAGCAAGTTGTCCCGGCAGACCCGTGGAGGATTCGAGCGTTTTACAGACGAATAAGGCACCTCACACTATTCTGTGGTCGCTAACACGCATGGCCGCACGTGATTGGCCAATCTGAAGGGAAGCAATAAAGTGGAGGAGAGGGACGGAAAGCAGCCGATCAAGACGGCCACGCGCACGTGGACGGCGGAGATAATCTTTCTGAAGATCTCCGGAGCCAGGGATTCACTTTGTTTACTATGCAAAGAATTATATTAAAACGAAAAAAGTTTAGGATTTTTTTTTCTGAGATAACTTTGAGAATATAATTATTCTCGCAAGATTATACTATTCATCACGCTTATGATCGGATCAGTAGTGGACCTAGGGAACATGATCGTATTGATCGTTGGAGATCGACCAGCATATTGAATTGATTATCCCATGCAGTGAGCCTTATTAAATCCAACAAGGCTTAGACCTCATAATTGGGGGATGCCTCTTCATCAATTTCCCTTATGTTTCCCTCACCTTGCCAAGGACAGTACGTGACAGTCACCCGGCCTAAAGTTGCGCAACAACTATTGCATTCAATTTCGACCTATTTTCTTGAACCTTATCATTATTATTATCAACATTTAACATGTGTTCCGACCTCTCAATTCCTAAAGAAGAGTTGTTAACTTAGAAGAAAAGGGAGCGAAATGGGGGAGATAAGGGTCATTGATTCGTTTGCGTGTGAAATCATAGTGGAGATTAGCCAATCAATGATCTTTCTATGGTTGTCACAAAACGGGGCCCTGTTGTCACCGGATCGATATATTGATCTACTGATGTTCTTAGAGCTAAATCTTTGATCCAAATCATGGGGCAACCGTGGTGAAAAGTCAGCAATCTTTGAGAGATGACATGAGACCGGATAGTTCACGGGCATTAATCACGGGCTTACCATATTCCAATGATTTCATGCACAGTTAAGAGTGGGGGGAAGCCGAACCGTTTTAATCAACTAATGTTGGTCATAGTATGATGTGTGTATATATATATATACATACATATATATTGCAATATCTTGTAGAGTAAGCTATATATATATATGTGCTTGCTTGGTTTGGTTTGGGAGAGAAGAAGGATTTCAGCTGGTGCGATCACATACGGAATCTTGGGATGAATCTATGCCACATTAGGGAGAGATTAGTGGAAACTAAAGGAAAGTGGAAAGGGGGGGAAAAAGAAGTGACAATGATGATATATAGCGACAGATATTATCAAACCTGAGCAATTTGGTTGGTTGGTTGGTTGGTTGGTGCTCTAACACTACTCTCGAACAAAAAATTGATTAATCATAAATCCGACTTCTAGAGAGATTTTTCATGTTCTTTGTTCGATTTTTATTATATCTTCTTTGAACTTACAAATTTCTGTTATAGTGGACCGGAGAAGAAAAGAAGTTAAAAGACAAATGGTTTTTGATTTCCGCTTTGCTTAGTAGATGGATCGAGATTGGGAGAGCCTTTGTCTAAGATTAAACAACTTTCCTTTTTGACATGGCGAAGGATCATAGGCTGGAAGGTAACTTCAAAGTTATCCATTCAAAAGAACCCCAAATTTTAGGTACAAAGTCGGTCCGAGATCATGAACCAAGTCAGTTCTGTCTCCTTCTTCAACGCGAAAACTCTCTCTCTCTCTCTCTCTCTCTCTCTCTCTCTCCTATGGAATAGGAAAATTGACTTCGTGTGCTGACCTGACCGATCAACTGGAGCCACGGAGGACATCAAGTATGTATATGGATGGAAGATTAAAGACGAGTACATCAATGTTAGGTCCCTTACACTCTCTTGGGGTTTGATGCCTCTTTTGTGCAATTTGGATGGGCTAGAAATGCAATCCAATAATTATAGGTATATATATTTTTTGTTATAGGAGAGAATTATAAATTTATAAAAGGAGTGAAAAATAACATAATAAATGAATATGTGATTAATATTTTTATGGTAAAAATTAAATGTACAATATATTAATTGTTAGAACATGAATGATACTTTTGCACTGAGCCTAACTTCTCTTATAATTATAATAATTTTAACTATTAATTGATGGAATGAATTTAAAAATGGATGGGTTGGTGTACATGGGACTTAATCATGTGTGCAATAGCACATAGTGAAAAAGGAAAATATGCCTACCCACCACCAAACCGCAAAACGACACCGGAGAATGATAAATTAATAGAAGAAAAACAAGGAAGAAAAGTCACGAAGTCTTCAGACGTAGGAATTCTGGAAACTATCTCAAATATACACACACACATACATAGCATCGCCGGAGCCCCTGTCTGGATGAGGTGGCATTGGCGTGACAACTATTCAATGGTGCTTCTCTCTTTTGGGACCACCACCTTTATTCCCACTGGACCCTTTTTAAAAAAAATAAATAAATAATAAATACTTTTCACATCCCCCCGATGCCCACTTTTTTCCTTTTCACTTCTTGACCTATTACCTCCAGCAAAACTTCCTTTGAAAACAAAAGAACCAGACACTCATGGCATTTCTTACCCATGGGCCACTCCGTGTTCCATCCTATCACTGGTACGCGAAATTGTGTACATGTTTAGGTGCGCTAGAAATGATCTACCTGATGGATTAAGTGACCCATTAGAGCAAGGGAAGTCGATGCGAGCCGCTGATGTGAGCGAAACATGCACAATTTTTTCGCGCCACCGGGATACATTGTATTTGCTAGTTTGGGACACATCTGCTTGTTTCCACCCAAGATGTCTCTCACGATGAGATGGGCAACCTCAGTCAAATGAGACAAAAAATGACGAGGGCATTGGAAGTGGTTAAAGGGATGAGAGAAGTAGTTCTTGCAATTCCTACCTCTCCGTCTCCATCTCCCTGCCTCCTCTCTCCCTCTATTTATCTCCTCTCAGCCTCCCCTCCTGTCAATGGGTGTCCCTTGCCTCAGAGCAAGTAGAGGAGAGAAATTGGAGAGACTCGAGGGGAAGTCGAGGAAGAGAGAGCTCGACGAGCGCACCGAATTAGGGTTTCGCATCGTCTTCGGGGCTCTCGTGCGCCAGTAGCAGTTGAAGCTGCCAGCATGATCTGAGCTTTCTCGTGCGGTCATTGTTCGAGAAAGACTAGATCATCTGGCAGTTTCACCTGTTGATGGTAAGCACGTACATGAGAATGAAAAGGGGCCTTTCTGCGCATAAAACCCTAGCCCAAGAAGAGCGAGAGACGCGACAGTGTCCTGAAGTAATCACTGGTTGTTTAAGGTATAGTTCTCCTTCCCCGGGCCTGTCTCTACTCTCTAAATCTTCGTCAGTTGCCGTGCTCTATAATCTATTCTTTTCGATCTCAGTTTCTTGGTTAGATGGGATGTCCTGCGAGCTGTCCAGGTAAACTGAGATCTCCAATTGTCCATGACGAGATACTAAGTAATTCGCATAAGGCAGGAAAACTTCTGTTCCTGGTTTTGGATAGCCTGCTAGTTATGTATACATTCGATCATAACTGAATATCTTAAAAGCTCTTTTCTGTGTTGTATGAAAGACCAATCTTCTGACCTGCAAATCTAGTACTTCTCACGCTAACCATGGATGATCTATAGCCGGACACAAAATGGTTCGATCCGTCCTAACAATTTATGAATCTTCTCTACTAGTTTGATCCAACCAAGCAAATTATATATATATATATATATATACATAACTCACATCTTTCCTGATTGAATCTGTTAATTACTCAAAGTTAAATTAGTTTATTGACTGATACCAATGTACCATCTGGACATTGAATCGGCCATGTTCACGGGATTCCTTCCGATTCGATTAAAGTGAAGTCCATTGAATTGGCAGATCAGAAAAGACGCATGCTTATCCTTTGCTAGGGTTTCTAGCGACAGAGATTAATTTCTTCTGGGCCTTGACTCGCCACGCGGTTGGGTCTTTTGATGAGATCCCTCCTATGTCCCTCCCTCTACCCGTCTCGGGGACTGAGCTCTGTTTTCTCCATTATACGTCCCCTTCTTACTGTGTCCTCGCACTGGTCTCTATGTGCATTAGGTCAATTCTGTCCTCTCTCTGTCCTAATAAAACCCATGCTCAAAAGTAACATTGATAGTAGGCCCAGACGAAGACAGCAGTTACATGGTAGAGAGCCAGAGAGAAATGGCTTCTGCACCGGAATCGTCCTTTGCCTGGGTTTTCACCAATCGGGTCAATAGATATTGGACATGGTTTTCACTAATTGGTTTTCCTGTACTCTTCTAAATCCTTTTTCCTTGTATCCATTCTGGATCGAAAAAGAGAAATGATTTGTGCATCCATCCATTGGCAATAGGAGTCCAGAGTTTGTCCTACTCAAGAGAGGTAGATGCATGTATGTGGGAACCGATCTGATTTTCCTGTAGGGCACCATGAGGTTTTATTTTGTTGCTCTGTGAAGGAAGCACACACGTCAAAGTACATGCTCTGCTGGTTCAGACCCGGGAATTTCTGCAGTACGTGGTTGTTAGCAAGAGATCGATAGGCCGGGTTGCTCTTAACTTACGAAGCGAAATCTGTCGCAATAATGGCAGCAACATCACTGTGTCGCGCCCGCATGTATATCTCGCCTCCTTAATTAGACTGATGACGGAGTTATAGAGCACCTACACTGTGATGCTGAGTTTTTTCAAATCGGTACCAGGACATTTACGAGCCACATTAATACTCAATCAGCACAATATTCATGAACAAATATTGGAGCCACATAAGACTTTGTCGTGATTTGCCCGAGCCTGGCTCTTTACACGATCAGCACATATGCGCAGATGAAATAACTGGCTTAATTATCTTGTCGACTAGAAGTTAGGTGACCTACCACTGAGGAAACACAAGCATCCAGTGCAATCCGATTTCACTCGAATTACACATAGCCATGAATAAACCTGTCTCACGATGTCTTCCCCCTTGTCCCTTTCGGGTAGTTAAAGTGGCTCTTGTTTTAGGCTCAGCATGCAACTTTTTATCGGGGAAGGCTGCATTAGACAACATTGTCAAATGAAATTCTCATCACGAATTTTTCGATTATAAAGGAGATTTATTATTGCAAAAGATACATGATGAAGAAATGGATAAAAGAATATGGAAAAATTACACCGACGAAAAAACGAATCAGAATCTCTTAATTTCAGGTTGAGAGTAGTACGGTTATATTAATATCTCTTTTTCTTCCTTGGCTGTTTAGTTTGTAGCTAGCCACTGCTTTCAAACTTCCCTCCAGGCGTCGATGTTGAAATCCGGAAGACGCATCTTCGACTGGTTAGTCTTGGCTAGGGTTTATTACGCATGCCACATTATTTATGGCAACCCTCCCCTCAGTTTGAAAATTGAAGCATTTAACTCCATCGCCCGAGGCCGAAACTTGCATTTTCTATATACCGTAACTCTGGCCGGTGGCCTTGGTATGGTCGGTATGCTGTCTTCTCGACATATGCTCATGGGATCTTGATGGTAATCTACGAGCAGCTGGTGGGAGATAAATTAAAGTAGTGGAGGATGTGGTCGAGAGTAAGCCCCGTTGAGCCAGATGAATATCAATATCCGATGTTGCCAGTGAACCCGAGGGTAGTAAACTCCGCATCAGCAAGAGGACTAACAGTATCCAATGTTGCCGGTGAACCCAATCAGAGGTGGTGGTCCGTAGCAAGGCATCCACCCCTTTTGTGTTAATAGAAGATACATACATATACATACATATATATATAATTTAAGCCCGCTAACCATTTTAATGGGCCTATATTTAAAAAGGGCCGGCCCATTTGTCTGGCCTTCATCATCCTCATCCTTTCTGCCCCTCTGCATCCTATCGCTGTCAGCGATCTCCGATCTGCAACACAGCCTTGTTCCGCCGCTGCTGAAGTGAGGGAGGAGACTGTTTTTCGCTTTTGGGTTCTTGGAATTGTGGATTATTCATTATTGAGTGGACCCGAATCTTTGCCCCCAATTGTTTCGATTTTAGTCGGGGATGAGAAACAAATTTGTTCTCAATAACTCTGAGCTCCTCTGTGCGTACACCTTCCTCCGTTCGAAGACAACATCCGCCCAGTATGTGGCGTCGAGGGCCCGGGACGCCACATTCGAGAAACTCATGGACAAGTACAAGCACTACTCCAAGGTTGTTGCTGTCCAAGACCTGATTCTGGCCTCCGTCCTCCCCTCCTCGTCGGTCTCGTTGGAGTTTCTCGACCGCCTCTCTCAGAGGCTGCACTTGAACCGCGGCGCCGCCTCCTTTCTCCGCAAATACCCTCACATATTCCACATTTTCTACGACCCCGCCAAGTCCCTGCCTTTCTGCAGGTTGACTGATGCTGCCCTAGAGATTGTCCGTGAAGAGTCGGAGGCTATTAAAGGAACTTTGCCTCATGTCGTCGATCGACTCGTTCGGCTTCTTTCGATGTCCACTTCGAAGTCCCTGCCCCTCCGTGCTATCTTCAAGGTCTGGAGGGAGCTCGGCCTCCCTGATGACTTTGAAGATTCAGTAATCTTGCCAAACTCTCAAATTTTCCAACTCTCTGATGCCCATGAGCCAAACACTCACATCCTGAAGCTAGTCGAGTCATCAGGGGTGCTGGAGGGCAACCATTTTGTGACAGCTGTGGAGAACTGCAGGGCTGCGGAATGTTACATGGAAGACTCCGATATTGATGGAGCCGAGATTAAGTTCAGTTTCAAGCATGTGTTTCCCTCAGGAATGAAGCTGAGCAAGGACTTCAAGGCCAAGGTTAAGAAATGGCAGAGGTTGCCATATGTGGGTCCCTATGAGGAGATAGGAGAGAAGAGACGGTCCAAGGCAGGAGCATCAGAACTGGAGAAACGGGCCGTTGCAATCGCCCACGAGTTTCTCAGCCTGACTGTCGAGAAGATGGTTGAGGTAGAGAAGATTAGCCATTTCAGGAAGTGGTTTGGGATCGATCTGAACATAAGGGATCTGTTCTTGGATCACCCAGGAATATTTTATCTATCAACTAAAGGAAAAACGCACACCGTGTTCCTCAGAGAAGAGTATGAGAGAGGGTGCCTGATCAAACCAAACCCGGTCTATCAGGCGAGGAGGAAGCTTCTCGATCTGGTCGTCTTGGGACGCCATGCTATGCTTAGTAGCAGTGACCCGAAGTCAGGAGACACTATCGAACATGAGGATGGGGGATTTAACCAGGATGAAAATTGAATTGAAGTGCTGAGTATTCATTGTTCTGAACTTGTCCTTCCTCTGTAACAAATGAAGTGACTGATGATGTAAGAAATTCGGCAACATTTCCTCCGTCTTTCTACTGTTTCATTGTTGATCTTTTAACCGATGGACCTTAACTGCATTGACAGTTCACACAAAGTGGCTAAATTTTTGGTAGAAGATGACCATTGATGGTGGAAGGAAGAAGCCAGTCCTTGTGCTGCAGTAAATTCTGGGGAACTCAGATAAGGTTTGAGTTCTTCTTATTCAGCTTATTATGAGGTTGCATTGTTTATTTTCTGCAAATTGTGGTTCCTCTTCAGGGTCCCTGGGCCTCCAGATAAGACATGAACAGAATTTTCCCATGTACCATTGATACGATGATATCGATAATCATAAACCAGTATTAGCAGTACCTGTTCAAAATCCATATTCATGGCTTCCCTTTCTATTAGATTATAGCACATCAGTAGGGAGCAGAGCTAGTTCAATTCATTTCATTTGGTGAGCTCTACATTCCTTTTACTCTCAGTCTGGAATATGATCATGTGATGTTAACATTTCTCAGAATCGGTCCTCAATCGATCCCCCTCAATCAAGTTTTAACCATATTAAATAAAAAAAAATTATCGAACTTGAACATTTGTGAAGTTGCTGTTGCAAACAGGTATGTTACTCAGCTGATGCTCCGACTTAATCTGGCATGAAGATTTCTGCCATGATGCTGTTCGAGTAATTCCCTGCCCGATTCTTAATGAACAAAGAAGCAGCTAACGAGAGAGGAAACACTTTAATATTAAACACGCACAACTGTAGCTGTTGGCTCGACGCTTTGTTTTTCATATCATTGTTTCCTGCACACAAATCATCAGAGCTAGAGTAGGCATCATACTCATTGTAGAGTTAGCATACCATCTCCCAACTTTGAGTGTATAATCGTACTTGCATGTTAGTTGCTGAGGATTTTGAATCTGATTGTATTGTGTATAACAGCATATACATCACGTATCAGCACAAACAAAAGGCTTTTTTTAGTCTAAACATGCACGTATAAAGTTGTCAGGAAGACATCATTATTCGGATGAATTCTTCGTAGTTGATCTGCCCATCACCGTCCAAGTCAGCCTCTCTTACCATCAGTCCCACCTCTTCATCCGTCAGCTTCTCCCCGAGGTTGAGCATCACCCTCCTCAGCTGTCCATGAGAAAGGGGAAACAAGAACATATCTCACAAAAATTCAGATGGTTCATTCTTTTGGGTACCAAGCTGTGATTGATTCATATTTGAGTTGAGTCGGTTGATTTCTGTAAATTCGAATAATTTATTGAATTTTAAAATGGAGGAACTCTAACCTCTTCAGGAGAAATGTATCCATCTCGATCCTTGTCGAAGACCTTGAAAGCCTCTTTCAGTTCCTCGTCTGCTTCACTCTCCTGCATAAAAGATTAACACCACGTCTCCTTCTATGTCAATTCTGTGCAAGACGTGTATATGTAAGTATAAAATCTTATACATACAATTAGTACAGTTCCACCTTCATGTTTCTGGCCATGAGATCCAAGAACTCGCCGAGCTCTATGGTTCCATCACCATCGACATCCACCTCGCTGATCATGCTTCGGAGCTCTCTCTCTGTTGGTTTCTGTCCCAGTGATCTCATGGCCCTCCCCAGCTCTTTGATCGTAATGCAACCTACAATCATGCTCATGTATCAGTGTATCCGCATGCATGTATATGGATAAGTTTTAGTGATGGCTAGTCAGTTGCAGTACGTGCTATGCACTCACCATCTCCGTCTTTGTCGAGGAGGCAGAACACTTGCTTGAACTCATCGATCTGATTGTGCGCCTTGGTCAGCACGTCCTCGTCTCTGGAGCTCGGCGTCATCCCAATTCCCAACCAAAGCCCGATACGAGACTTACGGACTCTCGATCTTCGCTTTCTTGACGATGACGATAGCCGGAGGAGAGAGGGAGGATGATGATGATGAAGAACTCTAGCTCTTTGCAGCTGTATATAAAAGAATACATATATCACATGATCGCATTGCTTTGAATATATACATATGTATATCTATATGTATATTTGTCAACTAAGATTTACGCGTGGGATTTGAAAATGAAGGCATATTGGGAAGACTTTGTAATTAGAAAAAGCGACGGTGAGATTTGGTCACATGAGAAATTTGAAATTTCTGCGTAAATTCAGATCGAGTTAATAATTTAAGGGATGAACATATTTAAATATAATATATATATAATTATAAGATTTAAACCAATAGATTATTTAAGAGAAAGATGTACTGAATTATTTTAATAAATTTATATTAACAGATATTTATTACTGCAATTGCCCTCGTGTGCGATCTGAGTCAGATGAACCAGTAACTCGGCCCGTGATATGGCCTGTTATTTAGACAAGTTTTCATCCGACACTATTCATTGATCGTCGCAACTCATCGCAGATGGGGGGTGCTATTTTTATTATTGTTTAAAAAAAACAAAAAAAATTGAAATTTTGGTGAGCTCGTGTTGGATTTGAAATGTGACTGAGACAATATGTTATATTAAGCTATTTCGAGTGAAAACAAAATTATCATATTTTAATTTAATTTTCTTAGTGACGGCACGGCAATTGCTTGTCCACAGATACGATAATAATAATACGAAGAGATTTTCGTCTGAATAAATCATAATTGAGCGACGCCACAGATACGAATGAGAGAGAGAGAGAGAGAGAGAGAGAGATACGACACTAGTTGCGTGTGTGGCCTGTACGTAGGCTTTGAATTGAAACAGTCTAGTCAAAAAGGGTCGAAAATTAAGAATTTTCCTCGGTCAAAAAAAATAAGAATTAAAAAAAAGAGATCCGACGTGCCGTATTCGACGGTCGGAGCCGTTTTTGACTTTCAATCGAACTTGCAAGTCATTGGTCCTCAGTTTCCGGATTGATGTTGGCTTTGCGAACTCCGATTGATTTTCTTGTCTAACCAATCCAAGCTGCCGAGCCGCTGATCGATCGATATGATGACGACCACACGAGCTGTCCACGTCCCGTAATAGCACCTGTCATGACAGGACACCATATGGGCAATAGGCATAAAGGAGTACTGGGAGAGGCTAAGTGGGCTCTCGGAGTAGGCCCAGGGCGCCGGGGGGGAATCTTCTCCTCGGCCCATTCATCGATCATCCAATGGCTTCTATAATCGAGAGATTGGTCGTCGACAGTTCCGATATCAGGGCGAGTATACTATTTCGTTTCGAGTTTAAAATGGGAAAAATAGTGCATTTGAAATGCCATGACTAGAAATACCTTTTCGGTGCTCTATGAAGTCGAAACCTGCAAGTCCAACAAAGGAAACTACGGAGCACAGTTCTTAAAATCGGATCGGGTTAGTCGGTTGGACCGGTTCAATCGGGAATCATATATCCACCCAGACCGATTTATTTAATTAACCCTAAATGCACTCCTCTAAATTCAATCAAACCCATATGAACCGACCCATTTTTTATTCAATCGTCAAACTTAACTGAATCGACGGACTAATCAGGTTAATGAAAAATTATTGAAAAAAGTGAAAAACCTTATCAACCCTATTATCCATTTTAAAAAATGACACTAATATTATATTTTATTTTTATTATACTTAAATTTATATTTTTTTATGAACATAAATATTAGATAAATATTTTAAAATTTGAATTTATAAATTTACTTTCACGGTATATAATATTTTAACTTATAATCATCAATTATATAATAATATCAATATTTATTAAATATACGGTTCGATCCGTATACTTATACCTTGACCGATTTCATGTGTGAACCGATTTAAAAATCTATGCTATGGAGTAGGAGTAGAAAGGCAGGAGGCCCGAGGAGCAAAAAGACTATGGGACCCCGATAGTGTGATGATTCTGAGGTCAACGAGCGTATTCGCACATATCCCTCATACGTGTCCAGTCCCGTGGAGCGGAGCGGAGGCTTAAAATTGGAAAAACGGGGACACATTCATTACCCGCCAAGTCTCCGGCTGACTGACGCCTTTCTTCTTCTTCTTTTTTTTTTTTGTCTATTTGTTTATTTACATCTCTGCCCCTTTCCTCACTGAAAATAACGGAGTCCACCTCACCAACCCTCAAATTTTTTAATGTACCACATGAGATTCAGATGCTTGATAAATGATTAATGATTTAGATTTGATTTGGATTTGACTAATAAATATATCAAAATATAGTACCAATAAGAAATATTTTTTGAAAAAAAATCATTTAAAAAAGATTCAACAGTTATTTTCTTCTTTAAATATTGTAAACAAAAACTCCTTTTTCGGTTGTTTTAGTTACATTAAGGCATTCATTAAAAAAAACGGGGTTACAATGGGGCCCCTAATGGCATTTCCGTAGTTTCTGTGATCTCAAGGGGCTTACAACTGGTCAGGACGATCCTCCACAGGCCGTCCAAATCTCCGTCTCGGTTGGTCGTGTCCTAAGGTTTTATTCCCAGTTGAAATCTCTCTCTCTCTCTCTCTCTCTGCGTGTATACCTCTCTGAAAATGTCGAACAGCAGCGGCTTAACGGTGCTCGACGGCTCGAAGATCAGAGGAGCCGGTGATCTCTCCCTTCCCGATCACTTCATCTCCGCCATTACCGGAGCTCAGGTGCAGCGATTACTCTGATCGGAGCAAATCGACCGAATACTTGTGCTGAAGTTGATTACCGCATCTTGATCTGTTTGTTGACCAGTAAGCTTTTCAGGTGATCGAGCTGGCGGAGTCAAAGGTAACTGGCTTCCTGAATGGAACCTCATTGCCGGACAGTGTCAAACTCTCTGCTCTTAAAAGCATCGGGGTCTCAGACGCAGTCAGCTTCTCTAGCACTGAACTTGACGAGGACAGAGCTTTGCAGAAGATCAAGGGCTACATCTGCGCGATCGCCGATCAGTTAGACGGTAATTCCAACTTTTAGTTTTCTGCGATTCTACCTACTTCTTCTTGATTGCTGAGTGCTGCGTGAGTGATGATGATCTGCTTCATCTGTATAAAAACTTCAAGAGCATGACGGAAGAGATTTTAGAGCCAACGGCTGTGATCCTATATTGAGAACTACATGCCTGCGTGTACTGAACAGTTATCTTTGAGCAGGTTGGATCATTTACTAGTTCTAGTGCTACTGCTGATAATAGATCAGTCGAGCTAAGTGCAGTCTTACATTGATTTGCCGACTTGCATTCTCCTACCATTTTCTATTCCCTGTTGAAATCAGATTGTGAATTTTCTCTATGGGATGCTAAGAAGAAATTCCGGGAAGATGAAAAATGGGATATTTGAATTTTTCAAAAAGTAAACAAATTTCCCGCCTCCATATTGTTAGAATTTGTTACTTATAACAATAAACTACTGATTCAAGGAGCTTTGGTTGGTCTTTTCTCTATCTTGCCTCCAGCATAGCTCGCTCTCTTGTGGTGAAAGAGAGATTTTTTTTGTTCTCAGCACTTGTACTCTGATGATATGTAATCAAAATTTATCTGGTGGTTTCTTGATTTCTTTCAATTGATATATGAACTGAATTACCTGCACTTTTTGTAGTGCGGTGGTTGAAGGTTATTGTTTTCACCTTTGTTAATATTCATTTTTGTGTCTATATGCGTATTCGTGACTATGAGGACAGATGATCCACTTGTTGCATCAATTCTGGATGGAAGCACACTTCGCCTGTATCTTGAGGACGAGGATGATTTTGCGTTGTTGGCTGAGAACCTCTTCACTGAGTTAGATGTTGAAGATAAAGGAAAGATTAAGACAAAGGAGATACAAACTGCTCTGGATCAAATGGGTGTGGAGATGGGCATCCCTCCTCCGTCAGGTTTACCATTTTATTTTTTGAACTGTGTTCTCTCATATGGTTGTATTTGCTTAGATGTACATCATGATTTATTGGTGAGGCAGTCCTATCTTTCTGCTGTCACTTGTTACTATCACCAAAAGTAACTTACCAGAGGCTGAGCCCCTGCAGCCTACTCTTCCCTTCCTTTTAATTTCTTTAGGAATTTTCACTTATTTGTTTACTCGAAGCCCAGGTTTGGGTGATCAATTGCTCTTTTTTTTCTCTTGCAACTTGCTTGCTTATTTCCATTCCCTGGTGTGATCATCCTGTCTTTAGAATCACGATCACATTTAGTGTCATATATCCATATCTTTACCGTATATTCTGCTAGTTCAGTAGAAGTGCAAAACCCTGTGTTCGAGCTCAGCCTTTTACCCTCCCTTCCTTTGTTTTGTTCTTGCACAATATTAGCTCCATTTTCTACTGTTAATTTGCTCCATTAATTTCACCAAGGACTTTCTACAATGCCTATGTTCCCCATTTTTAATCCTCTTTAGTTTATACAGTTGATGATCCACCTTCAACTTAGTTGGCAATTGGCACAATATAACAAGCTAGCTTTATTTGAACAGAACTCCCCCTACTAAATGATGTCCTGAAGAAAAATGGAGCAGAAGGAGAGGAGGAAGTGGGCCAAGCTCAATTTGCACATATACTGCAGCCTATTCTGCAGGAAATTGCAGATAATCTGTCTGAGAAGCCTGTCATAATAATTCATAATGTGAAGGTTGCCAGTGGTGCAAGGATCCAAAAAGTAATGGCATGCCCACAGGGCCATAGGTTTACTTATATCGTATAAGTTTTTCTGATTTTGCTGCTTGACCCTCTCGTGAATGTGAAATGCTAGAAATTATGAAGTCTGGAACTGAAAGTTCCAGAACAAGTATAACGTAACACATGAGATCAAAGACTTGAATATGTAGTCCATTTGCTGAAAATATTCTTATAGACATCTTTCTGCTTATATATATTTATGACGTCTTGACATTAAAAATGCAGCTCTTGGAAAATGATAAGCAACTGGATGATATCACCAACAAGATATGCCAGTTTCAGCATGAAGTAAGTGACCGTCAAGGGAGCATGGAATCTATCCGAAAATACCTGGAGAAGTTTGGCAAGGAGTTGGGATTGCCACCTCTAGAAGTTGATGAATCTGTAGCCCTTTATGATTCAGTATTTGATGTTGCTACAGAAGGCAAAATCAACAGGGATGAATTCAGGGAGCTTGTGAAGCAAATCTTGGAGTGTTTTGCTCAGCAGCTGAATGCTAATCCTGTTTTCTTTGAACCTGAAGCCTGATGTGTTTAGGTCCTCATTCAGTTCACTGGGCCGGCTTTCTATTTTTTTTTTGTGGATTCCGCATCCGAACTCCTGCGAGTGATGCAATTTATTTGGATACAGTTTGCACTATATATACATGATAGCCTTTCTGCTCTGTGACAGATTTAATGGTTTATAATAGGTACATGTATATGCAAAAGGAATTTCCGTTCATGTTTTCTGAATTTGCGTCCGATGGAAGGGATGATGGTTTCTTAATTAATTGCCTTTCCGGTAAGAATGTATAAACATACGCTAGAATGAAGTTTTGGTCGGCCAAGACAAAAGGAAGGGTTGGTTCATCATCTGAAAGTCCAGGCGCTAAGTGCCACTTCGGGTTCTGCTTGTTCAATTGTCACAGCAATACGGCAGCACCAATCACGTCTTGTGTGAAAAATCTTCTGCTTTATCTCTTTCAATTTGGTGCAAAGTTTCTTAAAATTCTCTCAAACGTGCATTTTCTTTTAGAGACATTATCTAAAAATAAGAATTGTCGAACTTTGTTGATCAATTGATGCCAGTGCTGCCGTGGGCACTTTCTATTTCTCTCGGTAAGCAGACGTCAACTTGTTTGTCCGTACAATCGGTACGGTTCGTCGCCATCTTGTGAAGAGTGAAGCTTAAGTGGTAGAGGGTGAGCTAAAGAGCCCATGGCTGAGACTTTCCCAAGCAGCTTCCTTTGCATTTGGACATTTTTTGCCCATTCATTAACGCCATTAAGAAGTCTTATATTAAAGCTTCATGCTCTCACTCGACGGTAATTATGGGTCGGAACCATCCATCCGGGCCATGTAGGATAGGAGATCATCATCTTCCCAATCCGTGTCTCCACATGGACTGCCACTGTCTGCATTTTGGTGCAACTTCCGGGAATCTTCTCTGCTCCTTCCCCCCCTCTCGTTGGCCCACTCCTCCCTTGTCTTTATCCACAACGACGATGCCCTTCCACACCCTCAGGGGGCACCTTCAGCCTAGCAACCAATTGAGCCCGCAGGACAAAAAGGAACATTCAGATTATTGTCATGGTTTCTCCTCCTTGATCGACTTGTTTGACTCTGTTACAGTCGAGTAGAATGGAAGGCTGGAAAGGGGGTTGCAAAAGTCTTCTGAGTTTACTCAGTCATAAAGGTTCCAAACGACGGCATATGATGCGGCACCTCAAGTTCCTAACCCCTGACAAGTCGGGGCAACGAAGGTCGACAGAACTCTTCTCAAGAGTTGCTGATATTTGCTTAGCTGTTTGCCTTTAGCTGTTTGCCTTACACGAAATACACAGCATGGTTAGCTGTTCCTGACACTTGCAAATACTATTTGCATTTTCACGGGCTACCAAAAGTTCCCTTCCCCTCCTCGGGGGAATGAAAAGGGGAGAAATTTTGGGGTTTGGTTTTCTCGACAGTGACAAGATTCCTAATTTCTTCTGGGACTTCGGAATTCGGACAACACCCGTGATATACATGCTGTGAGATGCTTCCTTGTATCAACAGTTTGATAAATTGCTTTATGGAGAAGAATGATTGGGCACAACAGTAAATTATGAGATCAAATTATCATAATTGAGGTTCCATTTTCATTTCCATTTCCATTTCCATGGCACATGACTCGACGCACGTCTTCCTTCTGGCTCTATTTCTCCCTTGTAATCAATTATTGAGCAGGGGAAATCCATTACTACCGAAAAGAGCAGAGGAAATGCATAACGATAATATAGGAAGGTGACTAAATGTTCGATGACTGTCGGTTCTGCTGTTGGCCTATAAATAGCCAGAGCTCTGCCCGACGTTGAGAACCGTACGTCTTCCACAGCCCTCACATCCTCTCGTCCTCGCACCGCATCTGCGTTATCTTCTTCATTGCAAAGCAGTCCCAAAATCTCATTTTTACAGGTACCCTTCTTGGGCTTGGACTTCCTGTGTTTTCTCCCCTACACTCTCCGCTTTTTCTAGTTTGTTCTGGAATTCGTTTAATCTGTTTTTTTTGCTGGCTTATTTTCATTTAGATTCCCCCGTACCTTTTACTTGTGAGGAAAAAAGGTTTGTCCTTTTCTTCCCTGCTTCCCGTTGCTCGTCTTCTTTGTATGGGATCTTTGCTTTTGAGGACAGACTACAGAGTATAGTGGAACTGTTTGCTTATTTGCCCCTTGGAACTGAGAGACAGGATATATGTTGGTTGAAAACAGTGTCGAAATGAGCCTATTGATCTGTAAGAAATTATCCGTTGAGTTAAATGACGTGGAATTGCTTGCTGATGTGCCTCTAACAGTGTGAAGGGAGCATATTAATCTATGACAAATGATGCATATTGAGTTTCCTAGCAAGGAGCAAGTCATTGACTAGGAAGAAAACTTAAGGATATATAAAGGACCCCTTATCTAATCTCTTAGAAAGAAAATTTTGGAAGAAAACCAGCGTGCATAGCTAATGGAACCCTTTGTTGCGATGTTCTAGATTCCTCCGTCAATATAGGTCTATATCACAGGAGTTTTCAATGAACATTTGACTGGTCTGGTTGATTCAGTCTCGTCGTGAGTCTCTTTGTTCATTTTTTGCCACTGATTCACTGATGTGAACTCTGCAGTATGGGAAGCACTGAGGGAACTGACTATGGCGCCTACACATACAAAGATCTTGAGAGGGAGCCCTACTGGCCCTCTGAAAAGCTGCGCATCTCGATCACTGGGGCAGGTGGCTTTATTGCCTCCCACATTGCCCGTCGTCTGAAGAGTGAGGGACACTACATTGTTGCTTCAGACTGGAAGAAGAACGAGCACATGACCGAGGACATGTTCTGTCATGAGTTCCACCTTGTGGACCTCAGGGTTATGGACAATTGTCTGAAGGTTACCAAGGGGATTGATCATGTTTTCAACCTTGCAGCTGACATGGGTGGAATGGGATTCATCCAGTCCAACCACTCAGTCATTATGTATAACAATACAATGATCAGTTTCAACATGCTCGAGGCTGCTAGGATCAATGGAGTGAAGAGGTAGGGCCTATGTGGTAAATCTTAACAGAGTAAGACATATTAATATCAGTAAGAGTAAGAGGAGTAAGAGGTTGGTTCAGAAGATGTAGAAAGCAGAGAACAAGGGATGAAGGGAGAGACTGTAGTTATTTTACAGGGAATTAGTCGTTGAACCTCTCTTAGGGAATTTCTCTATTCTCTCCTTCTCCCTCCCCCTAATTTTCTTCTGGACAAACTTTTTGGTCAATGAAGAAGTGCATAATTTATTGAAGTGTATTATTCTGCTCTTTTGTGAACTTATTTCCTCTGCTTGGACTTACTTCTCATTTATGTGAAAACTTGGGTAGTGAACTTACTTACTTTGCCTGGACATATTTTCATTTTTTGTGAAAACTTGGGTTAGGTTGCAGTTTGCTTCCTGATAGTTTTACTCCTGTTTGTCTGTTTATAGGTTTTTCTATGCCTCAAGTGCTTGTATTTATCCTGAATTTAAGCAGCTTGAGACCAATGTGAGCTTGAAGGAGTCTGATGCGTGGCCTGCTGAGGTCTGTTGCTTTTCTATCAGTTGTTCACTCATTGAATTGTAAAGCTGTTGCCAGTATGTGGCAATACTGAGAAAGGAAGGGAGTAATTAATTTTATTTGTCTTACCTTTGCTGGTAATTTAGCCTCAAGATGCGTATGGGTTGGAGAAGCTGGCGACAGAGGAGCTGTGCAAGCATTACACCAAAGATTTTGGAATTGAGTGCCGAATTGGAAGGTTCCACAACATTTATGGCCCTTTCGGGACGTGGAAGGGTATGAATTTGATTCCACTTGGCTATCATAATTAAGTGTATTACTTGTCGTCGCATTTCCAGCAGATTCAACTAAATTTCACACCCTTTTTGAATGCGCTTTTATTTAGGTGGAAGGGAGAAGGCTCCAGCTGCTTTCTGCAGAAAGGCCATCACTTCCACTGATAGGTTTGAGATGTGGGGTGATGGACTCCAAACCCGATCCTTTACCTTCATTGATGAGTGCGTTGAAGGGGTTCTCAGGTAAATCCTAATTGCTTCACGGGTCAAGTTTATCCTTTTCCTCAGTCTGATTCTTTGGAGGGAAAAGATGCCTGGGCCCTTCATGTTAGTGGGCATGGAAGAATGGAATGGATTTAACTCCAGCTCTTTTACAAAGTTAACTGTAGAAATCAAATAAATCTGCAAAACCCAGCTTGGAATGGAATTTGTGTGCTGAAAGATTTCTACCAAGTAAATATATATGCAACGAGGTGAAACTGTCAAGAGAAGCTGCAATGTACAACTCTCGTCTCAGGGTCGAATCTCCTTGTTTTCTCATTTGTGCAATCTTTTACCATCTCATGGCTTTTAAGGTTGACGAAGTCGGATTTCCGAGAGCCTGTGAACATCGGGAGCGATGAGATGGTAAGTATGAACGAGATGGCCGAGATAGTCCTCAGCTTCGAAGACAAGAATCTCCCAATCCACCACATTCCCGGGCCAGAGGGTGTCCGAGGGCGGAACTCCGACAACACTCTCATCAAGGAGAAGCTCGGTTGGGCCCCAACCATGAGGCTGAAGGTACAGGCCATTTCATACACCGAACATTAGATCCCCTCCCATCCCAGTTTCATACAGTTCGTTTATAAACGGCCAGAATCATAAACCAGCGAGTAACCTGACTCTTTTTATCTGTGAATCTGCAGGACGGGCTGAGAATCACATACCTTTGGATCAAGGAGCAGGTCGAGAAGGAGAAGGCCCAAGGAGTTGATCTGACAATTTATGGATCATCAAAGGTTGTTGGCACCCAGGCCCCAGTTCAGCTGGGCTCTCTTCGTTCAGCCGACGGCAAAGAATGATGTGACCCGGGAGACTCTACTGGTAAGATCTTCTGATGCTGGCATTTCACTATTATGGGCCTGCTAGAAAGGCTAGTCACTGAGGATGGATGAGCATCACTAGTGGCAGTAGATGCTCATTTGGGCATGCTATATGTTTTAAAAAAAAAAATATTTGGGGTAATTATCTTGATGTTGTGAGGGCATTCATGTCTCTCAGTATGCTTGCTATGTCTAAGCTTTGTGCCGACTTATGTACCAATGCGCGAGCAATTCGGGATGGATAGTGTCTGTTGTTGTCCCGTTGGCCCCATGGATCGAAATCGGTATTTCGTTCTGCCCGTGTTTAATTACCGATAACTGAGAGGGCAACGGAAGAATCGTGTCATTGGGTCGCCGTTTCCACAACTGGAGTCGATGTCGGACGAGGAAATCTGATGGGCACAAGGTAGTCATGCTAGGAGAAGGGATAAGCTCGACACTGGAGCAGATAAGTAATAAGATTCCACGTTACACGTCATTCTGTTGTAATCTCGTCGGTCCCAGTGACATGGATATGCGTTCGATCTATCACTATGCACATATTATATAAATAGAAAATTTTCGAGGCTCGGAGTCAGCATATACGATCCTCAAAGAACGACCCAGATCTAATCACGACAATCTCAAGGTGATGGTGACAGAGGGAGTTAGTTGATCATCGATGGACACGTCACGCCTGCTACGAGGACTTCACCCACGTGCATCCGATGTAACGTTAATTTATTGTATCGTATGACGATGACCGACGTGTTGCCACGTCGGTCATCGTCATCGTGCCGTGGAAGATATATCAGTAAGAAGAAGAAAAAAAAAAAAAGGAGGAGGGGCCTGTCCTTTTAGACATTTGAGTCCGACAGGACTCCATCTTCTTCAAGGAGACAACACCGATTAGATGTGCCAAGTGGCCCCCACAGTCCTTTGTTCTTCCATGATCTTCTCCCTTTATTCATAATTTCTTTTCTTTTTTTTTTCCTGAAATAATCATTATTCCCCCTTTTCTTTTCTGTTTTTAAATAAATCGAATAATAAAAATTAACAAAAGAGGCTGCACAACTTTGAGTGCCTCGAAAGCAAAAAGGGGCGGGTCGTCTCTGTGGGGCCCGGCGAGGGGGTGGGGCCCAACTGCTCCGTATTTATCTTTACCACAAGGGATGGAGCCGGAGGAGCCGCCGCCGCGTCCCCCGGGGCTCCTCCAACGAAGAGGGGGCAAAAATAGGCCCGGCACGAAAGTACGGCCCGAAAATAAACCTGTATACGAAAGTAAAATTTATAATATAAAAAGTTTATAAAAAAAAATAAAAATAATTAGTTATATATATGATTATATCTTAATATTTTATATAAATTAATATAAAATTTATATTAATAGATCAATTATATAATAAAAAATTATTTTAAAGTATAAATTATTTAAATTTATTTTAAAAAATTATTTTATTTGTGTGATTGGTAGCATATATGAGCCACTTGAATTTCCCTCTTTATTTTGGTCAGAAAATTAAAATAAAAGTAATAATAAAAGACGGTGGGACAAACAAAGGAAACCAACCGTGAGATCGATATTTCAGGAAAGGGCGTCGTGTCCTTTCTTGGAAATTCACCCCCAAATTCTCAGGTGAGAATTGGAAACGCCCAGACAAAGTCAACCAAATTTGGCAGTGATTTTGTTCATATTCCGCTTTGGAGCCCTTCGTCTTACGCGGGAAAACGTACGGAATGAACCCTCAATAACTTTTACATGACAATGCATGTGATCTCTCTAACAAGATAATTTGCTATTTATATTGGATTTAGATTTTTTGAGAGAAAAAAATTTGTGGTGGAAAGAATTTTGTATTTAAATGAGCTAATCTTTATGTGATTTTCCCATATCATCAACATTTGTACCAATATGATCGGTTCCGAATCAAAATGGTTAGACATGAGGAGCTCATTTCTACCACCAATGGATGCATTAGCATAGTCCATCTCTTGCTAGGTAGCCAATTCTATTTATGGCTAGTTGGCTATCTTGATTATCTAGCTTTAGAGCCTTAACTTGCTCTCGTCAAGGTATCAGGATCGGAGCTTCAAATATAAAATCGGCAATTTGTAAAAAGAGACCCTAACCCAGGCAATATTCCTTGGTATTTTCCTCGGACCTTCACCGGCCTCCTCGAGCTCATGCTCTGGCCTCGGTAGCATGGAGCAAAAAAGCTACAAGACCACGACCATAGTACAAGTCACGAAGGATGAGCAAGACAGGTCGAATGGTTTGCATGTATATGCATCAAAAGCCCCAACCAGCATGAGTTTGCAGCTCCAAAGGTGAGAGCAAACGTTACCCGAATCCGTTAAAAGTCGGGGTTGAATTAGTTAGAAATCATTAAAATTTAAATATATATATATTTATATGTCGAGGTCTACCATTTGCCAGTCCTGAAGTAATTGGAGTTTGGACAGAAGCATGTGGTGAAAGGACAATAACGCCCCTGGTCAAACCTACACACACCCACATATATGTATGCATGTATATATCTATACTTCCACGAAAAAACACGTCAGATATATATCAACCCCAACAAGAATCCCCAATCTCTCACAGGCGGAGAGAGAAGGAAATGGATAGGGTGCTTTCAGTGGATGAAATCTCCGACCAATTCTGGTCGTCGTCGCCGCCGCGGCTGCTGGAGCCCGGCGAGCAGTCCATGATGAACCGGAGCGAATCAGAATGGGCGTTCCAGTGCTTCCTCCAAGAACAGGTCTCCCCTAAGGCCAAGGCGGCGACCAGCAATTCCTCCTCGGCCGGAGGTGTTGGCGATGATAGCGATGTCGTGGAGATCAAGGATACCAGCACCGATCGGAATGAGGGGCCGAGTCAGAATCCCACCAATGCGAACAATGCTAATATCAACGGTAATAATAATAACAACGCTAGTGGGAGCAAGACCGCGGCCAAACCGCCGGCGGCTAATGCGGGCGCGGAGAATATTCCTATCATCTCCGAGGAGTACCGAGCATTTCTAAAGCGCAAGCTCAACTTGGCTTGCGCCGCCGTGGCTTTGTCGAGGGTACTCTCTCTCGACCTCTCCCTCTTCTCCCTCTCTGTGTACGGGGTCTTGCCGATTGATCCTTCAATGAACTGCTAAGTGATTGGTACATAGTATTGTCTGATCGACTCTATGCATAACGAAAAGTTAGCTCTGAAAACTTTTTAGCTTGTTTTCATTATAATCTTAGGGATAAAAAAGGGAAGGCAATCACCCAATTAAAACAGTGTTTTTTTAAGGGAAAAGCGCTTGATTGGAAATTTCTTCTGTTTCATTGCTCGACTTTTTGGGTTTGTTCTTTTTGTGAAGACTGCTAGTTTTGCTCAGATGAGCTAAGATTTTGGTGATTAGCTTGGAGAATTAGGAAAATTTAATAAGAATTGATCATCTTGCCCTTAGCAATTCCGGAAAAGCTGGAGCCTTGCTTTACTTTGTGTGTGTTCAAACCTTCGATTGGACTCTAGTATGGTAAACTGCCTTTCCCTTGTGTATATTATGAACAGACCTCATATGTCATACCTCAAGAATCCACTACTAAATCTGAAGGCTCACAGGCTTCGAAGCAAGCACAGCCAGGATCTCACGGTCCCTCTAAAGGTTTGGCTATCCTATGACCATGTAACTAGAATACATTCAGCAACTAAAAGTTCTTTTTCATTTTTCAGATAATCGGTTCCAATTATCTGATGTACCCTACTTAATGTAACACCAAGAAGTCGTCATTACCCAATATAATTGTTTCAGTTTCCTGTTTATAATTCTTGAGCTGTTCTGCTGACTTAGCTTATCTGCTACAGAACTCTTAAGCCATCTTTGATTGACTAATACATACTGTTTGTTCCTGATGAGATATACAGAAGATGTGCATGAAATCTCAAAGTCACAAGATAAGGATGCTGGTGGTGCTCCAATTGGAAATCCTTCACTTTCTGCTTTGCAGAAGAAGACTGGGATCCCTGTGAGATCGACAAGCGAATCATCAAGAGAACAATCAGATGATGATGAAGCCGAAGGAGAAACTGCTACAACTGAGAATATGGATCCTGCTAATGCAAAGCACGTAAGGAGGTAATTGCCTCATGTTCTGATCTATTCCCAGTGGAGTTTGCTTGTAATTTTTTTTGCTATGTATTGGATTTATTTGCATGGACAGAAGATTAGTTTATGGATTTGGTGAGTGCTCTTTCAGAATGCTCTCCAATAGAGAATCGGCCAGACGCTCAAGAAGAAGAAAGCAGGTCCATTTGACAGAGCTTGAGACGCAAGTAAGATCTATATCCAGTTACATGCTAACAGAACTCCTGAAGTATGTCTACCGACCTTCTAACTTCCAAGAAATGATAGGTTGCTCAACTGGGAGTTGAGAATTCCTCTCTCCTCAAGCGCCTGGCTGACATCAGCCAGAAATACAATGAAGCAGCTGTCGATAACAGAGTTTTAAAGGCAGATGTTGAAACATTGAGGGCAAAGGTATCTAATAGATGATCATTCTCATTGCTGGTTATTCATTTTGATGCTCACTTGCCTATGATTTTATATATCCAGGTGAAGATGGCTGAGGAAAATGTTAAAAGATTAACAGGACTGAACCCAATGTATCATGTGATGTCTGAGATGTCCTCATTGGGAACTCCGCCATTTGATGGTAGTCCTTCTGATGCATCAACCGATGCTGCTGTCCCTGTCCGTGATGACCAAAGGAACCAGTATTATCAGGCCACTTCTAACAATACGGCGTCCTCATCTCATGATCCCAGATTCAACAGCAGCTTGGCAGATATTTCTTCTTCAGCTGACCACGTGTCCCAGAATGTGGCAGCAGCCAATAAAATGGGCAGGACAGCTTCGTTGCAGAGAGTGGCAAGCTTGGAGCATTTGCAGAAGCGGATTCGAGGTGATTTGAGTCCCTGTGGTCCTTGATGCAATCGTGAGCAATGGGCTTCTTCTTTAACTGCAACTAAGAAGACTTCCATCCATTGCTATTGTTTCTCGACTGTGAAATCTGTGATTCCACGTTTCTGCATATGGCAGTTGATCTAATTTCTGCTACTGATAATTACTGTTTCACCTCTCTCCTGGTGAAAATGTGAATTGGAGATTGCTGCTATCCGTGTTTGACTTCAATGCCTCCCATCTTCATTTCCTCCCTCTCACCATCTCCACGTCCTCCCTCTGCTGAAGCATAATAATTTGAAACAGCCACGTAATCCTCCTCCTCTTGCATCAGAACCTCACCTACTACTTCAGCTCCAGCAGGAGCTTCCCGACCCACCGGGCAATTTGAACATCCCTGTGAAGCATCCATGCACTAAAGCATCTTTTTCTGAGAAACTCAATTTCTATTACCATGGTTCAGTATTGTCCTCCATCTAAGACTCTTAAGAGATGGGTACAAATCCCTAGTTTAAGGACTGTAACATTTTCAGATGTCTGGGCATCGGCAATGTAAAATGTAGAAATCGCTTGTATCTCTTAAATGTGATTTCAATTTTAGTCTCATAATTCGACTTGAATAGGTCCATCAAACTTGTCAACGGTTCAAACCACGAGAAAAGAAAGATTTTTTTTTTTTTACCTAAACGTGGCCTTTATTGCTGCTGTATCTGAAGGCGGCCAATAGAGTCAATCAAGAACCGCGGAACGAACCAAAAGAAAAACTTTCTTATCTCATCTACCCCCGTTCATCATCATCACAGGAGCAGAGGACAATCCCCAGAAACAAACCCATAAAGTGGGGAAAATTCCGTGGCAGAAACCATGGAGATCTCTTCATCTCTAACTCTCCATCTCTCCTTTACGCCTCCTAGACTCCCTTCTCGTCTGCCTTTCTGTGCTTCTCGTTCCACCTTCACCAGCACGTCCTCTCTAGCCCGCTGCAACAGAATCGACTGTAGCGTCAGAAGGGATTCGTTTGTCATTGGTATTTCAAGAAGCAGAGACAGCAGAGCCAGAAGAGGGTTGACTTGCAATGCTCTATTTGGACTGGGTTTGCCTGAGCTGGTCGTTATAGCCGGAGTCGCTGCTCTGGTTTTTGGGCCCAAGAAGTTGCCTGAAGTAGGAAGGAGTATTGGGAAAACCGTGAAGAGCTTTGAACAGGTGAGCTGGATTTTATCCGGATCTGCGCGGTTGCTTAGGAATCCTAGTTTGTTTGTATTGCTCTGTCAGTACTTGTGAGATTTTTGGGTGAGAGAGTAGCTGTACACACCTCGTAGTCATTGTACACTCTGCGATATTGTTGCTCAAGATACGACAACTTCAGTGTTGGAAACCAGATTGGTTGGTGAGCTTTGACTTTACGATATTGCTATATTCCTGTAAGTTGTGGGCTCTTTAGGTTCGATTTTTCGAGTTGAGATTACTTATAGTGTGTTATACACGGGTGTAGGATGCACCCAATATTTGTGACAAGTGGCTGATTTGGTGCGGTTGAAGTTGGGGGAGGGTGTGAAGGACCGGAATATTCAACTTGAAAAAGTGCACAGTCGAGGAGGAATAGAGTTGTGGAAGTTGGGCTCAGTTTGCTTTCTCTATAGTATTTGCTGTGTTATATTTCCATATGGCAGTGTTCAAGATAGCAGTGAGGTGGAATTAGTTTCTGATATGGTCCTTCAAAGATATCTTTGAATAGCATTTTTGTTTTCCCCTCTCCTTGGATCTTCATTTTGGAGTTTATTATACATTCATTGAACAATGAAGAATCAGCTGATGGTTTCTGTTCTTGAAGGCTCCTTGATAGGCCTCTTACATAACATTCATTAAGTTTTCTAGATGCCTTTTCTACCATGCTTATCCTCTGATGTCAAGTCTAATTAACAGAACGAATGCAAATGAATGAGTCTGGGGATGCTATGCACCAGAACTGTCAATAACATGTCTTGCTTGGCTAATTCATGCAGGCGGCTAAAGAATTTGAGTCCGAGCTCAAGAAACCGCCTGATTCCATAACCGAGTCCTCTGCCACTGAGCCAAAAGCAGTCATTGAGGAGAAAAAAGAGGACCCAGTCCCAAGTATGAAGGAGAGTGCTTGAGAATGTGGAGATTCATCTTGATTGCAGAGTCATCAAAATGCTGAGTCTGGTGCTTGTAGAACAAGTTAGTTGGTTCCAAAATTTAGATCCACTATATGAGATATTTCTCCTTTGAAAGAGCTGTTATTGCGGGCATTCATTTGTCTCCAATTCATCCATTTCTATATTAGTCTTCATCATATCTGCCAATGCTAGACTGGTTTACATACAGTTATGCTGTTTCAGTATGTTTTTCATCATCCTTAAGGTATATTCGTGTGATTGTGGGAACCCCTGTTGGTCAGGTGTCTCTTTTTCTTACCTGCAAAGTTGTCTCTTGGTGCCTTCAAATCCTCCAGGTTATGAGCTAATAAAATAATGTTTCTCTTCGTGTTGAATGTTCGCGTTTGTTTTCTCTTGCGTGCCGGATTTGGCAATAACGTCGGTTATCGGTTGGAAATATGAGTCAATGAAATAACAAATAAGCTTCAATTTGGGTCGCTAGAGATAGTAATTTCCACGCCGATCAGATGTGTAAATGGGGCAACAATCAAACACAGGAATCCTTATGTATTTTTAAGGGTGAGGTTGCTCCTCTTCCCTTCTGATCTCTTATGAATGAATGGTTTATTGCTGATAAAGGAAAAAAAAAAACTTCAATTCAGCGGTGATGAATGCGCACTGCTGTTTAGAGCTCATCGTAACTACTACACCTTTCTGTCATATGGATTTCTGTATCTACAGCATTCAAGATCAGTGTTGTAAGTCCTGTTCACACGATCTTTGTATATCTGCAATTACCTACCGAGCACCGCATTAATTTTATCAAGATCTACACTGGGCAATGGATCAGGCGAATGCTCTATTTCAGGAACCAACTTGTTAGGTGGAAACCTCTTGTGTGTGGGCTTACCAACTTTCGAGGTGTACTGTGTTTAGGAATGGAAACAGGATGGAACGGAATTTGCCACATGAATGGTGTTATCCTTCTACTTCGTTGTACTGATCCATCGTCTCGCAACTGTCTCTCACTTGAATTGGCCCAATCTTGCTTTGTTAACTCGATTCGGTCGCCCGATCCATGTGGTAAAATACACGATCATGGGCCTCAGCACCACCATGTGTGTTGCATGTTGAAGTTTAAACAGATGATGCCCGTGTTCCCCTTACTCTAAGTGTGCCTTAGTCAAGTTAATATGGACTTTAATCCTCTAGATCACTGAGCGCTGAGAGATGATATCTATTTCGAACCGAATCGCTCAGAGCAAACCCTTTCATCAAGAGTCCTTTCGAGTATCTGTCAAATGTAGTCTCAAAACTTTACTGATAGACTAAAGGAGTCTGCTCGAGCTCACGAGGACGAAAAGAAAGAACTGTACATGATTTCTGCCGTTGAAACCGGCATACATCGATGAAGAAAGAACATGTAAAGTCAGTAGAGTGCTTCTCCTGGTCACTGCTCTGTGTACAAACAGATTTCATGTCCATGCCCACGAGATCTAACCCATGAGCTATGTACACATTGAGGACCTTGTCCGCTCCAACAGGCCCTCTCCATAGCTTCAAAAACCCCTCCTTGCTGCAGGTTCTGTCATGGAAGCCGATTTACAGATCGAACTGACGTTATCCTTGGAAAGCACGAGTTTCTGAGTTTCAAAAAGAGCGAGACACTTTTCCTTTCACTCCAAGGAAAGACAACCGGGTCCCATAGAAGCCCTTTACAGCTACGAACCCTTCATGATTCTCAGCCTCTTGCAAGAAGTGACGAACATACTGTAAAAGAAATGGAGAAAAGAACACTGTAAGTGATCTTTCTCGACCAAGGAAAAGGCAAAAATGTAATTTATTTCTATGACTGATAAGATCATGCCAGATCAGACTCTCAGTCTTCAGTCAGTCAACTCAGTTTCCGATCTGATGCGGAATTAACTCGGGTATTCAGGAAAGAGAACTTACTTCCAGGGAACATCTCCAACAAGCATCCAGTCCCCATCTTTGTCTTCATAAGTCGGCACGAATTCCGATCCGTTATAGCCTTCCCTCTCAGAATAGTCACCTATACAAATACAACAAGAACAACATCAGCTGCCATCTTGTCGTTAATCATTTTAGCTTCAGTAAATCAGATCCAAAACCATCAAGAAATCAAGTGATGTGCTTAATCAGTTACCTGCTTTGAACTTGAACATGTCTCCCAAGTCCTTTAGGAGTTCAAGGTACCCCTTGTAGAGCTTCAAGTCAATCTTCCTTAGGTACGGAACGCCGTCCATGCTGACTTTTACGTACACTCCTGCAGATTCGGGCTCAGTCTTCTTGGGCTGCAAGCAGTTTTTCCGGTAAGACCGGATCGGCGGCCATCCCACCACCTGTGCCCTGCGTTAACACATCAGAACCGGACCGCATTAGCTCCGCCTCCGTATACTGCTGATCATCCTACGGGGGACACTAGATTCGGCTCAAACAAATAGATGCTTACTTTGCGGGTCGAGTGCTTTCCTGGTGATCGCACTCCCGAGGATCATCGTTCGACACATTGGATTCTCCATCACAATATGCCGACTCCAGCAGTCCTCGTTTGTTGCTCTTCGTTAAACCGGCAGGTGGTGTTTTCTTCTCGTGATCTGCCGTGCCCGGCAGGCCTAGTCGGAGCTCCGTAGCTTCGAGATTGAGATCTCCTTTGAACGCCATTGATTGCCCGCAACAGATGGACTCGATGGTATATGCTCCTCGAGATAGTCCTCGCTGCCCGCCCTACTGCTGTCTTGCTATGGCAATTGACCGATGAATGTGTCTGGCATGAAAATGGTCATCAGAGGTTGGTTTTATAGATTAGGCGCTACGAAGGGGGCCATGAGCCAATGAATTAATTAAGGGCTCTACTCGAGAATTAAAAATAAAAAATAAAAGAAATTTGATGGGATAATGTCTTGGTACAGGACATGGGCAGGTAACGGTGTTTGTGAAATGAAGGGCAGAATAAAAGAGGCTGTCAATAGGATACGGGGACAGGGTGCGGACAGAATGAGCCACCCCCACGTTGAGGACCGTGTTACCCTCCGACTTCCACGGTCCAGATCGCATCTAGCGGCCACCGCAAGATGAGGTCAGGGTCGTCGGATTTCCGGGGACGCAGTGTCATGTGATTGGGCCCACGTGCGCTGTCGTTGATGGGCCGGACACGTTTATGATGAACAAGGGCCTGACTAGCCGGTCCGGTTCCTACAAAATGATTCCGGTCCGCTTCTAGTTTCTTCCCCCATTATTAGTCTCATGTAATTTTCTTTTTAATTTATTGCTACATAATATTAACAAATCTTGATAAATTTATATTTAAGTAAAAAAAATCAGTCTATTAGCTACTAATATCTTATTTAATGAGAGGAAATATCGAATTATTTTGACTAACGATTATATATATTTTTTTAACGGAAAATATAAATAAGCTTTCACATGTGACAGACAATACATTATTAAGAAAAATTAATCATTGTTTCTTTTTCTCTAGAAAAGACATTGCTAGACGACCCTTCATGATTATGTCCATGTACTGTGCAATTCATTTAGCTCTTTTTTTTTTTTAATTTCTTGACCTAAGTTGAATTATGTGCATGTGGGTCTAGGCTGAATTTGTGCCTCAATTGGAGGGAAATGTACAGTAATTTAAAATTGTGAAATCAATTAGTGGACTTGTTTACCCATAAGAATTAATCTAATATCCATTCTAAATATGAATTAGTAAAAGACAAGAACACTAGACTCTTATAGACCGGAATTTATTTTCCCTAGCACAAACCTAAGTTGGAATTGAAAATTTTTGGCAATCTGTTCCTGTTTTAGGCTACCAATGCAATGCTTTCCTACATGAGTCTATAATAATGAGAAAAGGAGGCCATGAAAATAAAAAGGTATAAAAAATCTCAAGATAATAGTCAAAATTATAATATCTTAATTTCATTAATCTTAAATCAAACCGTATGGTAAAATAATTTACCCACGCACTGCATCCATCGTCATGCATTCAACATGTTGGTGCAATTAATATTGTTGTCAAATATGAAATTCTAAATTTCGAATTTGATTCTAATTAGCTTCATATCATCTTATTCTCATATTTCTCTTATTATATTTTAAATTTAAAAAAAAATCCCTTTACAGTGAGGGTGAGCGCTAGTTACTTTTTTCCTTTACAAATTGACGTTCAAAAGCAAAGAAGAGAGGATTCCACTCCACAGTGAAACGGCCCTGCAAGAAACTGAAAGGGCAAGGCATGTATATGCTGTAAGAGGTGCGTGGCCAACCTTGATCCTTATCTATTCATATGGGGACTCTAAGATATGACACCCCGGGCTTCGAAATTAACTTCTTTATCGTACATCAAAAATCGTTTTGGTTTTTCTTTTTATCGAACATTTGTAGTGATCACTACCTTCAATATATATATATATATATATATTCACACCGTTTATTATCCGAACCGACAAAGGATCGATACCATCGGTGCATAGTAACTATGGTTAGTACTCACAACACAAGCTATATATGCAGTAGTTGAAGCCGCAACGTGATCCATCCTCCATACATATATATATGTATATATCATGTTCTATATCGATCGTATGGCGAAATAGCTCCTAAAGACGGTCGGGATGGAGAGAGATCGATCCAGTGGACACATATTATCTTTGAGGTTAAATATGGCTCCATATTATACATTAATGGAGTACAATTCTCACCACGGCACGCGTGCACACACACACACACACACAGATATATATATATATATATATATCCGCGACAGCATAAATGCATGTCTCGAGACTACATACGTATATACGTGCACCGCCGGTGACATGTTTCTGGCTACGAACGGGTTTCTAGAGCAGCCTTAGAGTATCAGCATCGAATCAATAATGCATGGATGAATGGGATGACAAGCAGGTTGGTTAACGTCTTTATCGATCATCATCATCGACTGTCTCACTTATTTCTCTTGCAGGGTGGGAAGGGGACAATCCAATCGTGGCTTGATCCTCCTTCCTCTCCTCCATGAATCATGCATTGAATCCAGTCGTCCTCATTTCCCTACCTTTGATCTTACGTTTCTAAATTGATGATTAATGACTCAACCCACATCCCCATAGAAACCACACGTTTGATGTCTGCACTATGTGGGATGTCGACCAGAGTGCGTGAAGGGATGGATACACATGTACGTAAGAACCTGTGCAGCAAAGCTAGCAAAGCATTAATTTATCATTTCACCCAAGAAACTAAAAACTTATCTACACACGTGTGTGGTCCTGTAGGGACAGGGTGAGGGTGTTGATAGTGAACTATTGTTCTCTAGGTCTACTACGACGAGTCACCCACACGAGCATATCTTATCATGAAGATCGATCGGCCATTGACAAGTGGGCCTCTCTCTTTTGGTCTTGTGACAGAGGGCAGCCAGTCCCCGTCTGTATGTGTTATAGACATATCTCTCATCTTCCGGAAGATGCCGGATGATTCTAACGCCCGTGTACTTTGTCATACAACTTTGCGGCCGCTAAGTTAGAGTCCGCTGCACTGTCCTATCGATCGATCTCATGGGACTCGATCTCTCTCTCTCTCTCTCTCTCTCTCTCTTGCCATATCATTTTGACAACAACCGATGTTCAATTTTGCACGAACCATCGCCATACCACCATCAACTTGACTCTGATCTCTCAACGGCCACCAAGCCGATGCATACGTACATGCATATATGGCCACGAGTGGGACACTTGAGTTCATACTCTCTCGAGCCTTCGTACGATTACATATCGCGTTGAGTTGAAGACTGATTCAGTCGCCACCATGTACACGTGACGATGATCGGCCAGTCGGTTGCCCGCTCGGGAAGAGATATGACAACTGACTTAATTGGCTTTTCCATTGATTGATTTACGTTATTGATATATCTTTGTGACGTCGGGCACAAATGGACCTACAAAATAATGTTTTACACTTCAAAAAAGGGGAAACAGTCCCTCTGTTGCAACAGCGGTGCCATGACATAGATTAGATTTGACTTAATTCATTCACTGATATTAATTAGTTAAAAATATATATATTTATTAAAAATTTAAATATCATATACCCCACACACACACACACACACGACACGAAGGGAAATATTTTTTTTTCATTGTAAATTTATTACTCTAACTTCTAAGGGCACGGAAAAACAGGGAAATTCAATCAATAGATTTCTTGGATGGACGGAGCACATTCACATGTCAGTGGCATAAGATGGGACCGGTTCACATGCCAGCATGTCCCACGCATCCTTACAAAAACGCTGTCGGTTAGAGCGAGGGAGGGCCCACGAGGGTCCCTCCTGTCAATCCATCACCCGATTGGATGCTCTACGACCTGTTGACTTTTCGCGCAGATGGGCCCCACCAAACAGCTCGGCGCAACTAGCTGATGTTATTGTATATCATACATCACAGAATTTCAAGGGAAAAAAAAAAGAAATAAATAATCAGAAGAAAAAAAACTTAAAATGGTGATTTATATGGAGAATTACAAATGATTTTAATGTACTCAAATTATTCTCAATTTAAAATAAAAATAATACCATTATATTAGCCTAATTAAGTCACCTAGGTATGGTTGCCTCTTTTGTCTTCCTTCTATCGTAATCATTATCATATATATTTTTTATATAGATAACGTTTAATATTATAATAATTAATTAATTTATTAAATAATATATTATATAATTTAAAATCTGCTATTTAAATCTCGACCACCGAGAGTTTTAAATCCTAAATCCGATTTATTACATATTATTAACTTATCATTGAGCTTTCAATCTCGAGACTCATTATCATATCCATTAGTTGACTTTTATTGACCCTCAATATTTCTGTAAATTATTATTATCTAAAATTATTCATTTTGTTAAAACAAAATTGTAGGGGACATTTTCCTTTTGATTTTTGATTTTATACATTTTGGTTATTTTGGGTTGAGGGAATATAGGGCAAATTAGAAAAGGGAAACGAAGGCCAACTGGTCATGTCCACTTGCCTCGCCACAATCATTCGAAATTATTACATCACTCATGACATCATCCACCCGAGGGGCCACGACAACGGTCGTCCAAGCTCATCCGCAAGCTACAGGTGGCGAGATCTTGGCCCTCTGATCCTATGATTGACCTCCCCAACGGCAGCCACCCATGATGTCCTCCTTATATCACTCTACGCCCAATTTAACAAAAGCTTCCGCTCTCTCTACGACCTTTAAGAAATAGCCTACTCGCCGAGGACAAGAACTCAAGAAGTCAAGACTCAGTCGGAGAGGGGAAGAGAAGAAAATCAAGAAGGGTGTGAGGGCTTTAAGCTGGACGCACATGGCTGTCGAGCCCGACAAGTTCCATACGATCGACTTCGAGGAGACTGAGCTGAGACTCGGGTTGCCCGGAGGGAAAGCCGGGAACAATGAGCAGGAGAACCCGAAGGGTATCAGCGGCAAAGGTAGCAGCAGTAACTACGGGAAGAGAGGTTTCCCAGACACCGTCGACCTGAAGCTCAACCTCTCCTCGAAAGATCCAAAGGCGGCGGAGGAGGTCCAGAAGATGAAGGAGAAGGCTGTAGTCGTGCTATCGAATACGGATCCTGCTAAGCCCCCCGCCAAGTAATCTCCACGTCTCTTGCGATTTATTTCACTGCCATTAGAGTCCGTGTTCTATTGCGGAATTGCTAGGGATAACGGCTAATACGGCCTCGTCGAATCTAGTATATTTTTACGGCATGCTAACTAGGATGAATACGCATTGCTAATCGCCTTTTTATGTGCATTTATATGACTGCAGAAGTCATAGATATATCAATGTCAATCACACATATCAAAACATATTATTATCTTATCATCTAATTATTTTCTTGGTCGGAATTAATCGTGAAGTTAACTGGAATTAAATTTCCCAGATGGGGGCCGTTCCTATCTTTTGAGAACTGAAAAAGAATGATCGACTTGACGTTTGTGGCCGTGGCTTGCTGTCGGGGGAAACAGAGGAAAAGAACAAAACATGGGGAATCTTCTGCTTTCTCTGGCCAACCGCACACTTACACGAGAAAAAGGCCGAAACACTGGCATTCGGCCCGTCCGATTTGAATTGAAAATTAATCTGGTATAAATAAGAAGTCTAATAACGTCTAGTGTCTCTACCGTAAAGTGTAATTCTTGGAGCTTAACTTTCCTGTTCAAAGGGTGAGAATTTTCACCCATTAGAACCGTGAGGAAGAACTCTATAGTTCAATGAGTGGATTGCTCGTCATAAATGAGAGCTTCCAGGTGGACCAAACTCTTAGTTGTGATGTGTCAATATTTGTTCAGGGCACAGGTGGTGGGTTGGCCACCAGTCCGATCGTTCCGAAAGAACGTCGTGGCCGTCCAGAAGGCCAGCATCAACGAATCGGACAAGGCCGGCAGCGGTGTCGCGTTTGTCAAAGTAAGCATGGACGGTGCGCCTTACCTGCGCAAGGTGGACCTGAAACTGTACAAGAGCTATCAGGAACTCTCCGATGCCCTGGCGAATATGTTCAGACCTTTCACCATCGGTATATATACGTCTCCTTAAGTTCCAACCCGGCGTACATTAAGATAACGTTATATATTATCACTCAAGAATAATTGATCGAACGACTGATGGTGGATCGTACGCATTATGGAAATTAGGCAACTGCGGGTCGCAAGGGACGTCGAAGGACTTCATGAATGAGAGCAAGCTGATTGACCTCTTAAATGGGTCCGACTCTGTGCCCACTTATGAGGATAAGGATGGTGACTGGATGCTCGTGGGAGATGTGCCGTGGGAGTAAGTTCCACATACTACTGATCTTCTTTGATCTCTAAAACCGAGATCAGTAAACGCGAAGGACTACTTTGATCTGTGTCACGTATATCGAATCTACCGATAATCGTTCTTCCATGAACCTTGATAGGATGTTTGTCGACTCGTGCAAGCGCCTGAGGATAATGAAAGGGTCCGAGGCTATTGGACTCGGTAATCATCGATTCTCTATCAATCCGATGCTCTCTATTGGGTGTGTGCAAAAGCTTGATTATTATGAAATTACGAATATTGTTCTTGTCCTATGCATTGCAAGCAGCGCCGAGGGCAGTGGAGAAGTGCAGGAAGAGGGGCTGAAGAGCTTGCGAAAATGAAGGCGTTCAAAGCTCGACATCTCATCGGAGAAGAACCGGGTGAAGGCAATCTACTCGGAGAAATCCGGCGAAAACCGAATCGGTGCAACTGGAAGCAGACTGGCTCCAGAAGGGACCGAGCATGGAGATGCTCTTTGCTCTTCCCGATCTGTTGATATTTTCTTTCTAGTTTCTCAGTTTTATTTTTGGTATGTATAAGATATGTTTCTGAGGCAATAATTGATGTTAAATTATTGCTGCATCTGCCGCTCACCGTGTTATATTTATTGATTTTTTTCCTGGGAAACGAACAAGATAAGATCCATGAACGAACAGGAGCATGTGGACGTCCGTTGGGACCAATTGATTGGCTCAGATAAAGTGTATTTTGTCGCGATTTCATTACTAAAGTAGTTCTTATCATAATTAAGATGTGGATCCTCTCCGATGTTCAAAGTTTACTGAAACGTAAATATTGGAGGAGGGTGCATGTCCAACATGTGTTCCGCGAAGGAGAACGCGTTCGCAGACTGGCCTGCAAATGGATCTCTCCTGGGTCTCCACCGGGTTGTGGATTCTCCTCCTAGCCCGAGCCGCCTGATTTATGCTGATATCGTCGGGATTGCTATCATTTGGGTGGGGTGCGGGGGCGGGGAATCTTACGTTTCGATGTCTTTCATCGCATGATATCTACAATTGATATGATAAAGGCAGTAAAGCAAGCTGTGAAAAATAAAAGGGAGTAGAGGACAAATGGCCGACAGTTTCATGAAAGGGGATGGGACGAGGACGATGTCTGTCCTTCGCCGGAATTATTTTAAAAGACAAATATTACTTTAAATTTTTTTAACGAAATTAAAAAAAAAAGAGAGAAAACGCATGTTTATCCATCTAAAGATAACATCATCAGAAACCACACAATTGTAACTGGATGATTACGGTGGAATTTCTACTGGCCCACTCCTTTAACACTTAAATTTTATACATTTTAAAATATTTTTTAATTTTTTATTTTATAATATACTTAAATTATAAATTTAATAGTGCATTGATATAATTTTTGTTTACCGATGTGACATAATATCTTGTCGATACGTTGCAGACATGGTATGACCATGTGGCAAAATTTGCCACCATGGCATAGTTTTCCGACGTGTCGTTCCATGAGACGTTAAATCTGTTAAAAGTATGATTCAAGTAAGTTACGATAGAATTGTTAAAATAATGGTCCGAACCGGTTCCGGGTCAGCCGTTATGCTTAATGGTCTAAGCCTTATATGGTTCATAGTTTATTACAGAATGAACAAGCCTGGAACATGCGTAAGCGGGCCGGTCCATGGTTCGAACCCATTCAACCCGTGAATAGAGCATTGTCTCTCTTTTAAAAAAAAGTTTTAAATTATTTAATAACGTACAATGATTTGATTAGATTGATGTGAATGTTGAAGAGTAATTTGATTAGTGAAATTATTGATGTAAACAGTAGTTTGATTGGTTTGCCACCGTGAGCTGTTGATTTGCTATTGCAATCAACAGTCAAATGTTCAGCCATTTATGGCCATTGATTTTGTAGTAAAGTGAAGGAGATCACGACACTTGGCAGGCAGAGAGCATTAGTTCACGATCCGAGCCAGTGTGGTCTAGTTTCGTAATTATCCCGGGTTAGTTTAGTAGGGTAACAATTCATACCAGTTACAGTTTAACAGGCCTATATTTCTGATTTGACTTATAACCATCCCTTAACCTAATAACAACGATTTCAGGTCTAGTTAAGGGCGGTCCGAACCGATTCCTTGTTAACATCTCTATGTTATTGAATTAAATACGTAGAATGTAGAATTAAGAAGAGATATTCTAAAATATATAAGGTTTAATTGTTTAAAAAATAAGTAAATATGTAGATTTTGAGTATAATTATGTGAAATATCTGTATATTCCAATTATGTAGCGTTCATGTATTAAGAAAAAAAATTACTATAATTATAATATTAACTTTGTCTGATCGAAACAGAACTCCCAATTGCTTCTCCAAACTTCTCCATTTAAATTGACCGGTTCGATTTTGATTAAAAGTTTGAACCTCCACAGATCAGGTCGACTCTATATAATACCATATTCAGCCTCCCTCATGGAGCAATGCGATTCAACAGTTCGGGATTCAGGCTCTAGCTAGTTTGGTACCTGCACGTTGGGGTGGGTCACGAGGAGAAGTTACAGGACGGATTTAACCTAGCTGTATACGATACGTAAACGAATCGGGGTTTGGCCACTTCTGATTAGGTCTAGACGGCCGAAGTAGAACGTGCCTACGGAGAGGACTGGCTGCATTCATCGATTTGAACCCTTCATGGGAGGGGGCTCGAGCTAGCACCTATACTGACCAGCTGCTTTCATCTTTTTTTGTTTTTGTTTTTTCCCATGTTTTCTATCCATCCCCAGGATAGAAAACGTCTGGACCCTGTGGCTAATACCATGCGGCGAGAGGATCGGAAAACGGAAAACGGTGGGCAAAACGACCTTCTTTCCTCCCAATATACTCATCACACACTATCCTGAGTTCAATAGATGTAATCATATGTATGCATACTTGAGAGGTCAAAACTCAAATTTGGTCCAACGTTACAGTGCGCATAGTGTTTGAAAGTTCGGTGCCGTAGAGAGAGAGAGAGGAGACATCAACATCGTACCACCAAGGCATAGTAATTAATAGTGGGTTCACATACGTTCTCATGGAATCCTCTATCCTCGTCGTACGTGTTGTTCGCACTGTTATATTTCCATTTCCGATATATGGTCGGCTTCTTCACCGAACAAAGTCGAGACCCAACGCGGTGATCCGGTTAAGTGCGACATCACCTTATAATGAATGGGTAGGATTGTAATAACCGGCACGGTCATAAAATAGGGTGATGTGAAATCCGCTCGTACTAGGAAAGAATAGGATTGTGACATTAATGCTGCATAATCCTCCCTGCACCTTGCATACTGTATCAAATATATAAATATATATGGAGGTGATTATATTAGGAGTTTTATATATCTATATTTTTAAATTAAATTTTATATATTTTAAAATATTTTTTTACTTGTATGTGTTTAATTTCGTAATATATTTGAGTTATAATTATAATAATAAACTGATCTAGTAATTATTTGTCGACGTATTATAATACCATATCAATAAATTATTGATAGGGCACACCGATGTGATAAAAAATTCTGTTAATATATCAGATTATGTGACACTATTAAATGTCGCAGTTAAAATTATAATTTAAATATATTATAAAATTAAATATATAAAAATAAAAAAATTATTTTAAAATATATACATCTTAAATATAAAAAATAACCAACATATAACGTGTATGCATATATATATATATATATTGACACGCAATCCTCTGCGTCATGCTCTTTGTAATTTGAATATAAAGATGCGCACTTGCAAAAATAACGAGAGGACCCGTTTAGATTTTAGAGCGGAAAAATATCCTATAAAATTGCCCGCTTTTGCCCTCCTCTTTTCTTGTTTTTTCGTTCACACGTGCCAGGACATTTGTCACGTGCTTCTAGTGTCCGTTGGATTCACGTGTCCCCGTCAGCCCACTGATGTGAACACTGTCCCCATGGGAAAGTTAACAACACGTGCACTTAATCAGAGGGTTAAAACTGCATGATATGCCAGCTTGGGTTATCAAGATCTTTTCCTAGACAGTATTAAAAGGCGAACCGATTGGATACATTTTTTTTTTTTATTGATTATGCATTTTAGGCGCAGCGAACCGGTCGATCAGATGCAGGTACGGAGAAAGACTAAGCGGTGGGGGTGGAGGGCTATGCTAATCAAAGTGGAACTAGGATTCTTGTCTAAAGTCGGATTTGATGACATTGCACTAATCGAGTGGGTTGAATCTACACGTAATCGGCGACGTCTTCCATTTCATCTTTCACACTAGCGCAGCGAATTGTCTCAGTCGGCGGAGGGAGGAGAAGGGAAAACTTAAAAGGCGACCCAACTCCATGTGGGAACCTGCGAGTCACTAGGGTAATTCCGTAAATTCAATCCCTTCATCCGTATTATAAATTAAGCGACGAGCTCCACAGCCATCATCGGTGAGATCTACACCACAGGATAGACACCCCAGAAGACAGGAAGAGGGTGTTGGCAAATGGAGGCCATGAGGCTGAGCAAAGTGTGTACGGCGGCCGTGGTCGTGGTGCTGCTGGTCTCCGCCCACAGCCTAGGGGGTGCTTCCGCCCAGAGCGCTTCGAACGTGAAGGCCCGGTACCACTACTACAGCCCGGAGGAGAACAAATGGAGCCTCGACGACGCCCACGCGTACTGCGCCCCCTGGTACGACAGCAAGCCGCTGTCGTGGAAGAAGGCGTACGGCTGGGCCGCCTACTGCGGGTCCTCCGGCTCCACCGGCCAGGCAGCCTGCGGCAAATGCCTGAAGGTAGGGTTCCGTATGTCGTCTTGTACCGGCGTGGATCGCCGTCGTCGGGATGTGAGGCTCTGAAACTGAGCTGCGTATACATAGTACTATACTATACTATCGTTCTATTCCAACTCGCAGGTGACGAACGTGAAGACGGGAGCGTCGAAGACCGTGAGGATAGTGGACAAGTGCAGCCGCGGCGTGCTGAGCCTGGACACGAACGTCTTCCGCGACATGGACACCGACCACAGCGGCTTCGTGCAGGGCTACATGACCGTGAACTACCAGTTTGTCAGCTGCTAGTTAATGATCGGTAGCCGTCGATAAATGCGACGAGACCCGGGCTAATAACCGGAGCGATCCAGCGGATTGCCCTACTCATGGTGTCGCATGATAATTTCAATAATAATGTTGGACTCTGTAGTACCGTACTTGATCATGTGAAGTGTTCCCTTAACGAGAGACGTTCCCTTGACAGTGGCCATTCATCAGCACATTCTACCTATACGTAGAATGCCACTTTGTTACGTTCGGCGGTTGTTCTTAGGTATATATGCTATATATAATGTGAGTAAAAATTGGATTGCATGGATGAAAAACGGGGCACGATAGAGTGGCATCGATCTCGATTCGAGAGCAATAAATTCTGAATTCGATTTTTGATAATGGATTCATTTAAGATATTAGGGTGAATGCAAGTCCCGACTCTTATAAATCCACTGCAAAATCCTTCTACTGATGTAATTGTAACATCTTGGTAAGATGAGATACTGAAGGCACCGACAAGTTAATAACAGTGATGTTGAAAAGAGATTTCGGGCCCCAAAAGAGTAGGCCCACTTTAATTCTCATTGGACTAGCTAGGCCCAAAAGGCCTCTCACTAAGCCCAACGACTGGGCCCAAATTAAACTCCTGACTCCCCTTCGTCTCCGTTCATTCACTCCTCGATTGCGGTTGCTGCTCCTCGCTGCATCTCCTGCTCCAGCCACCGGGAATTGAAGCCATGCAACAGGTAAAGCTCTGGTGGGATAAACCATGTCCGATGGGGATGCCCCTTCAACTCTTTGGCGGTCTACTCCTATTCCATTTCTGTGTGGTTTGAGAGCGATCTGATGCTCGAGGACCTGATCTTTTGAAGGGCACGGGATCGGAGACGGAGGTCACGTGGGAGGACCAGCTGAACATCAACAGATTCTCCAATCTCAACAATCGATCCCACGAGCTCGAAGACGAGATTAAGGCAGCAAAGGTGCGGATCGCGGCTTCTATCTCTTGTTGTTTCTTAGATGGGTTTTTTCCTGATCTTGAGGGAAGATTGGGGTCCAGGGATTCTTTGATTTCTCGTGTCCAATACCTGTTGCAGAGTCTGTGGTTCATCATGGACAAATCGAATGGCTACCCTGCTATTGCCAAGCTTATTATGGGTCAATTGATTCAGTGATTTGAAGTCTGTGATGAGGGCTAGCATTCTATGATTTCCTTAGCTTTAATAGAGTGAATTTCGAGGCCTTGGTTTCCATTATATCGAATGATGGTTTTTGTCTGTGATGAAATGATTGCTTGAAAGAGGCATTATTCACTGGAAACCTCTGTGATCGCTACTCTGTTATCGTTTCAGTGTTCAGAACTGAGGTTCCTTTGCAGCTCGAGGTTCATATCCTTGTAATCTTAGCGGGAAGCAACGTTAGATCCTTTGGAGTTCGATAGGATGCTATTTCTAATCTGTTGTCGACAATCAATGATTGCTGGGGATAACAAGTGTTTGCATTGATGAAAAGAAAATGTGAATCTTGAATTTTTTATTGAACTTTTCAACTGCATTGAGCTGCAAAGGATCTCAACTCTCCATTTTGATGCTTTCTAGCGAAGATCTTTATGAGGTACTTCTTGGTTCTCTGTATTACATTGTACCATTCAGGTGTCAAGAATCGATCCTTGTTTTGCTTTCTGTGCTGCTGCTGCTGCTGCTGTATCTCTTCGGGCTCTCTTCCTTGTCACTCATCCTGATCTTTTTCAGGAGAGGAATGATAATCTCGAGGATGCAAGCAATGAGCTGATTCTCACCGATGAGGATGTGGTGCGCTTCCAGATTGGGGAGGTCTTTGCTCATGTGCTGAGGGACGAAGTTGAGCAAAGGATCGAACTGATGAAGGAGGACAACGCCAAGAACCTGGAGAAATTGGAGGAGGAGAAGGAATCCGTGCTAGTGCAGATGGCTGAGTTGAAGAAGATTTTGTATGCCAAGTTCAAAGACTCCATCAATCTAGAGGAGGATTGAAGGGATTGCTATCAGATTCCCGTGTCCACTCCCAGAACTTCCCAAAATTCCTGCATTTCATTAGACTATGAAGATCATGGCGGGGAATGTTTTTATCATTTGCACTGTTCAGTGATCCATAGTTTCTGTGAGAGTCCTGGATCAGAGAACATCGAAAATTGCATTTTTTTGACACGTAATATGTCATCGGTCGTGTGCTGCCATTCTGCTCATGAGAAGGTGTATCTACAACTCGTCATGAATACAGATTTCTTCCTAAACAACCGACGGAGAATACTTTGCTCTGACACATCCCGCGGAATAGAATCAACCCGAATTCAATTTGACAAACTAGTCCTGCCAGCGTTCTCCCAGCAAGGTCTGCAATCTATGCACATTCTCAAACTCGTTGTAAAATGCCATCAAGAATCATAGATGAATGACCCTTTTGTGAAAGATCTAACCGGAAGTTTAGTTGAACTCTTCTACTGATCACGAGATTCTTGAAAGAACAAAACCTTAGGGTTTCCTCTTCTGCACGCAAATCTCAGCACGCGGACAAAAGATCACATTTCTCCAGAGTGAGTGAGTCAGTTTTCCACAGCTAGACAAATACGAGCTTAAACAAGAACAGCTGATGAAGTACGGTTCTTCAGAGAGGATGTCATCCAGCCACCAGAATATATTGCTGGTGCCAAGATTTCCTTCACTGTTCTACTTCACCCATTCGAAGCAGAACCACTAAGGATACATAAACTCAACCGAATCAGGTCATACTCAAAATCAGTGCTACATAGAGGAAGCATTTCGAATACAACAAACTGCAAGGGAGCAAACATCCATGCTGGCCCTAGCTCGCCCAATACAATCCTAGAAACCAGGCTTATTCTTAGAGGAGACAGCAGTAATAATATATCATAGGGGGAAGAAACCATAGAAGTTGCAAAGTATGGTCGACACCACCGGGAAGCAGAATAAAAGTTTAACATGGCCATATAAAAGCCGCGGCTAACCGAAGACAACAAGACCACATCAATACCGCATTCAGCAGAGCAGCAGGATCAAAGGACAGTAACTTCAAATAATAAATATAGTGTTCCACTGCAGTGTATTTAACATCAAGAACAACGTGCCATATCGATAGTCAGTCTCGTAATCAAATACAATGAACAAAAGAAAGGTGCATCTTAACTTATCTTACTGACAATGTGAACCACCATATCTTCCCTGACCAGATCCAGATACTAGTATAATTCCTCTTTGCAGCGCAAGGACACACTTTTTTCCTTCAAAAGACCAGAATTTGTAGAAATCCCCAAACAAGCAAAACGATCCAAGCTATGACTTTGAGAATTACGATCAAGTTCCGAGTTTTCTCTACTTCCTCTCATTTGTAACCAATCTATATCACCCAAATTCTGCAGCTTGGTCCACCAGCGGTTTGAAGATCGCCGACAATGTCTGATTCAGTAAAAGCGGAAACTTAGAGCAACAAGAATCCTATATCTTGGAGCACAGTAAACCATCCGTTTGCCAATTGGAGACACTTTCTAGTTCAACCGAGTGTACGGAGGCGTCCTCATGGGCTGGCTTCCCACAACGTTGAACAACCCACCCTCATTGGCGCTTTCTTCGTCAACATACACATCCTCCGAGTTCCTAAAAGCAGCGTGCAACCCTGCGATTACGACCACTATCACGAGAGACACGAGCACGTTCAGGCCCACATCGGTGAGCACGAGAGCTACAATGGTGACGATGCTGAGCCCCACGAGGACGATCCTGTCGTCGATGCTGTAATTGAGGACAACTAGGGTTTCTTCGCGGGAGAAGTAGAGGAAGTACCAGGCGACGAAGACGACGATGAAGACGATCAAGGAAACAGGGTGCCAGAGGAGGCTGAGGAAGAGGATGGCGAGCATGATCATGGTGTAGTTGACGCGGAAGTGGTTGAGGTTCTTCCTGATCCGGGACGTGGCGTCGGCGTAACTGTAAGGGAGGGAGAAGGACGCGACGTCGAGGAACTCGCGCCAGGGGCGGCGAGTAGCGAGGAACTCGGTGGCGCGGGAGGAGTATGAGACGTTGGCCATCGGGGGCCGCGTGTAGGTGGCGCCGCTTCCGCCGCTACTGACGGTGGTGGTGGTGGTGGCGGCGGCGGCGGAGGTGCCGTACGAGGCGGCTGGCTTTATGGACATCGCGGTGCCCGTACGCGATCCGCAGATCTGCAAACACCCAACAGAAACAGAGAGAGAGAGATCTACAATGGCGGAGAGGCAGAGGGAGAGGGAGAGGGAGAGGGAGGGGAAGAGGAAGGTTGGCTATGGCTATGGGGAATGTTCATGGCGTTTTTGGCGGGGTGGGGGGTGGGGTGGAGATTTCTCGGTCAAGGCTTGCTCCGGAAAAGGCTCTCAACTCAACATCTTTGCGGAGCCAATGCCAACACGATCCTCCTCATCAATGCCCTCTCAGTCTTTCCCATTCCAAGTAATTAATAATTTTTTTTTAAAAAAAACCCGTTATTTTATTATATCAAAATTGATTTAAATGTAATGGATGTAATTAAATCACAGTAAGGATCAATTTACCCTTTCCAGTTGCTTCCCAGTGACTTGGCACATTGAGATTCCTTCCATGACTGCGTAGATCCCGCGGAGAAAAGAATGACGAGACACGGATGCCTTTACACGAAGTCAAGAAAAAGCCACCAGCCTGCCATCCATGTCCTCCAAAACTCAATCGTACTCCTCCGAGGGTACGTCGGAGGGCGGGGAAGCTGACTCCCGGCCCATCGGAGACGCAGACCTTTCCGACGGGTCTTCTCGGTCTGAAGCACGAGTTCTTTGCAATCTCCCAGGTTATGTGTTTCTGTGATCAGTGCCGGGAGACTGGTCACTGCTCGACGCAGTAGATTGGATGAGCACTACCTGCATATTACCGTCGACGACTGCACGGGAATCCTGTCTTTGAAACGTATCACTTCCCCTCGATTTTGCTTTGGTAGTTCTCTCTTTCGTCTCTGGACTCACCTGACGAGCAGGCACACATACTGACACGTGAATCATCACTGCTTTCCTGATCAATCCGAGCTTGTTTTCTCGAACCAATTCTGCTATACCGTCTCGAAGTTAAAGTTGAGGGTCAAATGCGCCGAGGCTCCAATGCTTGAGCATTTCCCTGAATTCGACACAAGGTACGTCTATCACAGCTAGGGGCAAATTCATGTTTTCTGTTCTGTCCAGAACATATGCATCCGACACACATGCTTCAGTTGGTCATATTACTTTGGGTTTCTCGACATCTGAAATTCCTACTGCAAGATGCACACATATGAACAGTGCAGCTGTGTGAAACGGCCCTGCAAAAAGCTATCAAGCTCATACGATTTTATATGAAAAGTTGGAAGGCCGCGACATCTATCCTTGAAGCACGATATGACTTTTGCCAGTCATACGAAAAGCTTAAAAGAAGGGAAGAGATCATAGGGAAGATCGCAGGGAGATCGATTTTGCAAGAGGAATATCAAGTGTACACAGTTTCGTTCCTAAGGACATTTGTCCATTCCGAAACCAATAGGCTCCCTACTGGCAAAAAAAGGGACACTGCAAAACCGCACTGGAAACACTCCTCGGTTGCAGCATCATTGATCGGAATTATCAAACGGCTGTCCTTGACCATAGAAACTTTATAAACCCTACTGTTAATTATATAAGCCGCCTCTGATCTCCTCCTGATCTTCCTCCCGGTCGCTGTTACTGTCTATTTTCTTTTCCTCATTCGATTCATTTACATCTGTCTTCTGTTGTGATGAATAAAGCAAACGAGTCCATTGTCTGTACAAAGCCACCTGCGCTCTTCTCCTCACTTTGACTGCATCACGGAACAAGCCACAGCCTGTGCCCAGTGCCTCAGCTTCGTCTTCACGTGTTGAGGATCATCTCCTGCAAGACATCAGACATCCCCACCCCACAAAGAAAAACGCTAATTAATAATCTTTTGCAGGAGTTATGGCTTCGCTAAGCACACGGGAGAAATGATTAACGGTTTCAGTCTTCAATCAGTCCTTGAATCAGAGATGTACCTATTGGCTGACATGTTCTTGTCATGTTACATGTTCCATGCAATGTGATTGTTTTATAGTCAAAACAGTTTCATCTTTGTCTGTTTTCTTGATTGTATCTTACCTGGATTGCAGATCTTCCATGCGTCAGACTCGCTCCTGGGGCTCCCCGACGAGGAAGAGCAGCCACCGAGAGAGGAGGTTGAGGCTCGGCTCTGTGGGGTGGAGATGGGGCTCAGGGTTAGCTGACGGTTCACAGCAAAGTAAAGGTCGAGTGCGGGGAGGGTGTTGCAGAGCTGCTGCCCATCCTCCTCCTTGAAGCCAAACCCGAGCTCGATGCATCCTTTAAGCTCGTTAAGGTCCTCGTCGGTGATCTCACCATCGCCATCATTCACAGGGCCATTCCTCCTCGTCTCCTGCCTAAGGATCTGGCGGCGCCGCCTCTCCCAGGCAATGTCCCGGCGCGTCTCACACATTGAGAGCTGCTTGGAGAGCCACTTCTTCCTGTTCTTCCACCTAGGCGGGGCAAGCGGCATCCCCTCCAGCTCCTCGCATTCCGAAGACCCGTTCGATGAGGCCGAGGATGACGACTCCTTATTCATCTCTCCTCACAGCAGAAAATGAATCCGCAGAGAAAACAGTCAGCTGTATTCTGTTATCTTTGTTGGTATCTGTACCCGGATGAACTCTCGGGGGCCAAGGCAGCAACAACTAGCCGCCCTGACTGAGGGAATATGGAGAAGAGGGAAGGATCTCTCGCTAACAGAAGATGAAACGGGAGAAAGAAGTGGAGAGCAGCACAAAGAGAGGTTAGGAGTTTAATGGGACAAAAGGCAGTTAGAGCGGGCAACGGCCGGCTGTCATGGCTGCCGCTCATGACTCTTTGCGGCTTCCACCGTTCATTGCTAACACACACAGAAACCCAACCCTTAATAATTATTATAATTAGGACTCTTCTCCCGCTCTCTTTTTCTGTTTCCATTGAGAAGGCCAAATTTAGTTAGCAGAAGAACTAATCTTTGGAGGGCTCAGCTACATTCCAGCAGCGACCACCCCACAAATTTAGTGTAGAATATTCCCGAACGAGTCTGCACGTGCATACAAGTACACACTGATAGAGCTAATCGTACTGTAGAGAATATCTCCAGGCTTGAAGATGGTCTTCTGCACTGTTCACTTACCAACCGAGTTCGATAGCATTGATAAGCATAAAAGAAAAGGAGATTTTACGGGCATGTGCTTATGTCTGTCTCAATTTGAATCTACTCATGAGGATCATGAGAGGATCTTCACTCGGGGAAGCATGGCAGGATGTGTCTCCACCCTAAGAACATATAGTAGCGAATCCGAGAACAATGAGGCTCTTGTTTCTTGGTACTTAAAAGTGAACAGCGCAAAAAATCAACAAAATTCTTAGATTTTCTTTTCCATCATCTGTTCTTTTAGGTGAATAGAAACCGCCAGAGCATGAGAAGAATCGACTGTTCTCCGAGTTTCTTCTCAGTCCCATTTCAGTCCTCCAGATCATCTGTTATTAAGTTGCTGTGTTCTTTCCCCTATTTCCATGTCCTCTGTTTTAGTGTTTTGCTGAGAGCAAGCCTTGTTCTTTATAAACAGGAGGGACACATGGAGCCAAAAAAATTCCAGTAATGGGAATGGAACCATGGCCTCTTTGTCCAAGGTTGAAGATGAAGTTACTACGCCAAGTCCTGAGAAAAAATTGTATGAGTTAATACAATATAAAGTCTCGGAGAGAGAAATTCCAGAAAAGAGTTAATTTAGTTGCTGCTGTTTCAAACTTCCTATGAATTCCAATCACTTAGGTAATAGCTATCTTACACCAATCAAAATCCATAATTGCTTTCATATCCTCATTTTCGACTATGGGCACAAATTTTGCCGATCAATCAATTCATAAAGAAAACACAAGAATTTACCCCAGTTTTTTGGCTCTTGCCTGGCCTCATCTCCCAGGTGAGATCCAGAGACAGATGAATGAGTTCTGATTCAGCCATGGAAGGTTCAACCCTGACCGGTTGAAGCAGAACAGAAGTCCCTAGAGAAACCCGTGATCCATAGCGGCGTCCAGAGAGGTCTTGAGGAACCAGGCTTCCTTTTTCCTTGAATCAGGGGTACAATCCTCAAGTCCACTTCCCTGTATGCCAAGGCTACGTTCGGCTCTCTCTTCTGCTCTCTCAATCCTCTGCCTGAAACGCAAAATGTGCAAGAATCATGGAATGTTGGTTTCCTTCTTGTCACTTTTCATTCTCTTGAACTTGGTGATCGTGTCTGGAACGGATTCAAAGCTTGTTATAACTTGCAGAACCGGTGACAAGGGAAAGGGTGTGGACAGATGGGAATGGGAGCCGTACACCAAGTACTTCACTTCCTCAAGCTTAACTCCTGTAACAGCATCCTTTCAGGACCTTTCCCTTCCCTCCGAAATCCCCTATATGACTCTGAGAATCTTCATGGCCGAAGCAACCTACATGATCCCAGCGAAGGCTGATAAGCGATATGGGATTCAGCTCCATTTCTAACCAGTGACTTACGGCTCCCTCAACCCCAACGATGCTTACTTCAATGCAATTGCCCACAGAGTCTTGCTCCTGAAGAACTTCTTCATGAAACCATCAGGACTCTCATGCAGGCTTATATCGTCAGAGAGTACTCACTTGTACCAGCAAGTGCCTATGTCATTAATGTAACCTCCAATCCCTCCAAGGAGCACAAAGGTTTGTTTGCTTTTGTCAATGGAATCGAACTGATTCTGATGCTGGACATCTTCAGCTCAGTCCAGTTGGTCGGTTTTGAGGACCGGCCTGTGGCTGTCAAGGCCTCGAGCTTGCAGATGATTACAATGGAATGCCCCACGAATGACCCCGTGTTGAGGAATTGGTACGATGACACTCCTTTATCTCTATGGGGCAAATGCAGGGGTTGCAACCTCGATAAACAATTTGTCTGGGGTCGATTACAATGGGATGCCACAATAGATTGCCCGCCTGGATGTCTACTGCAGAGTGAGATGGATGGGTTATGATGGGGACCTCAACAAGAACTACAGTCTGATTTGGCAATTCCAGGTTGACGCCAATTTCACCTACCTACTTAGGCTCCACTTCTGCGATTACCAAGCTGAAAATGTAAATAAGAGGGTGTTCGATATTTACATCAATAACCAGACAGCCCCAGCCGGAGCCGATGTAATCACTTGGGCCAACCATTCATCTATCCGGTGCATAAAGTCTATGCAATATATGTCGCAGATGCTGCTGGCGATGAACAGATCACACTGGCCCTCCATTCCTCAGTCGATACAGTACCACCACCTGAATTCTATGATGCAGTTCCCAACAGGTTGGAGATTTACAAGATGAGTGATCCGACAGGGAACTTAGCTGGTTCCAAACCACAGCCTTCGGAGATGCTTCTTGAGGCTGAGGCTGAGGCTGAGGCTGAGGTGGCCGCCCAAGCCAGCCCAGCCAAGGGCTTCTCCTTCCCGAGCAGAAACATTCATATAGTTGGCGGGGCTGCGGGAAGGGCGGCAGCGACCTTTGGGGCCATGGCAACAATATGTGTAACTGTTTACATGAAGAAGAGGAGAGATCACCAAGGAATTGAGTCCCACACCACCAATTGGCTTCCCATCTCCGGGTTCTCTCTCACCAACGCCAGCAAGTCCCATGCTTCCGTCACCAGCCACCTCTCGTCGGAGGCACAAGGACTCAGCCACCGTTCTTACTTGCTGAGATCAAACAGGCCACGAAGAACTCTGATGAATCAAATGTCATCGATTTGGGTGGGGGGTGGTTGCGGGGTGGTGTTTTGTGTTTGGGAAGGTCTACAAGGGAGTCATCGGTAAGACCACCAAGGTTGCGATCAAAAGATCGAACCCGCAATTCGAGCAAAACGTCAACGAGTTCCAAATTGAGGCTGAGATGCCCTCGAAGCTGAGGCACAAGCCTCTACTATCTCCTATTGGCTACTGCGAGGAGAAAAATGAGATGTGTCCGGTCTATGATTACATTGCTCGCGGAATCCTCAGGGAGCACATCTACAAGGGCAACAATTCTCGGTTCTCACGGAAGCAGAGGCACGAGATCTGCATTGGAGCAGCTAGAGGGCTCCGTTACCTTCACACTGGAGCAAGATACAAGATCATTCACAGAGATGTTAAGACCAGCAACATTATCTTGGACGAGAACTGGGTCGCAAAGGTTTCCAACTTTGGGTTGTCGAAAGACAGGACCCCATCATGGATAAGGGGCACGTGAGCACTGTGGTGAAGGGAAGCCTCGGATTCCTAGACCCGGAGTAGTTCTGGAGGCAACAGCTGACGGAGAAGTCCGATGTCTACTTCAGGTCGTCCTCTTTGAGGTTCTTCGTGCTCGGCCGGCTCTGAACCCGAATCTCCCCAAGGAACTGGTGAGCCTCACTACTGGGCTCAGCACTGCCAGAGGAATGGCACACTCGAGGACATCATCGACCCGCACATCAAGGGAAAGATCAACCTGGAGTGCCTCTAGAAATATGCCGAGACTGCGCAGAAGTGCCTCTCTGATGCAGGAATAGGGCCCTCCATGGGAGATGTCCTCTGGAATCTTGAGTTCGCCCTCCAGCTGCGGGAGAATGCTAACAGCTTGAGCCACTCAACAAGGGGAAGGACGAGCAACTTCAATGAGATCAGCCTTCTGGACGATAACATTACGCTCCACATGAACAACCTGAGCCTCGGGAGCGAACATGAGGTGAGTCAGGAGTTGGATGATAGGAACCTGACCGTGATCTTTTTGGAGCTCGTGAACCTGAAAGGGAGACAACGGAGAAAAATATGGAACGTCAAGATTCCAGTCAAGTTTTTCTATGACACTCCCGCTAAAAGTATGATAGACTAGAAGGCCGTAAGAACATATCAGCAGCCACTTGAGCTACTTCTCATGAGTTGGAGTCCGGAGTGAGCTTCTGGTTCCTTCCCCTGTATTGCATGGAAGAAAACTTTTAAATAGTGGCATAACTTAGGGTTACGTGATTTATGATGTTCTCTTGTCTAGTAGGTAGAAACATTGTACAAGTGTTCAATTTACGAGCTGCTCTGTGCTCCTCTGTTGTTCTGTTGAGGTTCTGTGTGTCCGTAAATCTTATACTGGGGAAGCCCGAGACCATATAGAGACATAGGTCTTGTTCTTGGACCACTCCTCGTGCTTGTACCGAGAAAGTGAACATGAGAGACTCGAGAATAAGCAACATCGGAAAAAATAATTCAGTACCTCAGAAAATATCAGTTGCTGCAACTAACCTCTGTGGAGCTATCATGATTCACATGAGGGGATGAACTGAGAGAGGATCATCTTTGATTCAAAAGTGGCCAAAAACCATTTAGGAAGTCGAAGCATGTTGTCTGGAGAGTATCATCTTTTATTCCCCTAGTTTACCACTATCAGGCCATGTTAGTAATCCAGATTCAATTCAAGTCAATCTAACTATGCCAATTCAGGTACAATCTTCTCCGATGAACACACAAAGGTAGAATTCAACTATAGGACTTCTAAAATGAATGACCCTGAAAATCAACGGATGCTCAATTGATTGATCCCTTTCCTGTAGGCAAATATGTCCATTGCCAAGGGCCACCCTCAGATTTGGTAGATTTCCTTAGGATATCTGACCGTGTGTGGGAAGCATAGGCATTTACTGCTAAATGTTTTCCTCGCAATAAAGTTGCAGAATGGACGGGAGGAAAATGTTGCCGTAGAGAGACTGGCATTGAACTGTACTTCAAGACTCTTACTGATCTGTCCCACCAGAACACTCCGCCAGAAACTGATGGCTCGTGCTCACAAAGAACCCGACAATAAGAAATCCAAGTACTAGTGTAGCTCCTAACTCATTTTCCCACAGCATGCAGAAGCAGTACATTTGACTACATCAAAGCTACTCTAAATTATCTAAGAAACACGATTTAGGTTCTTCAAGTTATGGGGGGCGACAACTCTTCTTCGGATATAATAAAGTATAATAAGTCAGTTAAGAACAATGAACAATATACATTTCATGACAACAGAAGTCCCCCGCAGGCGCCGACAAAACCGGCTATTTCCTTCCCAAAACTAATCCTATCATGCAGTACCAAGAACCAACACCATTTCTTCCTCACCTCACAAGTTTGAACTCTCATGGTTGGACCTTGACATCAGCGCTCTTCTCTGTTTCATCAGGAGGTTTACAGGGAACCACTGCCTTGGTTGTCTCTTTAGATCGCAGCTCTCTTGATTTAGCGGTCCCATTACCATTGCCCTTTGCACTGACTGGGCTCTTAGTTTTAGGACTGGAGTTAGACTTTTCCTTCAAGCTGCTCAGGCTGTGGCGAGCTGCGCGAACACACACTTTGCCCTTCTCATCAGGAGATGCATTAACTGCATCACTACAGCTCTTTCTTCGACCCAGTTTCGGGGATTTGGGCCGAGTAAGTGGCAGCTGCACCAGATAAATAATAAAGGTATACCTATAGAATCAGTGTCTAATTTCAAGAGTGCTTCAAATTTTCTTTCCTTGCCTGAAATGGTAACCATCTTTTTTTTCTATTTAGAAACAAATGAAACTATTCAGCTCTTATCAGAGCATATTTTATCAAGTGCAATATGCTGCTGGCTGATTTTTTTGGACATTTTCAAGATTAGAGATGAAAATTTCTTATGGCAGTTTTCCATGAGCAGACATGACCATTTGAAAAGGAACTTGATAGGTAATCTCTCACCAACATAAAATATTTTTTTAGCAGGATGAAGAAAGAAAAGCAAGACAATACCTTCTTCAATTCGACCTTCGGAGGAGGCCCCTCATAGTAGAAGCTGGGCACAGGATTTGCTTTCACGACCATGCTCTTCCTAAGCTGCTTGATCACCGCATCTTGCTCCTCCTGAAGTTCTTAAATTAGTCTTGCATAAATCAGATTGATTTTAACCAAATTCACAGGCCAATTTTTACCGCATGCACAGAAAATAAGAAATCACATCGTATGTAGAGACTACATACCCTTGCCATGGCCTCATACTGACTTCTCTCTGCCTCCAGAGCCCGATGCTTTTCCTCCAATTTCGTGTAGAACTTGAAGAGCAAGAAATTTATAATGAGAAAAATTTTCTCAAAAGCATTAAAGATAACTATGAGGAAAATCAAGTGGAACATACCTCCTTTCGCTTCTCAGCACGTTCACTGGACCTAAATGCTGGAGCAGAGCCTGCAGTGACCCTTGATCTGACTGATTTAACTGTTTGGACAGATGCAGCAGCACTACATTGTTGAGGAATAGCAATCAAACATATAAAATGAATTAAGAAAATGCTATGAGGCAATATTTGGAAGTGCAGAATAAGTTTAAATATGTTGTCAGAGGATACGAGGAAGTGATGGAGATGCAGTCTTCTTCATTGGCATGTTTCTGCGGTATCTTCCTCAAAGTCATTGGGGAGCTTGGCTGAAAGATAGGAAATTATATTTGTGAAACTGATGTAAACAGTCAGAGAATTAACTCTCTTGTGGATATTCATTTCTGCAAGGAAGTGATGATGGTTGTAGAAATATGAAGACAACAGAATGTAAGAGTTCCCAAGCTCCCAAAAGTCAAAAGGCATGATAAGTAGATGTCAGAAAGAAAGCATTCTAGGGGTGCTGTTTCTGTTTGATTTTGGAGAATGGATCTAACTTTCAGATTACCTGGATGAAAAAGCGCATACAAAATTTTTTGCTTGGATTTTTTTCTTTTACAATAAAAAACAAGTTTTCAAATTTTAGTCAAGCATGCATCTTCTTAGAAACTTCGATTAATTAGAAAATGGAAGACTTGGGTAGTTTTACACAAACAAACATATTAGGCCTACGTACTCAACCAACTAAAATGACAACAGAAGATTAGCATTCAGGAATTATACTTACCTGCAAATTGTTAGCACCTGGTGATGTCATGTTGAGAGGAGACTCAGCTCCATGTTTCTCAGTAGCCAATGCAGAGGGGTTAGGAATGTCGAGATTTTCACAGGCATTCCCATTCATGCCAGATTTTGTATCAGGCATGCTTAACTTCTTAGGATCATTATTGAACTTCTGATCTTCCATTTTCTCCTTGTTCGCTTCATTGATGTTGGTGCTCTTAACTCCAAGAACTTCTTGCTTCTCATAGCAATCCTCCTCAAGGAAAGAATTATTCTCCACAGTGCATTCTTTCACCTCATACTCCTTATTGAGATGATCGTCTGCAACTCTTGGTGTGCCATGGACTTTATCATGGGAATGAGAGTTTGTTCCATAGGATTTCATGTCGATTCTCACATCTGTCAATTCTCTCCCCATCACTCTGCATTACAATTCAAAATCAGTAAAAACCATCAAGGGATGAAGGAACCAGTTTAACCAGTAAAATGACCCTAAAAGAAATAGTGATCCCGCAATGAGGAGCAGTTAAAAGACATGCTAAGAGAAGGGAGAAAAAAAAACATGATGTTGCCTAACGATAGAGCAAACTACCACAGAGTAAGAGAGAGCAAAACACCACTTACATAAAACAAAATCAGTCACTTTCAAGAGGCTCTATAAGACGTTGTTCTTTGCAACTCTACAAAATCAAAGGAAGGTCAATTTTTGGGACCTGAATAAAAAGCAGAGGGTCTAAAAGAAACATAATCACGGAATACTAGAGGATGAATCTACATCGATGTTTGCAGCTAAGATGGGCATGAAGGGAACCTTTTGCCCGCATTTCTAATGAAATCATAATCCAAATAACTATCACCTCACGGAGTTTGACAAATCTTCCAGAAGTCTAATGGGCTATACGGAGAAACGGAGAGCCGAACAACAGGAACACATAATCTGGTAATCCACACGCGAAAAACTCCAAAATTACACAATCAAAAGAGAAACAAGAGGCAGGAAATCTCATTTTCCAGACACAAATGCGAACAACAACCACCTAGACACAGCTTTTAGCGGATAGCAACGATAAAAGCACACGAATTAAAGACTGCCCACAGAGAAAAAGCCCGAGCTATCCCATTAAAAGCACAAACTTCGCAGCAAAACACCGAAGATCGACCAGCATTGCAAATGCCCATGAAAAATCTCGAGTCAAGAACCTCTTACGAACCCGGTAATGCAAGAATGCAGCGGATTTGACGACCGATCTGACAGGATCTTAGGACCCGAAGGCCCCCCTTTTCTTCTCTCCGCAGAAGCCAGCCAACACAAATTATGCTTCTCCGATTTTCCCTCTCTCCAACTACAAACAGCAGCTAGGACCAGGTTTTTTTTTTTTTGGGGATAGCGCTGTCTCTCTTGGTTATATATAGTGCGGCCATTTTAAATTTTTAAAATTTTCCCTTTTTCCCCCCCTAATTAGCGTCAATTCAATTCAATTCAATTATATCGGGCATGGTAAGTTTCAGTTTTGGAGTTGACAGCTGACGGCGTTATGGTGAGATAACGGCGAGGAGGTTTGAATTGAACTTCGAAGCGTCGCGACCAAAAGTCGTACATGGCAATGGGCCCACTTACCAAAAATTCTTTCAAATTTTCAATCCACCCCCTCAATTCAATTCAATTCAATTCAAAATTTGGTGGGGACCGTCATCATGCTTGCACCCACTAAATGCCCTCCTTTTCGGTTTTTTGTCCTTAGTTTCTTTTTTATACTAACAATTTACAAGAAAATATCAAGATTACCATGAAAATATCAATTTTTAGTAGAGTTTTTTTGGATATTATAGGTTAAAATATAATATTACTGTATTAGGTGAATGTTTCAAATTTTCTATAGAATTTAGCAGGTACAAGCAAAATGAGGTGGAGTTTACGTTAGTTAGAAGGTGGAGATACAACATGTGTCTTTCCTATTTCTTTTGGTGCAGATTTTGGTATCTTATGTAAAATTCATCAATTTTAATTTTGACTAATCAGAAGAAATTGGTAGCCGAATGAGTCAACCTTCTATTTAAAAAGAGTCAAATATCCGTAAATTTGGTTCTTTTGTTAATCCTAATAGAACAAGATAAGGGATTAGCCTTTCTTAAGAAATTTATAGGCAAAACTAACAATAGAAAATAAATTCATGGATGAGAACATCTGTTGTTTTACCTCAAGATTAAGTGCCACGAGATTAAGCTTTGAAATAGCATTTCCTATCTTTGAATGAAAGGAATTCATGTGAAGAAATACTATTCTTAAGTTGACCGATTCGGTTTGAACTACATTAGTTACGATCTAATAATTTCTTAATACTATTGATTAAAAAAATAAAGAAATAGCATTCCCCTCTCTTATTAACTGGTTTTTATTATTAAAAAACAACTCGTTTAACTGGATTTGGAGTCTGACGAGAAATGAAATTTAAGTGAATTTTAGAATATAAATATATTTAGAAGATTTATTTATTTTTACTTTACGCCGTTAACGGCGGTTAGTTTCTCCGAAGGGAGTGTCCGGACTGACGTTTGACTCCGTGGACCGAGGCAGGGTTGAAAGCGTAGGAGACGTCGCGGTGCTGTCGGCTTTTGTATTTTGTGTTTTCGCCGAAAATTTCCAAAAATTATAAAATTAAGTTTTTCCCCCCTATGACCAACCGTCACTTTTCTTTAAAATTTATTTTTTTTACCTTACATAATTTGAAGTTACTATTTATATATGTATATATATACCCACAATCTCATTTAAATTTAACGCTTTCCGTAATTTAACAGTACTCCAAGTGTATTGCTACATGAGTCCACATTGATCTCCGTGTATGTCGCATAACTAATTGCACGATTATCTGAGGTTAATTGGGACGGCCATGAAATCGGCATCCCAAGTTCAAATCTCGCTTGAAAAATCGTAAAATAATAATAACAACGGAAGTAAATGCATTTTGTCGATTTCAACCGGCCTCAGGTGTATCGGACAGTGAAATTAACAGATATCCTCACGTACGAACGTCCTACTACATGTCATGGAATCGGACAAGCGACCCTCTGATCAAATGGTAACCCCGTCCGATTGTCGATTCTGATTTTTGCAGGCCCGTCGCGTGCATGTCCGCATATTCCTCGAGTAAGTCCATGAAAAATAAAATTTTCATAAAAAAAGGGCGTGCGGTGTGGATTGATTCGTATGGGGCGGGTCCCAAATTTCTTCCTCTGACTCGATTAGGCGTGAGAAGATGGGGATGTGGGGGGGTCCAATCCTTTCGTCGTGCTCTCCACGCGTCCAATTGCCCTCTGGCTACCGTATAGCATCAATTATTATTGGTTGATTAATTGGCTAGTTAATTAAATGTCCCCCCGAGACGTGACGTGGAGCTCAGCCGTCCCCTTTGATATCCAAATTTTGCCGACAAAAAGAGACCAAAAAGAATACTTTGGACTCATAAGGGAGAGTCGGTACACAGTGTCATCACCTACGCACTAATAATAAATTTAATTATTATCATAATTATATATATTTATCTTTTATTTTATTTTTTTAAATCATGAATACCCTGCATAAAAGAAGAAAAATTAATAAGAAAAGCTCTTCTTCTTCTTCCTTTTCAATGCAAGCCCAAATATCAAAAAGGAAAAATGGATTGGTTGATTAATTGATACATTTTTTATAATATATATTTGTAAAATTTTAAATTTAATACTTTTTTTTGCTAGAATTATATGTACTCAACCTTCCATGTCACGCCCCTAATACGGAGGAATAACATGTAAAAGAGAAGTAATCATCCGTTATTGGATGAGAGGGTGAGTTTTATGATCATTTCCTAACCATAGAATCATAGTTTTAAAAACTGAATCGGGCCGGTTGGTTCGATCGAATACCGACTACTCACCTGGTCCGATTCCTTCAAAATATCCAATTGTGCATTAAAAGAGAAAAACTCCGATTGAACTGGCCGGTTTTCGGTTCGACCGGTGAACTCAATTGAACCCGTGAGAAAACCGGTCGACTTAAAATTTAAAAAAATAAAAACCTATTATAATGTACATATTTTATTTTACTAAACTTATATTTATATTTTATATTAAACTTTTATTTAATATAATGGTTATATTAATAATTTTTGTTATAAATCATATTCAAATTATGATATTATGTAAATTTATTAGTAATATTATATTATTAATATTATTTATTAAACATGCGGTTCAATCCATTGAACTTCCGGTTCGACCTATAAACTCATGCATACACCGATTTTCGGCCCGATCCGATTTTTAAAACTATGTATAGAATACTCAAAAAATATAACAAAAAAGTTGTAATGCTCTCTCTCTCTATATATATATATATATGTGGATGTATATTTATTATTCCACTAGATATTTTCAAAATTTTGAATTTAATGGTCCAAAGTACGTGTTGGACAGGTGGCAGTGAATGGGAGGCATTCTTAATTTCTTTTTTCCCTGACCGCCTCTTGCTTGGAATTAGTGGCACCTGGGAAGAAAATCGGAGAGATATATTCGCAGAGCTTCTATTGCCCATTATTATCCGTCTAAAAATTGGCCACTCACTCACCCATGTTTCATTCTTCTTCTTTTTCTCGATATCCTTATATGTGTGTGTGTACGTAAATGTATATGTTGATGTACGTGTAAATGTATCGACATCGACAATGCCAACGACACGATAACTCGTTCGTGTTTTACCTGTCGGTTATCCCCCGGAGGACTGCGATGCCAAATCCCGGATCAGTCCGCACACTTAGCCGACCAAAACCCGAAAGTGAATGAGCAATTAACATCACGAGCGGTGGAAGTTGTCCAACGACTCTTTTGGACCCGATCTCGATCATAGCAGTGTGAGGGAGATCGAGAGAAACGTGAACTAATTAATCAATTAAAGAAGGAATAGTACACGCCTCGGCACAGCCGAAAATTAATTTCACGAACACGTGTATCGGGCTATTTATGGCTCTCACGCAGGAAACTTGAAGGGGCTGTTTATCTCTATTAGTCGAATCGTCCTCGATGGTACCGAGTAGTCTCGGTCTGCTTTTACGGTACCGTGACCCTAAAGTTCGGGAAAATCCGGTGCACCAATTGAAGAAACACTCGTGGGGGTGCTTTACGGATGAGAACTCTTCTTTCGTTCAATGTTACTGAACGTGCTAGCCGACCACAAGCCCGATTGTGAACGTTGTCGGCGACTGATCCTCAACCTTCTTCTTCGTTCAGGCCAGCTGTGATCGATCAGGTCCTAGAAATTTGATTAACCCTCAGCCCCAATAAGTCCATGCGAGTCACTCTTACTCGACCTCGTCACTCTTACTCGACCTCGTCACCCTCCTCCCTCTTCAATAGCGTCCTACATATGACGTATGAAGTATATCATGACTATGACACCCAACATCCAAAATTTATATGAGATTTCATAGATTTTACCTATTATTATAAGATTTGAATCGAAGAAAAAGTATAATATACATAGGGAAATATAATATGAATCCACTTTTATTTTGAAGAGTAATAATAAATAAACTTGCCTTTCCTACGTCCAAAAAGGGTCAAGAAAGGAATTGGGTTTCTTTTAGGAAAGGTTTGCCTTCCTCCTCACTCGTTCGGCTTTTTATGCTTTTGATGGACTGACTGGAAGATCAGATGAGACACACAGAAGAGCTTTATTACCTCTTTGTCCATATGGCTATGGCGACATCACAGATGACGTCTTCCTAGATTAGGGCGGGGCGGTGCAAACCCTACCTCTTGTCCTTCGTTCCGAAATTATTCAAAGTGGTTCGATAAAAGTGGCACTGGGGGAATGGTAAAGGCCACATTTATTGTCATGCGTCGCATCATCTCCGGTAGGAACCGAGGCGCAATTAATAAGATATCACTAGACGTGAGCAACTTTGAGAGATGTTTGAGTTTGGATAGTATATTTTCTTTGTTGAAGGGATTTTGGATTGGTCCATACTAGAGTTGGACCGATTTATCTGTGATAGGACTATGTCAACTATCAATTTTCTCCATTAACAACGTCTGAACTAAAAAATTTAATTAATTTTAAGGAGAATGTATTAAATCATCTCGGCTTATTCAGATATTAGGTTGTTGTTAAAATTTTTATTATATTGTTCCTAGTCCTGCACGAGTAGTGGGATCAGCACCTGAACACACGAATTATGGGCCCCCGAGCCCGCCTTGTCCGAATCGAAGACAATGAGTATGGTAGGTTGAAAATGTGCTTCATATGTAACGGACCTTTTGAGCCCACACATGTCCCTGTGTGCGTCTGTGTCTATATACGTATACAAAATTGTAATATAATTCTACGCTGTAGGTGTAGGGGTAGCCTTGTGGGATTGAGATTGTGCTCTGTGAGTGAGTCTGGGAAGTTCGACATCCGGTTGCTTCTCCTGCTGGAACCTTAGTGAAGGCCACCTCCGAGGACGAGATACACCGAGGTCCATTGACAGCACCGATGTTCGGTTCCTTCTTAACCAACCCAGGCGGGTCCGTACGAAGAAGAAGGAACCGGAAGCGGAAAGGAAAAGCAGCTCGTGAAAGGAGTGGCCCTGACAATGTAGTGAAAGTTGCAGTAGCAATGTTCAAGCGTTCTCCGTTATTTTCTTCTCACGAGATTAACGATTACCAACTCTGTTCATTTCATTCATTTTTCCGGAGGATTAATGTAAATGTGAGCTGTTCGGTCGGGTATCGGGCATGTCGGGTTTTCCCCTGTTCATTCGGTGCAACTTCTTGTGCAGCTCTTCTGTGTGTTCTGCTCCCGGGGTGCTCCGTCAAAGAATCAGTTTCTATGAATCTAGCCAGGTCGTCGGACGGGGAGTAACCTGTTCCACGTACGAAAAAAACCGAATTAAATAAGCAAGGGCATTGTCGGTGTCGAACCCCTTCACTCGATCCGACGCTAGAGAGTTCCCAAAAGATTATAAATTGTTAACATGACGACTGGTCCTGTCCAGTGAGTTTACGGCCTGATTGGTTGGCTGGAGTCATGGAACTTCCCCTGGAAAGGGTCCATTTTCCTTCTTTGGTAGAAGAGCTATTTGATCATTCCACGAAACATTTAGAGCCTCAATTGCAAAGTAGACATTCATTAAGGACCGAATATGTAAATAACGAACAATGACTCCCCTTGCCCACAATGGCATCCCGATGGAAACTAGGTTGATGTACGACCGCTCTACCCCTTTTCTCCCTACCAGCTTCTGTCACCCTCTCAACTCTCACGTAAGTGAAATCAAGTATGTTCCCCACTCTACAAGTGTATTGTGCTCGCATAGACAATCGATTATGTAAAATTTTCGTTAACGCGTAACTATCACTCCTTCTACAATGCTAGCTTTAAACAGACATTGGGCTTATGTCTTTGCTAAATATCAATGGACATGGTGTGGGGGTGCCATTACTGGTTGTGATTGGTCAGTCAGCTCCATGATTTTATTTGCTTCACCCAACTTTCTATGATCATCTACCATTGGACAGCCCTCATGGCCAAATTCGAGCAGGATGTCGAGGAGTACAACATAGCCGAAGTGGAGCAGCCACTCGACGAGCATAACACATCACAAGAGGGGCATGTCATGTAGGAGCTGGCTGATGATGGACAGCCTCATGAGGAGGAACAGGAGCCTGAAGAGGGCTTAGTGCCCCACGAGAAAGTAAACGAGGAGAATTCAGGGGCTGAAGTTGTAGATAAGAGGTGGCTCGGGTGGCCTAGAGAGGGCGTCTTTTGGATGCTCGTTCTTGCCCAAAAACTGAAGGGAATAATTGGACGCCAAGTGCGGAATTCATTAAGAAAGTATTTGAAGAGACAAGAGCTTGTAGTAAGGTTCTTGATGGTCCTCAAGGAACAGCCGAACAAGCTATAAGTAAATAAGTCTCTCTTACATTTGTTTTAACGTTATATTACAAGGTTTTGCAAGGTGGGAGTGGCTCAAAACCGGCTGTTTATGTATCTGTCTTTATGGGCATAATTTGATGCTCAAGAATATGTACCAGCCTATAGCTTGATTCTTACTTCATTTGTTATCTATTACTTTCATATCAAATTTCTGCTATCTCACTATCCATGATTAGCCATTTGGATTCAGAAGATTTAGGAGTCATCAAGGTGAGCTTATTTTGCCCTAAACACGCCTACATGTAGTCTAGAAGTAAAAAAATGTGGGTGAATGTTGTGAGATATTTACCTTCTTTGCCTCTTTAGCTTCTGTGAGGGGACTAATTTATGATTCATGATTCATGGTGCATGTTGCAATTTTTGCTAATGAAACTTGCAGGTATTTTTGTTCAGGTATAAGTTCTTGAATTGACAAAAACACATTTCAAGAATGTTGAAGATACTAAAAACATGGGATTTCTGACAAATAATAAAATATGCTTCATCTCATAGATTAAGCAGTTAAGACTGTACTAATCATGAAAATTCCCTTTGTACAGTTAAAGATATTAAAGTGCCAACTACTCAAGACTAATGATAAACACTTATGGAAACTGTCTTTGTTATAACAAAGTAAAAAATTATTACAAAGTTGATAAAGATTAAAACTAATTGTATAACCACATTCATCGCCAATTATCAATTACCTAAAGAAGATGAAGGGAAATATTGTGAAGGAAACCATGAACTTGAGTATGGTTTTTTTCTTTTCCCTATAACAGATGAATCTTTGAAGGTTCTTTTCACAGAATCTCTCAATGACCAATAAGACCTTGAATTTGAAGAAACAAGAATCCCGGTTGCTGGGATCAGCTTTATGCATTGCAGAGTGTTGATGAGTTGGTTCAATTTACAGTTCAATGTCATATGAAAAACTGCACCAAGAAGCTCCCTTACTGTTGGGTAACTTCAAAACTTGGTTGATTGATGTCTTGTGATTGTCATTATCTCTTGTAGACACCTATTGACATGAATGCGTTTTTACCATTTTATGTTTTGCATTATTTCATGGCTGAAGTGGCTGCTGCACTAGTAGCACAAGCACAAGCGGGAGTTTCAGTAGACAAAGGCTATAACTCATAGGCCTACAACTCTTACCTAGCACACGTGTCAATTTCTGCATCTCCTCCTTTGAGCCTGGGGCAAGTTGGAGGTTAAAAGATTGGATCCTGTTGTTATTGTTCCAACTAATTTGGAAGACAGTTTCTCTATTCCCGATAAGCAAAAGAGAGAAAAGAGGGTTGATGATGATTTCCGCGGCAATGTTATGGAAACAAATGATATATAATTGCATAGATTGAATTACATTGACAATTTTGGTTATACGACATTGACTATCGCATATGTATTTATTTGGGCAGAATTTTCTTTTCTTTGTCATCTTGTCGAAGAATGAATGTAATGTCTATAGATGTCACATGTGCATATTACATATCTTTTGCGGAACATGGGTACTAGCATGAAGATTCATTCGGAGGTGGTCATTTGTCTGCTTGAGATTGTGTTTTCGGAGAACCACCTCAGGCTCTGCAAATCTGAAACAACCCTCTTGCAATCCATACACTAACGAACTAACGAATTTCCTTCTTGGGAAATCAATTTACCCTCCTTTCACCGTGACCCTTCTAGTTCTAGCACTGTTTCTCACCGACCATTACGATGTTAGGTCAACTAAGAGACTAGCATAGTTAGGCACAGGGTTGAATCCGACAAGTAGAGTGGAAGAAGGAAGAGAAAAAGATAGGATTTTGCTCAGAGTTAAAGGGTCGTTGACAAGAAACCGATGTTTATTTCTAGCACCCATTGTGGAATAATTGCTTTCAGGTTAAAAACTGATCCTATTTTAGCCTCTCATCTTCAACTCGTCAATTTGGGCTGACCCAATGAATTTGGGCCGTGCACTATCTCAGACAGTCTGAAATTTCGGCTCACACACAAATATTTTTTACTTCTGGTGGCCTAAATTTAATCTGAATTACACAAATAATTATATTTTAAAATAAATTTATATTTTAAAATAAAATTTTCCATAGTATAATTGAAGATTTATTTAAATTTTGTATCAATTTGAATAAATTATTAAAATATAATTATAGTATATAATTAATTAATATTTTATTTTTTTATTATTACAAAATTTATTTTTCATACGTTCATACTACCATTTTTTGGGACTCTATCACTAACGCCCAATATATCAATCAATCCAAAAATACTAACACAAATACAGTTTTTTTGGTACTATGCCCAAGTTGCATTTCCGAACTGCGTCAAATTTTGAGACGTCTGTCTCGTTTCTCTCCGGCCATTGTCTGAATATGTCTTCACTGTATTCCCTACTGTAAACGGAGATGTGAGACCCCGTTGTTCTTGACAAGGAAGGTGTGGAACCTACTCAGGCTTGCTTTGACGGGGGCAGCCTCTCTGTTGACTTGGCGTAGAAATAGGAAAGCAATTGAGAAGATAGAACTGAGAAATCTAGCTGGCAAGAACTCTTCTTATTCACCTGTCCTGATTGTTCCCAACTATTCCGCAGAGAGAGAGAGAGAGAGAGATGGGGATCTGCTGGGGTGATCCTCGCTTCCCAACTCCATGCCATACTGCCTATCTAAAGTCAGGTGCCCAACATCAAGAACCTTTGTTATTAGTTACATTTCAGTCAGGTTCTTTATTCTATATCTCATGATTTGCTCTTATCTGAGCTCGCCTGGTTATATGATCTGTTTTGTCCCCGGTGGCTTCTTCCATCTCCTCAAACAATTCTGAATCGTACGTGAGAATAGTCGCCCGAAATGGGAAAATCGAATTCCTTTTGATATGCCTATGCCTCATTTACCAACTCTACAAACAGGGATGCAACTGAGAATCAGCAGTTCATCTTCATCTGGGGATGGCGACCATCACAACCACCTGGTGCCAGGTGATGTCGTGCCCTTTCCAAGTGGGTCCATTCTTGCTGAGGCGTGCCTGAGGAACTTCACTCTCGGAGAGTTGACTGCTGCCACTGAGAATTTCCGGAGTGATTTGTTGGTTGGAGAAGGAGGGTTCGGGCAAGTTTTCAAAGGTTTCATTAATGAGGATGTAGCTTTTGGAAGGAAAAAGACCCCCGTTGCCGTGAAGAAGCTAAGTCAAGAAGGTTTTCAAGGATACAGGGAATGGATGGTAAAGATTCCATGAATGATGCTTCAAAAACCGGATGCTCATAACTTGTACCTTTTCCAAGATATCTCGACTAAAGCCATAGTTGATGGTATAGAGGGTCGAGTTGGTTCAGGAAAATACTGATCCATTTTTTCTCCTCTGGGAAAACAATAAAGTGGCATACCAATCCAATCTGTGCGATTTTACTTCAATTTTCTTTTTTTTTATGCTGGGTTGCAGCTAATCCTCGTGATAGACACATGGGTAGCTGGAAACTTTTCTCATGATATTCTTTCACGAATAATAATTTGAGAGGAGGTGCCACTGAATAAATTTTTCTTAAAGTCAGGAGTTTCCTTTTTAATGGGTAGGTGTGGTGTCCCTTACTGCGTGTTCCACTCATTCAGTTGATTTTGCTGTGCAGGCTGAGGTCCGATGTCTGGGACGGCTCTCTCATCCCAACATTGTGAAGCTGTTGGGTTTCTGTTGGGAGGATGGCCAGCTGTTACTAGTTTACGAGTTTTTGTCCAGGGGAAGCTTGAACAACCTCCTATATGGAAGTAAGCAGCTCTGAAAAATTCTAGGGGGAGACCAGAAATATTTCCTTTGATAAGGATCGCCTTAACTATTTGCTACATTGTTTTTACTTTGGCAGAACCCTCAATAGCTCATCCTCTCACATGGGCCACGAGGCTTAAGATTGCGATAGGGGCTGCGAGATGCCTGGAGTTCTTGCATTCATCTGAGAATAGTATATTATACCGGGATTTCAAAAGTTCTAATATCCTTCTGGACAGAGTAAGTTATGGTTCAACTTCTCTTTATCAATGCTGATAACTTGTAAGATATATGAGTGATGAGTCATGAAAACATCCTCTTCTTTCCCTTAGTTTGGACTTTGGTTATCCCAAATAATATGCTACATCAGAATATGAAACAGCTGGAATTATTTATTGCAACAACTTATATGGAGGTACAAACTGCCTGACAAATAGCTCCTCTATGGCCGATATTTGGAGCTTTTGCTGTTAGATTAGACTGGCTATCTAGTGACACATGCTGGATATAAAGGGTATTGAAAGTTGGAGAAGGAGAACTGTTAGACGATGTCTGGGAGTCTCTTTACAGATTATATCACTCCAGTTCCTTTTTAGATTGGTGATGAATAAAGAAAACAAATTAGGAAAGAACAGCAGTTTTTTTCTAGCCAATCCTTTGAGCTTTCTGTTACTCTCTATCCTTGTGGTCTGAGCAACCCTGAAATCTCATGTTTGAGTCCAAATCTTCTGATTTAATGATTCTCTGTGCAGTTTTATAATGCCAAATTGTCAGACTTTGGGTTGGCCCTGTTTATTCCTTCGGATGGTGAATCCTCTATCGAAACAGCAGTTGTCGGCACGTACGGGTATGCAGCCCCTGAGTACATAGCGACTGGTAATTAATTCATCAATTCGTTTAGAACTTATTGCCTCTTAATTATTCAGAAAGATATTTGGTCTGTTAATTTTCTTATTGGATGCTCAATAACTTTACAGGGCACCTAACTATAAAGAGCGATGTTTACAGTTTTGGGGTCGTGTTACTGGAGTTATTGACAGGCTTGAGGGTTATTGATAAGAAACGTCCAAGAGGGAAAGCTTATCTTGTGAAGTGGGCAGAGCCGCGGTTGTTGAGTGAAAGAAAAGTGAAGGCTATGATTGATCCGAGGTTGAAGGGAAAATATCCTCCTTGCGCTGCAGTCCAACTAGCTCAGCTAGCTTCGAAGTGTCTGACAAAGAAACCCAGAGTGCGGCCATCTATGACTGAAGTCGTGGAGGCACTAGAAGAGATAAAAGCTTCTGGTAAAGAATCGATATGTACTTCAATTGATTCATGATGAGAAGATGATTAGTCCTGAGCCTGCTGAGGTAACTCCTCTGAGGTCGAAGCAGCAGCAGCAGCAGTCCCCCTCTCTTATTGAGTTCAGGGGTTACTTGTGCCATCAATGTGCTGTATAGTCGAGCTGAGACCTAGTGTTTTACTTATTTTGATGGCAAATGGAATCACATATACCTCCAGCTTTTAGCAGTAGATTCCATCTCTTCTGGTGTCTCCATGAATTAATTTAGATATGCCTGCGTTTTAGCAGTGAATTATTATTCTTCAGAACTAATTATGCTGTGTAGATTCTTCATGTTCTTTGACGCGGTACCATATGTCTCCTAAACGCTGAATTGGATGTGAGGTTAAATATTGGCTGGCATATGCACTTTGTTTCAGGCATGCTTTTCATTCTCATGGATATGGAGTTCAATAGACTGCCGATGATCTCAGGAGTAACATCTCACTCGAATTAACAAATATTTCAGGGATTTCAGCTGGTGAGTAGGCATTATATCTTGTCGGTCAGTAAAGACCGACTTCAGATGATGCCGCTGACAAAATTACATGTAAACGATGACAAATTAAAAAAAAAAAAAATCAGATCTTGATTTGATTTTTTTAGGGGTGGAAATTAAATAGAATTAATGGGAGTATACTATAGGTCGACACTGTGCTTCTGTGGAGGAAATGATTCTATGTACATCAATAAATGAGTTAGTTCTCGGAAAGTGCCCCGGTGTGAAGCAGAAGCCAAAGTCAAGATGCAGACTAAAAGGAGTCGTCGTCGATCCTTTCTTCACTTGCAGCGTTCCTTCTCTGTGTCTGCTAGAGTAACTACTTACCTTCTGTATTTCCATTTCCTGATGAGCTCAGCAGTGGAAGGGGGATAGAAATAGAAAGAGATGGGAATTTGTTGTGGGGATCCTCACCGGTTCTCTCAAGTCAGGAACCTGAAAACATTTTGTTACGCCAAAACTTCTGTTCTTCTATTTGATCCTGTCATCTTCATTGAAAGCTGTTTTTTTTTAACCTTACGCCGTTAACGGCGGTTAGTTCCTCCGACGGGTGTGTCGGGATTGATGTTTGACTCCGTGGACCGAGGCAGGGTTGAAGGCGAAGGAGATTGTCGGTTTTTGTATTTTGTGTTTGCGCCGAAAATTTCCAAAAATCATAAAATTAAGTTTTTTTCCTCCTATTATCAACTGTCACTTTTCTTTAAATTTTATTTTTTATACCGCACGTAATTTGAAATTACTGTTTTATATATATATATACTCACAATTTAGTTGGAATTTAATGCTTTTAATAATTTAACAGTACTCGACGTATGTTGCTATATGAGTTCACACTGATGTTCGTACATGTCTCATAACAATTTACTTAATTATCTGAGGTTATTTGGGACGGCCGTGAAATCCGCATCCCAAGGTCAAATCTTGCTTGAAATATCGTTAATAATAATAATGGAAGTAAACGCATTTTGTCGATTTCAACTGTCCTCAAGTGTATCGGACAGTAAAATTAACGGATATACTCACGTACGAACGTCCTACATGTCATCGAATCCAACGGGCGACTCTCTGATCAAATGATAACCCCGTCCGATTGTCGATTTTGCTTTTTGCTCCTCGGGTAAGTCCACGAAAAATAAAATTAAAAAAAGGGGGCGTGCGGTGTAGATTAATTCGTATGGGGAGGGTCCCAAATTTCTTCCTCTGACTCGATTAGGCGTGTGAAGATGGGGATGTGGGAGGTGGGGTCCGGTCTTTTAGTCGTGCTCTCTACGCGTCCGATTGCTCTCTGGCTACCACATAGCATCAATTGTTATTAGTTGATTAATTAGTTAGTTAGTTAATTAAATGTTCCCCCGTGACGCGGAGCGCAGCCGTCGCCTTTGATATTCAAATTTTGCCGACAAAAGCGGTATCAAAAAGAATACTTTCAATTCATTGGGAAGTAGGGTTGGCGCATAGTAACATTACTTTTATTTTAATAATTAAAATTCTATATATTTAATAATTATTATATAATTATCTATCATTTCATATTTATTTCTAAATTCATGAATTCACTGCATAATCAAAAAAAAGTTTTTATTATTTTTTCAATGCAAGTGGATATCAAAAACAAAAAATGAATGATGAGTTGACTAGTTGATAAAATTTATATTTATAAAATTTTAAATTTAATACATATTTTTGTTAGAATTATACGTACTCAACCTCCCATGTCACCATTCCTAATACGGAGGAATAACATATAAAAGGGTAGCAATCATCCGTTATTGGATATGAGGGTGAGTTTTATGATCATTTCCTAACCACAGAAATACTCAAGAAATATAACAAAAAAGTTGTAATGCTCTCTCTCTCTCTCTCTATATATATATGTGTGTGTGTGGATGTATATTTATAATTCCACTGGATATTGAATTTGATGATCCAAAGATCGTGTTGGACAGGTGGCAGTGAATTGTCTCTCTTATTTTCCTTTTTCCCTGACCGCCACTTGCTTGGAATTAATGGCTGCTGGGAGAAAATCGGGGAGATATATACGCAGAGCTTCTATTGCCCATCACGCGCTCAAGAATTGTCGGTGTCGAACCCCTTCACTCGATCCGACGCTAGAGAGTTCCCCAAAAAGTATAAATTGTTAGCATGATGACTGGTCCTGTCCAGTGAGTTTACGGCGTGATTGGTTGGCTGGAGTCATGGAACTTTCCATGGAAAGGGTCCATTTTCCTTCCTTCTCCGGTAGAAGGGCTATTTGATCATTCCACGAAAACTTTAGAACGTCAATTGCAAAGTAGACATTCATTAAGGACTGGATATGTAAATAACTCTTACAAAAAAAAAAAGAATATGTACATAACAAAACATGACTCCCGTTGCCGACAATGGTATTCCGATGGAAACTAGGTCAACGTACGACCGCTCCACCCCTTTTCAACCTACCCGCTTCGTCACCCCTCTCGACTCTCATGTAAGTGAAATCAAGTATGGTTCCCCACTCTACAAGTGTATTGTGCTCGCATAAACAATCGATTATGTAAAATTTTCGTTAACGTATAACCATCACTCATTTTGCAATGCTAGCTTTGAGCAGACATTGGGCTTACTTCTTCACTAAATATCAATGGACATGGTGTGGGGGTGCTGTTACTGGATGTGATTGGTCAATCTGCTTCATGATTTTATTTCCTTCACCGAGCTTTCTATGATCAATTACCCTTGGACAGCCCTCATGCCCAAATTCGAGCAGGATGTCGAGGAATACAACATAGTCGAAGTGGAGCAGCCACTCGATGAGCATAACACATCGCAAGATGGGCATGTCATGTAGGAGCTGGCTGAGGATGGACAGCCTCATGAGGAGGAGCAGGAGCCTGAAGAGGGCTTAGTGCCCCACGAGAAAGTAAACGAGGAGAATTCAGGGGTTGAAGTTGTAGATAAGAGTTGGCTCGGGTGGCCTAGAGAGGGCGTCTTTTGGATGCTCGTTCTTGCCCAGAAATTGAGGGGAATAATTGGACGCCAAGTGCGGAATTCATTAAGAAAGTATTTGAAGAGACAAGAGCTTGTAGCAAGGTTCTTGATGGTCCTCAAGGAACAGCCGAACAAGCTGTAAGTAAATGAGTCTCTCTTACATTTGTTTTAATGTTATATTACAAGGTTTTGCAGGTGGGAGTGGCTCAAAACCGACTGTTTATGTATCTGCCTTTATGGGCATAATTTGATGCTCGGGAATATGTACCAGCCTATAGCTTGATTCTTACTCCATTTGTTATCTATTACTTTCATATCAAATTTCTGCTATCTCACTATCCATGATTAGCCATTTGGATTCAGAAGATTTAGGAGTCATCAAGGTGAGCTTATTTTGCCCTAAACAAGCCTACATGTAGTCTAGAAGTAAAACAAATGTGGGTGAATGTTGTGAGATATTTACCTTCTTTGCCTCTTCAGCTTTTGTGAGGGGACTAATTTATGATTCATGATTCATGGTGCATGTTGCAATTTTTGCTAATGAAACTTGTAGGTATTTTTGTTCAGGTATAAGTTCTTGAATTGACAAAAACACATTTCAAGAATGTTGAAAATACTAAAAACATGGGATTTCTGACAAATAATAAAATATGCTTCATCTCATAGATTAAGCAGCTAAGACTGTGATAATCGTGAAAATTCCCCTTGTACAGTTAAAGATATTAAAGTGTCAACTACTCAAGACTAATGATATATACTTACGGAAATTGTCTTTGTTATAACAAAGTAAAAAATTATTACAAAGTTGATAAAGATTAAAACTAATTGTATAACCACAAGCATCGCCAATTATCAATTACCTAAAGAAGATCGAAGGGAAATATTGTGAAGGAAACCATGAACTTGAGTATGGTTTTTTTTTCCTTTCCCTATAATAGATGAATCTTTGAAGGTTCTATCCACATAATCTCTCAATGACCAATAAGACCTTGAATTTGAAGAAACAAGGATCCCAGTTGCTGGGATCAGCTTTATGCATTGCAGAGTGCTGATGAGTTGGTCCAATTTACAGTTCTTTGTCATATGAACAACTGCACCAAGAAGCTCCCTAACTGTTGGGTAATTTCAAAACCTGGATGATTGATGTCTTGCCGTAGATGATAGCCATATGCTTAAGAAAATGTTAATTGAAATGCAAAATGAGACTGATATACTCGCACTCCTAGCATTGAACAATGAAGCCCAAAATGGATTAAACTGCAGTGAATTAGTATTACCAATGAAATCTTTATGCATGCACCAATAAGCTCTCTTTTATGCTAACTTTTAGTGGAATGTCATTGCTCGGGCATGTGAATGACATCAATTTTTTTCTTCAAGGATTGTTGATGCTATATACTGGTTGCAGAAAACGCAAAAAGATTGTTTAGAAGTTGATTATCTAAGAAATTTTGTTGTTTTTAAATTGGATAATGAAGTAAAGGCAATATTTAGAATATAATATTGTGGAATTGCATTTTCATTTTACAGCACTGCACCAACTGAATTTGAGATCATCCCACTGTTTCCTCTGCTTGGTTTTTGTGATTGTGATTATTGCTTGTAGACACATATTGACATGAATGCATTTTTACCAATTTATGTTTTGCAAAATTTTATGGCTGAAGCGGCTGCTGCACCGGCAGCACAGGCACAAGTGGGACCTTCATTGGACAAAGACTTTAAGTCACAAGCTTACAACTCTTACCTAGCACACAAGTCCGTTTATGCATCTCCCCCTTCGAACCTGAGGCAAGCTGGAGGTTACATCTCCACTTATGAGTTGACTCAAGGAATCCGTTATAAATTTTATTATAAAATTTATTTTTCACACTTTTATACCATTAATTTTTTTTTTACCGTATCTGTATTGCGGATATCTCAATCAATATGAAAATATCAGTACAAGTATAATTTTTTGTATACCGTTACTGATCACACTATCAGACCATGTCAAACTTTGACACGTCTGTCTCATTCGTCTCCGGCGATTGTCTGAATGTCTTTACTGTATCCTCGACTGTGAGGGGAGAAGTCAAACCACGTTGTCCTTGACAAGGACGGTGTGGAGCCTACTCGGGCTTGCTTTGATGGGGGCAGCCTCTGTGTTGGCTTGGCGTGGAACCCCTTTGAGAAGATAGAACTAAGAAATCTAGTTGGTAAGAACTCTTCTTATTCACCTGTCCTGATTGTACCCAACTATTCCGCAGAGAGAGAGAGAGCGGGGATGGGGATCTGCTGGGGTGATCCTCGCTTCCCTACTCCATGCCATACTGGCTATCTAAAGTCAGGTGCCCAACATCAAGAACCTTTGTTATCCTGTTGCTAGTTACATTCCAGTTAGGTTCTTTATTCTAAATCTGATGATTTGCTCTTTTTTGAGCTGGTCTGGTTATATGATCTGTTTTGTCGCCTGTGGCTTCTTCCATCTCTTCATACAATTCTGAATCGTACGTGAGAATAGTCGCCCGAGATGGGACAATGGAATTTCTTTTCATGTGCTTATGCCTCATTTACCAACTCTACAAACAGGGATGCAACTGAGAATCAGCAGTTCATCTTCATCTGGGGATGGCGACCATCACAACCACCTGGTGCCAGGTGATATCGGGCCCTTTCCAAGTGGGTCCATTCTTGCTGAGGCGTCCCTGAGGAACTTCACTCTCGGAGAGTTGACTTCTGCCACTGAGAATTTCCGGAGTGATTTGTTGCTTGGAGAAGGAGGGTTCGGGCAAGTCTTCAAAGGTTTCATTAATGAGGATGTAGCTTTTGGAAGGAAAAAGACCCCTGTCGCCGTGAAGAAGCTAAGTCAAGAAGGTGTTCAAGGATACAGGGAATGGATGGTAAAGATTCCATGAATGATGCTGCAAAAACCGGATCCTCATAACTTGTACCTGTTCCAAGATTTCTCGACTAAAGCACAATTTATGGTATAGAGGGTCGGGTTGGTTCAGGAAAATAGGGGTCCAATTTTTCTCATCTGGGAAAGCGATAAAGTGGTATACCAATAAAATCTGTGCGATTTTACTTCAATTTTCTATTTTTGCTGCTGGGTTGACAGCTAATCCTCGTGATAGAAACATGGGTAGCAGGAAAATTCTCTTGATATTCTTTCACGAATAATAATTTGAGAGGAAATGCTACTGAATAATTTTTCTTAAAGTCAGGAGTTTCCTTTTTAATGGGTAGGTGTGGTGTCCCTTACTACATGTTTCACTCATTCAGTTGATTCTCCTGTGCAGACTGAGGTCCAATTTCTGGGACGGCTCTCTCATCCCAACATTGCGAAGCTGTTGGGTTTCTGTTCGGAGGATGGCCAGCTGTTACTAGTTTACGAGTTTTTGTCCAGGGGAAGCTTGAACAACCTACTGTATGGAAGTAAGCACCTCTGAAAAAATCTAAGGGGAGCCCGGAAATATTTCCTTTGATAAGGATCGTCTTAACTATTTGCTACATTGTTTTTACTTTGGCAGAACCCTCCATAGCTCATCCTCTCGCATGGGCCATGAGGCTTAAGATTGCGATCGGGGCTGCGAGAGGCCTGGAGTTCTTGCACTCATATGAGAATACTATACTATACCGGGATTTCAAAAGTTCTAATATCCTTCTGGACAGAGTAAGTTATGGTTCAATTTCTCCTTAGCTATGCTGGTAACTTGTAAGATATACGAGTGATAAGTCATGAAAACATCCTCTTCTTTCCCTTAGTTTGGACTTTGGTTATCCCAAATAATATGCTACATCAGAATATGGAACAGTTGAAATTATTTATTGCAGCAACTTATATGGAGGTGCAAGCTGCCTGATAAATAGCTCTTCTATGGCCGATATTTGGAGCTTTTGCTGTTAGATTGGACTGGCTATCTAGTGACACATGCTGGATATAAAGGGTGTTGAAAGTTGGAGAAGGAGAACTGTTAGACAATGTCCGGGAGTCTCTTTACAGATTATATCACTCCAGTTCCTGTTTAGATTGGTGATGAATAAAGAAAAAAAAATAGTAAAGAACAGCAGTTTTTTTCTAGCCAGTCCTTTGAGCTTTCTGTTACTCTCTATCCTTGTGGTCTGAGCAACCTTGAAATCTCATGTTTGAGACCAAATCTTCTGATTTAATGATTCTCTGTGCAGTTTTATAATGCCAAATTGTCAGACTTTGGGTTGGCCCTGTTTATTCCTTCGGATGGTGAATCCTCTGTCGAAACGGCAGTTGTCGGCACTTACGGGTATGCAGCCCCTGAGTATATAGCGACTGGTAATTAATTCATCAATTCGTTTAGAACTTATTGCCTCTTAATTATTCAGAAAGATATTTGGTCTAGTTATTTTCTTATTGGATGCTCAATAACTTTACAGGGCACCTAACTATAAAGAGCGATGTTTACAGTTTCGGGGTATTGTTACTTGAGTTATTGACAGGCTTGAGGGTTATTGATAAGAACCGTCCAAGAGGGAAAGCTTATCTTGTGGAGTGGGCAGAGCCGCGGTTGTTGAGTGAGAGAAAAGTGAAGGCTATGATTGATCCAAGGTTGAATAGAAAATATCCTCCTTACGCTGCAGTCCAACTAGCTCAGCTAGCTTCGAAGTGTCTGACAAAGGAACCCAGAGTGCGGCCATCTATGACCGAAGTCGTGGAGGCACTAGAAGAGATAAAAGCTTCTGATAAAGAATCGAGATGTGCTTCAATTGATTCATGATGAGAAGATGATTAGTCCCGAGCCTGCTGAGGTAACTCCTCTGAGGTCGACGCAGCTGCAGCAGTCCCCCTCTCTTATTGAGTTCAGGGGTTACTTGTGCCATCAATGTGCTGTATAGTCGAGCTCAGACCTAGAGTTTTACTCATTTTGATGGCAAATGGAATCGCATGTACCTCGAGCTTTTAGCGGTAGATTCCATCTCTTCAAGTGTCTCCACAAATTGATTTAGAAACGGCTGCTTTTTAGCAGTGAATTATTATTTTTCACAGCTAATTATGCCGTATAGATTCTTCGTGTTCTTTGACATGGTGCTATACATCTCCTAAACGCTGAATTGGATGTGAGGCTAAGTGTCAGCTGGCATATGCACTTGTTTCTGGCATGCTTTTCACTCTCATGCTATATCCAGGACTGTGATTCAGGTTACACGGATATGGAATTCAATAGACTGCAGATTTATCATGTGTTCGAAGATTGCGAGATCTTTTTGCGGAAAAATTAGTTGGAAAATTCTTGCTTTGGCTCTTCTCTAATGCCGTGGATCTATGCAAAATCAGGATATAGCAATTGTTGGCATGATCTTTTCACGTCGTCGTCGTCATCCCAGAAGGAATATCTCACTCGAACTAACCAATATTTCAGGGATTTCAGCTGTTGAGTAAGCATTATATCTTGTCGGTCAGTAAAGACTGACTTCAGATGATGCAGTTGACGAAATTACGTATAAACGATGACATTTTTTTTTCATCAGATCTTGATTTCATTTTTTTTGGGTGGAAATTAAATAGAATTAATGGGAGTATACTATAGGTTGATACTGTGCTTCTGTGGGGGAAATGATTCTATATACATCAATAATTGAATTAGTTCTCGGAAAGTGCCCCGGTGTGAAGCAGAAGCTAAAGCCAAGAAGCAGAAGTCAAAGTCAAGATGCAGACTAAAAGGAATCGTCCTCGATCCTTTCTTCACTTGCAGCGTTCCTTCTCTCTGTCTGCTAGAGTAACTACTTACCTTCTGTATTTCCATTTCCTGTCAAGCTCAGCAGTGAAAGAGGGATAGAAAGAGATGGGAATTTGTTGGGGGGATCCTCACTATCCAACTCCAAGTCATACTGGTTATCTCAAGTCAGGTACCTGAAAACATTTTGTTACGCAAAACTTCTGTTCTTCTATTTGATCCTGTGATTTTCATTGAAAGAACCCCCATGTAATTCCTTTTCTTTGTTAAATGTGAAGCTAAAATAATCAGATATATGATCTACTGACAGGGTTGACACTTTCAATCAGCAGTTCTTCATCATCATCTGAGCACAGCAGTGGTCCGAGCAGCAACCAGCCCTTCCCTGATGGAATAATATTCTTGGAAACGAATTTGAGGATATTCACTCTCGCAGAACTGAAGGCTGCAACAGGAAATTTCAGAGGTGACTCGTTGCTCGGAGAAGGAGGCTTTGGAAAAGTCTTCAAAGGTCTGCTTGATCAAAAGAACCCTTTGGGAGAGAGAAAGACAGTCATTGCTGTTAAAAAACTCAATCGGGAATCAGCACAAGGATTCAGAGAATGGAAGGTAGTAATGCATCATGATAATGTTCTCAGCATGAATTCGAAACTGAGGCCTTCAAAGAACTTTGAGGAACTTTTACTATTATTATTATTTAAATTGTTCTACCTTGGCTATCATTATTGTGCAGTCAGAAATCGAGTTTCTTGGAAGGCTGTATCATCCTAACCTTGCAACACTGCTCGGCTACTGTCGTGAGAATTCTGAGCTGTTGCTTGTATATGATTTTGCGCCAAAGGGAAGCTTGAACAACCACCTGTTTGGAAGTAAGTGCCTTGTCTGTAAGGATCTTTATAGTCAACTTCAAGCATCGACTTTCATCAATCAAAACAGGCTAGTATTCTGGTGCAGGGGCCTCAGTTGCTCATCCTCTTCCATGGAATTTAAGGCTTAAGATTGCAATTGGAGCTGCCCGGGGCCTGGCTTTCTTGCACACATCTGATAGGGCAATAATCTATAGAGATCTAAAGTCATCAAATGTTTTGCTGGATGGGGTAACGATTCAGAGTGTTTGCTAAACAAATATTTTTTTTTTCTGAGAAGTTTAGAGCACTAACAATATACATGAAAGATGATCAATGCTGCCTAAGGTGCATAAATAGCTGAGCTGAAATGATACCAATTGAAGCTCAAATAACAGAACCAGGAGAGGCAGGATATACATTGAGCACTTAATTTGTGTCTCTTGACCAGAGACTGGAGCCACTGCACTATTATTATACACTAACTGATCTATTCAAGCGGGCTTAGTAATTATATCAATTATGGTCCTAGAACAACTTATTCTCATTTGTTCACACGTGTCGCTAGCATGAATCATGTAGCACGATCACGTGGCTGGAATTTGGAAATGCTCTGTAGTTTTCAGGCTTTAAGTGTACATGTGAGGCCCTGCAGCTGTCCCCCTGTGTCGATATTCTCCTCGATGCTGAAAATAGAGGGACTTGGAAAAGGTAGTGTCTATGTGAAAAGTCTGTGAAAAATAGAGCCAACATAGCACATTTAGGTGGTGACGGAGTGAATATATGCAGCTTATGGCAACCCTCTCATGCACATGGGAGGAGCTTGACCATCGGCCGGTAACATCAGCATCTCCTGATACATTTATTTTTGCTGCCATAGAGGGAACTTTTGTTCTGATATTTGATATCAGAAGATTCTAACTTGTCGATGCTGGATCACTTGCAGTACTATGCTCCCAAACTATCGGACTTTGGTCTCGCAAGGCTTGGTCCCAAGGATGGTGAGTCACATGTTACGACAAGGGTTATGGGCACTTTTGGCTATGCTGCCCCGGAATATGTAGCTACTGGTAAAATTCTAATTAATTTTCTCCATTAGAACACGACATTTCTTTGAGAGACTGATAATAATCGTACCTACCTATGGTCCATCAAGTGCAGGGCACCTTTATCTTAAGAGTGATGTGTACTCTTACGGCGTCCTGTTGCTCGAGCTGCTGACGGGCTTGAGGTCTATGGATCTCGATCGACCGGTAGCTCAACACAGACTGGTGGACTGGGCCATGCCGCGCTTACGGCATAAAAGAAAAGTTATATCCATTGTGGACCCCAAGCTGGAGGGCAAATATTCAGTAGAGGCTGCCATTGGAATAGCTAAGCTTGCGCTGAGATGTCTCCAGCGTGGTCCGAAATCGCGACCTTCCATGACTGAGGTCGTGAAATCGCTGGAAGAGATTGAATTTGCCGCCAAAAAGTCATAGGGTCCATAAATTGGCTTTAAACTCCAGATGTTCATACTGAAACACGTACTGCTGTGTCCTCTGCTTTGCCCAAGAAGGATCGGTCCTGGGCTTGTGGGGTAATTATTATACGAATGGCTCGCAATTGAGCGGAGCATATTTGTCTTGTCTTCTAGAGCATATATGGCCATCTGAGAACTTACTGTTGCAGCTTTCTTTCTATTTATTCATTGTGGGGTAATGGAAGGTTGGTAGTCGCACCTCTCAAAAGCTGTTACGAGCATCCTTGCCTTTTGCTCATCATTTGCAGAAACACGAGCTTGCGCTGTTAATTTGTAGATTTTCATCTAAATAAAGTTTCCAATGCGTTCGCTAAATGGAATTCTGTGGATACATAAGGTTCTCATCTTCGCTAAATATAGATTTTTTAAGCATAAAAATGCGCACACTACCCAAGATTATGCCTTCCGATCGTTGATTCCGTATGAGATGCGGTGATAAAATCCTTAATTTATCACTTTTCTAGAAGGGAGAGGAGCGCCTCACTCTCATCATTGATTGCATTCTCCAAATAAGAAAAAGAAAAAGAAAAAGAAAAATGATGTCGGCACTTTAACACGGCCCATCAGTTTTCCTCTGGTTTCTGCCTGAAAAGCCTCGAGCTTGAAGCTCCATCTCGACGCAGAAATGGCGAACAAGATTACAATTTGCATTGGGATGGTAATTTTTTATTATATATTTTGATGCACATTGTTTTATGGTTTTTCATATAAATAGTTACATTAGATTTTATCATTTGATATTTTAAAAAAAAATTCCAACGGAGTATTCTTTTTTTGGTATAAATCGTCGGTATCCAGTTGAACTTTATCCAGCTGACTAATTCGGATCGCTCTGAGTCGGTCCATTTAAGAGATTAAGAACTTTTCGCTGCTGGTGAGACTCAAACTCAAATCCCCTTAATGAAATGATAAATATCAAACCACCCTATATAAATTTCAACAGACTATTCATAACTTATAGTATAAGGTTTAGGTATTAAAACTTCTGTGGTATGGATCGATTCCAAGAGGCCGTACCCGGACAGCCCTACGAGAGAGAGAGAGAGGGAGGGAGAAAAGGGGGGGGGGAAGGAAGGGGTGATGTACTTTAACATGAAAGTCAAACTAGGCCACAGAAAATTAACGATAAAATGAGAGTTTCTTCTTTGTTGGTCGTCTCTTCTGCATTTGTTTATTTCTCCCCCAGTTAGAAGACTTAAATCTATTGAGATCGATTTGGGTTGTTAAGCCTAGGAAATTTCATGTGGGTATAAAAAATTTTGAAAATTGACCACGAAAGTCATCCGGCTCATCCTTCTTCCCCGCCTTTACTCCTCTGAAAGTCGATTGCACCATTGAAGACGCGTAAAGAAGGTTTCAAGTCACATGGGAATTTGCTGGGGTGCTCCTGATTACCCAACTCCCAGCTTCACCGGATATCTCAGACCAGGTTTTCTCTTGTGGAGTGTTCTTCCGTTTTGTGTGAGCTGCTGCTAAAGATTGTATGCTGTCTCTTTATTTAGCTTCGATGCATAGAATGTGGGTCTTGTCTGTTCCCTTCGTTTATCTTACGTTGGTTCTCTCTCTCTCTCTCTCCATCGTTTCTGTTGGGATCGGAGAGTGTGGTGAATTTCATTGGCCGTACAATGAACTTACCTCTTTCCAGAAGCAACTATCAAACCAAAAGGAAAACAGAAATGAAAATTGCACTTCCTTTTCACCAAGAGCAAGCTTTGGGTAACTCAACTCAGGAGATTGTCTCCCGTCACCAACCTGAGAATTTGTCACCCGACTGCGAACAGCACTTGGAGCTCCAGTTAAGATCGCGAATGCTCATATTATAGCCCCGGAAGTCCTGAATTTCTGCCACAGTTTTGACCCGACTGGAGTTGAGCTAGACCTTCTGGTCGAGGCTTGATCTGTTGCTGTTCACTGAAAACTTCTGCTCTCCGTTTTTCAGTATTTTTATGCTGTATTTTGCAGCTATCTACTATTCACGCTGTTGCTTGTTTTCACCTCTTCTTTGTGGAATGAAATCCTCAAAGAAGTTTAGAACTTGGACCCCTTGAAGTTCTAACAAAAGCCATAAAGAATTGAGCTCCACCTCCATATTGGAGGAATAATTTCTGCTTCATAAGTCATCCGAGACGGGTCTTGTTTCTGTTTGATCTTCAGAAAATGCAGGCTTTTAATATTTACCCTTTATATTGAGCATCCAGAATTCTCAATTTTGACTGGACTCTTTGAATTCTTGATTGTCATAAGTTATCTGATGTATGAATTCCTCAGATGATTTGGCTCCATTTTAGAATGGAGGAGCATTCTTCCACTGATAAAGCTGTTAGTCTAAGCTTATTTTGTTCGAAAACAGGACAGACATCACTTTCAATTAGTAGCACATCATCTTCTGATGATGATGACCTAAGCAGGAGCTCAGGAGGGAGATCTGTTGAAGGTGTCCCAAACAGGGAGGTCGTGCCTGCCGCAGATGTTATAGTTTTTACCTTATCCGAGCTGCGCAAAGCCACTAGAAACTTCCAACCTAATTCACTTGTGGGAGAAGGAGGTTTTGGTAGAGTCTTCAAAGGCTACCTGGATGAGGGGCACTCCCATGCCCGCGGCAGGATACCAATCGCCATAAAAAAACTAAACAGCGAGAGCGTGCAGGGATTTAAAGAATGGAAGGTATTCCATCCTCTTTCTTCAAAGATTTTCTTGGTTTCATGTTTTAGTTCCCACAACTACTTATTTTATCATGTAAGACTCTATTCCGAGGTTTGAGCATCGGTGAATTCTGTGCTGCAGAATTGGATTTGTTGGATATCCTTTTAGAAATATCATATGTTCTCGATTTCATGATATTGATATTGTTCTTATCACTTTTTGTGCAGTCAGAGATTACTTTTCTAGGCAGCTTAGCCCATCCTAACATTGTCAAGCTGCTAGGATATTGCTCGGAGGAAGGAAATCTACTTGTTGTCTATGAGTACATGCCAAAGGGCACCCTGAAAAATCACCTATTCCGAAGTAAGTTACAGTACGAAGCATTAGTTTTGTAGTTTTTATGCCAGAATCAAGCTTTTACAAGTGCAGGATCTGATTTTCTTGGTTAGGTTGATCTTCGATTTGAGTAGATAACAGAGTTTTCTCTATGCAAGGGGGTGCAATGGATCCACTTTCTTGGACCTTACGGCTTAAAATCGCAAGTGGAGCAGCCAAAGGACTGGCTTTTTTGCATCAGTTAGAAAAGCCAATTATTTGCAGGGATTTCAAGCCCTCAAATATATTGCTCGGAGGGGTAAGGTGTATTTCATTAGCTACGGTCAATTGGCCATTTCTAGGCAATTTATAGTATATCAGAAAGTTCTTGCTGTGGAATTGTACCTGTTTTTGGTTAATCCCGTCAGCGCATGAATTGACTGTCTTCCTCTTAGATCCCGTTATAAGACTCAATTTTGAAATCTAGCCTTTTTCTCAATTTTGTGAAATTGTGCAGAGGCCTGTTCTGCAACTTTTTCTGGTTATCATTTGTCAACGCAACTCGAAAATCATTCATGGAATGTTATTTTATATCAGACTTTCATAGAGATGAATTGAACGTATACAGGAGCTTAGTCCAGTTAAAAATTCATTTTGCTCGAGTTATTCTGCTGCAGGATTTCAATGCCAAAATATCTGACTTCGGCTTGGCAAGAGCAGGGCCTGCCAATGACGAGTCACATGTTACCACACAGGTCATTGGCACCTACGGCTATGCAGCCCCTGAGTATATAGCAACCGGTACATTCCATAACCCATGTTGTATTTGTTCTGTATTAGCGTTGCCAATTCACTGCCAGATCATGTATTACTATTATTATTCACAGTTGTAGTGTGATTCATCCGGGACTTTAATTTAACAGGGCATCTGTATGTAAAGAGTGATGTGTACAGTTTTGGAGTTGTGCTACTCGAGATATTGACAGGAAGACGAGCTTACGATGATAGTCGACCACCTGGGGAGCACTTCGTGGTGGAGTGGGTCCGACCACAAGTATCTAGGAGGAAACTGGCAAGAGTTGTGGACCCACGTTTGAAAGGAAGGTATCCTTTAAAGGACGCACTCGAATTGGCTCAGCTTGCATTCCATTGTCTCCAGATAGAGCCTAAGGGCCGGCCTTCAATGGATGAAGTCTTAAGGGAGCTGGAAAAGATTGCTGCTCATTAACTGATTCTTTCTACCGAGGGGCTCCTAACTTACAATGAATCGACAGCGAAAAGTCATCAGTATTCTCTTACGGGTCCTCAGTTTGACAGGAATCCTCAATATCTCCGAATTCTATGCTAGGAAGCTGTTGCTGCTTGTCCAGCATATGCCATGAGTAATTTATCATTAAATAGAAAACACTGAGTCCATAGAATCTTTATCTGGCCATTGAGGAACTTGAGATTCACTCTGGACAAGGCAACTTCGCTTGCTATTTGTATTTACTTCAGGAAGGCTAACCTCATGATGAAAATAACACGAAACTAACTGAAGGGGGTAAAAGCAGCTTTTATGGAGCGAACAAAGTTGTAATTGCTACCTTAATTTTGGCACCAACTTAGATAGGTGCTGCACAAGTAGTCCTAAAATGTCCTGTCTGATTGCATCGGCTACAATGCACAACCCGCTTCATCCTCCCACGATCCTCCATCCTAACCCTTCTCTTCCTTGGCCTTCCAGGGGGCCTTAGTGACTTGGGTGGGTTGATCACAACATCGATGGCCTTGCTCCCATTAGGATCCCCACTAACAGCCAACAAATCCTTCCAGAGAGACTTATCGGGGATTGGGTGGATAGTCTGCGAATAAGCCTTCCGGTAGGTTGCCACAGTGAAGCAGCTCTCAGTGAACCGCTGCACATTCTGGCGGCATGAGAGGAGGGCTGCCACAGCATGGGAGCAAGGGAGTCCATAGAGCTGCCATCCCCTGCAGCCACAGAAACGGTTCCTAATGTCCACAATGTTGGTCCCCTCGTGGGACATGACTTCGAACTCGGCTTCATTGGCCCGCAAGACCTGGAAGGTCCGTGCCTGTTCAAGGGCCTCTGCAACACACCTCTCAGCAGAGGGCACAAGGATTGAGGTCCATTGCATGCTTGTCTCCCTCCTCTCATTGAACCAAGTCATGAGCTGCCTCCTTATGGACTCCATCATCTGGACAATCGGAAGCCCTGAAGCCTCGAGGATCCATGAGTTGAGTGACTCGACTATGTTAGCTGTTAGTTGCCCAAACCTTGTCCCCTCAAAGTAGGCCGTAGCCCACAAGCGGGGAGGAATCCGGCGAATCCAGTATGCAGCATCCTGCGAGATCTCCTCAATCTCAAGGATCTTTGCCTCAAACTCAATCACAGTGAGGGCATGGGCTGCTTCCCAAAGAAGGTCTACAAGGATTGTATTGTTAAACTCCTTTTGGAAGCTCTCACTAAGGTGGCGCATGCAGAATCCATGAAAGGCTGTCGGGAAGTTAGCCTCCACCCCGTCTACAACCCCCTTCTGCCTGTCTGATAAAATAGTGAGCCTTGGCATGTTCTCAGCATTAATCTCGAGGAGGTTGTGAAGCTCAGAGAGAAACCACATCCAATTATCATCATTCTCCTCATCAACAACTCCGAAAGCTAAAGGAAACATAGCTCCATCACCATCAAAACCTGTCACGAGAAGCAGAGTTCCGAGATATTTGCTCTTCAGGAACGTCCGATCCAACCCGAGCAAAGGCCGACAAGCATTTAGAAACCCATAAATTGATGCCTGAAAGGATATAAAAAGCCGCTGAAAGGAACTATCAGTAAGGTTCCCATAAACCACAGCTATACTCCCCGGATTCGTTTGTTTAATCTGTTCGCAATACTGTGGAAGCAAGCGATACCCTTCTTCAAAGGATCCACGCATTGCTGCCATTATTCGTTCCTTTCCTCTCCAGGCCTGCTTGTACGAAAGTGTGATCCCGTGGAGCCGATGGATCTCCTCAAGGATCTCTTTGGGCTTGTAGTTAGGGTTCTCAATCAGGCGCTCCTCCACGGACTCAGCGACCCACTGGACTGAGGCCTGCTGGTGGCCCAGATGGGTGATCCCTCCACAGGTGTGGTTTCCATTGATGGTCCTAATCGTGAAGGTGGGAACTCCAGGGAGCTTAGCAGCATGAATCCGCCATGGACAACCCTCACTTGCACACTTGGCTGTGAACCGAGTCTTATCAGATTTAATTGTTTGGATCTCAAAATGAAGGGCAATGGCAGTATCCCTCAGTGCCCTTCTGCAGCTCTTGACGTCAGGGAACTCTTGACCCACCACAAGCTCATAGTTTGGACTGGCCCCAGAAGATCGTACCTGGATAATTGAAGGCATAGAGATCATGAGCCCAGTGGAGTCTAGGTCCGCTTCTTCAGCAGGATCAGTTCCCATTTCCTGGCTATTGTCCATGTCAAGTTCTAGGCTGTTGTCAAGCTCCTGATTCTCCGAGATGCCCAAGTTGGTGGTGTTCAACAAAGTGAGTTCGTGGTTCTGAGCCAACTCATGGTCCTCATGGTCAGGTTTCTGGTCCATGGAGAAATCATTCTCGTGCATATAGCCATGGCTGCTACTGCTCCCTTCCTGGTTGTGGTTTGGGCCAAGACCCAAATCGTGGCCACGAGCCTGCACCAGGCCTAAGTGATGATGCTCATGATTTTGGCCAAGTCCGAGGTTATGATTGTGGCCTAAAAGAGAGTGCTGATTCTGACTCATATTATGAGTTTGACCAATAATCAAATCCTGGTTAGCCATTGGAATATGGATCTTAGTGTTTTGATCAATTCTCAAGCCCAAAATTGATGCCAGCTATTAGCCTCAAATATTTCAAACTGCATCGAAACTTGGCCTGCAACAACAAATTCATTTCATGGTTTTAAACAGTTAAGTCACAACGTCGTAATAGATTTTGTGCACAAATGTTTTTTTAATGTTTCATTTACAGCAAAGAACATTTCCAGCTATAACAGAAAACCTCCATCTTAACAAGCAGACAGGAAAGAACACTCCGGGGTTAGGCCATAAAAATAAAAAGGGAAGAAGAAGCATCAACAGTAAGAAATACAAAATAGCAAGCCATGAATCTATATATCAAATACTTTGAGGCAAATCTGATCCTTCCTAAATGGGTATCACCACCACCATTGACAATTAAAAGCAGCAAATTCACAGCCTAAAAAATCCTTCTCGGTCGAATACTTAATTATTGGCACCAAAAAAAAATACCATGGAAGGTTCGTGATTATCAGGTAAATAAAGAGAGTCAACGACAGTAGCTAGCTTCCCCAAGCTCTCTAAGCAGCTACAGGACGCAACCAATGTAAAAAGGGGCGAAGCCCAGAGGCCTATAACAAGATCAGACCAAGAAAATACCAAAGCAATCTGAAACTCACATTAACACTAAGCGTGCAAGCTCAAATAGTCAAATCCCAGGCGTATCCAAATGTGGGTCCTCCAGGGAGCTCGGAAAGCTGCCACCTTTGACGAACACTACATCGACTCGTTCAGGAAATTAGGGCATCGCCGGAGGGAAGATGATGGTAGTGGAGCAGCGTTCGTTGGAAAGGCGGTGACAGAGAAACGGAATTTGGCGGGTAAATTGGAGGGATAAAATAGGGATTAGGGCAGAGAGAGAGAGAGCGAGAGGGAGAGAGGGGAGATTTGTGGAATTTTCAAGGGCAGACAGGAGAAAGGCGTTAGGGTTGGGAATGGAATTACAGGCCTTCGACTGAGCAGAGAAAATTAGGGGTATTTATGTAAATTGAGCTTGGGGGAAGGAGAAATTACTATTTTGGGCTTTGCTTACTCGGCCCATCAATCGGGCCTAGAAACTTAAACAGGCGAATAATCGTCTCTCTTTACGGATTTTTGTTTCAATTGTGCCCCATGAGGTTTTTCTGCGTCTCAATCTGGTCCCTGCAATTTCAGTCCCCATAGGTAATCTCCTCGATTATTCTTCTAATCTATCTAGATATCATGTTCTCGATGTCTTCATCGGTTTACCAAGTCGCAGTTACCGTTTTCTCCTCCCATGTAAGACATTGGAGAGAACTTCTCAGGACATATATATACTAAATTAAGATGAAGAAATGCTTATATTACTGAATAAATGAGGGCAGTAACACATTGCTTGATCGTTTTGAGACTCTAGCGAGAAGACGGAAACCCGATGAAACCATCGGGGCAGCTCTCTCCACTAGAAAGATTCGTAGAAACCTAAGCCATGAACGGCAAGAAGGGAATTGTCAAGAAAAACATCAGAGGCTGCCGCTTCCACGTGCGAGTTCTTCCAACCATCGCTCGGCGCATGCCACCGCGACGGCAAATCGGCCGTCGAGCATGGATGATCGGCAGGAAGTTTCATGGCTCCTCCTTGCTCCCTGCTGAATGTCGTCAGTCCTTCCTCCTTCTCATGGGGCGATGGAGCCTCAGCATCGGAGTCCTTCCCGGTGAGCTCCTGAACGATGGCCCGGAACTCGGAAGCAGTCGCAGCTGTCACCATCACTGGGCTGGAAATGTAAGTGACCTTCAATGGCTTCTTCTTCATCATCATGTTCTTGGTGGGCTTCTTTTGTATCTCGTTGTTGGCATGGTATTGATCATGGAGGTTCTCACCAAGTTTGCCCATTGTAGAGACAGAGATCAGACACGAAGAGGAGTTTTTTTTTTTCCTAAATTGCTGAGATGGGTATAGAAAGAAACCATAATCTGTTGATTTACTAAGACTTGTTTATATAGTTGTCTGTCGGGAAGGTTGATAGTGTTCATCGGGGACATGTTGGGTTTCGAAGAAATTGTGGAGGGCTATGGGAAGGGACGAGATTGGGGGCAAAACAAATTATTGAGGCGGCGGAAGGGAAGTAAATTATTAAATTGACATCAATTATCAGAAATTTGCAAAGGTTGATGGGCGCACGTGCCACCCTAATCACACCACTCGATTGGATGAACCTTCATCTTTTATTTCATTAACAAAGGTTAAGAATCGTGTGTATGTAATGGTTGCTCATAGGTCGTATTTGGCAGTTGTTTTTCGATGAGAATTCGTTTTTATGGTCCTAATACTTACATAAAATAACGAATATAAAATTGATATAATGGGTTAAGCTTAGATTCCTTTAAATATTAAAATTATTGGTATTTAAAATTTTAATAAACTTAAATTAATTTAAATTTAAGTTCACTTAAACGTAAATATTATTTATATAACTGAAAACATGTATTTTAATTTTAAAAAGTGAAGTTGATTTAACTTAGTTAACTTATAAATCGAATTTATTTTCTAGATTTGTCGACCGCCGCCAGCTCCTGGGTCATGTTTGATAGGTACGAGTAGGGTAAAATTAATTGTCTACCCTTTCATTACTTTTGTTCTTTTTTTTTTTTTTGATGTTTGCCCTCTCTGAATCGATGAGCCTCGGAATTAAATAGTTTTTGTTAAAGGTGTAGTCATTAAGGACCCAATTTTGACTAATCACGATGATTAACGGCAGACGACAGATCAGCTGCCGCGGTTATCGTCGTGTCGCGTGGAAATTAAACATAAAGCTAATATAAAACATAAATATATATATATCATTAGCTATATATAATGTTTCAACTCCATCGTCAATTCCAAAGTCATCGTCTCATCTCAACTAGGAGAGCTACGAAGATGAAAGTTCGACGACCTTGCCGGAAGTAGAGGGCCTCATCGACGGCCACCACCCAGCCAAAAGACGGCTCAGATAAAAGAGAGAGTCTCCGGTGAATCCGTGGTACCACGCGGCGAGCTTATTTGGTGTATCGGACCAATAAAATTGTCGCACCTGTCCAATTAAATCTCCTCATCTTCGCCCTGCGAAGTTAACGGCAGATAGCAACTTACCGTCGTTGCCGTCTGCGATTTTCAATCGAAAAAGAGAGAAGCAAATCAGTTGCCACCTATCTTTAAAAAAAAATAAATTAAATCCCTCCGATATTTTTGTCAATTAGTGATCGTCCCTTCCATATGAACCCTAACGCTCCTATGTTGAACAATATCACAACTCACCTTCTGTAGACATCTCGCCACATCAAGCAAAAGTAACCGAAAATTCATCTTTTTTGTCGTCTTCTTGTGAGTGATCCTTCCATATCTTATCTTCTGTATGGCTTTTTTTTTTCCTTCCCTTTTTAAATTTTGCCTTGCATAGGAACAACAGAAGAAGGCTTTTCATATTCGAAGCTCTTGCCAGCATCCGATGAGATAATCTACGTATTTCGATTATTTGCTAAGCAATTACAGCATTACAAGATTATTTGGAGTTGGGCAATCTGAAGTCTAATCTGCAAAACGTGGAAGAGGGGTTGGTGAGAGTGTATGACAAGCCGAGGGAGGAATTGGCTGACAGGCTGCTTTGGATGTGGGTGGAGTGTTGAATTTTAATTTGACAATATATGATCCAATAATATATTATTGATCATGTGTCTCTACTACCCAATCGGTCAACCCAACTAAATGATCTAATTAAGTTTATAAAATAGAGTTGAACAGACAATCTGTAAGGTATAGGGATCAATATGTAGAAACCATAAAGTGATTTCTGGTTTCTATGATGGGTGAAATTAGAAATTAATAAACTGAAGGCACTTATGTGCAATTTGCGGTTGTGGTCCCTGGGACATACGATATTATCAGCTCTTTTGATATCCCATTAGTCAACGAGAGTCAGAGTAAATCTCACATCCTCTGAAAGATTTTTCGTACAGTTCTAGAAGATCCATATCCGGTCAATCACACGAGTCTTACCTATGGATTCAGGTACGCTTCCGTTTATGTTTAAGCATTCTCTTTGATTTCAACACGTATGATCTTGAGGTAATTTGGATTATGATAAATTCCAACAATTGGTATCAGAGCCAGGTTTGCGTGTTTGGATCATTGAGAATTTTAGTTTGATGTGATTAAGTATTTGGAATTTTGGGTTACTGTTCATATCTAAAAAAAAAAAATTTCCGTCGGTGGTGTTCTGGCGGGCTTCACCGCCACCAACTAGCCATTGGTTGGCTGCAGGGTGGGGCCTCCATGCCACCAGCCGGCCCAGGCTTCACCGCCACCACCCGCCGGCTACCGTAAATTCCCCTCCCGGCCAATCGACGAAGCTCCTCAGTCCAACCTCCGTTAGAGTCGCCATACCGCGGCCGAATGCAGCGGCTGAAATCGGCGGATCGTGTCGCAGGAGGAGGAACGGGGCGTCGTCTGTGGGCCGTGGCTGCGGCCAATTGCCGAACCGGGGCGGTAGATAGTTGTCTGTGGGCCGTGGCTGCGGCCAATCGCCGGTCGACAGTTGTCTGTGGGTCGAGGCGGCAGCCCACATGGCCGGAGACGTGAAGGAGCGGTTGCCGATCTCGGCGGCCGACGTCCTCGGTGATCATCCGTTAGCGATAATTAGTGGCTAACATCGCAGGATTCGGTTGAAACGGATGAAATCGTGCGGCGGCATTAGGGTTTCGGCGAAGAAGATGAACAGTAACCGGTCTGCATGTCGGGCCGGTTCGGTCCAATTTGGACCGGTCTGATGCAAATTGGACCGGTACGTACGGTTTGGATCGAAATTGGCCGGTTTGGGACCGGTCCGATGCAAATTGGACCGGTCCATACGGTTTGGGTAGAAATTGGGCCGGTTTGGGACCGGTCCGATGCAAATGGGCCGGTTCATACGGTTTAGGTAGAAATTGGGCCGGTTTGGGACCGGTCCGATGCAAATTGGGCCGGCTCACACTGTTTGGATCGAAATTGGGCTGATTCGAGACTGATTCAGGACTGGTTTGAATGGTTCCCTCATGTTTAGTTGATTTCTTCACCAATTTTGCTCCGATTTGAACTAATTCAAGAAAATTATAGTAAAATTAATACCAATTCAGAACGGTTTAGACCTACTACAACCTGGTTTATACCACCTAAGGTCTGATTTAGCGGGTTTAAGCCTATTTTAGTCCATCAAAAGTTAAATCACTACCAATTAAGTTTGGTTTAGGCTTTTAAACTCGATTTTTAAATGTTGAATGAAATAATGGCATTTTTTTTATGTCTAATATTCAAGAATAAGTTAATTGAAGCAGCATCTCGCCAAAGTGAGCTCTCCTATGTAGATTGATTTATTCAAGAATGTATAAGATGTTTGCATGTTTGAAATTTCATGCGAGCAGTGGATCGACCCAAAGGAAGGACACTGTTTGGCCGAGTTTCAAATATGCCTGCGGTAATAAATGCGTGATAATCGTTGGGTTTTCCATGTGAACATGAGTCGGCCCAAAGGAAGGCTCATTGTTTGACCGGATTGATTGTCAGTGTTTGATTACTGCATTGAGAGTACCGCTTACAAGTTGATTATTTTGTCCAAAGATGAAATATCAATGTTGTGCTTGGTATCTTATGATGGGATAGGTTGTTATTTCATTCACTATTCATGCATATGTGAGCTGATATGTTTCCCATTTGTTATTTATCCTTTGTTCGGCTAATACTTCTGCTACATCGATTTCTGCCACTATTAATTCAATCCTTGTGCTAACTAGCACAAATTTTGAAGTCTGGAAAGAGAACATTATGATAGTTCTCAGTTGCATGGATATGGACTTGGCCCTTCGAACTGAACGACCACTTGCTCTTACAGTTAACAGTTCCGTTGAGACTAAACGGGATTTTGAGCGGTGGGATCGTTCAAATAGGTTGAGTCTTATGATCATGAAGCGTGCAATTCCAGAGACCTTCAGGGGCGATACCTCTGATGAGAAAGATGCTAAATCGTTCCTAGATGCCATAGAAAAGCGTTTTGAGAAAAACGAAAAGGCTGAGACAAGCACGCTTTTAGCAAAGCTTATCTCAATGAGGTACACTGGCAACAGGAACATTCGTGAGTACATCATGGAGATGTCTAACATTGCTTCAAAACTAAAGGCACTTAAATTAGAGCTGTCCGAGGACTTGCTTGTGCATTTAGTTTTGATCTCTCTGCCTGCACAATACAGTCAGTTTCAAGTTAGTTATAACTGTCAAAAGGAGAAATGGAGTCTCAATGAACTCATTTCTCACTGTGTGCAAGAGGAAGAGAGATTGAAGCATGAAAAGGCAGAAAGTGCTCACATGGCATTGACCTCTAAGAGTAAGAATAAAGGCAAAGTCAAGAAAAGGCCCATGAGTAAGGAAGTTGCGAGTGTTCCAGATAAGGTTAAGAAGCAAAAGCAACAAGATCAAGTTACTACTTGTTTCTTTTGCAAGAAAGATGGACACTTAAAGAAGGAGTGTACCAAATATCACGCATGGCGTGCAAAGAAAGGTACATCTCTCGCTTTGGTTTGTTCTGAGGTTAATTTGACCTCTGTACCTGCACACACTTAGTGGTTAGACTCTGGTGCTACTACTCACATAAGTTTGTCTATACAAGGTTGCCTGAATTGCCGAAAGCCAAATGATGCTGAAAGATTCATCTATGTGGGCGATGACAAGTCAGTTATGGTTGAAGCAATAGGCAAATTTAGGTTATTGTTAAAGACTGGATATTATTTGGATTTGGAGGAGACTTATGTTGTGCTGTCTTTTAGATGGAATTTGGTTTCTATTTCCCAATTGGACAAATTCGGTTATTATTGCTCTTTTGGGAATTCTCAATTTCAACTTCTCCTTAATTCAAATGTGATTGCTACCGGTTCGTTATCCTTTCATGATAACCTTTACTTGCTTAATACAATTGCTTCATATGGTGAAACCTTGCATGCAGATTCACGCGGTACAAAGCGAAAATTAACTAATGAGAGTTCTGCGAAGTTATGGCACAAGCGTTTAGGTCATATTTCGAAACAACGAATTGAAAGGCTTGTGTCAGATGGAATTCTTAATTCTCTTGATTTTACAGACTATGAGGTCTGTGTTGAGTGTGTCAAGGGGAAACGAACAAACATTAGGAGATTAGGTGCCGATCGAAAGTTAGACGTCTTAGAACTTATTCATACTGATATTTGTGGACCATTCCATACGGCTACCCGGAATGGTCAACAATACTTTATCACGTTCATAGACGATTATTCTCGATATGGGTACTTGTACCTCCTTAGTGAGAAATCTCAGGCCCTAGATGCATTCAAGAACTTTAAAGCTGAAGTTGAAACTCAACTTGGCAAGAAAGTTAAAGCCGTCAGATCTGATCGTGGTGATGAATATTACGGTAGATATGACGGATCAGGTGAACAGCATCAAGGACCTTTTGCCAAATTCCTAGAGGAATGTGGAATCGTCCCTCAGTACACCATGCCAGGAAGTCCTAACATGAATGGTGTTGCTGAAAGGCGAAATAGAACACTCAAGGATATGGTAAGGAGTATGATTAGTCATTCTACTTTACCAGAATCACTCTAGAGAGATGCATTAAAGACCGCAGCCTACATACTTAATAGAGTACCAACCAAAACAGTGTCCAAAACCCCTTATGAATTATGGACTGGGAAAAAGCCCAGTATTAAGCATTTTCGTATATGGGGATGTCCAGCTAAAGCTAGGCCTTATAGGCCAAGTGAAAAGAAACTGGAATCAAGAACGGTCACTTGTTATTTTGTTGGTTACTCTGAAAAATCCAGGGGTTACAAATTTTATGATCCCACTACTAGATTAATTCTTGAGACGGGAAATGCCCAATTCTTTGAGGAAGTTGAGTTTGTGGGGGGAGATAAGGCTAGAGACATTGTTTTTGAAGAGAAATCAATTTCTCTTCCTACAATCATTGCTTCTAATCAGAAGCAACATGACGATGTCATACAACTTCCTTTGCAACCTCAAGAGGTTGATCCAGAAGAACAAACTCAACAACCTCAAGAACATGTGCCATTAAGACGATCCACTAGAGAGATGAGAAATACAATTTCGGATGATTATATTGTATTCCTCCAGGAGAATGAAGTTGACATTGGAATGATGGAAGATGATCCGATCAACTTCTGTCATGCCATGCAGAGTACTAATTCTCCAAAGTGGATAGACGCTATGAATGAAGAGATGAATTCCATGAAGGAGAATGACGTTTGGGATCTTGTCCCTTTGCCAGATGGTGCGAAACTCATTGGTTGCAAATGGATATTTAAAACCAAGAGGGATTATGTGGGCAATGTGGAAAGATATAAGGCTCGTCTTGTTGCTAAGGGATTCACACAAAAGGAAAGCGTAGATTATAAAGAGACCTTCTCTCCGGTTTCTACAAAAGACTCTTTGAGGGTCATTATGGCACTTGTAGCTCATTACAACCTCGAGCTACATCAGATGGATGTAAAGACGGCGTTTCTCAATGGTGACATTGATGAGACGATTTATATGGTGCTACCAGAAAACTTTGTGGTTGGTGACCCAAAGAAAATGGTTTGCAAATTAAAGAGATCCATCTATGGGCTAAAGCAAGCATCTCGACAATGGTATTACAAATTTCATCAAATTATTCTCTCATTTGGTTTTGAGATAAATGCAGTTGATGAATGTATATACCATAAGTTCAGTGGGAGTAAATATATATTTTTGGTTTTATATGTCGATGACATATTACTTGCATGTAACGATATAGGCTTATTGCACGAAACCAAGAGATTTCTATCACAGAAGTTTGAGATGAAAGATCTTGGGGACGCCTCTTTTGTCTTAGGGATCCAAATTCATCGAGATCGCTCTCGAGGAATTCTTGGATTATCGCAAAAGAGCTATATTGAAAAGGTGCTAACTAGATTTGGCATGAAGGATTGCAAGCCTCTTGATACCCCTGTTTCTAAGGCAGATAAATTCAGTCTTAATCAATACCCCAAAAATGAATTTGAGCGTAAGGAAATGCATAATATTCCCTATGCATCTGCTGTTGGGAGTTTAATGTATGCTCAAGTCTGTACGCGGCCGGACATTGCGTACATTGTTGGGATGTTAGGCAGATATTTGAATGATCCTGGTAAGGAACACTGGAAAGCAGTCAAACGGGTTTTGCGGTATTTACAAAGGACAAAACATTACATGCTCACATATACGAAATCAGATCAGTTGGAGATCGTTGGATATTCTGATTCTGATTTCGCCGGATGCCAAAACAGTCGCAGATCTACATCAGGATATGTTTATCTGTTGGCTGGAGGAGCTGTCTCCTGGAAAAGTGCTAAGCAGACACTTGTAGCCGCTTCAACTATGGAGGCAGAATTCGTAGCTTGCTACGAGGCATCTAATCATGGGATATGGCTGCGGAATTTTGTCACAAGACTGCGAATTGTTGATGGAATAGAAAGACCACTAAAGATATTCTGTGACAATAAGTCAGCAGTAATGTATTCCCATAACAACAGGAGCTCTTTGAAGTCAAAGCACATTGACATCAAGTTCCTGGTTGTTAAAGATAGGATTCAGAGTACTCAGTTGTCTATTGAACATATTGGTACAACTTCCATGATTGCGGATCCGCTCACTAAGGCTTTAGCACCCATGGTCTTTCATGAGCACACTGCTCATATGGGTGTAATATCATACTATGATGCTAAGGTGTAGTGGGAGTTTGTACAATGACTATATTTGTTCATGATGACTATTTTGAATTATTTTCTGCAGAAATAAAGTTTTCAGTTCATTTGCACTCTGAATCTCGCTTATGACTTAAAGTTGATCTCCATAAGGTTTGAGGAGGACCAGTTGGAAATAGGCATGTTTAGATCACATTACATGTAATTTCCATGCTGCATACCTGCACTTGATCTATGTCGTTGGGTGTGTTGACATACGTGATCATTGATGGTTCTAGTCACAATAAATGGGATGAAGAACGCTTTGGTTCTATGTTGATACATTCAATGGACGAGATTGTTGATATGGATAGTATTTTTGAGCTCAATAAAGTATTTTGGTGATACATGACATATGGGATATATTTGTTAGCCCAAGTGGGAGATTGTTGAATTTTAATTTGACAATATATAGTCCAACAATATATTATTGATCATGTGTCTCTGCTACCCAATCGGTCAACCCAATTAAGTGATCTAATTAAGTTTATAAAATAGGGTTGAACAGACAATCTGTAAGGTGTAGGGATCAATATGTAGAAACCATAAAGTGATTTCTGATTTCTATGATGGGTGAAATTAGAAATTAATAAACTGAAGGCACTTATGTGCAATTTGCGGTTGTGGTCCCTGGGACATACAATATTATCGGCTCTTTTGATATCCCATTAGTCAACGAGAGTCAGAGTGAATCCCACATCCTCTGAAAGATTTTTCGTACAGTCCTAGAAGATCCATATCCGGTCAATCACACGAGTCTTACCTATGAATTCAGGTATGCTTCCGTTTATGTTTAAGCATTATCTTTGATTTCAACACGTATGATCTTGAGGTAATTTGGATTAGAATAAATTCCAACATGGAGCTCACAGCTTGAAACAAAAGTTCGTTCTCTGAAGGTTTCCTGATGTATTTGAAAGAACATACATAGAATTTTTTATGGCACTTTCTTTGTGATAGATCTTTTTTGCATTATATCGATTTGTCTTTGATGAGCATTCTCTCTTAAGTAAAATTGGGAGTCAATAACGTGTGTCAAAATGTATATATTATTGTCATGTTTGTATTTTTTTTTCTCATTAATTCATTTACATATTCATATGATTGGGCTCAGGATACCTTAGGTAGATGATGCTAATGGAAGGATCACAAGCAAATGGAGAATTCACTTCAAAAGAAAATGGGGGGAACAACAAGGAGCATATGACGAAGTTGGAGGAGGAATCCTTGATACAGCCAACAGTTGGGATGAGATTAGCTTCAGAAGAAAAATGCAATTTGAGATCAGAGAGAAGGATAAGCGGCGCATGTGGGAGTGTTATAAGGCCAATGATCAATGCAGGCATAAAGCCAATTAAAATCATATTCATATTTGGCAAACACAACAATGGGTCTACTAGAAAAGATGTTCACAACTATTTGCGCACCGAGCGAGAGAAAATGATTGGAGCTGGAGATGGGCGGAGTGCTATAAATCACTTTGGAGGCAGACAGGCGGTGGACCCAATGTTCTTCTACTCTGTTCAAGTAGATCAATAGAATCGTATGGCTGATTCTTTCTGGAGAGATGGTAGATCAAAGCTCGACTTTGATTTATTTGGGGACGTTGTTGTCTTTGACACCACCTACCGAACTGATCGGTATAATTTAATGTGTGCCCCGTTTGTAGGAATAAATCATCATTGGAAAAATGTGCTATTTGGTGGTGCTTTTCCATTAGACGAGACGAACGAGGATGCTATGGGTGGCCGACAACCAAAGACCATGTTTACTAATCAAGATCAAGCACAAAATTCACTTCCACTTGGCACAACCTGTTTATGAAAATGGCTGGATTGGTTTTAATATATTGATGAATCACCCAAGGATCACACTACTCTTCATTAAAATCCATTAAATTGTTTCGGAAATTTAATGCCAACTATGATTAAAAATTAGTATTGTCTCTAATTAAATTCATGGGGGTTGTCTTATCCCTCTTTCCTACTCTTGTGCTTTGGAAATGCATATAATTTGAACCCTTTATATAGTCTTTGATATCAGTATAGATCAAAGACCCTTAGAGATATTTTATATTTAAGTGAATGATTCAAATACATAATATGTTAGCTCGTATTCTTGGCTCGTTGCCTTCATCGTGACAAATCGACATCATTTTAAGTGGTAAAAGAAGAAGCTTAGCTTAATTCAGAGCTAAACATTTTCTTGACATGATTAATTTTGTGGAAGAAAAGCAACACTGAGGAAGTCAATAAATCCTTTGAGAATATTAGATAGCCATTCGGAGATGCTTCTTCTAGGCTTCATGACAACTATCCAATCTCGTCCACTTATGTCATTAATATTTTCTCGAAGGTCTGAATGAAGATTGAGCTACACAGTTTATTCAATAAGTTTCTTCCTCGAATTTCCATTAAAAAAGGAAAAAGTTGTATACATATCGTCTAGTGTTAGTGGAATTACATGTATGGCCATTGGCAATAATTATAGTCACTATCAATCGGAGCAAACTGGACCACCCACTCCATTACTCAGTATCCAGTGTAACATCATTTATGCTGTGAGGATAAGAATTTAAAGAAGGAATGGTGTCGCCTAGTAGCTGTTCGATGAAATGCCCCAAAGAGAGTCATTCTGGTCGGCACTATCGTAGCTCAAAGAAGGCCGGCGGGAAAAAGTACATCAGAGCTTTAAAAGACAAATGTGACAACCACAGTCCTCCAGCATTTCGCACCGAGAAAGGAAAGGGGAAGTTGATATAATAGGTAGAAGGAATTCGGCATCAGGAGCTTATGCTAGGTCGCAACCGTGGCTAGAGAAGACGATCGAAGCAGGGAAGCTGAAGGAAGAGCTGCGAGGGGGTTGTAGCAGTAGAGGAGAGCCATCTCCTTCCCTATCATCATTTAACAGCACTGTCTCCTTCTTCTCCTTCCTTCCAACTATTGAATCTCCCTCATTGCTGAAGGTCAGTTTTGGATTTTTTTTTTCTTTTTCAATGAGAAGCGGTTATGGTTTATCATAGAAGGGAAGATAGCCATGGATAGAATGATCGGCGGGATTTCAATCTTCTGGAGGTACTGGCGGACTCCCTTTTTCTTTTTTTTTCCCTTAAAAATCACAGACGGCAACGACGGTAAGTAGCTTCTGCTGTTGACTTCGTAGGGTTCTTCACTGGAGACTCTCTCCAGATAAGAAGGACCTGTCTAGGGTTCTGCAATTTTCTTATTTTTTTCCTAAACTGTAGATGGCCGTCACCGACGGAACTACTTCATCCAAGATCGAGGCCAACGGATATCGGTATCTCGATCCCGTGATGATGAATTTCGATCGGTCAGGGTTCATCTGAGTGATTTAATTAAACCCCGGATCTCTCAATACAAGGCTGACAATGCTACCGATTAAACTAGACTCTTATTATTAATTGACCTTAATTAAGCCCCTTTTTCCCCTCTAGATGTAGGAGGGTTCCCCTTCCTGGGATCCTTCCCCTTTCACTCTCCGCTGTGGTCCACATGAGTCGTTTCGGTCAGAGGGTTTGTTTTTTTTTTCTTTTTAATATCGATGGTATCCGATATCATCGTAACAACCGACTAATTCACCAAATGATCTATTGTATAGCTTGGTCCGCTAATTAAATCCTAAGCTCCAACTCTTAAAAATTTTAAATTCTAAATATGATTTACTGTATATTATAATTTACTAGTTAATTATCACACACAAAAGTTAGTACTTTTTTTCTCTATGTTTCCACTTCCCTCCTATTTATCTTTTATCTGGCTAGCTCCTAGAAATTAGAACCAGTCAGTTGTCGCAATTTAATTATGATCTGTTCACGTAAAATTAATTAAATTAATTGATCGATCGATGAGGGGAGAAGAAAAAAGGATGAGCTCATCATGACAACATTAATTTTACATTTTAGAGTGACACATTATTTGTTTTTCATGTATTATAATTCTCTCTCTCTGGCGAAAGTAAAAAAAAAAAAAAAAGATGAGTGATAACTAAAAATAAATACGTATTAATTACCAAATAATTTTTGTAGAAAAAAATTGGGGCTACTAATGACATACATTATTATGAGGTAAAAGAACGACAAGTGAAGCCATGGGATCCATCAATCCTCCTGTCAAACGCATGCTCGTTGACCAAATGGAATCCCTTCCATCAGTCCAAGGTCGACCAGAACTTCGATCGGGACACCTTCCCTCTTCCAGAAAATGGAGAAAATTGATGCATCCCATGTTGTACAGATAAATAGTATCGGTCGACCTTAGATGTGTTCTTATGAATTACATCTCTCATTCACGGCAAAATCTTAAGTATATACAGTCGTAGCTAATAGTCATATACGTAAGATATATTTGCATGGTTATGAGAACGTTCCGGAGCTGCAGCGCGATGATCGACGAGGGAAAGAGCGACTCAATTCCCGTCAGTGGTGAGAGCGGAGCCCGTAAGGCTACTAATCGAGACCACGAAGATGGTCATGATCAGATAATAACCCGTCTTTCTGGCAGGTCGAGCTGTGACTGGAGGGATGAGGACACGGGGGCTTGAGCAGTGATGATCATAGCTTCGAATTTTCTTACTGATTTCTCCGTTCAAGATCGCAGTCGAATCCAGTGCTCGAAGCAATCGCAGTTGCTGGTGAGACATTCTTGTATACCGGGTACCCTCAGTGAATTGGAGACACCAAGTAGCTGTCGATTGGTATCTTTCCATTGCTCATGAAGTCGGTTTGCAGAGACCGTTGAGGTACAGTAGTTGGATGAGCACAAGGATATCGGGTGCGGCGAAGACGTCAGGACTTCAACTCACCTCCTCGAAAGGTATCCCGTTCGCCGAGTTAATGGGCCTCCTGAGCACAATTAGCACCAGACAAGAAGCAGCGGCGCGCAGCACTTCAATCTTGACTTGGTCTGAGAATTCGATCTTCCCCGGTGGAGCCGCTCTAACAACAGAATGTTTGTTTCGTTCATTTACCGAATGCGGCGTTGTCTTCAGGACGGAGCAAGTGTTAGGGAATCGATACGCGGCGGAAGCGTGCATTTCAATTTCATTTAAATTATATTCCCGAGCCCAGTATCCCTTTGATGCAATTTGAAATTCAAATTGAAGAAACAAGTAGAGAATATACATACCTACAAAGACTTCGAATCGGTCCTTGTATTTGAATCCTCAATTCGGCGATGTCCCACAACGCCTTCACGAATGACTTCAAGAGTCAATCCTCTGACTAGACGCACACGTGTACGCCCTCCACGGTATCCACACCAAGTTTTTCTTGTAAGCGTTGAGAACTGTTCCCAACAATCGGTCGCTTTTTTGTTTCAGAATAAAAGGCTTGTATTTAGCACTTAATAAAACTTATCTTCTACAATCACTCTCGGATATAGTATTTTGGGTAGCACTCTTTTCTTCTCTCAAAACTAACACACATGATGCCCTTCGGTTTTTCTATATATAGAACACGAAAGGGGACTTTTGTCCCCTTTGGTGGGTGAAACGTTTTCACCTTTAGAATTATTTTACTGAAGAGAGGTGTCCCTCCTTCACCGAAGAGAGGTGTCCCTCCTTCACCGAAGAGAGGTGTCCCTCCTTCACCGAAGAGACGCGCCCTTTTCACCGAAGAGACGCGCCCTTCTTTCACCGAAGAGACGTGCCCCTCTTTCACCGAAGAGACGTGCCCCTCTTTCACCGAAGAGACGCGCCCCTCTTTCACCGAAGAGATGCGCCCCTCTTTCACCGAAGAGATGCGCCCCTCTTTCACCGAAGAGACGCGCCCCTCTTTCACCGAAGAGATGCGTCCTTCTTTCACTGAAGAGATGTGCCCCTCCTTCACCGAAGAGACACATCCCTCTTTCACCGAAGAGACGTGCCCTTCTTTCACCGAAGAGATGTGCTTTTTCACTATTGGCATACGTTATGCCATTTTGAATATTATGCCGTTGAGAATAGACCAAACATTGGTCTACATGACATGTACTAGTCATATACATACATATAAACATGTATTTATCAAATCTCATTCGATAATTCAGTATGCGTATATAACCGAGAGTATAATTAAATTTCTATAAATTTAATTTTACAGTTAATTCCGAAACAACCTTATCTAATAAGACGTGTAACCGATATGGACAATTCCGTGCTAGCGGAATTAACTGTCCAACACAAAATTTAATCAATTAAATTTTGGTTACGAGAAATGACTTGTATAGTGTGTGACCCATTAGGCTCCACACTAAGCCGGTAGTGAATTAATTTATCTTATTAAACCTTTTAATAAGATCATCGATTAACTCTTAATCAATTAAGTTCACAAGTCAAGATTAACGTCTAGCAACATATCATGACCACCCGGATAGTGAAGATTTCAATCAAAGAATCGAACACCCTTTGGTGATTAGTTTTCGTGTAATTCAATCCTTCAGTTATACAATGTCCCAGATAAATTAAGGTATGGATAAAATGTCAAACCCTAATTTTTATCCATATGCATCTCAATTCTCTAGTAATTAACTCAACAATGAAATATCGGAAACTGCTTTCTGATATTTCATCCTACTTTGGCCAGAGATTTTCTGAGTCAATACTTAATAGAATACATAGGACATTCTCTCCTCTCATGAGAAGTAACTGATTCTTTATTGATTACACACCATCTCCATAAGAGTCTTGTTGGGTCCAGAATATCCTACTCATGGTTCAGAGAACTATGTAAAGGAATAAACCAAAACACAACTTAACTCTTACAAGATACTATGGTAATCTCAAGTCTAAGGATCATTTACACCTACTATCACCTAAGGAATAACCTATTGACATTTATTTAAAGATCCATTAGGTTAATCCTTAAGCGGATCAGTTCAGTAAACCCATTCCATAATGAGTACCTACACTCTTACATTAGTGACTCTTCACAAGTAACTGTGAGATCAGTTACCCTCTACCTTAGAGTATGTAACAAGTGTACTAGTCTTACCAGATCACTAATCCCCTGTTCAGTGATCCTATAACTAGGAACATTTTAAACGAAAACTTGTGGATTTTAAATCTCACTGGCATGATCTCATCATGACCTTAAAATCATTATCATAGTTTATGGGTTTCATCATAGAATATAGTAGCATATGATGAATAATAATGTCTTAATTTTATTTCATGAATAAAAATACATCAATTGTGATTGGGTTTAGAGCATTAATCCCAACAGCAAGAAGACTACATCACTTGGGGCTGCGTAGAGTTTTGTCGACAATCAAGAGGACTTGGCATCGGTTTTATTATGTTAATTAAACTTCGGCTTTCGTTTCTGTAGAAAACCATTGTAGCCCTGCTCGAATGCTTTACATCCAGTTTCAGCATGAGACGCTCAAGAACAAGCTCCATCGGATCTTCGGGTCAAGAACCACAAGCGATTCATCATCAAACCTAAGCTTTACCCGAACCGATTTCATCATCGCACATTAATTACACTAGAGAGATTTGGAACATGTGTCTGACCTGACCACTATAATATTTTGCACACCCCAACTCACATCTGTAAGAGATCCGAGGATTTTTTTTTTTTTTGGCCATGTGTCAGGTCCCGTACCGCCCTGATCGATTTCTTGGATAAGAACAAGGATTACAACCTTTTAGATGCGAAAATAAATTGACTCAAAAAAGTTAGGATCTAACAATTTATGGGAGAAAACCACTTCGACCCGACCGTTTATATAGTTCAGGATGATCTTGGAATGGGAGAAGAAAACAATAATAGGAATGGATTGTACAATTCTGACCAGATCCCATGCAAATGGAATCCACAGATCCATAGTTACGGCTACCGCCGCCCTCCTCCTCCATTGGCAGGGGGAAAATGTGCCCCCGGGTGGTAAAATCCACCCCCACTATCCCTTTCACATTTATATTTTTGTCCAAATTATCAAATATTCTCAAAAATTGAACCCAAGAAACGAAGTGAAAAACGTGGCCAATAAATTATATATCTACTTGTAGAAATGTTAAATGGGCAATTTAATCTATTTCAAAATGAACTTATGATCGTTTGATCCGATTATGATTTGATTTGTTAAGTATAATGGATCAGTTTAACTACAGGACATGGTTCATGGTTCATGAAATCATGATCTAGGCATAAGTATGTCCATTTAACTTTTTCTAAAATCAAATTATTTAAAATAAATATTTTTAAAATTTTTTAAGAATTAAATATACAAATAATTTACCGTTGATTATACGGTTTTGGCAGTCTAATTTGATTCTATAACTGTCTCAGGCCAATTTCCATACAGTTGCGGGCTCATCAATGAGAAAATGCATTGGGCCAATTCCCAGTTCAATGAGTATATTTTTTGAACTTGACTTGTAATTACCTATCAATCCAATACAAGTAATTATATGCTACTTTAGAAATGGTCCGGGTCAATTTTGGGCTAAATCAGCCTATTTAACATCTCTAACTACTAATAAGAAATTAATAAAAAGCCACTCCATATAATTAATATTAATCAACTAAGGTGAATTGACCTTATTTTTTAAAAAATAAAGTCTCAGCAAAAAAAAATCCATAAATGGAAAGGGTTTCGTCTTTGGAGACCAATGTGGTTCGAACCTGCAGCAACCGATCCTGGTCCGTGGAAACTTCTGGTCCTTATCCCACAGGCGGCCGATCCTGATCAGGACATCAATCAATGCAAAAGATTTGAAACTAGGGCTCCGCAATCGTTGGTGGTGATGAAGATGTGGGCGGGGGGGAGAGAGAGAGAGAGAGAGAGAGAGAGAGAGAGAGAGAGAGAGAGAGAGGAGATAAAATGAGGATGATTCTTTGTGCTAACAATTTGAAGGTAAATTAACCATTTTTTTATCAGTTTTATGGAAGGATAAGTAGGCGAAATTTATTTGAACATCGAGGCCATATATATTATATTTATATATATTCTGATGCCATCGATGTCATATGTCTGATCTGACAGCTGAAGGACAGCGTCCAGGTTCTCTTCACTTGGAACCCATCCATACCCCACCACACTCCACAATGATATATCCTGAGATAGCTACTCAACAGTCAATATTCCGTGCTATTACCGCTGGACCATCAATAACAAGATCGCATATGAGCACAACCGGCTCCGATAGTTAAATCTCGATGCCAGTTTGGGTGTGTGATTGGTGCTTTCGTTCTGTCTGTAGAACGTTACTGTATTTGTTCCACCTCGTTAACCTTTTCCTTTCTTATCTTCGTTTGCATTTCTTGGCTCATGGGTTTGTCTTCCTCCTCCCTCCGGTCTCTGCGTCCCTCTAGATTTTCCTTCTAGAGCTTAACAAAGCTCGTTCGCGGTCTCTCAAGTCTCAGCCCGTGGAGTGACAATTAAATAAATCATCTTTACTGCCCCGTTTCTCTCTTTTGCTCTTCAAAGACCCCCTTTTTTTGTTTTTTTTCCCTTTTTCCCTGCTGGTCTTTCTTCTGTTTCCGGTTCTATTAACTTTAGTACGGTTCTCTATAGCGCCGGAGGTGGATTCACTTTTCTCATCGGAGGATGAAAAGGAGAAGCTGCGGTTCTGGTGCTTCTTGGGATTCAAGAAGTAGTCCTTTGTGATCCCGTGACTAGTTGGAGCGGATTTGTATCAGCAACAACTGAGGAAATAGGCAAAAGGGCTGATCTTCTTCTCTGAAAAGAACGGGATGAGTCGGCTTCTTCTACTTTTCTTTGGGAGTTCTCGTCTATTTCACGGTATTCTTCACAAAAGAGTATGTTCCCTTTCTTTTTCCTTCTTATTTCCGAGCTTCCTTTTTCTGATGTTTGACTCTATTTTTTGGTGTTTCTCTGTCTGAAGAGACTCTGTCGTAGGATTGGATACGGCCTGTCTCAGATTCAAGGTTTTTCTTGTGTGGGTTGCGGATTTTTGCTGGGATCTTTTCTTTTCTTATCTTTTCTTTGCTTTTCTTTCTTATCCCACTTTTCTCTTGACGTGATCTTCAAGGATTGCAACTTTATGGATTGGAGAAAGGTCGGAATTGGATAGTTCTGAAGGGCTGTGGAATTTATTAGACCTTGGAGTAGTGAATCGAATTGCTCATTTTGGGGAACTGTTGCAGGGATGAACTGATCGAATTGCTCATTTCGGGGTTGCAATGTTAAGAGCGAGAGCTCCTGGTCTACTCCTATTCCTCTGCTCGCTCATTGTTTCTGTTGCTGCCAATGATTTAAGTTGCAACTGTGATTTTAAGTGCAATGTTGATGATGAGGGGTTTTTTGGGCATCCCCAGAGCATTCTAGAGTGCCAGAAAGTGAGTGATTTTCTGATTGAGATGGCCTACTTCTCCATTCCAATCGAGCTTCTTTACTTTGTGAGCTTCGCAAACGTGCCATTTAAATGGGTGGTCGTTCAATTCATAGCATTCATTGTCCTCTGCGGGTTAACCCATTTGCTCAATGGTTGGACTTACTATGGGCCGCACTCATTCCAACTGATGCTCTCCCTCACCATCGCTAAATTCCTCACTGCTTTGGTCTCGTGCGCAACAGCAATTACCCTTTTGACTTTGATCCCGCTTCTCCTGAAATGGAAGGTGAGAGAGCTCTTCTTGAGGCAGAATATATTGGAATTGGACCAAGAGGTCGGGATGATGAAGAAACAGAAGGAGGCCAGCAGGCACGTTCGGATGCTAACCCAGGAATTCACCGAAATCACTTTATAAGCATACAATACTGATACACTTTGGTTGAGCTCTCCAAGACCTAGGCCTACAGAACTGCGTTGTGTGGATGCCAAGCAAGAAGGGGACTGAGATGAACTTGATCCATGAGCTGAAAATGGGCTTCTCAAAGGGTTACCCACATTCATCTCTATAGTTGACCCTGATGTCGTAGAGATAAAAGAGAAAGCAAGGTGTAGTTTACCCTTAGGCCTGATTCCTGCACTTGCTGCCTCAAGCAGCCAGTTGATGGAGGAGCCCGGTTCCAGTTGCAGCAATCCCGTATGCCTCTGCTTCATGTTTCGAATTTCAAAGGTGGGACTCCTGAATGGGTCGATACCCGATATGCGATTCTAGTTCTGGTTCTTCCAAGCGAAGGCTCTTGTGATTGGAGCAGCCATGAGATAGAGATTGTTGAAGTGGTGGCTGATCAGGTGGCTGTAGCCCTATCCCATGCAGCAGTCCTGGAGGAATCCCAGCTGATGAGGGGAAACTTGGGAGAGCAGAATCGAGCATTGCAGCAGCCAGGAAGAATGCAATGATGGCTTCTGAGGCGAGGAAGTCATTCCAGAAGGTGATGAGCCATGGAATGAGGAGGCCCATGCACTCGATCGTGGGGTCTTCTCTCAATCCTTCAGAGGAGACAAGCATAGACCCCGATCAGCGGCTCATTGTCGACACATTGGCAAAGACAAGTGGTGCTCTCGACTCTGATCAATATGTGATGGAGATATCAATCAAGGATGATGGGAAGTTTCCAGTTAGAGATGAGAGCTTTCAGCTGCGGTCAATGATAAGGGAGGCTTCTAGTCTTGCAAATGCTTGTGCATATACAAGCGTTCGATTTCAAGGTTGACGTCAGAGTTCTCTGCCTGATTGGGTGATGGGAGACGAAGGGAAGGACATTTCAGGTGATTCTACACTGTTTGGGTATCTACTGGATATCTATGATAGTATGGGGGGATTGTGACTTTGCGCATCTTTTCTGTAAGGGTAATCATGAGGGAAAGAATGAAGGACGGGTGTGGGGACTGAGTATTCCCGGAGAGTGTGTTCATGTGAAGTTTGAGATTGAGATAAGCAATGGAAGCTCCTCAAATGATGGATCGGATCCTTCAGTTCAGAATCCTGGTAGATGGAGCCATAGCAGCAAAGTCTCAAAGGATAGTCTGAGTTTTACTGTCTGTAAGAAGCTCGTGCAGGTCAGCATTCATAATCTCCTCTCTGTTAATTCTTTCACTTTCACTGCATGATACTGAATCTCTACATCATTAGCAGCACAATACTTTTTGCAGTCTCTTCGTGCAGACCTGATTATCTATTTCTTCACTAAAATGTTGAAATCCTCTGAACTTATGGATTTTATAGACTCGGCAATTGCGATCAAATTGATAGAAAATCTTGTTGTAATGTCAGATGCCCCCAACATTACAAAAATCTCTTACTGGTCTAATCCTCTGCATTTGAGTCAAGCAAAAAAGTTTGCCTAGGCGTGCAACCCAATTGTGGTTGTGTCATGTTGAGAAAGAAATACGCTGATGAAGAATTGTCAGTCAATTGCGCATGTAATACTTGAGTCNATAAAATGGATTTCTTCCTCTCTTCTTCTGGGCAGAAATGAAGGCAATCCGGAATGTAATACAGTGAAAGCCTATCAATCCAGGCCCATGGCATGGGTCAGAGGCCCTGCTTTCTGCTGAGCTTGCTGATCTCAACAGTGACATATTCCACATTGTTCTAGCCCGGTTTCACCCCTCTTAACTGAAGCCGTCTTCGGCAGACGGCTGTTTCATCTTGACCGATGATTTTACCATCCTCCATTTTAGTTACCGGAAGCGACCATTTAGGATGAAAACCCGCGTGATCCTTGTAAGCATTCGACTTCGCTCGGCGGTTTTCTTCACAGTGAGGTTTGCACCTGCGGCCTCTTGAGTCTGTTGGTGCCTGCCGGATTCAGCCGATCTTGAACGTCTGGATCCCAATTCCCACCGGGACATCCGGCTGAACCCAAACACGTATGGACAAGAAAGCAGAGGGCCCCCGTGGGGGCGCAGGCATCTCAAAGTCCTGGGGATCCACCCACTGGACGGCCTCCTCAGCTGCCGGCGCCAGTCAAACCATGCAATTCCCAATAAAGCGGGGCCCACTGCCTCCGAATCCCCCATTCAATCAGCGATGACCTCTGTCAGAGCGCAACCCCTCGTAGTTCCTTGTGACATTCAATTCTGCACAAACTTCTTTTCGACCCAAAAATAATGAAAATACGAGAGAGAGGAGATTTATCCTAATAAGCAATGGATTTCATTAATTAAAAGATCACAATATACGAACAATTTACAAATGTCCGCCCAAATTGAAGGAGGAGGCCGACGTACTTGTGCAACTCGTTGTTCAATCCTAAGGGAGCCTGGAACCTCTATGACGAACAAGGTCGAGATTCCTACTGACCAGCTGGTTTATAGGTGATCCCTTGTCATGCAAAGTCGTTGGTTCCCTCAGACCATGTGGTATATACATAACCTGTCCGCAAAAGGTCTATACAAAATGGAGTGTAAAGCTCTTCCTTTCCATTGCAGCACTAAATGAAATTCATCATCCCAGCCTCCTGGTTGGCGAGTAAGGTGAAGACGATCTAATCGGGACCTCCAGACAAAGGAATGTGATCTTGATTCGTCCAGCTCTGCCAAAATTCACATAGAAGACCGGGATACTTGTTCCGCAGCCTTGGGGTCGTTGCTTGATGGGTAATCGGCCTGTAGCGAGCCATGAGATAAATGAATGTCTTAGTATGTGGTACGCAGAAACCAAATATCTCACTATTGCAAGTTTAAAGTGTGAACCTCGGGCCTCAAATCTCTAAACAGGCATGCGCGGTAGAGAAGCCTCGGCTTTCCTCTCCATAAGACCCGGTAGTAGGCGTGAGGGTAATGTGCGTGTTGGTGGCATAGCATCGCTCAGCACGGGGGTCTCTTGTACATGGCCAATTCCCATTTGAGCCATCTCCGATATTCGCTGGAAAACTGCAGAAAGGGGCTTACCCCAGCGGAAAGGGAAGCATGCTGCGCCCCTATTGACATAAAATGCTAAACTAAAAAGGAGCCCAATCCTGTGTTCCAATTTGTCCTTCGTGCCAAAAGGAGAATCATTTGTTGACCCTGCGCCCACACTCCATTGAGGCCATTTTTGGCGAATTTGGGAAGAGAACCCACTATTAAGATGTGCCCTCCTGAGCAGAGTATGTGCTTTGACCCACGCTACCATGATTTGAGCCCCGAGTCCATCGGCAAGTTCCACAAATGCTTCACCAAAATAATTCGAACTTATGATGGTTTCCCCTTTCTCTGTCTGAACCGAGTAACTAGACCACCTTTTTTTTTTATCGGTCCTGGTAATATGAATTAAGTGGAGGCAGCCATTTGCATGTTTTAGACGCTTCGTTTTGTTGAGCTGAGACAGAATCACTGCACGACACGGTCCGATCCCCAGTAGAAATTCCGTCTTCAAAAGTTCCTGTTCTTCGTCCCAGGGGCTGCTGCTGCTGCTGCTGTCGAAACGTTCTGGCCGTTTCAGAGCTAGGGTTTATGAAGGCTCAACTTGTTCCATGATATACAGTGTGAGATCATTATGATCAAGGGAATTTCGACCAATTAAGCTGGTGAATGATTGGATTTCAAAAATTAAAAAGATGCAGAAGATATTTTTAATCTTTAATTTGAGAATATAGAGATACGTATCACAGGAAATTAGAAGGGAAAGCGGTAATCATCAAGAATCCGATGAAGCAAAAACTGGTCTAGGCGATCTCAACGCGAGAAATGCCTCTTCCTACCCATGAACAGGCGGTGCTTTAACGGCCATTCCGATCATGTTCCGGGTTCTGACAAACTAGTTAGTATATGATTAGACAAAGACTCTGAACTTATATATACCTTTGATACACACACACACACACACATATATATATATATAGAGAGAGAGAGAGAGAGAGAGAGGATGAGAGACGATGTATCGATTAAATCCGCACACGAACAAAGCAAAAGCGAAAGAATTCCTTGTTCGGTTTTGTGATAAGGGAGCGAATGAGAATGAACACTCAAAAGAGAAGATGCCTTTCACTTGCGAAGCACAAGTTGAGGGAAAGGAGCGGGTTAGGTCAAACGGCACCAAATTCGGCCGTGGACATCGTGCTCCCCCACTGCAATTATTACTTGGCATACGAAATTAAATAAGTATATAATCTTTTCTTTTTAAATCGAGATGTGATCGGCCCATTATTTGACTGATTCTAATCCTCATTCAGATATCGGAAAAATCTTAGCCACGAGAATTTCCTCACAAGTGTAAAACTCCGTATATCAATACAGTGACAGTTTGTCAAAGCGTGCCCTAAAATTGATCTAATTTATGAATCATTCGAACTTAGTTCTTCTCGGTTACAAAGAACGTATATATGAGTCAGAAATGGGACAAGAAGAAATGAGAACATATTGATTGACACTAAGAGTTCATTGATAAGAATCGATCTCGAACCTCTTGGCCCCTGAACACCGAAGACGATGCCGACGTATCGTACCATAATTTCGTGGTCGGGAGAGAGTATGGAAAAGCCAGAAACGCCATTGGGTTTGGACTATTGCGCTCTCCGGCCGATCCATCTGCTGATGCAATGATTCTCCATTATTACCATGCGTGGCTCATTAGATTTATTAATTAATTGGCCAATGAGATTAGTCGGTCTTCTTTAGTTTTTTTTGTTTTAATATTTTTTTATTTTGCACATGCATTACTTAATTAATTATCAAGTGGTCGACATTTCCTTAATGCTGGTTTTGCGGGATCCTTTCCGGTTACTCTCACTAGAATAATTAAATCTCAACAGCATGAGATTGGCACCACATGGTGATCAATACTAATTAATTAATCCACCGATCCACTTAATCATGGCGGGTCGAGTTTTATTTACTCTGTGTCAATGTCGTTTTAATCCGGCAGACAGATTAAAGTTAACCGATGAGGTCGAACGGAGCATGATAGGCGCGGGGCGGATCTTCGTGTGGGGTGTTCTATTCAAGAGCATTGTTTTAATCAAGCAGAGAGGAGGATGAAAGGTAAACGACAATTACTTAAAATAATTATCCATTAAGGAGGACACGTGAATCCATGTGAAGAGGACCCCTCCATGCTTCCTTCTAACATTGAAATTTATATTATTGAATTCCTTTCGAGCGTATTCAATTACGTATCGCTTGATATTCATAAATTCAATCAAATAAGGTTCATTTTTCATTTAATCGGATTTGGTCTCTTTTCGATCAACAACCTTTGAAATGGGGTACATAACTGATCTATCAGCAATAAGATGTCCTAATAATTAATTGAGGAATTTATTGAACAATGTTTTGTAGATGTGTTTTTAGAACAAAATTATACATACATATATATATATATACAATCTCAGGTATAATTAAGATATGTTGAGCGATTTTTAAAAGAGGAAATCGCCCGAAAGATTACGTTAAATCACGTGTTTTTGTTAATGATCTAAATTCGCATACATTATATGTTATTTTTTTCTTTGCAGTGTCGCGGATTTTAACTCTATTATCAACATTTGACAGTGAATTCATGACAGGGTTGAACTTTGCGATACTTGACGATTAATGAGGCTCACGCGATGGCGTAGGGAATTTATGGATTTAACATAATATAATTATAGGCAGTATTCCCCTTTTAAAAAACGTGTGGGAGGCCTAAGATATTTGAGTTCTCAAAGTAATTTTAAATGGTGTTAATGAATGTTATACTGACATCATTCGATTCGAGGGTAGAACTTAGACAATTAAAGGTCAATATTATTAATTCGGATCGAAATGCCGTACGTGCAGCCATATATATATATATATAGCCATATTTTCTGGACAAATCTATATTTTATTATATGTTGTGTCTCATATATGCATATAGTAATCATCTTATATAGAAGCACTGGTTGTGTTTTTTTTTAAATTTTTTTAAATATATTATTGGTGAACAATGTTGTTATAATGATGAATTTTTAAAAAAAGTTCATTTAATATTATTTTACTCGATTATTAATTGTTCCTCGTTCCCCTAATACTATTTCAGGTGTGTTCAATAAAGTAATTAACATTAATACATAGTTCGGAAACAAAGTTCGATGCAGTGGCACAATTCTAAACATGAAATTGTGAAGTAGACCTAACAGCCTCACTGATCTAATCACTTCAAAGAACAAATTCTCGTCCCTAAGAACTCTTGCATCCCTTTATTTTCCATCTTCTTCTGTACTGCGATGAGAATGATAGAACTATTTCTCTTTCTCTCTTTTTAAAGGCATACAAGACTTTGACAAAATATTGCTCAAAATTATGTCGGGAGCCACTAATGCAGCTAATTAAAAATTTTAAAACGGGTTGAATTAGGGCTTCGTGTAGGGCTAGAAAATCAAGGGGCGGTTTCAAATTGGAAGACAACAAGAAACGAAGGGAAGAGGGAGGAACTAGCCAAAGGCGCAGAGTGTTGGAGAGAAGAAATTAGACATCCATTATTGAATTGCATGTTGCATTAAATTATATATGATCAGCTCTGCACATTCAATGGATACAAACATAAATTATTGATAATTAAAAGTCGATATGGAATTTAATATAATGATTTCACTCACGACGTGGGGTTCAAGATGTTTGAGGGCCGATTCTCGTCAATGAAACTCTTATCACCCTTCGAAACCGGATTTATAATTAAAAAGATTTAATGACTAAAATAAAAACAAGAAACAAAGATCATATCGTTAAACATCAACTCTCCCCTTATGTATCTACAATGGTTAGGTTTGTGCCTGACTTGAACTATACACACATACAGATAACAATATTGGATTTAAAGAAGAGGAAGAAAAGAGTAATTATTGGAAAATTATATTCAGATTAAAAAATATGCATCATGATCAGCTGAATCGATGGTGATGATGATATGCTGCGAAATAGTAGCAAAAATTTAACATGCATTAACAAGAAACATTTGATCTAATCATGACACATTATGGATAGATTTTGGTGCCACCAGAGTCCCAGCCAAATGTACAATATATATATATATATATGTGTGTGACATGAACATAAATCTTGCCTTTTCCTACTTGAACCCTAGATTGACTTACTTTCATTTATGCCTCACTACAACACAATAGAGAAGGATAATGGATGAGCTGAGATGGTTTTTCCCCCATACGATGATCTGAATTAGGCATAGGGAGGTCTTCCGTGGGTCCACCCGCTAAAGGCCTCATGGTTCAGATGGCCGCCGTTTGGGAGCAAGTTCGGCGGCAGATTATAGATCGGCATCGATGATGGGTCGGGCATCCCGCTACTACCTTGCTGCTGCCCTCCACCACTGCTCCCGATTCCAGGTGGAGACCCGCTCCGGATCTGGCCCTGGCCGCTGCCTGTTTCCTCCTCTTCCTCTAGGGGTAACCTCTCGTATGTGGCGTTCGAGAATGTGGCAGCAATCAGCATGACCGGGCCAGAGGCGACCAGTGGGCCAACGACGCTCCCACCAACTACCTGTCCCTGGCCTCCTGCTAGGTATATAGTTAGGCCAGTCGATCCAAGTGGGGCTGGCCCGGGCAGGAAGGCTCCGGTCAGTGAGAGGATCTCAAATCGACCGTGCAGGGCCATGACTGATCCAGGTGCAGTCGGTTGCCTGAGGGCGACGTTGGTCACCGTGCCGCTGCCGCTCAGCACACATACGCCCCTCTGTCGCCTCCGGGCAAACTGGGCCACACTGTCCGCCACATCTGCCCCATTGGCTATCTCCATCACATGACTCCTGAGGGCGTTAGGGCTATCTCGAGTGACAAAGATTGGGGGCTTGGGCTTGTTCTTCGACCCCGGAGGCCGGCCCCTGGGTCGACGAGCGGCCACCTCGACAGCCCCTTCTTTGGGCTCATCGCTGTGCTCCCTTTCATCCTCTTCGACCCTTCCGCCCCTTCTGATCCCTCCGTTGTCGTTCATAGAGATGCCAAGATCTGGCTTTTTTGCCGGGGAAGAGGTTGTGGTGGTGTCAACCACTGGCAACCCGACCTGCCCTGTCCACCAAGGATTTGCCATGACTCCCAAAAACCCTAAACAGGAAATCTTGCTAGCCAGCCAGGTCAAATCTCTGCAGATTTTGACTTCTTTTCTTCTCCCCTCTCTCTCTCGGTATAGCTGGAGCAGACAAAGAAAAGGATAAAAATAAAAAAAAGGGGGTCTTAATCTTGAGCTTGCTACAGCAGGAGCAGAAGAAGTACCGTGAGAGAAGATACAGGGATGAATCAGGTCATCTCGAAATCCAGGGGTTATCTCTCCAACAACAGGTGACTAAGAGAGAGGCAACGGAGGTTGGGGAGGGAGAGAGATTGGGAAAGGGGAGCTGGTGAGGAGACTAGTGAAAGGTGGAGAGAAACAAAAACCTAGTAAAGCTAACACACACACACACACACATAGAGAGAGAGAGAGAGAGAGAGAGAGAGAGGCCAAGACATGAACAGAGAAAACAAGGTAAACAACCTTAAGTAGAGAGAGAATGAGCCAACGGGGTTGTCTTTATGGGGGGTTTAGATATCTGTTTTTCTACTTTTCCATTCAGAGCTCCCACGGTATGAATTTTCCTAGTGTTGGAAAACGATGAGGGAAAGGGGGAAGAAGAAGAAGAAGAAGAAGAAGAAGAAGATGACAATAAAGATGAGGTAGGGAAGTTTGGGGAATTAGGGTTTGCAAAGGTGCGCATGTGTGGTGCGGTGTGGTGTGGGACGGTGTGCGCCTGGTTTGGTGGGTTGCACGTCCCTCTCCAGTCTCTCGCGTCCCAACACACACACACACACACACACACATATGCACTCTTCTCGACTTGATGCACACTTGTAAGAGCAAAGAGTTGTGGAAAACTACGGAAACATGCTCCAGAACAACTTGCCATAAAAACTGAAGTTGTTTGAGTATATTCTAAATACAGAAAGTTTATGATTAAGTGAGTTTTACCTAATAATATTTAATTTCCTATTCATATTCAATTTCTGACTTGAATCGAGATCAATTAGGTTCGTGAGTTTTCAAATACCATTTGTCTTGCTCACTAAAAAGAAGGACAATTCCATACGTAAGAGATATTTTTATTATATATTCAAAGTCATAATTCAAAAGACAAACTAAATTTTTAACAAGCAAACAAACTTTATCTGTAACCTATCATGAAGGGGCGTAAAGCTTTGAACTTCTTCCCCATATTTCACCTAGAAAAGAATACAAAACTTACTAGAACTATGTCATGATCGGATCCAAGTCGATAAACACAAATGAGATTAGTCTCAACTAGGACACATGTGATGTCACCGAGAAAAAAAAAGGAGTTATTCACGGGTATCGTCCACATATATATATATATAATATCATATCATATCAAGTGCGATGATCCCCTCAATTTGAGGTTTCACTTTTGATTTCCCAATACCTGAAGATCAATAAATTTGTAATTGCAATATTAGGCTTTTAAAATTACCTTTTAGTTAATGTTTTCCCTTTTACTTACCTCATTAAAAAAATGTCTCTCCCAGTGAACTACTTATTTTATTTTATAAGTTGTTTATTAATATTCTTCCATCAAAAAGTTGTTTACTAATATATTCTAATTAGTTTAACAATTAAATTTATGAATCTGACACTGATGTCCCATTAAAATGCTATGTTCTTGGAAGTGCTGTCCAGAGAATAGGTGTCACGCACAATTGCAATATCAAATGGACGGTGGCGTTTACGCTAATAACAAGTATGCGATCCAGTGCGCGCTCAACCGAGCTCTCCGCGGGTGGACTCAACTTGCACAGTCGATGCCTAGCATTTACTACAAGCAGCTTGTGACCAAGGCTAAGTTGATGCATATGTGCATGTCAGTTTCAGGTTAATAGACCGAAAGCGTCAAAAACCCTTCTTCTCATGACCCGAGAATACAGTCGCTCGGTTAATATTGTTATGCAACACAAAATAACTATGCGTTACATTCCAAAATTTAGATCTCGGTCCGGTCCTTTTTCGATTTCAGATGAGGCATGTGGATACAAAAGAAGTCAGAAGTAAGTGCAGTTGATATAAGAGAAAAGGGTAATCCTACATACGAAAATTGAATTACAGTCCGAGTCGAGTTAACAATGCTGCACCAAATCCCCTTCTCGAACCCGGTCTAATTCCTTTGAGTTAAGAAATGGGCTATTGATCCAAGCCCTAAATTACCCGGTCAATTTGATGCATATAAATTTTAGGTCAAAACGATGTACGACCGAAATGGACTGCTCAATTCCTCTTAGACTCGCAGATAAATGCAGATCCTCGGTTGGAGGAGCGGCATGTTGAAGAAACCGGTCGACTCCTCCGTAGAAAACGCACCGTTATCGGACCGAATCCGCCAGCATCCGAGAAGTGTTTTTTACGGTGGTGATTCGCTGGAGCGACTTCAAAGAAATGAAGCTGATGACCTCCGCGTCCCGGTTCTTCGGCTCACAGGACTTCCCCTCGCACATTGACTTATGAGGTTTTTTTTTTAAAAAAAAAAAACAGAGGAAACGTCCCTTTGAATTGAATTTCAAGTGACAGCATATGACTGATCAGATGCAACGGTGAATGGTAACCGGGGGGGTACGGAATTGGCTGCTCGGAAAGATCCCTCGAGAGAAAAGTTGATCGGAAGTGACAATCGAATGGGAGATAAATGGTGTTCCTTTCACGGTTGCAATCATCAAATTAATTGTGATAAGAGGAGCGGTTACGGTCAAATTCGCCGCATGCTCACGGCCTGTCGGCATCACCAGATCGTAAATTCAAATTTCCTCGAGCCAGCCAGTCAGTCTCTTGGGGGGGCCATTGCCCCTATGTACAAACCGAGCGTCCAAAGAAGACGCGGTCATCCTACTTAATTGAAACCCAACCCAGCAGTCAGAACTTCATTTTCTACAGTTACTTGTGACCAATTCCGATTGATGATGCTCATTGATGACGATTCTTGCCTCTTCTTTTTTTATTTTTTAAAAAAAAATAAAATAAATTCTACCTAAACAATATTTTTATAATTTTTTATGATAAATTATTGTTCTGGCATCTTTCAAGAGGTCCTTTTCATGGAAATGTATGGTTGGGGTCGAGAAGGGCTTAATTTTAATTAATTAGGGAGCGGCAGCAAGGTCAATGGGTGCTGCGTACCAACTCCAAATTCAATAATATTGTTTACCCAATCGACACGGGTCGATAACGTCACTATTGCTCACATTGTCCGTGTTATATATTGTTCGTTTCTTACGAGTACGTCGCATTGTTCTCGTACTGTCCTGTCGAGGAAACTATTGCACTGCCGTCCTTGTATCGGGACCGATGCATCTCATAGTCGGTACGTTCCGGTGCGTCAAAAAATTTACAGACACCGGACCCGTTCGTAGGCTGCTATCCCCTATCTGAAGCAAATTGCCGGATAAATTTTTAGGTTAATCGAGTTTATGGTGTGGTGTCATTCACCGACTTGGTTAACGGTTGTTTGACCCGTCAGCATGAAATATCACATAAATATGAAATGTGTTACATAGGAAAATTCTAGCTCCGTGGCTCTGATGGTCGCAAGTTTTGGGCCGTTAAAGGCCTCATTCTTTCGACACAGGGGGACAGGCCAGGTCGCGGTCGGGTTTGGCCCTTCAGAGAGAAGGGTCGGGTCGACAGGTTAACAATGAGGATCCGAACCGATGATTTGCCGACCCAACCCCGAGTTTTCCTTAATTGAAACCGAACCCGCATACGCCCCCCAGACACACTCGCGATTCAGCTTTCTACCTGGCTGGGGATTTCATTCCATCTCTGGCGGGGATCTCTCAGATAGCTAGCTGATCGGAAGTCGGCTGCTCGGTGGGTTTTCGGTGCTGATAGCCTCTCAGAATGGGCGACCTGTTCGAAGGACTGCCTCCTCCGTCGGCGAATCCTCAGCCGCAGGGAGATGACATCTTCGCGGTTGATTCTTCGAACAGGAGAAAACGAGAACCTTCTCCACGTCCAACGAAGGCTGCTTCTCCGCCACCGCCTCCCGCTCCGGCGCTCAAGAGCGCACTCAAGCGGCCCAAGCCTGAAGACTCGACTGCTCATGGTACTTACCTTTTCACTTCGCAAACCCTAGATTGCTCAATTGACATGATCGCCGCGATTGCTTTCGGATTTGGATCACTCGTGGAATTTCAGCTTCTGCGTTTGATGTGCTTGAGCTGAACTACTGGTGGAATTTCAGCTTCGAACTAAGTTCGATTATGCTTGTTCCGGAGGATATTTTTAAAAAAGAATGTAAAATTTGTTTCCCGATGTGAATTGAGCTCATGATCATGTGCTATTTTGTCTGTTTAAGTATATGCTTTGATTTTTGGGCTCATGAACCTTTGGTGGTTTAGCTGATCCTTCTGCTCTTCTTCCCAGTCTTCTTCTTATTCTTCTTCTTTGGCACAAAGTTCTAAAATATTTGGCCTGATATATTAAGCTGCTGCTCCGGAGAGAAGGATAAGGTTCAAGACTACGACCGATGCATCAGAGCAGCAAGTTATAGAAGCCATGAAGAAGATAGCGTCACATATTGGAAGCCAGGCAAAGTTTAGCAAGGCATCAAAGTTGGCAGTACAACTGATACAGGCAGGGAGTGTGAAGCCGAGTAATAATGATTATTTCTTTTCGATATTAGAATCTGCGATGTCATGTCCTACTGCTTGTACAGATCAATTGGTGCGTGCAGATTATCATGCATTGTTCTCCACAGCTCAAGATGTGGCTGATGTAAGTACCTGGCTTTTACTTTGCTGTGTTGATTTCGAGGTTCTATTTGAGGCTACAGTTAGTCCAAAGTGAGGGCTGACTCGCTCATCGTTGTTTATTTTGCAGTGTCTAAGCAAGAAGCAGAAAAACCAATTTACTACATGGACAATACAAGCTGTGGTATCCAATGATCTATTCACTGATGATAGCTTTCTGGTACGTATTTGTTGGGGCTGGTAGTATGCCGTAGTGGACAGTCTTGTTCTGTGTAATATCTGTGAGAGGTTTCTAGCTCCATTTTATAGCATTTAGATTTCATCATGTGTCAATCTCTTGTTCACTATGTTATCTTTTGAACAAGTAAAATAAACCTGTCCTGCTCATTATTTTTGTTGTCTTCTGAACAAGAGAAAACACTTTTGTTGCTGATCAGTCATCTTTGTAGAGCCTTTAGTTAGGCTAATTTGATTCACTTTATATGCATGTTGTTGATCATCAATGACAAAGGTTATATTCAACATTCTTGTAGAACTAAGTTTACTGCTTCAGATTTCAGGCATGATATAAAATTCTCTTGACAACTAGATAATACTAGGAGTTAATTACCCATCTGAAATTTGGTTGAGGCTTGAAGACTTACTTCTGCACATATTTCTGTTTTGCACGTTGATGTAGTTCTCTAAAACTGCAACACAAATAAAAGAGGAAATATCAAATCTTCCAGTAGCAACAGAGTCTGATGACACAGAGGAAGCTGCAGCACTTGAGGATAAGAAAGACTCAGACGGTGGAGGTCTGCAGGAGAATCAGGAACTGCCCTCAGTTGCAGACTCTCAGGTCAGTAAGGAGGAATCCGATCCGTTTGGGCTCGACAATCTCATTCCAGATGCTGCAAAAAGTGACAAACCCAAGGGAAGAAGAGATGTAACGAAGATTAGAAAAGAGGAAGAGGAAGAGAACAGGAGATTCCTCAAGTCACAGAGAGAAGCACTTGTGAGCTGTTTGGAGATAGCTGCTCGGCGCTATAAAACAGCATGGTAATTTTCAGAAATTCTCCATTTGCATCTTTTAATTCTGAACTTCAATTTGCTTGATGCTCATAATTTTGCATTTGAAACCCTTCATCTTTAGGTGCCAAACTGTGATAGACATCCTGGTAAAGCATGCCTTTGACAATGTGTCAAGGTTCACCTCGAAACAGAGGGAAGCTATTGAGAAGCTTTGGGCTTCCATACGAGAGCAGCAAACTCGTAGGAAGCAAGGGAAGTCTGTGAGTGGGAAGCTTGATGTGAATGCTTTCGAGTGGCTTCAGCAGAAGTATGCAACTGAGAAGATTAGCATTCGCCATGCTGTTGGAGGCAGCGGGGACCGCCGCTGCGAACAGTGGCTCGGCTGATGGACGCATCATGTTTACCTGACTCCTCTTTGTCATTGGCTGTCTGAAACTTCAAAGAAATACCGTATTTCCTGAAACAGCCTTCATCAAATGTTTGTTATGGTGGACGACTGTAGTGGAACATCACAACATATCTTTCTCATGTCTTCCTGTCCGATGTATTTCTTATTGCGTATGCCAATTCCGGATAGTCGATGTCCGATGTTACCATCAAAACATCTCAGGGCATTGCTTTCACGAGTATTACAGCTTAAGAAGACAAGCCATTTTCAAAGTGGTAGTTAAAGAAGTGTTGTGATCCAAGACAGCGGCGTCCCATTTGAGCATTTCATCCACCAGAGGGCATCTGCTGAGACGTGAGAATTACCACATTCTCCACGCATAGGCGAGCAGGGCATCGAGCAAGAGAACGCCGCCTCGACTCCTTGACAGCTTGACCATTCATCCATGTCTTCTGCGATCTTCACATTACAGACTCAAGCAAGAACTTTGATGACAAGAGAGCAAGGGGCAACCATTGAATTGATTTCATTTTTACGCGCATAAAACGTTCGGGTAATCTTAGTGAACACGGAAACCGTTAACAGGAATCAAAACAGGGACCACTGTAAAGAGCAGATTCAAGATCATGATCATGTCAAAATTCTCAACTATACCACACAGATAGAAATTAAAAATGGGCGGGTGGGGTGGGGGGTGTAGCAGACTTCACAGACCATCGGCAATCTCCAATTCTCCATTCTTTGGGTACAAAATCACAAGGAGGATGAGCAAAGTTCAAAAATTTGCAACCTTTGGTGTCTGATCTCGACTTGCCCAAGAAATGATTTTTATTTCTCTATTGGAATTGTCTCACAGTTCCGTCTCATTCCCAGTCTTCATCGCTCAACTGGTCATCAACTTCGTCCTTTGGTGGCCTCACTACCAACACCACAGTCCCCAGACTCTCCTCCACCCTGGCCTCCTTCAGCCTCGACCCCCTCTCGACCCCTAAACCCTTGGGCCAGCCGGAGCCAGCTGCTGCTGCCGTCGCCACCAGATAGTACCCGTCATCTGCCTCCACCGCCTTCTCCCTCCGATTAACCAACACCAAGATGGCCTCCTCTCGGTACCACCGGTTCACCTTCCATGGCAAAATCCTCGAATCTGGGAATGCCACTGCCACTCCCCCATTGCCGCCCAGCCGTGCCACTGGTTCCCATCCAGGCAGCACCACCCACCTCTGCCAACCCTTCTCGGTCACCATCACTCCGAACTCACCCTCACCCTTACATTCCCACGGTGCCTCCACCACTTCCGTTTCTCCTTTGGCCGCTCTGCATATTGGCAGCACAGCCACTGAGCTCGCCTCCGCCACCTCCCCTATCTTCATCCTCACAACTGGAACCCTGACACCTTCACTCCCCTCCCCCTTGCCCTCCTCACCGCCTCTCTTACCCCCTTCTATTTCCTCCAACACAGCCGCCTTTGCTTCATCTGTCGTGGCCATACTCAGGGCCTGCTCCAGGGCTGCTGTCCTCTGCTCAGGAGAGTTCATGTGCTCCCTGCTCTGCCTATAGTACATAAAAGAGAGGCAATCCCCAGGAAGAGTATAGTCGAACTGGTCCCATCCCTTCTCAGTCCGGCGGCGAGGAAAGTCCTTCATTGCACGGGCCAGCTCATCGGACCGTTTCGCGTCGAAGCCATTAGTGATTATATACTCGGCAGCAGCAGACCGCTGGGACGCCGACAGAAGTCGGATCTCGTACAGTAGCTCGGCTCCGCCAGTCTCAAAGGCCGAGATGATTTCTGGATCGGTGCCCGACTGGATCAGGGAGTCCCGGACCTGGGCACCCACGATGAAGCAGTTCTGCTCGACGCCAGTGATCCCAGTGATTTCCTCGAGGGTAGAAGGGGTGAAACCTTCCCGGAGGAAGGATGATATGAGAGGGGCGTACTCAAACCAGCGGCCGAGGCGGTTTATGAGGATGTCGAGGCGAGCAGCAGTGTCGAGGGAGCGGTACTGGGAGGGGACAGGGGAGGGGGGCGGGTGGAAGGGCTGGTAGAGCTGGGGGTTCTTTTGAGAGGAACTGCCGGGAGACGGGGGGATTATGCCGCTGGGTTGGATAATGGAGGAGATGGGCTTGATTGCCGAGGGCCTAATAGAGTGTTTGGGGATTGTTCGAAAGGGAGGATTGGGGTTGAGGAATGGTGAGGATAGGGTCTCGGCGAGGGAGAGCATGGTGGCTGTGGTGGTGGCGGTTGCGGTGGTCGGAGAGTAGATGGAGGGAGGAGCGGAGGAGTTGGCTACTGCTCCACCTTATCTGTTAAATCTCTCCGATATTATTGGGAGCTGAAGACTTGACTCCAGTCAAACTGAACGGCTGCCTTCCTTTCCCCTCTATCTCTCTCTCTCTCTCTCTCTCTTTCTTTTTTTCTTTTTATTTTTAATTTTTATGGAACTTATATTAAAAAATCAAATGGGTCTATCGAGCAATTTCTCATCCCATCATATTGTTGTCACGATCGAAAGCGTCCATAGATCAAGTTAGAGATCACTTGTTACACGCACTTCTCGGAACGCATCAGATACATAGTGGGCAAAGTTGGAACTGCACTAGCTACCGTGGGGATGATAGAGTGGTTCGACACTCGTCATTCCAATAGGAGGACTTGAGTTCGAGTTCATATGCAACATGGAACTCTTAACCCCTTAAATGGACTGATCCGGATTAATCAGCTGGATAAAATCCAACTGGGTATTGACAGTTTATACCAAAAAAACCTGGAACTGCACTGAGTTATACCTGCATTTTCCAGTTATGTGTTAACATCAGTCGACCACTATCCTACAAATGCAAAATAAGATGAACAAAAAAGGAGAACAGCTTGGACAGTAGAAGAACATTTCAAATCGAACTCGTCCAGTGACCCAGTATTACAGCCGGTAGGATTTTTTCCCTTATTAAATAGATTCGATAAACTATAATTGAATAGGATAAATATAGAATTAACTGATCAAAAAGCGTCAAATCAATTCCGACAAACTAAATTTAATTTGGAGCGTGAACCCCCTAATGATAGATTGTCATTGCCACGTACTGGCCTACGTCACCCGTGATGTTAGCTTTGACCCGAAATTTGGTAATCATCTGCAAGCTTTGAACTTCCGAAGACTTTTCAAAAACTTCTGGAACTCCTGCCAAATCCGTGAAGGTTTAGATTGACCAACGTTTTAGAGACGGACACATAGGCCCCTCAACTCACCCCCCCCCACCACCACCACCACTACTGCCAATCCCTCTCCTTTAGTAGTACACATCTAATTCACTCACGTTCACATCCCAGCGCATCATGGTCAACGCATTACCTTGACCACTTTTCGGGTTAGTGATCGGCAGTGGAGGCTGATTTCGTTGAAAAGAGATGATACTTGCCATTGATAATAGGCAGAGCAATTACATAGGCACGTGCATACATGCATCACACACACACACATATGCAGCTAAATATACTTCTGAATTGTGAGTGTATCAGGCTCATTGATTGCAGTGACACGCCCCCAATTCAGCGAGCGAGGAGTCCTGCGGTTCCAAGTACTAGTCGACGTAAGGATATGGGAGAGGATAATATGCGTACGATCTACCTGGGCGCACGGCTTGGTTGCACCTGTAAATGCTCATCGGCTCGATCTAGACTTTCAAACCATTACTGGTACTGGCCACTGGCCAGTGCGAGAGCCCTTACGGGTATTCGTGCACCATTTTTGCATGTTCGGGTCAAACTTCCCCTTTGCGCGATGGGATCCCCCTACCCCCCGCGCCCCCTTTCACCGTGCACATGATGACCGATCCTCGAATGCGCTTCTGGGTTAATCATAGAGAAATTAGGCCATCAAGTGGCTGGATCAAGTTGGCCCTTGTGGGGTCCACGGCGTCCCATGATGGATGAGGCACACCGTGACAGGACTGTCCCAAGTTTCCCACGTACAAATAATTCCTAACCCTTTTTAATCCATTATTTCACGCCATGTCGTCACGAAGAGGCTGGATAATCGGCACGTGGGCTACTACTACTCCCGCTGCGCTAAAAGAAAAATATATTGCAGAGCTGGTGCTTTGCTGCCAAGATGCGCTGACCAAGCCACGAGAAACGGAGGCTGTGATAGAAGGGGAGCATGCTCAGCCGACCAAAGAACAATGAAACTACTTGACTGACTAGAACAAGTCAGATGCAAATGCCGAAGTTTCATGTAATTTACAGAGTTTGAAGTGTGCCGTGAGAGAACAACAAATCAGATGTGAGACGGAGTGTACGGACACACGAGCAGGTGTCTTAAAAGATTAAGTTAGTTCGTAATAGTATCCATTAATCTCTATCCACATCTAACAAGAAAAAGTGTAGTACGTTTTTAAATTGGAAATCGACTCATGCGTGCATGGTTCTTCACTTGTTTTGTACTACTAGTATGTAGAGTTGGATACAGGTCTGGTCCTGGGCTCGATCCTCTTGAGCCTGAAACTTTCTTGACCGCGGTTACCTATTCTACCTTCACTGCGGGACTCGGAACTTTCAGCGAGTACTTGAGAAGAGGAGAGAAATGACACTGAACTGAGAACTGAAACGGTGGATGCCATCAGAAAAAGTGACGTCGAAGGTGAGGCAGGGGAGTAGACTGTGAGCGCTCCACCTGGGCATTCGGCCGCCACCATTACCCGCACGAGCTTCTTTGACCCAGGCGCATTCTCTTATTTCGTAAATCCATCCTTGACCCGGCCCCACACCCCCTTCTGTCCCCATCCTCGGACACTGACAACAACTGAAATTCATCCAATCTTCCCCTGTTTCTGAATCAATCCACTGACCCTCTTCAAGTGTCCCTCCTTTTGGGCTCCTATATAATCCTCGGCATCTTCCCCGCCAGAATCGGCAAGCTCCACATGACCATAGGAAAAAACCAGAAAAGCTGTCACTCGTGAAACTGATCAGAACCTCCGTCAGCAATGGACTCTTCTTCCTCCTCCTTCTTTCACTACCCGACTTCGGAGTTCTCGGGTGGTTCATCTTCCTTCAACTCCTCGTCGGGCTGCTTCTCCCTCCCCTTCAACGAGAACGACTCTGAGGAGATGCTCCTCTACGGGGTTCTGGCTGCAGCCGGGCATGCAGATCACCACTCCGCCCATGCAGCCGACTCCGGTTACCATGTCAGAGACGAGGAGGTCTGCTCGAGGCCCGACTTTGAACCGGATACCGGGGCAAAGGAGGTCCAGTACAGGGGGGTGAGGAAGCGCCCATGGGGGAAGTACGCGGCCGAGATCCGGGACTCGACCCGGAACGGGGTCAGGGTCTGGCTGGGGACGTTCGACACGGCGGAGGAGGCCGCACTGGCCTACGATCAGGCGGCGTTCGCCATGAGGGGCTCGGCAGCGGTGCTGAACTTCCCGGCGGAGGTGGTGCACAGGTCCCTCCAGGACATGGGCGGCGGGGACGTGCAATGCAGCGGCGACTACGTCGTCGGGGGAGAGAGCAGCTGCTCCCCGGTGCTGGCCCTGAAGAAGAGGCACTCGCAGAAGAGGAAGTCGGAGATCAAGAAGAAGAGGGAGAGGGAGCTGATGACGAAGGATGTGGTGGTGCTGGAGGATCTCGGAGCTGCTTACCTTGACGAGCTCCTCAGGGTATCGGCGGATCCCTGTCCCTGGTCATGATCGTTTGAGATCAAACACAACCCGACTCATTCCACATTGATCGTCCAGTTTCCCGAGAACAGATCCGATCGTCCCATATCATTCGACATCGAGCCAACATGTGACTATGTACCAAGTTTAATTTAACCCCGATTGATCCATCCAGAAGAGTATAAAAACCGTATAGTGTCACCAGAACCGCATTGGGGCACACCTGTTGTCCGACCGGGGTGTAGTGAGCATGATCCAATGTTGCTCCTTGGTTGATAAGTGATATCTCTCTCTCTCTCTCTCTCTCTTTATTTTTTTATTTTTTATTTTTGCAAATTTCTGCTATTGCATGGGACCCACTTCCATTTGTATTTTTTCCATCTATTATAAAATTTGGCAAATGATAGCTTTATTTCCCTATTCTGATCTGGTTATAATAATATGTAGTGCTGGGCGTGGATTCCGACTGTCCGACGGTTGTTTTGAACATTCAACAGAGCCAGCCATCACGAAAAGGGGAAAAAAAAAAATCTTTTACTGGAATGGAATATATAAGGGCAACTGAGATTACTGTCTGTCTGTCGGTCTGAATTTTTTGAGTTGAACAATAGCTTAGTTTATAATTTATACCTTATTAGAGACCTAAGCCGACGGACCTTTCGGATTGTAGGACGTACGATGGTGTCCAAAGCCAGAAATTTCATGAGTTTAATGTGATGGGCTGCCTGGTTATTCAGGACGATTGGCTGACGACTATTATAAGTACATGACTTAAAATCACTCCTAAAATGTGTAAGTCAAGGATTTCACATCTGTGTTATAAACCGAAGTAGTACGATACGTTACGTATTTATTACGTGATACAATTGATATATTATAATCATATATATGAAAAAAAAGAGGTATTTAATTCAATTTTTTTGTAAAATTTTCTATATTCTTTTTTTTTTCTCTCTCGTTTGCATTAACATCATATGTTAAGAAGGTCGGTGAGTGCTGGCCGATTAGATGGATAGACTGGACTCTCCTTTGATGCTGCACCTTGACAAGCCCTCCTTTTCAAAATTCATGATTTCACGGTCAAGCCACTAGTCACATGAGACTTGCGTAGTCAATCATCCAGTTAGTGTTCCAATCTACCTTCTTCACTTTGGTACCTTTTGGCTGTCTTCTCTGGATACCTCATCACCTCCATGGATGTAGCACAGAGCCATCATTTTGTAACGAAGATGGTAAAATTTATCACGACAGTCGGTTATCCAACGCTTGAATTGGTTTCTCAAATCGATTCCGTTGTTGATCGATCAGATGGCACTCGCAGGGAGGATTTAATGTGCAGTAGGCCACCTCATGGATACCACAAAATCTTCCTGCTGTGTTCCAGGCACCGGCCTGATCAACCTAGCTAGTAATCTAGATGATTTGGGTCGGATATTCTTTATCGAGACCTTTCTTGGGACTGTCGGATGCAAGGCGTGCGGTGACTGGGCTCCGGCTGGTTGTGCAGTGGCCTGCCAATGACTCCCTCTGTGCGTGCGGTCGATCCAACTATTTAGAATGAAAGAACAAAGCATGATCCCATACGTGCAGCTCAGTGCACAATTGAACATGTCTCATGATTGGCTCGACACGAGATATATAAGTAAACTCGAAATATGCTGACCTATGGATGGACCAAGTTACAGGACCATAAGTTATTTCCTCTTTTGTTTAGGGAATCATCTGCTGATCTCAATGAAAAGCCTGTTTGAGAAACAGCAAAAGCTTAGTTTCCTTACATTTTCCTAGGAATCTCTCTCACATATGACTTCCCTTGGTGGATGCGGACGGCGCTCGTGGCTGAGCTGGCAACGGCAAGCCTTTGTAGCTGCGGCGGTGGAGGTGGCTGGGTTGGCAGTACAGGCTGTGTTGGTGGTAGAACTGGCGGTGGTCAGACATATGGCGATGGAGGCGGCAGAATTGGTGGTGGTGGTGGTGGCGGTGGCGGTGGACGGAAATAGTACCTGTAGTGCGGACCTTTACTAAGCATCGGAGGTGGAGGAAACAGTATCCTCCTGTGAGTCCAATTCACATGCGCATGTGCCTCCGCAAAGGCACTGGAATCGGGGGAGAGGAGCCCGTCTCCATGGATGATCAACACGAGCAGAAGAAAAGCCTTTGAGAAGCCCGCCATTATCAAATCTACCTCCGATTGCCTCTGGCAAGTTTTGGCCTGACTAGACACGTCTTTTTTCCGAGCCACTGAAGTCCTTTGGCCAGAAGTGCTTTGACGATAAGGTTCAGAGATAGGAAAACAAATGAGGTGGCATCCGATCTGATATTTTTACATTTGCCCCTCCGCAGGTTTCTGCGTATTGTCAATGAAAACCAGAAACTTCCTGCCTAAATCGGGTCTTGAAAGATTCCGGGGCTAAAAGATTCATTCATTGCCACGATCAATTGTTGAAGGTAAGTGCAGATACCACTTTCAGTGCGAGAAAACAGAAAGCTGCAGAGACGGACTGGACTCATGCCCAACATAGCATTTTGTAGGTCTGATATGGGGTGAAATCTCAGAAACTAAGTACTGGATTCACACGACATAAGAATCAGGGAACGGGTTCTGAATTTCACAGAGACTAAGGTCATCGGATCTAGCTAGAAAATCGAACACTGTACATAATGTCAGTAACTAACACTCTGCACACCTTTGAAGCATCAGTAAGATGAAGTTGTCTCTGCTCTTTGCAATTTGATGAAAGCTTTCAATGATTTATAATTCTGCAACCTGTTGAGGACCGCAACTTAATCTATGCATATTCACTGGTGACAGCTGACACTACTACAATGTCCTGGTAGCAGCTCCTTCCAGAATAGAATTTGGACACATTGAATCTTCATGGACTTGCAATCATTATTGAATTCCTTCACCAGGGTACCTACCTGTCATCTGGTACCTTGCTAGCAGCATAGTTCCAAACCCGACCAGCAAAGGAAGAACTTTATTCTTTCAAAGGATTTGTATACACCCACTCATTATATACCCCAAAATGTAAGACTCAACGGAGTGGAAAATTTACACTAATCGCAAAATTTCCATTACTGCAAGTCCTGGGGATACATCTTGGGCTCCGGAAAACAGTCAAAATCCTATATAGATTTCATGGGTTATATCGATATTTATTTCTTTAAAAAAGTCCCCTGACCGACTTTTGCTCCTTCCTTTGGCGTCTCCTGAGTTCATCATTTGGAAAATTTTCAAGAGCTGTCAACGTTACAAGGATACAATTACTTTCATAGAAGCTACTTTCATGAACATGTTCATGGTTCCTGCCCTTCATTGTCGCTGTTTGGATGTCGAGTAACTGCTAGAAAATTGGTTATGTGCTGAAGAAAGTGCACCAGTTTCCAGGAAAACCTTCATCTTCTTCGAGGAGGCAAGACTGAGTAGTTGAACTCATGGGCAAAGATTTCGTACGATCAAGAGACCCCATCGGTAGGTGGGAAGTTTAGGGTGTAAATTGTCACAGAGCAAGGAGTTTGGGGAATAAATTATGCCTAGGCCCACAGTTCAGGGGGATATCGGGTAATTTTCTGCTGTACAAGTGGACGACGACTCTCGGTCAATCAGTTGACCAGGCCAATAATTAAACAGTTACTGTGCAAGTGGGTGAGAGAGAGAGAGAGAGAGAGAGAGAGTCCAATTGATCCTTAGGTTGCCAGGAAAAGCGCCACGTGCTCCGCGTGAGCGAATGGATCTCTTCGACCGCCGGCGCCCATCCGTCCTCTTCGTGCTCTTGCTCGGATTCCTCCTCCCCATCTTCTTCTTCGTCCTCTCCTCCTCCTCCTCCTCCTCCTTCAAGTTGTCAATCTGCGCACTCTAAACATCTCCGGTGAAGTTGCGTCATTCTCGGGTCCTGGTGACGAATAGCTCTTGATGGAGCAAGCTGTGCTAGATGACATCATCAATCGATTGCTGGAGGTCCGGACCCGGCCCGGGAAGCAGGTCCAGCTATCGGAGTCGGAGATTCGACAGCTGTGTCTGGTCTCCAAAGAGATTTTCTTGCAGCAGCCCAATTTGCTAGAGCTCGAAGCTCCCATTAAGATTTGTGGTATCTCACTTCTTTCACTCGTTTGAGGACCTTCTCTTATCAACCCTATTATAATCTAGCTGCTGGCTGATCCTGATTTTGGAGCCTGTGTACGCTTTCCTTGATTCGCCTTTTCGGGAAACTTCTGCCGTGCTGCTAGTTGACTTGGCATGCTTCCTTCATGATATTCTGCTATTTATCAGTTTGTGGGATGATGAATTTCGTGTTACCAATCTACGTATTTGAACTCACTGCAAGCATTTTTGCTAGTTCTGTTATCCTTTCGTCAATCAAGAACCTGCTTGTTGCTTCTCAAGCTACTTTCTTATGCTTCTGCCAGTGAGTTTCAATGTTAAAATTATCCTAGTGCTTGTCGCTCAAATGGGCATCGTTCGGAATATTGAGGTAATAAGTCTGTTCTTCTTTCTATATGGATGTGAGTTTAGATGAGCTCCCATTTTTGTGGCTGCGATTTGTTATAACCTGTTTTATTGAATTGGGTTGAATTATTGCATACTGCTTTAGCTGGCAATTTGTACATACAGTGATTGGATCCTCATTCTCTACTGTCTTCAGGTGATATTCACGGTCAATATTCTGATCTCTTAAGGCTTTTCGAGTACAATGGGCTACCTCCTCGTGCAAACTACCTATTTTTGGGTGATTACGTGGATAGAGGCAAGCAGAGTCTAGAGACAATATGCTTGCTCCTTGCGTACAAGATAAAATATCCTGAAAACTTTTTCCTTTTGAGAGGAAACCATGAATGTGCTTCTATAAATCGTATCTACGGGTTTTATGATGAGTGCAAGAGAAGGTTTAATGTTAGGCTGTGGAAGACATTCTCAGACTGCTTTAACTGTCTCCCAGTAGCAGCCCTGATTGATGAGAAGATTCTGTGCATGCACGGTGGTCTTTCACCAGAATTGCATGATTTTGATCAAATAAGAAAAATGCAACGACCTGTTGATGTACCGGAGACAGGTCTCCTCTGTGATCTTCTTTGGTCAGATCCAAATAAAGATGCGCCAGGCTGGGGTTCAAATGACAGAGGAGTTTCATACTCTTTTGGAGCAGATGTAGTGGCAGAGTTTCTTCAGAAGCATGATTTGGATCTCATATGCCGAGCCCACCAGGTTCCTGTTGATGTCTACCTTAGATTGATCAATTCTAGCACTACTAGGAATAGTACAGTTTAATTCCTCACTATGTCAGCTTGCAGGATTTTAAATAATTGGCCCAAAATAAAGAAAACTCTATTGCATCTCTATAAGGACCATGCATCCCGATTAGTCCATCGTTTACAGCATGTGCAGGGGATGTCCCAGGACATTTATGAAAGCTTAGCCCCATGTGATGTGATGTGATGTATTTCTTAATATCTGTATGCAGGTAGTTGAAGATGGGTACGAGTTCTTTGCTGACAGGCAGTTAGTCACTATCTTTTCAGCTCCTAATTACTGTGGGGAGTTTGATAATGCTGGGGCCCTGATGGGTGTTGATGAGACACTAATGTGCTCCTTCCAAATACTGAAGCCCACAGTTAAAAAGTCCATGCCCAACTCCAGAGGCACAACCACAGGGAAGTCTCTGAATTTGCCTGTTATGGCTAATTTTGGAAGCACAGTCACAGCGAAACCTAGTAATTTATCAGCAGGTTTGAAGGTATATAAATTCTTTCTTCTTCAAATACTTGCTGTCATTCGTACTCACAGTGTCACATATTCTTTATTTCCTTTAATGGTTTTTTTTTCTTGCTCCCACTGCTTCTCCAACACATTCAGTTCTTAATCTTCATGATGTTTCTTTTTTTGCTATCTGTTGTTACATGAAGTCATTTGTGTAGCGTGAATACTAGTTGAGATGATAATAGGCAAGTGACAAAAGGAAATCACAAATTTTCAATCCTGATAGTAGATTTGCTCGACCTTGATAGTCTTGGGAGGTATTTTAGAACTAGCTGCCATTCTAATTCATCTTGTTCATTGAACTAGTGTTCTATGAGTGCTGATTTATGAAGAACTTTCATCAACTTTGATGCAAAGAAAGGCCAATAGTGTAGGAATCTTCTTTACAGGAGGTTATTATTGCTGGAAATCCATGATGATATGTCACAGCATAATTTAATTTAACTTTGTTTTTTCCCTTCACCTGATTGGTTTGCATGCAAGTGGATTGCCATTTGTGGTTTTTTTTTGGTTAAATAAGTGAATTGCCATTCGGCTCTAACCTTGTGGTTATAGTAACATTTGCTTCTTTAGTAGCAACCTTATATGACATGTTGTTCCTTTCCTTTTCCATCTGCAGTCCTTTCTTGGTTCCAGAGCATGAGAACTGTATAAGTTGGGTGAAGATGATAAGTAGAGCAAGTGGGAAAAAAATTGAAAACATCTGGGTGATGGATCAGTAAATGGAAGAAACCGTGTTCATTTATCTTCACAAACATATACTCAAAATGTGTAGAATGGGAAGTGAGGGTAGGTCTGAGAAACTAGTGCATAATGATGGTTTCTCTTTCTGAACATAAAAGTCAGCTTTTGGTGAAGGTTGTTGTCTCCTTCCTCTTATCAACTGATAGAATTTCCGGTCATTGCAGTTAACTTAGAGGAAGAATAGCACTTGAATCTCTCTGCTGTGTACATACTTCTGAAGAGTTTACTTGTCAACTGGTGATTGGATTGGAAATAATATAGGAGAAGGATTTATCACTTCCATATTTCTAATGTTGGCAGGGATTGGTCCTCTTGCAGGGTAAGAAAACTGTCATCTAGTGTTCCTTATACCAAATTTGATCTGCTAAATTGAACTTCCTTTTCAAGGCTCTGAACACTTTCAGGTCCAAATCATGGAGGACACCATAAACCTACTGATTCAAATGAACCAAATCTTATTCCTGCAATCGTGGAACATTTTTGCAACTCCCCACAACACAACTGTAGGGAAACCAATTAAACAATTATCACATAAAAGCTACTCTTTCACATATGCACTCATTGTTTCCGAATTAGAGAGAGCTTGGAGGTACTGGTTGCTGTATGGTTTTGTGTATTCCCCCTCTTTTGTCCATGAAAAACATTCTGTTGTATGGTCCCGATGTACTCTCCATGCATAGGGCGTACAACGTTTCTGCAACTTCGGTACTGTTTTTTTCCATCGACAGCAAACCACACCGTGGTGATGTTGTCGACAAATAATGGCCAGATACTAGACGCGCCCCAGTGTTTTCCTTTGCCAGGCTGGTAACTACAATTAAAAAAAAAAAAAGTGAAACCATGAGGCTGCTCCTGTTGGAGATGGATCTGGAGAAAAACACTGCTTGCTCGGTTTCTCGCCATGATCGCTTCAGATTCTTGAATATCTGATTGAAGAAGTGCACGATGTACTCTCAATTGACAAGAAAGCTGAAGAAAAGTGTGGAAGCTTAAGCTCAAAATCAACATCAGATGAGAAATAAAGTAGGATTCCCTGCCACACACACACACACACACAAAATATGATTGCTGAGGACATCATTAGTTTGTCGATTGATTCGTCTCTCTCCTAATCTACCTGTAAAGGTAACTGTCCATTTGTTCCATCATGTACAGAGGGCTTCATTTGGAATGTCTGCCCACCTCCATTTTCTTATATTTCTGTGGGAACCATAATCCCAAGTGGTCCATATAAAATTGGAAACTGTGGGGCGGGGCCGGGGGAGGGGGTGGGGGTGCGGGTGTGGAAGGTTCCTTAGTGTTTCTGCAAATGGCCGTGGAGACTCAAATCACCGGAAAGCAAACCCCCGAGGAACACCACCAGTCAGTCAATCAATTATATCATCGACGCTTCCAACAGGTGACAGTGGTGGGGCACTTCTTCCCCAGTGAAATTTCGCCAACAATTCTTGGTCACGATCGTCTGGATGGATCGTGATAGGTCTGAATCATATTCTTCTAGCGAGGGATGAAAATTTGACTGCATGGATCGCCCAGTAGACAGAGAGGGTGGAACGACGAATGTGCAAGTGGATCGTGCTTCGTATCAGAGAGTGTGCGAGTCGGCTGAAGTCCGAACACAAACGCAAGTATACAATAAGCGAGAATCAAATATACTAACAGAAGAAAGATCCAGAAAACACGGTACTAGAGCTAGTTGCTGCCGATCACAACATGGTAAGAGCACTCACTGCTAATGCTTGCTTCCTCACCTCCCCGCCTCAATTCAAATAAGAACCAGAAAGAGGACGATGAGATACATTCTCAGTTGATATACCTGTATCTACACTCAGATTCCTTCCAACACTAATCCACTTACACGCAGACATAATATATATAATATCAGCCAACTCTGACAGTCTTGAAAAGCTGCTGCAGCCTTGAGCTTGTGAGCCCATATCTTCAGGTGGCTTCTGTGGGTCTTCTCAAGAAGGCAGGTTGGTTTCATAGGACTTACACAGTGTACTTTGTTGTGCTATGTCTACAGGCAGAGACTCGAACAAAGGCTGGAAAAAAGTTAGACTGGACTTTTTTTTTAGCTGCTGTTGGGCGGTTCCTGTTCTCAGTTTCTCAGGTTACATCAGTCGGTGAACTTGTCTGTCCTCCACTCAGTATCCATGGATGCCCTGCAATTGATATAGAAACCATTAGCATGGGTTAGGTGCCACTTCCGAGCGACTCCGAGACCATTTGAAAACTGTGCGGGAGATGTGTTCAGTATTTTTCATCATTTCCCTATTTAGTCAAAGCGAAGACGTGGAAACTTGTTTGTAATCGTGACGAAAAATGCGTAGGCCTTATGTCGCTACAAATCCGTTTATTTCAATGGCAATCTTTGTGGAAGGAAGGTTGCTGATGATACTTTCCTGTAACAGATCTCTCATTGATGCTGCAGAATAAACATTTGATCGATATTTTATTAAAAGGACTTACTCAGTGCCTGTTCTGCTGATAACCTCTTTGAAACGTCCCGGCAGATCAACTTCCGTATCAGATCCTTAGCTGCCGACGAGATCGACCTGAAGAGCTTCAGTGGAAACCTGACGTTCCCTCTCTTCACAGCCTCAAAAATCTCCTCTGCCGACTCCCCGTAAAAGGGAGGAATCCCTGAGAGCAGCAAGTACATGATCACGCCGGCACTCCACAGATCAACCTTCTCATCATACATCCTCCCCATCAAAACCTCCGGAGCCACATAATAAGGTGTGCCCACGATGCCCTCGATCGTCTTCCCTCCTGGAGACAACACGGCTGATCCGAAATCCGCCAGTTTCAGGCTACCACGCGAGTCGAACAGCAGGTTCTCTGGCTTTATGTCTCGGTGCACAACCCCAGCGCTGTGGCAGTGTGCAACAGCATGCAAAAGCTGTTTCATAAAGGTTGCTGCCTCAACCTCTGAGAAGACACGGTGGACCAAGCGGTCGTAGAGGGTCTCCGTCTCGCAGAGCTCGGTCACCATGCAGAGAGAGTCCTCAGAGTCGAAGACGTCGAAGATCTGGACAATGTTGGGGTGGAGAAACAGTAGGGTCATGGCCTTGGGCTCATTCTCAAGGCACTCGCGGTCCGTCGGGTCTACAAGGAGGCTCTTGTCGATGACCTTGCAGGCGAAAAAAACGGTTCTTGATCGGGGAGAAGCAGCGGAGGACGGTGCCGAACTTGCCGCGGCCGATCTCCTCGAACAGTTGGTAGCTGCTCTTCAGTGCTTCACACATGTATGTATGTGGGCGTTTCCTCGTTCACTGGTTGATGTTCATGCTCTCTCTTGCTGGCTGCCTTCGCTTCTGTTTGCTCTGTTTCATCTTTTGTAGGAGCGAGAGGGATTTTAGGGGATTTAGAGAGTATTTTCCGTTGGGTGGGCCTAGGCCGGTGGAGATTCACCACAATATACCGTTCCGATTTTAAAGACGAGATTCACACGATATAGGCAGATTCATGAAAGAGCCATTTTTTATGTAACAAATATCACTGTGGTATATGTTCGAGTTAATGGTGTTTAGACACACAAGATTATTCTTTGTCATCACTAAGAAATTTATGGCTGTTTCTACTAGTGTTAGAAACCCATTGGATCGTCATACGTATCGTCTACTTTCTTAGTGGTTCGGACGGTTCCTTCTCATTTATCTCTGGTTAAAATTCGTAATTGAACTATAGCCCTGATTACCGTTGACTGGCAGGCACCGTTGTGAAGAATACGACGAGGATAATCGAGAACAGAGTCAACGGTCAGTCGGGTTCAGCTGCGTTCCCAATTTCTAACTACTCCCCACTGTTCTTGCTCCTGCCGGGTGCTTTCGGGTCGACTGCTGAACTATGTGGAGTTTCATCTTGAGAGGACATGTTTTCGTCACAGCTCTGTCTGATTTGCCGATGGCCATTTCATCTCTTAAAAGGTTGTGTTCTGCAATTTGCACGCCCTGCAGCAGGCGAGGGAGGTGGCGATGGTTTCGGAGAAAAAATTTCTGAACTTGGGGAGCTTTATGCAGTACCCTGAAAAAACTTGAATTTTCACTAACTTGGGCGAGGTCATCTGATCTCATGTAATACAATAAGACGTAACATATGACAGCACGTTCAGTTGTCTCATTATTTCTCCTTGATGAATGCTCTCCCAAGATACACTCTATCCGTTCTGACAATTTGATGAGGTCGACAGGCGGCCGTCCGCCAGTCCTGCGATGGACGAAGACGTCCTCTGCTTCGACCGACTTTCTGTAAGAGTCTGAGATGGTCCAAATAAGAGGCTGTTTTGTTTGTTCCATCAGGCACGACGGGAAACCTAAGAGGTGTGCCTGTCCTCTGTGATATGAGTAAGGATTACTGGGCAAATTTTCTCAGGTGGCTCTGGGTAGATATCGTGTTGAAAGCGAGTGGATTCAGTGGAGATTGGAGGAACATTCTCTGGATCTACTTACTTCATGGTTTTGCTATTACACATGCAACAGTAGAATGCATCACTGAGGACAATCGGAACCCGTTTTTCGATGACACTCCTCCTCGTGTCCATGCATGGGCACCGACGTGGATGAGATGTAAAGAGCATGTCAGTTAAATTAACAGCCAAATATTATGAATATGAGATGGGTGTCAGAGTACTCTCAGCCCCCAAGCACCGGTTGGTTACTTGGTTGGCTAAGTGACCCAATTTTGGCCGTTCTATAAGCGTATTATCAATTCTCAGTTTCCTGTGATGAACTACTTGGGTTGCATGAAACTTAAGAGCAACTTCTTGGTAATAATATTGTTGTCTCTGCCTTGTCTGTTTCAATGCATGCTTCTGGAAGGTCCTGGTGCCACGGTGTGAACAGTTACTGTTGGTTCCGGGAGCTTCATTGCTGAGGTACCACAGAATTTGCAATGCTCTTCGTCGGTTAATTGGCTGATCTTATAGTCTGCTCCGTGAAATCAAGAAAGGCTTTAGTTACCTTCTTTTTTTCCAGCCAAGAAGGCTTCAGAAAACTCCTGGTTGCGGGATGAGACACGTCGGGGTCTATTGCCAGAGAATGTTCAGAACTCGAATACAGCCACCAGAAAGCGAAAGCTTCAGCTGGTATTGTCTACTTACTTACTACCAAACCACCTGTCTGATGATGCATGTCCTGTTATCCATGCTTCCCATACATTTGTCTGTTTCTCCTTCAGAAGGTGTCAACCAAATCAAGGGGACTCAAAGTTAGATGTTGCCTCCATTTAAACCAGCATCATGGCTTCTCAGGCAATCAACCCGTATAGAGGCTGTCTCAAAAACCATATGAACTACAAATATATATATATATATATACACACACATATCATATATTTGGTTTCTAAGTATTTATTAGCTTCATCTAACATACCTTAGCCCCCCTGCCATCGGATCAATTCATTCATATACTAAACCATACTTCAACTCTCGTTACTGCAGCATATTGCATTCATGCACCACATATGTTCATCACATACATCGACTTCACCCATTTCAACAGTACTAGACTCAAACAGGTCGCAGCCATTATCGGTTTTACAGTACAGAGAAATATGATTCAAATGAATATATATATATATATATAATCTTTAGAATATAACACTCATACAATTCCAGCAATAGCAAAACTTGTGTAATGCATGAAGAGGATCAAATGCCAATACATAGAATATGAACGAAGTGACGACCACTATACATGCTAATTTGGCTACTTCCACGGATTATCACCTAAGAGAACTAACCATATATATGGATTTGTTAGTCAAGCCATCTAACAAATGTGCAGGATTGAGAAGTCAATTATCCAGTCTTCTAAGGTGTGTGTGTGAAAGTCATAGATTCCTGCCTCGTCCTAACTCCCTCAATCCAGCAATTCTTTCGTTCCATAGTCCCTAAAACTGTGAGCGGAAGAAGACGAGCAAATGGAATTTAGTGAAGCAAAACCTTCAGAAATCGATTCCTCATAGCTAAGCAAAAGTACAGCTTGAATTAACCATAGATTTTCTCTCGCGCTGACCTCTTCGGGCTCCGTCTCACTCCGTGATTAGGATCACTTATCAGATGAATTTTACATGAATGGGAGAGGATAAATATGAGCTCCTAAGGCGGTGAGGGACAAGAGGGAAATGTGGGCTCTTAGGCATTGGTCCTAAGCCCAATTATCATAATTATGGGCATCTAGCCGGTGCAGGAGGAACGACCCTCTAAAGTAAAGCCCCCCTTTCCTTCAATTTGCGTATTGTCTGTTCAAACTACTTGCACAACTACGTAATATGGGAGGTTTTTCTCTCTCTCTCTCTCTCTGTCAGACCAAAGAACATTTCCGAAGTTCAAATGTCTTTCCTTTCAGTTGCTTCTTGTTGCGTGTTAGTTTCATGTAATCAGGTGTTTTCTTGTTGGAACAGGTCGAATAACTTATACTCGGCAAACAGCTCATAAAACTGGTTTAACTCTGTCCAGCCGTGTGAAAAAGAGACTTTGTTCCAGTGCCTGGGCCACCGTGAACCGGAAGAAGGCCGAAGCTGTCGGTTACCACACACAGCTCGTGACCTCGATCACCGTGCTGGAATCCCTGTGGCCGCAGCGGTCTACTGTTTCCATGGGGGGTGGTCCACCTCACACAAGCGACGGTTGGCCTCTTTTGCTCACTCGAGTTACATCTTCCATGATACAACTCCAGAGAGCCGAAAGGAAAAGCCGAATAATTTTCTGGGAATTACAAGGACTTGTTTCTGCTGATCGAAAGTATTTGTTACCAAACCAAAGAAAAAGATTCTAAGTGGCAAAAAAGAGTACAGGAAAAAATGGAGGGAAAAGGAAGAAAATAAGTTCTAAGTTTTCCTTATAAATTGGCTTTCGGCTTCGTTCTTTCCGCCTGGCAAGTGAATTGGATTCTCTGCAGAGTGAGTGGCCCATTAAGAAAATCGAGCTTTGAATGGTCCAGTCAGTTTTGCCCCGATTAGTCCCATCGCAGCTATTGACTCTTCCTCCGTTTCCATGTCGACCCCATTTTTGTCAATTATTCTGCTGCACCTCCCTCGCCACACACATTATACATAACATTCACAGGCCATCCATATAGTCGCGAATCTTCAGATTTACGACTTCCAGTGTCTCCCAATCGTACCATTCTCGCCATGGCTCTTTTTTTTTTTTTTTCTTGCGGTTTAATATAGAGAAATGTCTTTCACATGATTGAGGCAGACTTATTCCACTTCTGTGGAATGCGTTGCCCTGTCAGGAGGAGAGTTGAATGACTTAAATGCTTGTCATTGACTTTTGTGGCTCTACCTACTAATTTGACACTTGCATATTCTGAGGTGGAGGTGGAGGTGGAGGTGGAATTCCGTTGCATGCTATGGATGCTCAGACTAATTCGTGATCCTCCTCATCAAGCGGAAACCTCCACCGAAGAAGTTACCTCGCGATGAACGTGCCGGGGACTCCATCCATCACTGCCGACGAGCATCAACCGCTCAATATCTTTATGCGATGAAGGGTCTACCAAGAAAACAATATAAATCAGCACAACCTTTTTGCTGTAGGGCATGTGGCCCAACTTGGAGTTGAAGACTGAACTTGGGGAACGCCAAGTCGTGTAGCCTTACATGGTTTTCATTGGGGGTGTTGTTACATGGCATACAAGATCACCTTTAGAGGCGGTCCAGGACTCCAGTGCCGCCTGCAACACAGTGGCATGATGTTGATGAATGCTTGTAACCATGTGCTGTCGAGTCTACAGATAAAGGGGAGAGCTTATTGCTTGGGCCCCAGAAGTGGGGAAAAACGACCGATTGCTGGAAGGGTAGGTAACTCGCTATTAAAATTAACCATTTCAAGAGAAGAGCGGGGAAAATGCTTATTCTGCCAAAAGAAAAACAAAGGAAAATTCATTTGAATAAAGAAGGCCCCGCCCTTCATTCTTGGTTGGAAGCCCTTTAAATTTGACAAGACACATGATGTCCTCCTCATACACTTCACAATTATTATCATTGTATTAATGACTGTTTGGGAGTGCCCCCACTTCGGGTTGTTTCTTAGTACCCAACCCACTGTTAATCCCCAGTGAGGTTTCAGTGAAAGAAAGTTGAAAAGTAACCATATCCCGCATGAATATCTAAGAGACCTCCGTCAGTCTTCTTCACTGTTCGGTCTCGAAAACACCGTTTCTAATGGAACAAAATTATCGAAGACTGTTGCTGGTGCCTTTTATCAGTCTCACATCAAGTGCCAAAATCTTCCTCCCTAAGAATGCCGTCGAAAAATTTGATGTAATCATATGCTGCCAGCCGTGTATCGGTGGATCGAATGCTACATGCTCTAATGTATGATACGAGCAGTTTCAGGGGACTCGAGTTTGGCCAACATTATGTGAGATTAAAAGAGTGCTACATGCATAAACATCTTGAATTCTTCGTGACATTTCTTGGGTCTTCCTTGTTCCTAGTTGGTACTAGCTAACAAACATGTCCCAATCTAAATTTATCAGAATTTTCGGGGCAAAATTTAATTGAAGACAACTTGAGCACGAGCGACCAGATTCCCCTAATGACAAGTTCGAGCGCGCGAATTCCTATGATCTCCCTACATTATGGATTATTTGACACATGGCGCATCTCACACAAGGATTGGTTCTCATGTGTGAACGTGGTTTTTTTTTTCCGATATGTAGAGCACAATAATATATTTCAATTAAATTAATTTCAAGCAAAATTGGTGAATTTTAAGGGCAAGAACAAAAGATGGAGGATTTAAATAACACAAGTGGAAAATAAATATTCAGGTGGGTAAAATGGTGGGGGGAAAATGCACATGAATGGACTGTTTCGTCAGAGCCAGACATGTGTCCAATATTCCCCTGTAGGGCCCCGAAAGATTGCCTTATATATATATATAGTCAATAATACGGATTGCACTAAAAAAACCCTTAAAAGGGCAATAATTTTGTGCTTTTTACTGTGACAGATTTTTTCACCTGTCGTGTGGGATGCGGTAATAACCCATTTGCAAAACTTACTTGTGGCCTAGAGGAATGATACCCATGTAGGAATAGATCTCATATTAAGGATATTCCGTGATTTAAAAAAAAGTATAGTAAGGTGAATGCTAGTAGGGTTTTCTTAATTTCCCAAAAATAGTGTATATATGTATATGAAAAAAAAGTTGCCACTTCCACAAAGGCAACCCTGTTTTTTAAGATTTGCAATCCAAATGCAGGAAGGCTGTTCCCTTACTGCAAGTGGAAAAATACAATCTTCCCATTTATGAGCAGTGTGGCATATGCCTCTACCTAATTGAAAGTGGGAGCATGTTACAGTATCAAAAGCATCAAAATGAGACCTAATTAACAAACCCTAATCCCCCTGCCTAAATTTATTAATTAAGAGACCCTCGAAAATGCCCCTCATTTTTATCTATAAAAAGAATCTCGTCCTTTCAAATTTAGTTGCTCAGTAAAATTTGATAATATAATTGTACGCAATGTACTTTAGGGATAAATTCTGATGACATGAGGCTGCTTGTCGTGACATGTTACTGTAAGATCTCACCCAATGAATTATAGAAAACTGAAAAAAAAGGTACAATTTTTTGGGAACATAAGTTTTTGCAGTTACCTCCTGGCCCATGTCCTCAATCTTGATAAGCCAAGCTCCCTCTTTCTCATAACAATGGCACCGGTGGCCTAAACCTAATTGATTGATAGCAATTGAGTTGCCCTTTTTTTTTTTTTCTGACGAGTTATAATTTGTATTGCAATTGGGTTGTCTTGAATCTTGGTGGCAGCAAGAGCTCCGATTTGTCCCTAACTTTGACTTTTCTTAGGGATCCAACGTTATCCAGCCATATCCATCTCATTTAGAAAATCGAGTTCACCTAAATGTGACTTTGTCATTCTGGCAGTGAAACGTAAAGAGCTTCCTAAAAAATTAATGACTTTTAATTGCCTCCCTTGAATTCTATTCGACTTCTTAGAGTCAATAGATTACAACTCAATAAATATAAATCTCCTAAATAAATGAGTAATCAAGAATTATCATCTATAATATTAGGATATAAGATCCGAAACTCTTAGAAGAATGCATCACGCATGTTATTAAGTGGCCGAGCAATATATCAATTATGAAAGATACAGATCATCCTAAAACATCGATTCATTGAGGACTCGGGTTATTATTAGCCAACGAGAACGAGTGAGCAAAGAAGCCACGAGATGGACGCAAAGTCGTGTGAGTGACGCATTACAATACGTCTTTGCCACGTTTAAACTCCTCTAAAAATTATGAGGGATGCATTTTTTTTTCACAGGTCATCTCATGAAAAAAGCCAGGAAGAAGATTAGATTCGGCACTGCTATTGTGCTCCAATAAGAAAAGCAAAAAATAATTTAGAAAACCAAGTTAAATGAGTACTTCAGGTGATGGAAGTAATTTAGGAGAAGTGTAAAGGAATTTTGAAATGCAAGATCAACCGTGTAGTATTTCATTTGACGTGACAAATGCTATGAAATGTATTCACAAAAAAGAATTGCATTTGGAAAACATCACCATATTTTCAAAAGAGCAATAGTGTTAAGTGACCTCTTTTTCAAATGCTCTCCCTTTTCGTTAATTTTATATTTTTTTCATTGGTGAAGTGACGTATCATTTAAGAATGAAATTTCGAGTTATCAAAGGGGTTCGAATCTTTGGCACTTTGAAAAGAGCATTGATAGAAGGGGGAGACATAGACAGCCCACCGAAATCAGATCGTGACAATGTGTAGGGTGCTCTCGTCTCGTCGCCAACGTGAGATAAGCATATGTGTTGAGGCGGCAAAGCAAGGCAAGGGGGAGGTGGGCAGGGTTTTGTCTCTTGGAAGGGAGTAAAGTTGGGGGAATTGCTGTGAAGGTTCCTGCAACCTAACTGTTGCAATCGAAAGCTACCTGCCCGCAAAGGGTTCCCTCGGGGAAATTTCCATATTGTAAGCTCCATATGTTAAATTTCACTTCAGTATATTAGTTAAGATGGTTTAATAAGTAAATTTTTATTTTTATTTTGTAGATGAAGAAAGGATTATGAATATAAAGGTCTTATATATATATATATATATACACTGAGTTATAATAAATAGATGAACCTCATAAATATACGTGGGGCTCTCAGAACTGAGATCAAGAGACTTCTTCTTGGGTCTCATAGTCTCATGATCAGAGTCCCTTCTTCTTCACTGAAATGTGTAACAGTAACGAACTTTTAAGCGCTCGATTGAAGCTTCTCTTTTCCTCCCGTCAAATTTCGGTGCGCACGGTTGATTTGTCGCACAAGCGAGTGGCTGCAACACACTGCGGTTTTCTCCACCTTGAGTCACTTTCACACACTCGCAGCTCAGTACTCTCGCTCTCCACGACTCTCCCACTGCCCAGACTTGTCCTTATTTGTCAAACCGGTCTCTCTCTCCCTCTCGCTCTCGTGTTTCATCTTCTTCTCTTTTCAGCTTAGCTCTCAATTGAGTGAATCCTCTTGACCACTAGTCTCCTCTTCCCTCTTCCCTCTCTCTCTCTCTCGAAACAGTGTTTCACTTCGGTCGGCTGCCCTTTCGCAGATCAGAAAGAAAGAACAGGAAAAGAAATCTGGTGGTGATGACCTGATATCTCTCTCTGTGATTTCAGGAGTCAAAAGATAGATCAGAGGGCCCTCTATCAACTGTCTTTCATGTTTTAGCAGCAGACAATCTCATATCTCTTACCCCAAAAAGAAGACTACTGATGTTGATGATGGATTGAAAGGAGTGGAGAAGAATCTTTCTGGATTTTTTTTCTTGAAGAATTTCTGATCTTTCCATCTTATTTTTGCTCACTTCGGAAGCCAATCCGCTCTCGCTCTTCCCCCCTTTCCTTCTCACCATATTACATACTGTATATTACTTCTCTTGTTTCTATCAAGCCCATGCAAGGAAATTCGTCTCCCTTTACTCAGATCACCATCATCACCATGTTCGTTTCTTGATTATTCTGTTGCCTACCTGATGAGCAAGTCATAAACAATCTGTTAATTGGAATACCTTTCACCCCCATTTCCTTTCCTCAAAGTGGGATTTGCAATCTCTCTCCGCCCTCTCTCTGTCTCTAACTAGCTTGTTTGCTATATGTAAGGATAGCAACTCTCGCCCTTGCTCCCTCTCTTCCTCCAACCCACACCACAAACACCCCCCCCCCTCTCTCTATCACACAATCCTCAATTTGATTTTGGCATCATGGCAATCAAGTAGAAACCCTAGCTTGTGCACATTGTGGCACCTGCAGATCTTTTCGGAACCTGTGAACCCCACTTTCTTTTCCGGTTTCGACTAGGCAGAAGAGGGAACTAAGTTCTCTTCCCATGGAACTGGTTCCCGGATCCAACAATCCCATCATCTACGACCCGATGATGTCCGGGGCTAGTAACCCCACCGGCAACATTGTCCCGGGTGGTTCCTCCTCCTCCTCCTCCTCCGCAACTTCGTCGTCTTCCTCCCCGACAACCCCGAGCCGGTACGAGAACCAGAAGAGGAGAGACTGGAACACCTTCTGCCAGTACCTGAGGAACCACCGCCCGCCGCTGTCCCTCGGCATGTGCAGCGGCGCCCACGTGCTGGAGTTCCTGCGTTACCTCGACCAGTTTGGGAAGACCAAGGTCCACAACCAGGCGTGCCCATTTTTCGGGCTACCCAACCCGCCTGCCCCTTGCCCTTGTCCCCTCCTCCAGGCCTGGGGTAGCCTCGACGCCCTCATTGGCCGGCTCCGAGCTGCCTTCGAGGAGCACGGCGGCAAGCCCGAAGCCAATCCGTTCGGTGCCAGGGCCGTGCGGCTGTACCTCCGGGAAGTCCGCGACTTCCAGGCCAAGGCGAGAGGAGTCAGCTATGAGAAGAAGCGGAAGCGCCCGAAGCAGAAGGGGTCACTGCCTGAGCAGGGTGCAAATTGAATCAAAAAATTGAGACAAGTGCTCCAACAGCATCCAAGTAGATGCAACAAAGTTCCCAAGATCCGATGATCAGTGTTTGTTTGCCCACGTCCAGCGTGAGCAAGGGATCTCAAATCTCCTTCAGCCGCTTCAATTAGTATGGTACTTTTTTGTTTTGCTATTGACTTTCCTGTTATAACATATAGATGGGCTTATTTTGTGCTGATCATGAACCTGTAATAGTTCCGACGAACTCTGCTTAATATTTTTTGCTTGCTTAAAAGAGTATATTTAAGCATATGGTTTTGATTTAGTATATCATGCAGCTCGCATAGACTCGAATGATTGATCTGTTCCATGAAAATCGAGTAAACGGGAAGACAAATTAATTCCCTTGCGTATACCTATAAATGTTTGTCATGCTAATGATGAACATGTGTATAGTATCATCAAATCACACTTCAAGGGAACTTGTAGGCGTCCAATTGTTTTCTTTTGTTGGTTGGAGAAATGAAAATGTATTCTTTCGTTGAAACGGCCAATTCAGGTAAAAGTCAGGCTTGATACGGTTGCATCGCCCTGAACCTACGTCTTAGAGTGCATAAGTGTGATTCTAGCTAGTAATCTCCGTGTTACCCCACCCTTTATACCCCTCTTCCTGTGGTTGTTTGCTAACTCAATGCACCCTTCATGAGCCAAGACGGGGAATGGATTGCATTCTTTATATATATATATATATATATTAGCATGTTTTGGTTATGGTCTATAATTAATTCCTTTTTTTGGAGAAAATTAAGGATGTTTCTCTTCTTTTTGTTCTTCGTCTCTCTACGTGTAGATATCCGCATGCGTGTAGGGTAAAAGAAGACATCAAGATATCATATATATACATCCTATGATTGGGAACAGCTGAGTATACTCATACATCCTATGATTGGCATGAGCAAGAGTATCTGGGATTTTAACTTAAAAAAGAAAGTGGAAAGTTCACGAGGGCTATGAATAGAAAAATGCTGGTTAATATAACCTTAAAAAGAGACGATAAAAATTGATCCATAAGAGGGAAGAAGCCAAACTCAGGATTCACATCAGCTTTTCCACTTGAATACATCTATATATATATATATATACATAAGAAAATTTTAAGGAAGAAAGGAACACATGCAATACAGCTTTAGCTTCATAGTTAAATGTATCAGACATGTTCCTCAATCCAGGTAAAAACCGAACCATACAATCTCTTGGTCTCAGATTAGGGGCACTATCACTATGTGGATCCCCCCCTTTTTTTTTCTACCATGCTCCAGTCAATTAGGATTCACTAGAAGCAAACTTAAAGAGCTCAGCTCTTCTGATGCGGTGAAGGTGAAGGTGAAGATGCATGCATGGGGTTTCTCTGCGTGGATAGGTCTATGTGAGATTGCTGCTTAGACATGCTAATTGTAATCGGTGAAATGTAATTTCATCGGATACATTCGAATCGGTTTTGTTTCATCTATTTCCGGTAAGTTACGACGTATCCGTGTCTTCACTAGTCTTGATTTTTTTTTTCTTTCCCAAGCCATCCTCGAAGTCGAATCAGCCAGTCTGTGTTAGTTGTCTTTTCTTTTTTTCGTTTTTTTTTTCCTTTTCTGGCGGATACATATTTCAGCTCTCAGTTGTGTAAAGGATGGAGGATTATTTGTCTTCGTTGAGATTCGTAGCATAGATACGAGATGATGAAGGTGTTACTTCTGGCAATGACCCCGAGTGTGTGCAGGTAACGCCGTGATTGCATTAGCTGAATCTGCATCATATTGGTCTTCTAATCGATCTGATTTCATTCATTTCTCAAGAATCAGTCTGACTTATATATGTGTGTGTGTGTGTGTGTGTGTACGTATGTATGTATATTTCAGATAGTTAAAATCCTGACCTAAGAAACGGTCCCAACCCCTAACTCCATCGTTTAATGAGGAGGTGGGGCTACGTGCCTTTTTCAGCTGCAGAGATGGACCAGAAGCAGTTTGGTTATAGAAAATGGACTCTTGGTCTTCAAAGGGCAAAACGTTTTTAATGGCATTCGAGCTGTTCTGTGGGTCAACTGAACGTTTTGGAGGCATTCCAGCTCATCACTGGTGTCATGTCACGCATAGCGTGGATCCATCAGGGCAACCTTGGTAGGGTCTCCCCGGCCATGCTTTTCTAAGCTGCCGCTATATATATATATATATGTCTTCATTTATTTCTATTTTGTGCGCTCAGCTTGCATCCAACCCCCGTTGGCATGCATGCACGATGCGCATATGGGATTGGTCAAAATTAGGTTGGAAAACGAGCAATGAGATTTGAGCTACTAACCCGATTATAGACCTTTTATTTTCCTTATTCCTTCTACTACACGGACCTCTTTGTTAACTTTACAGATAAAGTGTCGCATTCTGGGATCGGTGGATGTGTGCCCCTCCCCTAGCATGAAACATGGTCCTAATTTTATGCCATAGACGCAGATCTCCTAATTCCAATTTAATTCAGTTGGATGCGAGTAAATTTTTGAATATTATTTAGCAGATAAATGATTCCTAATTAAGGAAAAAAAACCTTACATTTTTTATAAGTAAAAGGTCTTACATTTTTTTCCCTATTTGGCAAAAAAGTGTGCCTTATTTTTGTTTTCTCCGTGGCATTATATCCCAGAAATTTGCCATATAATTAATTACATATGGATAAATAGGGAAAATTTTGAGAGTGAACACTTTTTAATTAATGTATAGAATGAATGGCTTTCTTAATGGGCATATTATGTGCTTGATTGTGAGCTATCCATAGGTTCCAGAAGAATCGGCTTTTTATTATATATATAAAAAAAAAAAACAATTGGTACCAGCCATACATTTTTTTTTGGAGATAAATTAGTGAATTTTATATTTTTTAAATTGAAAAAAAAATACAATTGATAAATTAATAAGACTATTCAATTCAAGCATAAATCGCCATTTGATTTGTCATTATCAGTTGATTAAGGAAAGCCTCAGTTCCCTGTAAATTACACTTGATATTGTAATTAACCCAAATTATTTATACAGATATATTTTATGAACAATATAACATGGGCACAGCTGCCTACGAAATTCCGTACACAGAAGGTCCCGTAATCTACGGGGTTTTAGCTGACACGTGCGCATAAGGGACCCCACTTGCCGCGTGCTCCCACGTGGATGGCTGCACTGTGTGTCGGGCACAGGCTTACGCATCAATTATTGACGAGGAGGCGGGTCCCGCCGGGTCAAAAGGCGGGGCCCAAACCCTAGGTCCTCGTGCACCGCTCCTCCTCCTGCCGCTCTCGTCGCGGATTGGCGAGGCGGAGGAGAGATCCGGGCCGTCCGATTGTTGGTTCCACCACGGAGATTTCGTCCGTACGAGGATTTAATGGTGGTGCTGGCGCCTCGGCCAACCAAATTTTCTCTATGTGGTTCAACTGGTAAGTTATGTACTTCTAGAGAATTTCACTGAACTTTGTATCTAATTGCATTTAAATCGGCCGCATCTAACTAGACGTCTTTGGAATGCAATGGTTCGCCATGAATTTAGGCATGAGATGCTGAAACGCCACAGAATACAGCCCCTCCAGCTTTAATGGAGCATCGGACCCTAACCGAGAACTGCAGGAGGTGCTTTCTCGGCCCATAAAGTAGTCCTCGTCGATGCGGACATTAAAATAAATAATATTAAAAAATAATAAATTTAATTCTTATAGTAAAATTTTATATGTGATTATATTGCTATACTTTTTAAAACTCATATATCCCATATAATTAAAAAAAACAAAGAGGGAGGTTTCTATGTACCAAGAGGGGAAAGAGCAGTGGTCAGTGGCTTATTGGGGGGGAGAGTTGCGGTCAAAATAGGAAGAGCAGAAGGAGGAGGAAACTTGGTGAATAAGAGGTGCTAAGCCAGGAAGCGGAGAATATGTTAAGGAGGAGGAGGAGGAGGATTTAGGGTCATACATCCATGATTTTTAAAATTGGATCGGATCGGGAACCAGGGTTTATAAGATGGATCGGGATTTAATAAATTGAATTGCATATTTAATAAATAATATTACTAATAAATTTACATAATATTATAATTTGAATATAATTTATAATGAAAATCATTAATATAACTATTATATTAAATAAAAGTTTGATATAAAATATAAATATAAATATAGTAAAATAAAATAGATATATTATAATAAGTTTATATTTTTATTAATTTTAAGTCGGCCTGTTTTCCCACCCGTTTAATTGGGTTCACCGGTTGGACTGGAAACCGGCCGATTCAACCGTAGTTGACTTATTTAAAAGTGCAATTGGATCTTTTATAGAAACTGGACCGAGTGAGTAGCCGGTTGAACTGTTTGAATCGGTTGGCTCAGTGAACATCGGCTGAAGTTCATGAATATGGAAGATTGATATCCTATTTTGAGTAAATGAATATTTCCTTTGACAGTCTTGTATTAATTGATCATATATATATATATACATATATACACATATATCGTATGCCTTGATTGAATTAATTCTCTACTGTGCCGATTAGTTGGTAATTATAATGGATTATAAATTATTGGATTGATATCTTATTTTAAATTAATCAATATAGACTATTGGAAGCTTTATTTTAGAGGTGCTAAATTTTATAATTTGTGGAATTGAAGAAGTAGACTGGGAAAATGAATTGGATTGACAGGATAGTGCAATTGATGAATTCTACTGATATTGCAGACTAACATCATTAAAGAATAGGAAATACGAAGTTATGGTATATATTGCCATATGGATTTTACTTGATTTATTATATGTTAGGGACTAAGAAGGCTATGGAAGTTCATTTCGAGGCTACGCTTGGGGAATGATTTTTTGGAGTGTGGTGAGTGCTTTTTTTCAATGTAAAATGACCTAAAAATATAAATATATTTTAAGAATTGAGAAATTTATTGGTTAATTTAAAGTGTTAAGGTGTTACGGTAGATTATACAATATGATGGGTTCTCATATGTCGAATGATGTTTTATATATAGATATATGTGTATATATACATAAATATGATTATCATTATGTGGTATAGATATGACTATTGATTTATATGTATGTGATAGTAAATATGATATTATATTACATTGAAGAGTATTTAATTATTAGCTTGTATGTATGTGTAGATATAATGAGCAACGCTGACTTGGTTATCCCAATGGAGTACGTCATGACCTCCTCTCAAGACCCAATTGAAAAAATAAAGATCAAAAGAAGTGGTAAGAAAAAAAGAGAGACTTGATAGTAGAGAATAATAGATGACCCTACGATTTTGCGTGAAGATAAAAGATATGGAAAGAAGAATATTATAATATTAATTGAGGTGCTGGAAAAGATGAGTATTAGTATTACCACAACTTTATCACAAAAATAATACGATCTCGTAATTATTATTTATACTTGATAATTTTCATGCATTATAAGTAGCCTATTGGTTTGATATTTATGTATATAGATATAGAAATATATTATGCGATTATATATATAAATAATATTTTACAGTATTACATGATTACAATGGAATGTATGTAAAGTTTTAATCCATTTGGGTAGATTATGAAAATGAAATTGATTCCAATAGTGAAAACTTGAGATATGCAACAATTAAGTATGTAAGTATTTGAAGTAAGAGAATTTAAATTAAAAAGTTGTCAGTATTAATTTTGTTACATAAGATATACCATTATATAATATTAATAATGTGAATTAGGTAAATAGTTTAGTACGCTAAACTATTATTTTGTTTTAAAATTTTGTACTCACTGAAATACAGCTCACATATTATATATATATATATTTCTAAATAAGTTTAAAATACGAAACAACATGCAGAACGAGTAAGGTAATTGTTTGATAACGGAAATAGATAGAAGAATGATAATTAAATTTTGTTTTTTTTTGTTAATTTAGTTTAGTTTAATTAAGTTCTGTTGATTATGTTACGATTTTTAAAAAAAATTTGTAAAATTTTTATATTAGTTTTACTATTTTAAGGAATAGGGTTATATTTTTGTTGTAAAATATCCAAATTATAAAAAAAATTGTTAAATTTTCGTATCGTGACATTTTCCCCCCATTTACCTGGCAGTCGGATTCGAGGTCACTGGGTGAGTCAGAGCTGAAAATTTAATCTTGCTGCGTCTCGATGGGAATCCAATTTTGGGAACCGTCTCCCACGGTGTGATCAAGTACTGCACGGTGTGATCTCAGAATCTTGTCCATACAACCTATCGAGGAAGTCTGCACAAAACTAGAGAGGTTCATGACGAAACATTTTGAGGTTTAGTGGTAATTGACGATAATTAAGTAGGGGAGCGGGAGCCTCAGGATGGTTTCCCCGTTTGACCCGACAAGAGGGGGCAGCATATTTGCCATTCGATATCTGATTTACTTTCTAAGCAAGGGTGTGAGTTCCAAAACCCGCAGAACCGGAGCAAGAACTCCGACGACAAGCAATGCCCAGATACAATCTCCGGTTATCCACGGGGTTCTCCATCTCGAGAAAGGCTGCAGCCTCTGGGAGGAGGAACGCTATCATTTCTGGCAAAATCTGTGAGCGGGCAACAGATGATTGAATGTAAGTCAAGGGAACTTGAAGATCAGATCAGAGGTATTGACGCCGGAAAATTTCTTCCAGTCACTCTTCCATGTCAGGTCGCAGTGTAGTATACATGCATATATCATACGAGTTCTAAGTTGTCTTGCAGTGGTCTATGTAGCACACGAGAGATAAAAATCACAAGAGTATGGTAGCATATGAGGTATGGGCTAACAGGCCATATTCTATGGGTCGAAGACTACGGGCCTTTTATGGGTGTTTCTTTTTCCATTAGTGTGGTAGGAATTAACGGACCGAAGGAGTTCTCCTGGATGATGAATGAAATCCCACAGCTTCTGGTTTTGGGTTGTCTCTGTGCTATGTGTTTCTGCAGTAAATCCCCTTCATCGGATATGGCTTACTTTAGGCGAACTGTTTGCTCTCGTAAAATAGAGCCTGAGATATTCCGAAGGGTAAAGGGGCGGGAAATGAGATCGGAACCAGAAAACATTTTACTTCACGCAGCTGCTTCTTTATTTTATAGCATCGGTCACTATTCACTTAGAGCGGTTTAAACAGCTAACAGCGTAAGGCTGGCGGCATTATCAGAGTTCAGTAGCCGACCGTATAATATGATGTAATAGCAGCATCAGATCTGAGTTCTTCATTGTTTGAGTGGAGCCCTCGATTATATAGGCTTCCGCACGAATTTCATGTGTATGCCCTTCCCGAAATTCAGCAGGGGTGCCCGGTAAATCTCTCCTGCCTTGACCGTCTTCCATCTGAGAAGAAAACCAGAGAAGAAAAATGATCAAAAGAAGGGCGTCTCGATAATAAGCACCTTGATTTGGGTTAACTCAATGGTCTAAGTTTAGACTGTCTCAGCAAATCATTTCCTAAAGAGAACACGGCGGAGGGTACCGGTATCCAGTGACGAGGACGTGGAGAAAAATCGCCATGAACACCCGTGCATACTCGGCTCCAGCGCATTGTCTCATCCCCCAACCGAATGGCATGAGATTCTTCACCATAGCCTCAGTGGGATCCTAATAGAAACATGACGCATAAGTATTTGCAGGATGAAATTTATCGTCCAGATTTTCTCTCCCAGCGTGTTTAGTTCGGAAAATTGAAGAGAATGGATCTGGATCGCACGACAAATTGCATCTTCAATCCGTTTTCCCGTACAAAACAGGCCTTTGCAAGAACTTCTATGCTCAATGGTAAACATACGTTCCAACGGGACGGATCAAATTTTGTTGGGTCGGGGTAGATTAGTGGATCCATATTGAGAGCAGGAGCGGATACAATTACTGTCCAACCTGCAGGAATTGTGTATCCTGCATCAACATAGAAAACATTCCATAAAGACGATCACGAGAAGAGATGTCCTGCAACCCTTGAGAAAATTAGCGAATAAATTCATTCGAGAAGTAAAACTTCGACTGTACACTGAAATTCTACATCTTTTTTGGCTTTCCGGAATAACCCAGGCAAAACGTTCCCCAACCTGAGGACTTCATTAATCACCTATCAGCCATCACAACAGATCTGTGAGTATCTTGTAATGGTGAGGATGCAAAAAAAGGAAACATGTACAATGAATCCAAATGAGTATTTTTGTGTTCTCTACATGAAAAGTAAAAGACATCGACTTGTATTCATCCCATGTGATCGGGGAGTCCGGGTCTTCTCTGCTTTTCTGGATTGCCTCATGCTCATCCTGACAAATTGTGTTTGATGTAAGAGCACGACACATATGTACGTATATATATATATATACATATATCCAAATGCCGATATACATACTGGCACAGATAGATTGAATATGATACAGACGATGAGTTCCTGCAACACCGGAGGATGTTCTTCGATCAACTGGAGGGCTAAACTCAATGTGGTCGAGATGGTCTCAGAGGAGGCAAAGAGAACGCTGAACAGAAACTGAACTACAAGCTCCTCCGTCAAGAACTTCTCAGTCTTCATGTCTTCAATGGCATGGTCGAGGAAGTCTGCTGTTTGGTCAGCTCTTTCTGGTGAAGCCAGTCGCTCCTTGACTATATCCCGGATTACAGACACCGACTTCTTTCGCTCCTGTGTACGTCAATTGGATGAGTAGTTGGAATGTGTGACATGAATGCTAATTTGGCATTACTAGTTTTTCGTTTTTTCGCCCCTTCTAGCCTGAGATTTCATTTCCTTGCACGAAACTCCCAGGTCGGCCTCAGCTTCAAACAAGTAGCTTTAGGTACCTGTAAGCATTTGTAGTGGGTTGTGCCGGGAACGTTCACAGGGATGGACATGATCCCCTTGAAGAGTGAAAAATATCCGTCGCCCAGTTTCTTCTGTCTCGGGTCAAAACTGAATAGCTTCTTGGCACTGAATTCGAGTGCCAACTAGAGAGAGAGAGAGAGAGGGAGGGAGAGAGATGCTAATTAGGCATCGGAAGGGCCAAGAAAAATGGAAATCATCTGGTGTTTTTCTTTTCTGATTTCACATTACCGTCCCAGAAGCATATTTTATGTCGATAGATTCATGCTGTGGCCATGTCGATAGAGCTGCTCTGAACTCTTCTTCTAGCATCGAGAGCAGCTTTTGCTTGAGGGCGTCCATCCCGAACTGCTTGAGGACCGAGCTTCTAAGGTATCGGTGGGTATTGGAGATGTTCACGGCGTCCCGCACGAAGAGTTTTGCAACGGTGCCCAAGTACCATGCTTCAAACAACCTTCCGTCCCGCTGGAAGATGAACTGGCAGAACTTTGGGTCTGCAGACACGATTATGGACTCACCCAGGACACTCGTCCTGAATATCTTCCCGTATCTGTTGGATCAAATTTTCGACAAGTCAGAGGCTGACCGCAATAGCGCTGTGTGATCAACAGATAACTGCACGTACCAGGTACGTACCTCTGTATCCTCTTTGCCAGGAACGGTATGAGATCCACAGAGTAACTTGGAACCATGAACTGGATGGTCTCTCCAACTAGAGGGAGGCCCATTGAACCTGGTGGAAGAACTCCACTGCATTTAGGATTCCTCCGTCTGTAGATCCAATGCGTGAGTCCGATGATAAGCAGTGCTGAGATGCACGCTCCGGTTACCCACATGACCTCCATCTTGCCGGTAGCAGTGGCTTCAAGCAGCTGGGAAGAGCGGGCAGTGGTGAATGCTCTCAGTCGAGCTAGCTACCTATAAGTCACTGTTCTTCTTCTGACTCGATTCATCATTTTTTACTTCTTGTGTTTCACTAATACATCAGCTAGGAAAATTTATGTGCAAGAGTCGGTTAAGCCGCCTGGTTTACCTACTAATTTTGGTAAGCCCTACACGAGTGGTAATAAGTAATGCCGGTTTACTCAATCAACTTTTGATACCATTCGTAGTATACCATCGTATCATACAGAGAGGTGTTGCCAGCCTATTTGTCCGTGGCTGAAACCGAGGGGACACTAGAACTGAGTCCAGTTGAGTGGCCAGGCCGAGTCCAGTTCTCGGCAACACATTTCCATCATTCCATCGTCTCAAGACACCACAAACTGCACCCTTCTCTCTCAGTGACACACATTGCACACATCTTCCAATTAATTAAACAAATCCGACAATCCACCTTTTACCGCTACACATTACAGAGGAAAGAAAAGGAGCAGTGCTGACCCTGGAATCCAAACACCAGTTCGAAGTACGGAAACTCGTATTGCGGTGGCTGAACCTCCTCCAGTCCGCCGATTCACTTGGGGTGGCTCCTGCAGACCTCAATGTTATTGTGTGACTGCAAAACATGCTAAGCCCTTATGCTCTGGTCGTGCCTCAGAGCACAATTGAGAATGCTTCAGGAGAGGAGAAACTCTCGTATCTTCAATAGATGAGCCCTCTTCAGGGCCGTGGTAAAATCTCCGCGTCCAACAGAATATGTAGTATCGGCGAAAACATCTGATAATGAATCATTTAGTTTGCAAAAATCCACGAACTTCGATAAGGAAGTTGGTGAGGTTCTTCCTAAATCTCTGGTAGTTCATGCGATCCAGCGTCCAAGTGAGCTGATTCGCGCTTGTGAGGGACTGCAGTGCATTTGTGAGCCTCAGTCGGAATGCAGGGTTTGCCTGCCTTTCTATTAACTCATTGCCCAACATCTGAATAATCGGCAGCACCAGATTTTTCATAAGACAGGTTGGCGGAGCATACCCATACATGTTATTTTGAGCAAGTGAAGCTTACAGCAAACACATATATCTTATGGCTGAAGTAAATCCTTGGCTGAGATAACATAATAGGATGTGAGACGGATAAAGAACCTGATATAGGCTTTGTTCGCAGAGGATCAAGGGGAAAAGAGCATCCGCAGCAGCTCCCACCAAATCAGGACTGAAACAGTATTAAAAGTGAACCAACCGCCATAAAAAATGGTGTATTATCATCTTGTGCCTGTTTTGTTACAACAACATTCAGTAGGTTGGTAGTTACCTATAATCCTCTAATAGAAGAAATTGCAGCAATGAACGGAGGAATCGACCAAAGATGCTATTTTCTGTTCCTCCACTTGGGTTCCTCGGATCTGAAGCATGTGAGCCCAGACCTACTTTTCCAGCAGCTGTTTCCCTGTAGTGGTACGAAGCAAGTGCTCTAAGAGCTCTTAGGCACATATTAACCACTTCTGAGTCCTGCCCCATTTTAATGAAGATTAAAGGTAGAATAAGCAAAGAATACACTAGTAAAATCAAAAGGCTAAACAATTCAAAGAAAGAACCAGTTTTGTTAGTTTCAATGACTATAGCATGCAAAATTTTTCATTGCACGAAAAACAACAATAAATCAATTCTGTATGAACTCTCGCATCCATTAGTTTTCCATCAATTTCTTATATAGAAAATGTGGCACCATAAAAATGTTGATATGGCATGTGGCTCTTCCTAATTGGTAAAGAATAAAAAACACTCAAATTAAAAAAAATTTAAGGAGAGGGGATGGTGTTCAATATCATGGCCACCAGCCTATGGATTCTAGAAATGATATGAAATTAATAGTTTGTATTTTTTCATGCAGCTGAAAGAAAAAGTCCGTGCTAGAAACGATAAAATGTGCAATGTGACTCTTTTTTGGGTTATTTACAAATAAAAATGGTGATTAGTAAGCACATTCTGCTTATAAAAACCTTAGATTTAAATCTAATTATTCCAAAGCCCATTCTTGTTTAACTCATGCAGGATGCAATCAACAACTATATTTCATTGACTATATGATTTTAAGACATGTATATAATTTGAAATTTCTTCCCAGAGTGACGTCAACTCTAGACATATGGAAAAAGCTACCAGGATATACTTTGTATCACGAAGGAGCAAGAATTGTAACTTTACCTGATGATGAATACCGAAATTAAGAGTCTCAAGAACATGAGCAAATGCTTCATTGTTTAGCTGACCAACCATTTCGGGATAAACCTCCAACATATGCGACAATAGTGAAAAGTACTGCATATGTGATGGAGAAAGCAGGAGAGAAAATTTAATATTGGTATAAGCTTAAATGACAGAAATCCTCGTGAAGCAAACTTACATCATGACAAAGCTTGGGATACTTCAAGAGCTCTAATGATATCAGAGGAGAGACTATGTGAAGGCCATAAAACACAACCTGCAGGAATAGTGCATCAGATATAACCCGCAAGAATTTTCTCCCCATAGTAACTTTTGTGATATTCACCTGAGAAATATTTGTTCCTTGAGTTTCAACAGAATCTGATGAAAAGTCAACCTGCAACACATATATAAAGAATCAGCAATGAGAGCTAGGAATTAAAAGGGGAAAAAGCTCCCAGAAGTAAAGGAATACCAGATCTTTTAAACAAAGAGCAGAAAGCAATTGAAGAAGTGCTCGTAGATCTTTATACTTCTCCGTCTTTGCATCACTAAGCAAGCTGCTTGAAAGACTTAATGATATCTATGAAAACAAAAAGCATGTCAGAGAGTTTCTGCAGTTGACCTCCAGAAACAGATTCAATTGCCCCAAAAATAACTTGGCCAGTCGTAAAGTGAATATATAATTAAAAAGCAGTTTGAAATTTTTAATGAAAAAAGTAATGATTTAAAATATAGGTTTAAAAGTGAATATAGGTTTCAGTGGGTGCTGTCGAGCATGATGGAAAGGGATGTTAAAACGTGGTAGTAGGCATTGCACCTTTCAAAAGAATAATATAATGCAAAAGGAAAAAGGAAATGCAGGCACCAAAACCACAATGCCTCTCGTTTGGCTATAACTGGCTGAACGATGACAGAAGAGCCTCTACTCGGGAGGCTGATTCCTTTCCTGGGATGGTCAAGGATTTATATAAAATATGTATATAATGTGTTCATGTTTCTTGACATCATATGTGACAATCTGAGCGTAAAAAATTTGGTGCAGTTCTGTATGCAGTGGGCTGTGCTTCTATCCTTAAATTATCCCTTCTCTCTTTCAACCCTTTAAAAAATGTAAACAATAGCTCATGGATTATAATAAAGCTATTATTTCATAAAAGCCACCATGGATTAAAATGATGATACAAGGTTCCAATACTAATCTTCCCAATCTTCTTTCTTTATTTTCCCTTTCATAACTAGATCTCCGTGTCTCATAAAGAAATCAAGTTTTTAAAATTTACCTTGCCCATATTGTGAGAAGAGTAAAGCTGAAGCAAACGCATACAGAAAACAATAATAGCCGCAGTTTCCTTGGCCTCAAGGTATGTAATTTGTGCATCCACCCAGACGACAACAAACTTAAGGAGCACATAGACAACTGAAGACTGAAGACATGACAATTAGATTTACCAATCAGCTCCAAAACATAAAGGGATAAACTTGCAGCAGGCAAAAGTCACAATGATTTATATATATATATATATATTTGAAAGAACAATGGGTTATGAAATTGAGATCTAAAGCATTGTTGATCTTCAGCATTACTTGTTTCCCAAGCTACTTTTAATGTACAACAAGCAGATGGTTAGCCTACCTAGGAAAGGTCCTTGTTCAGGTTGGTAGAAGTATAATTATCACCAAGGACATGGAAATTGCATTACATTTTTAGACTTAATTAGCTTAAGATCGTAGGAAAAAAAACATAATTTTCTGCTGTAGAGACTTGCTTTTTCCCCTAATGTTTTCATTATGGGGGTCAAAGAAAAAGCCTGAAAGAGAGAATTATGCAGCAAGAGAGTGCATACCTCATGTTTGTACACTTCAAGAAGAGCAAGAATAGCACTTAGTACAGAAAGTCCCATTTCGTAAATTGACTTTTGTGTCCGTGGTTCTGATGCCCGTGCAGCCCCACGAAGCCTCTCCAGCAAGCAGGTGATCTACATCACTCCAGCAACGTTATCAAAAAATGAATTATTGTGATTGACCAGCAGTGCTAATACGAATATTAGTAGCCAAATATTGTTGCATGATTGAAGTTCCTTCACCCACTGATAAGATGATATCAGGCTGTCCAGAAATACTTCTAATGTCATTCCTGCTAGATATGTCCACCAGGTACTTCGTCATATGACGCATAAGATCTCTCACGTACCTATTCAATTTACTTAAAATATAAGGTTTTGGGTTCTAAAATATCAACTTAAAATCATTTTATATTAAATGCACTCACTGGTTTGCTGCCTCTGAGTTTCCCAATCCGGAAGCGGAAAGAACAAGTGTCTGAGCTAGGGATCTCTAAAATAGCGACAAATGAAGATGTTATGCTCCTGAATCATTGATACCCAAAGATTAACAATAAGACTCCTACCTGATGAGAAGCATTTAACATGAATAACATTTTTTCATTAGCAAAAGCATTAGCAAGCTCACGCCAAGATTCCTGCAAAATAATCAATGCAAATCCACAAAGGTTTAAGGGGCTGATGGAAACAATGAAAATATTCACAGGGGTTTTAATACAGTTCTTTCATAAGAACATGGGTTAATCACTTTCTGCAACATTGTCAAGAGGCAGCAATTTTGTTCATCTGCGAGACAATATCCAATCATTCAAAAATTTCATTTGGCTCCCTCAGGTTCTATTAGCTTCGCATGCATGCAACTCTGCATGTTACTAATGTCAATGGGCCCTTTTTTAAGTTTTCCAACTTTTTCTTCAGTTACTCATAATTATATGCATTGTTAAACAAGGACTGAATTGACCCAACAAAACAAAGAGGTCATATAATAAGAGGAGAAAAGAAATGGTGGAAAAAATAATTATATTTTCTAAGAAAAACTTTTATTATTGGAATCAATACACGACTGCCCAAGGAGGAGGTGATGACTGACCAATGCCACAAGGTGGACACAGATGTTCTTCTGCCGAACTAGTGCATGAAGTAGCTGGTAACATGTCATACCCTGTGAAGCAAAGAGTTAATGTATCATTCAGAGCAAGTGGTTTTTAAATTGCAGAAAAACAGATATTCTTTGTATTAGACAAAGCCAGCAGTTTTTGAATTGAATACATTAAGAGATTATCTATCTTTTCCCGAGTTTGGTACAGGGCTGGTTCATACAATAACATTTTCTGAAATGATTTGAATGGATAACAGCATGTCCCTACTAAAAATGCAAATGTCAGATTTAATTTTTGTTTAAATTTTTACAGCAGATAACATATAATTAACTTATATAGGTCTTTTTCTTCTTCTGTTTTACAGTCACAGAGTAAAATCATTTGAATGAAATTTTTTTCTCAATGAAGCCAAAAGTATTGCACGTTTCCCTGTTTGAAAATGCAGATGTAGTTTGATCATCTCAATATATACAACTTGGTCTAACACAATATTCGGAACTAATACCTGCAAATAATTTTCCCCTGGGTATGATGTGAATGTTATTATAGATATGCGAACAATAGTGTCCAATACAAACTTCCCGTAGTTGTATTCACTGAAATAACTGGCTACAGTTTTTCCAGAGTCTCGTAATTGGGGTTGATGCCTGCCACAGGGCAGAGAATCATCATTTTTGTTGTGAATTTCCTCCAGAGACAATAAATATGTAGCGGACCATCTTGAAAGGAACCATATAACAGCCTATATGGAACAAAAGAATATAAGGAATCAATCAGAAACAAAAGGTATAGAAGAATAACAGCTATGTTGGTAATGGTTCTACCTCCATTAATCGTGGGCTGAAAAATGATGTTCTAAGATCCGGATCTAAACTTTGCTCAGCAAATCTAATAATTGCACTGCATCAAGCAACAAAAAACATAATAACTACTGCCCCTGGTAAACTGAGAAAAGTATTATTTTCTTAATAAAAGAAGCCAAAATTCTTCATCCTTATACAAGGAAGGCAGACAAGCTAGACTAAGGTAATAGGGATACAAAGAGGCAAGGAAAAGAAAGATTCTGTACATTATAATAGTTAACAACTTCCTACATTTGAATTATCTCGTAATGTAAAAGTCAAGAGGCGCAACAATGTAAGATCCATGTCTTCTAGCCAAAGCAAGGGATGAATTTACCCAGAAAGAACAACAACTGGATGTTTATCAGCTTCCAAAAAGTCACTAAAATTCCTCTTTATGGCATCTGGTACCTGCATAACATACAGCATAAGCAAAAAGATTTCATTTACAAATTGCAAGACCTATTTCTGAGAGACCATAACACATTATTATTTGCTTCTGTTCAGTGATTGGAAAATGCCATAAACAGCTCTAACAAGAGACATCAACCATCTAGTAACCAACATCATATAAAGTGAATGTTCATGGATAAGGGTTTACAGATCCTTGATTTGCTTATGCTTCTCTCAAGGGGTCACTGCTCTTATAACAACTGAATATACGCTAAATATATGTTAAATATTCGATTAATTGCCTCGGTTTGTTTGACATTATGACATCTCCGAGTGGTCTAATGCTCCACAAAAATATAGTGTTCGTAAGGTTGGTTTTTTAGCTTTACTAAATCAGCAGCTGATATATGGGTCCAGCAAGACTGGAACATTCATATGCATGAAGTCTCATAAACATAGCAGCCAGATTGCATGATCCTCTCATGAAGCTCATAATAAAATCTGAATAGGTAAATATAAGATAAATACCAGAGGTGTTTCTCCTTCTCCTTCATCAGCAAGAACATGACCTGTTATAAGTAACAATGAGTAAAGTTCTTCCAGAGTTTCAGTAGGATCGACAATGCCCCTGCCCTAAACACAACATGAAAATTTAATATCATGAGGCTCTGGTAAGCAGAGAGTAACTGAAAAAAAAATAAAATAAAGTTCAAATAGAAAAAAAAACCACTAAAGGATGACTATGCATGCTAAGAAGCATATTATAACAATAATAAAGACTTGGCTGTTGATTCAGGTACACAAAAGGAAGATACTTTCCAAAATCATTCTGACAGAAGTCAGTAGGCTTAATCAAATTCTGTAGATGTTCAAGATATGTAATTCTTTTGGAGAAGTTATGTCAATAAATCTATCAAAAATATTTGTCAATCAGAAAGGTATAATCTGAACTGTAACTACAAAGCAAATTCACAAAAGGAAACATAATTACTGAATCATTGCCCAATGCTACTCTAGAATCAGAATTCAACTAGAAGAGGACCTGATGCAGGCGTGAAACTAGTTCTGTAAAAAGCCTTGTGAGCAAAGGAACTGTCACATCAATGCCTGCTCTTGCTATAAGAGCGTAAGAGCTCAGCCTTTCATCCATGGCTGCAAAAGCAGAAAGTTTAGATGATCAAATGGGAGCCTCAATTTTCCTTTTTTTGGAATAGTACATAAGAAATTTCATTAATCATGCAAGAAGCAAGTGCCAAAATTCATATGCAAAAGATCAAATGGTAGCCTCAATAAAAGAATCAAAATGATCTACAATATTATAAGCAATAATGTAGGCTACTCCTTGCTTATTTCCATACCAGAGATGGATGCGTGAAGATAGTCTGAGTCAGAATCATCATTATATGCTGAAGCAGAAGCAGCTGAATCACACAGTATTAGAACACACTTAAGCAAGATCAGGAAAAATGAATGGTATTATAGCATGCAGTATCACCTTTTAATTCACAGTTTACAATCAATTCAAAGAGATTGGCTGCAGCAACTGCCCCTTCAGGTGGAAGGGATAATCCACTGCCACCACTATCCAACGGCTGTAAACAAAACTAGTGAGAAGAAAATACATGACTGTCAACAGGTAGCAAGAGTCACCTACAATTCTGAGCCTTTCTAGAGATCCTTACATTGTTATTGGGTTATCAATTATGGGACAGTTAGAGGTATAACAGGAATCGACATTGAACCTATAAAACTTCAGGAGTCATTTAATTGTTCGAGACAATTCTAATAGTCTGATTGTCAAGTTCCTGTTTCAACCAAGGAGCTTACAAAACTTACCTAGATTCAGAAATGAACATCTTGCACTTTATAAGTTTTCAGAAGTGTACAGTTTTGAACATGAGCATTTATTCCCATAATTATCAACAGAGTGCCAAGAGGCCTTTTACACCCTTTTTATGCATTTGGTTTCTTATATTTAAAGTGTTCTCTATGCCAGGCAAGCTCTTTTTCCTTTACAACGAGACTATAAAATCAGTTATTTCATTAGAAAAATAAGCCTGTGACTGATCTCTGCAGATAATTATGCAAAACTATTGTTCAACAATTTATACCACAAGAAGCGCTGTCCAGGTATCGAGCAAGATATCACGTGCCTCCCAGCTCCATGTTTCCTCTTCATAATTGTGATTGATGAGAACTTTAATTACTTCACCCATCAAAGTGGATAACAGAGTAAGAGTCCCAAATGGCCTGAACATCAAGACAATAGATCCACGTCATGAAGCACATAAATGCTGTTGCCAAAGCTTAGATAGTTTCAGCAAAATAACCTTACTGACTTCAGCAGAGAATCAAATACAGCAGGAGTTGTTACAGTGGCCATGGCCAACAGAGCTCGACAACCATCAAGCACCTCACTGAACAAACAAGAACTATTGTGAGGGAAAGGCGAAACCACCAAAAGATTTCATTCATATCTAAAAATGATCATTTCAGAAATGGACCTCCCACTCTTTCCCAATTCAATCTCTTTTGAGATGGCATCAGCAGGCTCCACCCATGTTATTATCCCAGATAAAAGTTGTACCAGATAGTGCTCTTGCGATCCATTGTCTAAATTATCAAAGAATTATTCTCTTGATTACACAAAATAAGTAATCAGAACACAACATGAAGAAGAGATTAGAACTGGTCTGCATGGCTTTGACTATAAAGGGTCAGGAAAACCAAGTTCGACAGTTAAAAACGGGATTAAAGGGGGAAAACCAGGCAAAACTAATGATTTACAGAGTATATTTGTCACAGAATGGTTCACTTTAATAATAGTAGATTAAGTAATATCAAGCTATGCATTATGGGAGGTACCTGGTGGAAATATTGTCCCTGTCAAGGAACAAAATTGTACAACAAGCTTTCTGGCTGAAACTGCAATGGGACTGTCAATCCAAGAGCTCTCATGTGAAAATTTCTGTCTAAGCACCGCATATAGGTTCAACAACCAAACAATATCACCACTTGAAATCAGAATATCACGCCATGCCGGGCCAGGCTGCAACCAATATGAAATGAACAAACATCTCCAATGAATTAATAGAGCTGCCAGCAAGGTCTCTCAATTAGAGAAACTCTGAGGCACAACAATCCCTCCTAATATGCATTAGCACAAGTATCAAGCAACTGCAAAGGCCTATTTCTATCAACTATCCTTCTTTTTTAGTAGCATAATTAATTTATGACAACACTACGCTGCCATTGTTATTTCCCTCCTCTAAATCATTAATGTTAGGCACACAATACAGTCCTGAGAGAATCAATGAAGCTGACCAAAAGGATCCTGAAGGAGCACCTGCACTAGGATGCAATCTGTCTTGTTGCTCAATGCATTATCATTTCTAACTCCAGCTGAGAAGACATTTATACTTTTGGAGCCATTGCGTTTGTACTGAAATTCCCAAGTAAGTATTTGTAACAAGAGACGCATCCCAGCATTACAGACTTTAACCTCAGGTGATGCTGAATCAGTGCCAAGGATTTTACTTGACACACTTAAAGCAGCATCACGTGCCCAACCATAAAAAACCTTCAATGGAACAGAGTTAACAAAGTGAGAGAAAACAGCATCAAATAGGAAAGTTACCGTACTTGATTAATGAATGATAAACCATAAACAAGGTTTTACCTAAAACTCACCCAACAGTAGTTGAATAAGCCTAAAGAAAATACATATCTTGTAATGGCAAACAGAGTGGGTAAAAGTAAAACAAACCTTCAAATAATCCAACTCCAATGATCTGCGGCACTGCTCATGGAACTCCTTAGGAAGGCCCATGGCACTAGATGTCGAAGGAGAAAATTCAGATACCTGAGAAGATAGTACTACGCCAATGAGCTCAAACACCACTCTCATTTAATAAGCTCAAGACATATCATTAGGAATCTTTATATGAAAATGCAACAACAGACAAAATGTTTCTATACCAAGGACTCCAAAATACTGATTCCAATGAACTGCACATTCAAGCCATGAGTGCCAAGAGTTGCTTGCTTAATCTGGAGAAATGAGAGTTAGACACTAGAAAAATAAATATTCATTAATCTGGGGCTCCATCTAATCCATCAATAAACTCTGAACTCATAAACCAGAGATCAGAGAATGGAACACCTGCGGGACCTCATAACACTTTATACCCTGGCAGGCTGACCACTCTAGACATTGGGAAATTCCCTAACCTCTCCAGTGAGGACCCATGGGATACTGGTTAGTTAAGGAGATACGAGCAAACAATTTATACCATACCCAGAAACACCCTTCAAACCTCCCCAACCCCTCTGAACCTGAGCCCACTGGATGACTTCTAAACATCTTGCCCACTGGGGAAGACTTGGGAGACTGAAAATATCCTGATGACCTCAGGACCACACGAAGACCCTATACCACAAAGAGGACTACTTGAAGGCTTTCAGACACTCAGAAACTCATTGAATCACCACCTGACATACCCAAACTCTCCAGGCCTCCTGGAAGCTACCAGGCTCTCCATAATACCCTGAAACCAGAACATCCTAAGGGCATACAATGCTGTGATAAAAGAAAAAAGCGTCCCAGATGGTACCTGATAAAAGAATTGCTCTTTTTCACTGGTTGAAAAATCAAGCCTGCAAAATAAGTCATTTTTATAGAAAAGAAGTTCATCAGATGAAAAGAAAGCAACTGAATTCACTTTAGCTTGGCTTACTCTTGCAATTGGTGGGGACAAGTATAACCATGACGCAAAATATATATATATATATATATATGGTTGCATATACAAGCATAGAAAGAATCCTGCAAAATCTAGGAGAGTTTCATTGTATTTCCATATATGATGTTTACTTGCCATGCCAAGTATCAATAAATGATTCATTTTATGAAATGTGTTCTTCAAATTCTTATGTAACACATCAAACCTTATACATCATATCCATGATAATTCTTGATGTTTAGCATGGTTCATAAAAAGTATGCTGCTCAACAAGTACCAAGAAGGTGCAAAAAGAGCATATACAAAACTCCTAGCTCAAAATCAATCATGTCCAGAAAATGTAGAGACCCAAGTATAACCTAACTACACCCAAAACATACATCAATAATCCGTCTCTCAATGAAAGTGACAACATGAGGCTAAACTACATAATGCCCATCCCCATTCCTCTGTTTATAGCTGTCAAAAAGAAGGGAAGTCGAATCATTCTAAGCAACAAAAAATATGGTGTGCCAACTTACCAGCCTCTTTTGATTAACTGAGCAGCAACAGATGAAATTTTTGCTTGGACATAACCCTCAGGCGAATTAGCATGTTGCAAGGCAAAGCAAAGGCAAAAGCTGCAAAGGCGATAATAGCTCTTAAGATGTACAATAACTATAATACTTCAACTGAGTACAGATACAGCAAATAATCATGTTAGTTGTCTTTATTGATAGATACGGTAGCATTTGCATTGAGGATGATGTGAAATTTCAAACAGAATACATACACAGCTCACCGTGTGTATTATTATCTAATGCTGAACCTATTATTTGTTGGGTTGACTATATAAACCACATGGAAGTTTAAGTAGCTGATACCTGATCAAGTTTCTTCGATCATCGGCAGATAGAAAACCCCATTCTCTTATTGCTGCATCTCGTATAGCTCCAGCAGCTTGAAATCTTGCGTTTGCAACATTAGAGTTCTCTGAAAATGAGCCCAAAATTTCACAAAATTTCTGTAACTCATTGTTTTTCACTTTTTTAAGATGCAACTCATTGATTTTCACTGAAGTATCACTATCATGAAATAAATTATGCACAATAGAAATCGTAAGTTTACCACTAAATCAATTTCATGATAGTTCAAGTACCTGGCAGCAATAGACAGAATAACATTTTTGAGTGACAACCAAAATAACATAATTTTCCCAAAAAATCAATTCTGTAATATTCAAGAAAGCAAAGACAGTTAACTAGAAGATTATACACTTGTTGGTCTTTGTTACAACCAAAATGCAAATACTGCCCACCATCTCTTCCGGTTATGAAAGCTACAACTAAGTTCTATCATTTTCCTCCTCCTATCAATCAGAAAGCTTCATAGAAAAGATTAATAGTTGAATTCAAGAGTAACTTCTTGTGTATCTACAAGATGCATCTTGTACCATGAACCTAGAATGAACTCCTATAGACAATGGTGTGATCAGGATCAATTGATCTGTTTGTGAATGTAACAAGGAACCCCATGTATCCATAAGATAGTATCAAGTAATGAATGAATACCGGAACAATAAAGATTCGCACAGAAAGCACATAAAAAATTCACTTACCAAGAATAAACTGACATGCCTTGTATGGCTGGGGCGACTGAGACAGAGCCAATATAGTGGCTTCTGCTGCTGCGGGGTTAACATGCATCTGCTCAAATAATAACATAAATACTCATTACTGAGTGCTATTTCACATGGTTAGACTTAGTGGACCACTTCAAATGAGCAACTCAATGAAAAAAGAAAAAAAAAAACGAGAGTATAATTTATAAACCCTGTAATTGGGAGTACAATGAAGCTAGCAGCTTCCTCATTGACTGGGGTCAGAGAAGATTCTCAATTGCAGTGGTAGAACATGTGCAAAATTGGGTCTTGAGGAGCATATTCAGAGACTAAAGCTCTCAGACTCGTTTAAATCGCATGGAACGGATTCAAGCAGGCTGATGCTAGTAATAGAGTACATAACCTACCGTACTAGAAAGTGTGAGCTGGTCTAAGCTAATCAGCAGTAGAACATTAACAAACAAGAAGGAAATGTAGCAGGTGAAACTGCTACGTCAGTGGCAAGTCCTATGAACTAAAACATTGGTGCGTCATCACATTGATTTCCGTAAACCCTCTGAAGAATCACCACCACCATCATTTGTTCATTACGCAAGCAAGCAAGAACAGTACGACGCCCAGCTGAGCCTACCCCAGATGGAGTAAAAGCTCAACGGATTGTCAAAGTCCTGCAGCAGCTAATAACACGGTGATCAGACACAGATGCACATTTTATAACTGGGTGTCTGATTGGGAACCTGAATGGAGGAGCAGGCGGCTTCAATGGCGTGCATGGTGGATTGGAGCCGCGCCAATTCACCCCCTGCATCCCCGTATCCTTGCATCGTCTTCCTCGTCAATCAGAAGTCCGATTTCAGAGCGAGAAGAAGATCGGTCGTATGTACTTCGACGTTTTACTTTGCGGCTTCCGAAATTCTCTCGTTTCTCATTTGACCTTTTTTTATTCGTGCTTTTATATAGATATATATATATGTATACACTTAGACGCCGCCTCGCACAAATTCCGACTTAATAAAATAGTAATAATCGACTTATAATTGATATAATATTACAATGATGAAATAGAAAATTGGGAAAATTACTTAATAATAATTGAATGAGAGATGAAAATCACTGAGAAAAATATGGTGAGTAATTACATGAATTTATAAATTTACATTCATATCCTCACCTTTTATAAGTCTAATGGTTATTAAAAATTAAAATATAAACTTAAAGGGCATATTGGATAATTGTGAAAGTATGACTGAAAGGAAGAGTCTTCCCATATAATAGTACAGATATGTCCGTACTATTCACTCATTTTATTGTGAAATACAAACATTTAATTATATTCCCAAATACACTAAGTCTAACTCGTTTCATAGTAGAAGATTAGGGATTGCAACGGTGAACGGGTAAGAGGTGTCGTGGTGAAGCCCTCAGGGAACACTGGCAGCTTAACGGCAGAAATTTGGGCGATACGGGGATGGTTTATTAATGGCTAAGAGGTAAGAACCTCGGTGTCCGGTCGACGATGGTCGAGACGGAAAGCTTAGGGTAGCGTTAGGCACGATCCAGGGAAGCTCTGAGAAGAAAATAATAATGGAGCTCTTCCTCGCTTTGTTCAGGACCGTCAACCGCGGAATCAGGTGTGGCATATTTTACAGTGGAATTAACTCGGTAAACTGATGCTCTGACTCGATCTGGGCGGGACGGACCAGCGCCGTGACATTTTCTAGAGGAGCCACACTCCGATGTGTACAACCTTATCGTGGCGAAATCTGTGTTTTCCAATTGGGATGATCATTCTTCCATTCATTGAAATTTTCGGCGGTACCAACCCATCAGTATACGGCGATAATTGCAGAGGCAGAGGCAGCAAGAATATCAAAGTAAAAACAAAACTTGCAAGAGAATGAGAAGCAACCAGAGTCTACACAATACTATGCTTTCTGCAGGCATTTACCTGCGTGGATTCAGTTGAGAGAACAAAGCAAAGGGTTTCTTCTTCATGTTATCCATTCTCGGGCATGAATCTGGACAGGGCAGAATGATTCTAAACATGGTACAGTATTACCAGAAAAGCTAATAGTTAAGAAAACGAAAGGAGACATAGATGAACAAATACTAGCTTTGAGAAAATGGTCATTCGAAAACCTCTCGCCAAGTGAAGTCGTTTCAGCTCTCATGGCAATCCAGTCGGTCAGCAGAAGCTCTGACATTCTATCAGGGGCCCAGGATCGTCTTCTATGAAAAGCATTCAGCCAGAGAAAATAGCTTGAAATTTCCCAATCTGCAGCATGTTTTGTACAAATGGATCCATTCAGAAACCCCATAAAATAAAAACTTTATAAAAGACAAACAGATAGAGTAGAATAAATTGAGAGAAAGAGGAAGATAGACTTGCTAGATCAGCAGTGGGTTCTAGTTACCCCAAAGTCCTCAGGTTCATACGTTATTGAGCAAATCACAAAAGAATGACCTCTGGGGGCATATGTTATTGAGCAAAGCCTTCATATCCCCAACTCGTAGCTTCTCCTGGAGTGCTATTGCCTGAGACCTGGGCAATTGCTGGTAAAATGAAGGTATATGAACTTTTCATTAATGACTTCAAAGACGTACTAGAATTTGGTGTTGTGAAAAGTAATTGAAAGATCAGATTACTGATAGCTCCCCAGCACAGAAACTAATACCTTTGCCAGCCACAAGATATAAGTGGTTGAATACATTGCTTGCGCCTGAAAATCATCAAAATCATTATCCGGAATGATCGAGCAAGAGCGAAGGAGATGTAACTCGTCATCCAGGAAAACGGTCGAATCAGGCTGTGTCATGAAGTCTCTTAACCAGTGCAGAGAGAGGAAACGGCGATAAAGCCATAAAGCCTGTGAGAAGTATTAAAAAGTTGTTTGAAGTTCTAACTAAATGCACATATAACGGTGCAGTTTTGCACCATTTTAAATGGACCATAATGAGACTATAAAAGACTCTGATCATTGTCAAAAACCATTGGAACCGGTAAAATATTGATGCAGCAATAGATCTACATGCTATATAAAACTCACAGCACATTTTACTTGCTTTCACTAAGTAGAGAAGTATCTCTGAAATTGTAAATAAAAATATTTGCTTTTTGAGTATATATTATGGCTTATCCACCTTTTTAAGTAAATAAAAATATTTACAAGTATATATTACAGCTTATGACTATTGGCAGTTGAATGTACGATAAATGCATTTGATAATATGTCCTCATGGCAGGAAATAGAAAATCGTTAAAATATAATCGTGCCATTTATTAGAACTCGAGTCACTGGCAAGAACAATTAATCAAGAGCTTAGAGCATGGTTTTGGGGTTTGTGGCAACAAAGAGGAAAAGAAATTTACTAGGTTGATACCATTCTCCATCTTCTGGCATGTGTGGAAGGAGAGGAACAGGAGGGCATTTGAGGGTTTAGAAACAAATTTCTTTAAGCTTATGGAGAGGTGGACATGGGATATACACTTTTGGTATAGTCAAATGTACAAGGGTTCTCAATGTTAAGTATTCATGGGTGATGCTATGGATAGGCTTATGTTTGTTTAGCTAAATTTTTTTTATATATGATTTTAAGCATATTTTTGATGCGATATTAATGAATTTTCTTTATTGACTACTCAAAAAAAAAAAAAAAAAGAACTTGAGTCACTGGAAAGGAGGTATAAGAACATTCACCTCTCTACCTATGTATCTCTTTATCAACGATTTATTCCAGGCAAGCTCCCCCTGTCATTAGCCAGTGTAAGCATGTATTCATACTGAAGAACTGCATTACAATCATCAGTTTGCTGAAGCTATACCTTCCAAATATCATAGATCTCACTGCTGCTTCCAACTGATGATGATGCAACTTTGGAGCAAAAATCCTCATGGATCCTCATCATTAGCCGCTACAGTTTAGAATACAAATTTTGATAAAAAAATCAGCATGGAGCTGAGAACCTTAATCATGTACATCTTAGATCTTGCAATTTCAATCTTCTTTAACATCCATAGGACATTGATTATTTCTTGATTGTCACCCAATAAACAAACTCTAAAAGCGTCAAAGAGTTGAAACTATGGTTGAAAAATCTCTGTATCCCAACTATCATAAGTTAATTTGAGAATTATTGTTAATGTCAGAGACCGAACCTCATAATTAGAAAAACATTCTGAGACCTCACACACAGTTTAAAAGGGAAAAAAAAATCCATTCCTCCAAGTACGAGCTTCAAGTGGTGCACCAGATTCAGAGGAATGATTGTTGAAACTCACTCTGTGATAGTGAAAGCAAGAGCTGTCGGCGACATGCAAACCTGCCCAGGCTTTGGATTTTTTCAATTCACATTGAACCTAGGGGCACATGTGCAAATGCCTCCATCAGTGAAAGTGTAGAAAGAACCACCAGAATGAACTAAAATAGTACAAAGTACAGATTGATATTTCCATCTAGCCAGAACATTGTCTAATTTGCCTAACTTATTACATGTCCCAAATTCAGCTGCTAAACACTGTTACACTGAAAATTTTACACCAACTGTAAAAGAATCCGACTTGCTGACCTGTTCACCCGTCATGTAGGAAACTAACCAGCATCGGTGATTCCAGGCACGGTAGTTCATCTTTGATCTCTGCAAGACAAAGTAAAATTTCAAGATGTATCAGTATTATATAAAACGGGAATCTCAAAATCCATGAGGACATGTAGAAGATGATTGAATAAGTCCTATCCTTATCATGGCATTCAATGTAAAAAATGTTCTCATTTCTTTGAATTTGGAGTTCTGTCCAATTATAAAATGCAATGCATTCCAACATACTGCCTGCAAGAGGTTATCATATATATAGATCAGAGAAACCATACAAACACATATTCCAAATAAATCTAGCTTTATATTAATCTGCATTTGCCAATGTAACATGTTTATAGCATCATTGTAGCAATCATACCATGCCAAAATCAACCTCCAAGCTAAGTATGTTGCAGGTCTGGGTAGGATGTTGCTAACTGTGCTCCAAGCCTTTATTTGTTAAATTCGAAAAGTTAGTTTCAGTATTAACTGGATCAATTCAACGATTCAAAATTTTGCTTTAATGCATTCTCTCAAAGTAATCCTTCCAGTTTCTGATAATTACCTTCTAGTGAGAATCCTCCTTTTTCCTTTCTAAACTCTACATAATGCAAATAGACATAGAACATCATGTGCAGGCATATAAGGGCAAGCCATGAGGCTAATCAAATAAAACCCATTCAAATCCTCAAAAATGTTGCAAATTAAAATAAAAGGTTGGAATGAAATTGTCCTAATGGATGAAATTAATGAACCTTCATGACAATTTAGAATCCAATTCTGGGAGTTGAATTAAACCTCAGCAATTCTTTCCACTAGCTCAGATTCTTTTCCCACAATCTCCTGCAGATTTGGAACTTTCCCAACAATGCTCTTGATCACCCATCGCCTGGCATCAATAAGCATCAGTTATAACAAAAGAAGAAAAAAATGGAATCAGCTTAATAAGAATATGCAATCTAGAGAAATAATCCTGAATGCCATGTAAATATCTTTGATTAGCCAAAAGAACAACACAATCTACAAGTGACAGCACTAAAAATGATGCAACTACAAGATGAAACACAAGAAAGTACCTGTGGCTCCACGCTTGTTCACTTTTTGCAGAATAAGAAAGGATAAGTTCAGACAGTCGAAGTTCATCCATATACATAGATAAAGTATCTTTCTTCAGGACAATTACCCTTCTGCACAAACAGAGGCAAAATACCACAAGGCAATGTGAACAACGCTAGAAAAGAACACAGCACCGGAACTTCCATTCCAAACACGCTTCAATGCCATTGAAGAAGTAAAATAATAGAACAGCGATCGACCTTGAATTCCATGCAGTGCCCAAATCAGCACTCAGCAGCAGGAGAGCCTTGCTATGCTTCATGACACCAACTTCGAGATCGTTATGCGTCCACGTGCACCGCCGCGGAGAAGTCCCTTCGCCAGAGATACCATGTACGCTGCTTCGCTTCTTATATCGTTCAATTTCATCGAAGAACGCTCTCTTGGCCTGCTTGTACAGTGAAAACAGGATTTGTGTGGAAATCCCCAGCTTATGATCTCTACAAAAGAACTTGAATCTATCTGGATCACCCGAGGAATCACAATCTGGCTCTCCGATCAGTGCCGCAAGTTGGGTGGGGTGAATGAAGCCGATTTCGTCGCTGCACATCAAACAGCAAAAGAGCTACGCTACACGTCACCGAAGCAGAGAAACGACGCTATACGAGCAGTCCTGAAGAAAAACATTAATGGTGAAAGCATACATGAGGGGATCCGAGTCCAAAATATGTTCGAGCTCCAGCAGCAGACTGAACCTCTCTTCTTCCAAGTAAGCTCTGTCCGCCATGTTTCTCATGTGCTCGGTCGATCCGCGGGAGCTAGGTACACATACAAGATCAAAGGTTGGGGGAGACTGGCCAAGTGGCAGGGATGTAATACTGCGAGACATCAAGGGCAATAACGGGACATCGGAGACCAAAATCCGGGAAATTCAGCTTCAGGTCAGCAATTGGACCGGGGCTTGGCCGCTTTGGGCGTGGCCGGTTGAAAGGGAGGGGCTAAAGAACATCGGCTCGGTGGCATTTGTGTGATTTTGTCAACATGTTGGGGGCATTTACGACCTTCTGCGTAGGGACTGCCCCAGTGAGAGAGGAGACGATGATGACGACGACGCGAGTGCGATGAGCCCTCACCTTACCTTACCAGGAAACAGAGAGGGAGAGAGCGAGAGAGATCTGAGTGTAGAGATCGAGTCGAGGTCCGAGTTAGGTCAGTATCGAACAGTGATGGAGTAGCAGCAGCGGGCTTGCAGGGATTGAGGGACGACAAGTCCCGTGGTGTGTGTGAGAGAGGGAGAGAGTGGGGGAGTATAAAATCCTGGCCGTTAGATCTGTCCCCGGGGGCTTCCGTCAACCCTGCTGGATTCGGACTCGTCTCTCTCTCAATTTCTCGCTTTATCCCTCTACCGAGCTGCTAGAGCTTACCGCCAGCTGAAGCTCACCTAGAAGGGGTCGATCGGTCCGCTCGCGGGCTTCTCTGCTGCTGCTGCTGCTTCTAAGGTAGTTTCTTGCTTTCTTCGTTTAGAAGTTGCTAGAAATTTTGGCGTTAGGAGGTGAAGCCTTTTCTTCCTTGCAGATTTTGTCGATCAGGTTATACGTTTGAGTTCATTGATTTGTATATCCTTCCATGGAAAACTCTTCTGTGATACATTTGGAATGTTAATGTGGCAACACATCTTAATTGGAGGTTAAAACTTCACACCTCATCAATTGATATAACAGTTAGTTTATGATTCTAAGATCTGCATGAACATATATGTGTTTCATAGAAAGACCTCCCGAATATTTGAAGAATTTCAGTATGGTGTCAGATAAAAGGTGGGTAGTTTTTATTAAGTAGGGTAGAATACGGTATAATGGGGAGAATTGCAGATGTACCTCTAGAAAGGTTGTTTCAACATAGACTTTGAAAGGTGCCTATGACGAACTTAATTCATTGCCTTGTGTTGATAGGATTGACATGTTAAAGCCCAGTTAGTAATCATAATGTTAATTAGTCGGACTCATGAGGTTCAAAAGAACATTAAGGTACACGGAGACAGACAGTTCAATCATTGTTATGCGCTTTCGAATTTCTGAAAATAGGTTCATTATTGCAACCTCTTTGCTAGCTATAGATTCATTTGTGGTTCAGGGCTCAACTGTACTTAAGAGCAAGTATGAAGTGAATTGAGCTTTTCTTAGTCCTAACTTAAAACTTATCTGCTTTTGGGGTTTAGGCAGATTTGAGCACTTCCTTGGCTTCATTGTGGATCATGCACTATAATTGTGTGTTTCAAGGTGCTAAATTTGATAGTGAGGATCGAGGAAACAAGACCATGTTGAAGCTGAATAAGTTCTGGAGATAGTTTGGATCTTGATGGTTTATTAGTAAGTGAGATGTTGCAGGATCTAAGGTTCAAGTGGTGAAATTCAGTTCCAGGGCACTGCCTATGTCTTTTCTTTGTGACTGAGGAAGTATTGAGCTTCATTGAGTGCTGCATAAAGAGGACAAGGTTGCTGATCATTAGATTCTAACATGGCATTACCCTAGATGGTATTATATACATATTGAACACAAGCAGGAACCAAACATCCATGGAAGATTATTCTAAATATGCTCATAGTCCTGTGCACTTGGCGGTTGCACGTCGTGACCATGCTGCTCTCAGGCGCGTTATATCAACCCTCCCTCAACTAGCCAAGGCGGGTGAGGTAAATACTGAAGCTGAGTCTATGGCGGCCGAACTTGTGGCAGATACTGTCTCTGCTGCTATTGATAGACGTGATGTTCCAGGCAGAGAGACCCCTCTACACCTAGCTGTTCGATTGCGAGATCCAATTGCTGCAGAGATCTTAATGGCTGCAGGTGCTGATTGGAGTCTTCAGAATGAGAATGGTTGGAGTGCACTCCAAGAAGCAGTTTGCACCCGGGAAGAATCAATTGCTATGATCATTGCAAGGCACTACCAGCCCTTAGCCTGGGCCAAATGGTGCAGGAGGCTTCCCAGGATAGTTGCTTCGGCTGCTCGTATACGTGATTTCTATATGGAAATATCTTTTCATTTTGAGAGCTCTGTGATCCCATTTATTAGCCGTATTGCTCCTTCAGATACATATCGGATCTGGAAGCGTGGTTCTAATCTTCGGGCCGACATGACTCTGGCTGGTTTTGATGGGTTTCGCATTCAAAGGTCTGATCAGACTTTTCTCTTTCTTGGGGATGGTTATACTTCAGAGGATGGTAAAGTGTCTCTGCCACATGGTTCCCTTGTAGTTCTCACCCATAAAGAGAAAGAGATCACTAATGCTTTGGAGGGAGCTGGTGCCCAACCTACTGAAGCAGAAGTTGCCCATGAAGTGGCCCTGATGTCTCAAACTAATATGTATAGACCTGGTATTGATGTAACTCAGGCAGAGCTCATTCCTCACCTGAACTGGAGGCGGCAAGAGAGGACTGAGATGGTTGGAAACTGGAAGGCCAAGGTCTATGACATGCTCCATGTGATGGTAAGTGTGAAGTCGAGACGGGTTCCTGGAGCTATCACTGATGAGGAGCTTTTTGCGGTGGATGAGGAGGAGAGGTTAGCAAATGGTGAAAATGGTGACTATGATGATGTATTGACTTCTGAGGAGAGAAAGCAGTTAGAATTTGCACTTTCTGTTGACAATGCTGATGGTCTGGGTGAAGATGAGGGTCATAGTGTTTATGAGTGTCAAGAAAATGGTTCAGCTGGTAACCATGAAAATGGTGAAACCAATGGCAAAGAAAAGAAGGGTTGGTTTGGTTGGAAGAAGGGAGGAAAGGCTGGAGCTGATGATCCGGAGGAGTCGAAGCTTATGAAGAAGTTCTCAAAGTTGGCTCCTGAAAGTAGCCACCAAAAATCAGGAGATCATCAGAAGCCATCAGAACTTTCCAAGGATGATGGTTTAGATTCCAAGAAGGGAAAAGATAAAGCCAGTAAGAAGAAGAAGAAGAAAGGTCCCAGTAGTGAATCCAAGCATGAGAGTGAGTATAAAAAGGGGTTGAGACCTGTTCTTTGGTTGACACCGGATTTCCCGCTGAAGACAGATGAGCTTTTACCTTTGCTTGACATCTTAGCCAACAAAGTGAAGGCCATTAGGAGGCTCAGAGAGCTTCTAACCACTAAATTTCCTGCTGGCACATTTCCTGTCAAAGTAAAATCCTTGACTTCTCTTTCAAATTCACTGCCTCACTCTCTTTACTTAATCATTTTCCTTGAGTTTGTACTTTTTTGGGTAAAATTACTGCTCATTTTTCTTTCAGCTAACTTTTGTATATGATTTCAAGCACCGTCTTGGTGCAGAGATAATAATATCTTTTTTGAATGCCAAAAATTACTGCTCATTTTGTACTGCAGTCCTGATGTTCTAAATTCGTATTTCACTTTGAAACTCCAGTTCCTTCCACCAAGTTATTCAATATTTGAGCTTTAGTCTATGACTTCAACTTAGGTATGCCCTTATTATGTTATTTCTTCTCTTGTCCTTATGTGATGATTGACATCATTTATAAAGGATACAGTTCTTTCTTGCACGTAAGAAATTTAATGCTAGTGAAGGTTTCCTATCTGTGGCAACTAAAATGTACATCCATATACTTCTCAATTTGTAGCTTGCCATACCTATTGTCCCCACGATCAGAGTCCTTGTAACCTTCACAAAGTTTGAGGAGCTTCAGCCTTTAGAAGAGTTCTCGACTCCTCCATCAAGTCCAGCCCACTTCCAGGATGCCAAAACAAAGGAGTCCGAGGGCTCAACATCATGGATTTCTTGGATGAGAGGGAGCCGCGGAGGGCAATCAAGTGACAGCGACAGCCACCACTACAGGGACGAGGTCGACCCTTTCCACATACCTTCAGACTATACCTGGGTCGATGCTAATGAGAAGAAACGCAGAGTCAAAGCGAAGAAAGCCAAGAACAAGAAACATAGGAAACCAACATCTCATAGAAGTGGGGATGGAGAAGCACCTCATCTGAGTGAAGACCCTCAAGAGTAAGGACGACAGCAGAGATTTTCCCGGTGAGGCGATCCTACACAACATCTGTGCTCAAATCTTCCAATGGGATTTTTTTTTCCGGTGGTGGGGGAATCGGAGGAGACATACTTCTAATATCACTTATCATTCACCCGAGAAGAGCATTATCTTCTCTCATTGTTCTGTGCTTCGTGACGTGAAATTTGGTTGGAGTACAGTCTCTTCATTTCTTCTGATTTTGCTAGCGATGCTTTCATCCAAGAAATTATGCGAAACAGCCATCTCTGTATGTAAGACAAGCTTATGTTTTTGTGACCTGGTATTCTTTGTTTCGAATCAGTGATGGCAGGGCCTGGCCGCTCTATTTATCTCATTTCTGCTCTTTCTTCAGCAAATAAGCATCGGGACCATGCTGCATTTCTATTCTGTGTCGTTTGGACTCCTGTTAAATTCTCCATGCGGTGAATACCTTAATTCTAGTCCCATGGTCAAGGCTTAAGCAGTTCTGTGTGATAAGGGTTCTTTTAGATCTTCCCCTCAAAAATTACCTGATGAACTCAATCCATAGCCTGTTAGGGAATTCAGAAAATGCCTTCAGAAGTTACTTTTGCTCGATATGGTCACCGGTGAGTTTTCCATCAACAAAGTTATGAGTCGTGGGGAACCCAACCTGGAATTGAGTCAAGCTGAGGAAACCATCAAACTGGTGGCATGTTGTTCTTTACATGTAGTAAATGAACCTTTTGTATTCACAGTTAATCATAATAGACATGCTACTAGTTTCCTAAAACAAGGTCTTTGAATCAGCAGATCTGCTTCGCCACAATGCAACAACTGGAAATTAATTACCATCACCTACGGAAGCAGGAAAAGCATTGTCCACTGTTCAAGATCTTGAATCAGATGCAGCTGCTCATCCTAGTCAATCTGATTTAGGCCCCGTAGGAGGCCCTTCTTCTTCATCGACTGTTGTTGTCTCTTGCATTTTATGCTTTCCACTTGCACTTGAAGAACCGTCATGCGTCAGGTTTGAAGGGTTAACCACCGTTCTGGGAGAATTTTGATCGGGTGCCCCTGTTTTCTCATTCCCGGAAGCAGACTGAATGGCACATGGAGAAGTATCATCATTAACGGCAGATGAAGTAGCCTTAGAATCTTCTCTCTCGATCCCCCTCTTCTTCTCCCACATCATTTGCAGATACCTCCCCTGTTCTTCAATCTGCAGCTGCAGCTTTCTCTGAAACTGCAGAAACAAAGTGGCAGCAATGAATAAATACGAGTACTGCAGGGGATAGAAATCCTCTACATCTCCCCACCCTCTTGGCGATTTTCAACAGGATTTGGGAGATCAGAGAAAGCTAATCTCATAATATGAAATCTTACCTCAAGTTGCTCGTGAAGCTTCTTTTGCACTTCAATCTGCAATCGCAATGCTTCAGTGATACCCATACCCCTGCAGACCAATGAACATCATAAAGCACATCAGTTCCAGAAAATAAAACTTATTCCGTGGTACCTATTCACTGGATAAGATTCGCAAGGTGCAGAGAAAGCTTGACATGACGGCCTCTCTTGCACCAAAACAAAACACAGGCAGACCATTGCCAGTGTAGTGATAATGTGGCAAATCAGAAGTTAATAATGAGGATGCTAAATGTAATAAGTCTATAACTAGTACACTCGACTCAAGGGAGTGGAAGTGACTCACGTCTTTAAGTCAAGAGATTTCATTTCATCCATCTTGCTCATTTTCTTCTCTGAAGATCCTCCTGAAAAGGAGAAAAAAATAGCAAGCCATTTTCTCATTGACCATCCGACGTATGGGACACTAGGGATTGATGGCATATGAATCAACAAAGAAAACCACAAAAACTACCATATGCAGTTAATGACGTGATAACATCACCCAAAAAAATCACTCCCTAAGAAGCTTATATGCATTATTTACTCTTATCTGAGATAGTTAACCATATACATATAGAAGGCACTTCGGATGATATTCATTTATACTAAAAGTCCAATCCCAACAAAATGAACACATGGACAAGAACGTGCAGGAGGGCAATCGTCACCTTCTGATGATTCTGGTTTATATTGAGCTGTTCTATATTTCTGAAATTCAAAAGAGAAGAAACAAATACAGGTTCAATCAAAATTGAATATGACCATACCCATAAAATAATTCGATAAACAGGTAAATGATGACCTGGAGGTGGCTTTTCACATGATAAATTCTTAAGCCTTTCACGTTCATGAGTTTTAGGAATCCCTTTGGAGTAGCCCCTATAATACAAAGTGATAAAACAATTAGGCAAGCTGTGCTTAATCCCGGAAATCTATGAGGTACACACAAAATGAAACTACTTACTTTCACTGCCACCAAGCTGATTAACAGCAGCCACAAAAGAGTCATGAAGCGGTGTCCATCGCATGCGTGGCTTACTTTGTGGTGCAGCAGACAATTGATTTGCATCCGAAGAAAATTCTCCGGGTGAAGTTGGAACCTTCGTATCTTGATGGATCTGTGACTGCTGCACAAGGCCCTTAGGAACTGCTTTCACCACCTGCTTGCATTCCCATTTTTGGATGAAAAGGAAACAGAAGACAATAACAAGATGGAAACATGATTTCTCATAGGTAGATAATAAACACTTCTGGTGGTAAAAAGAGGCTGTATCCATCTTGTTTGAGAATAATGGAGCAGAAGGAAGCTTCCTCTGTGGACTGTAGTATGGTGAAATGTGCCCATAAAAAGCTAAACCGAGAGGAAAACTCTCCCTGAAATTTTTAATAAGGTTTCCAGTTTTGTATAATTTGTAAGCACTTTAGCTTAATCAACACCACTTGCCCAAAAAGGCAGACTTAGCTAAAGCAATGCCCTGCAACCATCCTATGGATTGTAATCAACTTTCATAAGCCTCCTGGGTGCTAAACTAAGTAACTAGCTGAGGAACTAACCTTCTCTCTGGGCTCTGTCACATCAGCATCAGAAAGAAGTTCAGTCCAATTTGGTTCCAACACCTCCTCAACAGACATTAACTGCTCAGCCCACTGCCAATCACCTTCCTTACCATGATCATCAGATGCCAAGGCATCACCAGTGGTCTCTATCTGGGTAACCTGACCATTCTGGACAGGGGAATCTTCAGAGAAATTTAAAAAACCCTGAAATTGATCTGTGCCCCATGAGACTTCTCTATTTCCTCCAGAAAAATTAGCCAACTCCGCAGGCCATCCAGCATGGGCAGAAATCTCTGGTGGCATAGGCAGTTCATTGATGGATCGGTCAGAAATAAATGTAGAACCTGGCAATTCTCTTTGATGATGTGATCCATAAGAGACTGGAGAAAAATAAGCATCTGTGCCAAACAAAAGGAGATAGTGACAACTGGCGTCCAGAGGTCCCACCATGGGAGAACGTTTGTGTTGTTTGTGAGGATACACGATTTGTCATTGTTTTCTCTATCTCCTGAATTCTCAGCAGGTTCTGAATAGTAGCGAATATCTTTCAAAATGCTCAGGAAAACAGCTAAGAAAATATTCCTGCTTCAGATGCTTTGAAATGATTCAGATTCTTCCAGATACCTGCTAGCAATATCAGAAGATAAAAGCTGATTAATTTAACGAGTTCTGAGGAGCTGAAAGAGGCCACATATATCTGTTTTTTGAAATACAAACTCAGTTGCAAAACTTGATCCTTATGCTATGACTATTCATCGAAGCGACCACTAAATGAATTTGTACAGAACCATCAAACGCCGACCACTATTCAACCCACAACATAACATTCGAATCAACCGATTCCTCAGTAACAATACAAAGAGCCCTTATAGCAAACTCCAAATCACGGATTTTCACCATTAACACTGAAAACTTTTCTCACGAACAATTGCGGAGGAGAAAAAAAGAGCGAACTTGAGCTCAAAAAAAAAAAAAACCTTTGGCAACACAAGCTTCAGCAGGGGACCTACGCACGCAGAATCTCAATCAGACTCTTCTTCCTAATCAATCATAAATAAAATAACTTAATTGGCTTGCACCTCAGCCGAAAAAGTAACAACTTCAAGCCTAGCTTCGTCCAAACCAAAGCAAATATGATGGATACAAAAGAGGTGAGGGAAAAAAGATAAATCCGACAGAAAACGAAGTTTCTGACAAACTAGAGGCCGACCCAGAAAAGATATTCTACCGGGCGATCGAAAAAAAGTACCTGCACAGACAATGGAGCCAGTCTGATCTGACAAGACCACGGGAAGCTGATAGATGGAAGTTAAGACAGCTGATGATTGGAAGGAGGCGGCCGTTGAGCCGGCGGAGCCGCCACAGGACACAGCGAGGAAGGGAAATGACGGAAGAAAACAACCCAAAGCAGTACACTCGAATGAATCACACGGCGTTCTGATCAACCCAATCCATCGCCGTCCTTTTGTCCTCTCGATTTCTGATTTGACATTCTCAATTTGCATAACGAAACACACAATAAGACAAAAAAAAAGCTCGAACATTTTTGTCCTAGATCATGTCAATCAGACAACTAAGGATAATTCTCATTTTTTATTTTCTCCGTTCAATTCTTAACTAATCAAAATAAAATGTCAAATTACATCAATTAATTTATTGGTTATATGATAATACCAAACTTCAACACATGCAATAATTCTGTCTTTGTGTATTCACAAATAGCGTACAACAAATTTAGTAACATGTGAAAACACTAAAAAAACATGTTAGGTTTAATGGCCCCGTAAAAGTAGAGATGTTAATCAGATAGGTTCACTGCTCTTTAAGAGCTATTACAACTTGAGTCCAAAAAATAGGTTGGTTAAACTAAAACTAACTTGAAAATATTTGGAAGCCGATTCGAAACCATTGTAAAACTGGTTTGGACAATAAAAATTTTATAAATCAACGGTTAAATATTGTTGGTTCAATTAAAAAAATTAAATATTTATTTTAAATTATTTAAAAAATATTAAAAAAATAAATAGGTCACGGTTTATGATTCAAACTGACATGAACAATGAATTAGCCCGCTCATGAACAATTCCAGGCCAGTTTATGTTTTATTGAACTGTGGTACGTGATTGAACCGGCCTGTTATGTTTAGTGAGTTAAGTCATAACCTGATCAAACCGTTTCAAACTTATTTTGAACTGGCCACTCATTTAATATCTCTATCCCAGAGTCACCTTGATCAAGATATCACACTTGATTTGGGTTTGCTAGCTTAGAAGTAGATGAGAAGGAAAAGTAGGATGGCTTGATCAAGACCAAGAATTATCGAGTCAATTGCTTATCGTGTTGTGCAGTTATGGCCTGATAAGTTTTCGAACCTTGCCCATCCCACCAATTTTTAGCCTGGTCTGCCCCAATAGTAAAAAATTTTAAAATGCCTTTTTTTATCGGAATGTTGATAGGATTAATATGGATCTAACAGAAAATAAGGTGTCCAACAGTCATACTAATTGGGTCGGCCCGATAGCTATGTAAGCATTTTGTGCCATGTTTAGGCCCTGTCGGGCCATGACGGACCTGCCAGTTAATCTTTTGGGCCGTGCCGGTCCAACCCGCCTTGCCAGCCGAAAATCGATCCTATGCTTCCAGCCCCGACATGCTAGGGGGGGCCCAGCCCTATCTACCTAGCTCCGGTTCAATCGGTTAGGGTATATATCCGGGTTGATAAATGGGCGAACCGAACCGGAACAGCTATTCTTCTGTAGGAAAAGGCGGGAAATCCATGGAAAGTTTGCCGCGCAATCGCAGTCTCGCTCTCATTTCTCTCTCTCCCTCTCTTCACTATCTCTGTTTCTGTTGGCTCTCTCTCTCTCTTGGGGTTTGCTTTGACTCGCAACGATGATGTTCTCAAGCAGCCAGCTCGGAGCCGCTGCACCTTTCTCTCAATCAACTCAGTCAACGGATCCCTCTTCCGTTTCATCTAAGGTGACTGATCCCTCTACTTGTCAATCGCACGTAGATTGTCAGATTTGTCTTCAGTCGGAAAATCTGGAAGTAATTGTTTCTCCTACATAGGAGATAATCGATATTGAGCTGTGTGTCTTCTTCCATGATGGGTCAGAGTCGCGGGACTGAGGGATTGGTGCCGGTGACGGTGAAGCAGCTGAGTGAGGCCTATCAGTCCGGTGACGAGAAGTCCAATTTTCAGATAGATGGCATTGATGTCACCAATGTACCCATTCTGATCTCGCTTTCCTGGCAGCATACTTCTCTTTAACAAACACCAACCCCCCGCAATGTTTTTTGCATTTGAACTGCTACTTCTTATTTAGGTCACTCTAGTTGGAATGGTGGTCCAAATGGTTGCGAGGGTGACTGATGTCAGCTTCACCTTAGACGATGGAACTGGCAAAGTCGATTGCAGAAGATGGTACGCTGAAATATTTCAAAAAGAAATTGTCTTGCGCTCTTTAGAGCATGTGATTAGCCCTAATGGCATGTTCAAATTTAATTATTGCTTCCATCCTTCCTGTGTAGTTTGATGTTCTTGAGAAGCTGTACTGTCACGGGTTTCATCAACCTGTGCCAAATGTATGGGTATGGCTCATGGAATTGATCTTTTGTTTCTTTAATAGGATAAATGACAGTTCTGACTCCAAGGAAATGGATGACATTCAGTGAGTCTATACCTCTCTTTTCATTTCATGAATTTCTCAACTTGATTGTTGGATGGGCGGTATTTAATTTTGTGTTAGGTGATTAAGTGCGATCATTTGGTGATTTTTAATTGCAACATGACAGGGATAGAATGTATGTTCGTGTCATTGGACACCTGAGAGGTTCTCATGGGGGGAAACAAATTGCTGCTTTTGCTGTTAGGTATTTTATATATATTCATTATTTTCATGCAACCAACTACTATTATGTTGATATTTTATGGATTTAATGTTGAAGAAGTGGCTTGATCTAGATTAAATTGAGTAGTGAGTTTGTTCCCTATTCCAATTACAGTGGTGTTCTCTTATATATTGTTGATTTTTGCAGGCCCATATTGAACTTTGATGAGATTACTTTCCACTTTATTGACTGCATCTATCAACACTTGCAGAAATCCAGATTGAAGGTACTGTTTGACTATTAAAACTTGTATCTTCACTCGCCTCAAGCTATTGTGCAGTCAAGGAAAAGCCATGCTGTTTTAAAAATGACTGATTCTCTTCTACCTGCTCTTTGAAACAGCATAATGATGCCTCTTCCCTACCTAAATCAGTGGAATATCCTGCATCCTCAGTGAGCAGTCAATCTGCTTCCAACGTGCATGTGACAGCTCCTTCAGATGAAGTATGTGATCCATGGGATATTATTTCTTTTTCTAGGTTTTGCGTTTTCATTTTGAATGAGATGATAGCTCTCTCTGCAGTTTTCTGGACAGTATAGTGTTGGGGGGCTCAAGAGCTGCGATCAAAAGGTCCTTGAATATTTGCAGCGGAACTTGTAAGTCATTTTTCTGAAGTTTCTCATCCAAATATCTGTGTTTTGGTTGATTTCTCCGCCAAATGGGTTCATCCGTCTTTTTGATAAGTAAATAGGTTTATCCTTCAACTGGATTGCACCTTGTTAATAGGGAAGCAACCATTTCATTGAGTTACTTCAGCCTTCTAAAAAAATTTAACATTAATATTAAAATTTTTTCTGCCCAATTTCAATTTGGATTCACTTGAATCAACTGTAGTTGTAATAAGCTATGCATATGTCATTTTTTGTTTAAATTTGGTGCATCTACGGGCTTTATGGACCTGAAGTTCTGCAATTTCAATTTGGATGAAAACCGCAGTTCAATAGAGAAGGGGGTTCACAGGGATGAAATTGCCATGCAGCTGAAAATTCCAGTAGACAAGATCATGTAAGCTGTCTCTTGCTGTCCCCCCCGCGCCCCCCCCCCCTCCTCTCTCTCTCCCCCAAAGGGAAGTTTTATTTAAATTGTGCAAATTGTCTCTACAGGGAATCTATCAGAACCCTGGAAGAGGAAGGTCTTATATACTCCACAATTGATGAATATCACTACAAATCGACAACCGAGAGTTGACCTGCTGGTACAGTTCTACTGCAGGGGAAATGTCAGCGTAGTTATAGAAGAAGAATGCTCAAGTTAATTCACTCTTGACTGTCCTGATTCGACAATACTATTCATGACAAAATGGTGTGGTTGAGATTACTGGGAGTTAGTTTTCAGACCAGTTTTCTCAATCCTACGTATAGCTGTATCTTGGGTGTGAAGTTGCTGCTCAGTAGTAATGGAGGATATGGTCTATTGACGAATTTAAAGCAGTATAATTTTATGGGTTTGCATGCATCTGATTCAGGTGTTTCTTTCGTAACCAAAATCATTCTGAAAGTAATTGCTCGACAACTCTTGTCATCCCAAAACATCTGAGATGGTTTGGCGCACTCTAGCATTTTGTCGCTCCTCTATGAATTTCCAATTTGAGTGCAGTATCAAATCGACCGTGGACATGCTAAATAGAATGTAATATAGTCTGATGCACGAATGGTCCGTAATGTGCTCCAGATATCCGCTTCTGCAAGCGGCTGTTCAGCTTTTGACAACTTCAGTTCTTCTCCTTATTAGCATATCCAGCTTTTCGCTGATTATCTCACTCTCTGCTTCCAAAACTCCAATTTCTTTCGTGCGGTTTTCTCTATTCTCATTTGTTCATCTTATGTTCTCTCCATGATGTACGGGTTGCTTTGCTTATGCAAGTACCCGTTCGTGACCTTAGGAAGAACAATGAGGAGATATGTCAGGTGAATTGCTTCATGCAACAGCCATAGAAGTTCCGTGAATAATTTGTGGAACACGACAAGGATGCAGCAGTCGAGCGACAGCCACAGGCTAGATCTCGTAGTGGTCCCGACTCCCCCCTTTCGTCAGATGTTCCTCCGGAGGCATAGTCAAAATAGCACATCACATGGCAATGCTGAATTCACCCCGCATCCACGCACTTATCTCAGTATCAGGAGGATCAGCCAAGAGGATAAGATGAGAGTCTTGTCATGGGGTAAATAAAAGAGGGTTATAGTGTCTATATGGATGGTTAATCTCATAATCCAATAATGGATTGAGCAAACGCAGCCGGTTAGATTGTCCAGTAAACTCAACCGAGGATCCTATTTCTACTACACACACTGCATATCTGACGTGGAACGTAGAGTGGGGAGGTGAGGTGCTCTTGATTAAGATGCTCAATTGTCTCTTCCATATCCTCCTACTCGGTAAGTTGTAGAGTTCAAACTGCATTTGCCGCAAGCAAACCACGTAGTGATGATAGCAGCCAGGGCGAGCAGATGTCACCGTATCTCCCAGCATGAGACCCAGTGCAGACTCTTTGCAGTCCAGGCAGGAGCGCGTCAGGGCTGAGCGTGAAGCAGCAGTGTACTTCTTACTCAGCCCCCAGAGGGGTCAAGTTGTGTCGAGGGAGCGAGCAAAGAGGAGGATTGGTGGTGAAATCAAGAGGGAAGGGTAGCGCCATATGTTTGGTTCATCCTAATGGAAGGAGGAAGCACCATCTCAGCACTCTCGATAGGCTTGTACTCTGGCGAGTGTCTTGCTGCAAATCCATACGCTCGACCTTTTTTTTTTTATTGAAGAGAGTCATACGGAGGACAATGTTTGGCCAACCAAAAACGAGGAGAGATTGCCCTCCTCCGAAGTATGATCTCAATGCATCGGGGGGGTTGGAATGACCAAGTAAACCACTCTGTCAGCTAAAAATATATGCGCGCTCTGTAACTCGGTTTCTCAAAAGGATTGCATGAATCTCATCCGAATTGTTAAATGGGGCCACGGCAGCAAACCAGCGAGTCTTCCTCCGCTGAACAGTTTTTTTCTCGATCATTCTGCAGCAAGAATCGCCCACTTGAGATGTTAGCGGTCACCGGAGAACTGCGGCCTCCAATTTACTTCCTGTGCATCAGAGGACTCAAATGTCAGGGACAGTGGTAAATCCTTAGCTAAATCAATTCAACTTGAACACCGAGCCTTTATTAGGTACGGATTATAATCTGACTGGGATAGTAGAAGAGCGATTCACAGAGGATCACCTCGAGGTCATATTGGAGCAGTTTAATGCAGCCTAAAACAAGTAGCTCAAATAAAACAGTTTATCGCAGAATAGGAAAGGGATGCTAGCAAATTCACAGACAACATCTCGCAGAGATTTACGTGTTGCGTAGTTTTAAAAAGAATTTCATGCTCGTGTCCTTCCAACAGAAGAATGTTGACGTTACGGGAAGCAGAGTCACTTTTCAAGAGCATGGATGCTGACATCTTCTGTTCAACTATGCAAGTATCTGCAATCTTAACTTGGAGGAAAGTAGATTCTTCACCTTTTCGGCTCTCATCGCGGCAGAACTCGCTTCCACAGCAGCAGCGGAAGGCCTTGATGGGATGATCAACGTCGTCAAAGTCAATCCCGTAGTCCTACCAGAGACTTTTGGTTAGAGTTCAATGGCATCATGTACTTACTGATAGGATGCTCAGGAACATAAGCGAAAGGTGAATATGGAGTTCCAGCTGGACAACGATTGACTGATCTAAAAAGCTTCCACTAGTTAAATAAAGATGCAATTTATCAGCTAATATTCCCCTCATGTGCCGAATAGTGAGGAAGATCAAACACGTGGAGCTGATCAACGGAAAGCAAATGCTTTGAGCTAGGGCACCAACAAGAACAAGATAGACCTCCTTACCCAACTCAGTTCCTCATATGCCTGAACAGCTCTGGTAGTGAAAAACGCAAGCTGCAAACATGAAACATAAGGATAATTCCAAACATCAATCGTCAACAGAGAAGTTTTCTTAACACATCCTTGTCAAGAAACTGATCTATCCCCTTCGCAAAAGTGAAAGCAAGAATTTTGTTTCTGGTAAAAATTGGAAAAGTTCATACATGGTAGTAGTGGCGGTCAGGAGTCTCTATTTGGACAGGAATATCAATCAAGTTTGCGTCGCAACATCTGGAGTGGAAACAAAAATTATTTTAGGTTGCATAACACAGGTAAAGTAAATGAAATAAGCTTAGCGATGGCCAATATTCTGAGCAGAAACTCATCAGAAGTGCTACCTGTGATTAATAAATCGGGCAACATTTCCATTATGTGTTGCATCCAAACAAAGAGCATCCTCATCTTGCAAGCCTCTTTCTGATCCCCAATCGGCATCGAGAGTTACAGGGTATGTATGCCTCTCAGTGCCACAACTCTGCATATTTCGCTCATACAGCTCAGCATTTGTGACTATTTCTCCAATATATTCACAGACAAAGGTTCCTTTAGGTAGGTCCTCAAGTGTCCTAACACCCCAACCTTTTCCTTCTTGAGTTGAAAATACCTGAAACATTGTAGGGTTCTACACAGAATCAGAAAATGAAATTTGACGTTCTATTAAGGGTCGTGTCACTAATCAAAAAGAGAAAAAATGGCCATTTCCCAAGTACTAAAAACTTCAATAGTTGACATTGATGACATGCAAAGAGATGCAGATTTATCATCAAACTAGGGATGCAATGCACCAAAAGGTAGCAAAAACACATTATAATAGATTACCACAACTAAAAATCGGAACCTGTAATCAACAATCATTATTAGAGATACTATGTCTATCGAGTATAATTTAACTTAAAAAACAGTAGTACTGTGGGAAACTCACCTGGAAGTTGCATGTCACACCTCGCTGCACGACTCTGTTACCGCATTGCATGTCACATCCACATCTTCTCCAGCATTCTTTAATAAACTTCCTCAGCAGATGACCTTTACAGTTTTCTGGCATGAACACATTTTTAGTCCTCTCTATTGGACAGTCTTCACAATAAATATAATGCTGCTGCTGAGGATTATTTTTCATTGCTATACAAGCTTCTAGAAATTCTTCCTTTATTTGACCTTTGGGGGTGTAGGCAAACTCTCCACCAGTTTCACCAGTGCAAGCACAAGGCAATTCAGAGGAAAGGCAATTTCCTGAACAACTCAAACAACAATCATCATCTGAAATGCGAGCCAGAGAAACTTGCACACGAGCATTTTGGTATGTTATATTATGTGGTATGTAGTTAAAACATGGAAGTTTCTCAGTGCCAATTTCATCCACCAGTGAGATTTTCATATTTTCAGTCCCCTTTGCAATGTCAAGGACATTTCTTCCAGACCTCTTCTTGTCAAGTGTAGTAGGTTTCTGTTCAGCTACCTCAGGGCTACTTCTGCTTCGCTCTGTATCCGAGTTTGAAGCCCTCTTCCTTCTCTTTGGCTCTGAACCATTGATAGTCAGTTGTCTTGGACCTTCATCGGCAGAGGCTACTAAAATCACCTCAGTAGAAGAGCCAACTCTCTGGGAGTTTCTAGAGCAAGTGCCCAAATTTAAAAAACTTTGACAGATATCTTGAAGTAAGTTGGCAACAGAAAGCTGGGATCCAACATGCTTGTACAAACGAATGTACTTATTCTCCACATATCTCAAAACTGCATCTAATTTTGGAATCTGAAAGTTTTTTTGATCAGGAGAAGAGTGATGGTTTAGAAACAATTTGACCTCTCCTGAAGGCGTTGAGGCAATGGTAATGTCACTCTTTGAGCTACTGCAGCCATTTCTTTTGGCAGAAGATTCTTTGAAATCTACATTCCTATAAGGAGATGCCATGACCATGTTGGAATTATCACCAGGCTGTGATCTTATCAATAAAACTGGAGAACCTGTGAAATAAAAATCTTAAGACTGAAAGTACGAAAGTCAATAACCTCAGAAATGACTGCAGTCCAGGACAAAAACAGCTTCCGCCAGCAAATTTTCTTATACCCAACTGCTACAGTTTAGGGTTAAAAAAATGGTATCTTATACTAGCGTCAAGATATTTGTTCTCTTATTGCACAAGTTAGTTTCCTTTTTAAGTCAAGAATTCAATGAAATTACATCACTCAAGACTCTCTATCTTCCATGGGTTCCCTTTATCAAGCCATTACCTACGAGTCACTGGCTCATCACAAATACTCCTCCGTTGTTTGCCTAATCGCAAATAATGCAAGGCAAGACCTATGAGCTAATCCTGACTACGAAAGAGCAAAGCTAAGGCATAGTGCACCAGTGAAAAAATTTTCTCAATATTAATTCTATCTAGAATAGTATCACCTTCGACACACTGTTTCCTTGATGACTGAAAATAAAATGAAGCATTTCCAGGAAATAAATGAACTTACTTGAGGAATGCACTCTGGCAGCAGAGTGTGGAAAGTTTTCTGCAGAGATGATTTTTGGCTCCACAAGCTCTATGCTTTTGTTATTTCCAGGGATATCTTGTCTCAGAGTCTGAGAAGATACAGATTCAGCTTTTACCCTCCCAAAATTCTTTCGGTCCACAATTTTCCTTGATATTGGAATATTATCATCATCCTCCGAAGATGAAAGGTCAACTGATTCTGATATTCCTATTGTCGATGAAGCCTTGTCTTTCTGCTCTTCCGGATGTGACCTCTTAGATGGTCCTTCAGAGTCATACACCACTGTACTACATCCATTACCATCAACTGTTCTCTGACCAAAGACATAGAAACAACATATTAACAAGTGAACAACGGACACGCCACCAGGAATACCGATCCTATCAAATTATAAGAGTGGCAATGAGCAGTTAAATGATTCAAAAAGAAAAAATTATCTATCAAAAAAATATACGACACAGTAGAAACATAAGAAATAGAAAGTAAAAAAGAATATCAAATTATGACCTTATTTTTGTTGAGCTCATAATAAGAATCTACGAGTGTTCGATAATTGTCTTCTTCAATGAAATCCCAGTTTCTGTTGAACACCTTCAGAAGATGCTTCAAAACTGGCTTAACCTCTTCATCAGGAATCCCCAGTGCCCTCGTCACATTGAAGGCCTGACAAACTTTAGGATGCGGAGCCATCACCAATTGAGCAAAAATCCGAAGAGCCGCTTCAGAGATTGCTATATCCTCCTCACCATCGAAAGGTCATATCCTGTATCACGCCATGCCAAGGAGATTAAATTTCCCGTCAGGGAAGGACTACCATAGCAATCCACAGTCATCACATCCACTAAACGAGAAAAACATGCCAAGCTTCCACCAGTGCAGTGAGACTGCTCGTTTTCCCCTCTGCTAAGAGTCACCTGAACCGAGTATCGTCTTAAGCGGCATAAACATGACGGCAACAACAACAACATCACGTCAAGCACATTGGCAACAGCATGCAAGTTGACGATACCGACCTTCTCAGAAGCAGAGGAGACTGAAGAGCCGCGTTCGCCTCTGGAGCTCCAACAAGCGTCTTCGTAATTCGATTCCACAGCGGTAATCAGATTTAACGAAGAGTTTCAGGCTTCCCAGGACCGGCGATCCTTCTCCTGCAGGTTGTTTGGATTGACGCAGTGGAGGTAAGGGAATGAGAGGGAGGGGGCACGAGGGCGAGGGGTTACATGGCCATTTAGTTCTTCACAGCCCTGATTTATATTATTAAAAAAATTATACCATAAATATTATTATATTATTATATTTTTTTATTAAAATAATTAAAATAATTCATATATATTTTCCATACCTGTGATCCCTCGCTGGAGGAGTTACAGGGTGGCTACGGGGACAGGGGTCGCTGCAGTAAGGTGTAGGGTTAAGTGGTAGGCTTTCAGTCGTGGGGCGTGTGATTGGCTGTTGGACTTTGTTCGACTGGTTGGCGTGGACGACGACGTGGGTGGTTCGGCTCTGGAGTTCGTGGAGATGTACGGACGGCCAATGCTGAGTACATCTCTCGCCCGCTAGGTTTCGCCTTACGGGGAAGTCTTAGGATCTAAAAACGTCGGCGCGGTTGTCGGGGATGATTCTGTTGGGACCCCGCCGCCGCAGTCTGGTCGTCGGAGCATGGATTAAAAAATTAATAATAATTCACTTTTAATAATATCTCTTTTTTTTTTCTTTGAAAAGGATTTAGTATGAGTGAAAATTCTGAATCAATTATTTCTCATTTAAATCCTGGTAATATGGGTAGAATACCATTTTGATTTTTTTTACCATTTAGAGAATTTCAATTCAAAATTTTGATAATTCCTAATACATGGAGATTTGAATAAAGTTGAGATGGGCAAATTTTTAATTTTTTTTATTATAATATCAAAAATTGATGCGCTAATTAAAGAAAATGCTGCACTGAAGATTCCGTGTGTCTATTCCATTGACCTTTTTTTTGGGGGGACATGTTTCAGATATGTTGCCTAGAAATAATGCTGCATATATACCTTGAATTAGACTCAGTGCAATCAATTTGTAGGTATCATAAGCATGACCTATCGAGAGGAGGCCCCCAATCCATCACACCAATGCACGTGTCGGGTTTCTTTTCTTTTCGGAGAAATTGATAGATCATGTTTCTGGAAAACTGGGGTGGCTTTTACGACTTGCCTCGAGTAGAGATATGGCCGCACGTAGATGATGAATTATAAGAAATGTATGATATATGGACCTGATGGAGGAGTCATTTGGACAGATGAGAACATCCAGTAACCCATTGGGACGTACACAATGGAGAGATGATCACCAGAAGAGACTTTTTGAGAGTTTGACTTCTTCAAGTCCAACTCAGACCTTCCCTTTCCTCTCCCCCGGTGACAGTGAGTGCCATTGGTAAGGATTGAAATCTCGAATCATTTAATTTCATATTAAATGCGATGTCATAGTACCGAATTACATTTCGCTCAGTCGTTCTTTCTTCTTATTACAGTCCTCTAGCAGTTCATCCGATCTTGAAAATTAAATGAAAATAAGGTAAGCTGATTTAGGGGTAGAAAATGATTAATAAGTGGGGGAGGAAAAAAAAGAAAGAAAAGCAAAGGAAGAAAGCCCGCAGGATCCGAGCGGTTCTTCTGAACTGTCTGCAACATGGAAGTGCACAGTGAGAAACAAGTGCTTAAAGGTTAGTCGTTGACAATTACTTTGATATACTGTGATCGAGATGCGACAATTTCTCACCTTATTATCTCCGTGCAGCCGCAATGACCGCCACAAAGATCAGAGTGATAAGCACAAAGGCAGCTCCTCCTCCCAGAATGATTGCCATTTGTTTTCCGATATGATATGATTCTTCCCCTTCTTCTTCGTGTTCTCCTGTTGAAACAACAACACGGGCAAACCATCGTTATCGAGTTGATGCCGGTTTGTGGCTTCATTTAAGCAAGATTTGGTGTCGGGAAATCAAGATTATCCTGAAATGGGCTTGAGCTGTAATCTAAAAGCTCTACATGCATAAAACCAGTGGGATCTGAGTCAAGCTAAGCTAGATCTTGCAATTTAAAGTGAGATCGAGCTTTGGCCTAAACTCGAGCACAGTTGGTTACTTCGAGCTGGCTCATGTTAGTTGCGGCCCTGTTGGGCATCATGTAACATTTCATGAATATATATATGAACACGGCATGCTAACACGGATTTATAGTTAGGCAAGGGCTACCTTCTTCTCCATGATGTTCTTCTTCGCCTTCTCGTTCTCGCCAATGTCGTCCTTCACCTCTTTCACGTTCTCCTTCGTGTTCTCTGTACTCATAGCTGACTGAGCACTGCTCTAGGAACACCTTACCATAAACTGACCTCTCACAATCTCCCTTGGCAATCTTCAGTGCCTCATGGATGCACTCTCTGCACTTCTTCTCTTCCATGTCCTCCTCGCACTCAGCCTCTGCCTGGAACCCTTCTCTCTCCACAGTAGAGTAGCCATGCCTGATCTCCACCTCACTCTCCAGCTCTTCAAAAAGCCGAGTCCCTTAGATCATCGAACCCCTCGATCTTCACGTACTCTCTACTGCAAAACTTGTGCTCCTCCTCATGTTTGATTGTCCTGACAGTCGAGCGGTCTTTCTCCTGTGAGAGGGAGTTGGCCTCATAGCGGAGTGAGCATCCTGAGAGCTGGATCTTTGCTGCTATGGCTCTGCTGCAGAGAGTGTCCGAGACCTCGGGGAGTTGGGCAACGCAGCCATGACAATCTTGGTTGGTGATATCTCTTCTACATTGGTAAAGCCCTGTAATGCTTCCATGATCATCACCTGGTGAGACACATAATGCAATGTAAAATAATGGATGTTAAGAGTTAGACTCTAAGTATATCAATTTCATGAACTCAAAAAGATAATTTCTCCTGTCAATCCACGGGATTGTCATCGCAATCAAGAAACCAATTTCATTGGTGCTTCTTCACTTCATCTCGCATGCTCCACTCTCTTCTTACCTTCTTGTTCCTATTTCTATAGTATTGAACTCAGCCATTCTATTTACCAATCAAAGCAAGATGTACATATATGTGATATGCAATACATGAGTCTCACAAAAGGCCAGTGTTACATTACCTGCTGTAGTCCTGAAGAATTTAGACTGCAAAGAATGCGACACAAGTTCATTAAACAGGGATGTGAGGGTTTGTTCATGAGAAGAAGCAGCGGCCGATTGGTCTGTGAATGTCTCGTTTGCACAGTTCTTGTAAATCAGCGCAGCATACTCTTTTTTGGGCTCAACCGAAGGCAAAAGAAACCCAAGAGTAATTAGTAATATCAGCTGATCAGCATGAAGAGAGAACTTCTTGTAATTCTCCATCTGAAAGTAGACTGTTAAGCACTGCATGAAGATATCAACCAAGAGGTTGATTGGTGGGACATCGAAAAAATGTTGTTAGAACTGACACTTAAACAACCACTGGTTTTGTTTTATACAGTGAATGACGTGAGTTTAGATGCTGTTGATGCTCATTGGATTTATGAATGGGGGTGGCTTGGGAATCCGGAGATCATCGGGCAATAAGAGCTATTTTTCTTGCCAACTCTCATCTAACTGTGAAGCAACTTGAGTGATCTTTTAATCAGTACTTCATATAGTAGGACTAATTAAGCAATATATTTCGGTCAGAATATGGTACTGACGACGAATCTTGAACTCGGATGCTATGATGGTCAGAAGAAAATAGACAATTTAAAGCAATGACAGAGAAACCCAGCAACTAAGAAAAAGGTCAATGCAATGACAGCGACTTTCATCGAATGGTTTTGCAGAAGCAATAACAATTATAGCCAGGTTTCTCGTTGTTCCTAATCTTCATAAACAGGACCACTTTATGCTGGAAAAAGTTGGTGATCTATTTATGTTTGTCCTCGCATCGGTCCGGTGCAGGTAAACGAATCAAAGGAATCAGGTTTTCTGTTCCAATTTATGTCATTTGCATTAATTTAGAGCCCCAACAAGGCCAAATTTATCACGGGATTCCCATTTCTTCATTTAACTATGAAGCAGCTTCAATCCACATGCATTTTATTAACTCTACGCGTGCTTATTACTTCTAGCGTGCAATCTATTGCATCTTAATCATTCAGCTGTATCATGAGCCAGCAGTGATGGTTCCATTGGACAAACTGCAGAGGTTTGTTATGCTCTTCGTGTTGTTCATCACCTGCCCGCCTAACTACTTCTAATGACCACGTTTCCTCCAGGATGGCATACGCCAATCGAATATTGCATAGAAAATTTCCAGCTTTCTGGTCTTCTTCCGGTTGGTCTCCACAGACTTTGACGTAGCTGGTGATAGAGCGATGAACGAGAACAGATTTTTCTTTTACCATGGTGGCATCCCCGTATGTCATACAGGTATCCATGCTTTTTTATGGGTCAGGTGAACGGTGTATATAACCTCTCTCGCACCTGTGAAGTTATGAACGTCTATCAGGAACGAGGAAGTGTGTCATGAACAATTGAAGTGCTTTATAAATAGGAACAGTCAACGTACTCCTCATAAATCCTGGTGCACAAAATGATCCTTCACAGATGCATGTCCATGTTAGGTGAAGACTTGTCTTCATAAATTACCAACTGCAGCAAATTAGAAAAAAAAAAACACAATTTATGTCAAATCCTCAATATATGTGCATTTTTTTTCCTATTGATTTGTATTTTGTAAATGAAAAAAAATGACATATTTATGAGAAATTTCATGCAATAGTGGCCCGATTGAGGAGAGTTAGCCTGGAACTCCTACAAAAGCATGTTCGCTTTCCATCGGATGATCTAAGACACAAACTTTGATGAGCACTTCGTCTTGGAATTTCTAGTCAGTTTCTTTGGCAAGATGAACTTGTTCCACCTATGGTCCATCGTGAAGTGCTGAAGGATCGAACTTATGAACATCTTCCAGTGGTCAGCTTAGCAACTGGTCATTTGCTGCAGTATTCTATCGGTAAGATGTTTCAGTAAATGTAGTCGACAGCAATCTCTTTCTCTGTGCATTTCTCTTAGAGAGACCATTAGGTCTCGTCAACCTTGATTAAGACTTAAGAATGGTACTCTCTTGAGCATCAGCTTGCCCAGATAACCAAGAGATTCAGGTGGGTATTCTCACTTACATTATAGGAGTCAACTGCGCCACACCTCCTCGTGCAAGACCAAAATGCCTTTTGGTTTGTAAGTCCTCTGCATTTTCAACCATGTAGCTCGAAAAGTGTCAATTACCGTCTTCTTCTTGCTGTCTTGAGCTCCTGTCGAGATGGCAGAGACAGCATTCAGCATCCCACCATGAGCACATATTGAGTTTGCTGGAGTTGAGTGAGAACTGTAACTTTATTACTTGCTGCACGAGATTTGTTGGATCATGGTCTACATTTCTGCAAGGAAGATCTAAGTACGAGTAGATTGGGATTTTTTGGTTTATTGTTTCATAGTTGTCCCAAATCAGGTGCATTGTGTATGTAATTCTCTCTTCTTTTCTCTCTCGATTCATTGTTCATCGATGGTTCCAATCCGTAAGTGCAACAAGAAGTTTTATTAGTGAGTAATGAACCCAAAAAAGATGATGATACTGCATCAAGGCTCATTTCTCACCATCATTTTTATTCTTACCTCCAGCAATTGGTCCAAAGCGGCTAAAACAGAAACAGAAAAGGAAAAAGAAAGGGCAAGTTCATATTTCATGCAGAAAGTTGGCAAAAGAGAGAAGGCTGTGTAGGAAAGGGAAGGATCCATCAGCAACAAAGAGCAGAGAAAGCCGACATTAACCGAGCAGTTCCTTTCAACAATCTGTGTCATGGATGTGTATAATCAGCACGAAGTTTCAAACTATATGTTCGTAAATTCATACAAAGAAGTCTAATGTTTCCAACGAATTAAGTGATTAATTGTTAGTCACTGAGGATCATCTGTGAAACGAATATGGGGAGAAGGATGGCGAGATTTTATTACTTGAAGCATCAGTGAGTAAGCATTTTTCAATCCATATAGTTGGAAACTAAACTTGGCTATGTTCTCGTTCAATAGGGCGATCCCTAGCCATCTCTTCTCCGTAGCGCCAAGAACATCAGCCCAATCAGCACCACAGCAGCTCCTCCTAAAATAATTGCCAATTTTCTTCTGGAACGATCATGTTCTTCCTCTTCTCCTTCATGATCTTCCAGTTGAAATGACAACACAAGCCACCATTGTTATAAGAGTCGGTGCTGATCGGTAGCTTTATTGATTCTCGATCTGGTATACGAAACAAAATGGCCCTCTGCGGTTTGGATTAATGTAAAGCTCCAAATGTAGTTAGTCAGAGCTGAGTCGAGCTAGATCGTGGGATTTAGAGCAGTTTCGGACTATATTCTGGGAATTGTGAGCAATTACAAAAGCCAAGCCAGCTCGAGCTGGTTCATACATGGGTCGATTACAGTATTACTGGGCATCATTTAACATCTGATGATCAGGATATTCAGCATAAAGAAACAACATGCTAGCACAGATTGATAGCGAAACCGGCTACCTTCTCCCTCTCCTCCTTCACCTTCTTCAGTGCCTTCTCCTTCGCCTCCTCCACCTTCTCCTTCTCCTATGCTCCCTTCTCCTTCATCTCCTTCACCTTCTCCTTCGCCTCCTCCGTGATGTTCTCCTTCACCTCCTCCGTGATGTTCTCCTTCACCTCCTCCGTGATGTTCTCCTTCACCTTCTCCCTCACCTCCTATGCTATGTTCTCCTTCGCCTCTGCCACCTTCACCTTCTCCTTCTCCTTCTCCTTCACCTCCTCCATTACCTTCTCCTTCGCCTCCTTCATAAACATACCTCACCGAGCAGTGGACCAAGAACACGTCACCTGAAAGTGCACTCTCACACTCTTCCTTAGCAATCTCCACTGCATGACTGATGCACTTGCCACACTCATGCTCTTCCATGTCCTCCTCGCACTGAGCCACAGCCTGGAACCCTTCTCTCTCCACAATAGAGAAGCCATGATTGATCTTCACCTCACTCTCCAGCTCTTCAAAAGCTGAGTCCCTTAGCTCATCAAACCCCTCGACCTCCACGCTCTCTTTGCTGCAAACCTTGTGCTCCTCCTCATATTTAATCCCCCTGAAAGGCAAGCAGTCTTTTTCCTGTGAGAATGAGTCGGCCTTGTAGTGGAGTGAGCATCCTGAGAGCTGGATTTTTGCTGCTACGGCTCTGTTGCAGAGAGCGTTTGAGATGTAGTGAAGCTTGGTGACGCAGCCATGGCAGTCTTGGTTGGCGATGTCTCTTCTGCACTGATAAATCCCCGAAATCCTTCCATGATCCTCACCTGATCAGGCATTAGTACAACGTAAAATGAGGGGATATGGTAGACTCATTAATTTCCATTCTCAGATACTTCCACTACATCATACAGACGATGGGTAATGTTGCATTACCTGCTGTGGCCCTGAAGAACTTGGACTGTGAGGAGTGCAACACTAGTTCATTAAACAGGGATGCGAGTGTCTGTTCGTGGGAAGATCCAGCAGCCAATTGATCCGTGAATGTCTCATTTGCACACTTCTTGTAAACCAGTGAAGTGTAATCTGTATTGGGCTCAGCCAATGGCAAGATCAACCCAAGAATGACTAGTAATATCAGCTGATCGGCATGAAGAGAGAACTTAATGTAACTCTCCATTTGACAGCAGGATCTATTGACTGTTGAAGGACTGCTTGAAAATATCACTAGCCGGTTGATCGGACATCGGAAATTTGTGCTATAAAGGTGAGACTAAGCCAATCATTGGTTTTGCTCGATGATTTTGATGCTCAGTGTGTTTTTCTATGGGTGGCTTGGGAATCTAGAGATCATCAGGAAGCAAGAGCTATTTTTCCTGCCAACTCTCATCTAAATGTGAAGTCATTTCAGTGATCCTTCTGTCATTACTTTTTCTACACGGTGGGTTTAAAGAAATGTCACCCCGAATAGAATACTGATGGTTAATCCCGGAAGAGGATGCATTCAGGCAACATGGTCAAAAGAGACTGGGAAAGTTAAACCGACGATGGCAACTTTCATCCAATAATTCTGCAGAAGCCATGAATTTATCAGTTGGGTTTCTTGTTGCTTCTGATCTTCACGAACAGAAGCACTTTCTGAAGGAAAAGTCACATGTATGTTTGTCCTAATATCAATCCACTGCAGATAAACAAACTAGATGACTTAGATTTCTGATCCAAATTGTGTCATTTGCATCAATTTAGACCACCAAATGGGTTAAATTTATTACCATATCGCATTTTCTTCATTTTATTTAATGATGAAGCTGCCTCAATTAGTCTGTGTTTTATTAACTGGACGAGTGCATATCATGAGCCAGCACCGACAGTTTCAGCAGACCAATTGCAGAGGTTTCTTATGCTCTGCTTATTGTTCATCACCAACCCGCCTAACTCCCACCTATGACCTCCTTCCTTTGGAATAGCAACATGCGATCCGGTATTGTCCTAGAGAACTTTTGGCATTTCCAGTCTTCTTCTTGTTCACAGTTTTTGCTGTATCCAATGATGGAGGTAGAGATGTTAAATGGGCCGGTTTGGCCTGAAACCAGCCCTCCAAAACCTGTAGCCGGCCTCGGACTGCCCTCAAACCGGCTACTAACCGCTCTTATTGGGTAGAGGGGCGTTATGGGCCGAGTCCAATAAATAGACCCGTTGAACCGGAACCAGCTCAGCACATTTTCTTGTTAAACCGGCCCGGAACAGTAATCAGTATGGACTGGCAAAACCTGCAAATTAATGATCAAATAATAATAAAAGATGAATGGTTCACACGTCAAATCGGCTTGAACCGTGAACCGACCTATTTATAAACTGTTTAGTGCCGATTCATATATGCATGAATCATGATCAATAATAGAATCAGCCCGTTAAGCAAACGAGCAAAACCATAATAGAACCAAACGATTCTGAGCTCATTTTAAATTGATCCAGAACCGGTCCGGACCGCCCATTTTTTAACAACTTTAGATGGAGGAACTATTGAGAGGCTCAAGACTTATACATGTCCCATCATTGACGGACCCGAGAATAACTTATGCTATTAGCTGTCTGGTGTTCGTTGGGAAACAGTGTAGCATTTACAGTGTTTTATTTTCTCTTCCTATTTATGTCCCCCCTGTTCAAGTTTTCATGCCAGAACCGAGAAGTAAAAAATAGGAATGAAATTCTCTTCGAATATTTTTCTTCCACTACCACATTGATTGATTCTGGGATCTTATCAGGAACCAGTAAGAACGAGATCTGGCAGACCTGCAGCGGGCAGGCACCAGTTAAGACTTATATTTCTGCCCTCTTCATCAGTCCATAAACAGAAAATAACTCTCAAAACAGATGGGTTTCAATCTTACAATTCGTAATTCTTAAACAGAAAAAGGCCGAAGAACTTATTTAAGGGAAAAACATGCGAAATCGCTTCGTATCCCAGTTTGAGATTGTGTGGCCATTGAAGTCCGTTTTGGACTGCGGCTTGGAAGCTCAATTAATCCAACATCACAGTTATTCATTCTTCCTGCAACACTGAATGTAAGAACGGAAAAGGATGAAGAGCTTAATTTCCCTATTTTCACAAGAATCCTCTTGTGCCCAGATGAGGCATCATCTTCACAAACAAATACCGAATGCTAATGAGGAAAAAAAATTTTATGTCAAATCCGTGGATTTAGTTGATGGTCCTGCCAGAAGGCTCCATCACCGTATCGAGTCAAGCCATGAGCGGAGTGCTGGATGGTCCTGGAACATAGGAGATCTGGAAGGTTCCCGATTTCCCGATTCATTCTCATGTCATGAAAAGGAGAAATTAGTGATAATAGTGAGAAAGTATCAAACAGCTATAAGAAAGGCGCCTATGAGAGTTACTGACGCCCTCCTAGAGAAGTGTGGTACTTCATCTTCAATCCTGATGGGGAAGATATAAAATTTTGATGAGAAATTTGCCTTTGTGAGACTAATGGTTCATCGTGGTGCAATGAATAAGGATTGAACTGATGAACTGTAATCTCCCAGTGGTCAGCTTAGCACTTAACCAAAACAATTACAGAAGTGAAGAGACAGGTGGAGTAGTTCCCGGAAGCTTGAGGAGGAGAATTGCCTGCGGCTCTCTGATCATGGAGGTTCCCATCAATTAGTAAATGGAAAATAGGGGCAGTGGGCTTAGTGAATTCCGCTCACAGCCATCCGATAACCATTCATCTGTGCATACTATCAGCTTTAAATCTGTCACTTTCTTTGCATTGCATCCTCAAGATCATATCTCAGCCTAGTCTAGTGTTATTCCAGCACAATGCTGTAAAGAGACAATGGGCAACAACAGTTGGACTATTACTGTGAAAAACTACCATGGTCTACGTTGACAAAATCTCTGGTTAACGTCCTTGACATGACCTACGAAGGAAGAAAAGGGGAAAACAAACTGCAAGCTCCTTTACCCTCTCCTCTTGGTTGAGCGACAACTTTTGAGCTTTGTGCACAATTGTGAAGAGATGGTATAGCATATTGCACAATTGTGACCCAACAAAAACTAACCCACCCAGCGCATAACAAAAGGATAGATTTATTCATCACACTTTTATGGGGCAACTAAATACAGGACAAAAGCACAGATACCACACCAAAAAAAATTTTGTTTCCCTTTGTCCAGTTTAAGCTGTAAACTTCAAGGTAGCATAGGTCTATTTGATGAAAAAGTATTTTATATAACATATCATAACATCAGTATATCGTTATTTTATATTTTTATTAATTGTTATATTTTTTCAGGGTTTGCTAAAATTTTTGTGGGGTTTATTTTAATTTTTTTAGTTTTTAATAATTAAAAATGTAATATTTATTATTATTATTATTTATTTACGTAAGATACCTTCTCCTATTTACTTGTCTTCATTGCTGCTGGTAGCCCATGCTCCTCTTTAAATGATATTATCGCCTGAAAAGACAACGGGGGAACCCCAGACAATTGACAAGTTGCCTGTATATACTATTGCATCTCTTTTCCCATCCTTCGTAATATGTGCAGAGGCTTTTGATTATATCAAGGGAAGACCATTTTCAATGCGTTCTTTTAGTCCTTTCGTACTTTTTTAATGCTATCATTATCAGGTGGGAAGATGAAATTTGGTTCTGTTTCTTGTATAATTTAGCCATGTGCAGAGGGTGCAGGAGATGTCTGCATATTCTTTATTGTTTAACTGTCAGTATTGAGACCTATTGTAACACCATCTGAAGGTGCTTGGGTTCATCAGATCTTACAAATACACCTAAAGCTTTCCCTTGCACAGCCTATGTGGGATTCCAGGTGCGACATCAACAGCTTGAGTTAAAAGCTATTCTTTACTACTGATTTCCGGGCAGACTGATCCACTGTGGCTGTATCCTCTCTTTTTTTTTCCCCCACTAGCAGAATGGCAAGTCTTGAGTATCGTGTCCATGAGCATGCCTTGATCCAGCAAGAGCTCAGTGAGAATTGCAGTGTTGAATGCTTTATGTGCGGGCAAGAAATTCATGGCATGGCATACTGTTGTCAAGAGCACTGTAACTACTTTATCGATGAATCATGTGCATCGGTGGAATTCCCTGACAGAATACAGCACCCTTGTCATCCCGAACATGGCCTCATTTTCGCCATCGCCAAACCCTGGTCTTATTACAGTTGTGGGGAGTGCAGCTTCGACATGCCAGCAGTACATGCAATTGCAACTTTGTCCACTCCTAAAGATGAGCGAAGAGAGGATGAAGTGGAAGTAATTGAGCATATTTCTCACCACCACCCACTCACCTCATTCCATTTGAGCATACCAAACTGGCTCAACTGCAGAGGCCGCTGGCTAAGAATTTCTGGCAGGGCATATGGATGTCACCGCTGTGGTTTCTTGCTTCATGCATCGTGTGCTCAGGCACCAAGGCTAATGTCTCAACACCCTTTTCACCCCCAACACTCGCTCAGTCTCATCTTTGACTGTGGTAAGGGATTCCACTGTCAAGCTTGTGATTCTGAATGGCACAATTACCTTGCATACTACTGTCACAGATGCCATTTCCACCTTGATATGGCATGTGCTAGCACTGTCACATCCCCAAACTATAGAAGACTACATGAGAAGGAAAATGAGGAAGATGGGTCAACGGTGATCCAACACTTCTCTCATCGGCACCCACTCACGTCTTTCCACTTCAAATCTGCTGGCACAGATATTCGCCGCAAGGTCTGCTGATGCTGATCGGGTCTAATGCAAGACAACCGAAATCGGCAGTAATTGACCGATTTGATCCGCGTCCAACCTTTTTATTTAGTTCAAGAAATGAAGCTTATCCATCCCATGCATCTCCTGAATTAGGGTGCAATTATTAAGCCAAAAAACGTAGAGGGCGTTGGCATATACATGGAATATCGAAAGAATATGCTCTCTACATGGATTGAAGGGGTCCCCCCACTCCAGTCATGGTCGATCGCAATGAATTGCGCCATTTTATCTTATTGTCTTGGTAGAATTATTCCACCTCAAAATAATTTAATGAAAATAGTACTATAAATTCCTCGTTATGATACGATAATATTATTCTCAATCAAAGATAAGATAATTTTAAAATTCAATCGATGGATAACGCATAACAGGATGTAATAGGTCCATTAATGTCACTAGCTATATATATATATATATACACACACACACAAAGTCAAGTTTCAATATGAGAAATGCTTACATCCCATTTGATACGCAGAAATAAAATTGGAATTGGAGTGGTTATTTCACTCTCCACTCCATTTATTGCATTTGGTTGGGTAAAAAATTCAGAATAACCATCTCAATTTTCCTCATCCCTCCCAATTTCAATGAAGGACTGATCATTCCATCTTTTTTTTTTGTATTTCATCGATTTTATCCTTACATTTATTTTTACAAATAAAATTAAAATTTCATAAATTTTAATTCTCAAATTTTCAAAATTACTAAAAATTATTTTATGTAAAAATTAATAAAATATTGAAAAATAATTTATAATATTTATAGATTTATAAAGCTTTTAGAAATTTAGAAAAAAAACTAAGAATTTCAAAAAAAAAATGAAAGCATTTCAAAATCTATTATAACTTTGTTGAAAATTTTTACATGACACTTAAATAATTACAAAATCATAAGGAAATTTTAAATTAAATTTATAATAGTTAACAAAATTAAGGAAATATAGATATTATAAATATTTTAAAGAAATGTTTCTATTAAAATCTGTTGTGTCGGTGTTAATGATGATGGTACAAACTAGGAGAAGGGTAATAACCATCCCTTCGCATTCCATCCCATCCCATTGCGTTTCTAAGGCCATTCCAATTCCGCCAATTTATTTATTTATTTATTTTTTTTGAACTCTAAGTTGAGATTATAAAAGAAGTAAATGTTTTTAAATTAATCAAATTTGTACAGTTAAAATATAGTTAAATAACTCGATGTTTTTTTTTTACCCCCAATTCCCTTATTAAGCATATTGTTTAAATAAAGTAAAAATTTAGCCGCTTTTCCCCTTCGATTCCCTTCCCTGCCCTTCCCATCCATTTCCTAAATTTGATATATAAATATATATATAAATTGTATAAAGTTACTGTTTGACCAGCTTTTTCTATTATTTATTTTCGTGTTTTTTTTTCAGTTTCATTTTTTTGAAACACATTTGGATTTCGAGATTTCATTTTCCTTTTGGAAAGACATGAGGCCACTGAGGCTGGCTGCTGCCGGGCTGTGATCGACCCTCTCTCCCAAAAATTTTGTCCGAGAGACATCATTGGCAGCCTGTGAGAGCAGTCTGAGTCGTCGAAGTAAATGAGAAGCTAGTTCCTCTATTTAGTTCGTATGGGTAGATGAGAGGCTGATTCCTTCTACTGCAATTGAACTTAACTTCTCTCTTCCTTCTACCTCCACAGAGTTTGCTCCTCTATTCCCCAGGAGGAAGAAAAGCAGTTCTTGATGGGAGGAAGAAGATAAAGCAGGCTCCTTTACCCTCTACACCTGGTCCGATCACAGTTATGGTCATCTGGGGCTTTATTTCTTGCTGTTACATGGGACTCTGGCGTGGAAATTTGTGTGGTTTAGAGGGACTCTGGCTCTCTTCTAGCTCTGCCCTCTTGAAACTCTCTTGGGAACCAGCTGCGGTTTGAAGAAATCGGCCGCCACTTTCTTGAATACACGGTATTGGGTGTTTTCTGGTTCTTGAGCCTTCTAAAGGGTCTCGGATCACCGAGATGTTGGGAATCGGGTGCGAGTGTTTCTGCTGGGAAGATTTGTCTGAGTTCTGTCCTCAGGAGCCACAGCCCTTCTCCCTGCCTTCCCCTCTCCCAGACTGGCCTCAAGGTATAATTTTGGCGCTGGGGGATTTTATCCGTTTATGGAATTTCGTTATTTTATGGAATTATTTTTTATGTTTTTTAATTATCCTGTCGTGTCTGTGAAGTTATGATCTGTTCTTTCAGTTGGAGTTGGAGACATTTAGATTTATACATGTTCTTTGTGCTTGGTGATATTTTTTACTTGTATTTCTGAGACATGTGAACCCATCTTGTATACTTTAACAAGTTGACTTCAATCGAGGAAGGAACAGTTAGATATTAGTGTTGGTCGTGAACTCGAGGGAGCTCATAAACTGTGCTGAAGATGTTTTAACTGCAGAAAGTGTATCCTCCATGAATACGATGAGCAGAATTTTCCTTCAAACTTTTTCTATTGATAATGAGACGGTGTTTGTGTTCTGACTCTTTGGAAAACTGTTCCTCTTAAATTGTTTCTTGCCTCATTAGGCCAAGGGTTTGCTACTGGAAGAGTCCACCTAGGTGAGGTTGAAGTTCTCCAAGTTACAAGATTCGAGAGAGTCTGGAGCTTCGATCAGGCACGTGGAAAATTGAGGGGGATCTCATTCTATAAGCCCGCGGGAATTCCTGATGGATACCACTGTTTAGGTCATTATTGTCAACCTATTGACAAGCCATTAAGAGGGTATGTTCTTGTTGTACGCAGTGATATTGATGGGGAAATTTATATAAAATCAGACTCGTCACTAAGATCTCCTGCTCTGGAAAAGCCACTGAACTATTCCCTTCTATGGAGCATGGATTCGGATACTGATGGTAGTGTTTTCTTTTGGTTCCCAAATCCACCCACTGGGTATAAATCACTGGGGATAGTTGTGACCAATAATCCTGTGGAGCCTGATGTCGAAGATGTTAGATGTGTTCGGGAGGATCTTACTGAGCCTTGTGAACCTTGGGATCTTATGGGTACCATGCAATCAAAACATTCTAGATACCAAATTCGTCTTTGGGAGACGAGACCCTTCAGAAGGGGCATGCAAGGAAGAGGTGTCTCTGTAGGGACATTCTTCTGTGACTCAGTATTGGGCTTAAAGGAACAGTATCTTGAGGTTGCTTGCCTGAAGAATCTTGACTCTACCCTGTCTGCAATGCCGAATCTAGAACAAGTCCATGCCCTTATTAGGCATTGTGGTCCCACTGTCTTCTTCCATCCAGATGAGGCTTACTTGCCCTCATCTGTGGGATGGTTCTTCAAGAACGGGGCACTTTTGTGGGAGTACGGCAAAGAAAAGGGTGAGAGAATCAACTACGATGGATCGAACTTACCTTGTGGTGGATTCAATGATGGGGAGTTCTGGATAGATTTGCCTGATGAAGATGACTCCAGGGATTTCCTCATGAGTGGGAATCTTGACACTGCGGAGCTCTATGTCCATGTGAAGCCTGCTCTCGGTGGGACCTTTACAGACATTGTGATGTGGATCTTCTGCCCTTTCAATGGGCCTGCCACCCTCAAAGTTGGTCCAGTAAGCGTTGCAATGAGTAGGGTTGGGCAGCATGTTGGAGACTGGGAGCACTTCACTCTTCGGGTGAGCAACTTCAATGGAGAGCTATGGAACATGTACTTCTCAGAGCACAGTGGGGGTGGGTGGAGAGATGCTTCCGAGATAGAGTTCATCGAGGGGAATAAACCAATAGTGTATTCATCAAAACATGGCCATGCAAGTTTCCCTCATGCCGGGACTTATCTGCAGGGATCTTCGAAGCTCGGGATCGGGGTGAGGAACGACACTGCTAGGAGCAATATCTTCATAGATTCGAGTGTTAGGTATCAGATCGTCGCAGCCGAGTTTCTTGGGAAGGGTTTAGTCTCAGAACCCTGCTGGTTACAGTATATGAGGGAATGGGGGCCGACTGTGATCTATGACTCAAGGTCAGAGCTCGATAAGGTGATCAATCTTCTACCTATTTTTGTGAGGTTCTCAGTGGAGAATCTCTTTGACTTGTTCCCGACTGAACTTTATGGAGAAGAGGGGCCAACAGGTCCAAAAGAGAAGGATAATTGGGTTGGGGACGAGAGATGCTAGATGTCACCTTCATGTCTTCATAATGAGGGGTCTTCGATAGGTTGTGTACGAGCTTGTTTTATGTGTGATCTGGAAATGCTTCTGAGTAGGATAGAAAGACGTGGAGCATGCATATTGAAGGCTAGTATATACGGTCTTCTGTAACTTGCCAGACCCAGACTGAAACCAGGCCAGGAGGGAGCTAATATTATTGGTAGATGAAGGTACTTCGGAAATTTCTTCTCCATACCAATTGTTTGGGGATGTTTGTTATATCCAAGACTGGTTAGAGGGGATGAGCATCTCTACCAATCGATGCATTGGACCAGCTATTTGTCATCTCAACTCAGGGAATGCCTCCCATGATTTCTACTGGTTCGCTTTCTGACCGATCCCCATGGCTACCGCTAGATAAAATCTGCAGGCCAAAATTAACACAGAGAAAGCTCCTGGTGATATGATCAAGGAATTGGCAATGATCGTGCCTTGGGAACAGTGCCACACCGATCTGGGCTATTTCCTGAGTCATTGTTTCTGGTTTATCTGCTTGTATTTTCATTAGCTGCTGCTGTAGTAATAGTGCAGGGCGACAGTGCTGCTTTCAAACACTCTGTATCATAAGATTTGAAAGAGAATATTCCCAGCATTGGTTCGATTTGTAATGAAACCCTATACTCCAGAGTCCTAATCAACCACTCAATTGAGAAAAGGAGTTCAATTGTCGGAGGCTGTTGTCTCTTCACCCTGCAGCTTCGGCTTTCCCCGTTCATGTTCTCCCAACTGATCTCATTCATGGGCTCCCTACAGTGGAAGCAGCAACTAACCTTGTCACGACATGGCTGAATCTGATGCGTCCGTTTCAGAACAAGAACCGGATGCTCCTAAAGCCTTCAGATCTCATGCCTTGGTCGGATTCTAGCCAGAGTCGACCTGTGCAAGGACACTAGTAGCAGAGGCGGGGTTGGACGTTAGACGAAAGTTCTTCACCAAGATCTCTCTCAAAAATAGAACTGGTGCAGATCAGTTGCTTGCCTGATTTACAGCCAACTGAGTCACAATGCCCTGCATCCATGACTACGACAGATCTGATCATCTAAGATGTTGACTTTCTGTTAGGGAAGCATCAATAAGAAATTCCAAATCGTGAAAGTTGGTTCCTTTTATTTTTTTTGGTTCTTTCTAATGATTAACACTTGAGCTGTAAGCATGAGACCAATTAATTATTTGCCTAATTAATGTCCTCTTTATTTTGCCCCAGCAGCCGTGACCACCACTACTCTAATGACCATCCATGAAGAGAATAAGGTAATATCACTGTAAAAAGAACCCATTTTTTTATACTTATATATATATATATATCATATATGAGTAAATATTTCAAGAGTTATTTGAGGCTCCTTTTTATCATCGAATTAACCGTATGTCCCACTCCCCCTAGTTCAGTGAGTGTCCCTAGTACCAGCCTTGTGATAATGGATGACAATATTAAAGGAGCATGTGGTCCCATTTGGGTGACTCGGCCTATTTTAATGGTTGGGATCTAACGTGCTGCACCGTGAATGGAGGGCGAGGATTGATTTAACGTGATGATGAATTTATCGATTTCAACGTAGACAATCCATCTCAACTGATCCCAGCTTTCTAACAAGAATCCAGTTTCTTTATGATTATGCCCAATTCAACATTATCACTATTATGTACTAACCCATCATGGCCGAGTCCCTGATGAGTCACCCACCAATTGCCAATTGTAAATTCATCATTTTTGACAATAGATCAGCTTGTTTAGTGCAATAATATTATTTCTAATCTTTGATCAAAAGGGGTTGAATTTGATTTTCTTGAGTGAGCTCCTATACTCCTTTATTCTCACAGTTCATAGTCAGCTTTACAACACACAGGGGAGAAATGGAGTGTTGTTCAGTTGCTAAATGAAGGAACAGAACTATGGATTACATGTGAAGAAGAAGACATCATACAACACGGGAGAGAAGCTGTCCCAGGGAAACTTAGCAGCCGAAACTGAGAAGCCAAATATCAGACTTGCCTGTGGAAGGGAGAGGCCAGTGAGCCCTTCAGGAGTCATCCAGTGAGCATCCCATCTGTTCGCTGATCCTGTCGGAGCCATGGCTGAAAATAGTCCACCCCTCCTCCATTGATAAACAACAGGAGAGACCCTCTCAAGTATGACGAGGGCTGACTTTCTCCTTGACGATGATTATGGTGATGGTGGTGGAGGAGGTGGAGCCGTCCTCCGTTCTTCATCTCCTTTCTCCTGTTGACAGCCACAAACAGTGCCACAGGAAGGAAAGTCAGTTAGCTTTCTTCTCGAGAGAAAGTGCATATATGAGTGAGTGACACAGAGAGATGAAAATGATGGAGTTGCTTGGTGCTGTATCTATGTATACTTGAGACCTTGACGTGGGATTATGACTTACTTCAGTCCCTAGGAGAAAATGGAGTCAAACTCTCCTCCTCAAGCTCATTTCACCAGACACAAGCCATATATATATATATATATATCTTTTTAATAGCTTTCTGACGCGGAAATCAGCTCTTTAACGTACCGTGTTACAGATAGTTTCACGTCAAACTTCAATTGCTCGGCCCAGCTTAAATTGCGCCTACGTGCAACTACAGCAAGGATTGAATCGAACTTCTTTTGTTGGGGGTACTCAGGTGATTCTAATGGAAGCATGGAAAAGCTAATATACAGTGACTGTGAACTACAATCGGAGTCAACCAGGAAATGGTGAGACCCACGTATCATATCCAGACAAAGATCAAGTTCTCTCTTGTTCAGTAAGTAGCAGACGGTTCGCTCTGTAGTGGTCTGTGCGAGAAATATAACAATATTGACTGAGATACAATTTCTCGTCAATTTTTCAATTGCAGAGGAGGAGAAGTGGAATCAAGAGATTCCAAGTGCTAATCCAACTAAGCTCTGCATTCCACATTCTCTGAGTTACAACTGAAGTTTGGCTGTTTCCTCATCAGTAAGCTCGACTTGTGAGTCTCCCTGAACATATGTTCTCTTTCTCTGTGATCCCGAAAATGCCGATTCAAAAAGATTCGGATTTCATCAGTAGGACAGAGTCAGGAAAATAGTTCTAAGACGAGCATCGGAGCCGGCTCCCGGGAACACATTCATGTAAGTAACCTAGGCCGAGCATGTTTGGAACGTTTTTAACTGATTCGTTCGACTGCAATCCGAGCACCTGATAAGCCAACTGTGTTCAAGGCAGACTTCTGGGGGCCATTTTATAGCTCGGCTAAGCCGAATCTCTTGAAAATTCACTGAACCGAGGAAATATTAGATTAAGCGTTTATACATCTTGTCCGCCCAAAGTACATTCTTGTTGAATTTTCTAAAATAATTTTATTTTTGCATTTTTTTTATGTACAATGGTCAACTAACTGTCGACGGATTTCGACAATGTCCACGGCCACGTCAGCTGGTGCCTGCGGCGACCTGACATAAGCACCGCGACGCTTTTGTCCCGTCGGACCGGTACCAATAATGTCAACGCTTTTCCCATAGGGAAATATTGCCAAAATGGGAAAACAAGAACGTCATTTTTAAAATTGGACCATGTCGAAAATCGATATAGGTATGAATTCATGGGTTTATAGGTCGGATCGGTAGTTCAATGGGTTGAACCGCATGTTTAATAAATAATATTACTAATAAATTTACATAATATCATAATTTGAATATGATTTATAACAAAAATTATTAATATAACAATTATATTAAACAAAAGTTTAATATAAAATATAAATATAAGTTTAGTAAAATAAAATAGGTACATTACAATAGGTTTTTGTTTTTGTTTTTAATTTTAAGTTGGTCGGTTTTCTCATAGATTCAATTGGGTTCACCGGTTGGACCGGGAAGCGGCCGGTTCAATCAGAGTTTTTCTCTTTTAATGTGCAATTGGATTTTTTGAAGGAACCGGACCGGGTGAGTGGCCGGTTCCCGATCGAACCGGCCGGCCCGGTCCGATTTTTAAAACTATGAACAAGAGGAAAACTAATGTTGGCCAGTTAATTTACATATATATTTTTATTCAGATTTATTGAATTGAGAAAGTCCATTATTAGAACTTTTTTTTTAATCAAACTAATACGTTCCTTTTGGATATGGCTAATGAGATGTCTCTGCGGCCCATTGGGCTTATAGCTCTAGGCCCACCTAGGAGGCCCATCATGAGGTCCATATAGTCTATTCACCGCTAAACAGTACCCAGACATATGCACGTACAAGTGTACGAGCCGAGCCGCCTGTTCTATACTGTTTGAATCTTCGACCTTAAGAAATCCGACCGTTGCCTGCGAGATGCGTGATGCGTGGGCTTGAAGTCAATACTCAATTAAACCCATTCATGCAGTAATTTGAATTTCATTTGACCGGCAAATCGGAGAATAACTGGAGCGGCGCCAGCCGCCTTATGGTTCTATAAAAGGAGCACCGCTCCTCTACTTCACCAATGTCATTTCATTTCCACGTCAATTGATCGACTGAGCCGGAGAGAGTAAGATGGGGCTGAAGCATTAATCTCGTGTTTACGACAACATCGACAAGATCAACAGGCTGCAGTCGCAGTACGTGGAGTCCTCGGGAGAGATCGAGGAGCCAAAAGTGCGGAAGAGGGAGATAAAGGGGAAGCTAAGGGAGGCGAGATTCGAGTACGATGCGATCAAGGAGATGAACCTTAGCAAGAGCGAGAGGACGTTGAGGAAGGCGGACAAGAAGACGACCATTGACGGGATTGAGAAGATCCTGGAGAGGACGAGGGAGGAGATTCATAGCCTGGAGAGGGACCAGGACCAGACATTTAAGAGGCGGGAGAGGATCAAGGAGAGGACGGTGAGGAGGATGAGATCTTCGGGCAACAAGGAGGCCGGTCAGTTGGTGTTGGTGAAAAACAAGCTGGTTGGGGATGTGGCAGCGGTGGCGAAGATGATGGAGCTGATGAGGGCCAGCCCGAGCCCGAGCTCTGAGATCGGAAGCTCACCCATGATGGGTGGATCAGGAGAGTCCATTAATTATGCACCTGCTAAGCAGGTGGACTCAAAGCTGAAGCTCAAGTTCATCGGTGAAGGTATAGCCGTGGAGAAGACGAGCATTAACACCGTAAAGAGACGGGCGGCTTCAATCAAACTAAGGTGACGAGATGATGAAGAGAGACGCGATCGATGCAGTCGAGCTCTCGTTTTCCTGATGAGACGGCCCAGTCACGTTCCAGAACCGGCAATGTTATACGTGTGCGTATGTTTTGTTGATTGAGCCTGCGACTGGCGCGATCGTGTTGTTCTATTCTGCGGTTCGTACATGTATTTGCAAGGAGCTTTGTGACCTTGTATTTGTAGCAATAATAAACAAAGCTTCCTTTTTGAGAGTATACATCATGGAATATCCATAACGTTAATGATTTTGGTAATTAAGACTCTTGTTGTCATAAAGTCTTCAAAAGATTCGAACCCGTTTCTGAATCAGACAGTAAAGAAAACTCCAAGAAACAAGATTAAAGACCACAGCACCTTCAATTCATTAATTACATAAAGAATTAATTGATCAGAAGGGACAGTAACATTATATTTAGTTGGAACGGATTTATATGTGGCTATAGCTCTAAGCTGGGATTCGACCCTTACACCTTAATCTCCCGTGTAATGATTGCGATTCACTGGCACGGAGTGTCAACACCAAGAATCACACTGAGAGCCATCGGATTTCCTGGAGCGACTTAAGATATGGGCTATGAAAATGGCTTGAGATGAGACGAGTTGTCTCGCTAGGGGCACTGAGGGTTCTTCCCGGGTCCGCCGTAGTAGAAGAAGGTCCCCCAGTCGGAGCTGTAGGAGCTCTTGATGTTGTAGCAGTTGGTGTTCTCGGCGAGGGTGGAGACTTCCTGGACGGAGCTGAGGCTGTTGTCGGCATCGACTAGCTCGAGGTTGCGGAAGTAGCTGGCCTTGCCAAAGCCGTCGTCGGCAAAGTGCCCGGAGCCCATCTGGGTGGAGGTGTGCTTGCCATCGCTGCGGGAGTTGACGACCTCGCCACCCCACTCCACCATCGTCGCATGGTCGGCGAGGTGGGTGAAGAGCTCTGCTGGCCAGTAGCCGACCAGGGTGTTGTCCCCGAAGCTCATCCACCAATTCCCCAATTTCGGGTCCTAGAAAAATGCTTTCCCAATGTCAGAATCGAATATAGAATTCCATGATATTTATAAGACCGAAGACTATGGCTTATGGGAAACCAGTGATATATGGACCTTCCAAATGAGTATGGTGATGTCGTATTGATCGCCGGAGAAGGAAGAGACGGGGGAGATGGCAGCCCCAATGGCTATCCTGCTGTTCGTCTGCACGAACCCGGCACACAGCAGATTGTAGCATCCGGTCGCCTGATACGAGTCGCTCTGTTCACGAAGCACGAACACTCGACGTTATTCCAGTCCACCATCCAATCCCACGTCACCGAATCGTAAACCGTCTCGGAAAACCGACACTCGATTGATAGTGACCGGACACTTTTGCATTTGCCGACAAACACGGAAATACCATGAGAAGTTTTCCCCAGAAACTGTTTCGTCTCCTCCCTCCCACAACGAAATAAGGACAAGGCACGAATCAATTTTCTGGTGCATGGCCACAGCTGAAAATTGAAAGGCCACCTAAATATTACGTGCAATTTGTGTGAAGAAATCGGTGCAACTTGTTCTGATGGGACTGTCATGTGGAAAACTTATAATGGTGGGCTGCTTATAGGGCAAGAAAATCTGACTTGTGGACCGGGGAATTGGATTTCGGCCGAAGATATGCATCTGTGTCCCATACATATAGCTAGCGGAATTACACATCTGTGCTTTGGACCTTTCACAAAGTATTTTTAACGATATAGTTGATTGAAAAAAAGACTACTACATAAAGTTTTTATTAATTCACCTTCGCAGTCGAAAATCAGACTAGCATATCTGGACAAGGAAGAAGTGGACTGAACATCGGCCTTGACTTTGACTTTGGACGGTACCATTAATGTGCGCAATTGGTTTGATGGAATGTAGCCATCATGGCCATGGACGCACTATAGAATGATTTTTATTTGGAACTAAAGAATTTCTAACAAATTTTTGTAATATGAAATAAATCTAAGATATTTTTTTTATAGGGTAATATTGCTGTATAATTTAGAAATATGGAATATTGGTAAAAAAAGATGTACACGTGGAGAGAGAGGTGGGGGTTGGGAGCTGACCGTCCAATAGGTGAAGAGTCGGGGCCTGCTGTCACCGTAGAGCTCCGGACTGACCTGACTAGTAAAATAATCCCAGCTTTAGGAGAAAAGAAAAAAACACAACCACGATAAATTATATTAAGGGAGGCGAACGGGAGATGGTTATAGGGTGCGGGAGGGGAGCAGGGGAATTGGGATGGGTACCTGCCAGCCGGCTTCTATGCTGTTGAGATCGGGGCCGTCGAACGATCCGGAGAGGACCCAAATCTGCGATAGGCTGAACTCGTTGACCTTCTCGATAGCTGGGTCCCACACGTTTATCGTCGCCTTGGCGCCGTATACCTCGTCCGACGATCCTGTGTAGGCTATCGCATGCTGGTAACAGTGCGCCCGCATTCCCATCAAATCAAAATATGCCATGTGATGAACAGATCCCCCCCAAGAATTCATCAGAAATGTCGGAGAATAAAAACAAGTCCTTAAAAGAATAAAATTAACAACAAAAGATGGGCCAAAAAAAAAGATTCATTGGTATAGAATTTAAGGTAATAAATTCGATCTTCAGTATGTTTTAAGTATCGGTTCGATTAAATATGTTATAATGGTGGGCTGAGCGAAGCTAAGCGACATACCTCGTGGCCATTGCCGCTAACAATGCTGGGAGTGTCGGACAGTCGAGCCAGGGTGAGCCGGCGTTGCTTCTTGCCAAAGTCGAAGAGGGACTTCGATCTCAGGACATCGTGCACCGTGGCGCGGCGCACCGGAACCGTCCCTCTCGGGCACCGCGTCCTGTTCCGGTGCCAGTTCTGCCACGGGAGCTCCTCGACTCGGCCACCTCCTCCTCTGTCACTATCGCTCACCAACGTCGACGGCGAAGATGCTGATGAGTCCTCCGACTTCGTCATTGACTTCACCTTTGGCATTTCTGGTGGCACTCTCTGTTGATGATCAAACACATTGAATACATAGACGTATATGTATCATAATTATTTTCTAATAATTAATTAATTGAATAAATCATGAATAGCTAGCAATAGTACTGAGTTAATAATGGCAATATTATTATCTCCCGAAAGAAAAATGAAAGACGACACTGTCATCAAAGATAACAATGGTGCCCCCACACGCTAGCTAGCCAGCTAGCTAAGGGGATTTAATTTCTACTTCCCTAATAGCTATGCTTAGATAGCCTACTACAACACGTCGGGTCGGACCCTCTTGGAACCCAGACCCATGATCGTTTCTCGGTCCCGTGTTACGACCAATTTTCGTTCCCCTGGAGCAAGTGCGAGAATGAGGGGGAAGAAACCACTTCTTTTTTTTTTTTTGCCCCCTTCTGGTCCATGAAAGGAAAGCCATTTAAAACTGATGATTTGCATGCATTGGAAGATGGATGGTTCATGTATGAATGGATGGATCATCACCTGGATCTTGTGATTCTTGAGCGATGGATGTTCCAGAGCTGGCTGCTTTCTCTTGTGGATACAGTCGATTATGTCTCCGTCTGGGCTCTGAGCGACCCAAGCCCAGACGCCATGTAAAAGAGATTGACCGCACAGAATGCACAGACAAAATGGAGTTTCTTCTTGTTATACATCAGTATATACGTACGTTGACATGAATAACTGCGATACGTTTGTATGCGTACACACCTCAATGGTCAAGACAGGTGGCTTGTTAATCTTGTCCAAGTGCCTCTGGATCCTCTCCAGCCTGAGGCTGCTCACTCGTCTGTAGTCTCTGTAGTTCAGCGAAGAGACCTTGCTGGGGAAGAGGAAGAAGAAGAAGGAGAAGAAGATTGTCACCGAGACAATATTGAAGATACCCAGCTGAAAATGTGGAAGTTCTGATGATGATCTTCTCTTCCTTGGATCAACAGTCCCCATTGTCTCTCATGCAGTGCCCTCACAAATAACTGAGGTTGATATAGACACACAAAGAGAGAGATAGCGGGAGAGAAGAAGGAAGGAAGGAAGGAAGAAGGGGAGAGAGAAGCGATGAGGAAGAAGAGGGAGGCAAGGGATAGAGAGGGGAAGCTAAGCCATCGCCATTACTGGCAAGAACAAAACCGGACTCCGGAGAACCCAACGAAGGGAAGCAGACATTAAACCAAGAAAATGACTTGCAGTCAGTATCTCTCTCTCTCTCCTTAATGGCTAATGACCGATGAGCAGAGAAGCCTCTTCTCCATCATCAGGCTATCTGCTGGGTGATAATTCATCAACATCATTGCTCCTTCCTTCCTTCCTTTCCTCCCTCCCACCCTCCTTCCTGATCTGCCCTCTGATTCCCCCTCTAACGTTCTACCACTGTTGTTTTTTCGGGGGAATATTGCAACACAAACCCAGCCCTATTCACCCACCCTTTTCTAAGTTTTCTTGTAATAGATAAGAAAGAGAGAGAGAGAGAGAGAGGTAAGGCTTTTCCTTTTCCTTCCATCCTGTTTTACACTAAGGAGAGCAATGGACCTAATAAGAGAAAAAGATAAGTGATAATTTTGAAAAGGGAGGAGGGGCTTTCGAAGCACTGTAAAATCCCTTGACCTAACCCCCTCCATTTCATCAATGGCCTCCTCCTTTTATTGCACTCCTCTCCTTTCCTTCAATGTCCACATCTACTTACTAACTCTGTTGCCATTAATGTTTTTCTAACTCCTGAAACCTCACAAGCAAAAGCTTACCCACCTTCCTTTTCTTCCCTTTCCAGTGTCTCCTCTCGCCTGCTCGAGTCGAGACATTGATCATATGCGTATATCAGGTGCTCTCATGACACCGACTAGTTATACCATGTTTATCCTATGCAAGTTAGGTATCATTCAATTGGGTTGTGCATCTTAATTACAATAAATTTCGATCTCCCAACTGACCCGATATGACATCCATGTTGAGCCCACACATACGACTAATCTCCAATATGGACAGAGACCATCAACTTCTGTTTCCTCCCTTAATTAATTACCCATATTTATAAGCTAATCAACAACCACGCAGAAAGACAAGTCAATATATCTCTTTATAAGGTTAGCACCTTGAGGATGAGAGTAAAAGACCCAACGAGGAATACTAATTGAATTAAAAGAAATACATGCACATGCAGACATGCATAGCTAGCTGTAAGAGTCTGAAAATTCAACACTGATGAATAGGAACAGACTAGGCCATGTTGCATGCTCCGGGTCTGCGAGGGCCCGAGCCGGAACGCGGTTCTGGGCTCTCGTGGACCGGGAGCATGCAGAGCTTTAATGGAGTAATTGATGGAGCTTACGGAAGAGGATGAGCCATCTCTATCCCTCTGCTTCAGTGCACTCGATTATCCATGTGGAGGCATCATCCATCTTAGAAGTCTCGGGGGTCATTAAATACTGGAATTAATCTAACAGAAAGGTAATTAATGGATTAAATGACAGGTTAAATTGCTAAAACGATGGTCACAATTACTAGCGGAAGATCGAATTTATGACAATATAAACTGCTCATGATTGTGCAGTAATAAAAGGGCATAATAAGGTCTTCTTCAAGCTATAGTTGATGAGTTGTCGTATCAATTAAATAAGAAGGAAGCCGGAACAGTCAGCAATTGACCACCAAGCGTCGTTAGTTTGAGTTTACTGTTCTGTCCTTGAAGTGAGCAACTAATTACTCCGAAAATCAAGCACGATGGCTGCCCAAATTTCTCATACAACCATCCACTTGCCCGTTAACTGGCTTCTAGATTGAATAATTTGATTCCGTGACTTTCAGTTGCCAGTAGACGTCCGGCCTTTAGTGTACCGGGGTCATCCGTCTCTGATGACGACATCAATACCGCACAAAGTTCGCCGAATTCACGTTCGGCCTTAATGTGCTTGGTGATTGTTAGGGTCAAGCCGTTTTGAGCACGGCAGATAGACGTGTTAAATGGGAGTTTTTGCCGCACCAATGGTGATGTTAACCCGATGATAGACCGATCACCTCCCAATTAATCCGTTACCGGCCTCATACCCATGTAGACACAAGCTGATTATACATGAAAGACGCGCGCTGTCCGGCTTACCTAAGGATCTGACCAGGTGAATGGGCAGGCGTACAAGTAAATTTTGCAGAGAGCTGTCTTCAAAGGCAAGGAGAGAGGAACCACAGCACCACAATTAGCGGCAAAGGGAAGCAGGACTGACTGACTATTCATGCTCTCTCAAGGCAAGGGGTGCCAACCAGAAGGGGCCCACCCAAGCTTGTACTAGAAACATTAAATGACCAAGACATCTGTGGCAAAGTAGGAGTTCTATTCTCAGAACGAGAACAAAACAAAGACAAAAACAAGCAAGAGCGCAACTCAGTGTCAATGGTCTGGTCCCATGTAGTGGATTACAACATAAGACTGGCATTTCTGTAGATTTCACCTTCCCCTATTGACAGTTGCAGCAAATACAAAGAGGGTGCGATCTTCATAACTGTATGGTCGATAGTAAAAAAAAAAAGCCACACCCGGAAGAAGTCTGGGTCGGATGTCGCTTGCCGTTTTCATGTATTCTCATGCCATCACCACCATTTGGGCTTGAGATAGATTGATTCTTTACCTTGTGACCCTCGTAGGCCAAATGAAGTTAAACGGGCATATTTGTTCTTTAGCCACTGGTCGAGTCATCTTCGCTGTCATCGCTCTCATCACTGCATGATCCACATCCGTATAGCAAAGTTAGATTTATTTTGTTAAGAAACTCCGCCATTTAAGGAGAATAAACTCCCGTGGGTTTCCATGGCATTGGAAGGGGGGAATTTATAGTACCTCTGTTCTGGAAGCTTTGATATTCGCCTAGCATCCAATCCTGTAATATACTTCTGTGCTGCTTGAACATTTTCAGGCGCTGCACACCAGAGAAGAACTTTCAGTATCGGAAAGATGGAATCTACAGATACAAACATAATATGCAGAAGAAGATACCTCTGGTCAACTGGAAGACGTGAAGCAAACAACGTTCTGCAGCAAGTTTGACTGGGTTGCTTCCGTCCTTCAAACACTCCGCCACTGCAGGGCCCACAACTGAGATATTGGCTGTTATAATTGAAGGATTTCCCTGTTGTGAAAGCACAGAAAGAGTCACCAAAGTCTGAAAATGAGGGAGGGAAGAACATGGGCACAGGAGAATGTAGAATTTTCACGCACTTTTGCAACAGACTTTATAGCAGACAATGCCCTTCTTCGGACTTCACTTGAGTCATCACGCAGAACAGAAACAACTGCCAAAATGAGATCAGAGTGCTTGCTGTTTGGACCGGTCTGAATCTGACAGAGTAGGAGTCGTCCCAAAGATTTTGTTGAGGTTTCTCGAATAGGGAACTGACATCAGAGTGGGTTCTCGCTTGTCAGAGATTATGGAGAAAAAAGAAGAAAAATTACATCCAAAGAATTAATTTCAGGTTCTGTTCAGAAGAAATAACCTTCTCATCTCTCAAGCCAGATTTAAGGAAGTTGACTATCAAGGTGAAGGAAGGTGACCCCACGAGTGCAGAAAAATTATGACTCAGTATCGATGAGATAGTCAGCAAAGATCCATGTCTTGCAGACCAGCTAGAAGACGAAGATGACTTCAGAAGCTCCTCGAAGAGATCATTCAGTTGCCCCTCTTCCATGTACTGCATAAACAAGATTAGAATGAGCCGAGAAAATTTATAAAAAAAGGAGGAAATTCCTTTTAAGTACCCTCTACAAACCTGGGATGTGATGCCTAGCATTTTCGCAGATGATACTCTGACTTGATCATCGTCATGAAGAATTAAACCTCGGAGGTTATCGTGGACACGTGTTCTAACAGGGGTGCTGATGCTGTTCCCTGCATGCTTCAGGACACCCTTTAAGGCAATCAAGATAGCCTCACGAACCCCACCATCTGAAGCCTGAACAAAAGGTTAAGATTTTGACTTTAGAATTTCTACAAAATAACAAATTTGACAAATAAGAGCATCGAATCAAACTGTGAGTGGGATTCACCTGCAAACTTGCCAATAGATCACCAACTAAAGGATCGATCCTTGTACTAAGTGCACTAAGCTTTCCAAGAGCAAGTGCAGCACTTGATCGAACCATCCTGCATAAGTGGCAACTTGCTAAAGTTAGGGGAAGTGAAATACTAGAATAGCCATTCATTCATAAAGCCTGCAAAGAATTTTCTCTAGAATTACCTTGTGTTGTCCTGCAAACACTTGATGAACGTGGTCTGAAGCTGTGGGAGGAAAGGCTTCAAGGCGATGCCTCCCTTTCGTATTATTATGGTTAAGGTGGACAGTATAGCACTTTTCACTTGCCAAGGGAAACGATCACCAATTATTCGAATAAGCGGCCTGCATTCACATAGATGGCAGTCAGTCATAGGATGCCCCATCCATCTAGAATGGTAAACAAGACAAACTGTAAACAAGCTAGTAATTAAATTTAACAAAGCATGAGCTAATGTTAAATCTCATTCAAATATGTCTTGACTTGTGAATTTTCTTCATTATGGTGTTTCATTTTCCTGCTCTGAACAATGCGTACCCAGTTATCGGGATCACAAACTCCTTTAAAGCCTGTTCACTTGTAACCTCAATAAGCTCTCCAAGACCCAGAGCAGCTTGCTCTCTCAGTTCAGCAGATCCACTAATAAGACCCTGCAAGGACAAGCCATAAGAGGCTAGACTTTATTGCTGAATCTGCTATCTAGAAGAAAAAAGAAGCACTAAATTGCCTGGGAATCCAAATTTTCTGAATTGGAAATGCTCCCTCTCCAAGAGAAATATACATTCTCTTTATCCTAAGACGTAATCCGAAACACCATTTGAAAATGAGAAAAATTTATATTAGTAACATAGAGAAAACAATACTTGATGAAATATTGGAAGCACAGGTTGGAGAGCTTTCCGGAGACAGAATCCTGGAACAAGAACAGGACCACCCTGAAAAGAATAAAAGAATCAAGCCAAATTTTCAACAAAAAATCAAGAGGACAGGAAAATAATACACTCAAGTACACATATGAGGCACAATCTTTCACCTTCTTCCGACGCCGCTCTTTATCTCTGGCTGTGGAGACAGCATCTCTCACAAGTTTAATGAATGACTGAAGTACCTCCTTAGGAACAGAACCAACAACACTTGATAGAGCCTCCCAAGAAACCTATTGAGGAAAGACATTGTATCTAACTCTGATACAACAACAACAAGAAAGGAAATTATTTGTTTTGCAAGGGACATACTGAAACAGTAGCTGAGTCTGGGTCACTGAGCAAAATGATCAGTGTAGATATCATGTTCGGAGCTTCATCCACCAAATACAGCTTGCTATTCTTAAATAAGTACCCAATGAGGTATGCAGAACTTCTCCTAACTGGCGCCTGAAACCGCAAATTCAGAACACTGATGAGGAAGGTAGAAGAGCACAAAAGAAAATTACTAAAATTACATTGAAACAAGATCTTCAATGCCATTTACCTGACCATCGCTAACACCTCTAAGAAGTTCCGACAATAGAGAATCAATGCCTTCTTCATCTATCACTAGGACCACAGTTTCAGCTGCCTCCTTTGCCAAGGGTTGAACTTCCTAAAATTTAAGAAAGAAGCAGGTTTCCAAGTTAATAATGAGATTCAAGAAAGAAGGGGACAAGAGAGGATAACTCTTTAAAGAATTCCCACCATGTCATCTCCACCCATGGCAGACAGCAAAGCAGGAAGAACTGTACCAAGATGCAAGTTTAGACCAGGTCCTGCAACCTCTGCTAATGCTCCTAGAGCATGTGCATTGAAGGCACTGAGAAAGCAAAAATTGAAAAAATTGAGCACCATACGGACCAAAAGATAATTAAGATGCTCAAACAAATACAAAAATAATCACTTACGAGAGAGGCAGATTGACCAGCTTTGGCAATATATGAGGCAATACAGCAGCAGTCCTCACACTAATCAAAGAGTATGAATTACTGCCATATCTTGTTTTAAGTAACTAAACATGGAATAAAGTCATGAATGCAGTTTCTTTCACTTGGGTTATACCTTAGAATTTGTTTGAGGCCATCTAGAGCAGTATCTGAAGTCCCATCATCCTCCAAAGCATGCAAAAGTGTGGGAACAATTTCATCTATTGCTTGCATTCCAGCACTCTGCAGCATTTTCTCCCCAACATAAATTAATGGCAGGTCTATAATTGAATGACAGATTCCTTAGATGTTAAATTGATACAATGATTAAGAGCAGGGACAAAAGGCACCTTGTAGAGGGTGCTAAATGCCAGACCTGCAGCCTCCCGAACCTCAGGCATGCTGTTAACAAATTGTGATTTTGAAAGATTAGGCAACTCTTCTCATAGAATGTTGATGAGAGCATGTTAGAAAACCATTAGGTCTTAAAAGAAATTTATAGATTACAAACCTATCACAGAGTGCTGTGCGAATGGTAGGAATGAGCTCATCCATGAAACTCAATAACTGACTCCGACCAGCACTTGCCATCACCTCACTCAGACCAATGCAAACACCCTGCCAGTCAAAAAGTGCATCAGAAAATTCCAAAATATAAAGCTTCAATCTCCTAAATAGAAAAGCTTTTAATCTCCACGCAAGTAATTGCATCATTTTCAAATACACTGCATTTTAGAAGGAGAAGAAACATTTTATTTAGCAGAACATATCATTACAGGGAGGAGGGAACACAGCAAGAACCTCTGCCAAACAATGCCCACAAATTCATCAATTTTTTTCTCCATAAAATATTTGGAAGTAATCACCAGATTCTATGATCTCAATAATAACAGCACAACTTGGTTTCAAGAGGAGAAAGATAACTCTAGGTCAATTATTGCAACTGTGTTTAAACAGAGCAATCAAAGTCACCTGTCTTCTGCTACTACTAGGATCCCCTAAACCTTTTGCTAATATTGGTATAATCAGAGGAAGAACTCTTTCTCCAAGCTTTCTGACAAGTTCACCCAGTGATCTTCCAGCAACCTGCAGACCATGCAAGTACTTAAGCCTCTAAATAATCTAGTGCAACCAAAGATTCTGCTATCAGTCAATTAAAACCTGTCGCCTCTCAGATGAAGATGAAGCAAGGGAAGTGATCAGGGTGTTCATCAGAACTGGCATAATTTCCTTCAGAGTCTTTGGTGTATTTGCAACTATGGTCTTCCAAACATGTAAAGCAGCCTGACATGATGTCAAGACATCAATTAGATGACCAATTTCATCAAATATTTAAACTTGTACAACTAGGAAAGCAAATTCACAGTGTAAATCAAAAGCATATTTAAGGCCTCAGCTGTGATTGAACAGTATAGCTGAGACAGCACAAAATAAATTATGAACATAAATAAGGAGTCAGTGAGACTGCAAACAAAGAGCTGCACTTTAATTTTGGCAACTAACTATGCTAGAAGCTTAAAATTACAGGAAATTGCATAATAAATATATACATTGCCAGGCCATGGTTCATCAATGCATCAATGGATGCATGCCATGGCACAAAATGAATATACTTTGAACTTGCATTTTAACAGAGCCATTACCTGACGAACTGATATACTAACATCAGTTCGGACCATATATAGGGCTGCAAGAACTTCATTACGTTTGTCCTTTCCAAGAACCTCAATAATTGCACGCCCATGTGCTTCAGTACTAGCACCTTCATCATCACTCCCACCCTCAAGCAAGGCTTTCCCTGAAGTCCCAGCAACCTGAAAGAGAAGCTCAGTCAAGAGGGCTGTGGAATCATTTTCTAGTTGACAGTACATAAGAGGTTCTTGAGATCTATACCTTAAACAGCAGGTCACCCAGTAACTCAACTGAACTTTGTCGGATTCGCCAGTTGTCATTAAAGATTCCATCCTCCACAGCAGGAAGGAGAAGAGGTAATGATCTGAAATATAACATAATAGGGCCAGGATAAGATTCAAAAGCATCTGAAGTTTGTCTTGTAATTGCTGTAAACATGTCTCAATTTCCCAATTGATAACTGAAGAATTCCCATAGATAAACTGTATCACTGACCACAATCTCTTTCCGCATCTTTCACGATCAGAGAAAAGATCATACACATTTTTTTTAGTGAAAAACAGCATGAGAAGAGCCACATAATTGCCCTCAGAAAATAGATGACATTATGTTTACTGGCTTCAGCTGTTCCCACCATATCATTTTTCACCAACGAGGCCACACATAGAACAGGCTGTCCACTTGTTTGATTTTTATAGAAAACAAACACTTTTTCCTTAGATAGACTTCATGAAGACCAGAAAAATAAAAACTCCCTTAAATCAATGACAGTGAACATGTTTTGTCATGCAAAATCTATGCAAATAGTTAATCCGAGCAACATAAATAGCACAAGAATCACATACGTTGCTGCATAATGCTCTACAAGAACATGTCCAGCACCTAATGCTGCTTCACGCACAGATTCATTCTCATCTGCAAGACCTGTTAGAACAGCCCATTCCTATTGCTTTAGACTATAAACAGAAATGACAGACATTTTTCCAGAAATTGAAAGGACCATACCATCCAAAATAGCAGGCAGAACCTGTGGCAAATAGTTCTGGAATTGTACGCCCAACGACCTCGGGAAGTACTGCAAATAAATTTCCATTAACAATGAAAAAGAATTATATTTCTTCATGAATATAGAGCCTACAGTGTAGAGAATGTTAAGAAACTCTATCCTCAGATCTATTCTATGGGTCTCTGCATGACAAAGGTAGTATCCCATAGGGCAATTCACCAAGTCTGAATCTTTCATTGTGTAGAAAACAAACATAAATATTAAGAGTGTACACCTTGAACAATGTCAAGTATCCATCACGAACAGATGCTTTCTGATGAGAACAGTTCCGAATAATGTCAGGAAGTAAGTTCTCGAAGTATGCCATGCCAAGAGCAGCTAAAACCTGAGAATATCACAAAATCTAGATCAGCTTTGATGCAAGATATTCTAGATCTATCGAAAAAAAACAACTGACTGACCCACTAGGATCTATTAAATAAAATGAGGAAATTCAAAAGGGCAAGCTACACTGCAATCACCTCTGTCAACCCTTGAGCAGCTCCAGAGCGCTCAACATTGCTTCCATCAGATTTAAGAGTATCCAAGAGCCATGGAACAAGATCAGGAAAATTTTCCTCTCCCATTCCTCTAATAAGTGAACCAAGGGCCCTTGCTGCAACAGACCGAACCTCAGGAATTGGATCCACAAGTACCTGCATTTAATATATCACTTCATCAATTAAAATGCCCAGATGCTTAGTTGCCAGTACTTTGCTACAACAAAAATAACAGTACCTTCTTGACTTCAGGAAGGAGTAACCCAATGTAAGGAATCATATCCTTTGGTTCAGTAACCAATGAGCACATATTTCCAACTATTTGTGCAGCCTTCTTCTTTGTGTCAGCACTCCTCTCTCTCAAACCTCTATGCACAATGGGCACCAACAAGGCAAGTGAAGGGGCATCAATTGAGTTCACAAAAGTGGTCTGCAACAATATTTTGGGGTCAATTATTTTTTAGGATGGGGCAAGGGTAAATCATAATTCATGAGAATCTAAATCCAACTCTTACTTGGAGGAGAATATCAAGAGAGTACTTAGTATGGTCATTGGGATCTGTGAGACCCATCAGAAGGGTGGGCACCAGAGAAGATATCTCAGGATTCTTTATTACACTTCCAACCTAATAGAAGCGCAATTACAATCAAATAAACAGGCAAAATATAGGAAATAAACAAAGAGGCACAGTGTATTAACCTGCTGAAGGGCAGTCTGACCCGCTGATTGGACCTTGGGGTGAGTATCTGTCAACACCTGCAATTTGAGGTAGAAACATATACATTAACAAGTCAATTAAATAACTTCTCCTAATTCTGCAACCCAAAGAGGTTGCAAATCCATGATTCTGCAGATGTTTACCTCAGTTAGTTTGGGCACAATCTTGGGAAGGCATTGGGAGAGTTGTTGAGGCGCACAATAAGCCATGGCACCAAGCAACTGTACACTACTTTGCTTGGTTCTCCAAGCCTTGTCTTCAAGACCCTGTAGAAATAGCAAATGCAATGTGAGAATGACTGCATTGTTCATCCTTTTCATTATAATTGCCTCAACAGTAAGAATTTCCTAACTAGAAGGCTAGATTACCATCAGAACACCTTAATAGGAATAATCATTTTGATAAAATTGACAAATTGTACATGGGAATGTTATCTTTGAAACCTACATATATGCATTTGAAATAACAAATTATACCAAGTACTAAGGAAAACTTACAGTGGTTTTAAGTAGCCAGACAAACCATGAGAGTTTCTTCTTAATTAAAGATTGCACCATATTGAACAGAAAAAAAAAAGGTGGATATTGTGTGTCCAATGTAAGTGAAAATATTGCATAAACCTGAAGCATACAAATTTTAGTATGCTAAACATAGCAATAAAAATACCCTGAGAAGAGATGGTAGCACAAGCTTCACCCCCTGAGCACTAAGCTGAGACATCATAGCTCGGGCAGCACATTCAGCAGCTTCACGGACTGCAACCACTTGATCGGAGAAAGAAACCAAAAGTAACGGTAGCATTTGGATTACATACCTATACCAAAAGAAGAGCAGTTTCTGTGACTCAGATAACTAATACATGATCCTATTATCATATTAGTTAAGATAGTAGATTCTGCACATACGGCTCAAATAACTTCCCCAACTTCTCACAGAGGCATTCAAATGCCATCAGACCTCCCTCACGACGTTTTGCAGAGTTCCTACCAGGTAAAAGGTCAAACAAAGGACATAGAGATACACATACAGCAGAAAACAATATAAAGACATTGAAATAGAACCAATCTTAGGAAAAGTCTACTCTACTCCGAAACTAATTGTTATGATAAATGCTCAATAAGATTTTCTTCTTTCTATTTTGAATAGGAGCAACTTTTAACTCTTTAATCACATGAGAGAGAGAGCTTTGTGGTGGTCTTGGGGGGGGTGGGGTGTGTGTGGGCGTGGTGTTGGTGACAGAGAGAGAGAAGATATGCTAAAATATCTAAAAAAAGGGAATAGCCATACCTGTCCATTAGACCTTCTCGCAATACAGCAACAATACCATATTTCTTCAAGCACGATATTCCAAAACCATTGACCACACCAGCAAGTCCAAAAGCAGCTCCACGCCGTTCACCATACTTATCACTCTTCATAAGCTGGTCCAACAGCTGAGAAACCAGAGCCGGGGCATCTTCCTGATAGATTAGAAGGACAGAAATAAAAAAGAAATTAGATATCAGGATTGATAATGTAATGAAGCAGCCTACTGAATGGAACTCAAAATCTAGAGATACAACAAATAATATATAGCCAAGTCTAAGGAATAGCAAAAAAGTAAATAAAATGCAGTAATGATATTTTAACAGCAATGTTGCATACTTGTTTTGATTGCATTAATGGAGACAGGCAAACTGAGACAGCACGCTGCACTGCTTCCGAGGGTGTATTTAGCACATCCAATAACTTCTCAACAACTGTATGAACTTTGGGATCATCCTGTTCAATGATGTGAAGATGTAAAACTTAAAGAATATTTGTTCATTTATAAAGAAATACATAAAGGCAAATTTGGACCTTCGCAAGGTGCTTAGCTAATGCTCCAGTGAAGATAACAACACCCTCTCGAACTAGATCATATTTCTCCTCATCAGATGCCTAAGCCAAAGCCAAAAAGAAAAAAAAATCAAGAGAAACAACATAATGAACAAATTTTAGTGGTAAGCTTAAGAAATAATATACTTTCGTTATAGCCATTCTTGACCTGAATAGAATACTGCCATACAAGAAAAAGGTACCAGACAAGGAAAAATCAAGGACATGGTTCTGGACAGGGTTTAGTCAACTTTTATCAAACCAAAAACTTACCTTTTTGTTCAGGTAGTTCTCAAAGATTGGGAACAAGAGAGAAACATTTTCCCTTCCATGCTTATCAATGACCATGATACCAGCATTAATCATCCTTCCACGAACATCAGCATTTGGATCAGCCTGCAATATCCAGATGCATCAACTTACAGGCCTTGTTCATCTTTTCTTTTCATGTCTATACTATTTTAGTTGCATATAAACTATACCTAATGCTTAGAGAGCGGTACCTACAATGCTTTTACCCCTTTCAATTTTTATAAGTTTTACTATAAGGCAATGCTAAACCCCCAAGGATTGACACAAGGAAATGGACAGATAAATGCTTATCCACAAGCTCCTGGAAAGCGTATCTTTTAATGAGGCTGCCTACACATAAGCTCAAAATGAGTTCATAGGCTTGTGGTAACTCATGGACAACAAACTCCTCATCCCCACAGAAAAAGGGTGAATTAAAAAAAAAGGGAAAAATTGCTCCTGGTCACACCAACTACCAAGGAGCCTTACTCTGTATAAAAAAAGATATCCATGACAGTCTTCAACAGGTCAGATAGAGCCATCTACCAATAGCCATATGAACAGAGAGGATTCTCATGTGAGCATCTCTTTCCAAATATGACTAAAAGAGGACCAAACAGAAAATACTGCCAACTAATGCAGCCGCACTAGAAATGCCCCCCAGGTGTACAAAAGATGAACAAAATAAAATGGTTACCAAGGCTCGTGATATGAGGAAAGTCATGACAACAGGAAGGTCTTTTGTCCTTAACACATCTGCAGCAGAATACAATGCCAAAGCAATTCCTTGTCGGCCCAGCCAACCAGCATCAATGTTATCTTCTTTGAAATTGGCATCACGAATATATAAAGAAAATAATGTTGAGAGTGCTTCCTGAAATTTTTGTTACAAACAACCAAACTTATGCAAGGAAATATTTGTTGTTAAAATGATTTAAATTAAAATAGTCAGTCACCTGCATTGAATCTGGGTTTTCATCCAAAGCAGCAGCTAATGCCTCTGCGGCTGCTAATCTCACGTTATAGTTAATATTGGATAATGCTCTGTAAATTCCTGAATAGTTTGTGCCAATGTTATAGCCATATCGATCCCATATATCCTCAGCCACTTCTGCAACTGACTGAAAGGAATAGATAATTAAGGTAGTGAAAAGTCAAACTAATGCAAAAGATTTATAAAATTGAGCCATCAACCTCATAACGAGAGAAAAGACCTCTTGATCAGGATGACAAATGTGGAATTACTTAACTGTCACAAATGAATTCTATCTTCAGGTTTGAAAAGAATGCAGGATAGGTACATTCAGTAAAAAGAGAAATTCTAGCGATCAAAGCCAAACCCAAAAGGTGCAACTAAATATGGACACAAACAACATTCTTAAGGTAAATGGTTCAATAAAGATGGAAGATGAAGAAAACTGAGGGACTTCTATTTCTGAGCATGCTACAAATAAATGAACCCAATGGAAGGAAATAGAAAACAAAGAGAATAAATGGCATAAAAATAAAGAGGAGGGCAAGCAGGCTATACTTTTTCAGGATCATGTAGTGCAATCCAAATATTTGTTGCAATCTCAACATTCTCAGGAAGGGTACAATTGGCAACAGCAGGAACACATTTTACAGCATTCAAACAGGCCATTCTCACATGCACATCTTTGGCATAAACTCCATATAGTGCCTGTTAATAAATAAAAATAACTATTAATTACTGTACTGAGTAAATCTTAGTACTGAAACAACATTGTAAAAACTGGAGCATACAGATGCAACTTCAGCTGGCTGCAAACCAAGGCTTAGCTCATTTAATGCAGATCCCACTGAAGCTTGATAAGCAGGAACAACACCTAATACATTGTAGAGAGCCTAAAACCAGGAAAGTTACATATAGTAAGCTCATTATATACAGAAACGCTTGAAGAGATGTGAAAGACAATACTACCAGATTTAGACCAAAACAATGGAAAAGAAAGGGTTTAGACATTTTAACTGATATCATCCGAAGACGAGGAAGAGGCAGCAGTGGGTCCAAGTGTAAACTGATGATTCGAAGTACATCATCATGAAGAACTGTCTTCTTGGAAGATAACAATATCCTCTCCAATATCTAGTGTTAGATCACTCTATAAGTTAGTAACAACAAAAAACATCATGCCTCATATATTAACTATAGCATATGTAAAGCAAAATCCTACCAGGAAAACAAAAGTAAAGGAATCCACAGGAAGACTGCCTGATTTGCAAGATAGAGACAGGGCATTTATTACACGTTCAAAAAGAGACAGTAAATGCTCAACACTGCCTGAACCCCCAGTAAGAGTTAACTCTTCAGAAAGCATCTCATTGTCTTCTATCACAATCAATCGCAATGCTGTTGCAATATCAAGGGCCCAATTACAGAGAGGCGATGCTGTACATCTGGCCAGCTTCACAAGGGTTTCATATGCCACATCACCAACTATGGGTGATCGCAGCAAAGGGTTAACAAATGTCACCTGAACCAATAATATATAGTTAATTTAAAGGTTCAATATGGAATAAATATAAAACTGCAGCAGTGAGAAATACAGCATAACTTCTTAAATGAACTCCCTGTATTGTTCTGATATGAAATGGTTTTATGTTTCCCAAGAAAGACTCAAAATTTATGGAAACAAAACCATGAGATAAAACGGGCCAGTTTTCAACTTTGCATGTAAATTCCATTCCACTTGTTCATACCAAAACTGGCCTAGAAAGTAATTTGCACACTGGCTGGCAGATAAATGTTGTTCATTGAAGAAAGATGGGGCCTTTACCATTCATAATTCAAAGAAGACATCTCTTAATGAGATTACACACAAGGAAAACAATCAGAAACTGCTTTAATACAAAATGAAGAGCACCAAAGCAACCATGCACATATTATTACAAAACATGCTTGCTTTATTTTTACTTGCCGAGAAAAGGAAAACATTTGAATTTCCTTTTTTTTGGTTGTTAATGAATTTTTTAGCCTACAAATATCTAGCTTACTATGGTACATACCTGAAAGACTTCTTTCTGTATAATTACTAAATCCTAGCAATTAACCCATTCAAAATTTTCAATTCAAAGCACATGTTGGCAACTACATGCAAACAAGAAATGAATACTGCCATCGCAGCTAGTTCTTTTTTTGAGGTATCTCTATTTTTCATCAAGGTCCTTTTGTGAACGAGGTACTGTTCTGTCTCTTGCCTATTTGTGTTTCATTTTCCCTTTTTCTTTTTGAAGAATAAGTAATTGTATTAATATTCACCAAGATGGTTGAAATCATATACAAAAGTAAGAGCCTGTACTAAGTGTCACAAGCATGACAAGAAATCAACCACATTCATTAAACAATGATTCCCCCTCCAAAATTCAGGGCCTATTGGTGTTTCTACCACTCCAACCAGAGTAATTCTTCACTTTAGCTCATTCTGACATCTGATTATCCGCCTCTAACTTCAGAGGGAGTGAAGAATACATCAAAGTAATCTTTTGTGCATCTTAAGTTGACACGAGTTAATTCATGACAGCAAAGCTCAACATTTCAAAGAGTTACCGTCCAAGCCCCTAGATGTAACAGTTATCAGAGAAAACTAACTTGAAAGACACTAATGAAAAACCTCACAAAGATAAGCAATTGAGTGAAAAATTCCTTATGTATCTTTAACAAAGAAACAAATGGAGAAAGAATAAAGAGGGCATGTACCAGGGACGGCAGCTGACTGTGAGCAAAAATAGGGTTAGCAACAGCCATCACCCCAAGAGCTCTAAGCATCAAAGAAAGAGACTTCTGAATTTCCCTGACCTTCTCCCGTACAGATGCCTCTTCTGTAAGCAACAATTCACGGGCTTCCTCTTTTGCAGTCTTTGCTTTATCTGAGCCTTTATCTGAGAGCATCAACTTCAACACTTCATGTTATTACAGAGATAAATCCTGAGAACAAAAATTTGAAAATAACAATAGCAAAGACAACATGCCAGATTTCTTAGTTGGCTTTCCAGAATCTCTCTTCCCAAGGTTTGAGCCCTCCCTATTAACTGGCTCTCTCTTCATAACATGATTATTACTGGTGCGACCCTGCATGAAACTGATCTATCAGAAAATTACTGCTATATAATCTCAAAGTTCTTACAGAAATTGGAACCAAATCAAGCGGAACAATCAAAATTCACCATGTCATCTTGATCCTCATAGACTCGGAATCGACCTTTTGCCAATTTTGTGTTCTTTGAGGCAACAGATTCAGCAACATACACACCTTGCTCATTAGAAAGCATCCCTTCAGGAGTTCGGAAGATCTAAGGAAATATCAAGAACAAGCTTATGCGAGTAACTTCTTGGGGACATATTAGAAAACTGATTATGCATGTACAGATCATAAAAGCAAAGTAGTTTGTTTTAGAAACTTATCATTTAGAAGCAACATAATGCCTCTCACTTTTTCTACCACAAGGCTAGATTTGTTCATTTGAAAAGAAACATTTAACATATATAAATACTTGAGGAGTTATGTTTCTAGATAGGCCATCAAAGCATCACCAAGTTACCAAAAGCATCCTCAACCAAGTTCAAGGGGAAAATTTTAGGGAAAGCTTCAAAATTAAATATTTGAGAGCCAAATTCCAATAAAAGTTGAACAAGAATCAGATAGCACAGATATGGAGTTGAAGTGGCAGTTCAGAACTGCATATTTCATGTCAGAATCTACAGAGAATCAGTCATCCCACAGCAGTCCAGAAACTGACAATTTCTACCACAGAAACTTTACATAAACGTCAGAGGAAACTGTGCAAATGCAAAAATGGCCAGGAGAAAATAATATGCAAGGCTAATAATACCTACCTGTATATCAACTTCTGAAAGCATATCATGTGAGGAGCGATCAGGGAGATTATTCAAATGCTGATATGAGAGAAATGAAATTTTTGTTAGCATTTAGGAAAATGTTATAAATAATGAAAAAAATTGCTACTCTTATCAAGAAAGAAAACAGGTTCCTATAAAATTGATATAAAGAAGAATTTCATAACATGAACCTTCTCAAATTCGATGAAGGTATCACCGGGGCTAATAGACATCAAAGTGGCCAATGAAGATACAGCAGCTTGTTGTTCTAGTGGATTAGGGTTCATCAAGCCCTTTGGTCCCAATAAATCCTAAGATAGAAAATAAATTCATCAAGCAGATGGAAGCACATTGTCACCTGAAATTCTTACATAAATAAAACTTAAGTCAAATTAAATCTATCAAGGCCCCAACAATGAAAACTCCACCTAAGCCAAAACTAAGGACCTTAACAAGGATGACAAGATACAAATAATGAGATACTAGACACAACCACAAGGAAGAAATAACCCTTTGAACTTTAAGTATGAAACAGGCCTACTGGTCTATAAAGAAGTAGAAACATTTTTTTGGTCAAATTATTCTACAGAAAAATTGGTGACCCACCGTGCACAGAAGTGATATATCTGCAGAGATTATCCCAATAATATCTAGAGCATTCTTCCTTAGACATCTTTGAAGCCTCTGAAAAGGAGAAATAATTAGAAGACAATATAGACTTGATTAAACCAACATTCCTGTCTCCCCAGTATTAAACCAGCATCCCTGTCTCACAAGTATAAAATAACTATTTAAGTTTCCGAAAGCTTTCTCCTCAAAAAAATGTTTCTAAAAGCGTTTTTTTTGGTAAGAAGTTAGCCTGCATAAAACAATCACTAAAAAACCTGCCAACTTAAATGTAGTCTTCAAATGAATTTTACTAGAGGAGCAGTAATGTTAGCAAACTGAGGGAGTGACAACAGAAAATCTTACCTTCCAAACAGAGTCAGCCTTAGCAGATCCAGTGATGCATGGATGATGAGAGCAAAGTATGACGAGCATGCAGACACTGGATGAAGCAGCTAGCGCTGCAGATGATGTGACAAGGAGAGCCTTCACTAGAACCTCAGTGGATGGAATATTGGGGACTTTGGCATCCAAAAGATTCTCTGTGTCACTAAAGGAATACAAACTTAGACTTCATTCATCATGTTAGGGACAAAAATATTGTCACCCCAGAAATTATACATCTCTTGCATAAAATAGTACCTTGTATCTGAAAGAGAGACCTTTTCACCAACAGTGGAAAGGAACTCCATAAACTCAACCAAAAGAGGTTCTGACAATTGAGGTGCAGCAGCGATTATCTTTCTAGTTGCATGAGAAGCCATTTTCCGAATGTCCCAATTTGGATGGCAGATTAAAAAGAATACCAGCTGCAACAAATCATAAAAGGCGTAATAAAGCATCACTTGATTAGATGAAGATATGCTAATGCTTGAGAAAGTAATTAATTAATACCTGCAACAGTGATTTAATAGACAAAGCTTCCAATACCCTACATGTAATGGACAGAAATTTCAGCTATCACAGTTCAATAACAGCAGTTTGAACACTGTGGTGGAAAATCTAACCTGTGTTGATGTTCCACCAGCAAAACCTCCAGAAGATTGACAACAAGCATGCAATCCTCAGCCGACAATTTAGAGGTCTGTAAAAGCAGATTGGCAGGGCTCAAGAAGAGTTAAGAAAACATAAGGACCAATGAAACAAACAAAAAGAGAGGGGAGAATAGATATTATGGACCATTGATAAGGGTACAAGAGAGGGCTCATTCTGTGATATTATGGACCACATCTTCTCCTTAGTCACTGTCTCTTCTGAAAAGAGGAAAAAAAAAGTGTAATGACATTAACGCCAAAGAGGTTGAAAATTAAAGGCAAACCAGAGTAAAAATTATTGGATATTCCACTTAAGAATTAACTTCCACTAACGTGTTAACATAAAATACCTGCTTTAATATCAGCAGCTGCTATCTTCCCAACTAAAAGAAGAGCATATAGACCATCCAACCGTTGCACAGCTTTAGTAAAACCAGTTTTAACCAGTTGGATCAGAGGCCCCAATAAGGACGATATCTGAAGTTCATTAACAAATATTTCTCCTCCATAAGTGACAGTAATGACTGGCGATGAAGGAATACTATAAGGGTTACAAATTTGTTGGTTTACCCGAATTATCGCTTCACCATTTCCACTAACAATTCTAAGACAGCGAAGATGCCCCCTCCTCAAGGCTTCCTTCTCCTTGAGGCCAGAAGAAAAGAAAGAGACCATTTCCGAGTCAACAGCATCAGATGAACGAATTACCCAGGAAGCTATAGCATGTAGATTTGCCAACTTGACCTCTTCATTTCCTTTTTTTCAATGAAGATACAACCAGAGTATGTCAATGTCAACGTAAATCCATACAGAGGAATAGCATAAGCAGCTACAAAGATGTTAACACGAGAAGAAACATATAAGTTTTTGTAAAGAAACTGAAGCACCCCTACTATTAGAAGATATGAATGATGATGAAGAACAAAATTATGAGAAAGCAGTACCTTCACTCTTGTAGCTAGATAACAGAAAGCTACATATGCCCTGTGATAAACTGTTGATGTATTTCCCTTCAGGAGCGAGAGACAACTCCTGCAGCGCATTGATCATCCCAGTTCTCTGATAAGGAAATGCTAGCCTTCCCTCTGACCCTGTTAATATTGCATTGTGGAATAAATATAAATATGCTTGCTTATCCAGACATTTAGATCTATATACCTAACATAAAGATTCCTCTTCTACTTAATTTTATCAGCACAGAAGAACATGGAACTTAGTTTCAAACTAGTAAAAGAGGGAGAGAACAAACCTCCAATGACAGCTTTGATAGCATTAAACATTGCCTCTGCAGCATCCGGGTTACTAGATTTTTGGCTTAAGCACCTTATTATAGCCAAGGCTTCAACTCTTCTTCCCTCATCTGTGTGGCGTGCTTGTGATAGCACCACCGATAGAATTTCCACTGCATACTTACTTAAGTCTAGATTGACCAACTTCAGAAGAATTCCAACTGATTCTAGCACTATTTCAGGATTACGCTTCAGCATTTTGACAGATGATGGCAACACAATGCTCTGAAATTCCTCGTGAGACATGCACCTAAAAAGTGGACTAAAAGCTTCACTCAGGCGCTTTGCCAGTTTTTCCTTGGCATTCAGAACTGCTTTTGCATATACATCAAGAAAGACCGGCTGTTCAAAGCACAAAATATCAAGTCAAATCAACACGAAGAATTCCACTTCAAACAAAAAAGCTGAAAAACTATGGAACCTCAAGTTCCTTACCTTGTACTCTTCAAATAAAGAAGGATTTTCACTTGAGTACTCCAGCAACAAAGATATGAATTCGGCACTGTCCTTTTGTGTAATTCGAGCATTCTTTAGCTCCTCTACAAAGGTCTTGAAGATGCTCAGTGACTGAATGTGAATAAAAAATTTGAAATCAGAACATCTTTTCTCAAGATTGTACAATATATCAGACCATAAAATTACAAGGCAGGCCTCATTACAAACAAGGCAAATAGTTGATTGGGATAAAACCTCAGAAAATAAATGGAAAAATAAATGTCTGCACGCCCGTTGCTCACGAAATGGCCGCCTCATGACAGCTGTCAGTAAAGATGCTTGTGCTGCAGCAACCCTAGAGACAGCATTCTTGGAAACAGTAACAAACTGACTGTGACTCAAGAGGATGCAAGACCACTTGAGAAGTCTGCAACAAGCAGCATGCGAATGAGCCTTTGCCTGCTTCTCCATAGTTTGCACCAGGGCAGCAGCGAAACTCTTCATGAAAACTGTCTTCTCTAATCCTTTAACAATAATGGCTTCTACAGCTTTCCTCGAATGTAGATCATCATATATAAATAAAGTCTTAAATATAATTTCCACCAAAACTGATGGTATTTCAGGAGAAATCTCTGCATATACAAAAGGAGAGACATGTCAACCGCAACTTTGTTTTGTAATTCAGCAAATTCCTCATTCATCAACTTTACAAATAAATAAATAGTGAATTTGGTGATTCTTAGGATTTACAAAAACCCTTTCAGCACAAGATCATCGTCTGAAAATCAAAACAGGTCCTAATTGATTCCATATCAAACTCTAACACATAATAATGTTAACTACGCCAGTAAAGTTGAAATTTTGGTAGCTCAGAGTATTATCAAAACAAAGGCAGAGCAACATATAGCTTCAGACAAAACCAATTCACTTGATTTACACGTTGCACGTAGATTAAAATAACCATCAGCATCAGCTCAAAAAGCCCAGAACGTTCCTTTTTTTTTTTTACCAAAAATGCTTGGCTAAAATCACTCATTTTTTAACTTTTCTTCTAATACAGTCAGCAAAATTGCACTCCGCTGCAAACTAAGAAGCCGATCGTCTGTGTAGAAATAAGGGGCTGCCTCTGTTTTACCTGAGTTACTGATAATGAAAGGGATTTGATTCCTAAATATCTGAATCCGTCGCTTGGTAGACGGAGTAGAGACAGACCCGGCAATGGAAACCAGGGATTCGATTGATTCCGCCATTTTCCTCGGTAGGGGGCGGATCGCAATTAGGATCCGAGTTAATTGTTCAGCTCCCGGGGTAAAGGTCACGGGCCCAGAGCATAGCACGGCAGCTCTCCCACCGTCAGATGGCGTCTGCGTGCAAGTGCTGCTTTAGGGTTTTAGATTGGTGATGACGATGCTGCCTTGCTGATACACAAAAATGATACTAAGAACTGTGGATGTTTATATTGTGATGTGAAGTTGTTTTATTGGGTAAATATATTTAATTTATTTGAAAGTATAAATTATATTATAATATTTAATATAATAGGCAAATTAATGTAATTTTACAAAAATACTCTTTTTCCATTTTTTACCCATAATTTATTAACTCATATTCCAGAAGCCTGAACCCAACATATATATCTCCCTCAATAATTAATTTTTTTATACATATTACTCAATTTTATATTTTATATTTTTTTATATAAATAATATTTAATATTATAATAATTTACTAATTTATCGAAAAATCCATTATATAATTTAAAATTTATTATTAACATTTAGATATTAATATTTTAAAATTCTAAACTACTAAATTTAATTCACAATATATTATTAGTTTATGAGTGAATTAGTTAGCGGAAGAAAACTAATTCTCACATTTTACTTAAGCAAAGGTAATGAGTGCCGAGTAGCGGCAACTAATTCTCTTCCGTTAAAATTTTCTTTATTATTATATATATATATATATATTATTACTAAGATATTTTTGATTTTAATGGGCCTACTAAACCCATGGGCTTTGGGGCCCTCAGTTTGGTTCTGGGGGCAACACTTAATGGGCCAAAGCCCAGAAAGATCTCAGCCGTTCACTGACGTCGCATCCAGGCTTGCACAGGTACCGTACATATTTTCCACTTGCCTTACACTACTTTGTTTCATTTCATAGATGAGGCGATTTTCGACTCGCTTGGCCCTCTTTCCTAGTGTTCTATTGTAGCCTTCCTTATTAGGGTTTGCATACAAATGATATTTATCGATGCAGTTCACAGGCTTTGGCACGCGAATGAATCAGAAGATTTGTGCCAGAACTCCAAATGTTTGACCAGTACACACTAATAAGATGCGAAGTTGCTGACAATGGTAAGTAAATGCCAATAATCAATAATGACCTGCCACGAACCGATTGACCATAGGATACTTAATAGTATGTGTTTACGATCCACGTATATAAGGTAAACCTGGCGGGTACACATCATCAATATCATCACTAGATAATTCTAATGAATCATCTTATTCTTTATAAACTAAAAGGAAAATTTCAAAGTGTCATGTCTAGCTGTTGTTGTTGTACCAGAACTGCTTCTGAAGGTAGTCGATGATTTTCTTATCCACTTGGAAAGCCTTGGTAAGGACATCATCTGAGATCGGCGGGTCCGACCCGAACAGCGCTCTTGCGACCTGAATAACCCCAGGGTTCTGGCTGCTCAGGGCTGACCAAGCCACCGCTTTGGTCTTCCCGACGTTGAGCTGGAAGTGGATCATCCCGAAAGGGAAAACAAACACGTCCCCGGGGTAGAGGACCTTGGCGAACAGCCTGTTCCCGAGCTGGTTGGAGGTCACGAACCCGACATAGAGGGTGCCCTCGAGCACAGTAAGGACCTCGGTGCCCCTAGGGTGGGTGTGGGGTGGGTTCAGTCCATAGGGGGCGTAGTCAATCCGAGCCAGGGAGATGCCGAGGGTGTTGAGCCCGGGGATTCTCTCCACGTCGACGGCGGTGACCATCGACCCAAGCGGGTTTGACACGTTGCCTGGGATATTGAGGCCATGGGCGAGGAAGTGATCAGCCTTGACCTTGTCGGGGTCCATGCAGAACTTCCCATTCACGAATACTGCATATATAGAAAGGATCAAGAAACTCTTTGAGAATCAACCATCAACACCATAGAGATACATAAGTGCGTGAATCAACCATAATTATTGGGGCTACAGACAAACGCTAGAACAACTTGTATAAACACATATGCACCTCCATCCAAGGGATCATCCATGGCAACACAAAAGTCCTGCAGAGGACTTGGGTCATAAGCAGAGGCACTGCCCACGGCCAGACCCAATACCAAAAGTATCAGAAACTGGCACCCCTTCATTCTTTCCTTAATTTCTCAGAAAACGCACTGTTTTGTCTTGTTCTTTGTATGATTTGTGTTTATTCGCCTTCGCAGTCCCAGTCCCAGTCCCAGTCCCAGTCCCTATTTATAATCGAAAAGGAGCAATAGAAAAGCGATTTCGAGTAACCTAGTCCATCCCTTCATTAATCAAAGGGATCGACTCGTTCAATACCGCGCCTTAGAGTCACAGCACGTTGTTTCCTCATATTGACTTCATCTTCTCAATCCCACATATATGTAAGATTAGTTCGTAATTCTCTCCTCATATGGATCTGGAAACGCTGAACTGGCCAGTGTGTTAAGTATGCATGTGCCAATATAATTCGAGGGCTATTGATCTATGTAAGTGCCAATCAATCCGTCCAAAATCTTGATCAAGGGGAAGAAGGACTGAGCCATTTTAATTAATCTAATCTTGGTATTGTAACAATAATAATAATTATGAATGATTAGGGGGACGGTTTTTCCCAAATAATTCGTAAGCTCGGTCGTTTGATCTCCACATCTCTAGAATAGAATTGAACAAATCAAAACAATGACCTAATCCATATTAAATATATATCTTTACTGAGGAAGAGACTTTGACAAATTAAGTGCTCGTTTGACCATGTCTCACGTATTGATCTACCTGCCACGTATCCCACATCCTAGATTAGATGTTTGTCTGTCTCCTCCATCTCGTCCAGGTCCAACCAATAGAAAATAAATCATCCAATGAGCCTGAGCAGGTGCGCATGACAAGTCAACCGGCCACATCGACCGACTGGCGATAATCACCTTCATGAAAACAGTAAGACCAAGCGCAGCTGTCGAGAGCCTTCCTCGGGGGAATTAAATCATATTCCTCCGTGAACATACAAAGAAGATAACCATGCAAACACAGTTAAGGCTTTTAGATACGGATTCGTTCAATGTCTTCCCTTACAAGTGTCACGACCCGAAAATCCGGCAGACTTTCTCCTGTATTTAGGACTAACCAGGAACGCAAAACCTGTTATAACTCAGCTCAACACGCCAAACCCAACCACGTCCATCCACAACCATTTCCAAAACAACAGTTTTCAACCACCAGATATTCAGGTCGTGATATAAAATCACACTATACAAGACTTCTATACATACCCTATCAAAATAAAGTTATCCTAGTTGATCCCCGGGTCTATTTGGGCGGCTCCACACGGCTGAGTGTCCTCCCTATCTGTAGAAAAACAATTTGCAGAGAGTGTGAGCTGCAACTCAGTGAATACAAAATTCCAGAGTGGAATAACATAAGGCTCACCTATATGCTCTCACACGACTGTATCAACTCACATAATTATATACCATGGACGTGGGGTCGTTGGCAACTAGGCCAACTTCACACGACCCACCTAATGCAATGCATGTAACAAGCATGTCAAACAATAACCATGGGGTCGCATTACCTCTGCAACAGAGTTATGGCGGTACCGTTACTCCAGCTCTCCCCAAAACAGTACCGCGACCCCGCACCTCAATCATTTCCTAGCATTCTACTTCCCGTGCCCCTTCCCTTCGCACGCACGCGGGGGCCGCCTATTAACCTCTGGCGGTAAGAGTGGACCCGTCATCCTCAAGTCTCTCTCTCTTTTTCTTTCCTCTCCTCACTGGTCTTTGTTTTTCATGACAGGGTCCGGGGGAGTCAACTCACATATTCCACTGGGGTCACAGAGCCAGTGTCACTCATGTCCCATGCTTATATCCCGCCGAGAACCCGCGGCAGATCAGTAAGGCCCATTTCTATTCCGCCGGTTTAGCGGTCACCATGGTTATACACAAGCACAAGCAATATGCAAGATGAATGAATGAATGCATGCCCACTACCGGTATCACACAGATATCTACCAGCTACTCAATTCTTGATCAATACTGTTATAAACCAAAACACGAACAGATCATTCCACAATGGAAGAATGTACTCACAACCCCTGAGTCGACCAGTCACAAGGCAGGATCCTCTAGGTGTTGATCCCGGTTCTCCTCAGCACCTATCATATCACTCACAAGGAGATTAATATATACAACCACGTCAGTAATCTATCTTCACCTACCATATTCAGGTCAAAAGGTATTCTAGCGAGTTAAGGAAAACTTCTAAGGATTTGAGAGGGTTTAGGGCTGTTCCACCGACCGATCTAAAGAGAAGGGTTACTCCGTTTCGTCTCACCCAGTGGTGGTTCCTTCTCCCCCCACCAGCATCTACTCTCAGCAACACAGGAAAACTGTAAACCCTTCAGTCGAAACGAAACCATCACACCGGCAACACACCCACTACACTTCTCAGCTAGCTTCAACTCGAACCCTAACAGTTATAGAAACTCAAACTTCCAGCAATAACACATAGATTCCAGCCATAGCAGTTCACGGACAACTATTCAGCAACAACCTAAGGAGGGTCCGAGTATATGAGATTCTTACCTCGGGCGTCCACAGTCAACAATAGAGCAGTAAGATCTAGGAATCGAGTCTCGTCCGTAGTAGATCTCCTCCTCTAAGCTCGATTCGCGTCCTACGCTGACGGACGGAACGGAAATGAGGACGGGAAATCGAAACCCTAGCGAAACCCTAATTTCTTCTCTCTCTCGCGCTGGGGGAGGTCGGGGGGAAAGGAAAACGCGAAATGAGGGAGGAAGGAAGGAGGGAGGAGGAAAATAGGGCCGGGGGACAGACGGGCCAGCTAAATGGGCGGGCTCTCCTCGGGCCCAAGCCCGTGGGCTCACAACAAGAATTTAAAAAAAAAAAGTTCGAGCCTGTAACTAAAACTACATGCTCATCCATGATGCCATGTTGCAATTGATGGGTAATTCGAGCTTTGATTGCGAGAGGGAGCATCTTTGAAGGAGTTCTGCAGTTTTCCACAGCATGGTTTAAAGCTTAAGAATTGATGCTTGTTATTTGCTGACGGTGGTTCACATGTAGATGTACGTCCTTTATCACTCCAGAAAATCGTGCAATCTACATTCGAGAGCGATTGATAAATTTTCAATGGGTTATTATGCCAAAGAAAAAGAAAAGAAGAATCGCTATGAGTCTTAATCCCAATCCAAATGCTCCTGTTCTTGTTCAGTAATCGATGTCCCACCAGAACTGGGCTCGAAGCTTCTCCACCTGGAAGGCCCCGGTGAGAAAATTATGGTTAATGGGCTGCTTCGACCCAGACAACGAGTTTGCCATCGCTGCAACGCTGGGATTCTGACTGCTCAGGCCCACGAATGCCACCGCATTGATCTTCCCCGACAGGGAGCTGGAAATGGATCAGCCCCTGAGGGAACACAAATATATCTCCCTTCCTGAGCAACTTGAGGAGGGGCTTGCTCCCTAGCTGGTTAGGGAAGTTTTCGGCCATGGAGCTTTCATAAGCAAAGGGCTAACTCGGCCGAAAGAGAAACATGAGAAAACCAAGAAGAAAAGCAAGAGACCAGCTCTTCTGCAATCGAAAATTCTGATTGATGAGTAGATTACATTAATGTGCACTCTGCCACTCAGGAAAGGAAAATCTCGACCGTTATTCTTTCTTCTATGGAGTATCCCCTTCATCTTGGAACACTCACATTCTTATCTCCGGTAACAGGGGAGAAAGGATTTTAATTGGTAATGTAAATTTTGGAATAGACTTGCTATCACTGATGCTTGCTCGAGGATTTTTGAAGGTAAAGGGGGATGCCCGTTTGAATCTTACTAATACTGCAGCGTCTGTCCACCCGATACCAGTGCCCGTTTGCAAAACAGACACTGCCTCTTCACATTGTTTGAATTATAACAGTCTTTCTATTCATGACAGAAGCTTATTGTGTGGATTAACGAACATACAAAATATGAATAGCTCAGGAAAACTGCAATAACGGAAAAATTCAAACATAACAATCAATTTTAACTTATTGTGCTATAAATCGATACATAAAGCAGCGGGAGCCAAGAAGCTGCTCTTTTATTGCAAATCAGAATCAATAATAGAATGACTTTGGAAGAATGATTCTAGTGGACGGGGATCTAATTGTTGTCCCACCAGAACTGGGCTTGAAGCTTGTCCACAACCTTCTTGTCCACTTGGAAGGCCTTGGTGAGGACATTATAGTTGATGGGCGGGTTCGACCCGAACACTGAGTTTGCGATCGTTATAACCCCGGGATTTTGACTGCTCAGGCCTGCGAATGCCACTGCATTGGTCCTCCCAACATTGAGCTGGAAATGGATCAGGAACACGAATACATCTCCCTTCTTGAGGTACTTGGAGAAGAGCTTGTTTCCAAGCTGGTTCGATGTCACAAACCCGACATACAACTCTCCCTCCACGACCACCAGAATCTCGGTGGCACGAGGGTGGGTGTGAGGCGGGTTTAGACCGTACGGGGCATAGTCGATGCGGGCCAGAGATATTCCGAGCGTGTTGAGACCAGGGATTTGGTCCACGTTCACAGTCGTTACCTTTGACCCCAGTGGGTTCGAAGCGTTCCCAGGTTTCTGGAGGCCAGAGTAGAAGAAATCCTCAGCGGTGGCAAGTTCAGGGTTCTTGCAGAACTTGCCATTCACAAACACGGCGGATTTCGTGTCATTGATTGCCACACATATGTCCTGGAGGGGGCTGGGGTCAGATGCAGAGCAAAGAGTGGAAGCGAAAAGCAAGAGGGAGGATATCAGCAGGAACTTCATCTTTGTGAATGATATTGATGTTGGGAATCGATACGCGGCGGAAGCGTGCATTTCAATTTCATTTAAATTATATTCCCGAGCCCAGTATCCCTTTGATGCAATTTGAAATTCAAATATGAAGAAACAAGTAGAGAATATACATACCTACAAAGACTTCGAATCGGTCCTTGTATTTGAATCCTCAATTCGGCGATGTCCCACAATGCCTTCACGAATGACTTCAAGAGTCGATCCTCTGACTAGACACACACGTGTACGCCCTCCACGGTATCCACACCAAGTTTTTCTCGTAAGCGTTGAGAACTGTTCCCAACAATCGGTCGCCTTTTTGTTTCGGAATAAAAGGCTTGTATATAGCACTTAGTAGAACTTATCTTCTTCAGTCACTCTCGGATATAGTATTTTTGGGTAGCACTCTTTTCTTCTCTCAAACTCACACACATGATGCCCTTCGGTTTTTCTATATATAGAACACGAAAGGGGACTTTTGTCCCCTTTGGTGGGTGAAACATTTTCACCTTTAGAATTATTTTACTGAAGAGAGGTGTCCCTCCTTCACCGAAGAGGTGTCCCTCCTTCACCGAAGAGACGCGCCCTTTTCACCGAAGAGACGCGCCCTTCTTTCACCGAAGAGATGCGCCCCTCTTTCACCGAAGAGACGCGCCCCTCTTTCACCGAAGAGATGCGTCCTTCTTTCACCGAAGAGATGCGTCCTTCTTTCACTGAAGAGACACGCCCTTCTTTCACCGAAGAGATGTGCCCCTCCTTCACCAAAGAGATGCGTCCTTCTTTCACTGAAGAGACACGCCCTTTTTTCACTGAAGAGATGTGCCCCTCCTTCACCGAAGAGACACATCCCTCTTTCACCGAAGAGACGTGCCCTTCTTTCACCGAAGAGATGTGCTTTTTCACTATTGGCATACGTTATGCCATTTTGAATATTATGCCGTTGAGAATAGACCAACCATTGGTCTACATGACATGTACTACTCATGTACATACATATAGACATGTATTTATCGAATCTCATTCGATAATTTAGCATGCGTATATAACTGAGAGTATAATTAAATTTCTATAAATTTAATTTTACAGTTAATTCCGAAACAACCTTATCTAATAAGACGCGTAACCGATATGGACAATTCCGTGCTAGCGGAATTAACTGTCCAACACAAAATTTAATCAATTAAATTTTGGTTACGAGAAATGACTTGTATTGTGTGTGACCCATTGGGCTCCACACTAAGCCGGTAGTGAATTAATTTATCTTATTAAACCTTTTAATAAGATCATCGATTAACTCTTAATCAATTAAGTTCACAAGTCAAGATTAACGTCTAGCAACATATCATGACCACCCGGATAGTGAAGATTTCAATCAAAGAATCAAACACCCTTTGGTGATTAGTTTTCATGTAATTCAATCATTCAGTTATACAATATCCCGAATAAATTAAGGTATGGATAAAATGTCAAACCCTAATTTTTATTCATATGCATCTCAATTCTCTAGTAATTAACTCAACAATGAAATATCGGAAACTGCTTTCTGATATTTCATCCTACTCTGGCCAGAGATTTTCTGAGTCAATACTTAATAGAATACATAGGACATTCTCTCCTCTTATGAGAAGTAACCGATTCTTTATTGATTACACACCATCTCCATAAGAGTCTTGTTGGGTCCAGAATATCCTACTCATGGTTCAGAGAACTATGTAAAGGAATAAACCAAAACACAACTTAACTCTTACAAGATACTATGGTAATCTCAAGTCTAAGGATCATTAACACCTACTATCACCTAAGGAATAACCTATTGACATTTATTTAAAGATCCATTAGGTTAATCCTTAAGCGGATCAGTTCAGTAAACTCATTCCATAATGAGTACCTACACTCTTACATTAGTGACTCTTCACAAGTAACTGTGAGATCAGTTACCCTCTACCTTAGAGTATATAACAAGTGTACTAGTCTTACCAGATCACCAATCTCCTGTTCAGTGATTCTATAACTAGGAACATTTTAAACTAAAACTTGTGGATTTTAAGTCTCACTAGCATGATCTCATCATGACCTTAAAATCATTATCATAGTTTATGGGTTTCATCATAGAATATAGTAGCATATGATGAATAATAATGTCTTAATTTTATTTCATGAATAAACTTACATCAATTGTGATTGGGTTTAGAGCATTAATCCCAACAATTGATGCTCTACAACTCAGGTTCTTCTAGTCGGTACTTGCCTGGTGAGGAGTGAGGTCTCTGTACGAAGGAGAGATCTATTTATAGACAAGTCTCATTGACTTTGTCCAAGTGGAAAGAGGCATTAGGAGGTACAAGTTGCCGAGTCTTCATTTGTGCATATTAATTTTCATTTTCTTCCGCAAGTCAAAGTAGAACTCGTCCACTGCAACTAAACACATCTTCTAAGTTTACTCTATCGTATAGTTTATTGTGTCTATGCCAGAACATATTTACCAGGAAGCTTCCACTTTTCTTTCTCAACTTTGTTGGGTCGAGCTCTGCAGATCGAAGACGATTGAACCGGACCACTTCCAAATCAGATGGGAAGGCTGTAGACTGTTCATTAGACTAATTAAACCCTCGAACCATGTGTACCGGACAGTTTCCCGAAAAATCACAAAATGATTGGAAGATCTGGTCCCCATGTGAGCTATTAAAGCTGATAATTATTGAGGTGTGTTTCATATTTGTCAAGTTACTGACCTAAGGAATGGCCAGTTTATGGAGACTCGGACCGATGTCCAAGTGTCAAATGAGTCTCGAGACAATAAAGATAATAGCGTAAGCAAAAAAAAAAAAGGAGATCACGCACTCATATACATGGTTCTGGATGACAATGGTCCATACTCCACAAGCTAAGGAGCCATAGCCAGGATTTCACCATGAACAAAGTCGAAGTGGAGTACAAATCCCAAACATGAGAGACACTCACATCACCTTTATGTGATTACCCTCATATCAACCCTAGGACCCGAATCCACTTATTTATAACCATACAAGATAATTATACAATAGTGAGGAATATATCCATACTCTATCTCTGTATGAGGATGATGTGCATGAGTGCCTATCAAGTTGGGGTTTTATAGTCCACCTCTACTTTACTTATAGTGAAATCCTGGCTAAGCCTTCTTAACCCGTGCAGTACAAATTACCATCGTTTGGAACCACGTATGTAAGTGTGTGATCTTGTTTCTTCTTTTGCTTTTGCAATTATCTTCAAAGTTTTGTGACTCGATCGATGCTCAAACATACATCAGTGCAAATCCCTACAGTAATAATGGAGGTGCTTGGTTGGTTAGAGTTGATAAAGCTTGCTGGTTTTTATGAATAATAAACCATGCTTTGCAAAATGGTCCATACCCTCATATTCGATTTGACTTCTGGCAGAACAATGATAAAGCCAAACCGAGCTGGAAACAACCGCTCTACCATTTAATGCAACTGACAGCTCCTTCTGCAACACAAAATTTCCACTGAAACGAATTTCAGATGTTGATAGCCACTCTGTTTTGGGTTGAGCAATTTACGCGGTAGTGAATATTATGAGGATTTTCATGCAATTGGAGTACTTCCAAGAGTATCAGCAGTCAGGAAGTGCCATGATCAGGGCGACAGCACCCTGTGAGCAAGGCGCTGGGTGCCGATTGCTGTGGGCGGGAATGACTTCAGGGACAACTACTTCCTGATACCTCTCTCTGCTCGTCTCAACAGTACTCTCTTCTCGATTATGGTCAACCACCATCTCTAAGTACAAAGAGCTCTTGATCATATACATGCCATAGGAATAGTACTGATGGCGGGGCAAAACGGGCTGGAAATGTGCTGCCTTGTTTCCTACTGGTCAAAGATCTGATGGCTTTCCAATTTTAAGTGATGTAATCCCGAAGTGGAACTCTGGGTGGAATACTGGGGGCTTTTCCTTTATGAACCATTTCTGGTAGAAAAAATCTGCAAGTGCATTCTCCGTAACAAGAGCTAACTGTTGCCACATCCCCGACTCAATATATTCACTCTGTGGCTCTGCTGCATCGGATATTAGGGACCTTTTTCGTAAGGTTTCTGATCTTCACACTGCTGGTCTCAGTTCATTCAATGATGAAGTGATTTTCGACTTATCTGGTCCTTTTCTAATGTTGTCTTATGGCCTTCTGTTCTAGGGTCGTATCCGAGGGGATCTTCTCGGTAGAGTCCACGTAACTTTTGAAGAATGTGAATGAGGCGGAAGATCTCTACCAGAATTCCAGACGTTTGCCCGAAGTCCCAATAAGGGAAAAGTGTATGCTACGCAATAATTACGACAATAAATTACTCAGTAGATTGTAAATATGATCAACATACATAAATAAACGTAACAGATACACATCTCCACTGGATAATTCCACTGAATTATCTTCTTCTTCATCAACTGCAATTAAAAAAAATCCTTCATTCAATTATTGTCCCCTATGGCATTTCCCTGTCTAATTGTTGTTGTCGTACCAGAACTGTGCCTGAAGGTAGTCGATGACCTTCTTATCCACCTGGAAGGCCTTGGTGAGGACATCATCCGAGATCGGTGGTGTCGACCCGAACAATGATCTTGCAATCGGGATAACCCCAGCATTCTGGCTGCTCAGGCCCGCGAAAGCCACTGCCTTGGTCTTCCCGATGTTGAGCTGGAAGTGGATCATCCCAATCGGGAAAACGAACACGTCCCTGGGGTACAGGACCTTGGTGAAGAGCTTGTTCTCGAGCTGGTTCGAGGTCACGAAGCCAACATACAGGGTACTTGTTACGGCCATAAGCTATGAGCCGGAACAATGCGTACCGCAGGTTGTACCTCGTGACTGCGGGAGCGCATACGTGCTTATGCGGGGCACGTGGAGAAAAGGTTTGTGGTCAGGAGGCTAAGCTGGACAGGAGACTTGCTCGGGCAACCAAGCGGAGTGGTGCGGAGCGAGGACTTGGTGGACTGAAGGCAAGTGCCGTGGCCTTGGGGTCGATGCTGGTCGACCAATGCAAGGTGGAGGATCGCTAGACAGCCTAGGAACGCTAAGGCATGAGCAGAGAGTGATTGAGAGGCGCTTGATCACATCATGACAGGGATGATCGAAGGAGCCATGTGTTGCTAGTTGGTGACAGTGCACAGTGGACGAGTGGAGATGCAGACACGCAAGTGAAGTCTCGATCATGCGGGACCCGATGATCGAGTGCGTGGAGCGCGACTACTCACATAAGGTGCACAGGATGCTGTGGAGCGCAGGATCGGTGCTCAAGGGATAAGGATCGTTGACACCAACATGGAAAGGTTCGATTGTTTCCATATGCGAAGCAGCTGGTGATCAATCAAGAACCAAGTGGGGCGCAGGTGTCCAAGTACGTCCGAGAAGCTGTCTAGGTGCGGCCGAGAAGCTGTCTAGGCAGGACGAACATGGTCAAGATGAAGATCATGTGATAGCAAACAATTAGGGAAAGTTTCCCTAGGAATATGACAATCAATCTGTTATGGAAACAATCCTAGAGGGATTGGACAGATTGGAAACCTGATGGAGTGAATCAATGGATTCAAATATATCAGTTGCCATATCGGGTTTGCTAGGCTCCACTATATAAATGGGGTCAGTCTCATTCTCAAAACAACCAGGAGGAACAACCGGGATGCACAGCCCAAGAGAGGGAGAAACCACAAAGGTCTCAAGACGTCTTAGAGAAGAGAGTCCAGGAGAGCAGCTCGAGAAAGCTGGGAAACACGAGGCAAAGCAAGAGAGGCAGAGCATAGAGTTGCTACTGCAAGTTGTAGCTCAACAGTGAGTGGGGAGTGAGTCCCGTTTACCCTTGTAACGCCGAAGTGTGTCGGGTTAGGATGTGTCGAGTGAGGAGTGTAAGCGGCGCGGAGGTCATGAGGTATATACTCGACAAGCTGAGTGAGTTTGCTCTTGTAAAGGGTTTTTCATACTTGTACAATTGTAAATACAAGTGGAGTTTTCCCTTTGTATATTGCTCGTGTTCGTTTCCTTGTGGTGTGGTCGTGTGCCAGGTGATATCAAACCTCAGTTGTGAGTGGGGGCTGGTTGGCAGGCGAAATTGTCAACGCATAGCGGGGTGCGGAAAATTTGTGGTCCGCATTGGCCCCGTGACAGTACCCTCGAGCACAACAAGGATCTCGGTGCCCCAGGGGTGGGTGTGGGCCGGATTCAGTCCATAGGGGGCAAAGTCGATCCGGGCCAAGGAGATGCCGAGGGTGTTGAGCCTGGGGATCCTCTGCACGTCAACAGCAGTGACCATTGATCCAAGCGGGTTCGACACGTTGCCCGGGATATTGAGGCCGCGAGCGAGGAAGTGGTCGGCGTTGACCTTGTTGGGGTCCATGCAGAACTTCCCATTCACGAATACCGCACAAAAAGATAAAGAAACTCTTTGACAATCAATTATCTAACGCCATACATATGCGAGTAAATGAATCATAATTATGGAGCTTATAGATAAACACTATAATAACTAGTATAAACACACAAAGATGTATGGTATATATATATGTATACCTCCGTGTAAGGGATCGTCCGTGGCAACACAGAAGTCTTGGAGAGGACTTGGGTCATAAGCAAAGGCACTACCCACCGCCAAACCCAAAACCACTAATATCACAAACTCACACCCCTTCATGCTTTCCTTAATTTCTCAAAACGCACACACTTTGATCTCTTTGGTCTTGTTCTTTGTATGTCGTATGTAGATTTGCCTTTGCCATCCCTATTTATAGATCGGAAAGGTGCATTGGAAAAGATTCATATTTGGAACATACGTGTGATCCTTTTAATCTTGGGGATCGACTCGTTCTATACCAACTCTATCATAGAGTCGTGGCACGTTATTTCCACATTTGACCATATCTTCTCCACAAAACACAGGATTTAGCTATTTGTTAATTCTCCCGTTCATATAGACCTGAAAATGTTGAACTGGCCAACCGATCACGTGCATGTACACGAAGGTTGCTAGCTATCAATGGTGCAACTCGTAAACTTTTGCTCTGGTTCACCGTCACGTGTTACCCGATAAGTGGTAACACAAAGAAATCATGTGTAGAAATTATATATCGAGCTGGCATTGGAATCTTCGTGCTTAATGATCCAATTTTTACATAGCGGATCTCAAGAAAATAGATCTTTCAAAATGTATATGTATATGTATCATTGACCTTATCGTGGTAATTAATATGAATTTTTCGCCTGTGCACTTCGGGAAGTACGACAAAAAACTAACCAATTTTTGTTCGGTCAATAAGGGTGTAAGCTATCTAATAATCATGAATTTACTCAGCTCATATAATTCTATCCCAAGTTGTTTGAAGGGGAAGGGAGTATTCAACCGGAAGAACTAATCTTCACGAATATCTAAATATGATTCTATCCAATTCGCTGGTCGGCGGATCAAACGTTTCGCCACATCGTCTCTAGACCAGAATATAAATCAAACATTTCCCTAATTAATCTGGAGTTTACCTAGTAAGAGACTTTGACAAATCGAATGCTGTTTGACCATGTCTCACACATATATACAGTAGTCCACCTGCCACACATCCAACGTATACTTGGACTACACCTTATTCTTCTCCACCTTGTCTATTATTGGAAAGGATAAGTATGAATGGGTCCATCGTACGTGCCAAATCAACTGGAAGGTCATTCGGTCAGTTAACAATCTAGTATGCGAAACAATAAATTACCACGTGCAATTATGAGAACTTCCTTGGGTTAGTCAGAGCGTGAAAACGAAAACTAGGAATTACCGATCCAACATGATTGCTTATTCGCTACAAATGATGAGTCACTTGCTGTATGTTCCTTTTCGAATTACTTCTCACGATCTCTTCACAATTCGAGCTCAGATGGGCAATAACAAGCTCCCCCCAAAAATAAAACCAGACATTAGTTTAAACCATGCTCTTTTTGGTTCTGTTATGCATTCATGACTTGGCCTTCCAGCCTCTGGTATGATTCCGAAATCCGTCGTACTTATCTTTATTCTTGTTCCACCAATGATAAACTTGAGCGCTCGTTTCCACACTTGAGTACGATGGATATGATGCAGTCCATTCCGGAAATCGGTCGAAACATGCATATTTCGCTCATTTCTCTGTAAACCTTCGCTTTAGATGTACCGTTGCCGTCATGGAGGGATTACGAGGACAGCCCTATGGCTAATAGATCAATTCAAAAGGGGAACATAAGATAAGAGCAGATGCTCAAGGACAGGAGAGCATAAGCAACTGGATATGCCAATTAGATTACGAGGAGTACAGATCACTCAGAAGAACGTACACATGGTCCACACACATAAATGATCTTAGTGGGGTACATAACATCACTTGATAATTCTAATGAATCATCTTATTCTTTATAAACCGGAAGTAAAATTCACTTATATTTTTCTCATGCAAGGGATTTCTCTGTCTTAACTGTTGTTGTTATACCAGAACTGCTTCTGAAGCCGGTCAATGACTTCCTTATCCACCTGGAAAGCCTTGGCGAGGACATCATCCGAGATGGGCGGATTCGACCCAAACAGCGCTCTTGCGACCTGAATAACCCCAGGGTTCTGGCTGCTCAGGGCCGACCAAGCCACCGCATTGGTCTTCCCGACATTGAGCTGGAAGTGGATCATCCCAAAAGGGAAAACGAACACATCCCCGGGGTAGAGGACCTTGGTGAAGAGCCTGTTCCCGAGTTGGTTTGAGGTCACGAACCCGACGTAGAGAGTGCCTTCCAGCACAGTAAGGACCTCGGTGCCTCTAGGGTGGGTGTGGGGTGGGTTCAGTCCATAGGGGGCGTAGTCAATCCGAGCCAGGGAGATGCCGAGGGTGTTGAGCCCAGCGAGCCTCTGCACATCGACGTTGGTGACCATCGACCCAAGCGGGTTCGATATGTTGCCAGGAATATTGAGGCCGCGAGCGAGGAAGTGGTCGGCGTTGACCTTGTTGGGGTCCATGCAGAACTTCCCATTCACAAACACTGCACAAAAGATTAAGAAACTCTTTAACGATCAATTATCAGACACCATAGATATAGAGTTCACGCGTAAATCAGCCATGATTAAGGAGACTATAGATAAACACTAAAACTTGTACATATAAAAAAATACAGACCTCCATGTAAGGGATCATCGATGGCAACGCAGAAATCTTGGAGAGGACTCGGGTCATAGGCAAAGGCACTGCGCATTGCCAAACCCAGAACCGCGAATATCACAAGCTGACACCCCTTCATGCTTTCCTTAATTTCCCACAACACACGCACTCTTTGTCTTGTTCTTTGTATGTTGTGTGTAGATTTGCCTCTGCGACCCCTATTTATAGATGGAAAAATGTATTAGAAAATGTTTGGAAATACCTAATCAATCCTATTAATCTTAGAGATCGACCCGTTCTGTACCTACTCTGTCATTAGAGTCGTAACACGTTATTGCCACAATTGACTTTGTCTTCTCCCTATATTGGAAAGGATTTTTTTAATTCTATATTCTCTGTCCATATGATAGTCCCGAAAATGTTGAACTGGCCAACTAGTTTGGTGCACATACACAGATAATTGTCAATCGATCGATTCGTTACTGCTATGCATGCATGGCCCAATTTGAAGAGTTTACAACTGCACAAAATTACTGCATGGGTTCGCCTTCATATGTTAGTGTAAGAAATTTTGACAATATAACTGGGAAATTGTTTCCCTTAAATGAACTTGGCTTATAAATATAGATATTTATATATATATATATATATAAGTTTTCTAGATAAACTTTGACAAATCACAGGTTGTTTGATCTTGTCGCCCACAATACATCATTCTACCTGTCGCACACTTCATGCACCAGTGGGGGTGCTTATCTTTTTCGTTTAGTGTAAACTTTAGAAAAGATTTTGTTGAATAAGATTGAGCTGGTCTACCAAGTTGGCCATCGCTACAACTCTGGGATTCTGACTGCTCAGGTCGCGAATGCCGCGGCATTGATCTTTCCCGACATGGAGCCGGAAATGGATCAGCCCCTAAGGGAACACAAAAACATCTCCCTTCTTGAGCAACCTGGCGAAGAGCCTGTTCCCAGGCTGGCTAGGGAAGCTTTCGGCCCTGGAGATTTCATAAGCAAAGAGCTAACTCGGCCGAAAGAGAAACATTAGAAAACCCGGAAGAAAAGCAAGAGGCCAGTTCTTCTGCAATAGACTTGCTTTCACTGATGCTTGCTCAAGGATTTTTGAAGGTAAAAGGAGATGCCCGTTTGATTCTTACTAATATTGCAGCGTCTGTCCACACGATACCGGTGCCCGTTTGCAAAACAGACACTGCTTCTTCAGATTGTTTGAATTATAACAGTCTTTCTATTCATGACAGAAGCTTATTGCGTGGATTAGCGAACATACAAAATATGGATAGCTCGGGAAAACTGCAATAACGGAAAATTTCAAACATAACAATCGACACAATTTTAACTTATTGTGATATAAATCGATACATAAAGTAGCTGGAACAGAGAAGCTGCTCATTTATTGCAAATGAGAATCAATAATAGAATGACTTTCGAAGAATGATTCCAGTGGATGGGGATCTAATTGTTGTCCCACCAGAACTGGGCCTGAAGCTTGTCCACAACCTTCTTGTCCACTTGGAAGGCCTTGGTGAGGACATTATAGTTGATGGGCGGGTTCGACCCGAACACTGAGTTTGCGATCGTTATAACCCCGGGATTTTGACTGCTCAGGCCTGTGAATGCCACTGCATTGGTCCTCCCAACATTGAGCTGGAAATGGATCAGGCCCTCGGGAACACGAATACATCTCCCTTCTTGAGGTACTTGGAGAAGAGCTTGTTTCCAAGCTGGTTCGATGTCACAAACCCGACATACAACTCTCCCTCCACAACCACCAGAATCTCGGTGGCACGAGGGTGGGTGTGAGGCGGGTTTAGACCGTACGGGGCATAGTCGATGCGGGCCAGAGATATTCCGAGCGTGTTGAGACCAGGGATTTGGTCCACGTTCACAGTCGTTACCTTTGACCCCAGTGGGTTCGAAGCGTTCCCAGGTTTCTGGAGGCCAGAGTAGAAGAAATCCTCAGCGGTGGCAAGTTCAGGGTTCTTGCAGAACTTGCCATTCACAAACACGGCGGATTTCGTGTCATTGATTGCCACACATATGTCCTGGAGGGGGCTGGGGTCAGATGCAGAGCAAAGAGTGGAAGCGAAAAGCAAGAGGGAGGATATCAGCAGGAACTTCATCTTTGTGAATGATACTGATTCTCTACAACTGAGGTTCTTCTAATTTTTACTTGCCTGGTGAGGAGTGTGGTTTTTTTTTTTTAATTGATGTATTGCATTGATCATCTAATCAAAAAGCATACATTCATATTACAAAGATAAAAAAATTATCAAACTCCAGCGCTTGACATAAGGTTCAAATGGGATGGTTTTACTCTTAACATTAGATGAAGTGAGGATCTTATATGCGATTTTAGCAAACTCATTACCAAACTTACTATAATATTGGTATTGGAAACTTTGCCCCCGAAAGATGCGATGATTCCGTTCTCTCCACACTACATAGATAAAAGTGGTGAAGAAAAGTTTATAAAGTATTGCAAAAGTACCATTTCCTTGCATGTTTCATTAGCTCAGGTAATATGAAAATACCAATCTCTAGTGGGTCGATTTATCTGGATTTATGCAAGTAAAGAATGCCATATATCACCTGTAATGGGGCATGAAATGAATAGGTGATATCGAGATTCAATACTAGATTCACAAAAATCACAAAGGGAAGAGGGGAGTGAGGTCCATGTTTCCATCCAAGCGTTAGTGGAGAGCCTATCTAGTGTAGCAAGCTAATTAATGAAAGAAAATCTCAGAACATGTCCGGAGAACCAAATCAGTCTATGCCATGAGACTTGTGGGTACTCAGCTCTAATGGCCTCCCAAGCATTGTTTATCCTAAATTTTGATGTTTGCTTCCAATAAAAGGTATCACGGTTACCAATTGCAACAAAGCTTTCTACTTGTTGTATAAAAGATACTATCGTAGGGTTTCTGTTGTGCGGCTAACATCATCTAGAATTTCTGAATATTGTTGAGATTATAACTTTTCCTGAAATTGTAGGGGAGGATTGTGGATCATCAAGCAAAGCAGTATGAAGATGCCCATTTTCAAACTATTTTATTTATCATACCAAAAGGACATATATTGCCTCGACCCAACCCAACATGATATGAATGAAAAAATAATGTCACCATGTTTCAATAGTTTTCTCCAATTCCAAGAACAAGATGAGAGCACCCTGATGGGCCAAATAGATCGAAATATGAAGGAGTGAGGTCTCTCTATGAAGGAGAGATCTATTTATAAACAAGTCTCATTGACTTTGTCCAAGTAGAAAAAGGCATTAGGAGGTACAAGTTGCCGAGTCTTCATCTGTGCATATTAATTTTCATTTTCTTTCCCAAGTCAAAGTGGATCTCGTCCACCGCAACTGAAGACACCTTCTAAGTTAACTCTATCGTACAGTTTTTTGTGTCTATACCACAACATATTTACCGAGAAGCTTCCACTTTTCTCTGTCAACATTTGTTGGGTCGAGTTCTGCAGATCGAAGAGGATTGGACCGGACGACTTCCAAATCAGATCAGAAGGCTGTAGACTGCTCATTAGACTAATTAAACCATCAAACAGTAACATATGCATCGGGCAGTTAGTTTCTGAAAAATCACAAAATGCTTGGAAGACCTGATAGCCCATGTGTGCTATTAAAGCTGATAGTTGTTGAAGGGTGTTTCATATTTGTTAAGTTATCGACCCAAGGAATGACCTAATTTATAGAGATTCAAACAGATGTCCAAGTGTTGAATGAATCTCGAGACAATGAAATCCCCTTATTTATAACCATACAAGACAATTCAACAATATCGAGGAATAAATCTAGAATATATATCGGTATGAGGGTGATCCAAGTGTCTCTTGCGTTCGGGTTTTGTACTCCACTTCTACTTTGCTCATAGCGAAATCCTGGTTAAGGCTCCTTAGCCCTGTGGAGCACAGACCACCTTCGTTTGGAATCACATATATGAGTGTGTGATCTCCTTTCTTCATTGTTTCGTGACTCGATTGACGCTTAAACATACATCAGTGCAAATCCCTACAATAATAATGGAGGTGCTTGGTTGGTTAGAGTTGATAAAGCTTGCTGGTTTTTATGAGTAATAAACCATGCTTTGCAAAATGGTCCATACCCTCATATTCGTTTCGGTTTGACTTCTGGCAGAACAATGATCAAGCCAAACCGAGCTGGAAACAACCGCTCTACAATTTAATGCAACTGACACCTCCTGCTGCAACACAAAATTTCCACTGAAACGAATTTCAGATGTTGATAGCCACTCTGTTTTGGGTTGAGCAATGTACGTGGTAGTGAATACTATGAAGATTTTCATGCAATTGGAGTACTTCCAAGAGTATCAGCCGTGAGGAAGTGCCACGATCAGGGCGACAGCACCCTGTGAGCAAGGCGCTGGGTGCCGATTGCTGTGGGCGGGAATGACTTCAGGGACAACTACTTCCTGTTGCCTCTCTCTGCTCGTCTCAACAGTACTCTCTTTGCGATTATGGTCAACCACCATCTCTAAGTACAAAAAGCTCTTGATCCTAGACATGCCATAGGCATAGTACTGAGGGCAGGGCAAAACGGGTTGGAAATGTGCTGCCTTGTTTCCTACTGGTCAAAGATCTGATGGCTTTCCAATTTTAAGTGATGTAATCCCGAAGTGGAACTCTGGGTGGAATACTGGGGGCTTTTCCTTTATGAACCATTTCTGGTAGAAAAAATCTGCAAGTGCATTCTCCGTAACAAGAGCTAACTGTTGCCACATCCCCGACTCAATATATTCACTCTGTGGCTCTGCTGCATCGGATATTAGGGACCTTTTCACTAAGGTTTCTGATCTTCACACTGCTGGTCTCAGTTCATTAAATGATGAAGTGATTTTCGACTTATCTGGTCCTTTTCTAATGTTGTCTTATGGCCTTCTGTTCTAGGGTCGTATCCGAGGGGATCTTCTCGGTAGAGTCCACGTAACTTTTGAAGAATGTGAATGAGGCGGAAGATCTCTACCAGAATTCCAGACGTTTGCCCGGTACAACTAATATATGAAGTCCCAATAAGGGAAAAGTGTATGCTACGCAATAATTACGATAATAAATTACTCAGTGGATTGTAAATATGATCAACATACATAAATAAACTAACAGATGCACATCCCCACTTGATAATTCCACTGAATTATCTTATTGCTCATCAACAGTAATTAAAAAAAAATCCTTAGTTCAATTATTGTCCCCTTGGCATTTCCCTGTCTAATTGTTGTTGTCGTACCAGAACTGTCCCTGAAGGTAGTTGATGACCTTCTTATCCACCTGGAAGGCCTTGGTGAGGATATCAACCGAGATTGGTGGTGTTGACCCGAACAACGATCTTGCAATCGGGATAACCCCAGCATTCTGGCTGCTCAGGCCGGCGAAAGCCACTGCCTTGGTCTTCCCGACGTTGAGCTGGAAGTGGATCATCCCAATCGGGAAAACGAATACGTCCCCAGGGTACAGGACCTTGGTGAAGAGCTTGTTCTCGAGCTGGTTCGAGGTCACGAACCCGACGTACAGTGTACCCTCGAGCACAACAAGGATCTCGGTGCCCCTGGGGTGGGTGTGGGGCGGATTCAGTCCATAGGGGGCGAAGTCAATCCGGGCCAAGGAGATGCCGAGGGTGTTGAGCCCGGGGATCCTCTGCACATCGACAGCGGTGACCGTGGATCCAAGCGGGTTCGACACGTTGCCCGGGATATTGAGGCCACGAGCGAGGAAGTGGTCGGCTGTGACCTTGTTGGGGTCCATGCAGAACTTCCCATTCACGAATACCGCACAAAAAGATAAAGAAACTCTTTGACAATCAATTATCTAACGCCATACATATGCAAGTAAATGAATCATAATTATGGAGCTAATATATAAGCACTATAATAACTAGTATAAACACACAAAGATGTATGATACATGTATACCTCCGTGTAAGGGATCGTCGATGGCAACACAGAAGTCTTGGAGAGGACTTGGGTCATAAGCAAAGGCACTACCCACCGCCAAACCCAAAACCACTAATATCACAAACTGACACCCCTTCATGCTTTCCTTAATTTCTCAAAACGCACACACTTTGATCTCTTTGGTCTTGTTCTTTGTATGTCGTATGTAGATTTGCCTTTGCCATCCCTATTTATAGATCGGAAAGGAGCATTTAGAAAGATTCATATTCGGAACATACGTGTGATCCTTTTAATCTTGGGGATCGACTCGTTCTGTACCAACTCTATCATAGGGTCGTGGCACGTTATTTCCACATTTGACCATATCTTCTCCACAAAACACAGGATTTAGCCATTCTTAATTCTCTTGTTCATATACACCTGAAAATGTTGAACCGGCCAACCCATCACATGCATTTACACGAAGGTTGCTAGCTATCAATGGTGCAACTCATAAACTTCTGCTTGGGTTCACCGTCACGTGTTACCCAATACCGTTTGGATATGTGGTAACAGGAAGAAATCATGTGTAAAAATTATATATCGAACTGGCCTTGGACCCTTCGTGGTTAATGATTCAATTTTTACACAGAGGATCTCAAGAAAATAGTTCTTGTAAAAAAAATTATTTATATCATTGAATTAATATGAATTTTCCCCCGTGCACTTTGGGTAACACGACAGAAAACTAACCAATTTTAGTTCGGTCAACAGGAACTCCGAGTAATGGGGGTAAGGTATCTCATTATCGTGAATTTACTCCATTCATGTAAGTCTATTTCGATCTGTTCTAAGGGGAAGGGAGTATTCAACCGGAAGAACGAATTTTTATTAATTATTAAATACGATTTTATCCCAAGCAGGGAGCTCTTTTTCCAATTAACTGGTCGGCTGATCAAGCGTTTCGCCACATCGTCTCCAGAACAGAATATAAATCAAACATTATCCTAATTAATCTGGTGAATTTACTTGGTAAGAGACTTTGACAAATCGCATGCTGTTTGACCTTGTCTCACACAAATATGCAGTAATCCACCTGCCACACACCCAACATATACTGGGACTACTTCTTAATCTTCTTCATCTTGTCTAATATTGGGAAGGATAAGTCTGAATGGGTCCATCGTACGTGTCTAGTCAACTGGCAAGGTCATTCGGTCAATTAACAATCTAGTACTTGAAACCATAAATTACCACATGCAATTATGAGAACTTTCTTGGGTTGGTCAGAGCGTCAAAACGAAAAATAAGAATTACCGATCAAACATGATTGCTTATTCGCTACAAATGATGAGCCGCTTGCTATAAGTTCCTTTTCGAATCACTTCTCACGATCTCTTCACAATTCGAGCTCAAATGGGCAACAACAATCTCCCCCCAAAAAATAAAACCGACATCAATTAAACTCTGCCCTTTTTGGTTCCGTAACGCATTCATGACCTGGCCTTGCAGCCTCTGTTATGATTCCGAAATCCATCGCAGTTACCTCCATTCTTGTTCCAGCAATAATAAACTTGGGCGCTCGTTTCCACACATTGTCCAGGATATAAGTGGAATACGATGGATAAGAGGCAGTCCATTCCGGAAATCAGTCGAAACAGGCATATTTCGCTCATTTCTCTGTAAACCTTCGCTTTAGATGTACCGTTTCCGTCATGGAGGGATTACGAGGACAGCCCTATTGCTAATAGATCAGTTCAAAAGGGGAACATAAGATAAGAGCAGATGCTCAAGGACAGGAAAACATATGCAACCGGATAAGCTAATTAGATTACGAGGAGTACAGATCACTCAGCAGAACGCACAGATGGTCCACATACATAAATGATCCTAGTGGGGTACATAACATCACTTGATAATTCTAATGAATCATCTTATTCTTCATAAACCGTAAGTAAATTTCATTTATATTTTTCTCATGCGAGGGATTTCTCTGTCTTAACTGTTGTTGTTATACCAGAACTGCTTCTGAAGCTGGTCAATGACTTTCTTATCCACCTGGAAAGCCTTGGCGAGGACATCATCCGAGATGGGCGGATTCGACCCAAACAGCGCTCTTGCAACCTGAATAACCCCAGGGTTCTGGCTGCTCAGGGCCGACCAAGCCACCGCATTGGTCTTCCCGACGTTGAGCTGGAAGTGGATCATCCCGAAAGGGAAAACGAACACGTCCCCTGGGTAGAGGACCTTGGTGAAGAGCCTGTTCCCGAGCTGGTTTGAGGTCACGAACCCGACGTAGAGGGTGCCCTCAAGCACTGTGAGGACCTCGGTGCCCCTAGGGTGGGTGTGGGGTGGGTTCAGTCCGTAGGGGGCATAGTCGATCCGAGCCAGGGAGATGCCCATGGTGTTGAGCCCGGCGAGCCTCTGCACATCGACGGTGGTGACCATCGACCCAAGCGGGTTCGATACGTTGCCAGGAATATTGAGGCCACGAGCGAGGAAGTGGTCGGCGTTGACCTTGTTGGGGTCCATGCAGAACTTCCCATTCACAAACACTGCACAAAAGATTAAGAAACTCTTTAACGATCAATTATCAAACAGCATAGATATAAAGTGCATGCGTAAATTAGCCACGATTAAGGAGATTATAGATAAACACTAAAACTTGTACATATAAACATATACATACCTCCATGTAAGGGATCATCGATGGCAACACAGAAATCTTGGAGAGGACTCGGGTCATAGGCAAAGGCACTGCGCAGTGCCAAACCCAGAACCACGAATACCACAAGCTGACACCCCTCCATGCTTTCCTTAATTTCCCACAACACACACACTCTTTGTCTTGCTCTTTGTGTGTTGTGTGTAGATTTGCCTTTGCGACCCCTGCCCTATTTATAGATGGAAAAATGTATCAGAAAATGTTTGGAATTACCTAATCGATCCTATTAATCATAGAGATCGACCCGTTCTGTACCTACTCTGTCATTAGAGTCATTGCACGTTGTTGCCACAATTGACTTTGTCTTCTCCCTACAACGTAGGATTTTGTTAATGGTATATTTCTCTGTCCATATGATAGTCCCGAAAATGTTGAACTGGCCAACTAGTTTGGTGCATATACACAGATATTGTCAATCGATTGATTCGTTACTACTATGGATGCATGGCCCAAGTTGAAGAGTTTACAACTGCACAAAATTATTGCTTGGGTTCCCCTTCATGTGTTAGCTGGTATGTAATTCCATATATTATTACATGGCAACACGGCTGAGACGTTATATGTGGATATATGTCGAACGGAACTTTGGGTTTGTGTCATTGACGTTTACTAATGTAGAGAGGATCTCTACATCTTCGATTAGAATTCATTGCTCGTACTCTCACATGTATATAATATGGATTTTTTTTGTAATCTCATATTTGAAAAGTCTAACAATCCAAACTAATCTAAATTTAATTCATATTCAGTTGTTAGTATGGTGAACCTCTCCCCATTAGTTTCTCCACATCTCTTGAATAGAAAAAATCAAGCAATAATCTGACAAGGATATTACATATATATATATATGTTTTCTAGATAAACTATGACAAATCACTGTTTGTTTGACCTTGTCCCCCCATGATACATCGTTCTACCTGCCGCACACAGAGTACTACTAGGGGAGTGCCTATCTTCTTCATCTTGTCTAAGCTTTAGAAAAGATTTTTGCTGAACAGGTTTGAGCAGGTCTACCGGGCGCCAGGTGAAATGTCTAGGTCAATCGACCGATTTTTAATTCCAGTGTATGAAACAATAAAACCATGTGCGATAATTGCGCATGTGAGCAAAGAATAAATTACGGACCGAAACATCCACTTGCCTATCGGACGTGAAGTCGGACGAGTCCAGTAATTAACTGAACGTACCAAGAAGCGTTGATGAGCACGTAGGGTCCCATATGTATCCATGATTTCATGGTCTTAGATCGTGTTCCTTTTTCCCACATGATGAGTTACGAGTCATTTTAATGTTTTTTTTACACCCCCTCCTCAAGTCAGATAAGAATCTTACCACAGCACACGACATATTCTCGGTTCATATTAAGAAAGAATGGGGAGAGTGATGTAATTGCATTATTTCCTTCAACCTTTACTGTCTAGTTTACTTCAATTGCCCTGTCCCTAAATTGGAAGTTTCGCTACATATTTTGCGTCCTACGTTGCCTAGTGATGCGAGAGAAGGTATTTGCTGTGTAGGTAAGCCGTCTGAATCAAAGTTCCTGGTTCCTTTATATCAATCTGGCACACCCACCAAACCCGGAAGAAAGAAAGAAAAAAAAAAAAGGCATGCCTCAGCGTATGCTGAATACAAATACAAAGTATTGTTTTTCTCTAGGGTCAATCTTTCAAGCACAGGCCTGGTTGCCTCTAATTCAAAAACTGATCCCAACTGAATCGCCCTGTGGCTAGAAACTCCACGAACAAATTGCATGAACTGATAAATTTGATGGCCAAAGTTTGGATTTATTGGGTATCAGTTTTCAGGCATGTAAGTCGTGGAAAAAAATTGGCCTTTAAATCTCCCTAATAGCCACATGTCACCTTCGTCTTTCTCCCACACCATCCCCAACCACCCGATTTAATTTCCATGTAACCACCTGGGTGGACTTTCTCCTTTCCAACCCAATCTTTTACACAATTCCCATTTCATGCGAGAGAGAGATAACGAGAATAAGGCGAAGTTAAAGGGAAGAGGTATCAACTTCTAGTTTGTGGATTTATGGTAAGTATAACTAAATTTGTTGTAGTCTTTTTCAATTTGAGGTTGAGCATATTTATTATTTTCAATCAAGGGGTGTGGATGGAGTCATTAGATTTGGGTTAAGGGGGAGTTTCTTTCGCTACATGGTGATAGGTTGAGATGAGCATGGAGCTCAATGGACCCCAAGCTACGAAGCTCCTTGGTCATGAAAAATAAATAAATGAATAGTCAATCACTAAGGTCCTCTAATGAATTCAACATAATAGGGCTTACACTCTCATTAAAAAAAAAAAAAGAGCTTTTCTTGGATGAACTTCCTACGCTAATGAATGCTTCCCTTTCTCTTCTTTGAATTTACAATAAAATAAAAAAGATAATAATAATAAAATTATATATATATATATATATAACTAATTAGGTTAAACTTTTAAACCTTATATACATATGCATATATATATATATATCTATGGAAGTTAGTCATAAATATAAGTTTATGTGGAGTGTAAATCCTTTATTTTAGTGATAAGATTCTTTCTGTAGTCAAAGTATAAATTATCATACGATATGTATTAATTTTATTATGAATCAAGTGATAGCTATCGGAGAGACCCAGGATACCCACCTTGAAGATCTCGCTTCGTGATTGGATGACTCAGAGGTCGTGATTACATTTTTTCATTGCGAAATGTTATATCTATGATTAGTAATTAATAAATGTCAATTATGAAATAATTATTTGTTAAATCTAACTAACTGTCATTTCTAGTGAGTAAGCATATTCCGAATAAGTGACAAAGAGAATAGGAAAATGATAAATAATAATAGTAGTCAAACATGCATATATATATATATATGTTATGCATTAATGTTTGTGTTTGTACATAACCATGGTGACAGCTGAGCAGGCAAAATAAAAATGGGCTTACTGATTTACCATGAGTTCCCGATAGGATATAAACATGGGACATGAGCGACACTGACTCTGTAACCCTCGCGGAATATGTGAGGTAACCCCATTTCAAGACCTGGTTGGAAAAAAAAAAAGACCAGAGAGGAGAGGTAAGAAAGAGAGAGAGACTTGAAAGCGATAGGTCCACTCTTCCTATCAGAGGATAATAGGTGACACCTACAATTTCATGCGAAGAGGAAGGGCACGGGAAGAATAATATTATGATATGGTTTGAGATGCGGGGTCACGGTACCGTCGGAGAATGGAGTATTGGTATCGCCATAACTCTGTCACAGAGGTAGAGCGACCGCATGGTTATTATTTTATATGAATGTTTTCATGTATTACATTACGTAAATCGTTGGAGCTAGCTAAGCTACCAATAACTGTCTATCCTAATCATTTGGTTAACTGGCATAATGGATGCAAATTCTGAAAGAACATGCACATAAACTAATGCTATTTCACTTTAGAAATATGTATTTAGTGAGTTGCAGTTCATACTATTCTGCAATTTTTTTTTCAGATAAGGAAAACACTCAGCCGAACAGAACAGCCAAATTTTGATTCAGAGATCAACTAGCATGAATAGTTTATAGGATATGTGTCGAATAATGTACAGTTCTATATACAATATTATGATCCAAAATGTATAGCAATAACTATGGGTTGAGACATGTGTATTGTTGTGTGATGGTGAAAGATGAAAGATTACGGAAAACTATTACTGGATATGTTAATTATAATATTATATAATATGTTTGAAAATTTTGATTTTTATGAAATAAGGAAAAACTTTGCAAAAATTTCGGGTCGTAACAAGGCATGACTTGGCTATGGACCGTCGATTTATCTGGAATGGAAGCCCAACAAGAACTGACGGATGCCACTATTTCTCATTGATTCCTCTAGAGCCAGAGGACTTCTTTTGACCCTGGAATTCCATTGCCAGCCTAGGTCTTCTGTGTTGTTTTGGAAGTTGATTGCACATAGAATCCATCTAGGTGACTTGAGCTAGCCCTGTCACTCATACGATGAACAGATTATATCGAGACCAGAACAGAAAGTACTTTATTTCTTTCTGTATTGCTAGTATTAGGAATTTTCTTCTAACGAATACGAGGCAGGCAGCAGCATCAGGAGGAGTAGCTGAAGAACTGAGAGGTTTTCTTAATCTTTCCTTGTTTCATTTCTTGAAATCATCTTCCCGGTATTGCAAGTTGTCCCGCAAAACTCCATAAGCCGAGTGCCAAACAAGGAAAACCCGACAGAAGAGCAAGAGACCGGTTCTTCAGCAGTCCAAAATGCTGATACTATCGTTCTTCTTTGCACTAAACATCTGTAAGTCAGGACAGGAAATTATTTTGATTGCTTGTTCTTACTTCTGCCGAGTATCTCTTCCATCTCAAAAAACTTGCATTGTAATTCCTAGTAATGAGAGAGACAGAATTGCGATTGGTAATGTAAAACGAGGGGGATGGCGCCTCTTGGCAAAATAGACACTGCATCGTCAGATTGTTTAAATTAGCTGAATGTTTCCATTCTCTTATAGAGGCCCACGGAGTTGATTAATAAGCACATAAATTAAAAAAAGCTCAGAGAAACCGCAGAACCAAACAATTCGTACATGACAAGCAACACAATTTTATCTTATAATGTTATAACTCATTACAGGTAGCAGCGGAACATAGAAGCTGCTTTTTATTGCAAAATTGAATTCAGTAAGAAAATGTCTTCCAAAGAACGATTCTAGCGGATGGGGATCTAATTGTTGTCCCACCAGAGCTGAGCTTGAAGCTTGTCCACAACCTTCTTGTCCACTTGGAAGGCCCTGGTGAGGACATTATAGTTGATGGGTGGATTTGACCCAAACACCGAGTTTGCGATTGTTATCACCCCAGGATTCTGACTGCTCAGTCCCGCAAATGCCACTGCATTGGTCTTCCCAACATTGAGCTGGAAATGGATCAGCCCCTCTGGGAACACGAACACATCTCCCTTCTTTAGGTACTTGGTGAACAGCTTGTTTCCAAGCTGGTTCGAAGTCACAAACCCAACGTACAACTCTCCCTCCACTACCACCAGAATCTCAGTGGCACGAGGGTGGGTATGAGGCGGGTTTAGGCCATAAGGGGCATAGTCGATGCGTGCCAGGGATATTCCAAGCGTGTTGAGTCCGGGGATTTGGTCTACATTCACGGCTGTGACCTTCGACCCTTGTGGGTTCGAGGTGTTCCCAGGTTTCCGGAGGCCGGAGTAGAAAAAATCCTCTGCTGTGGCAAGGTTCGGGTCCTTGCAGAACTTCCCATTCACGAACACGGCAGATTTTGTGTCCTTGGTTGCCACACAGATGTCCTGGAGTGGGCTGGGGTCGGATGCGAAGCAAAGAGAGGAAGCAGAAACCAAGAGGGAAAAGACCAGCAGGAGCTTCATCTTTTGTGAATGGTGTTTCTGCAACTCGGTAGCTGTTACTTGCTTTGATTGAGGAATGGGGTGTCTGTATGAAGAAGAGATCTATATATATGCATCGGTTCGTTGACATCATCCCAAGCACAAGTTGCCGAGTCTTCGTTTGTGCATATTAACTCACATTTAATTTCTTCCCCCCAATTCAAAGGAGAATCCGTCCACAGCAGCAATTGACATCTTCTGGGTCATTATTCTTGTATAGTTTATCGTGTCCACATCTGCACATATTCACAACCAAGCTACCACCTGGTACTCCATTCCTTTTCCTTCTGTCTATGTCAACTCATGTGATTGGGTCGGATGCTGCAGCTCGGAGGGGATTGAGAGTGTCAACGTCTTCCAGATTAGACCCGTTAATCTTAGCGATGGTTTCTTATCATGCTTATTATAAATTAAAGAAGATAAGCACTTCCCTGGTATTTGGAGCGTGTAGCAGGTAGAATGATGTATGTGAGGGACATGGTCAGACAACTTGCAGTCTATCGAAGTCTCTTACCAAGAAAACCTTAACGTATAATAAATATCATGATGATATAATTAACTGACTAATCCATTATTTGTGTTAATTTAAATAAAATTTAAAATAACTATTAAAATATAATTGTATATGTATAATTAATTATTTCTTAAAAAATTTTCATGATTTTATTTTTATTATAAAATTTGTTTTATTGCTTTCAGGCTAGCGTATCCTGATCTCTCATTCGGCTTAAAAACACTGCTATAGGCATGCTTTTTTTCATGCCAAGCTCGAACTGTGCTTTCGGGTCATGCCAATTTTGCCACAGCTAATGTGTGCTATTAAAGTTGATAATTGTTGAAATGTGTCTCATATTTGTCGAGTTATCAATCCAAGAAATAACTAGTTTATGGAGATTCGAACTGATGTCCAAGTGTCAAACGAGTCTCGAGACAATGAAGATAATAACAGAAGCAAAAGAAGAAAGGAGATCACACTAGGGATGCTTATGGTTCGGTTCATTTCGAACAATATATGCTTGAACCATAACCATTATATAGCTATAGAATCGAATTGATTCGAAGCAGTTCTACACTTTGGTTAATTGGTTTGAATTACTTTTAAAAAAATTAAAAATTAATAAATTGAATATAAAGAAAATTAAAACCAAACAAAAACCGCAACAAAACATAAAAAAAAAATAAGAAAAAAAGCATAACAATCACAAAAAATATTAAAATCATAGAATTTTCGTTTAAAAATAAATTAAACGTAAAAAATTACGATTAATGAACTTATTTTGAATGAAATTTAGTATAAAGTGGTAGAAAATGTGATATATAATAGTAATATAACTTATATCTAATTATTTTTTAATTTTTCTAAAAAATATATCTAAAATATTTATGTTTTATTTTTTATATATTTATAATATTTTAATTATATTTTTAATCAAACCATTTGAATTTAATAACTAATTATACTACATTAAATTTCATTAATATTAAGACTGTAGAGCCCATTTAAAGCTTAAAGGATTAGTTGATTTTCTTTTTCTTTTTCCTTTTTTTTCCCCTTCCACCGCCTTATTAGAATCGCATGAGTAAATCCGCTTACATTTTTCTATTTATTTCATAAAGAAATTTTTTACCGTGTCGCGGACTCGGAATAATGAAAGAGAGAGTGATTAGGTGAGAAAGGGGGGGAAGGAGGAGGAGGAGGAGAAGAACACTTACGCACAGGCGAAGATGAAAGAGGAGCAAGATCTGATAATGTCATCTGTCCATGACATAGAGGTATGTGCAGCAGTTTCTTCTCCAATTTCTCCTTGCTCTGCTTGCTCTCCGGTTGGTTTTATTTTCTTTCCGTTTGCCTCTTGGCTGAGCTCCTGTAGGTATTAGGGTTATTATGCTTTGTTGTGACTTCAAAGATAATTAAGAAGCTTCTTAAGTCCACTATTGTCACTGGCTTGTTACTTTACGATTATGGAGTTCTGTTCTTGTGTAATTGTGGTTTCTCGTCCTTCCAGGTCGTTCGATTAAGTAAAATGTTTAAGGTCTTGAATGGCGTGGCTTATTTCCGAGTTACCAGAAATTAGGGAGGGGTTTGAGATTCCTCTTGGAGGCGTATGCGTGCAATGGTAATTAATTTTGATTTTTCTTATGTTCGACAGGCATATCGTAGGCCTTAAGAGGAAGACGATACACAGTGGTTTACTTGTGTAAATGCATAATTTATTTTTTTTAATCTGACTAACTAATTGATAGAGGGAAAGAGCAAGCTGAGGTTATGCAATAGGAATGATGGTGGCTGAGACTCTACGACTTAAGGGATGACCAGGTGGAAATTGTTTGTGAGTACTCTTTTTCTTTGCAAAATAACTAAGTAGATAAATATGTTTTATTTTATGGATTGAGAACTTATTAATTAAGTTAAAGTGTTAAGGTATGGATTATCATATTAGATGATCAAGCGTAAGCTCGAAAGCTGTGTTAGCACTTGTAATTTTATCGCTCCCCTCTCGTTTGTTTTAGCAACTTTTCCTAAGGTCTCCTCGCCAAGAAAGAGCTCCCCGGCGACGACAGAGGAAGCAACCCGCCAGCTGTGGCGGGGCGGCTTTCGTGTATTGAGTGACAATATATATATACACATATACGTACATACATGAGATTATCATTAAGAGTTATATCTATGGCTCTTGATTTATACGTATGGGAAAATAAATGCGATATTATATTATATTTATGAGTGTATTATTATTTGTTGGTGTATCTTGTATATGTATTCAATGAATTGGTGTTATGGGTAGTCTCACATCTTTCATCTTCCATTATTGTATGTGTTTGGTTATGGCCATGGTGACCGCTAAACCGACGAAATAGAAATGGGCTTCATTGATTTACTGTAGATTCCCGACAAGATATAAACATGTGACATGAATGACGCTGGCTCTGTAACTCCGGCGGAATACGTGGGTTGACCCCCTTTCAAGATTTGATTGGAAAAACAAAGACTAGAGACGAGATTTAAGAGAAAGAAAGAGATTTGAGAGTGACAAGTCCACTATTACTACTAAAAGATGATAGGTGACCCACGTGATTTCATGCGAAGATGAAGGGTACAAGAAGAAGAATATTATGATATTGATTGAGGTGCGGGATCATAATATCGTTGGAAAGAAGAGTATTAGTAAGGTCATAACTCTATCGCAAAGGTAATACAAACCCATAATTATTGTTTGCTCCTGATAATTTTCATTCATTATAGGTAGTCCATTTGTTTGATATTTATTTATATTGGTATAGAAACATATCATGCGATTATAGATAGAAGAATAATATTTCCATCAGCAGTATTACATGGTTCCAATTGAATATATGTAAAGTTTTGGTCTATTGTAGTTGGGTAGGTTATGGAGATGGAATTGATTGTGATAGTGAAGACTTAATATGTGCAACAGTTGAGTATACAAGTATTAAAGGCAAGAGAATTTAAAGTAAAGAGTTATCTGTATCATTTTTGTTAAGAGAGGTATGCCATTATATAAGATTAATAATATGGATTAGGAAAATGATTTAATATATTAAAATTTTATTTTACTTTAAAATTTTACACTCAGTAAAATGTAGCTCACACATTTTGTACATATTTGAAGCATGAAAGATACGCAGATTGAGCAAGGTAGTTTCCTTATAGCGGGGATCGACAGAAGGATGATAGTTGGATTTTGTTTTTTTTTTTAAATTGGTTTAGCTTAATTAAGCTTTGTTGATTATATTATGACCTGAAAATTTTTATAAAATTTTTATATTAGTTTACTATTTTAAGAAATTTGGTTATAATTTTTATTGTAAAATATCTAAATTATAGGAAAAATTTTTGTTAGATTTTTGGGTCGTAACAGCTTTACCTAAAAAAATAGCACAATATGAGAACCGATTCGTCTCAAATCAGTTTTTTGAGTTTAATTTGCAGTTCAATCCAATTCTCTGGCTCTCTATGTGCAACCCTAGATCACACATTCATCTAAGTGGTTCCGGATGACTGTGGTCCATACTTCACGGCTAAGGAGGCTTAGCCAAGATTTCACTATAAGTAAAGTAGAAGTGGAGTACAAATCCCAATCACAAGAGGCACTAACATCACCCTCCTGCTGAGATATATTATAGATATATTCCTCAATATTCTGTAATTATCTTCTATTGTTATAAAAAAAAAGGGGGGGGGGATTCAAGTCTCAGAGTTGGTATGAGGGTGATGAGAGAAGGATGATGTGAGTATATCTCGTATTTAGGTTTTGTACTGTGCTTATACTTTGCTCATAGTGAAATCCCGGCCAAGCATTCTCCCCCGCGGAGTATGGACTAACATCATTCCGAACCACATGATATATTAGTGTGTGCTCTTGTTTCTTCTTTTGATTCAGCTATTATCTTCAATGTTTTTTTTACTCGATCGACCCTCAAACATACATCAGTCCTATTAATATGAGACACACTTCAAGGTAATTAGTATGAATTTAGTTCGGTCGATAAGGGGGCAAGGTATCTATAATAATCATGAATTTACTCAGTTCAGATAATTCTATCCCGAGTTTTTTTTTTTTTGATAATTGATATATTGCATTAATCAACCAATCAAGAGAGTACACATTGATATTACAAAGATCAAAATATCATCAAACTCTAACGCCTAACATATGGCTCAAATGAGATTGTTCTACTCTTGACTCTAAGTGAAGTGAGGATCTTATACGTGATTTTAGCAAACTCATTACCAAACTTACTATAAGATTGGTATTTGAAGCATTGCCTCGGAAGATCCGATGATTCCGTTCTCTCCACACTACATAGATAAAAGTGGTGAAGAGAAGCTTGTAAACTGTTGCAAGAGTGCCCCTTCCTTGCATGTTGCATTCAGCTCAGATAAGCTCAAAATACCAATCCCCAGTTGGTCGATTTATCTGGATCCGTACAAGTAAAAAATGCCATATATCACCTATAATAGGGCATGAGAAGAATAGGTGATCTCGAGATTCAATACTAGATCCACAAAAATCACAGAGGGAAGAGGGGAGTGAGATCCATGTTTCCATCCGAGCCTTAGTGGAGAGTCTATCAAGTATAGCAAGCCAGCTAATGAAAGAAAATCTTGGAACATGTCCAGAGAACCAGATCAATCTATGCCATGAGACTCGTGGGTGCTTAGCTCTAATGGCCTCCCAAGCAGTGTTAATGCTGAATTTTGATGTTTGCTCCCAATAAAAGGTATCACGATCACCAATTGTAGCAAAGCATTCAACTTGCTGCATAAAGGATACCATTGTAGGGTCTCTACTGCGTGGCCAACACCATCTAGAATTTCTGAATATTGCTGAGACTGTAGCTTTCTCTGAAATGGCAGGGAATGATAGTGGACCATTAGGCAAAGCAGTATGAAGAGGCCCATTTACAGACTATTTGTCATACCAAAATGATATGGATTGCCCTGACCCAATCCGACATGATATGAATGGAAAAGCAATGTCACGATGTTTCAACAGTTTTCTCCAATTCCAAGAGCAAGATGAGGGTACTCTAATAGACCAAATAGATCGAAATCGCATAAGGTATTTTGTAACCCATGCAACCCAAAGGGAATTCTATCCCGAGTTGTTTTTAGGGGAAGGGAGTATTCAACCGGAAGAACTCATCTTCATGAATATCTTAATATGATTCTATCCAATTAGCTGGTCGGCGGATCAAACGTTTCGCCACATCGTCCCTAGACCAGAATATAATAAATCAAACAATTTCCTAATTAATCTGGTGTTTACTTAGTAAGAGACTTTGACAAATCGAACGCTGTTTGACCTTGTCTCACACATATATACAGTTGTCCACCTGCCACGCATCCAACGTATACTTGGACTACAGCTTAATCTTCTCCATCCTGTCTATTATTGGAAAGGATAAGTACGAATGGGCCCATCGTACGTGCCAAATCAACCGGAAGGTCGTTCGGTCAATTAACAATCTAGTGTACGAAACAATAAATTACCACGTGCAATTATGAGAACTTCCTTGGGTTAGTCAGAGCGTGAATGTGAAAAATAAAAATTACCATCAAACATGATTGCTTATTCGCTACAAATGACGAGTCACTTGCTGTATGTTCCTTTTCGAATTACTTTCCACGATCTCTTCACAATTCGAGATCAGATGGGCAATAACAAGCTCCCCCCAAAAAATAAAACCAGACATCAATTAAACTATGCTCTTTTTGGTTACGTTACGCATTCGTAACTTGGCCTTCCAGCCTCTGGTATGATTCCGCAATCCGCCGTACTTATCTTTATTCTTGTTCCAGCGATGATAAACTTGAGCGCTCGTTTCCACACTCTGTCCTGGATATGAGTGGAGTACGATGGATATGATGCAGTCCATTCCGGAAATCAGTCGAAAGATGCATATTACGCTCATTTCTCGGTATACCTTCGCTTTAGATGTACCGTTGCCGTCATGGAGGGATTACGAGGACAGCCCTATTGCTAATTGATCAATTCAAAAGGGGAACATAAGATAAGGGCAGATGCTCAAGGACAGGAAAACATAAGCAACCGGATAAGCTAATTAGCTTACGAGGAGTACAGATCACTCAGCAGAACGCACAGATGGTCCACATACATAAATGATCCTAGTGGGGTACATAACATCACTTGATAATTCTAATGAATCATCTTATTCTTCATAAACCGTAAGTAAAATTCATTTATATTTTTCTCATGCGAGGGATTTCTCTGTCTTAACTGTTGTTGTTATACCAGAACTGCTTCTGAAGCTGGTCAATGACTTTCTTATCCACCTGGAAAGCCTTGGCGAGGACATCATCCGAGATGGGCGGATTCGACCCCAACAGCGCTCTTGCGACCTGAATAACCCCAGGGTTCTGGCTGCTCAGGGCCGACCAAGCCACCGCATTGGTCTTCCCGACGTTGAGCTGGAAGTGGATCATCCCGAAAGGGAAAACGAACGCGTCCCCGGGGTAGAGGACCTTGGTGAACAGCCTGTTCCCGAGCTGGTTCGAGGTCACGAACCCGACATAGAGGGTGCCCTCGAGCACTGTAAGGACCTCGGTGCCCCTAGGGTGGGTGTGGGGTGGGTTCAGTCCGTAGGGGGCGTAGTCAATCCGAGCCAGGGAGATGCCCATGGTGTTGAGCCCGGCGAGCCTCTGCACATCGACGGTGGTGACCATCGACCCAAGCGGGTTCGATACGTTGCCAGGAATATTGAGGCCACGAGCGAGGAAGTGGTCGGCGTTGACCTTGTTGGGGTCCATGCAGAACTTCCCATTCACAAACACTGCACAAAAGATTAAGAAACTCTTTAACGATGAATTATCAAACACCATATATATAGAGTGCATGCGTAAATTAGCCATGATTAACGAGATTGTGCATAAACACTAAAACTTGTACATACAAACACATACGTACCTCCATGTAAGGGATCATCGATGGCAACACAGAAATCTTGGAGAGGACTCGGGTCATAGGCAAAGGCACTGCGCAGTGCCAAACCCAGAACCACGAATACCACAAGCTGACACCCCTTCATGCTTTCCTTAATTTCCCACAACACACACACTCTTTGCCTTGCTCTTTGTGTGTTGTGTGTAGATTTGCCTTGGCGACCCCTGCCCTATTTATAGATGGAAAAATGTATCAGAAAATGTTTGGAATTACCTAATCGATCCTATTAATCTTAGAGATCGACCCGTTCTGCACCTACTCTGTCGTTAGAGTCCTTGCACGTTGTTGCCACAATTGACTTTGTCTTCTCCCTACAAGGTAGGATTTTGTTAATTCTATATTCTCTGTCCATATGATAGTCCCGAAAATGTTGAACTGGCCAACTAGTTTGGTGCATATACACAGACGTTGTCAATCGATTGATTCGTTACTGCTATGGATGCATGGCCCAATTTGAAGAGTTTACAACTGCACAAAATTATTGCTTGGGTTCCCCTTCATGTGTCAGCTGGTATCTAATTCCATATATTATTTATTACATGGCATCACGGCTGAGACGTTATATGTGAATATATGTCGAAGGGAACTTTGTGTTTGTGTCATTGACGTTTACTAATGTAGAGAGGATCTCTACATCTTCGATTAGAATTCATTGCTCGTACTATCACATGTATTTAATATGGATTTTTTTTTTTGTAATCTCATATTTGAAAAGTCTAACAATCCAAACTAATCTAAATTTAATTCATATTCAGTTGTTAGTATGGTGAACCTCTCCCCATTAGTTTCTCCACATCTCTTGAATAGAACAAATCAAGCAATAATTTGACAAGGATATTACGTATTTATATATATATATATATGTTTTGTATATAAACTTTGACAAATCACTAGGGGAGTGCCTATCTTCTTCATCTTGTCGAAGCTTTAGAAAAGATTTTTGTTGAACAGGGTTGAGCAGGTCTACCGGGCGCCACATGAAATGTCTAGGTCAATCGATCGATTTTTAATTCCAGTTTATGGAACAATAAAACCATGTGCGATAATTGCGCATGTGAGCAAAGAATAAATTACGGACCGAAACATCTACTAGCCTTTCGGACGTGAAGTCGGACGAGTCCAGTAATTAAGAGAACGTACCAAGAGGCGTTGATGAGCACGTAGGGTCCCATATGTATCCACGATTTCATGGTCTTAGATCGCCTTCCTTTTTCTCATATGTATGATGAGTTACGAGTCATTTTAATGCTTTTTTTTTTTTTAACACACCCCCCCTTCCCTCCTCAAGTCAGACAAGAATCTTACCACAGCACAAGACGTATTCTCGGATCATTTTAAGAAAGAATGGAGAAAGTGATGTACTTGCATTATTTCCTTCAACCTTTACTGTCTCGTTTACAAGAGATAGATAGATAGGAGAAGAATTGAACACAATATGGACACTTTGATTTAAATCAAGAAATATCTCATTTCTCCTAATTGATAGGCAATTGCCAAGTTTGATTTAATTTTTGTTCTTCCTTAAACCACAGCTTTTCTTATAGGTCTGGTTTGATCTTTTGCCTCAATTGATGATTCTTCCTTCAATTGCCCTGTTCCTAAATTGGGAGTTTCGCTACATATTTTGCGTCCTACGTTGCCTTGTGATGCGAGAGAAGGTATTTGCTGTGTAGGTAAGCCGTCTGAATCAAAGTTCCTGGTTCCTTTATTTCGATCTGGCACACCCACCAATCCCGGAAGAAAGAAAAAAAAAAAAAACAAAGGCATGCCTCAGCGTATGCTGAATACAAATACAAAGTACTGTTTTTCTCTAGGGTCGGTTTTTCGAGCACGGGCCTGGTTGCCTCTAATAGCCACATGTCACCTTCGTCTTTCTCACACACCATCCCCAACCACCCAATTTAATTTCCATGTAACCGCCAGGGTGGACTTTCTCCTCTCCAACCCAATTTTTCACACAATTCCCATTTCATGCCAGGAAGAGAGAGAGAGAGAGATAACGAGAATAAGGTGAAGTCAAAGGGAGGAGGTATCAACTTGTAGTTGGTGGATTTATGGTAAGTATAACTAAATTTGTTATGGTCTTTTCAATTTGAGGTTGAGCATATTTATTATTTTCAATCAAGAGGTATGGTGATGGGGTTGATATGAGCATGGAGCTCAATGGACCGCAAGCAGCGAAGCTCCTTGGTCATGAAATAAAAATAAATGAATAGTCAATCACTAAGGTCCTCTATCGAATTCAACAGAGTAGGGCTTACACTCTCATTAAAAAAAAAAAAAAGAGCTTTTCTTGGATGAACTTCCTACGTTGGCGAATGCTTCCCTTTCTCTTCTCCGAATTTACAATAAAATAAAGATAAAAATTATAAAATTATATATATAACTAATTAGGTTAAACTTTTAAACCTTATATACATATGCATATATATATATGGAAGTTAGTCGTAAATATAAGTTTATGTGGGGTATAAATTCTTTATTTTAGTGATAAGATTCTTTCTATAGTCAAAGTATAAATCATCATATGATATGTATTAATTTTACTATGAATCAAGTGATAGGTATCGGAGAGACCCAAGATACCCACCTTAAAGATCATGCTTCATGATTGGTCGATTTAGGGGTCCTGATTATATTTTTCCATTACGAAATACTATATCTATTATTAGTAATTAATAAGTGTCAATTATGAAATAATTATTTGTTAAATCTAACTAATTGTTGTTTTTAGTGAGTAAGCATATTTCGAATAAGTGACGAAGAGAATAAGAAAAAGGATAAATAATAATTGTAGTCAGACATGCATACATATATTTATATGTTATGCATTTATGTTTGTATTTGTACATAACCATAGTGACTACTAAGCAGGCAGAATAGAAATGAGCCTTACTAATTCACCGTGGGTTCTCGATGGGATATAAACATGGGACATGAGCAACACTAGCTCTGTAACCCTAGCGGAATATGTGAGGTAACCCCATTTCAAGACCCGGATGGAAAAAAATAAAGATTAGAGAGGAGAGGTAAGAAAAAGAGAGAGACTTGAAAGTGACGGGTCCACGCTTACTGTTAGAGGATAATAGGTGGCACTTGCGCTTTCGTGTGAAGAGGAAGGGTACAAGAAGAAGAATATTATGTTATGGTTTGAGATGCGGGGTCACGGTACTATCGGAGAGTGGAGTATCAGTACCGCCATAACTCTATCGCAGAGATAGAGCAATCCCATGGTTATTATTTGATATGAATAGTTTCATGCATTACATTATGTAAATCGTTGGAGCTGCCTAAGCTGCCAATAACTGTCTATCCTAATCATTTGGCTAACTGGCATAATGGATGCAAATTCTGTGAGAACATGCACATAAACTAATGCTATTTCACTTTAGAAATATGTATTCACTAAGTTGTAGCTCATACTACTATGTAAATTTTTTTTTTTTTAGATAAGGAAGACACTTAGCCGAGTAGAATAACCAAATTTTGATTTGGAGATCAACTAGGACGAATAATTAATAGGGCATATGTCGAATAGTGTACGGTTCTATATACAATGTTGTGACTCATGACGTTTGGTAATAACTATGGGTTGATACGTGTGTGTTGTTGTATGATGGTGAAAAGATGATAGATTACAGAAAATCGTTACTGGATATGTTAATTATAATATTATATAACATGTATGAAAATTTTGGTTTTTCTGAAAATTAGGGAAAAGTTTGCCAAAATTCCGGGTCGTAACAAGGCATGACTTGGCTATGGACCGTCGATTTATCTGGAAAGGAAGCCCAACAAGAACTGACGGATGCCACTGTTTCTCATTTATTCCTCTAGAGCCAGAGGACTTCTTTTGACCCTGGAATTCCATTGCCAGCCTAGGTCTTCTGTGTTGTTTTGGAAGTTGATTGCACATAGAATCCATCTAGGTGACTTGAGCTAGCCCTGTCACTCATTCGATGAACAGATTATATCGAGACCAGAACAGAAAGTACTTTATTTCTTTCTGTATTGCTAGTATTAGGAATTTTCTTCTAACGAATAACAGGCAGGCAGCAGCATCAGGAGTAGCTGAAGAACTGAGAGGTCTTCTAATTCTTTCCATGTTTCATTTCTTGAAATCATCTTCCCGGTATTGCAGGTTGTCCCACAAAACTCCATAGCCGAGTGCCAAACGAGGAAAACCCAACAGAAGAGCAAGAGCCCGGTTCTTCAGCAGTCCAAGATGCTGATACGATCGTTCTCCTTTGCACTAAACATCTGTAAGTCAGGACAGGAAATTATTTTGATTGCTTGTTCTTACTTCTGCCGAGTATCTCTTCCATCTTAAAAAACTTGCATTGTAATCCCTCGTAATGAGAGAGAGAGAATTGCGATTGGTAATGTAAAACGAGCGGGATGGCGCCTCTTGGCAAAATAGACACTGCATCGTCAGATTGTTGAAATTAGCTGAATGTTTCCATTCTCTTATAGAAGCCCACGGAGTTGATTAATAAGCACATAAATTAAAAAAAGCTCAGAGAAACTGCAGAGCCAAACAATTCGTACATGACAAGCAACACAATTTTATCTTATAATGTTATAACTCATTACAGGTAGCAGCGGAACATAGAAGCTGCTTTTTATTGCAAAATTGAATTCAATAAGAAAATGTCTTCCAAAGAACGATTCTAGCGGATGGGGATCTAATTGTTGTCCCACCAGAGCTGAGCTTGAAGCTTGTCCACAACCTTCTTGTCCACTTGGAAGGCCCTGGTGAGGACATTATAGTTGATGGGTGGATTTGACCCAAACACCGAGTTTGCGATTGTTATCACCCCAGGATTCTGACTGCTCAGTCCCGCAAATGCCACTGCATTGGTCTTCCCAACATTGAGCTGGAAATGGATCAGCCCCTCTGGGAACACGAACACATCTCCCTTCTTTAGGTACCTGGAGAAGAGCTTGTTTCCAAGCTGGTTCGATGTCACAAACCCGACGTACAACTCTCCCTCCACAACCACCAGAATCTCGGTGGCGCGAGGGTGGGTGTGAGGCGGGTTTAGGCCATAAGGGGCATAATCGATGCGTGCCAGGGATATTCCAAGCGTGTTGAGTCCGGGGATTTGGTCTACATTCACGGCTGTGACCTTCGACCCTTGCGGGTTCGAGGTGTTCCCAGGTTTCTGGAGGCCAGAGTAGAAGAAATCCTCAGCGGTGGCAAGTTCAGGGTTCTTGCAGAACTTGCCATTCACGAACACGGCAGATTTTGTATCCTTGGTTGCCACACAGATGTCCTGGAGTGGGCTGGGGTCGGATGCGAAGCAAAGAGAGGAAGCAGAAACCAAGAGGGAAAAGACCAGCAGGAGCTTCATCTTTTGTGAATGGTGTTTCTGCAACTCGGTAGCTGTTACTTGCTTTGATTGAGGAATGAGGTGTCGGTATGAAGAAGAGATGTATATATATGCATCGGTTCGTTGACATCATCCCAAGCACAAGTTGCCGAGTCTTCGTTTGTGCATATTAACTCACATTTAATTTCTTCGCCCCCAATTCAAAGGAGAATCCGTCCACAGCAGCAATTGACATCTTCTGGGTCATTAATCTTGTATAGTTTATCGTGTCCACATCTGCACATATTCACAAACAAGCTACCACCTGGTACTCCATTCCTTTTCCTTCTGTCTATGTCAACTCATGTGATTGTGTCGAATGCTGCAGCTCGGAGGGGATTGAACGTGTCAACGTCTTCCAGATTAGACCCGTTAATCTTAGCGATGGTTTCTTATCATGCTTATTATAAATCAAAGAAGATAACCACTTCCCTGGTATTTGGAGCGTGTAGCAGGTAGAATGATGTATGTGAGGGACATGGTCTGACAACTTGTTATATATCGAAGTCTCTTACCTAGAAAACCTTACGTATAATAAATATCATGTTAGATTATGATTTGACTCGTTCTATTCTCGAGAGATGTGGAGAGTTAATTGGGAAAACATGGCAAAATAATCAGCAGTCACAGAAGATCCTCTACGTTACTGGATCATCAATAAACGAGTATAAAGTTCCGATATATTTTACCCCACTTCTCCATGTTACTGTACATAGTGATACATATGAAGGTGTACCTAAGCAAGAATTACGCAGTGTCCCGAACTTGTCAAATTGCACCATCAATAGGAGCGTCGAATCGGTGGATTGTCACTGGTAGATCAATTGCCTTCGGATGATATCTGTGCACAAGCATATGTGATCGGTTGGCCAGTTCAATACTTGCACAGGCCTATATGAACACGAGAATTAAGAAATAGCTAAATCCTGTGTTGTATGGAGGCGATAAGGCAGGTCAAACGAGGAAATCACGTGCTACGACTCTGTAATATATAGTTGGTATGGAACGAGTCGATCCCCAAGACTGAAAAGATCACAGTACACAGGCTCCAAATAGTATTTTTTTAATGCCCTTTCCCGATCTATAAATAGGGATCGCAGGGCATTTATATCTGCATACAGCATACAAAGAACAAGACCAAAGAGATCAAAGTGTGTGCGTTGTGAGAAATTGAGGAAAGCATGAAGGGGTGTCAGTTTGTGATATTCGTGGTTTTGGGTTTGGCAGTGGGCAGTGCCTTTGCTTATGACCCGAGTCCCCTCCAAGACTTCTGTGTTGCCATCGATGATCCCTTACATGGAGGTACGTATATGTTTATACATACAAGTTTTAGTGTCTATCTGTAGTCTCCTGAATCATGGTTCATTTACGCATGCACTTATGCCTAAGGTCTTCGATAATCGATCGTTAAAGGGCTTCTTATATAATCTTTTTGCGCAGTGTTTGTGAATGGGAAGTTTTGCATGGACCCTGACAAGGTCACGGCCGACCACTTCCTCGCTCGCGGCCTCAATATCCCGGGCAACGTGTCGAACCCGCTTGGATCCATGGTCACCGCTGTTGACGTGCAGAAGCTTGCCGGGCTCAACACCCTCGGCATCTCCCTGGCCCGGATCGACTTCGCCCCCTACGGACTGAACCCGCCCCACATCCACCCCAGGGGCACCGAGATCCTTGTTGTGCTCGAGGGCACCCTCTACGTCGGGTTCGTGACCTCGAACCAGCTCGAGAACAAGCTCTTCACCAAGGTCCTGTACCCCGGGGACGTGTTCGTTTTCCCGATCGGGATGATCCACTTCCAGCTCAACGTCGGGAAGACCAAGGCAGTGGCTTTGGCGGGCCTGAGCAGCCAGAACGCCGGGGTTATCCCGATCGCGAAGTCGCTGTTCGGGTCGACACCGCCGATCTCGGATTATGTCCTCACCAAGGCCTTCCAGGTGGATAGGAAGGTCGTCGACTACCTTCAGAAGCAGTTCTGGTACGACAACAACAATTAGGCAGGGAAATGCCGTAAGGGACAATAAGTGAATTAAAGATTTGTTTTTTAATTACAGTTGATGAAGAATAAGATAATTCAGTGGAATTATCAGGTGGTCGTGACATGTACCCGTGAAGTTCATTTATGTATTTGGATCATATATTCTGTGCTGATGAGTTCGTCAATTGTGTCGAAAATGACCCTCCGCATGCAACACTAAAACAGAAGATTGCCAAGGAGCACCAATCCGAAAATCCAATATGTCCCGGCTAATGAAGATTTAAGTATTATCGATCTTATTAAAAAATAAAATATTCTTCTAACATAATTATTTTACATTTTTTATTGAATTAAGACATTATTTATGGGAAAAAAGGGCATTATTGTAAAAAGCGACGTGGCAGGATCTCAGCTGTCTATTGCCAGTGAACTGCTCCTCCTTTCCCTCTCGAGCAGGATCCCCTCACCGGGAAATGGTCTGCCGCAGTCTCGTAAATTCTCGGAGACTATCGGATCCCTGCCAGTCCGATACCTCAAATGCAATCCCTGAGCTTAGCTTCTCGCTCCTCCCGCCATCCTACTCCGTCCCCTTCTCTAACCTCAGGCTGTAATCGCCGCTTTCCGGTTATGTCTGCTTCTGTCAGACTCCAGCCGTGCCGCTTTGTCACCCTCTGCGCACCGAATCCGGCGGGCTCGTCACCGACGAGTCGTTCGTCTGGAGATTCTGATCCGTCGAAGCTCAACTTCGGAGATCAGCAGAGCGAGTGGAGCTTCCATGTCCGAAGCCCCACCGCGGAGCCGCCGCGGACCGTGGCTAGGTTGAGCTTGAGCGATCAAGCTTTCTTCCTCCTTGCCTTCATTGCTTGCACGGTAACCGAATCTGGAGCTTTGGTGCTGAGAGGTTTCAAGCTTTTTTTCTTCCCGGAGCTGCGATCTTCAGCTATAGCAAATATTTCTTTAACGCACGAAAGTCAATAAATTCGTCATGAAAAAACAACTGGAAAACAAGAGTATGGTAGTATGATATCGTGTTGTCTACTTCTGAATTCCTAGGAAAGATGAGCGCTGCGCAGAAGAGTTAGTTCTCTGCAACCAAACACCTTGCTATATCATACCTGACTGAGCTACAAGATGTAGAGTTTGATTGCTTGCTGATTGATCTAGATGACCTTATCAATCTATAAACAACTAATGGAAGAACTCCACTTGATTCATGCATTGCAGATGACTGTGGCATTTACGAGTCTTGTAGTTGCGGCAGTCCCCACCCTATCTGTGAGTGTTTCCATTATCATCTTATGCAGTTCCTGCTGATTTTTTCTACGGATGGATTATATTGGTGAAGCTGTTGTGAAATTAGAAATTTTGAATGGTCAAAATAGATCGCTGCTCCGAGATCATAACTTATTTAATTTTAGAATGGGTTATGCTATTGAGTCTTCATTCAAGTCCTGACATAATTCTGAAATCTGTTGTCTGAATATAATAATCATCTGTAGGCCCTGGGAAGAGCAGCAAATTCTCTTTCAAAGCTAGCAGACATGGCTCGTGAGGAAATCCCTAGTACGATGGCAGCAGTTAGGCTTTCGGGCATGGAAATTAGTGACCTGACCATGGAGCTCAGCAATCTGAGGTGTGAAACTACTTCTTTGACTGAGCTGAATGCTCATTTATGCCTCAGTCGTCAGCCCTGACCAGCAGGAGTTGCCATATCCCTAGCAGTTTATTTTGGAGGATTTGCTTCTACCATCTAAGTAGAGGACAGATATTGCGATATCAGGAGAAAACTAGTAAGAAGGAAAAAATTCCAAGCCGTGGAAAGCTTCTTTTAGGGGATTTTATAACATCCTGATCTTATGCTTAGAATTATGTTGGGCTCAGATTGATGGGCTAATATCTATGCATTTGTTGCCCTTTTATTTGTTTCTAAAGCAAAGAGATAGCTGACGGAGTGAATAAATCAGCTCAAGCTGTTCAAGCTGCAGAAGCTGGAATCCGTCAAATTGGTGCCTTGGCTCGTCAACACACCATCTGTATATACTACTCTTTCAACCTTTGTCTTTTACTTTTTATTCCATTTTCTTTGATGACTGGGGGTTACCTTCTTTTGTTTCCACAAAAGATTAAGGAATCAATTCCTATTTGCCTATTGCAGCCATTATTCAAGAGAGAGCTAGCCTTCCCATCATCTCAATACAGCCCGTTGTTGTGGGTGCTGCAAAGAAGACTTCCCATGCGGTCGGTCAAGCAACGAAGTCCCTAATCAATATGATATCGGGAGGGGAGCTTTTAGCCAAGGATGGGGATGAGACTGGTATCGATCGGCAAGAATTTTAAGTTCTCTTCTTCCTCTCCATTGCACCAAGTGTATATAGACATCCATCATCCATCATATTCCTTGCAGTGAGGATAGATTTCCATTAGTGATATAACAAAAGACGTAAGCTAGAGACGATACCAGGTGATTTCTATATGTCCGTTTTGGTCTAAAGAGGATTTTTGTTGTTCTACTACCATGACAATCATTCATAATTGCAAGTAGCATGTTTCCCCACATCAAACAATTTCTTTATTCCATCGAAAGTGTCTGCTGCTGCCTGAGGCCTTCTCTCGGGACAGTTGCATAACAATTTCTATGTTCCCCCACATCGAACTAAGATGTCAAGAGCTACTGATGATGGTGAAATTTGAAGTAACACAGTGCCTGATGGTGCAGTGCAGCAGAGGCAGCAAGGCTGAATGCAGGACAGACCTTGGATACTGACGCCGCCTTCTTGACAGAATAGAACCATCATAACCCCTCTTTTCTGTTGCAAGTGGTCGTGGACTAGACCATCACCCACTTCTGCTTATTATTCCGAGAACCGTATCAATTTCAACAAATTAACATGTAACTCAACTTACATCATCATAGGACTGATACTCGGTCTGGGTAACAGAGATTCATTTGATCCAAGATAATCAGATTGACTTCACATTTGACAATTGTCACCGAATCGACACCGGACAAAATGAACACATAATCGCACGATAAAGAACCAAAAGCTTTCCATAAGCAAATACTTCATGAGTAGCTGGAACATTAGGGAACCTGCTTCCTAAATGATCAGCTATTCTCATTAGAGCAAGAAATGCAAAACAAGCTGCCTTAGAATTGAAGGCCATGTTCCCGAGCTGCATCAGCTAGGGCCTTGACCCGCCCATGGTACGGGTATCCGCCTCGATCAAAGGCCACTTTTGTGATCCCTTTCTCCAAACATGACTTAGCAATGGCTTCACCCACTTTCTGTGCCACTTCCTGGTATCAATTATGTTTGAAACATGAGTATCTTTCAGAAGGACCAATTATTTCCACTATATACAATGAGTGAAACTTCCTGGGGCTACGACGTAAAATATTCATGCAAACTTACAATAGTGGGCCCTGAGCTGTAGTAGAATTGCTCAGAGACAGCCTTCTGCATTGTGGAAGCAGAAGCAAGCGTATGCATCTTGGTGTCGTCAATCACCTGTACATACAGGTGCTTGTTGGAGCGGAAGACGCATAGTCTAGGCCTTTCTGGAGTCCCTTCAACCTGAGAATACCACCTTCTAAATCAAAAAGCATAAGAAGAAAAATATGTCTACAAGACTCAAATTAGTAATGCCATTCAGCTCAATGGGACTCATCATTTGCATTGAAATGATTAAATGCTGGGATATGTGTTGGAACACGTTGCAAAGCCCACCAATACATCAATGAAGAATCGAGTTGGAAAAGAGAAATATAAAGAGCCTGGATAAAGGAAAACTGAGAAATATATTAAGCACATTACAGATGAAGGAGACTTTTGGACGGTGAGTCATGAAATTCTGTAAGCATTACTAGATGCACCACACCTAATAACAAGCAGCAGGAATCAAATCAGTATTTTCCTTAGGTAGGCAATAACGGGGAAAATGATTACAGAGCATCTTCTGTACATGCATTGTTGGATATACCATAAGAACACTGTAATCTTTCTTTAAGCTCTGCTTCCATCTCATTGTTCAACTTCAACTCAAACTCAATATAACCTAACAGTTCTTTTTGCTAGAGGAACCCAAGCACAATAGGGCAACTTAATAGTCCAGGAAATAGATTAAGGTGAAAACAAAAGGTGGGGTAGGCGAAAAAACAACCTTGTTGCATATAGAATGCGGATTTGAGCTCCAGTGGCATGGGATAATCACAGGAAATCCATAGCGGGAAGCGAAACTAGGGTGTTATACACGCATCTTAACCAAAAGCAACGACAGAATTGCATGAGTTCAATGTGCTGACTCGAGCGAAGAGCATTGACTCATGGAGCAACCAAGCATTGAATTTTGAACCACAATGAGCAAACTCAAGATAAGCCCACAAAAACTTGGAGGGAAATAAAGCTGATTTCACCTTCTTTCTGACACGAGAGTGGCGGGCCGTTCGGTCCTCTCTCTTGGTCCGAACCTTGGCCTCGACGATCAGAAGAGGCGGCTGCTGTAGACTCCGCTTCGGGACTGTGCCGACGAGTTTCGGCCCAAAGCAAGCTGAGAGATTGCGAGGGGAAGAGCCCAAGAAGGCGCTCTGCTGCAGGAGAGGGAGCGAGGAAGTAGCCATTTCTGAGCGTCCCTCACCCTCAGCTCTCACTTTCTCACTCCTTTATGTTTCGCCGCTGCCTTATCCTTCCGACCGTCTGGACGTTCGGGACCTGCGAGGAATCGGGTAAAATTGCAGTTTGATGTTTCAACTTCAGTCTTTTTGCAAGTTGGCCCCATCAACTTTGGAGCTAATTAGGTCTTAGATCGGAATCTCACTGATTTTTACTTCTTAAATTAACTAATTCAATACAAACCTAATACCAGATCTGCACACCTAAAAAAGGACCCGAGGAGCCAATACTCAGCTCTGCTTATATCCTGAATTCTACTTTCACATTCTAATAGGTCTAGCAAAGATTATGCTCTTCCCACTAGTAAAGATGTTAAACGGCCGAGCTAATCTGAAACTGGACCATCCAAACTCACAACAGGTTCGTTACCGTTCTTATTTGGTTGAAGTACGATTACGAGCAGGGTCAAAAATATGAAACCGTTCAACCATAATCAGCCTAGAATTGTTTTGAAACCGGACTGAAACCGCAACTTACTCGAAAACATTGAAAAATTGGATCGGATTGCCAAAATCTTACAAATCAACAATCGGATTTTATCGGATCAATTTAAAAAAATTAATAAAAATATATCCATTTTAAAATAATTAAAAAAATGAATGATTCACGGGTCAAACCAACCAAAACCGTTAACTAGCCAATCCATTTATAATTGTTCTAAGCCGGTTCATATTTGCACTCATAACCGGACCGACTCCTTAAGTAAATGGATCAAACCATAACTGGATCAAATAATTCCAAGCCCATTTTAAACCAACAAAAACCGCTTTTTTAACAACACTACCACTAGCAAAATCTTTCATTTCTTCATATGCATTACAAGACAGCATTCTTTCAGGAAAAAATATCGACTGGACTACAGGAAGGGAGCACATGATTTGCAAGCTCGAGAAAGAGCTTCATGAGGAAGAAGCACCGCTTACCCAAACAACTGGATGAGCGGGCAACTTTCAGATTCGAAAAAAGACTGAATGCTAATGGTTTACGCACATATGGTCAGAAGCAGAGCTCTTTATAAGCAATTGGGGTCATACAGTGTAAGCTTGAAACCTCTGTGTTATTGTTCCTGAACACATCCTCTGCGCTTCCTAAAGTAAGTGCAGTGTATTCTACATCATCCACCAAATCTTTCAACTCTCCTACGGCGCAGTTCCTCCAAAGACGGATCCTCGGATGGCCTTGAAGCTCCTCTTGACAGTGGGCTGCTTGTGCCCCGACTTGTCCCGCACATCTCACATACACTCAACAAACCATAGTTGTCGTATGTACATGCTTGGCATCTCCATGTGGCAGATTCCCTCCATCCACTCGGGCTTCTCCCAACAGTTCCTCTGCCAGAAATCCTCCGTTGTCTATATCTTCCGAATCGACCCCAGATGAACCTGAATGGCCAGCTCACAATACCACATATCCCTTTCACGATTAGGGTCAGGGGATCTGGACCTGAGTACAAGCCCATGAGACAAAGATAGAGAATCCCAGCAAGAATCCCGCCAAGGTGTCCAAGAAACGAAACACCAGGGATAAACATTTGGATCAGAATCAGCTCCGCCCACACAGCATAACGTGTTGGGACCACTAGCCCATGCAAGTAAGTCATGCCCTCAGAGTAAGCATTGAGGACGACTTTCATGGCGAAGAGGACACCTGAAAACCCAACAGAATACTCTGCAAAATAAGCCTTGTCATAGTTAAAGAACACATAGAGGGATTTCGCCATTAGGAGGGTTATTCCTTGAGACATGGCTAGCAACACAGCCACCATGGAGGCAAACTCAGCACTTCCCATCTGAGTTTCCAACTGGACCCCCTTCCATAAGAGTGAGAGCATGTTGTACACCAGGTGAGGCTCACCCAAGTGGTAGAATGGCGACAAGAAGAGTCGCTTTAGGTCCTTGTTCTGCCCAAGCAAAATCCAGAAAGAACTAGGAAAATCAGTTCAATCATGAAATCTCAGGCAACAAAGGGGATACTTTATATTCTGATGGAAGTAATGGAATCTTGCTGATCCTACACCAGTAGCAATGGAGTGCAAGAGCAAATAAATCATAAGGCATTTCTTGACCTGAATGAAGAAATTAGCACATGATGCCAAGAACTAACAGAAAAAAAACAAAAAAAAAAGAAGCTGATTTTCATTTCTCAACCAACTGAAGTATCCATTTCTGATTATTCAGGCGACAGAAACATTCACCTAAAGACGCAATCCCGTAAACCTAGCATCTTCCTCGCTCCTACGCCCCTCCCTCTGTACTATCCAATAATGTGGAAGCTCTGGTTTAGACTCAAAAGCTGTTCCCATCAATCCTCTTTCGAATGAAACTTCCGGGCAGAATTATCCAAAAAAAAAAGAAAAAAGAAACTTCCAGGCGGCATTCAGACTCAGATCAATGCACAAAGTATGAAGCCTTAATTAAGCCCTCAATACAGCCCAATCAGCCTTCTGGCATCAAAGAGATTAATCTGAGCAGACCAGTCCACCCGACAAAAATGGAAAAATTACCCGCAGGAACGAACGCACATCGTAGAGAAAGGGAAAATTACAAAAAATCTCCACAGGAGGGTCGCTTCACAGACGAACCTTGAGTATGAGGTGAGCATTGAACCAGACCTCATCCAAGGTAGGGAGAAGAGCGTCGAGCGCGCCCGGCCGGAGGTAGATGAGGGTGTTGGCGGCGAGGAGGCCTGCGGTGACCGGAGGCTTCCGCGGGAGCCGGTAGTACTCAGAGAAGGCGTGGACGGCTAGAAGCGGGATCATCCCCCTCGATCTCCCTCGACGATCCATCCCCCTTTCCGCGTAAACTGCTCGAGAATCCGACTCGGTGTTCTGAACTCGAGCTTCCTACTCAGTTTCGAGGTAATCGAGCTGCATATCACTAACTTAGTCCACACGAAAATGACCCAGAGAGAGATAGGGAGAGATGATTAGGAAATCGCCGGAGTTTCAGTAGAGCCGACAACGCGCGCTCAACAGATGCTTTCTCTATCTGCAAGGATTCTTCTACTCAAACACGAGAGCAGTACCAATACATGGGCTCTGGTTCGAGCTGATTCGGCCCTCTACACGAGGAAAACCTCGAACCAGATAGGTTACATGCATAGAGACCGAGAAGAGCACGGAACGATCCCACTCCATCTCTTAGCTTTTCTTTCTGGGCTGTGGATAATTCGATTCCTATTTAGGATGAAAAATAGGACCGAGCCGGCAGGCCCCGGAGGAGGTTTGTCGACATCAAAATTCCATTATCGGAAGGCCCTTGATACAGGCATGAAAGATAGATGCAGCCTCGAGCAATTAAAAACTTGTGGATTTGTGCACGTACTGGCAAGAGTCCGGGCCCGGATTTCCATTCGAGAAGCTCAAATACCCCATGTAGAAATATAAGGAATCATCTCAATAACAACATCAGACTACACAGGATTTGGAATGGCAATGACCTACTTCAAACCATGGCAATGGTTGCATCACCAGGGAGACTGCACATATGCAAGAGTATGACGCAAGGTATGATGATCCGGTCATCGCTTCTGCTGAAAAATTACTGGCAGTCAGGAATAAGCAGGAGGGCTAGTACTGTCAGAAGAAGATTATCGATACGCCCATCGTCAAGCATCCTATGGCAACCCAGGGACTTAAGCGCTCACCTATACAGTAAACCGTAAAAACATGTCAACGCCTCAAAATGTAGACTGTGGAAGCTGGGAATGTTAATAAAAGTTCACAATCAAGTAAAAAGTGAAACAAACATATATCATTGCACGCCGCATTCTCTGCTCCTTTAAGCCATGAATATCAAGCCATAAGAGCAGATTTCCCAACCGTAAATGGGTGTGCTGGACAAAACAAATTGCAAAGGGATGAAGCGATAGAGAAAGGGAAGCATGTACCTATCCTAGCTGCTTTCCAAAAGAATCCACGAAACCTGTCAGACATGTAGAGTCAGATACTAGACTTTAGAGATGAGCAGTAAATTTCAAAATGCTGTGCCATACCTGCAAGCTTTTAGTGTGCAGTATTTTTTTTTCTTGTTACTTGATAACTATTTCATGTCAGTTCAAGTATACCTTTTTTCCTTTTTGTTGGTTCTGGAGGTTGCAAGCTTATCAAAACACACAAGGTTGAATAGCATTGAAGTATCCACAGCTCAAGCTAACCTTAGTACTACACATAACTTTGCTACCGCGGCTGTAAGCAGGAAGAAACAATACGAAGGTATTTGTGGAAGAGGTCCATGCGGTTGTTAAAGACCCATCCACTAAGAACAGGGCAAAAGAGATATTTAACTGAAAAGAGCTCGACAAATAATCATACCATACTTCTGAGCAAGCCTCGAGCTACCTGGTGACTAAGACAAGACCTATAAAAATTGGTTTAAAAAGGTTCCAATTCCTGCTATCTAGGTGGATATAAGCGAATGGATATTCTTGCTAGAATTATAGTTTCCACAATCAACAGCAGTTGGAACCTTTATGGTTGCTGAAACTGGCTCCTAAATATCAGTTTCGGGGCAAACAACCCAGAGCTGAGAAACCTCTCCCCAAAGAATAACTATTAGAAACAAGATCAGCATGTGTGCTGTAAGACAATATTGATGAACCTTTTAACACAACGTCCTTCTATTTTTATTCTTGAACCTTTTACGTATTAACCATCTGTCTATTATTCATCAACTGCAACTAAGTGGAACAAAATCAAATAACAGTTTAGGAAGGCATACCCAGTTCTCTGCTCCAGAATAGCTGGAAAATGCATCTTTATGTAAGTACACGTGCATATTCCCAGCAGCACTACTGTTAGGAAAGAGTTGAAATTGAATAGTGCTGACTGAAATTTTCAAAACAACCACTCTGTGTCAGTTTACCTAATTCGGCAAGTAGGCATTGAACATTAACTATTCAAACACTAAAGTCCAATTACCATGAGGTGTCCTCAAATGATGATCACTATTCAATTTCCTTTTGATCTCCACCTAAAAAAAGAGAGTATTATTAGTTAACTGTCTGATCAACACGTGTTCAGGCAACCTAACATAAGGGCATATGCAAATAAACCGAAAAGGAAAAAATATCAAGGCAGCAGTTGAATGGATTGGTAACACCAATAGCATGTTGAATTGCTAGGTAGGCAGCAAAGGTTTTATCCATCAACAGCTCGGAACAGGGGACTCAATTCCATAAAACTAATTCACGACTATCTCAGATGAAAAATAAAGCTCACATTTATCAATTAACTAATCGGTGATAACTACTGCTTATTCGTACAGTCAGTGTTGTTAGATTGAGACTATTAATTAACAAAGAAGCAAAGTCAAGACTTTGGCACTCACATCTTCAATGTCGACACTTTAGACGTCAGAAAGAAGTAAATTCACAGGATATGCTAATTGATTCTCGTGTTTCCAACATTGTCACAAGTGGCCTTCTTCCAGCGCCTGATGAATTATCGGCAGAAAGTATAATTTCTTAAAAACTATCGTCGACTCACAGCAATTAGATAGCTATCGTTCATCTGAAAGGCACATGACTGGTGCAAGATTCAGTGCCCTAGAAGAGCCATTCATTCATACAATAATTCGGCAGTTGATCAGCTATATCACAGACCACAACCAAGGGGAAACAGAAGGAAAGGGGGAGAGGACCGAAGCCCTACCGAAGTCACGAAGTCTATCGCCCAAGCTGAGCTTACGGATCAGTCGCTACACAGAGGAGATGGATCCAGCAGGAGGAAATGACGTGCTGAAGCCTCATTTTATTTTTCATTTTTTATTTAAAAAAATAGAGAGAGAAGAACCATAAGTCTGGATCACCAAGGGCACGTGCACAGCACGTGATGTCTCGGGTCATCCATGTTTTGTTACACATCCTCTTGACCGCCGCCAGCTAACGCTAGCACTAGTTGCAATCTGATTGCCCCTCGCCTCCCACAATATTCAGTTTCCATGTTCAATTGTGATCGTAATATATCCTCAAGGCCTAACTTAAAAAGAACGCAGCTATCAAATACTTTTTCAAGAGATATTGGACCCTGTATAAGATTAAGTTTTAAATCACTAAACCATCAAATGACTTATAATAATGTTATTATTATAATAATATTGTGAATATTTTGACCAAACTTTTATTATTATCATATTAAGCATGTTAAATGCACACCTCAACACGTTTGAACACATCTAATTTATAAGAATTAAGTGGGCTAGATACATGTTGAGTGCCTCGTGACACAGACCGATTAAACATGATATGCTTAGATACCACATAACAACTGATTTAGAGTTGGGTTAGTGGTCCCCTCACTAAATTTTCAAATGAGTAATCCAATAATCGAATTCCAAGTTTGGAGAATTGACAGGAATTTTCCCAATAATCCTGGTCCGACCGCAAATTAGTCTCGAGATGCATTTCAATTAGTTCGAGGATACTGCGTGATGCAAACAAAAAAAACATAACATAAATCGGCAGCCCTATTCACAATGAAATTGCCAATGTTCTATATTAAAAATATAATATTAAATATTAAAAATTGAGTATTATTATTTTATTAATATTAATTTTAAAATTAAATAAAAATATATCGCTCTTACAAATTTAGTAAAAATTCTATAAGAAAAAAGAGAGAAGAGAATCAATTGGAGTAGAAGTGAAATTTTAATATTGTTTATAGCGGAAGGAATAATGACAATTTTAATTTATTTAACTATATTATCCTCTTGTATGAATATTTAATTGAAAAAAATAAGACTAATTTTGACATTTAATCGTTTCATATCCATTAAAAAAAAAAAAAGAATCCCCTCTTTCCCATTCATCCCAGACCAAACCAGGGGTTAGGTGGGGCCTGTTTCATCTCACACTCCTCTTCTATAAATTCTCTGTTGCTGTATCGGTAGCTGGAGTCTCTGTGTATAGGCCATACTCCCTCTAGATCCTTTACATCACATACTCACCGTGGATTTGACTCTCATGTTCCTATCAGTTCGAGCTCCGTAGCCATCGTAGACATTCCACATTCACTGCTATAGTCGTGTCGGGCCATTTGATCACACGGTATTATGTGCTCAAAGTGCTTGAATCCAAATGACCTGGTGCCTGATTGCTTTTTCTTACCTTACTTCAAACTAACCAAGACTTTGTTAAGCCAAAAAAGCATGGCTGATAGACATGATGTTCCAACATGTCTCTCTGTTCTCCGATCGCATTGAACATTGCACCAGGGATGCCTCTCAGCTAGAAAACCGGAGCGTCTATGCACATATTTTGCAATAACATATTGAATAGGATGAAACAAGGGTTGGAAATTTTCTTACTGATCGGTCTAAATCTCATCCGACACTGTGTCCATCGTAAGTGTGACGCCAGACTGCAACAAAATTGAGTTTTTTCTTAATTCTTGATCATGCAAAATGAACTGTACTTTGCGGGGGAACTATGGGGAAGAGGATGATGCAAAGGAGTTACAGTACCACCTGATGAAGAACCAAAGGAAGGGAGGTTTCAAGGCGACCTACTTCATCTTCGGTAATCGATTCCAGATTCCTTTTCTTCATTTTCAGTATCTGTAGTCGCAAACAAGATAGAGATGAAATGTGAGCCAGTTTCTCTCTGCAGCCATGATGTTCTTGGACAACATCGGGTTCGTGGCCAACGTGGGGAGCATGGTGTTGTACTTCATGTACGTCATCAAGTTTGATCTGTCGGGATCCGCCGCCACCACAACGAACTGCCTCAGCACCACCATCACCATCACCCTTGTCGGAGGCTTCATCTCGGACGCCGACATGACTCGTCTCAACACTGCCCTTGTATTCAGTGCCATTGAACTGATGGTCAAATCTTTCGACCTGCACTAGTATTGGTATATTACTGAGGAGGCGCACAAGGATGTTTCCTGGGAATTGAAATCCCTTCGGGATCTTTAATCTGATCACTAATTATCTATTCTAAACTCAAGATCAAGTCTTTTCAATATTTAATTCGAGATTAGATCCCCTCTTCGCAGGGCTACGTGTTGGTCATAGTTCATTCCCACTGCAAACACCTCCAGCCTGATCCCTATACTGAGCCAACCTGCATCCACGGCGCAAAGGCTCTCCTGTTCTACATCTCGTTTGCTTGGTGGGGTTTGGAGGAGGTGGAATCAGGGGCTCAATACCGGCACTGGGTGCAGACCAGTTTGATCGCAAAAACCCAAAGGAGAAGAACATTGCCAGCTTCTTCAACTGGTTCCTTTTCAGCATCAACATCAGCGCCATCCTCGTCACATCTGTCGCCTATGTGAGCACCGACATCCGATGGGGCATCGGATTCAGCACCTCCCTTTCTTGCACCTTCATGGGGCTCGTTTTCGGGGCACCTGGGAAGCCCTTTTATCGGGTCCGCATCCCTGGGGATGGCCCTTTGCTAAGAGTCCTAGAGGTATCATCACTTGCGTATTCTGTCAATCGATATTTGTTTTACCAGTTTAGACCGAATTCTTTGGACCCGAATTCCAGGTTCTGGTAGTTTCAATCAAGAACCGGAGGGAGGTGCTTCCCGTAAAGGCGGATGAATTACACGAGATAAGGGACACGAATCCAATCCAAAAGGAGAGCTCATCCCACATAGTGGGCAATTCAGGTCAAGATCGCTCTCTCTGTCCCTGATCGATTTTTTCGGCGGTAAGAACCGGTTCGTGTTTGCTTTTCCAAATCGGCAACTGGTTGATAACAGCAATAACTGTATCTCGAAACACAGATTCCTAGACAAAGCAGCAATCCTGGCGAAGGGAACGGATCCGCGGAGATGGAAGGTCTGCATGGTGACCCAAGTAGAGGAAGTTGAGATATTGACGAGGATGATGCCGATCCTCTTCAGCACGATCCTGCTGAACGCATGCCTGGCACAGCTGCTGACGTTTTGGGTCCAGCAAGGAACCTTAATGGACACCAACACCGGCAGCTTCCAGGTCCCGGCTGCCTCGATCCCGATCATCCCGCTCGGCTTCATGTGCCTCCTCATCCCCGAGTACGAGTTTTTGTCCGTCCCACTCATCAGGCGGGTCACAGGCCACCCCAACGGCATCACCAACCTCCAGCGAGTTGGGATCGGGCTGGTGCTCTCAGCCATCTCTATGGGCATCGCGGGGCTCGTGGAAGTGAAGAGGAAACACGAGCTGATCCACCAAAGCCGCAAGATCAGCCTGGTCTAGCTCTCCTTCCACTTCGCCGTTTTCGGGATTGCGGACATGTTCACACTCGTGGGGCTGATAGAGTTCTTCTACAGCGAGGCCCCCGAGCGGATGAGGTCCCTGTCAACCTCCTTCTCGTGGCTGTCCACCTAGATCGGGTGCTTCCTCAGCTCGGCCTTCGTGGGGGTGATCAACTAGGTGACCCGGCACTTGGGCTAGGCCTGGAAGGGGTGGCTCGAGGGCAGAGACACGAACACGAAACCACTTGGATAAGCGTGGCGAACTTGGTGAACAACGTCTTCTGGGCCAACTGGTACGAGTATAGGAACGACGATGGCGCAGGGGACGAGGAGATACTACCTACCCAAGGAAGGGGGCCGGCCCATCGTTCTCCGCGAGTCTGTGCTCTGTGTCAAGGCCTCGAAGGGAGTTCTCCGTGGTGATAGTGAAAAGCCGAGAAGGTGAGAGAACAGAAGCTATATGACAGTGGAAAATATCGAGATTCTTGTCCAACTCCATGTTACTCCGTGAGATGGAATGAAGAGGTCAGGACTAAACAAGTGTTGTTGGAAGTTCGAAATCTTGTCACATGAATATTTAGCTATTCGCGACCAATTCGATGTCATGGTGCAACCGTCATCCTCCCTGGTCTTCGATCTTTGTCCAGGCTAATGTGTTTTTTTTTTCCCCCATGGTCGATGGAAGAGGCCGAGGCCCCCATGACTGACTAAATGCGCCGGGCCTCCTACCTCCCGCTAGACTATGTGGTCCTTGAAGGGAACAACACAAATATGGGCCTCGTTCCTGTCTAGGAAAGTGGTACCCAACGAGCTTAGTCCGTTCACTTAAAAGGTAAAACCATCATAATCCTGTAACCCTCCATCTAAAATGATTCGGTAACATAAACTTTGTTTAAGTATTAGATATCTCGATCCTGCTTAACGTTGTTAGGATGTCTCAGTTGCCACTGACACAATGTGGGGGAGCTGGTGGGTGGGAGGGGACCATCGAGTGACTAGTAAACGGAAGTCCTAATCATGACTCGGACAGTAAAAGCATAAGTTTTGAAAGCCATAGGAACAAACCAACCCTCAGCTTCTCATTATTTAATAAGCTATTAATTCATATTATAAAAGTTTAACTCTTTCGTATGTCGATTTGATCTTTAATTATAAGTGTCTCCTCTAGAAAACCGATCATGCTTACCTAGCAAAAGATAATATGGAAAAAAAAAAAAGAAAATGGTAAGCGTAAAGGTGTACTTACTTACAAGGATGAAATATGAGATTCCTTGATCTTGAATATGTGGTTTATGTCGCTAGTGTAATCTTATTTTAAAACATTTTGTGAAAGCGGGATAACCGTCGAATTTTATCCTCAACAGACGGTTCGCTCGACAACCGAGCAATAGAGTTTCCCAGCCATCTTTTCTATGCTCGAATTTTCATTCCTAGACCAGATAATAATCCGAGGAATAAGTAGAAAGTAGTGGATCGCGTGTTAGAATTGACAACGTGTGTGTGCGCCCGTGGCTCACATGTTGTGCTCCTAAACCTCCATCCTCACACACATACATATATATATATATATGGTCAATTTCTTCAATGTTTTGACCCATCACACCATGCAATATACGTAATATATATATATATATATATTGCTCCAGTATATTTACATATATGAACATACACGTATATATACACATATAAATGTCTAGACCATAACATGTACACTCAGTATGAACTGGCTGACATATGACTTACGAGCCAAGAGTTTCTTCCCTTCTTTTATTTTCTCAATAAATGCTTTTTTTAAAAAATCTTTTTTATTTAAGAATAGGATAAGATATGACAAGAATGAAAAAGTGAATAATTACAAAAGTCATTTATGATAATTCTGCGCTAATATTTCGTTTTTTTTTATTTTCTAAGAATTGACACAAAATGGAATATATGCCAAACTATAATAAATATTTAATTTTTTTGATAAATATAATAAATATATAAACTTACATGCACTCCTACACCTCTATAACATGTCTAAGCTCTCCTCTTTTTTTTTTGGTCGTCCACAAATTTTCCCTCTACGTACACTTTTCTCCTTAATTATTATTTTTTATTTTCTTGTGTGTTTTTTTTCCAACGTGAACCATCCCGGATTCCAGATATACCAGCTCAATTTGAAGTAAAACTCTCATAATATAAATTATTTCAATTCAATAAAACTCGGACTCAAGACCTTATTTAAAGAGAAAATGTATCAAATAATTTTATCCAATTTATGTTACTCAGGTGCCTTCTTATTTGATTATGAAAATTTCATCGTTATCAATTTTTCTATATATACTCAATCCACGTGGGAATCTTTATTTAAAATTTCTAACTCTTGTTTGTTAAAAATTATAGTAAAAATCTTATAAGTTTGTCATTTTTTACTCTTAAACCCTATATATTTAAAAATGACTATTTCAGTACTATACATTGATTTCGTAATATATTTAATTTTTAATTTTAATGATTTATTGACGTGGTATTTAACAATGCCATATGACATGAAACATCGGCATATATTTCACCACATCATCACGCCAAGTCAGCCGATGCTACCATGTCGGCACGTAATGTCAGCAATTTATCGATATGTTATTATACCACATCAGAAAATGATTGGCACATCAACGTATCGTCAAAATTAAGATCCAAATATATTATAGAACTAAATGTATATGATTAAAATAGGTATTTTTCAAACACATAATATTAAAAAGTAAATATATAAAATTTTCACGGTAGTTATCATCTTTTTGGCGCAGTGTGTATTAGTAGAAAGTTTGGGGGTCCCAGAAAAAAGAATAGTTAGTTAGGGAGAAAGATTATAAATAAAATTATTTCCACTTAGAATTATCAATTATTTTCTGATTTCTTGTAATTACTATAATCACCCCCACCGTCCGATCACATACAGTCGGCTGCGATTCATTTATTCATTTTTGGTACATATTTTTATTTAGCAAATTTTCTCTTCCATGGTTTCCAAAGATGGCATGTTCAAGTGACAGACACCCACCAACCAAATTCTCCGACCACAATTTATGAGACCACCTTGGAGCTGGATCGAGGGGTGCCCATGCCGACCTCTCGTATCCGTTTTATTAATTAAATTTTGACTATGAAAACATTATCTGAAAAGCGCATTCCATGAGGGAGGAGTAGGAGGAGATATTTTGCATCTGGTAAATGAGTTGTCATCTTAGGATGATGCATGGTGAGGTTTCCAGCAAAAATCCCACAAACATCATAGAGTCCATTCATGGAGGTTTTCATGGGGGGAAAGGAAACATATACAGCTCATGAGACCACACAGCCTCACTGTCCCCTTCCTTCTTTCTCTCTAATAAAATTCTTTTGAGTGGGGGGTGCCTCTCTCTCTTTCTCTCTCTTCCTCTTTCCTCTTTTTTCGCTGTCTTTACTTTCCTGTTTCAATCATTTCCTTTTGAGCTTCTCTCCCTCCTCTCCTGGTCTCCATCTCACTGTCTGTGCCTGCCGTGAAAGTCCTTTCTTTTGAATTGAATCCAAACAGGAAGGGAGGAAGAGGAGAGAAAAAGTGAGCAGCTTGCTTCGGCTCATTGCTGCCCTCTGCACACTGACATGGCTTCCGAGACTGTTGCATCGGATCACCACACTGCTGATCAGGTGAGATGAAGTTGGTGGCTCTGTGTTGTAACACATATTGTTTTTGTGGTTTCTTGGAATGATTTGGTGATCTTGGAATTCAGTCCTAGTACGTGCAGCTGGTTATATGCTGCTAAAGTTGAGTGCTCTCTGCTATCCAGTAGCACTGAAAAACCCAAAGCGTATGTATTTTCTGCCGAAATTCCTGAGCTTTGAGTACTGTGAGTGCATAGAGTCCATCAAATGATGTTAAAGTTCGGAAATTTCTGCTGTGAGGCCTGAAAATATCAGGATATAATCTTTTGAGTATTTGTTTTTCTTTGTGCTGAATGATCATTTCATAAAGTTGACGGGTTTGAAGGTTGGATATGAGATGAGACAGACCCATTTTCCGTTTTATTAGGTAGCATCGATTTATGATTCTTACTGTCTAATTTTTGGCTTCAATACTCTGCTCCTGGGGATTTCGGTACTTTTATACTTGATGTCTGATAGTCTTATTTCCTGAGAACAAGCCAGATAATACCTCTCGGTATAAGATGATCTGCATGCCTAGATGGTTATTGGATGCTAAGTCTAAATTGACGTGTCAATTAAATCTAGCACTGCCCGTGAATTTATGATTATGATCATTTTATGTTGCATAGACGACAGATTCCTCATGTGAAAATATACAATCTTTAAACTTCAACAGATTTTCCCTTTTATGATGCTAACTAGTAGTTCTCCATCAGTTTCGTGCTCAACAATTCTATCAGTATGACATGTTATAGCTGTTACGGCAATCTCCAATTTCCACTGAGACTCAATTTATATTGGCTATGTTGTTATCAGCCAATGGAGAAAAAGGAAATTGAAGAAATAAAGACAGTCAAAGATGAGGACACTATCCATAAGGAGGACGGGGAAGGAAAGAAACAAGAGGTGGAGACTACTAAAGATGTAGTATCCACTGAATCTGAAGTTTCGGCCTCTAAACCTGAAGAAGAAGCTAAACCAGTGGAGCACACTGAATCTCCAGTGGCTGCCCTCTCTGAAGTGGTTGAAACTGGGGGTGTTGCAGTGGAGCCCGCTGTGGCTACTCCGAAAGAAGTGGAAGGTCCTGAAACGCCTCAGCCTTCTACTGCAGCTGCAGATAATGTTGAAAGCAAGGTTGAAGACAAAGCTGAAGAAGCTACCGTGAGCGAAACTTTTGTGGATGAGAAGAGAGCAATCAAGGCAGAGGAAGTAAAAGTTGAGGAGAAACCTGCAGTAGAAGCTCTGGAAGAGAAGTCGGAGAAATCAGTGGAAGAAACCATTGAAAATAAAGTTGAGGAATCTGTAGTGGTGAAAGAAGCAGATAAAACGGAGGAGAGATCCATTACTGGAGCTGTCGACAGCAAATTAGAGGCGAGTGTGGAAACTGAAGCAGTGGTGGTAAGTGAAGTGAAAGAGCAAATAGCAAGTGAGGCAGTCGAAGCCGAAACAGTGACGAAAGTTGAGGATGTAAGAGTGGCAAGTGGATTGGTGGAGAAAGTACAAGCTGAAGCTGATCAGAGTGAATTGAAGGAGCAAATAACAAATGAGGCAGTTGAAGCTGAAGCAGTGAAAAAACTAGAGGCTGAGAAAATTGCCAATGAATCCGTGGAGAAAGTAGAAGCTCGGACGGTTGCAAAGGAATTGGAGGTGAAGGGAGCAGCTGCAGCCGTTAAAGAACATCTGACTGAAGAAACTGAGAAAATTGCCAGTGAATCCATGGAGAAAGTAGAAGGCAAGGTAGTGGAAAAGGAGTTGGAGGTGAAGAATACTGTTGAAGCAGCAAAAGAACTGAAAGAAGAAGCTAAGAAAAATGCCAGTGAAACCATGGAGAAAGTAGAAGCTGAGACAGTTGCAAAGGAATCAGAGGTGAAGGAAGCAACTAAAGCAGTTACAGAAGATTTGAAAGAAGAAGCTGAGAAACTTGCTCATGAAACTGTGGAGAAAGTAGAAGCTGAGACTACTGCAAAGGAGTCAGAGGTGAAGGAAACTACTGAAGCAGCAAAAGAACTAAAAGAAGAAGCTGAGAAAAATGCCAGTGAAATGGTGGAGAAAGTAGAAGCTGAGACAGTTGCAAAGGAATCAGAGGTGAAGGAAACAACTAAAGCAGTTACAGAAGATTTGAAAGAAGAAGCTGGGAAACTTGCTCATGAAACTGTGGAGAAAGTAGAAGCCGAGACTATTGCAAAGGAGTCAGAGGTGAAGGAAACTGCTGAAGCAGCAAAAGAATTGAAAGAAGAAGCTAAGAAAAAGGCTGGTGAAACCGTGGAGAAAGTAGAAGCTGAGACAATTGCAAAGGAATCAGAGGTGAAGGAAGCTACTAAAGCAGTTACAGAAGATTTGAAAGAAGAAGCTGAGAAAATTTCCAGTGAATCCATGGAGAAAGTAGAAGCTGAGACAGTTGCAAAGGGGGAGGTGAAGCGAGCTGTTGAAGCAGTTAAAGAAGATCTGAAAGAAGAAGCTGAGAAAATTGCCAGTGAATCTTTGGAGAAAGTTGAACTTGAAACTGTTGCAAAGGAATCGGAGGTGAAGGAAACTGCTGAATCAGTTAAGGAACTGAAAGAAGAACCTGTGGCTGAAATGACTGAAAAGCTCAAAATGGTGAAGGAAGTAGCTGCTGAGAAAGTGGAGCCCGAAGAAGTTTCTGAAATAGTTGGTGAAGAGGAGAGTAAACCCCTGGAAGAGAGCAGCGTCGTCAAGAATGCGGCTGAAAAAATGGAGGAAGTAGAGCAAGGCAAATCCTTGATGGACAAGGACTATTCTGTGATTGAGGAAGTTCAAGCAGTATCAACAACATCAGGTGAAGCATTATCTGCTGAGGACACGAAGAAGGAAGAGGCTGCATCTGTGCTGGCAGAGGACAAAGCTGTGGTCACCAAGGTAGCAGAGGAGGTGAAAGAGAATGGGAGCGAGAAAACCAAAGGGAAGATTGAAGATCTTATTCTTTCCAGCAAGACTACTTCTGAGGCCGAGAAAGTTGAAGTGGAGAAGGAGGAGACTGTGAACAGAGAAATGCCAGCTCCAGTCAATGAAATGAAACTTTCCAAAGATGTGAGTGAAGAGGAGGCTGTGAAGTCTGATTCAAAGGAGGAGACCAAGAAGAGTGAGGAGACTAAAGCTTCACGGGACCTTCCTGTCCAAGAAGCCCCCATGAAACCCACAAAACAGTCGGTTAATATAATCTCGAAGGTGAAGCAGTCGCTTGTGAAGGTGAAGAAGGCGATTGTTGGAAAATCTCCAAGCTCCAAGACCCTTGTTGTGGATGCAAAGGAAGGAGAAAAGGTCAAGTAAGTATATCAGTAAGAAGATTACATTAGCACATTATTAGAGTGTTTGTTCGATTTGTTCATCATAGCATTGTGTAAATAGAAAGTATGGGCATGCATTCATTTGGGTTTGATTCCATTTGATGTAAAAGTTGGAGTGAAAGAAAAGAAGCATATAGAGAAAGGGCAGATATGGTGTCAAAAGTACTTTGTTTGGGTTTGGTTGGTGTTTCTGTTATGCTGAGTGGTGATGCGTGTGGCATTTGCTTAATTGAATTGGTTAGACAATGGATTGATTTTTTTATCCACCTCTGTCACTCTCTCGGTTTCAATATATTATTTCCCTTATCTTCATGTTGGAAGTTCCTTTGTCACGAACCAATTCCTGCCTTGGGATTTCAGCCTTGAATGTTCGGTGTATCATCAAGTATCTTCACAGAACAAATGAAGATTTTTGCAGATTGTGTTTCCATCTGCTTAAGCATTAGTAGAAGCACTTTGTTTCAAGGAGTCAAAGAAGCGCTGCAGTGCCGCAAGTGTTGGGCTTTATTCGAGTAATCAAATAGTGATGGGGACAGTGCCTCTTAACTGCTCTGCTATTCCCATAAGTCGAGTGTTCGTTATGGACTTGCATCGAAAAGGGGCCTGCAAAATCCTCATATTCCCGATTAAGCCTCCCGATTCTGCTTAGGGGGTGGATCCAAAGTAAAGTTGCAGAATCAACTAGCCGAATCCTGCTTTTCTCATCCATGCATAACGATAGAAGGGGGATAATTTTTGGTTTGGTTTCTGGGTCACTCCCGATGATCTATCAAGTCTGAGAGGATACTCATACTTCATCGATCCCCCAAACCATGGTGGTCGGCAACACAATCGAATTCCCTCACGCCTGATTGATTACTTACCCGAATACAGTCAATGCAAGAGCTGAAAGAGGATGTGCTTCAGCGAGACATGTTGAAGCCCAGCCCACCTCAAATCCACACCCCCCACCCCACAAGTCAAGTATGCCCATGGAATCTTCCCATCAAAACTACCCTTATCTCAGCCTTTTTTCCCTTCCCTACACAAAAGTAACGAGATGTTCCATTCCTGGGAGTTGCTTGGATACATAAAACGTGCGGAGGAAGTCTTGCCATTACCATTCATGCTCTACTCAGTCGTTTGGTATCCTGCAAGTACAAGGCAACCATTCGAACAGAAGAAGAGAGCGTCAATAGGATGGCTTTCGAGACTGGGGTCTTAGGTTTTGATTTGAGGGGCAATGAATAATTTCTCTCTGCACATGTCCATGCTTCTCTGCACCCCATTACTCTTATTTATTAGCTATTCATGCCATGCTCGTTCAAAGGGTGGGAAAGAAGACAAAAGAAAAAGGGTTGCCCATTTGGCTATCTTTAATTTCCCTCTGTTTTTGATTGGTTGCATCCCAGTAAAACTAGGTCGGGTTCTGGTATAAATAACAACGGCCTAGAGATTCCAATTATGCATTTAAACCTCTCCTTATCCTGACTCTTCAGGGATCGACAATTAGTTTTCCTCTGTCCCACTTGCTTCCCCTCAACGTACGTTGGGATCCTAACATGGAGAAAATACAAGAGTGATTCCTTGTCCCAGCTTATGATCAGTCTTGTTCTCTATACATTTGTTACTGTCGGAGAATTCTGTGGCTCCAGATACGAAACTGTCAGATCAAACTCTTTCTAATGTTTGATGATCAGAAGCAGGCTCCATGTTTTCCTGCTGATCCAGAACGTTTACTCCTCATTCAGTAGTGAAAATGAATCCGAACGATTTTGGATAAGAGGACTGTTTCTTCATGTTATTCTACGTTTATTCTCATAATTCTTCCCTTGTCGGGTAATTAAACATACTAATCAACCATCCGTGATCCCCTTGAAGCCAAAAGAATGGAGAAAGCCAATCCCCACCCCATCCCAAGTAGCAGTTCATATGTTTTACTATTTAGTCTTTATGAATCCTTTTAGACAAAAAGAGAAACTAAACTAATGGTTGACCTACCGATTGATTGTCCAAGTTTTTCTTACATATAATGAAAGGTATCAGGTTTAAGTCCTATAAATAAAGAAAATTCAATCATTAAAAGAACCATACCCATTCATCGATCCACATCAAATTTCAGATATATTAGAACTCTGAATATTATAATATATGTATCTAAAAAGAATAGTGATAAGCTCAACAACCAATATCATTAGCATACTTGTGTCCGAGTTGATATGTTAGCGCACATGCCACCAAACTTTACGCATTTTGTTTTTTTTTTTGATTTCATGGTTTAGTCACACACTTAAAGGGCAGCTTTGGACATAGCAAATTGGATACAAAGACGCTATTTTTAATTCAAAATCATAAGGTATTGGGCTTGACTTTCGTCGGTGTGACTCATCACAGCCCTTCGATCTCTCCTTCTGCTTGTCTTTTTCGTGAACTTCCTTCACAACCCTGAAAAATAACATCACTTTCATGTCTAAAGCAACCAACCAATAGACAACTCAAGACATCTCTATCTGAATTAACCATAAGATGCTGTCAAATTCTTAATATAAATTCTTCTTTACGAATATTGAGTCCTAATCAGTTTAGGTATCATGTCGAGTGGTTCATGACAATGAAGATTAATAGGATATCACCGTGCTTTTTAAACAATGAGATTATGAGATGTTGATTGTAGTTATTGGAGGGGAACTAATTCATTAGGGTTTAGATTAATTAACCAGAAAATAGGCGGGGCTGTTTCCTCGACAAAAGGATACATCGACAGGGACCCTCCGTCAATCTGACGTTTTGATACTGTGCTCCTCAGTCCCCCCCACCCTCCATTAATTCTCGCCATTATCACACATTCTATTTCAAGCAAGGCACAATGGAAACCCTAGGAATCGCATAAATTAAGTATTGTCCATTCTTGGAAACCATCTTCAACAGCCACTTCTATTTTTCAGTTTATGGTTTGTTGACTTGACAAGAGAGAAAGCCCATGAGCTATACACCCCTTATGCATGGTCATGTGATGTATGTGTATAAGTGACGGATTTAAGGGGCGCATGACACATCTGTCTCCTCGACTAGGGAAGTACGACTCGAACATGTCTCGTATTTGGGGCTTTACAATGGCCAGACTCCGAATTCAGGACCAGTATGCGGTCAGGAGTACTGAGTTGGGATAGGTAGTTCGATGATGACATTTACTAGGTCCCGGGCAGTAATCTAACAGCAAGATTTGGGGTTGGAAGCAGATAAGTGAGTGAGAGTTGTGCACCTCAAATGACCAGACAGAAAACCTTTCATCGGAAGCTTAGGTTGGTTAAATCAGAGATGGGATCAGTTGAGATGTTGGCATCGGAAATCAATCCTCCCCCATCAATCAATTCCAACCATTCTCTTGTCGTACGTTCGCTAGCTATTAAGACTTAGCCGAGAAGAAGGTCTCATTCAGTTGCTGTGGCTACTATCAGTATTCATAAGAGAAGGAAATACCGAATCATCTTAACTAATCTCTTGTGTTCATACTATTGCAAATGTAAAAGATTAACCGGTTCCGAAAATAGTAATGCTAGGAAAATTAATGAAAAAGACCAGCAGAAGTCTTTGTCCCCCATTGATCTGTCTGCCACCATAGGGACACCACTCTCACAAGTCACAGCCAGATAGATCTCCCTCTGGTTCGTGCATACGTCATATGCTCATTGCTTGTTTCTTTTGTGTGTGTGTGTGTGTGTCTTCCGCTCTGCAATTTATATATAGCAAAGAGAGATGTGGCTGCGTTCTCTCATTTGGTCCCCAATCGTCTTCATCTTGAAGAAGAAGAAATATGAGTCGATCATCTTCTTCTTCATCACCTTCTTCTTCTTCTTCTTCGATCGACAGCAGCAAGAACCCACCCTCTCCCCCTTTCCTCCACTCTTCTCCTTGTTCTTCATCGACTTTGGCTTCATCTTCCATCTGTCGGTGGAGCAATCTCAGCGGCAGTACTGCAGGAAGAACCAGAAGAGGCCTGAGCACTGATCTAAGACTCGGACTCAGCATCTCCTCCTCCTCGGCCAACGAAGCCCTTGTCCTCAACGACATTGTCTCACCACAACGGTCTGTCAAAATCACTTCTCATTGTTTTCTCGTTGGATGTCACTTTCTTATTTAACGAAATTGACCCGGCATGATACATACAGTGACAGCCAGCACTGGCTCAACTGGCAGCCCGTCAAGCCGATCCTCCCGAGCGCCCTCGCAGGGAGGTCGGACGAGGGAAGCCACCAGCCGGCCTCCCTGTATGTGAAGGTGTACATGGAGGGAGTTCCAATCGGGCGGAAGCTGGACCTGCTCTCCCACGATGGCTACGGCGATCTATCGGAGACTCTCGCCGACATGTTCAAGACTCCCATTCTCTGTGAGTACAAGGAAACAAACCATCTTTTCGGAATCGGAATCGCAACTAGGCATAGCACACCATGATCACCTGGAACTAAACTCATGAAATTTGCTGAGAGAACAGATTCGATGCAATTGGACTTGTTATAACTTTTTTTCCCTATTATCATCTTTCTAATTTCTTTAAAAAATTCAGAAATTTTATTTATTTTAATTTAGGTCCGAATGGAAATGGACATCACCCTGTCTCTGACAAGTACTGTGTGCTGACATATGAAGACACAGAAGGAGACTGGATGATGGTCGGAGATGTCCCTTGGGAGTAAGACTTAATTATTTCTATATTTCATTTTCTTCTTAATCTCCATTTTTATAAGAAAAATATATGTTGATGGTAATTCACTGTTAATCCTTACCTCATGAATGTAATGCGCAGGATATTCACGAGTACCGTGAAGAGACTGAAGATCACAAGAGCAGATAGATGCTAAAGCTGATCCGATATATATTTTCTTTGACATACAGTTCACAGACTTCTGGAAGCAGTATCGAGTTCTGGAAGTCGAGGGAGAGACTCGAAGTGGAATGTATTCCGAGAGCTATGAAGAACTAGATGTACATTCAACGACATATACGCTTTAGATTCTTAAACACACAGTAGACACAGTTCTGCACTGAAAAGCGAATGACGACACACTTAATCTGCTCTTTGGGCGGGCCTTCGAATCAGCTTAAAAGCGTTGGTTCTTGGGTTATTCGAGATAGAAGTCATATCGTACATGTTGTTATGTACCTGTACAGTGATCCCGAATCAAATGCATGACTCCTCATCGGAGAGTAGAGCATGCTTTACACTAAAGTGACTACTGCAGAAACCAGCAAGACGCCCTCAGCTCTTAAAAGCCTCAAACAAACATGATGATCTGAGTCTCCCTGCCCACTGGTTGCCGGGCGAACAAGTCCCACTGAAGAGACACAGCACGTGACGAGATATCAACTGTCGGTTAGCACCCAGTTTCGAAGATTGATCCCTCGACGGCTGCAGGTCCTAGCTTAAAAGAACTACTCGACATCACATGAACTGGAAGTATGTACAGTGTGCTGCTGACCACACTAAACAGGAGAACCAGCAATCACCATCGCAGGAAGCAAGTATAAGGCCAAGGCCCAATTGAGTAAGGCTCTTAGCTGAAGGCTCACCCTGTCCTGTGGATACCTGGTTGTTGATCTGTAGGGTGGGCATATGGGCCGTGTAGATAAGTTAGACGTAGCCTCGACACTCTCAGCTCAAAAAGAAAAAAAAATGTCATGTATCATGTGAACTTCACCTGGAGCACTATTAGCTCAGGATTTGGATCCGATGTTGACCTGATTTGGATCCGAACTGATTCCTACAGCTGACTGATAGAGCCTAGAGCGGCTGTCTCCCCTACCTCCCCACACTACACCACCCCCACCCCACAAGAGAGAGAGAGAGAGAGAGAATCAGAACAGGAACGTAGCCCTTTCCCAAAGAAGACGCCTGAGCACCGAAAGAGGGACTTCCCCGTCAGAAGCCAACAAGGAACAAATTTCAGTTTCTTGCTTGCCTTTAAGTTTAGAAAAGGAACCCAAGTCTCACCGTAGGATGCCTTGCATTTTACACGTACATAAGTGGTCTGATAAGATTTGATCAATTTAATTTATGTTGTTCAACTCATAAAGGATAAAACTTAATGAATTGTCTATTTTCTTTGTTTATGAGATTGGACCTCAGGGGCATGCGAGGCATAGAGGTGGTCCGCCCGGTCGGTCAAGACTGGTGCATTTTGATCACGGGAATTGCCACTGTATTACCTCTAACGACATAAAATTATCACCCCGGGGAAGAAAAAAAGGAGAACTACAAGTGGAAACCAAAGAGATAAATAAAGCTATTTTAGCGTCTTCAACCTTCGATTGATCCTCTGGTTCTTCTTCTTCTGGTGCTGCTTCACGCCACCGCCGCTGCAGATGAAAGTCTCTGCAAAAGCACGGGTGGCTGGGGGGATAAGTGCACTGGGCGGGATCTGGAAGACTCGATCAAGGGGAGGTGAGGGCGAAAGGCCTGGGGCTGGACTTGTCCAGCATCGACCACATCACCTGGACGTCCTCGTACCCGCAAGCCATGACCTCCCCCCGCAAGTCCATCACCCTTTCCTCCTGTTCTGTTTTCGCACATAACATTATAAAGTGGGGAAAAAAAGGCGTAAGTACGTATCGAAAGTAGATGAATTCGGGGGCCATGGATAACGAACCTTGCTGCTGCTGCTGGTGGCGGTGGTGATGGTGGGACTTCCTGTGCTCCCTGGGAGGCAGCTGGTTGAAGAAAGTGCAGGCCTTCCTGAAGGGAAGGGTTATGGTTTTCTTCCAAGAAGCCATCCCGAGCTGAGAATTCCTCCGGGCTTAGAGCACTTGTCCCCTTCCTTCCCTGAAATTTAGCCCCTCTCTCTCTTTGTTTGTCTTCTCAAGGTCAAAACTTTATCGAGGACTGAGCTGAGACGAAGCGTTGGTGGTGGTGGTCGTGTATATATATATATATATACATACACATACGTATATGTATATAGATAAGATCCCAATTTAGTATAGGAAAATAAAAAATATTCGAAATTGGATTAGTCCACGTTTAATATACATACACAGAAAAGAATGGGTGTGGAAAGGGTTCGGGTTTGGGCTTGGGTTCGAGTCAACCGCTGAGGGAGCACATGGGAGCTGCTGTCCGCACGCACGTGAACGTTTTTGCAACTACTACATTATACTTTTTTTAATTTTGAATTCCTTCATTTAATATAATATTTTAAATTTAAATATCATCATATTCCTCCCATATATCAAGTCGACTTGAACCCTAATAGTGCCCCCGACCTCGTATTGATGATTAACAATTTGAATATTGGATTGGAATTTGACACTCAGCAAATTTCTTATGTCACTTATTACTCTCTTTGATAAATAATGAGAGCAATGGGGAGTAGGGATGTTGGAAGATTAAGCTCGGACATTTACAACGAGATGTTGACCCGATGGTCCTTCTTGATGCTAGGAATACTGATCGTCTTCTCTGCACAACGGTGACATAGGTCCCTCCGATAATGTCTAGTGGATCGATCCGTGTTCCACAATCTTCAGTTTCTTATTAATCGACATTGAATTCTTGGAGGGCATGATTGATTTAAGACTCAAATTCCCATGAGTTTTTGGACTTGGGGCATCAGACAACTGAGATGATGTTGCCTGAGAAAGTTCACCAGACCACGGAATGTAACCTTTGGCCGGTCAACAATGGCGACAGCTAGGGCGCCGAGGCAGTTGCCCTATCACTTCATGGCGTCCTCCCTTTTTTTCCCTGGCTACCATCAGGATCATTCTCCGCCCAACACATTTTCCATCACATTTCTAATGCGTGTAACACGGAGATACTTTGATTCGGTGCATTCTGCAAACGAAATGATGGATCGTGTTCCACCGGGCACATGTTAGATTCATCAGAGCTCCTGCCATGTCAATATTCAAACATGAACGTGGCACGGCCACGAGCGTTATCCTGAAAACACCACATTTAGATGTTCCGGAAGTCATCCTAACAGCTAACTCGAAGCGGCAAATGTGTATATCACCGACACCTTCCAAACCAGGACATGCAGAGTTGATTAGGGTTCTCGAGTCCGACAATGTGAACTGCATCAAAGTTTTGAATGCCGGAAGCTAGCCAGAGGAGAAAGAACAAACTTCCAGCAAATCGACATGCATATTGATGTCTTCCATGAACTTTAGCAGGTCTAAGGCAGCACATGAAACCGGAAGAATCAAAGAAAGGCCGCGATGATCCGCTTGTGATCAGATGGCTCTTGTTCTTCCTATCTTCACCAGAGCAAACCGAAAAAATTGCGGGGTTTGCTTTTTGTAGAATTAGAATATGTGAGGCTATGGCATGATTCAACGAAACCGGGGCTATATGTAAAGCAGGTTCTCTAGGGGAAGACAGAAACTGGAGAACTGATGCAGTTTGAGGTATGTTGTTGATCATCAAATGAACAGGATGCTGTTGTTTTTGTTTTATGTACCTCAAAAACATGTCGTGGATCAAAATGACAGTAGTCACTGACTCTAAAGTCACTTCCTATGTGATCATCATTTATGTTCCCTCTGGCCGGACACGAATTTCCCTCGATAGCATTCTTCAAATTCTCTGTGCTATTTGACTCGATCGAATCATGCCCCTGATCTGCCGATCTTTCTTAGATCGCACGAAAGTTACTACAGTGAAGTCCATCACTGAAGAACAATATTGAGCAGTGCACTCCACTTATCATATGTTCTCCAGAAAACCGCTCCTATGTGCTTATGTTCATCTAGAAGAATGAGAACAGAAAACTGATGGTGATGCCTGTTAGCAGAAAGGGGCTAACCTCGATTATACCTTACGCTGTCGCAAATGTATATTGGCTTCCTTATCCCAAAGCTGAATCATCAGTCGGTCCGTCCTCCAGCCTCAGGCATGTTTCAGAGCGTTGGTCGGTGTATGTATAATCGCACATCTTGGCAGAATTCCATTCTCTCATCAGTTCTGATAAGTCATTATCTAATTGAAAAAACCTGTGATGCATATGCCCTCCACGAACCTTTTTGACCCCGACATGATCCAAGAGAATTTTCTCCAACCGGAAAAGGTGGAATATAATGCCCAGTTCGAACATGGGAACTCCAACAAGAAAGATGTCACCTTATCATGGAAAAGGTGATATACTCCTGGGCTGTACCAGGGATCCACACATCACCCTTTGTTTATGAACTCCAGCGCATTATACTTTTGACGTTCTGATAGAAAGTGAAGTGTAAAGAAGGGAATCATCGTTCCAGTAATGGTATACTCTGTTAATATCTCATCCCACAAGATGAAGAAGAATTTCAAGCTTAAGAGACAACAAACCGAACGTCATCAACACACACAAAAAAGATGAATTTTATCATCGCTGGGATGACACAACCGAAGAAGACAATTAAATGCCGAGCTACAACTAATGACCATTCGTTCCCATACCAACTGTACATGTTGAGTAAACTGCATGAGTTTGCCTCCCGGGGTCCGGTGACTTGGCTTGCATAGAATCTCACAATGACTAGGCGATGGTTAACATGCGGGTCTCATCCTAAAAGTGACACTGAGGTGACAGTTCGTTCGGCGCTGCGCTTGAAACTGATCGAAAAGAATCGTCGATGCAGAAGCTACAGTCACTCCCAAGCAACTGATGCACGTATAGGCGAGCGACTGCAGATGTACGTTTTCTCATTTCACGACCGTCGGTTTAGAACTTATTCTGTAAGTCTGATCCATACAGTTCAAAGATCCTTACGAGAACATTTTTTGGTGTACTTTGCTGGATCAATCCTATGAAAGTTACCTGTTCACACCCTGCCTGTTGGGGCAATACTGCGATCACTGAGAGCGCAGTCGTTGGCAGTGGCTGAGAGGGTGGCCGGCCACCAGCGTTGTCGTCTCATCTGCAATAGCTAGCAATAGTGCTGGGGAGTGTACATAAAGATTGGGCTACAGCCCATGAAAGAGGTCGAGGGCCACTGAAATTCAACTAGTCCTTTGGACCTTCTATTCAGTCATAATCCCATGTTTGTGGTAGTGACAAAGCCCAGCCCTGCATATACCTAATGAATTGGTTTGGTTCGACTAGTGTAAGGGCCGAAGATGCACACAAACCTAAAGCTACAGAGGTAGAGGTCCGGTAGCTCACCAAGGGGATTAGATCGAGTGGTAAGTAGTTCGGTGTCATTTAAGGAGATCTCGAACTCGAAACCTCGCATACGTAAACATTCTCCTTTAAAGCATCATCCACCATGCCAAGTGTGCGATTCAAGATGACCAAAAGATTAGTTAAATATAGTTGGCTGAAAGATACCACCTTCCAGCAACAAAAAAAAAAGTGCTGTATTATGTCAACTTGGGTTAAGAAATTTTGTGTTTTTTTATTATTGTTAGTGGGGCTCCTTTGATACCTTTTTCTTTTTATCCCTTGTCTGTCATCCCTTTTATATATATATCTCGATTTAACCCTTATAAAGTGACCATCCATATGGTAAATTATTCAAAATCTATTTATATTTAAGTTTACAAGAGTCCTTAATAACGAATCAAGTGAGTTAAAATATAAATTAGTTATATCCTATTAAAATTTTAAATTTTTAAATTTTTAGTGAAAATATGAAGTAATAATAATAATCACCCATTTTTTCTCAGAAAAAATTATGAAAAGGTAAGAGAGGGAGAGATTTAAATGAAGAAAAAAAAAACCAAAAGAGAAATAATAAAATTATAAGACAAAAATGCATTTTCAACAGATCCTCTGAGGCACTCATCATCTAGGAGGAGTGGGTGGGTAGGTGCCGTGACACACCCATTCCTGACATCAGGCAAGATGCTTCCTTATCCTTCATGGACAAATGCCGATACCCACTCCCCGCTCCGCTGTATCCCCTAGCCTGACTGTTCTACTACTGCGCACTCTTGAGTTTTCAAGATCATGCCAATACGATCGGCAAAGCACATCAAGAAACCGACGAAAAAAGTTTTCAATTATCATTTAGTTTATCTATTAAATCTTTTTTATATGAACAATATATCATTAGAAATGTTAATCTACAGTTAATTTAAATTTGAATTCGAATTCGAATGAATAGACTGAATACTTAAAGTTATTGTACCATAAAAATTTCTTAATTTATGATATTTAAATGTGAAAATTTTTTAATATGAAAAAGTCACATGCTACCCTTCCGTGGCATTGGGGTAGAGTATTTTATACGACCGGTATGCTGAGTCAGCATATTTTTATTTTATATTTTTTATGTAATAGTTACTGATTTTTTTAATTTTCAAAAATTTATTTTAAAGTTTATTAATATTTTTTTGGCCCTTTAATCATTAATATATCAATATTTATCCATCTTTATTTGACACATAAATAAAAAGATTATAATAATTATTATTAAAATATATAAAATTTTAATTATTATATCAGAAAAAGTGCTACCGCACCATACTTTATAACTCGATGATCGGTAATTTAAAATATTTAATAAACTGCATACTGGTTTTACTGTAATATTTTCCTTCAAAGTGGAAATAAGTAGCGGAAGAATGGGAATGGCCGCCCACCACCCCACCTCATCCAATCAAGCGCGTGCCTATCTTCTTCTTCCATCCCCTACCTACCTCACCTCACCTCACCTCACCTCACCTCATCGGCCAAAGGAAGGAGGAGAAGGAGAAGGAGGAGATGGGTGGAAGCGCCATAGTTTTCCTCTCTCCTCCTCCATCTCTCTGCTAACTCTCCTCTGCATTCTCTCGAATTTCTGCTTACCAACCGAGTCGTAGCCAACACTGCCGTGTTCTCAAGGACGATCTCAGCATATCGCCCCTGAAGGAGGAGACTGAAGCAGCGGACCGCCCGAGTCTTGCAGAGGACGGAGGTTCATGGAGGGCGCGCCATCTTCTTCTTCTCCTCCTCATCCTTCGAAGACTGAGCTTCTCGACCCCCCGCTGGGCGCCATCGGGTTCAACATAGATGAAATGTCGCCCAGGAGGGTCACCGGCAGCCTCCTCGTGACCGATAAGTGCGTCCAGGTCAGGCAACCCCGCCCTCCTCACTTTCAGCCAAAATTGGTGATTAAACATTTACATAAAGTTAGCTGCCGCTGACATTTCTGGGAATTCTGGGATGTTCCAACTTCCGCCATTCTAAAATGCCATGCAGCTTAGGTAGTGATCCTTTCCTAAAGAAGAAGGAATGGTTATGTAAGGCGTTGTGTGCGAGTCCCCTTTTATCTAATCCATAATCTAACTGAATTCCACAATCGATCCATTCGTTCCCCTATTCTTGGAGAACTGTGTAGACTATGAATCTTTTCCGAGAATCGGTATCAGCGTTATGATTTGGAGTCTCTTGTTTTCCGTGCAGCCGTTCAAGGTGCTACACGGAGGAGTGTCGGCGATGATAGCGGAGGGGCTGGCAAGCCTGGGGGCTCACATAGCCAGCGGCTACAAGAGGGTGGCCGGGATTCATCTCAGTATCAACCATGTCAAGAGCGCTCTCCTGGGAGAAAACCGTCTACGCTGAAGCCACCCCTGTCAGTCGAGGCAACACCATCCAGGTAAGGACGTATCCGCTGTTACTGATGAATAACGCACTGAATTAGGAATTGACATTTGTGACTTTCTTTTTCCAATCGAAAGAGGAATGGAATTGGAGCATACATACAGCTGACAATGTTGTGCCAAATTCTCTGGACCACCTTCTCCTCGATTCTATTTTTCTCTCTCTCTTTAGAAAGACGCAGGACCACTGAAACAGTTGCATTTTTCAATGTGAAACTTGTGTTATCCTATCATGGGCAGTATGAGAATTGCTCCATGGGCTCATAATATTAGAGCTATCGATCTCATGTGGATCCTGCATATTGTACCCACAAGAATTGCTTTCTTTGAGCAGGTATGGGAGGTTCAGCTGTGGAAGGCTAATCCGAAGAACCCAGAGGAAAGATTGCTAGTGTCATCTTCCCGGGTGAGTCTGCTGTCCAACATGCCCGTTCCTGAGCATGCTAGAGATGTGGACAAGGTCATCAAGAAGTATGCCAAGTTGTAAAAATCTCCTCTGGGCTACCTTTCCTTAAAGTTAAAATCAATGTCCAAAACGAGTGCTTCCTCATTCTCCTTGGCTTCTTCTTGTGTGTTTTTGTAAGATCGTGTGCGACTATGCAAGTTGATATCAAACGATAGAAGATGTTGGAACAACGTGCATCGTAAATCCAGAGAACGGACAATTTGAGCTTGAGCTCTTCATTCATGGAATGCAACCTGCATCCAGTGGTCAAAAATGGAGAAATTTCTCTGTGATCAATGTGTTTGCATCCAACTGCCATTTGAGTCTCCTACCTGATGGAGGAGCTGCTAAAAGTGGGTTTTTTACTTTTATAAAATCGGGAAACTGCTATTCTTGCCACGATATGACGAGCGTTAGTTCCATTTCTCTTGTGACTCTTCCGGCCTGCCTCGATCTCCAAGCAACGTCAAAAGACACAAGGAACATGAAATCAAGGATATATATTGAGCAAGGAGGAGGATGATTTGAATGGAAGGTTATACTCACCAGATACTCCGCAAGACTTCAACTAAAGGAGTTATCAGAGGTCACAACTCTTTAGCAAGTGTGTCTTGACCATCCAAAAATGCCATTATCAGGTAGACAGCTACACATATCAGAAGGATTTCTAAGAACCGGAAAATCCTTGGCAGTAAATCAATGGATTAGTTCTTCCTACCGAATCCCCAGAGTCGTTTGCCTTCAAAAGCCCAGAAAATACCAGAGACCGTCAACATGACTGCCTAGACTAGCAACTTGAGATTGCTGAAGTTTGAGAAACACCTTACATGAGACTAGCTGTCGGATCAGTTCATCGACCTCAAGACCCCGAAAGCTTGAGAGCAAACGATGTTCCAGGAGCTTCCCAGGAGACCATCTTGGACGAGTCCTACACTGATGCTGCCAATCTCTGAAAGCCTGTGAGTTTGCGCGAGACAGTCACTTCAATTGTCGTAAGCTCATTCTAGCAATTTTCCGAACGGTAGTTCGGCGGTTACGATACTCCAGTTCATGGCCGGGGAGAAACAAAGGCCACACCGAGATTTGAGCACATTTCCTGTCCCTGTCCACTTCCTGTGATGGGCTTGTCAACAGTAAGAATTTCATTGGAGAAAAGTGCCATAATTGAAACAGACAACTAAAATCAGCATTATTGCCTCGAGCTTCGAGCTTCGAGCTTCGAGCTTGGAGGAATCCAGAGATGTGTAAAGTGGAAGAGACAGCTTCTGGTTTTCTGGGAATGAGCCTGCGGAAACCGCAGGGCAGCGGTCGGAGACGGACACTGAAGAAGTTGATCGCACGGCCAACCAATGAAATATAAATTCTAAATTGGTATAGGTAGGTTGGTGCAGTCGGTGTCAGTTCATCATCTTCAAGCCTCCATGAAATGTTTACGATCCTGACAAATCTATTTCTCGATGAGCCAATTCGGTACCGATCTAAACTGACCTTCTCCATATAATATAATTTTAATAAAATTCGCAGGAAACAGGCGGATGGCCCGTATTCAGCCAACCAAAACAGAAGAGGAGAATGACCCAATCTTAATCCACCCAACACGGAGGATTCTCTTGCCAGAACGCTGTCCACCCATGACACGTTTCATGTTGTTGTTCTTTTTCCATCTTTTCTGATAACTAATCCGACAGTAAGAGATGATCTGAACGGCGAAACTGAGAACAATTTCATGGATGTGCCATATCGAAATCGGGCCTAGCTTCCCCGTCAAACATCATCACAAAGGGGTCGAATTTTCCATAAGAAACATGAGAAAGAACACCAAAGACAGAAACACCAAGGTAAAATTTTGCATCCAGTCGTGAATTCACAAATCTAAACACAATTTTTTTTTTTACTGTAAATCATTAACTTTCGATCACAGCTCAACTTCATCACCCCGTTTCTCGTTAAGATGGGCGGTCACCGGGTGGGCCACCAGTTTCTCTGATTGATGCACCGTACCGGTGGCCTCCGCTGCAGATACAACTTAGGATGAGATATTCTGTCTGCGACATCATCCCGAGTTGGTGGCCTTCGACAGAGATAACAACGCCTTTGAAGTTTGAACAGAGGCCCAACTGAGAGTCGATGTTGATCTCCGTTCACAGGACTGCTGTGAGCTCATCATCACCTCCACTGTTCCAATGAAGATGCTAGCGGACTAGCCTTAACGAACTTAAATCCCTCGTGATTCAGGTTGAAAACATTTTTCTTTTTACATTTTTTCTGCTAGTATGTCGACTGAGGAAATTGACAAAAAAATTAGTCAGAAAAGATGGCGTGATAAACATGAGATGCAATCCCTGTTAGCTTTGAGAAAAGAGAAAAAGTTCTGTAACAGATAATCTGGAATTCAAAGTTCTATTTTTTTACCCCGATAAAGTTTTTTTTTGGGTAAATGCTCATGTTATATACCCTGCATTTATGTAAGCCGACTACGTTGCCTGTGTCCATCAGGGAAGCTCCCCTTTCTAGTTTCATCCACTACCCTGCCTCCCTCCCTCTCTCTCTCTCCCGGCACGATTTTCACGGTCCATAGGACAGCCATCAATTTCGATTTTGCTTCCTTGCTCGCTCTGTGCTAGCGTAGTCCACAGGTCGCCCATTTGCAGGATTCACCGTCGTTTGGGTTGGGACCGGTCTTCGAGATCGATTCTTCCTCTCTCCAATCTTCTTGGGACTGACCATCAATCCATATGGAGGAGGCCAATGGTAAAGCTTGCCCTTTTCTTCTCTCTCTCTCTCTCTCTCGCTTGTTATTCGAGATCCTTGTGGAGTATCTGTAAGAGGGATCTTCGACCATGTCGTAGAAAGCGATCGGATTTATTCTTTCATGCAATCTGGTGCTGACCATAAAGGGGGGGGGGGGGGATCGGATCTCTTAAATTTTGGTTTAAGCCTGGGATTTATGCTGATAAGTATTCATTTGACCGTTGCTACTCCGTTCAAATTCGTTGGAGATTGTTCTGGGTATCTCCTGCAACGACCGTTAGATTGCAATTCTTCTTCTTGATCTTTCAATTTATGGTATTCAGCTTAGTAGTTGTTTGAACACCTCTAACTGTTGACTCTTCTAATGGGATTGTGGAAAATTTGCCTTCTGATTGGTTCTTCAATATGCTAATATCTCAAGTTCCTATGTGATGCTTCAGTTTTCTAGTCAATCAGCAATTTTGCCATGAGAGTTTCTTTGCTTGAAGGGAAGCACCTTTATAATTCTTATGCGTTCAATTGAGTCATGACTCTATTGGTTATTTTTTTTACTTCTTTCTAGTTGTGGAAACCAAGGATGGGACCATATCTGTGGCTTCTGCATTTGCTGGTCATCAAGAAGGTAATTCAACGTTAAGCTCTCTCTCTGTTATAATTTTTAAAAGTGTGTGTAACCCATAAGAATGTCTATTGATGCCGATATGTTTTTCAAATGCTTGCAATTGACTTTGAGCAGGAGAAAAAAAAAATGCTATTGACATGCATTGCACTCTGTTATGTAATGGGATTCCCCAAGTGGAAGATACTTATGAGTCTTCAAATGCTTTAGAATCAAAATGTGCTACATTCTGGTAGTGTCCTGTGATTCAAAAGCTTGGGGAATAAAGTTAAAAAATTTTAATTGGTGGTTATGAATGTGGATTTGATATTGATAGATTAACCCGCATCACACACTGGCACTGTCCTGGAATTTGAGGGCTGGTGATTATTATTATCTGGCTAAGCAGTTGAGTTAGTGCAGTTAGGGGCAACTGATCATCTATTTGCTGCTGAATTCCATATCTTCTTTCAGTAGAATTAAAGAGCGGCTTCTCACTTAATGTATTTGGAGGCACTCTTGGTGATTGGCTAAGACTTCGAGTTCTGACACTTGGAGACATCGTTATCTTTAATTTATCAACTTTGCAACTGCTATTACTTTGTGTATAAAGTCTCAGTACATGTTCCAAACCAGTTGTACAGGACAGAGATCACAGGTTCTTAATAAAGGCAGTTGAGGAAGCGTACAAGGGGGTGGAATGTGGGGATGGAGGTCCTTTTGGTGCTGTTGTTGTGTGCAACGATGAAGTTGTTGCGAGCTGTCACAACATGGTTTTGAAAAACATGGATCCAACAGCTCATGCAGAGGTTACTGCGATTAGAGAGGTTTGTAAAAGAAAATTAGCTTATTTAGCTTGAACAATGAATTTTGTTATATCTTCATCTGTCAAGTAATGCTGACAAACACATCTGGAAGATAAAAACTTTGTGTTGGAATAGGAAGAAGCCTTGGATATAATAATGTATTATTGGGTGAAGTTGATGTTAGTATTGTTACTCATGGTCACATAGGGAACTAAACAAAACGTAAGGAACAGATCTTAGCAGTTCACCAGATCGAAGATCATGCTGTCAATTGTTCCTTAATCAACTCTTTGGAAGTGCTGATAGTTATTAATAGAATTATGCACATTGGCCGTTTTCTCTCGTCTTGGCTAAGTTTACACTCTGCCCAAAGTTGTTTATTACATAATTTTCCCCAGTTCCATTCATTTATTTTTTCCACGCTGAGGGAGAACAGTGCAACAACGCATTATAAGTTTTGACTGCTTTTGCTCCATGTCGTTGCTGTTGTCACCCAAACATATGTGCGTCAGTGGGCTTATTGGGTTTTCCAAGGCAAGGCAACGTTAGAGATTTGCATGATATGAATCAATCTGATGGCACTTTCCTCTTATCAGGCCTGCAAGAAGCTGAACCGAATTGAGCTCTCCAGCTGTGAGATCTATGCCTCCTGTGAGCCCTGCCCCATGTGTTTTGGTGCCATTCACCTATCTAGAGCTAAGGTCAGCATTTCCGCATTTCCTCTTCTCTCTCTAATATCCATTTGATCCTCTAAACGCCTATCAAAAGCTTACCTGCGAGAATTGATGGTGTAACTAATGCATCAAATTACTGAAATTCCTTTGTTACAGAGGCTGGTCTACGGAGCCAAAGCCGAGGCAGCTATCGCTATCGGGTTCGATGATTTCATTGCTGATGCACTTAGGGGCACAGGCTTCTACCAGAAGGCATCCTTGGAGATCAAGAGGGCTGATGGGAATCAGGCCATCATTGCAGAGCAGGTCTTTGAGAAGACCAAGGAAAAGTTCCAAATGTACTGATGCCGGTTCCTATCCATCCAGTAACTCTTTGCCCATTATCCATAATATGAAACTCTTCATACTCATGTAAGGGGCCTGGTGTGATCCTCGCATTGTTTATGGTTTAAATGAACTGCCTGCAAATAAAACGAAGTTAACATCTCTGAATAGTTTCTCCTCATTGCAATTTCAAGTGTAGACTTGTTACCATATCTCTTGCTGGATTTTCATGTTCTTCTTAATCAGTGGCAGCATCTAGTTGGGATGAATGGAAATATGACTGATATTGCATTGGGTTCCTGTTGATTTATAGACAATGTAGCATTATATTTATGTGTATTAAATCATGCACATTCAAATAAAGAGAATCCACAGCCAACCCAAAAGGGAAGAAAAATGACTCAATTCTGATCTATTGACTATCGAGGATTCTCTTGCCAGCAAACTGTCCAGTCAGACACCATCATGCCTCTGACCAAATCTAACTATGAGAAAAGAGCGACCGTGGTAGATCAACCTTAATGACAGTATTCATATCACCATTTTTTTCTGCAAATTTATCCAACAATAGGTGAGATCTGGACGATGAAATCGAGACTTGTTTTACATGTCAGGGATATTTTATATCAAAAAGGCCATCACTCACCCAGACGTGAATCGGGTTTTGCGAATCTCTTCATCTTGGATACAATTTATACGGACTTGAGGTGCAATTAATCGATTGACAACAGATCAAGCCAATGAGACAGAACCAGTAATAAGAAAATGAGGGTATTGAGGGTGTGGTTAGAATAAGGTTCGATCTGCTCCCATCAAACATCATCACAAATGGAAGAGAGAACACCGAGCAACGGAAAAAAAAAGGTCAAACTTTTTATTACAGCACAAGCTTATGACCTCCGGTTTCCTATCTCGATGAACAAGATCTATCTCGATTCTCTGATCAGTGTCGATGCATAGGATCAGTGGCCTTCAGCAAGACTTACAACCTAGGATGGGGTCGCGCAGCTGCTATCTCATCTCACAGTAGCTGGTGACCTCCAACGACACTACAGTAACTTCTTGAATTGAGACCATACAAAAATGCAATATTTCAACAATTTCTTTAAATTAATACGAAATTTGCATTAATATCTCTACACCATCCACCGCCTCCTTTTCTCATTCCATATTTTTATGATCCAAAGGACAGCCATCAATTTCGATTTTGCTTCGCTCGCTTTGCTGACGGTCTAAAGTTCGCCCGTTCACGGGTTTCATCGTTTCTTGGGTTGTGGCCCGTCTTCGAGGTCGATTCTTCCTTTCTTCAATCTTCTTGGGCCATCAGTATGGAGGAGGCCAAGGGTAAAGCTTCCCTCTTTTCGTCTCTCTCTTCGTGGAATAAACGTGGGAAGGATCTTCGATCGCGTCGTGGAAAGCGATGAGATGTGTAGTTTTTTTAAAATTTTTTATTGTGGGACCGAAGCTCTTTATTTTCGCTTCAAATCTGGAATTTGTGCTGATGAGAGATCATTTAACTGTCAATAATCCTGTCAGTTAATTGGAGATTCATGAGGTTATCTCTTGCATCGACTGCTCGATAGAAATTCTTGTTCTTGATCTTTCAAGCCATCTTACCATCTCATTAGCTGTTTGCAGACCTCTCACAGTTGATTCTTGTAATGGGGTTGTGGAAATTTTTACCTTTTGTTTGGTTGTTGACTATGCCAATGCTTGCATTTCCTCTGTGATGCTGCTGTTTCCTGGCATTCAGCACTTGTTCTGTGAAGTTTCTTTTGCATTAAGAGGGACACCTCTTTATAATTGTTATTTGGTCCAGACATTCTTGACCCCATTGGTTATTTTCTTTCCTTCTTTCTAGTTGTGGAAACCAAGGATGGGACCATATCTGTGGCTTCCGCATTTGCTGGTCATCAGGAAGGTAATTCAGCATTCCGCTCCCTCTTTACTAATTTTTTTAGAAGTGTGATGACCCATAAGAATGTCTACTGATAGATGATGTTCTTCAAATGCTTGAAATCATCAACATGCATCGCACTCTTGTACTGTGATGGGATTCCAGAGCAGAAGATAGTTATGAGTTTTTCAAATGCCTCAAAAATTCTGGCAGCGTCCTGTGATTGAAAAGCTTAGATAATAAAACTTAAATAATTACAAATGCAAATTTGATATGATATGCTTTTCAGATGCTTTTCACACTCTGGCACTGTACTGGAATTTGAGAGCTTGTTGTTATTGTTGGCTGGCTAAGGAATCAAGTGTACTGCGATTAGGGCATCTGATCCTTTTTCTGCCATTTGATGAATTTCAATCTCCTTTTGGGAGAATATAAGAGCAGTTTCTCACTTAATGTATTTGGAGGCAATCTTGGCGGCTGGCTAGGACTTCTGAGTTCTAACACTCAGAGATGTTTTCATCTTTAATTTATCAATTTTGTGACTGCTACTACTTTGTGTATAAAGTCTTGGTATGTGTTCTGAACCAGTTGTACAGGACAGAGATCACAAGTTCTTAACAAAGGCAGTTGAGGAAGCGTACAAGGGAGTAGATTGCGGGGATGGAGGTCCTTTCGGTGCTGTTGTTGTATGCAATGATGAAGTTGTTGTGAGCTGTCACAACATTGTTTTGAAGGACACTGATCCAACTGCACATGCAGAGGTTACTGCCATTAGGGAGGTTTGTCCGTGAAAATTTAGCTTATATGGCATGATAATGTACTGTATTTATATCTTAATGTTTCAAGTGGTCCCTCGAGGTCGAATTGTTGAGTACTGCTGACAGACACATCCAAAAGATAAAACTCCTTGTTGGAATAGGAAAGGTTGTGGGTATAAGAATGTATCGTCAGATAATGCTGATTCACCTGACCAAAAATCAAGCTGCCAATTGTTCCCTAAATCAACATTTTAGAAGTGCTGATAGGTACCATCAGACATGCACAATGGCCATTTTTTCTCATATTGGCCAAGTTTACAGAGACTATTTTGAGAGACGTTTATAACATAATTTTCTTCCATTCAATTCGCTTATCTTGTCCTGCAGAGGGAGAATATTGTGATAACGTGTCATAGGTTCTGACTCTTTGCTCACATTGTTGGAACCACCCATCTTGGCTGTATAAAAAGAAGCCCAAAGTTGCACAGGCCAATGGGCTTAGTGGGTGTTATGGCAAGGCAACCATGGAGATCTGCATGAGTATGAATCAATCTTATGGTTTGTCTCTTATCAGGCCTGCAAGAAGCTGAACCGAATCGAGCTCTCTGATTGTGAGATCTATGCCTCCTGTGAGCCCTGCCCCATGTGTTTTGGTGCCATTCACCTCTCTAGAGCTAAGGTCAGCAGCATTTGCTCTCTAAACGTCTATCAACAGCTAACCAGTGAGAAGGGATGGTGTAATATACTTCCTTACATACATATATGTTATATTTTTCCTCTAATGCATCAGTTTACCGAAATTTCCTTTTACTACAGAGGCTGGTCTATGGAGCCAAAGCTGAGGCAGCTATCGCTATTGGGTTTGATGATTTCATTGCCGATGCACTTAGGGGCACGGGCTTCTACCAGAAGGCAACCATGGAGATCAAGAAGGCCGATGGGAGTCAGGCCATCCTTGCAGAGCAGGTCTTTGAGAAGACCAAGGAAAAGTTCCATATGTACTGATCCATTCACTGACCTGGTCTGTTTCCTGTAACATCAACGTGATGTCTCGGATTTCTATTGTCCCATAAACCGTCTGCAACTATGCCAAGCTAACATCTGTGAATAATTCTCCTTGTGATCTCAATTTTAGACTTGTCTCAATCATCTTCTGCCGTTTTATACTATTTCATGTTCTCTTAATCAGTTGCAGCATTCGTTTGGGATGAATGGAAATGGCGGTATATTCACTTGGATCATAGTGATTTCTCTACGGTTGGTCAGGTCCTTCATTAGTTGGATCGTCAAATTATATATATGTATATTTGTGAAAACTATAGGGAAAATAATCGAACAGTCAAAGATTGTGGACGTATGATCCTAATAAATAAAGAAATTCAAGGAATAAGTATATAATGGGCCAAATTATCTAAATTAACTCAGGTTGGTGGCATTATTGGGCCATTTTTTGAACAGCTGATACAGTTTCCTTTCACAGATTTTTTTCGGGTGAAAGCAGAAATTAATAATTCAATTTTCTGTAACAATTGATTCATCCTCCATAAACTATTGAATACTCTATAAACCCATGAAATGTAAATTCATTTTCGTGTTAAGGGAGAAACCAAACTTATGATCTCATCAACTCTCACGAAGCACATTCATGTCCGGTGTAGTTGGACTACTCAAAAGAAGATGAATTGCACCATGAACATTGCATCAAAGTACCACAAGCAGATGATTGTTTCTGGTGGTGAAAATATGCAGACTACCCTGTAGAAGTCCAAGTGGTATTTATTAATCAGAATACACAATACTGTTGCTAGGCAGCTTCTGCAAATCCAATCTGCAGATTCCCAAAGTCGAAAATTGTGTGATACGCTTCCATGAATATCTCCCCTAGGATCCTACAAGGTACGAATATATAACATGACAATCCAAGCAGTAGTTAGTTAGCATATGGCAACAGCAATTTTCGTATCCAATCGAGCAAAGTTTGTAGAAAGTGCACCAGAGAGGTCCTTGAGGGGTAGGCACATCTAGAGGCACAAATCCACTTATGCAGATTGTCGAAGACCCTTGTACAACTGGTATTATGTACTGATCGGGCAAAGAGGTCGGAAAATGATGAAATGTTGTATGCAAATGACGTGACTAATGACAGTTGGGAGGAAATGGATCACTCTTACCTGCTGAGGACTCAGATGGAACAGCCTGTTTCCGATCACAAACGAAATGGGTGGGAAATCTCTGATTTTATTGCAGTCAACAACAAGCTCTCCTGTAGGATTGGGCAGGTTGTCACACAGCTTCGACAAATCAAGCGTTGTGTTGATTGTTAGGATATGTTGACAACGATAAGAAACAAATATAAGATGTAAGAAGGAAGAAGTTTGTGGATTCTTACCTTGTTCACGTATTCAAATATTTTTTCTCTGGTAGTGTTCTGTAAGAGCATGGTGTGTATCCACATTAGTGTCATCTCGCAAGCAGAGCACAGGACATCCTGATGGCCTCCCAACAAATCTTCAGGTTTTTCTTCTGTTACTTCCTTAATCGTCATACTGAAATCGAACATGTACTCTGGCTTTCAGGAGGAAAAACATGGGCGAACTATCTGTCATACTAGGAGGAACTTAAGAAAAATTGTGCAGACGAACCTCAAACGTTTTGTTCCATTGCAAGAACAGAGCCCGAGACTCGAACACACGTTCACGGGCTTCAACTGCAAATAAAAGTAAGAATGACACCTAAATGGCATGAAATATCTCTCCCTGTGAGCCTGCCAGATCCACACATGTTTGAATATGAACGGAGACAAAGGTATATCTGCAATCTAACCCCGGAGATTAGGAGATCCCACATAAGATCCCCATACTGGGATATGACTTGCTTGCATTCCATGCTCACTAATCCTTTCGCTCCGATTTCACTGTGTATTTCGGTCAGAATCTCCTGGTAGTGTAACACATGCAGTACAGGTTACTTAAACAAAGTACTGAGTACAGGTTACTTAAACAAAGTACTGTTGCAGGGTAGTGTGAGCATGTGCGTGTTTACCTCAGGGCCTGCTACGAAGGATGTGCCTGAGTCCACAATGGCAGCACAACCATCGGTACACACACCTGAAACTCCATTACGTGGTTTTCTAGATTTTAGTTATACACCCTTAGGACATTTAGGTAGAATGTTTTTATACTGTTGTGTTCCGTTATTATCGTTACCTGCAGATTGGTTTCTGATGAGAAAATCGTCGAGTTGAATCTGGGAAGCATGAGATTAACAGCAGAAATGGTTTCATTGTCATTGAGTATGTTCTTCTGATGCAAAAGAGAAGGCTTAGAAGAAATTAAAGTACCTGCCAATACCCATTTCTTGTGACCTTAGCATAAGTGTGGTTGCCCTTGAAGTGTTTTGGATCAATCCCTCCGAAAGCAATCTCGCCTCTGTTGGCTGACCCTGACCCTCGATTCAGCCAGAATGAAAAGACCTTTTGGGTCAGGAGATCCTGCTGCACCATGTTATACCTGCGAAAAAGGACAGAGAAATGAAAATTGCTCTCTTGGTGGACAGATTGATCGGCACAATACTAATTTATGATCAAAATGAAGATTTTTACCAAAGCGGTGGGGTGCCTCCAACAGAAATTTCTTGAAAGCCAAGCCCAAGTATCCCATCAAATTTCGCCAGCGAAAGGCTGAGACAACCTTCAATGATAGCTTCAATGAACACCTGAAGAGATAATTAGAATTGGGAATACTTAGACTACAACACCAGCAAGAAGTGAATTTCAAGGTCAGATGGGATGGCCCCTATACTTGGTTCTTGACAAGAAGGTTTCCTACTCGCACATCATCTCTGCTGAAGTAGCCCAATATCAAGCCTGACCCATAATGTACATTGCAAGGTTTTCCTAGAGAAGAAACACAAAAAAAGTTCGAGAAAAATCTTGGAGGAATACCAATATATTTCTGAAGAATGGTAGATGGAAATACCGATCGGAGTGTGTGTGGTGGATTTGCTAGCATTGTACTGTGAATGGAGATAGCAGGCAATCTGCAGTAATTTTCACCAACAAAATCTCTGGTAAGAAATCTTCAAATGAGAAAATAAAAAAGGAAATACGGACCATTTTTTTTTTATAATGCAATGTAAGGGAGCCAGTACGAATAAGCATAATACTCACAGAAAGAAAGTAGCAGTTTGATGAAGGCACCCATAGGTTTGAGCTTCCCGTGTCGAAGATGACTGTGAAGTTCTGCGCTGGAGAACCAATCCCAATCTCCCCAAAGTATTGTCCACCCAAATAGCTCTTCTGTGAGGCATGATGGGAGCTGCTGCTCTTGCTCAGTAATGCCTTGCTTTTATGGTCTCGAGCACTCTCATAGGTTCGAGCTGGACTGGCACTGATGAGATTAAATGGTCCTTTCTTCAAGGGGATTCGAACTAAACTGCCCATGGAAGGAGCAGTCACCAAAAGGAGAATCAAAGTCCACAGAAAGCATGTGATAACCGGAAACTTTTTCCCCATATTCACTCACGGAATATTGCCTCTAAAGTGTGAAAATGAATGAGATTCAGATTCGTGCAAAACAACAGAAGATTATTGAGAATGAAGTTCCTCGCCTGAGCTGTGAGTCAGCAAGAGAGTGAAACTGATCAAAGGTTAGGATATGGCGGTATATGGAGCTGCGGAGCTTAGGTACTCAGCCAAAGGTTATAAATTTGATCCATGCCCTGACAATAGACAACGAACACCAGCTTTTCCTTCGAGGAACCTTGCAGGAAGCTTCCTTCTTACACAATGCTTGTATTCTCATGCCTTTAGCATCTTTTAAACTTCCCGGCAAAAAGTCGAAATTAGAGTATCATAATGGACACTTCCAAGTGAGAAACTGACTTGCTTCTACTTACTCACCGCTCCCAGTTAAATCATAAGTTTATGTTCACATATGCGGTGTACTGGATAATGGTCTTGCAGGGTCCGAATAAGTTGTTTCTAAGACCATCTTAAGATCTATCTTGATATTTTTATCCTACAAATCTCTGTACATTCCATGCAATTATGCACGCTTTTACTCCGAGTTTTTGACACTCTGGGTTTCCCAAGTATCCGTACGAAAATTTTTTCAATATCTATATTTTCCCTTCAATAGGTTAGCAGCGTTATTGAGATGGCGTCTAGGTGCAGACCACCCAGCAACCCATCCTCATTCGATTCTAGCATATAACCTGTGAATTGATTGATCTATGCAATTATTTTAGTGAATATCGCATTAGTAAGCCATGTTTACTCAACAAGCAGTGCCATTTAGATGGGCACTGAACAATGAACATGACTCCATTGAGATTCGTTTACCTGCATTAGTCCAGTATGAACCTCGAGAAGATGATATTAACAAAAGAGGGAGGAGGAAAAAGACATCGTTGATACTGGAAAATGGGTTTCCTTTAGTTTGTCCCAGCGAGGATCCTCTTGGGTTGACGTATAGTGCGGCTTGTCAGATATTTTGGGTCATACGGGATTTCCCCGTTCTCTCCCCAACGTTTATTGGAAAAAGCAACCCCAAAGATTTGGGACCAAAAGCGATTAGCGGTGACCAGAACATACCATTAGGTAGTGATTCACTATAAGTTTGCTATAAATCAATAGAATGTTAACCGATCTCTTTGATATATACATTAAAGAACTGCACCATACCCTAAATGGAAAGGCAAAAGAAAGTCTCAAGGTGCTGGCCAAAAACCTACATCTAAACCATTCTGATCAGTGCCCAAGAAATTAGCGACAATCACTCCTACATCCTCCAGCCCTACCCCAATGCAGAGGGGATTCTGCGGAGACGGTGAGACATTAACAGCAGAATCACCTTCACGTTCCCTTTGTGATATAGCACCATTGCAGAACCGAACATTTGGTCCGTCTTTGCACTTTCCCATGCACTTGCAGCTCACAACTGCCCCTTTTATCCCGACCGCCTTCTGCAGCTCGTCCAGTAAAGCTGCACCTCCTGATTTTCTGCACTTCCCACCCATGCACACCTCTATCTTCTTGTCTGTTTCATTGCCCTTGTTACTTGGAGAACTAGGATTTTCTATTGTGCTTAGTTTGCTTATGCTCGGCATGCTCAGCATAGCTGTTCCTTGGTTGATAGGCTGGGGTTGCTCGAATTGTTTCTGGGCAGGGGATTCCATCCTCAGTCGGTTCAAGTCAATAACTTCATCGGTTTCACTGTCACTTGACTCAGATGAGGAGGATGAAGAAGAGGATGACTTGGAATCCATCAGATGCTTCATTTTCTCATCTTTAAGTCTAGCTTTCTCTAGATCTCTCCTCTTCTTCAATTCCTTCCCCTCTGATTTCAGCTGTTTGAGTCGTGTGAGTAGAACTTCTGCTGCTTCCTGAATATTGTCGGGCTACAACAATTCAGATCAAAGAACTAATGAAACAAATATTTCTACAAGCCTATAAATGGGTAAAAACGACTTGCTCTGAGCACAGACAAAACAAATTATTCAAATAATAGAAATTGACTGCAACAGAATTGAATTACCTTACTTTCTAACAGAAGATTGCTAATTCAAGATAAGTGCTTTTTGCTTGGAATGAAAACATTTTTATTCATCAAATATCATATAAACAGGACGAAACCTTCACCCCCAACAGAACTTAAGTTGATAGAGATTCTATTATCAGATTTGGGGCCGAAATGGGATTTTAAACATTATGCTGCTTGGGAAATTCTATACATACACACACACACATATAATCGTATATAACACAAGATAACCGCAGCAGACAACATTCAATTCAGCCGGCAAAGGAAAGTCAACGCAATCACCCGGTCAAACAAAATCAACCCCAACGGAAAAGGGTATGTGAGAGTATCCAAATTATAAACTTCCATCATGATGCACTACCACCTATTCACAACAAGCATCCTATTACATAATAAACCCAAAATCAAGGGAAAAAATATGGATTCAAAGAACGTCAGCATACCGAAATCTGCTTCCCCTGCGACTCGCCCACCAACTCGCTACCTTCTTCAATTCCGAAACCCATCTGGGAAAACATGGACAGCTCCTTGTACAAACCCTTCACCAATTTCAGTTTCTTCTTCGCATTCTTCTCCACTGCCTTATCCACCTTCCCGCCGCACCTCGCTCCCTCACTGTAATACTTCAAATGCCCCTCGTCACGGAAACGCATCGAAACCCCGCGGAAGCCTCCACGCTGCCCGCACAGGAGCCCTGACCGTGGCCTCGCGCTGCTGGACACGGCCCCTGCTTCGCACGGGAGGCAGGGGATACTCCGGGAGACGACGCCGGAGAGCTCCATCGTCCGACGCCCGACGAGTGATCGGTGAAAGAGGGAGAAGAAGAGGGTAGTGCAGGAAGAGAAGTTCGCAGAGACGATATGGAAAAGGATCGAAATGAACTAGACGGAAGATTTCTTCTGTTTGGGAGCATATATTCTTTTACGAGACAGAGGTGCGGGGTGGGGTCGGGGGACACGTGGGAGGACCTCGTTGGGTGATATTCGGGGGAATCCCACGTGGCAGGACGCGTGACCGGTTTCGGTTAGCCACGGTCTTGCGCGGGGAGACATGTGCCCTCGATCGATGTCGGCGGTCGGATGCTCGGATGCGAGAAGTGCGTCCATGGATTCCGCCACGTGGAGGCTGAGGTGGATCGGTGACTGGGATAAACTGACATGAATTGATGCCCTCAACCTTTTCCCCAAGAGAGTGTCAAAATTACATATAGATATTCCCGGATTATAGCTAGTATAATATAATTACATTATTTATTATTCATAATAGAATCTATCGATTTGCGGTGATATCAGTAGACTTATTCAGTTAATTCAACTTTCAATGCCCATTCATCCCAACAATTTGAAAAATAATATCGAACTCAAATTTCTGAACATCCAATATACAGTGTAACATACTCGACTACCAATCAACTGGATAATGATTTGGATAATCAAGAACGACCCACCCAGCTTCGATATTTTTACCAATGCAAATCTCGTGGCGAATACGATGTCGCATGAGCGATGAGCCAAATGAATAGGAGAATAGTCTCTTTATTATTAGCTTTTAATGCAACACGAACAGTACCTGGAAAGGCCATCTACACCATCTCTCGTGTACGAAAATTATTCGAAGTACAGCTTCGGGCTTCGGGGTGGTGTTGCATGACACTCCTCTTAACGCTTGGTAAATGACGAATTTTCTCGTAAACACTAAAATACCCTATCATCTTCTGGATAAAGAGCTACACCCACCCCCCCTCCTTCCGGATGCAGCCTGCCAGCCGCCGCCTATCTGGTTCGTAACTTTCAGTGCGTTACAAGTTAACATCTTGTGCGGACGTCTATTATTATTATACAGGTGGAGGTTAGGAGGATGGAATCCCCGCGAGCAACTCTGGGGATCCGGAGTGGTTCCTGGAGACGCGCTGCCTGATCCCCTCGAGAGCACACAGTGTCTCCGAGTCGAGTCCTCCCACAAACTGCACCACGAGACGGTCTCGGTAACAAGCTTGAACTTACTGCTGAATCATATTCATGTATGCTACTTGATACGGAAAAAAAAAAAAAAAAAAAAAAGGATCCCAAGGTATAAGATGTCCATGTTATCACCTGATGAGCTCGGTATGCAAAATGAACACCCTGAAGCAGAAGAGCCTCTTGGGTTGCCTCTCTGTCGGATCTACTAACTGATTCGAACTCCAGAGTTACCCTTTTCATGTACACCTTGGCAAGCTTCATGGAGGCCTGCTTTATCTGCGGAAGACAATCCAACCCTAGATTAAGCACAAAAAAATCTGATGAATAATGTTTAGCGGAAATGAATGCAGTTGTATTAGCAGACATGCCTTATTTACTATTCCAGAATCGAGCATCCAACCAGTTGGGATCTTGTGTTCCTGACAAGATCGCATGACAGAACTCCGCAGTTTATCCAGCCTCTGAATGCTTTGCTCCGATCTAGCACAACGAGATGAACAATGAAACTCGTCACTCTGAAAACATTCAAAGCTTGTTTTTTATCTGCTACACCATCTATCCTTACTTATCTAGTAAGTTTGCCATCTTCTTCAGGGCAGTCCCACAGGGAACATCCATGTCGTCCTTGAAGGATGATATCTCAGCTTCCAACATCTTCAAGCTCCTATACTCGACAGCAGCTTCTCTCATGGCATCTGCTTTCCTCTCAGGCCAGTTGAAATGTTTCAAAACAGCACGCTCATCGGCCTATCAGACAAACAACAATTCTCTGCTATATCAACGACATAATCCATCAGATGCGACTTATAAGGAATGCAATAATTGCCATGTGTAAATCTTGAAAGACATCAACTTACCAACGAAGAAAGTTCACCATCAACCCAATCCACAAATTTTAGGACATCTTCAATGTCAGTAAAAGCTGCAGTGAGGATCTTTTGGATAAGGCTGTTGATGAACTCTCCTTTTGTCTCTACATCCGTTTTAATCTGCAGAGAACAGCCCATCAGACAGTTTAAAAATCTCAAAGGAGATCAACTGGGAGTATAACTTTGGAGACTCGGCACTTACAGCCAAGAGATAAGCAGAGCGATTCTGAATTTCCCCGACTATGCTGCTGTGGGCACTAGCACTACAGGGTAATGATTTACTTATATTTCCAACATTTGGTCGATCCTTCTTCCCTTCATGCTTTTTCAAGAACTGATAAAACTCGACGACTGCAGGAGCCTTCTGAGTGGGAGCCCCTCCTCGAGCACGAGGCCGAGATGGGGGCAGAGGTGGTGGAGGTGGCGGTGGCGGAAGAGGGGGGCAAGGTGCTGGAGACTTCCTCAGTGAATTGTCAGAAACTCTGGGGATTGGACTTATTGGCAATTCAGGCCGGCTAGGTGCCTTAAAACCCCTCTCATCAGATCCATCCTTCATCACCTTTGGGTTCTCGAGTTTACTTGCTATCAATTTCTGGATATCTTTGAACTTGGGGCTCTGGTATTCCCCATTTGACTCCTTTTCCTTCTTCTTCATCAAAGAGCAAAATAAATCATTTGCACCCAATTTACCATTTCTAGAAAGGCCAATAAATCAAACACACCAAAGTTTCAAAAATGAAGGCTTGGGCTACAAACAGAAATCAAAAGAACATTGCAAAACTACTTAATCATATAAAGGATGAAGTTCAAGAAACAATCCTTATCTGTTTTTCCTTGCTTTGCTGAATAGCTATTCTTATCTGTTGATTGATAGAAATTGAAACCAACAGCATGAGACCTAAAGGAGGATATTGAAGAAGTTGTCCTCTTCCATGAATTAAGTCGAATTCAAGAAACTAATTGGTTCTGTGGACATATACATACCCTTCTTTTTCTTTCAAAATTAGAAACAATGACAATTCATAATTCAGATGGAAATCCCAAAAGGCAAGACCCGCAATTCAACATCCTCGAAAAATTCATGCAAGAGCTGAAAAGTTTACCTGTAATTCACGGCTAGAAAGAGTTGCAATCTTCTTTTCAGCAGCGGCCAGATCCTCGGAAAGGTTTCGGTTCTTCAATTCGAGCTCTGAGTTCAAATCCCGAGCCTTCTCGAGCTCCTCCCTCAACCCCTCAACCTCGCTCTCCAGGTTCTTGATCAGATTCTCACTCAATTCCACCTTCTCCTTCAGCTCCCTCCTCCATTTCTCCTCCACACTCTCAACAGCCTTGACCCGCCTCGGCCGGGCCAACTGCTCCGTCACTGCAGCCAGACGCGTCGGCCCGGCCCGAGCTACCGCGGACACCACCCGAGGTTCCTCGGGCTCCCTGCCCTTCTGGGGCCCTCCGAGGCTGTCGCCGGACTTCGGCCGGCCGAACACGAGTGACCTCCTCACTACCTTGGAGCTGCCGTTCTTAACGTCAGGAGGCACCGATTTGGCTCTATCCTGGGGCACGTCCTTAACTTTCGAGGCGGGTCGGATGAATCTCGACGGGTTAGTCGCCGGCGGCGGAGTAGCCTCTTGTTTCATGGCTCTTCCGGAACGATGCCACGCAAAAGAAATCTGATCAGAAGGGTCCGCGAGAAATGGGACAGAAAAAACGAAACTTCACGGGAGAGCTGGCTGGTCTCTGCAATTCAGTGACCTCCCCAAGTCAGACAAAAAGGAGCCATTATTGCAAAACTTTGAGGGTCACCACTGAAGAAAGCATAAGAGGACCCAAGTGGGCAGATGCCCTTTTCTCTTCCGAGGGAGGAGGACCCAAGAGTGGGGCACGAGTGGCTTACAATCTTAATGGGCAGATACTTCCCTGTTAGTAGGCCTGAACACTGAGCTTTATCATCTGATTCTTCATTAAGGATCTGTGTGAGGAAGTACAAAGGTTCCCCTTTGGTTCATGCAATTTAATATACTCCATTAGTTAAATCTATTCCTTAGACTGTATTGCCTCCACTCAGTATAATCATGCACATCAGTATTAGTTTGTGAAGCGCCTGAGATATGCGAGTTGATCGGGTGCTATAATGGGTGCTGTAATGCAAGACGGACCCCATAATGTCTGAAACTATAGACCGTTCTCTGAGCGGTGGTCGGACGGCAAATGATAAGGTGGGCCAGCGAGGTTATTCATGGGAGGAGCACACGTTAGCCTCCAGAGGATCAGAAAATGACAAGCTACTAAGAAGAGAAACGAAAATATGGAGCCTTGGAAGAGAATTCTCCAACAATAATTCCACCCTCTGATTCCCTACTCTAAGTCATGTCTCGACACGCAGGTTGCTCCTTCTATACTCCATTGTCTCCAAGCAACCTAAAAGGTTCTTTGACGGGCTTTGATTGGGTGAGTGCTAAACCAAAACCGTTGACAGAAATTGGGAGAACAAGATGTACGAACAACATATTAAAAATCATATAAACCCATTGATTTCATAACTTCCCTCCCTCTCTTTTTTAATTTCTGATGTTGTAATGCTCTTCTTATAACATAAAAATTTTAAATTTAATAATTTGTAAGGGCAAAGAATTTAGTTAGGTCCTTGATTATTCGATAATCCACGATGTCAAATCAACTTTGGTTCTAATGGAGGGGTCTCAATCGCATTTGCTGTCGTATCTTTGAAGGAAAACCAGACAAGGGTGTTAATTCCTTGACCATAAAGACAAAGCCACTAACACATTTGAATCAACATTAGATGTCCTAATTCTAATCCGATGATAAAGTTAAATGCATAACAATTTGGCACTAACAACAATAATAACGAGGTAAACAACACGATCTTGAATGAATGATAAGAATCACTTATAAATATTATCTATACGCAAGTAGGGGAAAAAAATTCAAACCGCATGCATCAGTTCATGCAGATGAATTTGGCCAATTATTTTGATGAAAAAAAATGTTCTTCTTAAAGTAATAAGCAATAACTAAATTATTGGGTAACTATATATCGAGGAATGATTGCAGGCTATATATATATATATATATAGGAAGTGATGTAATGATTGCATTTTGCATGAAATCAATTCACCACAATTTGGCTCGATCCCAATACGGATCATGCAATTTCAGATTGATTCCAGTATCATCTGGATTGAAAATCGATGGAATTCTCGTGAGATGTAGTGGCATTATTGTCGCATTTTAGGGTTCTTTATTTTTCCTTTTATAAGTTGCAATTTGGATTCTTACCCATGTCCTGACCCCGTGAATTGCATTCAATTTCCTAAACTTCTAAAAGGAACTTTGCCATCACGTGGAGAACTGGGAGTTGGAATTCTCCTCCCTCTTGCAGTTATTATTGCAAGGGGGACCGTCCATGTCGGGTTTGTTCCTGTTCCCTAGCTAGTAAGTTATCCTATCATTATTCTCGATATTGCGAAGCGCGTGCCAACTTCGCTATCAAAAACCGTGCTTTACCAATCCAAATCTTAAGGCACTGGCAGTTGGCTGTTGGACAAGCACCTGCCACGAGCAACTCGAATGTGATCTAAGTTTCCCCTAGTCAGTACTTTCACCCCCTTCCTGTCTAATTAAGCCATCAGCTTTTGAGATAGAGTCTTTACGGTTACAGTGGCAGGTGGAGAACAGATCAATCAGCTTTTAGCGGCTAGGCTAAGAGAAATCAATCTCTTCTTGTGCTTGTCCTGGCAACTTGGATGAAATCCAGAACCACGGAAGAAAGAAAGATGAGATGAGATGAGATTTCCCGTTTGTTGAATCAGTGTACTCAATCAATGGCAAAGAGATTCGGGCAGTTGTCGTTCATGTTGATGATCGTATCCAACGGATCATGAATGCATTATATCGAACATGGAAAGGTAATTAAGTTGGACTTGCCTGGAGGATTTCAGCAGCTACTTGCACCACAGCACGCACAGACCTAGCTGCGTATGCGAGGAGACTGGGAGACAATCCGGAACCGAATGGTGAAGACAATGCTTAGAGCCGGCCAACAGTACAAGCTCGATCGGGTCTGCTACGGCGGCGAACCTTAAGGGCGAAAGAGAGGATGGAGTAGGAGGGGGAAGGAGGGTCTCTCTGCGGGTGGGATGAGATTCCCTTGGAAGGGAATACTTAAAAAGTTCCCCACGGGGGAAAAAAATGAGTGAAGGGAGGGGGAGAGATGCTTATGGGTTTGGTTGCAACTTCACATCAGTTCAAGTGTTGTCATTAGCTGCTCTGATTGTGATCTGCCACGGAGAGTCCGTTACCATCTTCTTTACATGTATGTATGCATCATGCTAATTATCCTGCCCTTTCCCATAATCCCACATGCCCTTTTTCCTGCTGTAAATACGAAACGACATATGGATCCGGTGTGATGAGCCACTGACCCAGGTTGGTAAATTGTGAGGTTGGAATATTCTTGTTAATTGGTTGCTCCTGTTCATGGTAATGAGAGACAAAGTTCGAAACTGTGATGGTGATGGCATCAGATGGAGAGTTAGGTGAAACTTCATTCAGCGGGGGGGTGGGAGAGGAGATTGGTGGTGAAGGTGGCGATATAGTCGATGCTCAATCTTTAGTCCATCTTTATGTTCACTTCTCCCTGCTCTTTGGGCTGCCTTTCCTTTCCTTTCCTTCAAGAGTAATTTATTCCCCAGCTCACCTTTGTTAGGCAACGGCGAGATGGATCGCTGATGAGATCGAGCCACTCCTGACCCGATCCCCGGGGCTGGCTCTGGGCTTTGCCCCTTGAAATCGAGCCTCTTGGAGCAAGCAGGCCGAGAAGGCTTGGCCTTGCCCCCCACCAGGGAAAAAACCGCGGTTGGTCTCGTGTCCGGTGAAGGAATGAATTGTGTCAAAGGAGTGTCCTTGAAGCACGCTACTTCCACATAATTAGTGGCTTCTAACGAGTGTACTAATTCCAGTGGTTACTATGATTATTAAGGAATTTATACTTAATTTCTCATTAATAAAATTTCTAACTCCCTTGATCACCATCTCCTTAATATTTAATTCTATACTTGGGAACCCTCTTCATACCCACTTAAATAAGTGAAGCTTTTTCTTATTAAAAAAGTCAAAAGCAAACGGACAGATGGGGAAGATAGGATTTGGTATATGATTTAATTGGGGGAGGTAAAAGTTTATGACAGCTTTGTTAAAGTTACTGATAGCTGATGGGTCAGCGAATAGCATCTCTTCACATGAATTAAAAAAAAAAGGGAATCATTTTTTAAAATGATTACTATGAGAAACCCTCTTGATAACAGTAACTTGTGCAGTTGATGGATTGGCAAGTCACCCATGGCAGCAATTCCCGAGTCCCTGTCACCGGCCAAATTCATGAAGATATGCAAAGGATCGGGAGGCTAGGCCTGATGTTATCGGGTGAAACGTTGATAACGATAGTACCCCGACCTCGTCGTAATTCATGCCATCCCCTGTGACACGAACGTCGGATCTGCTAACGGCGCTCGTACTTTGGAAAACAGACATTCGAATGGCTCCGCTGTGGCATGAAACTGTTAACGCTTTCGGGGAAGGAAACTGACACGTCCGAGGGGGAAGGTGTGTCGTTCTTTCTGGAAGTCCGAGGGTGCGGTGCAACAAACTGGAATGGGCTTGCAAGAAAAGCAAGGTGGGCTTGACATTTATGTCAGTCAAAGGGAATTGAATCAGCTGAATCATCCAAATCCTATCCTGTCGATGTACGTGAAAAAGAGAGGGGAAGACTCAGTTTGTTGGAGGGACGTTTTCAGATGTTAAGGCACAACATCCTCTACTTCTGCTTTACAATTTATGTTTTCTTGGGTAACAAAAGCGCCCACAAGTCTGTTAATTCATTGGCAGTGGCTCGGTAATTAGCTATCCTCGAATCTGAGCCGGCAGGAAAGGGCACTGGCAGTATATATCGAGAAGATGGTCATTTAGATTGAACTATGGAGTACAGGTGACAGCAACAGCAACATAGACAGACATGATAAAAGAACAGCAATCGAATATCATAAGCGTGTTTCGTCCAGGGATATGCTTCTTTTGAGTAATTAAGAAACTTACTTCCTTTGGAACTTGCTAGCCTGGCGGTTTACCAGCAGTATATATGAACTGTGTTATCCAATTGTTGCTAAAAGAGTTGATGTTCGAAACTGATACGGAGAGACTAATGACTGCTTTACCTGGAAAAAAAATCATAAACTGGATTAAACCTTGACACACTTCTTGTTGTAGATTCATAGTTGATGAGGTTTCTGTAACAGTGGATGCAAATCCTAAAGCCTTCCAGTTGAGGATTAAGGACTACATGGAGTTGCAGTAGGATAAATGGAGAGAAAAGCAGCTGAAAGAAATCAAGAGCACAGAACCACTAGATGGCCTGATCAGCCTGGGTTAGTTCCTGAAAGCGGCTTTTAGTGGATCTACCAAGGAAGCAAAGATTCCATTCTTGATGCTTAGCAGAGTATCGTGCTTCACTTTCTCTGACAATGGCCCCATTTTTAACCACTGCATTTTTTATGCTGGATAGCCGGTGGGCCACCATTAGTGTGGTTCGGTTAACCATTGCTTTCTCCAGTGCAGCATGGACCACTTGTTCTGATTCAGCATCAAGTGTGCTCGCGTCCTTGTCTAGAAGTAGTATTTTAGGAGATTTCACTATAGCCTTGGCTATTGCAACATGTTGCTTCTGCCCGCCCAAGAGTTGAATCCCCCTTTCTCCCACCATTTTTTGATATCCCTGCATTATCCAGTTTGGATCGAGAAACCGAAATCAATATGAGCCACTAAAAGGATATCACAAACATGTGGGATTTTACTTGCAACCTGTACCTGTTATAGTCCACTACTCTGAAACTGTGGGCATTAGCCAACTTTGGCAGCAGCAATGATCTCCGCCTCTGTAGCAGTCCCCTCTTTACCATATGCAATGTTTTCCCAAACTGCCGCATTAAACAAGATTGGTTCTTGACTATCAGGACAAATTTGCCGCCTTAGCCATTTCAACTTTAACTTCTTCAGTTCCAACCCATCTAGTGTTATTCTGCCTGAGTTGGGGTCATAGTATCTCTGCAGTAACGCTATGACGGTGGATTTACCACTCCCACTTTCTCCGACCAGAGCATCTGTCTGATTTACAAGGCTTAAAGGTCAGCTGCTAGTCAAATTAATTAAATTTACAGTTCATTGAAATGTTTGTGCCAGTTGCAAGAGTTCTATTTCCTGGCCTGATTTTATAGATAAGCACAAGTCATATAGTACTTCAATATCAGGTCTAGAATGAGATCTAAACCCCACATGTTGAAATTTGATATCTCCCTTGACACACTCCAATCTAATCCCAGAGTCATCACTTGCATTAATCTTTGATTTCTGGTCCATGATTTCAAGTACAGAAGCAGCTGAGCTCCTGGCTTTACCAGCATAGGGTACGAGAGTTCAATTGTGAGATTCCAAGGGCCATCACACAGAGCAAAAAATACCTGACAAGTTTACCGGATAACCGTTCAATTTGCAAATGCCAACTGAGAGAAAGGAAGTGCTGAAGAAGCTTTAAGACTTACACGAAAGACCTTGTGGGAGGTCGTTTTACCCTTGTCAACAGGCTGGGCCCCGGAGTAAAGGCCTATTGCATAAACAAAGTACAGAAAGAAGAACAACAGGCCAAAGCTGACCCCGCTGCTTAGACCTTGCTTAATTCTGGCACTGAGAGGGCCCTTGCATTTTTTCCAGGTAAAGCTGTCTTGTCCTCTCCTCCGCACAGGAGGAGGCCACTGTTCTGATACTCCCTACAGCATCACTTGCCACTTGACTAGCTTCCTTGTACATTCTCTGTACACGAGGATGATATTATCAAATTTGTTAGGTAGATTCATAGTTTTGTTTGCTTTGAAAGTGGATAAGCTGACTTTGCAACTATTGAGTGACTGACTTCCTTAAGAACTGCAGGAACATCCATTGGACCATACACACATGCTTTTATGCGGGCAGACAGAGCTTTAAAACTGAAGCAAATGGAAAAAGGCAACCTAAAGAGGGGACGTCACATAACTTAGAATTAGAAGTAAGTAAAAACTATGATTTTCCAGAATGCTTAACCATGTAAGAGATGTATATGTATATTTATCAAGTTATACACCTTTGCATCTGCACCAAAACCTCTCATTGACTTGATCTGAACATAGCCACTTAGCCGCATCAGAAGTATCAAGAGGAGGATTATGAGGGCCAATTCCCAGTTTTTTCCGAACCCAATCAGCAACCCAGCTACTGCAGTAGCTATGTTCTGCACAAAACAGACCAAGAGTGTCACCAACCAGATACTGGATGGAAGTTGTATCCCCAGAAAGCGCGGCACCAATAGAACCACTCGAGTTCTTGGCCTCATCAAACCAACTTATTTACATATACACCATTTTCTCAGAGTACATGGATCTTATCCTCTTTATCAGCTTACATCCAGCCACTGCAAAGAACTAAGCCATTAATGGCTTTGAAACTGGAGATCCTAACCCAAGGATTACAAACTTCAGTGCCCAACTGTCGGTACCCTCATGGAGCTCATGCACTGGCGAATAGAAAGTCATGACTATACTCGCAAGCATCGAGCCAAAGATTGGGTAATGATTCCATTCGCTGCTGCAGCTATGGTTCCTAAAAGTAGCACAGGAATCTCAGGGATGTTGAGATAGGTGAGATGGATAAGTGAGAGTTTTGTTTGCTTTTTCTGGGTCAGATCTGTTGAGCCAAGTGACGTGTATGATTGTTTTTGTTGCGTTCTCCCAGAAGCACTAACCGTAGGGGACATACCGATGGGAATCCAAAATGAGAGTCGATTATTCTCGAGATCTTGTGCGGATATCTTTCTTGTTGTCCCAATATCTTGTAACTGGATGAGGTTGCTATACAATCAAAGGGATTGTTTAACAGCTCAGAATGTTTTCCTGCAAAACAGATAGCAAACATGAGATCCAACAGCACGTTATGAATCATTCTCAATATGAGTACATTCATGGAGATTTTTTTAAGCGTTCAAAAAATGGGTCAGTCAGGCTTGGCTTTACTTTGAGCCTTAGAAATGGGCCTTCATCGAAGAATCATTTTTTCCTTTTACCTTTCTCAACAATCTTTCCTTGGCAACACACAGATCATGTCTTCTCTCTTTACGGTACTCAACCAGTGGGCAACAGTCATGGTAGTTCGATTCACCTTAACTCAGTCTAATGACTCCAGCAAGATCCTCTCAGACTCTGCATCAAGAGTACCCGTCACCTCAATGAGCAGTATTTCGGGGTCCTTAAGAATTGCTCCAGCACTTGCAATCCTCTGCTTCTGGCCCCCAGAAAGCTGTATCCCATGCTCTCCGACCACAGTATCTAATCCCTAGAAATGGCTCATTGTTAATTCTTGCAAGCTATAATTTTATATGAAGTAATCTAAAACCATCTAAAAGATCCTCTCATTTAAGATCTGAGGCAGCATATCTATGAAGTTTTCAGCATTAGAAAGCTTGGCAGCAGCTCTTATTTCTTCAATGGTTGCACTCTCCCTCCCGATCGTGATATTATCCTTAATGCTGGTTGAAAACAAAACAGGTTCTTGACTAACTAGACCAATCTTTTCTCTGATCCACTTGAACTGAAACTTCTTGAGATAGATCCCTCTAATCAGAACTTCTCCTCTCTATGGATCATGGAACCTCTAGATCAGGTTAATTACTGAGGATTTCCCACTTCCACTTCGTCCAACAGGAGCAGTCAAGCTTCAAGGAATGAAGAGGGACAATCCCGTGAATATCCTTTCATTTGGTCTAGTCGGGTAACTGAAGTAGATATTCCTCAGCTCGATGTCTCCCGATATCCTCTTAAATGTTCGTCCCTTCAGGTCCGAAGCATCAATCTCAGGCTTCCTGTTGATAGCCTCGAACATGTTAAAAGCTGCAGCTTGTCCAGCAGCAAATGCACTTAGGCATGATGAAGTCTGTCCAAGGGATCTTCAGAAGAAGCAGAGCATATATGGATGAAAAGCGTATCAGCCTAGTTAATTATCAGAACTCTTCAGCAGAGAAGTGATTGAAACAATTTTGTTACGACTTACAAGGAGCCAAGGATAACCGCAAAAATAACACTGATGACAGTTCCACCAGTGTATCCCTTTTCAATAATCATCTTCCACCGTAGCTACAGAACAAAATTAGCATTAGCATCCTGAAGTCTATCATACTCCCTTATTGTCCGCTTCTCTCCTGAAAATGAAGCAACCTGCTCCAACAAAGTCTTTGTAAGTTCCAAAGAGTGAAGACAAGAAAAGAAATGTGTTTTAGTTCACATATAGCTCTGATTGAGCTGATGGTCTGTTCCACAATTGATGCAGCGACTGAATAAGCAGTCTGTGCTTGGGATTCAAGCTTTCCGAGGAGAATTGTTGTGATTGCCCCCAATATCACAATAGGAGGTATCGTACAGATCAGTACAACGGTGAGGAGCCATCCCTTGATACAGGCCACGATGAAGCCTCCAATAAATGTAAGTAATATCTGGATAAAATTCCCGACCTGAAAATTTTATTTTCCGGATAAGAATCAATACATAGATGATGAGTCGAAGATAGATGCTAATTGAAAATCATTTACCTTATTACCCATAGCATCTTGAATAAGAATAGTATCACCAGAGAGGCGATAGACTATTTCTCTGGTGCTTGTCCCCTTATCAAAGAAGACGATGCCTTGTCTGAGATTTGCACGCAGCTGGAGACCTCTCACTCAGGCAGCTTGTCTTTCTCCAGTTATCATCCAGCAAGAAGTCTCTGCGAGGAAATTCAAACATTTATCTTATCATGCATTGATGACTCGATAACTCCGATACTGCCCTTGTTGGTGTCAAGAAAAACTGGAATTTTCTTACCAAGAAATTATGCAAATCCTGATCCCAGTGCCAAATATGCGAGCTTGAGGGACACCTGACTGAAAAGTAAAACACAAAACTTTGATGAGGATGGTAACAAGAGTAGATAATCACAAGCATAAACCATGTTCTTTCCCCTGAATTATAAGAATGTGAGCCCATGGGCTTGGGCCCGAGGAGAGCCCGCCTAATCAGCTGGCCCATCAGCCCGTCCACTTTTCCTTCTCCTCCCCCTCCCTTGCGTTGCCTTTGTCGTCTTCATTCCCATTTTTCCCTGCCGAGAGAGAGAGAAGAGCGATTTAGGGCTGATTAGGGTTTGTGACTTCCCAATCCATCTCCACTCCATCTGCCTGCTGTGGGAGCAAATTGAGCTCGGAAGAGAGGACCTGCTGCAGGCCAGAGCTTGGTCCTAGGCTCCACTGCCCTATTGTCGACTTCGGGCGTTGAGGTGAGAACCTCGGATACCCGAACCCTCCTTAGGTTATTGCTGATTTGGTGTCCGAGAATCGCTATGGCTGAGATCTATGTATTGTTGCTGGGAGTTGCGGTTCTATAACTGTTAGGGTTCGAGTTGAGGCCGGCTGAGAGGCGTAGTGTGTGCTGCTAGTATGGTTGTTCGTTCTGCTAAGGGTTTTCTGTTCCTCTGTGTGGCTGGAAGTAAACGCCGGTGAGGGGGAAAAGAAATAACAGCCGTGTGAGATGCCGAGGAGGGACTCCTCTTTTTAGATCAGTCGGTGGAATAGCCCTAAGCCCTCTCAGATCCTTAGAAGTTTTTCCTTAACTCTCTAAAATACATTTTTTGAGTATGGAAGGTGAGGATAAATCACTGATGCGTTTGTGTATATTGACCTCCTTGTGGGTGATATGATAGGTGCTGAAGAGAACCGGGATCAACACCTAGAGGATCCTACCTTGTGAATTTGACCGACTAAGGGGGTTGTGAGTACATTCTTTCATTGTGGAATGATCTGTTCGTGTTTTGGTTTATAGCAGTATTGATCGAGAATTGAGTAGCTGGTAGATATCTGTGTGATGCCAGTAGTGGGCATGCATTCATTCATTCATCTTGCATATTGCTTGTGCTTGTGTATAACCATGGTGACCGCTAAGCCGGCGGAATAGAAATGGGCCTTACTGATCTACCGCGGATTCCCGGCGGGATATAAGCATGGGACATGAGTGACACTGGCTTTGTGACCCTAGTGGAATATGTGAGTTGACTCCCCACGGACCCTGTCGAGAAAAACAAAGACCAGAGAGGAGAGGTAAGAAAAAGAGAGAGACTTGAGGGCGACGGGTCCACTCTTACCGCCAGAGGTTAATAGGCGGCCCCCGCGTGCGTGCGAAGGGAAGGGCACGGAAAGGAGAATTATATGAGATTGATTGAGGTGCGGGGTCACGGTACCGTTTGGGGAGAGGAGGAGTATCAGTACCGCCATAACTCTGTCGCAGAGGTAATGCGACCCCATGGTTATTGTTTGACATGCTTGTTATATGCATTGCATTAGGTGGGTCGTGTGAAGTTGGCCAAGGTGCCAACGACCCCATGTCCATGGTAGATAAATTGTGTAAGTTGATATAGTCGTGTAAGAACATATATGTGAGCCATATGTTATTCCACTATGGAATTTTGTATTCACTGAGTTGCAGCTCACACTTTCTGCAAAATTTTTTCTACAGATAGAGGAGACACTCAGCCGTGTGGAGCCGCCCAAGTAGACTCGGGGATCAACTAGGATAAGTGTATTTGATAGGGTATGTATAGAAGTCCTGTATAGTGTGATCACATATCACGACCTGAATATCTAGTGGTAGAAAACTGTTGTTTGGGAAATGGTCGTGGATGGTCGTGGCTGGATTTGGGGTGTTGAACTGATTTATAACAGGTTTTGCATTTTCTGGTTAGTCCTAAGTACAGGGGAAACTCTGCTGGATTTTCGGGTCGTGACAAAGAAGTACCTTACAAGCATCATGGACTGCATCTTTTATGTTGATGCTTCCGGCCATTACATGGACAAGATCTCCCAAGAATATAGTCATGAGTGGCATGAAAATCCCATTTCCGACAGGAGCAACTGTGCCAATAAACATGAGAATCCACGAATGAAAATAGCTTGTAATGGGGCACCAGGTTAGTCCGGTTCATCTGTTCCTTCTCTTCATCTTTTGTGATATTATTTCAAGAGGAACTCTCGAAGGTTCTCTGCCTTTTTGCTGTTCTCCTTGTTTTGTTCATGTCACCCTCTTTGCTCAACAGAAACGTGTCTCTTGCAGTGGATGTGTTGGACTAAAAACTGCATCAAGAAGGCCATTTGTTCCAGTAAAGATCTGCATATCCTCGACAACCCCATGAAATACTTTGTGTTCACTTACCCAGTTTTATTCTTTAGGGGTGCCGATGGTGATCAACTTTTCAAAGTTGCATATTTCCACCAAGTCATCTTCAATTTCCTTGGTAGCTCCAAAAGATCTTGAAGAACACATCAAGAGTCAGGTCATTGCTAAAAGAATCCAACAGTGATAAAAGTCGCAGGAATTAGTTTGGATTTCTGACATGCATGAAGAGAGCAACATTTGCTTCTGATGCAAATAATGCTAGTTTTTGGAGCAGGATGATTGTGAGCCCATGGACTTAGGCCCAAGGAGAGCCCAACCCTTTTAAGTTGGCCCATCTATTTTCTTTTTCTTTTCCTTTCTTTCTTTTCTCTTTCCCACCGCCTTACGCCTCTTTTCCCCTGTCAATCAACTTTTTCTCTTTTTCTCTCCATCCTTCTGGAGACATCGCCGAATACAAGCGCGCGCGAGAGAGAGCGAGAGAGGGAGAAAATTTTTGCACGAAGAGAAGGTGAGGTCGAAGAGAGGAGTTAAACAAAAAGGGAAACAACGGTGCTGAGGAGAATCGGGATCAACGCTTAGAGGACTCTGCTTTGTGAATTTGACCGACTAAGGGGGTTGTGAGTACATTCTTCCATTGTGGAATGATCTGTTCGTGTTTTGGTTTATAGCAGTTATGGTCGAGAATTGAGTAGCTGATAGATATATGCGTGATACCGGTAGTTGTTATGCATTCATTCATTCATTTTGCATATTGCTTGTGCTTGTGTATAACCATGGTGACCGCTAAGCCGGCGGAATAGAAATGGGCCTTACTGATCTGCCGCGGGTTCCCGGCGGGATATAAGCATGGGACATGAGTGACACTGGCTCTGTGACCCCAGTGGAATATGTGAGTTGACTCCCCACGGACCCTGTCGGGAAAAACAAAGACCAGAGAGGAGAGGTAAGAAAAAGAGAGAGACTTGAGGGCAACGGGTCCACTCTTACCGCCAGAGGTTAATAGGCGGCCCCCACGTGCATGCGAAGGGAAGGGCACGGGAAGGAGAATTATATGAGATTGACTGAGGTGCGGGGTCACGGTACCGTTTGGGGAGAGGAGGAGTATCGGTACCGTCATAACTCTGTCGCAGAGGTAATGCGACCCCATGGTTATTGTTTGACATGCTTGTTACATGCATTGCATTAGGTGGGTCGTGTGAAGTTGGCCAAGGTGCCAACGACCCCATGTCCATGGTAGATAAATTGTGTAAGTTGATATAGTCGTGTAAGAACATATATGTGAGCCATATGTTATTCCACTATGGAATTTTGTATTCACTGAGTTGCAGCTCACACTCTCTGCAAATTGTTTTTTTACAGATAGGGAGGACACTCAGCCGTGTGGAGCCGCCCAAATAGATTCGGGGATCAACTAGGATAAGTTTATTTTGATAGGGTATGTATAGAAGTCCTGTATAGTGTGGTTTCATATCACGACCTGAATATCTGGTGGTTGGAAAACTGTTGTTTTGGAATTGGTTGTGGATGGATGTGGCTGGGTTTGACGAGTTGAGCTGAGTTATAATAGGTTTTGCGTTTCTGGTTAGTCCTAAATATAGGGGAAACTCTGCCGGATTTTCGGGTCGTGACAATGATAGTGCAAAGTTCAGGATAAAGACAGGATGGGGACAGAATGAAAGGAAATGGCGCCCGTGTGCTGAGTACTCATCTCCAGAAGCAGAACGCAGGAAACTGAAAGGGAGAGAAGGGAAATAGAGAGCTACAATCCAAGAATGTAAGTCCAATCTTAAGAGTACAAATACCATATCGGCTACAACTGTTTCAAGCGACAATGCCGATGTTTTCCATCAATAACTGTGCAAACTTACATTGGTATCTTTCATCCATCCAGAGACTGCCCAGAAGGATTGAATACAGATGACAGGAACATGACAAGAAACCCCAGAAACACGGATGATAATCTTAAAAAATAAGGCAGCTTTGTCATGAAACAAAATCACCGTGGCAAACATAAACACAAAATTCCCACTCTTCCGGATTCCAGGATTGGCAAGGAGAAATGCAGGATGGTTCGAGGCAATATCCGAGACTCATAAATCTTGACTTCAGGGGCAAGAAACTGCTGAGCAACATTCCAATTCTAACTGTCTCGAGCATTGGTTGAGCTTATTGGGAAGAATTTTTTCTTGGCGTTGAGGATAATGATCGGTGGGCAGTAGAAGCACCCTTGGTCGTTTGGCATGGTATGTTCATCTTTAAATTTTCATGTTAGCAGGCTGGAGAAAATCGAGCTCCCGTTGTATTGGCCAGTATTAGAAGAAAATCTCGTTAACCTCATGCTGTACTTAGAGCTGAGATGGGCAAACTCGAATTCAGTTGCTTGAATTAAAATATGATCCGTGCTCGATAGAACCCATTCAGTTTAGAGTTCCCATCGAGTCAATCAGACATAGCTTCAGGATAGGTTTTGAGTAGATTTGAAACTAGAGAGCAAAAATGGCACTATGAAACCATGGATGCATAAATTTAGGGTGGCAAATTATAATTATCTTCAATTTTGAAGTCCCATACCGCCATCATGGGGGCAGGGAAACTTGTATCGTGCGAAAATCAATGCTCATTCATCATCCCTATCAATCGGTCAATCAAATGTCTATGAAATCGATGCGCGTACCTTCTCGTCAAGGGGAGCTCTGCATAACATTCAAGTTATCATCCTTTTTCTGTACCCTGTGGCTAGAAAATGGAAATTGCTGAATCCAAATCTTCATCAATCATCATTTTCCTAAGCGGAAACCAAGAAGAGACACTTGGGAACCCACGATACGCGTCAGCATCCTAGACCCACACCCTCATCCCCACGCTGCCACGTAGCAAGACACCTGTCAACTGTCAGCCCCCACGGCTGCCCCCTCCCTCCGCAAGTTTAAAATCTCGCCGCTGCACGAACAGTAGCAGGAAGTTGCAAGACTCATCAGAGGTTTCTCGAGATTGTACTGGCTTGTGAATCAACAGTTCGATAAAGTTTGGTGCTAGTAAGATCGAGATTCATGGCCTTAAGTCGACCCTTGTGCCTCCTCTTCACGGCGGCGGCGGTCTTTGCCGCCACCTGCGACTGTTCCGGTGTGGGCCACATGCCTTCTAACGGGGAGGAGGCAGGGGACTTTGAAGTGTTTAAGGTGAGAACGGGGCAGGCAGGGGATAAGGATAAGGCGGCAGAGTCGTGGACAGGGTGGGCAAAGGAGAAGCTCTCAGAAGGGCTGGGACTCAATTACGATCATGACGCTAAGGGGACGTCCAAGAGAGCCTTCGAAAAGGCTGGCGACATCGCCAAGACCGCCAAGGACAGGGTTGAAGACATGGCTTCTGGTAAGCGATGATCAAACGGTACTTTAATGAGAATTTATAATAAACAGAACCCACTGATAATAGAAGTATTTGCTTTTGATTCGATGTGCGGGAGCAGCGCACTACACGTCGGAGAAAGCTAATGAGCTGAAGGACACGGCATCCCAAAAAGGCAATGAGGTTTACGAGAAGGCGAGCGAGCTCAAGATCTCAGCCGCAGAGACTGCCGAAAACATAAAGGATGCAGCAAAGGAGAGAGCCGAGCACATAACAAGCACTGCGAAGGAGAAGCCTAGGAAGGCCACAGAGGAAGCAGAGAAGAAGGCGGGTGCCTTGAAGGAGAAGGCTGCGGAAAAGGCCCATGAGGCGAAGGAGAAGGCAGCAGAGAAGGCCGAGGAGGCTAAGGACTACGCCAGGGAGGTGGGGAAGAATGTGGAGGAGGAAACAAAGAGGAGGCAGGAGGAGCCAGAGGAGCAAATGGGTTGGGCCAGAGAGAAAGCCAAGGAGGGGTATGAGGCGGCCAAGGCAAAGGCAGGGGAGACGCTGGAGGCAGCCAAGGAGAAGATTGGATCGAACTATGAGGCTGCGAAGCAGAAGTCCCGGGAGATCAAGGATGACATGACTAGCAGGGGGAGGGATGAGGAGCTGTGAGATCATGCTACTGCATCAGCGTTTTTGTGCTATGGGTGGCAGATGAGTAGCTGTGGTTTATACATGGTTCGGTAGCTGCCACAGTCTCACGTCAAATGTCTTCCTTAGAAATATTCTACCTTTCAATTACCTTGAAACCTGTTCTGTGTGTTCTTGAATGACACTGTGCACGGCCATGATGTTAATATAGTAGCTTTACAGTGACCTGATCAATTTCTCATCATGAGGTGGCCTGGTAGATGAAGCATGAATGTACATTTCTATTTCGAGAAACGATCAGCATACATGAAGATCAATATATAGTAACAACCTTCTAGCTTCCAAAACAAGCAGTACATAATACACTTGAAGCCTGTGTAATGGTTTCCATTGGCTACTTAAAATCTCGGAACATACGTGCCTCGAGGCTGAGCTTGAAATTGAAGGAACAATAAGCTATGAGCGCAGGTACTGACCCTGATTTCTCCTCATTAACGGATGAGGCATCCCAACTCAAGAAACTCTACCATAAATGCAAATCTATAGACTAACCTTCTGTGCTAGCAGACGAGCAAAAGCGTGTTGAATTCGCATGAATGAGGCCAGTAAGAATAGGAAGCATTCCCACATTAATTGATAGATCATGTCATTTACAAATTGAAAGATGAATGTTTACTTATCTACGCGTGAGAATGCTGTAAACCTACTTGACAACATCGGTCACTGAGTGAGTAGAATATAAACCTTTATATATATACATATAATGGACTAATATACGTTATACAAAGTACATGATTTTATTCACAGATATTGACATTTACTATCGTTAGCCGAAGGTCTTTTCGCTGCTGTAGCACATGTACAGAAACCCATCTTCGTCCTTGAAAGACTGATAGATTGTATCCATCCTACTTGCTGCAGATCATAGAAGCAGATGTATCATATCACATCACACCACAGGCAATGAGATAGAGAAGATGTGTATCATATCGACTTCGGGTGCGTAGGAACAAAACATTCTTTACTTACCAGTTGGTGGCAGCGTATTCTTTACGAATATGAAGAGGGCTTTTCCTGGAGGTACGTGCAGCCTGCTACTCAACAGGTGGGTGAACTGACCAATGGACATTTCCCGAGGAACCAAAAACCTAAGGAATAACAGACGGAGGGAGCAGAAAATGTCGTCAGTTAGTGAAGAGTGTATAGATGAGAGGTAAATCCAATAATCTTGACCTTAGGCAAAAGGAAAAAAAAATGGTAAAAGAGCAACTCAGTCTCATTATTATACATATGACTTTGAAATGGAGGGTATTGCTACAAGATTACTTTTTCTTCTCCATCTCAGGAAGGTCAGTCCTCGAATATCTTTCAATTATCACCTACAAGAGTTTCATGCAATAATAACACGTCAAATTGCGTGGACTTAACAGCTTACTTTAAACACAAGAATGAAGAATATGTTGAATGTGATTTATACTTTTCATGTCAGATAAGACCAAACATCAGAACTGACAGGACTTTCACTTCAATGACAAAAAACCCTGGTCAGCCGACTCATTCATGATGTTCTCTCCTACCATTCACATCATACATTGGCATTCATATCATAGGCAAACTCTCCAGCAATGACAGTCGTAGTCTACTTTTATAATTCTAAAACCAAAGATGATACACGGCTCTGCAATTTCTATTGCTGGAGTATCCAATTGATACGGGAAAGCACCAGAAAAGACCCCACAAGTCCATCCGCTCTTCAGGAAGATGGCTCCCCGGAAAGCATTGGACGAGAACTGAGCATATAGCAGAAAGTCACTGGCAGAATGAACGTAGGACGACTATTTTCATACAAACGCACCCCAATGCTCAAGATTTCACCCAAACCAATATCATAACAATTCCGCAAATTTACAAAGGAATGCTAAGCACCATAACATCCCTGGTCCTAAGACTTGCCAAAAAAGGCCATTGTTTTATGTAGCATGAACCCAGCAGTTTCCAAATTCTTTTTATACTGCCATTTCAAGTTGAGGGAAGAATCTTCTTCTTCTTCTTCTTCTTCTTCTTCTTCTTCTTCTTCTTCTTCTTCTTCTTCTTCTTTTTACCTTTTCTTGCAGAGGAAGTCTCAACTATTAACGGAACCAACCTTGTTTCTTAACAGTGCCAAACATCTGGAAGATGCCCTAAACTTTAATGGAATACCAAAAATCCGAGGATATGTATTTTAACTCTATTAATCGACATGCCCTGGTTCAGCATCGACATAGCTGGAACAGCTATGGGATAATAAAACTGAAAAGAAAGCACGACTATTGGTAAGAACTTACAGGAACACGATCGGGATACTTGCCGATTATGCTCTTGGACTCTTCAACACGTTTTTCTGCACCGTGTCGATGGAAAGAAACCCGATTCAGAACGCGCTAACCTCGCAGCGAAATTCAAACATGGCAGCAGAAGATGCCGGAGAAAGGGAAAACGGGAACAAACCGAAAGAGAACTCCTCCTTGAAGGCCTTGACCGAGATCTTCCCCATTGAAAAAATAAGCTTCCTCGACGAGAGAGACAGGCAACGAGATAAAGGAGAGCGGTGAGAATGGAGAACGAGGAGAACGAGGAGAACGAAACGTGTGATGCTGGATTTTTTAAAAAACATTTTCTTCAATAAATCGGTTGCGAAGAAAGAGACGGACAGGGACAGCTCAGAGTCAGAGGCAAGAATGGCGGGAAACGGCGACCACACGACGTCGTTTTTTCTCTAGCCAGGTCGCTGATGCGTCAAAATTGGGCCGAGCCCATTGGGCTCAAACTATTATTTTGAAGCCCAACTTCATATTTTCCACCCGCGTGTTGTGTATGTTTGCCTACGATCTACCCTGGCTGTATGATATTTACAACTTTAATGAGTGTTTGTTCATTCAGACTCGAGTAAGGGTCGATTCACCGAGCTGTAAATCTCTTTTCATCCACAACAGAGAGAAGTGACATCGAACCACTTCAATGAAAGACATCAACGGGTATATTCTAAAACATTCCCAAATATTATGGTGGGATGAAATGGAACCTGCAAATTAAAATGCTATTCAACACTAGAAATTCTGGAGAACTTTTGCAGAGCACTGGGGGAGTCACTGCCAGATCCGATGATAGCCCGCCCATCTGGGCCTGGATTTCCAATGGTCCTTGCTCCAATCCAGCACCGCCCTTATCCCAATCCAAGCTTGCTAGCTTAATGCAAACCGTAGATGACATGTCGGCAAGAAAGAGTGAAAACGGGGTCGTGACAGAATATGATCAAAATCCATATGGTGGCTCGATCGCAGCCTTTGGTAGCTAGGATTTGCTTTCCCATCAGGAAATGCCTGTTCAAATAGCACTTCGGCCACGAGCAGTGATAGCTAGTAGGAGCGACCCCAGAGTAACTGTGCGTGTAAGCCTAGCTTAACTGGATACTAATGAACAGCTGCGCTCACTTGGATCCTAGGTGAAAAGGAAACCATACTCCAGGGGGAATTGTCATCCCATGCCCGGGACTGTCGAGAAGAGCCTGGGACCATTGATCTGCACCTCTCCCCCTCGCGCAGTTGTAGATGGATGGTCTTGGGGGCATTCTAGAAATCAACCATACAGAGGACCCGGTAGTTCTCCTTCATCATAAATAACAATTCATTGAAATCCATCTCATAAATATGTTCGATAATATCCTTTACCAACAACCCACAGCAACAACCTCCATTTCACTTCTCATCATATCTTCAGAAAATCATCATAACTCAATTCCATTATGAGCTTCATCACAAGCCTCAATTTAAAAATAAAGAAAGAAAAAGAAGACACACCCAAAAAGGACTATACACACAACCCGGTGGCAAAGGAGTATCATGCCACTTCCTTTTTGTAGAATAGCTTTCCACTTTTCTCTTTGAACCTACATGTATGTATTGAGCTAGAAATCATAGGCTGTGCTACTAACCCTCCACCGATTGCTTTTCACCAAATCAGCTTCTCAAACTCGTTGTTTAACACAGTAAGACATACGGGAGAAAATAACTTGTAAAATGCTGCAATTACCATCAAGCTCCTGCCTCTAATGCAACATTCTCGTGAATGACTTCAGCCCCTCTCTCTGTGTCCTGAATTGACTCTACTTTCAGACCTTAAATTGGCATTATTGCTCCGACTTGTTTCAGTATTCTCCCTCTGAGGCTCGATTTCAGTGTTTGCAGTCTGACTCCTCCTCCGTCTTCGGTCCTGAACAAGTGCACAATTAATTTTAGGATAGAATAGGCAAACAGAAGTTCATTTTTAGACTGCCATTGAATGGCTTACACTTTCCATGCTCTCACAGGGTACATACATGCATTCTGTAGTCAGATATATTACCAATAAATATTGTTTCAAAGAGATTTTCTGTTCTGACCTCTCGAGGGAGAGGGTATTCCTCTAATTCAAGCATCCGGACCACTTGACTCATCTTTGGTCTCTTATCGGCATCAGGGTCAAGGCATCTCAGAGAAGTCAAAAGGGCCCGTTTAAGGGCACTTGTTGATGGTCGGATCTCAATGTTGGGGTCCACTACCTCTTCTGAACGCCTGCTTCCTACCATCATCTTGAGCCAGTCAACCAAGTTTACCTATAAGAACCAAATAGGACCTTCTTAGAGAGCTATGCAGCAGAATTTTTGAGATCTCAGCAAAATTGAATGATGTGCCAATGCAAGATTTGAGAGACCTTTTACCTCAGGAGCAGGGCGGCCATAATCGACAGGATCTCGTCCTGTGATCGCCTCTAAGAGCACGACCCCAAAACTGTAAACATCGCTCTTCTCATTTAGAAGACCAGAGTTAGCATATTCAGGAGCCACATACCTAAATAATCACCAGGAAAAAAAATGAGGTGAGAATTATTGAAGGATAGTCTGATATTTGTGTTCAATTCTCTTGCAACAAAGTCCACCTGATGATGAGAGAAAATAGTACAGAAGAAATATTAGAATAAACTCACCCGAAGGTACCCATTACTCTAGTTGTGATGTGACTCTTCCCAGCACCAAGCAATTTGGCCAATCCAAAGTCAGAGATCTTGGCATCAAAGTCGTCATCAATCAGTATATTGCTGGACTTGATGTCTCGGTGGACTACCTTTGGTTCAATTGCTTCATGCAGATAAGCAAGCCTGTAATTTTACATTGCATTGATGAGTTAAAACTCATAAGGTGAGAAAAACCCAGATGCATGATTAAGTCAATAGATGCATAAATTCACTTACGCTTTAGCAGTACCCAAAAGAACCTTCATACGAGCCTCCCATGTGAGATACCCATGCTGCTGCATCCCTCCATGAAGCCACTGCTCGAAATTTCCATTGCTCACATACTCGTACACCAACAATCTAATAAATTGTCACATGTAAATAAGAAAATTCCAAGAACCCACATAAGGCCATTATATTTTTCTGAAAATTTCAGATTTTTTCTTCATGCTCATAGGTTATCATGATTGATTTCTCTAAGAAGAGAATAATACCTGTTGATCCCCTCCATGCAGTAGCCAAGAAGTCGGACCAAGTTCTTATGTCGTACATGACCAATAGCCTCAACTTCAACCCTGAACTCCTTCTCCGCCTGTCCTCTGTTAAGAAAATTTATTATAAATCTTAATGCTCAAGTATTACCATTATTTAGAATGTGCAGAAAGGCTAATCTTTCACTTACAAGTTGTTGAGGAGTTTCTTTACAGCCACAGGTGTACCATTAACTAGATGGCCTCGGTATACAACCCCATATCCACCCTCACCAATAGCATTCTCCATAGAAAACCGATTGGTCGCAATCTCAAGATCTCTTAGGGTGAACCAGTGGCCCCATCCCAGATGAGAGAATTCTGGTAGTCCTACGAGTGGTGAAGGGGCAGTTATAGAGTGCGAAGGTGGTGTATGAACAGACACAGAGACATGCCATTTCTTTCCATCGTCTCCTGTCTGAGATGCAGCTTTTTCCTTTTCTAGGTTGCTAAAGGAGCCCGACTGACTGCTATTATCTCCATTCTTCAGATGGATTGACTTCTCCAAATCCTTGTCACCATATTTCCCATTGAGTGCAAGAATAACACCTTCATGGGAGATAACATTGTTTGCTGATGCTTCATCAATGCCAATCTCTTTGATCTCCTTTGAGAATATTGGAATCTGGGAGAGAGGAGGAACATCTTTACCCTTTCTCGACTTCCTACGGGGAATGAAGCAGAGTGATAACACCATGAGGATTATCACAATGAAGACACCAAAAAGGATCGCTACCAATTCCCACACCTTGAGACCAAGAATAGATTTCTTAGAAAGTTCTGCATTGAGATCAGTTGCCATAAAATATAGCAACTCTAGTTCCTGCTTGAGAAGACAGCAACAGGTGAATGAGATAAATAGGTACCCAACTCTCTCTAAATCCTTCAGTTTCAGGTATGAAAGAAAATCCAATTTCCCACTCCTTTGTTTGAATCCAATAGATGCATTTTCTCATGGAAATAAGAGAATTTTCCTAATTTCCGGAAGATATTTGCACATTTCTCACAGGAAAACAGATGAATGGATCCGACTATCCAGTTAGAAATGAAAACAGCCTATTATTCAAAAGCCAAATGGATAATTACAGTAGCATTAATGATATCTTCTTCCTCGAGTTATAGTCTCATTATAAATACAACCTGAGAATAACTTGATCAAATTTCCCAGCCACAAACAAGAAGAAACTTGGAAAAAGGAAATATTGGGAGACTATACAACGTCCTGGAAGTACCCAAAAATCCACAGATATAACCAATTGAATTCAATTTATTCACAGGTCCTCTCCAAAGCATATCTTGTTTGTCCAGCCAAGGTGATTAATGACAATCAAGAATCAAGAATCAGAGTTAACATTTCTTCTTACACTTTCTCATCAACCAAGCAGGGCTTTAACCAGCACAAACGCTTAAACATAAAAGAAAAACCACAAGTTTTCGTTGGAATGCGCAGTTTGCCGATAAATCAAGTACCTGCCAGCAAGGGTGATTGGTTTGCTCCGTCAAGACACAGATATTCTCCGAGAACCACACCGTTTCAAACCCTCGCTCAGATCTTTGTCTCTCTCCTATCCCCCAAAATAACCAATAAACCACTTGGAAAGAGTCGGGTCTTAACTCGTTTAGTTCAAGCCAATCCCATTGTCGATTATTGGAGGATTTCCCTCACGAGTTTTCTCAATCCAGCAGAAGGGGTCTCCGAGCTTCACCTCAAAAACGGAACTTCCGGGCAGAAAGTTCCATTTTTGCAGATTCACACTCAACCACACGAGGAATCCACACGAAGTTGAAGGGGGATGAGTACTGGGAGGGGGCTATTTACAAAGGAGAAGGGGGAGATGAAGCAGAAGGAACAACGGAGTTGTCAGAGGGGTCGGTGACGACGAGTGGGGAGTGAAATGCCTCACAGGGCAGGCTCTACATATACATTAACATCGCAGCCGGACAAGAGAGAGAGCGGAGGAGGTAGGGAAGGAGGGCGGACGAGGAGCGTGCAAAAATCGAAGCTCTCTCTGCTGTTTCGGCTTCTCTTTCCTTTTCTTTTATCAGAATCAAATTGAAAGTTCAACCAAAATTAAATGAAATTGAATCAGACAGGGATGGGATTAAATTAGAAGCTCTGTGATCTACGGAAATCTTGGGGGTAGCCCAATGGTCGTCGGAGGTGACAGTTAATCAGACACTCTGATCAGAATAAATTAAAATTAAAATTAAAATGATAAACATTTGTGGGGGGGGGGGGGTTGTGGTTTCAGGGTTTAATCATTCCAGATTAGTAGTCTAATCCCGAATTTTGCTGCATCCACCAAATGGGGAATGGGAGCTGTGACTGTGATTAGGATCTGCGAGAGACAGGTAACTAAGTCAGTGTGGCTTGATTAGTAAGTGCCAGACATTCAGACTCCATTCCTTTTCAATTTTTCTTTTCCCCTTTTTTCTTAAAAAAATATTTTTTTTCTACATTTCTGCCTTCAATTAAAATATGGAGCAGGAGTTAGAGAAAAGTTAATACTGCGTGAATTTATTTCTTAGTAAATCATCGAGGCTCCAATGCTGATTGGTCCCTTAGCTCATTGAGTTCCCAGGTCCGAGTTGTCCGAGTGGGAAAAAATAGAGGCCTGACCAATATACCATTATTATTTTATTGATGCCAACTGGCGTGTGAGCAAAGTATTGAGACTTGACCGGCTGTGAGAAGGGGCAGTGAATGGTGCCGGGAAATTTTGGTTGAATTTTTACCTGTTTTTCCTTCCCTCTCCATTTTGTCTCCGCGGCCTTGCAGTTGCGCGGACAAGGTTCACTTCGCTTCAAGAGTATTCAAACTTCAAAATTGTAGGAATTTGAAATAATAATATAAAAAAAATAGTTTACAGATAATAGAAATATATTGTGGTATTAATGTGATAAAATTTATGATACTAAAAAATTTGTTATTATTCAGATAATTATATTAGATTATTCATTTATTTATATGATTAATCGTAATAAAATATGGAAATAAATAATATTAAAATATTACAAAAATATTTAAATCAAATTTAGAATATTTTGATAATCCTAACTTTAATTTATTTGATATAAAAAATCCAATTTCCTAATAATGATAAAATTGAATCTCTAACACTCTCTCTCAAGACAAACAATCAATGATAAAATATCACGTTGACTTTGAGCATCTGATCAAGGTTGATGATAGTAGAGAAATTTCTTGACCCGACAATAAAAAAGAAATCGACTTGAGCATCTTTGGTTTCAGTGATCAAAAAATCAATATTGACTTGAAACTTCTTGCCTTCAAAAATCTAATCAACTGGCTTGAGTCTTCTCATCTTTAATTTCAAAGGCCACAGGGGTAAATCGATGCATTCATTACCGTATCATCAATTTGCTCGATCCTACTACTCTATTAGCATCTTCTACGCAGCGGACTTCTCAAAATTAACCCGCTCTGATATCACGTTGAAATTTAAAATAATATAAAGGAAATACTGTCGAGATAATAGAAATATGTGGTAGCAATGTAGCAAAATCCACTGAAATAAAAAATTTATTATTCTAACTGATTCGGATAATTATATTAGATTATTCGCCTATTTATAGGTTTAGAATAGTAATAAAATATGAAAATAAGTATTATAAAAATAATTTAAATCAAATTTAGAATATTTTGATAATTTTAACTATTTAATTTGCTTTATATCGAATATCTAATTTCTTAATAATGATAAAATTGAATCTCAAACAAAAATTGAAAGGAGTTATGGGATTCAATAGCCTTGCGTCCCCCCATGGAGGGATCGAACCAGGAGGAGATGATGAACCGTAATCGTATCCGACTTATTGGAAAACCGCTTTTAGAAAATCAATTCGTGCGTACCACAATATATAATTATTTATTATGTGTTATGGATATGGACACCTAAGTAATCAATATTAATTATACAATAAGATCATTCAGTATGATCAAATTCTTCCGAGTTTTACCCGACGTCCCCAACAATGCATTTAGCATAATTGGGCTCAATCATACACGTATAGTTTCCCGTCATAGTGTGATCCAGTAATGACGATGGTGATGCATAACCCCGAGCATTAATGGCTTAAGTAGATAGAACGTGAATAGTTCACGAAATTGAGAGCTAATTTTTCACTTAAACGTGTAACCCTTAATGAGTCCATCTAATTATATGAATTTACTGAATTTATAAAAATAGTTTTTACATGATCGTTTTCGGTATGAATTTTCCTCCATTTTTTTCCTTTATGTACATATATATATATGTTCGTGAGCATGGAGAATAGTTATGTGTTGTGTGGTTCTAGTATGTGTCGATTTCCATTTTCATTGAAACCATTGCTTAAAGGGACAGAAATTTTTTTTTTCCCATCGTGTGCGTGTGAGTATTGTGGGGGAAGCTTCTCGCTGTGGTGCGTCTTTGCTTCGAGGAAACCCTCCCCTGCTGGCAGTTGATGACAGCGAAATTATGAGGTGGTGATCCCACAATACATATTCTCACTTTGAAGTCAAGAAACGCGAACCTGAACATAAATGCATGCAACGTATCATATCATATATATATATATACACAGACATGCCGATCAAATGGCAATCCATCTAGAATTAAACCCGGTTTATCGGTTGAAGTATAATTGATCGAGAAGAGGCGACCTTAAGGGTATATTTGGATTGAGAGAGGGTTATTGTGGGAAGGAAAAGTGAAGATTATAAACGGATAAAATATTTTTTATATAACATTATGGAGAGTAAGGGAAGAAAAATTACAGGGAGTAAATAAATTATTTTATTTTTATATATATTTCTTTAATTTTTAAATTAAAAATTTTGATAGTAAAATTCACGATTTTTTTTTGCCTGCTGACGTTTTCCCGTCTAGTCAATGCAAAAGTTAAAAATTTTCGGATATTTACTATCACACACGAGATTTTAAAAAAAAAAAACTCTTTTTAGTCCAATCTACCTCGATCTTCGTCTCTGATTATAAAATTTTTTTATTTTTTTAATTTAATATTCTCCGTACGTAAAAACAAAAAAGGCGAAAATTCCCTTTGTCTTTTTCCCTTTTTATCTCATTTTCATGTGAACAGAGACACCTCCCCGTCCGCTATTTCCGGTGGCGCTCTCTCTCTCGCTCTCTCTCTCTCTCACATGTAATTAAGGCAAGATTTGGAGGTAGTCCCCACATTGGAAAAGGCCAATACAACAAGGTCGGCGGTAATTAAGTTAAGTTGAAAGAGTCGAATTAATTAATATATTATATTTAATTCTTATTAATAAGATTGTTAGTAGCTTATAATAATATTATCCGCGTAGCACTATTAGGCAAAAAGCAGGTTCAGTAGAGAATTTCTTGTCATCGGGGGTGGAATTTCATTTTGGGGGTAACGACCATCCTCTTTAACCCTAATTAAAGTGTAAAGTAAAGCGAGTCTTAAAGCTTGGAATTTAATTAATTGCACGTCTTTGTTGTAGGTCTAATCGCATCGAATCCGATGAAGGCCTAAGAAGAATAAAGTCAATGTGCACACACACTTGCTTTCCCACTTTTGGTCCATAGTTATTCGGATTCGAGTTTTTTACACAGCGTAAAGTTTTTTTTTACCAACAAAATCGAACCGATTTAATCGTTCCCGTGAGCACCCCCGCAATTAGGGGGATAAAGACAACACCCACTAGCAGTGGGGACGATCGATGGTCCTTGTCGAGCGCAAGCCTGGAAGTTAGCTATCGACCAAGCTGTCCTCATAGTTGGTCTCGCTTTTTTTTTTCTTCCAGCTGTGTTCTAAATTCCCATATGGTCTAATTTCCACCTCACTGACGGGCGGACTAGCTGCGTACGTGAGAGGCAAAGGATGGAACGTAGCATCGTGCTCATGACACATCGTCATCATGATTAATATGGTGCGTTAATCCTAATGTATTCATTTTGATATAGGGGCAATTTTCTATAAATTCGAAATCATATATATATATATATATATATGTAAATTGCAGGAGAATTTTAACGTTTAAATGATATCTATCGGCACTATCGACTCTTTTCAACCATTAGTTGAAGGAGTGAACCTCTTTTCTGATCTAACGACAGAGTTGTTTTCGGGACGGATTGATCTCGATCCTTTCTTCTTCTTCTTCTTCTTCTTTTTTTTATCATTGCATGGTATGTGTCGATTCCCGAGTACGTCAAGGATAAGATCGATCACACGGGGAGGTATTATAAACATGTGCAATTTAATTACCGATCACGTACTTATTTTTGTTAATGAGAGTGAGGATATGAGATCTATACTTTAAAATCTACTTATCAAAGTTTACAACTAATTAATCATGCTTTCCAAACATAACCATCATGTTTTTTTACCTACATTTTTAAAGAAAATTTCAGTGTTACTCAAAATTACATTAATTATAATTTTGTAATAATCTCCATAATTCAACAGTCCTCAAATCATTTTTTTAAAAGGTTATCTGGGCTCTCTGCTTGAATTCTTTGGCCAAAAAAAAAAAAGATTTTGAGGGTGTAAGTAATATCATAGTTTTTAAAACCGGAGTGGATTAGGAATTGGTGTATTCATGGATTTATGGGTTAAATATGGTTTAATGAGTTGAATCATATATTTAATAAATAATATTAATAATATAATATTACTAATAAATTTATATAATATCATAATTTGAATATAATTTATAACAAAAATTATTAATATAGTCATTATATTAAATACAAGTTTAACATAAAATATAAATATAAATCTAGTAAAATAAAATAAGTACATTATAATATGTTTTTATTTTTGTTTTAATTTTAAGTCGAATGGTTTTTCTATCGGTTCAATTAAGTTCACCGGTCAGACCGGGAACCGGCCGATTCAATAGGAATTGATCTCATTGAAAGTGTGCTTGGATATTTTATAGGAACTGGACCGGGTGAGTGGCTGGTTTCCATTTGAACCGGCCAGCCCGGTCTAGTTTTTAAGACGATGAGTGAGGCAGTGGACATTGTCAGAAATCTGCTTCCCGTCTTCTACTCGGGACTGTAAAATTTATAAATATAACGGAGCCAAAACCAGTGCGTGCATATATATATATATATATATATTAAAACTTCAGAACAGGAACCCAAATATATGTATATTTATATAATCTATATACATGCCCTTTGTACGTGGGCTTGTCTCTGATTTGAGATAAGTCTGTTGATCATAATTTGTGACATAATTTGGTGGTTGAGGGCTGAAGTGATGATAAATAATGGGTTGTTAGGTGGTGATATCAAGCTGTGTTGGTGATTGGGACACTCTACAAAGCGACGGAAAACTGATTAGTTGATTCTAATCAGGCAGAAGCCAGACGCCTCTCTACTCGCTCGTTCACGACGATTGGAATCATGTCGACCTAATCAATGCTGCTGGTCGGTCCGTCCAATTGATCACAGGATCTTGGGGCACTAAATCCACCGACTAAGTCGAACACGACAACTCCCCGAGTATCACAGAATTGAAGATATGTATAAATATATGTGTGTGTGTGTGTAATAAACAAATGAAGATTGAATCAGCGGAGGTGAGCTTTAAGTTGTTTTGCAATTTTTGACGTACAAAAAAATGGAGTGCTTAGGGTTTTGATTCCGTTGACTTTTTCACCAGGGTTGACCCCCAAGTCTCCGAGACCCGAAGCGGGATTCTGGAAATCCCACTGATCGCGGGGGCTGTGCGCTCGTGACGGAAACGCTTCTATTAATTAATTGATTAATCTCTCGATTTCACGAGCATTCCGGTCTTGTAACTCCCGGTTCAAGTCCAGTCGTCGGGTCTACTCTACGACAGACAGACGACGTTATATCGTATGCGAGTCTTTTCATCCCAAGACCGACCGATCGCGACGTTCCCAGGGGATGGGATGTGCGATGGGATCGATTGGCAAGTCGGAACCGGGATTCCGACTATCGGTCGAACGACATGCATTGACTACGAGTTCGGGATTTCGGTGGTGTGTTCGATTAATTGTCCGCGCATCATGCGAGGCATGAGAGTCGAAATGTTCGTAAGGATTGAGAACACGGGCCAGCTGGATGGACCTTGACCAGTATAGAGTAGTAGGGTTCCGTCGAGATGTGACAGGAGGGGGGATCCCAGGCATTTGACTAACGGGGATTGCTGAGGCTCGGCAGGGCGTCAATTGCACGAAACATTCGCTAGCGCCGAGGGCCGCGTCCTAGTCCGATTAGAAGTTCTTAGGGATTTGCAATTATTCATCCTATCGACCGGGGAATCGTTAGTGATGTCTTAACCACAGTGATGACCGCCCGATCCCAAGTCTCGCACATAACTAAATAGGGAATCGAGAGGGCACGACGCGGAATGCCGAATGACTTGTTTACGGGTTTACAACAGGACGAAACCGTCGCTGTTTCCCACGATGAATGGTCAAATTTATTGAGGCATCCTGTGTCCTGCATCCTTAAGCTACTGGATTCAAGAACCCTTTGCTATGCTGTTGGATAGGAAGACGAGGAAGACCGACCGAGAAACAAGAGCCCTTAAACTATTGGATAAGGTCCTGAGTAGAGGAGGACTGGATACTACGAGCCGGATCTTCAATGAGAGAACGATCAAATTGATATATCCTTCAACAAGGAAGTGATCCACAGAACAAAAGTATATAAGCACATAAATCTCTCAAAAGTATGTATTCCCGTCTCTACAGCAGTCTATAAGGGGCTTACAGGAAAGAAATGGACGGACTTCACAGTTCACATAGATGGGGAAAAAGAGCCACCACCGAGTGATTTTACACATAAAAATATGAATCACAGACAAGGAAATGCACACCTTACCTCAGCGCATAAAAATGTGTACAGGAAAAGCAAGAAAAGGGATCGATGACTCGCATGTACATACTCACAAATCACAAAAGTCGGACCCTGGTAACATCCCCTCCGTTCCAGCAGTAAATATGATTGGCTGCGATTTTGGTGATGAGAGAGAGGGCAGATCTACTTGAAATCTCCAACATGGTCCCTCAAATACAATAGCCTCCTTGTAGGTGCAGGAGGGGCTAGGCCAGGAATGTCCCTGATGTCCTTGTTGTGCGGGTTCACAATCTAAATTCGGTCATTGAATGTGAAGAAACCAGCATAAGCGAGATCTCTTTAGTGGGTCTATTACAGAGAATCAAATAATGCAGCAAATAGTTCTAATCAAGGGAAGTAAGAAATCCTAAGAGGACCTAGGAGGTCCATAACTGCCAAGGATTCACATACACAAAACTCAGATCACTTTTCCCCCTTTTTTCCATTAAATAATCAATTTTCCCCTTATTATCTTACAGAAAGCTTATTTCACTGAAAACATACAGAAGACTCAGAGAAATTTTCTAGTCTGTGATGATTATTTGAGAGCAAAATAATTGGTCTGCCTTTGAGGAAAAGGAAATGCATATTAGTTCATATTCACATTTAGGAAAATACCTTCACGATAATGATGGCTATTACCCCACAGACGATAAGGAAGAGAAACAACATGATGCATTTATCTGTAGCCACCTGCACCATGGATATGTATTGAAAAATTAGCAAAAGGAAAATTCAGAGAACGATATGGACATCAATCACAGGCAAATAATAACAAACCTGTCTACCAATTTCCTTCACAAGCTGAGATGCCTTCTTGATAGAGAACTGAATTGTATCCAAATCATTTACTATTCGGCCCATTTGCTCAGTCTGCATGAAGACAAGTCATCAGTTGGTGAGAAATGTATAGCTGAATAAAATATAAAATTTTAGTGGTAACTGCTCAGAATCCTTACTTGGCCCTTCAAGGTAACTGCAGTTTGAGTTCCCACTTCAACAGTTTGTTCAACAACCTAGGGATCAAACTTTTTAGAGGAGAAAGAAGTATATATACAGGTATTTTTACTATAAAATATCATGACAGATGCTCACCTTCTTGGAGCGTTCAATGACTTGATCAGTCTCATCCATTGTTTTCTTCCCGGCATCAATGAGTTCTTGATTTGTCATTGCTGCATAGAAAAATTGGACAAATTAAAGAGGGGGAAGAAAAGAATCATCACGATGATATTAACTATTTGAAGAACAAGACTTGGTAGAAGGCTAGAAGCAATGATACATGCTAGATGAGAATAAGCAATAGCTCAAGCTATCTTAACCTCACTAGAATATTATCCAAATAATAATACTTGTACAAACATCATTTATCTTCAACTTAGAAAATGGAATCTCACATGATGCCATTTGAACATTCTCCTCAGCTGTAGGTTCACTAATTCCTGCTCCCGCATCAAAAAGTTCAAGTTTCTTATTTCCGAGTGTATTCATGTAACTGCAGTTCAAACATCAGAAGAGAATTCAAGACAAAATGCAAATTAATCAGATAAATTCACATACACTTACAGAAACAGGACTACAACCAGCTACAGCCAGAAACATATTTGGATATGTAAGAATTAACATAATAACCCCAACTATAAGAGCTTCATTTTCTTCAAGCAAAAAAGAATATATCCTTACGTTTTTCTCAGTGCCACATACGAATTTAGTTCTTTGATCTGCAAAAGTAAAGAGCTAGAATAAATATAGATTCAAGCAAGAAAAGTAAATGTTATTCATGTAAGATCTATAATCTAATGCTTCTATCAATGTCAGCCAAAGAATTAACATACTCACCATTGATTGCTTCTCATCATTGAGCCGCCTATTCACATCGGGAGGATTTCTGGCCTCCTCATCTTTAATTTCTCGATCGAATTCTTTAATTAGTCTAGGACAAGAAGAGAAACGTAAGGCTTCATTATACATGATCCTGATAATGCCCTAACACAACCTCTAGCAATTAACCATATTCCAGCATAATACTCTTCTTTTTATCCCATTAAACATGTTGATACATCAGAATTCATGTTTCAGAATATAGAAACTGCAGAAACAGTGTGAAATGTATTTAAAATGTTTTATCCTAAAAAGATATTACAGGAGACTGCACCAGAGAACAATTACCAATTTCTTGTGTTGTATCCATACCTTTTACACTCCCTCATCTTTCCTGTAAGCTCTTCCAGCTGTTTACTTTGTCTGTTGGAGTCTTTGATCTTATCAATCTTCTGGAAGCCATTTCTGCAGCAGAGAAGTCATCATAAGTAGAGATAGCCATCAAGTCTAAGATTACTGGAAAAATATCATGCTTTCTAGTTTGTGCGGATCTCAGAGACATTATAACTAACAAAATGACTCCAGTGAGTAACCAATAACACTAGATATCTACTCCATCTACACAAATCTCAGTGATGTAAATCTGTTGGCAAATAAAATCTTGGTCCATAATGCATCATCAAAATCAAGCAACTGTAGATGGTATCTCATGATTTACCAAAACCACAGCTTAATGTCCAACAGTGGCATGATCTGAGAGTACAAGTACTATCAGAGAAACAATCACAAACAGCAATTTCAGGCTCAAACATCCACGATTTCTGAATCCTTTCTTGATAAGCACTCAATAGATGGCTGACGCACATGTCAATAGATTACGTCCCGTGGGAACAGATCATACAAGTTAACTAGACGTGCAATAAGACGAACCATCTAGCACATTTTTCAGTTCAATTTAAATTGCCCTGTGACATAAAGACTCCCCAGTCACATCCTCAATCATCCTGAAAAATCATCAGCCAGGATAATTTTCACTCATTCACAACTGCCAATGATGCCCACGTCCCATACATGGGAATAAAATATGACATATTAACCAACAATTCAAAATTCACTAGTACCAATTATGTAATATTTATGCAGCTTCACCCCCATTGCCTGAAACATACCACCCATCATGAAGTCGTGACTACCGCATAAGCAAAGGAGATTCATCGCAGTAATTTATAGTATCCCTCTCATACGCTAATACTTCTGATACACTAGTCACTCATATAACATAACTCCCCCTGTAATTGTATATTTCAAGAAATAAGGAATACATCATAAAAGGGACAAAGTTTACCCGCAGATCGTTTGATACACATATACAGACATCGTCCTACAGCATTGTCTAACCGTTTATCATGAGGAAAGCGACAAGAGGATCATACGCGAGGGCTCGAAAATTGTCGCGGATTTCTCCGTGGATCTGTTCCATCTGAGGGCTCATCTGCAAGTCGTCCGCCATCTCTCGTCGCTGATGAAGCCCCGAATCGGAAATCTGACTGTTGCAGAATGAAAATTAAATTAAACACCGCAGAGCTCAAAATGCCCCCACGAAAGCGCTCAACTCCATCGCCACAGCTCGAACCCTAAGGGGTACCTCTCAATCCAACCCCCAGAAAAAATTTTAAAAAAACTTGGGTCTCGAAGCAATGGAGCAGATGAGGGGACCAGGGGGGCGAAATCGCAGAGGAAATTTCAGATTTTCATGCCGGGAAAGGGAGAGTGAGAGATTGAGCGGGGGAGAGAACCGATGTCTGGCAATGGATTTTGATTTTTTTTCTTTTTTTCTTTTTGGAAAAACAATAATGATCTTTTTTTATTAAAAAAAAGGTCCAACGGAACACAACAGAAGGTGTCGGCTAAAATGAGCCAAAATATCGTCACGGAAACTCATCTTGTCGCGATAAAATGACGTCTCATCGTACATCTGAACTTGAAGACCGTTCATCCGGCAGAGATACCGAATCTTTACTAATTTGCCGATTAGGAGGAATCCAACCATTAATTCTAATGAATCCGCCTGTTGATTCTAATTGTGAGTGAGACATGATTGAGTTTGTAAGTATTGCTCCCTAATAAGAAACTTTTATGTGAATGAATTTGATTGGTACATATAATGTATTATTATAATAAAAAATAAATTATGATATATATATAATCTAATATGTAACTCATTGAAAAAATATTTTTTCTATCACTCTACTTCTAAATTTAAGTATCACAAGGTCAAGTAGCATATCATAATATATTCAACTTCCATACATGTTCCTGCAAAGCCCAACCAAATTCAGTCCGACTTGTGAGCTATAACAAGAGATCTAAAGGCCCCATTAGATCCAATATAATGTTTTCCTCTGTCATTCCGAAACTAAGAGGCCAAATTCTTGTAGTTTTGGTTTTTCATATATATATATATTTCCTATTTACCTAAATTAGTTATAAAAAAATTCATCTTCACTAATAGGTAAATCTTATAAAAAAAATATGATTGTTTTTGGTAATATTCAAAAATTAAAATAATTATAAATAATACATCCATAATAGTATTATGGAACGATCAACTAAGTGTTTTGATGATCATTATTCACGAGTGCAACAGGTGAAGTTAATACCAGCCCGTTACAGACGATACACAGGGGAACCTTAAACGGGCCGTGACCCGACTGTGAGGATCCGATACATTGACGGGACAGTGAAAGGTAGAGAGAGAGAGAGATCTGAGACGCTCACGATATACTCGGCGCATGTTAGCTAGAACACAGGGAAAGCAGTTAGGCTTCAGGAGACAGCAAATAATAACCTGAATATCAATTGGAATTTAGAAAAAAAAATTTCGGTTCCATAAAGTGCGAAAAGACGAGGTGGCATGCGCTGTCTCGGAGCAGCTCTGAAAAGGGGACTCATTCCCTGCTGCCGTTCCTCGTGCACCCGCACTTGTGGGTCCCACAATGCCGCCCAATCCAGCAAAGGTGACAGCAGTTGGCTTGTCGTCGTCAAACTCTTTGGGCCGAGCTCATCTTTTCAATATTCTCCGCATGTTGCAGTTGACCCAAGTTGACTCTTTTGCTCGGGCCTAATCCTCATGGGTTTCCAAGTGTCGGCGGGTCCTTAAATCGAGCATTGTCGAGCTCGTCTCGAGTATCTATCGAGTCGAATCCAAGTGGCTTCTGAGTCAGCTCGATTCCTCAATGCCCCTACCCCAGCTCTCAAAAGATTCCACCTCCCCCGTCGGAACCACGCCAGACCTCGGCATATTAGGTTGACGTCTCCGGCAGCCGACGCACAAAATGGGATCATTTCCTTTCTTAAAAGCCATGCTCTTGGGATGTATTTTTTATGGACTCCACACTTACCATGATTGAAATTTTTCACTCTATTCTTTTTAGACGAGATAGATTTGAATTTCATGAATAAAGAGAAATCATAATTGAGAGGAGTGTAGAGTTTTACATATAGATATTTGGATGTTCGGTGGTGAAACAATTACTTTAATTGTACGAAGGAAACAACGTCATTTTTCCTATTTAATATAATAAAATAGCATGTCAATGAAATCTATCAACTTAAAAAAGAAAATGAATATAAGAACTCGAGAACAAAGAATTAAATTGATATTTTTATATTTCACTAATTTGAAAAGTAAGTGCATAATTACATCTAACTTCCTTTTTTCTTCTCACTCTTCAAACCATAGTTTTAAAAATTAGATCGAACCGGCTGCTCACCCGATTCGATTTCTAGATTTAATCTATTTGTAATTAAAATGCGGTCAACTTAATATAATGCTCATATCATAAATTTATGTTATAAATCATTGTCAACTTATTGTATTATCTCAATTTATTTATAATATTATACTATTAATATTATTTATTAAATATACGGTTCAACTATTAAACCTCTAGTCCAAGCTATGAGCTCATGCCTTCACTGATTTTTGGTATGGTTCGATTTTAAAAATTATACTTCAAACATCCCAATATGGGCGACTGTATGGATCCATAGATCATCATTCTTTATGTCACCTAGAGTCTATCTCAGTGTAGTCTTGGGATGGGGATGGAATTGGAGTTGATGACTGAGGAACGAGGAAGAAATCCAATCCCCTTTCCACTCTCCTCTCTTTCGCTCATACCCTAGACAAAAAATGATCGAATTCGTAAGCGATTCTTCGGAGCCCGTGAGATGACGACCGTCCCATGGCACAAGCAAGAATATGCACATGTTACCTACCGTCGGAGAAAGTGTAAATAATCCTGCCTCATAACAAAATTGTTCTACCATCAACGGTAATTATGATAAATAATTACTGAGATGGCACGACAGACACCCGTTTACTTATTTACTGCAACTCGAGCGGTATTATTCACGCGACATGATGAGATATGATTGCAGAGCATGTGGTTATTTCTTGACTTGGAGAAAAGGAGACTCAACTTGCACACGTCGGCACGTGTTGGCAAGGCAGTGGCACATACGTGGAAGATAAGGTATAGCTCTCAGCCCCACTGTGGGGTCGCGAGTTTGGTATATCTATCAAGCAACAGGAGAGAATCAATGCCCACATGAAGGCGCACTAGTAGAAGAATACACATCCCAACGAATTTTTTAAATTATCTAAGAATTAAAATTCAATTCAACCTCTTCACCTAATGCATGTTTTTATTTATTTATTTATTTATTTATAGTGCGCACGATTTAATAATAATAATAATAATAATAATAATAATAATAATCTCTATTACTTTAAGCTATAGTTTTAAAAATCGGACTGAGCAGATTAGTTCGACTGGTTCAACAAGAAACCAGCAACTCACTCGGTCCAGTTCCTATAAAAGACCCGATCACACTTTCAAAGATATCAATTCCGATTGAACTAGTAGGTTCTCGATTTGACCGATGAACCCAATTGAACTGATGAAAAAATCGACTAATTTAAAATTAAAAAATATTATAATGTATCTATTTTATTTTACTATATTTATATTTATATTTTATATTAAACTTTTATTTAATATAATACTTATATTATAAATTATATTCAAATTATCATATTATATAATTTATTAGTAATATTATTTATTAAATATACAGTTTAACATATTGAATTCCGGTCCAACCCATGAACTCTGCCTACACCAGTTCCCGGTCTGGTCCGGTTTTAAAGACTATGTTTTAAGCATATCATGACAGTTTCATCTTATTTTCAATTTTCAAAAATATCCTCTAAACTAATTTGATTTATAATACATATTATGGACTTTATAGTCATTTTCATTTTTTTCGGTTATTAGATTTATAAGTTATCATAATCATCTCAACAAACTAATTTTATCTACTAATCACCTCATATATCTCCTCTTAGATATCCATACTCCCTCATTTCACATTCAATTTGATTTTTCATCTCCTTCTCCTCTTCAACCCTTTACAATCCCATAGCATCGGTATATCCATGGGTGTCATTTCCTCAGTTCTGCATCGTTATTCGGTACCGTTAACTTTTTTTTTTTTTTATCAATTATGAGAGTTCTCTTTTCTCATTCTCAATCGAGGATGTTCACCGTGCGTAGTATGGGTCACTAGCTAGTAATAATAATTTACAACTCTTATCAATTCTATCCGACTATGATAAGTCTAAGTCGGTGACTCTTATTTTGCCATCGATCGCCAGCTTCCATGTTGGAATTGTTGGGATTAATACTCTAAACCTAATCACAATTGATGTAAGTTTATTCATGAAATAAAATTAAGACATTATTATTCATCATATGCTGCTATATTCTATGATGAAATCCAGAAACTATGATAATAATTTTAAGGTCATGATGAAATCATGCCAGTGAGACTTAAAATCCACAAGTTTTAGTTTAAAATGTTCATAGTTATAGGATCACTGAACAGGGGATTAGTGATCTGGTAAGACTAGTACACTTGTTACATACTCTAAGGTAGAGGGTAACTGATCTCACAGTTACTTGTGAAGAGTCACTAATGTAAAAGTGTAAGTACTCATTATGGAATGAGTTTACTGAACTGATCCGCTTAAGGATTAACTTAATGGATCTTTAAATAAATGTCAATAGGTTATTTCTTAGGTGATAGTAGGTGTAAATGATCCTTAGACTTGATATTACCATAGTATCTTGTAAGAGTTAAGTTGTATTTTGGTTTATTCTTTTACATAATTCTCTGAACCATGAGTAGGATATTCTGGACCCAACAAGACTCTTATGGAGATGGTGTGTAATCAATAAATGATCAGTTACTTCTCATGAGAGGAAAGAATGTCCTATGTATTCTATTAAATATTGACTCAGAAAATCTCTGGCCAGAGTAGGATGAAATATCAGAAAGCAGCTTTCGATATTTCATTGTTGAGTTAATTACTAGAGAATTGAGATGCATATGGATAAAAATTAGGGTTTGACATTCTATCCATACCTTAATTTATCCAGGACATTGTATAACTGAAGGATTGAATTACACGAAAACTAATCACCAAAGGGTGTTCGATTCTTTGATTGAAATCTTCACTATTCGGGTGGTCATAATATGTTGCTAGACGTTAATCTTGAGTTGTGAACTTAATTGATTAAGAGTTAATCGATGATCTTATTAAAAAGGTTTAATAAGATAAATTAATTCACTACCGGCTTAATGTGAAGCCCAATAGGTCACACACAATATAAGTCATTTCTCGTAACCAAAATTTAATTGATTAAATTTTGTGTTGAGTAGTTAATTCCGCTAGCACGGAATTGCCCATATCGGTTACACGCCTTATTAGATAAAGTTGTTTCGGAATTAACTGTAAAATTAAATTTATAAAAATTTAATTATACTCTCGGTTATATACGCATACTAAATTATCAAATGAGATTCAATTAAATAAATACATGTCTATATGTATGTACATGAGTAGTATATGTCATCTAAACTAATGGTTGGTCTATTCTCAATGGCATAATATTGAAAATGGCATAACGTATGCCAATAGTGAAAAAGCACATCTCTTTGGTGAAAGAGGGGCGCGTCGCTTCGATGAAGGAGGGGCGCTTCTCTTCGGTGAAAGAGGGGCGCGTCTCTTCGGTGAAGGAGGGGCACCTCTCTTCGGTGAAGGAGGGACACCTCTCTTCGGTGAAGGAGGTACACCTCTCTTCGGTAAAGGAGGTACACCTCTCTTCGGTAAAGGAGGTACACCTCTCTTCGGTAAAAGAATTCTAAAAGGTGAAAACGTTTCACCCACCAAAGGGGACAAAGTCCCCTTTCGTGTTCTATATATAGAAAAATCGAAGAGCATCATGTGTGTGAGTTTGACGAGGAGAAAAAGACTTTTGCCATTTGAGAGAAAAAAAGAGTGCTACCCAAAATACTATATCCGAGAGTGATTGAAGAAGATATGTTCTACTAAGTGCTATAAACAAGTCTTTTATTTCGAAACTAAAAAGGCGACCGATTGTTGGGAACAGTTTCCAACGCTTACGAGAAAAACTTGGTATGGATACCGTGGAGGGCGTACACGTGTGCGTCTAGTTAGAGGATCGACTCTTAAAGTCATTCGTGAAGGCGTTGTAGGACATCGCTGAATTGATGATTCAAATACAAGAACCGATTCGAAGTCTTTGTAAGTATATATATTCTCTACTTGTCTCTTCGTATTTGAATTTCAAATTGCATCAAATGGATACTGGGTTCGAGAATATAATTTAATTGAAATTGAAATGCACGCTTCCGCCGCGTATTGATTCCCAACAGGAATAGCCCATGGATTTCATGTACTTTGAAGAAGAAGAACGTTTATTCTGATGATCGAGGTGGTTCGAGGACCACCAAGAACACGACCGTGCAGATAACTAGTGGACTCAAATTGAGGCAATTTGTCCCTTTGATGTTTGCTTTTGGTCTCTCGAACGTGTGGTCGGAGTTCCCTGGTGGCCTGGATGGAATATTACGTCCATTGGTGGAAACTTGCCCCTGGGAGGTTCGGGTTCGATTTACGCAGGTGGAAATTCCCGTGTCCGTCGTCGAAGATTCCGATGGTTCAAACTACGATGACGATGAGTGGAGACCCCTCCTCCTCCAGCGTGGTTCCAATTTGGCGCAAAAAGCCACACATAAATTATAATTACTAGATTATCCAGTAAATCCAATTATTAATTGAAATTGATTTTCATTTCTTTACTTATTTCATGACCAAGACCACGACCGAACTTGTCAATATCGCATACTATCTTATTAAAAAAAAGGAAGATCGCATGAAAAATCACATCATATTTTAAATTTTCCTATATTATTACAGATTTTATTAATTATTTAAGAGGGCATATTATATATGATTTTTTTCTCATAATATCACGAATTCTAACTCTGTTACAAATTCTCCATCAAGCGCTAACTGTGCCCGCCTGTGCGACTTACTCTTGCAGACATGGATTAATTAGAAGGGAAATAACTGAATTAATACCAACAAAAACATGTTACATTATTTGCACAGTCAATACTTAACAGATATTTTCTAACAAGGTTAGATTTCTTGACATTATGAAAAAAAATTATATACCATATGACATTTTAGATAATTAATGAATCACCTGATAATATAGTGAATTTTAAAATTTAACATGATTTTTTGGTCGATTTATCATTTAAAAAAATTATTAATAATGACATAAACCTCCAACCGGGCGTTCAAGGCCTGGCTAGGGATTGAATAGCTAATTATTGTTGCAATTTAAAACACACGCTTTTTTTAGTCCTAATTTAAATATTAAAAAAATAATTAAAATATTATTGAATATAATTAATCAAGAATTGAAATTAATTTTGAGCAATTATGAAAATACCGGTGAAATTCTTTTAGATTTTATAATTAGAAATTAATAATGTAAATATTACATATATAATTATTGATTTAATAATAAAAATGAATATTAAATATATTCTTATAATTAATGAAATAAATAATTAAATATAATTACATAATTTGGGTGTGCCTCGAGGCCCGCCATTTTTTCCGGCTCGAGGCTCGAATTCTTTTTTTTTTTAATTAGGTTTCCTTAATCTAAAAAATAATCTAATTTTTATATAGAATTTAAAATATCTACATATTTTTATTGGTTTTGGATCGGTTTTTTCGGACTTCGGTTTTCCTGGTTTTTTCTTCCAGTAGCCTGCAAGCATAAAGAGCTACGGTCGAGGGACCGGTTCTCAATTGCCTCAATCTCTATGTCAGTTTCGCCCTGCCAGGTACGCTTGCATGCTGGCGGCTCCTCCCGGCCCAGGATTCAGCTATCCCCCTTCTATCCTCCCTCTTAGCGATGGCGGCGAAGAAGAAGCTGTGCGATTCGTTCTCGAAGGGCATGATGGACGAGGTCCACCGTTGGGGATGCATGAAGCAGACCGGGGTCAGCCTCAAGTACATGATGGAGTTCGGCTCCAGGCCCACCGACCGCAACCTGCTCATATCCGCTCAGTTCCTCCACAAGGAACTCCCTATTAGGATCGCTAGGCGAGCCATCGAGCTCGAGAGACTCCCCTATGGGCTGTCCGACAAGCCCGCTGTCCTCAAGGTCTGTCTTTTTGCTCGTATTAGCTGTTTTTTGGATGAACAATATGGGCAGTTTTTTTAGTGAAGAGAGTTAAGAGAAACTTCATTTTTCTTAACTGCTTAATAGTTAGCAGAAATATATAATATCTAAAAACGCATTTTAGCAAGGTTAGCTCATCGACTTCCCTTTTGCATTTTAAGAATTTCCATTCGTGGTGGTCTATCAATTGCTGTTCTGTGTAGACTGTAGATCGTTTTCCTTCATTGTTAGTTGCGGTAATGATGCTTCGTGATCCATTTCAAGTGGCCCATCAAGATATCTCCTGTGGTCTTGTGATTTTGCAATTCGGTGACGAGATTGGTGTAAAGAATCCATTCGGCAAACGTAATCTATTGGATGATGATTTTAGATTCTGGGGATTTCGGGATGGACACTGGGAGCTCTGTCCGAAATCTCGTTACTCTAGTGTGAAGCTTATCCTGATTTTTTTTTTCTATATAAATTGATTATTTGATTGTTGAATTTTGAATTTGGGGAACAGAGGTCTTAGGCTGATTATCCTTTGGAATCTTTTTAGAATTGTTTTTAAACGGGAAAATGAGCTTTTTTGGGTAAAACTTAGCCATGTCATGCATTTGACTATTGTAATGCTTTCTTAATGATTCCTTATCAAAAGTAGAGAGATAGAGAGAGATGTTGATGTAGAATATCGCTTCTTTTTCACTTGTCTAAAGATTCTGCATTTGGTTACAGACATACTCCCTATAGTCTGATGGATATTGTGATAGACATTGCTCATTAATTGTGATGTAAATGATCTGCACCAGGCATTGACAATGGTCCCTTTATGGGGGTTTTTTGGGGGCCTCTTTTAAAAGGAGAATAGTGATACAACTTGTATGGAATCACCTATAAGTGCTCCTTGCCTGAAAGCTCTGCTTCATGGGTGAGCATGAGTTGGAATCTGAGATATTTCTTCTGTCTGTATTCTATCTACTCTATACCCCTGATGTTATGGATTGGCTTTATGATCTTCCTTCTGATACGATTTTTATTTCTATACTGGTTCTCTAAAGAATGCCACTTTATAGTAAAAGAGTTTTCCTGAAGAATATAAGCGACTTTGGCATTTAACCCATTTTAGTTTGTCTCTTTCAGGTTCGAGATTGGTATTTGGATTCTTTCCGTGATGTGAGGTCCTTCCCTGATATCAAGGATATGAATGACGAGAGAGAATTCACACAAATGATAAAGGCTGTAAAGGTAAGGCACAACAATGTTGTTCCTATGATGGCACTGGGTGTGCAGCAGCTGAAGAAAGGCATGGATCCAAAGATTATGTATGAGGATCTTGATGAGATTCACCAGTTTCTTGATCGATTTTACATGTCACGCATTGGAATTCGAATGCTTATTGGTTAGTTTGAGTTTTCTTGCAGTTTATCCATTTCTTCTGCAAAAATTGTATACTGTCATCAATGGCTTCTGACTATCTATTATTTATACCATAAGTTCTGGGCTAAAATTGCAGGACAGCATGTGGAGTTGCATAATCCCAATCCCCCTCCTCATTGTGTGGGTTACATACACACAAAAATGTCCCCTGTTGAGGTTGCACGAATTGCTGGTGAGGATGCCCGCTCTATATGTCTGCGGGAGTATGGCAGTGCTCCAGAAATTAATCTATATGGAGATCCCAGCTTTACATTCCCGTAAGTTCATTTGTTTTCCCTAAATTACAGTGCTTTGCCAAATTTTTAAAGTTTTTTCTTCAATGCACATTCATAAGATCTTCCGGCCCTTGCAATTAGCATTATTAATTGACATTTCTTCAATTTTGTCTGAGATATTTGGGTTTCTTTACCAGATATATATATCATCAAATTAATAACTGTCCATGATCCTCAGAGTCTTTTCTGTGTTTTGTTTATTATTTGGCTGACCAAGCTCTGCTCTTTCTTATGTATGCATCAGTTATGTTCCGACCCATTTGCATCTGATGGTATTTGAGTTGGTTAAGAACTCTTTGCGAGCTGTGCAAGAGCGATTCATGGACTCTGATAAAGTTGCACCCCCTATTCGAATAATTGTTGCTGATGGTATAGAGGATGTCACGATAAAGGTGCATTTTTGGTATCCTAATAGTTGATGTCTCAATGTTCCTATGTTCACTAATCCATCTTGTGTCAAAATCTTGATGAGTTCATGCAACGTCTGTGTAGGTATCTGATGAGGGGGGTGGGATTCCACGAAGTGGTCTTCCCAAGATCTTCACATATCTTTATAGTACTGCCAAAAATCCATTGGATGAGAATGCGGATTTAGGAGTAGCTGATACAGTGATGACGATGGCTGGATATGGATATGGGCTTCCAATTAGCCGTCTTTATGCTCGGTATTTTGGTGGGGACCTGCAAATTATCTCCATGGAAGGATACGGTGAGATCAGGATCTCCTGTTTGTTCTCTGTTCAGAATGTGTCTCTGATGTGGATAGCTTTCACTTCACCTATATTGAGTCATTTGCAAACTTCACTTCCACATTTATCTCTTATAGTTTGCCACATACGTTAATGCTTTGACATTTGATTGATGTATATACTCACTGTTGAATTGCCTTGTTCTTCAGGGACCGATGCGTATCTTCACTTGTCTCGTCTGGGTGATTCACAGGAGCCCCTTCCATGATCCAAAGAAATGTCCAGACCTCATGGAGTCTGCGCTGATTGAGAGAAGCATCGACTGAAGTGTAGGATACTGACTATTGTTAAAGGGATCATTTCTGTAATGATCCAAGTAGTTGGTAACTGCACATTCCTTTTACTATCATCACATGCAGGTTACTTGCTTGTCAATGGGTTGGCCAGCCTTCGTGGCTGTGCACTCGAAAGAGATGCATATGAAGGCAGTGACTTAGAGGAGCATGAATTTATTAGAGACAACCTTGAGGGTGGAGTTGATTCATGTGAATCTCAATCTCTTCACTGTATTTAATGTGTAAACAAGTGGCAAATCCCAGTTATTCCAAAACGTGTATACTTTGCTTGACATACCACGGCTATTACTCTATCATGATCTCTACCGTCGACGGAGCGATTAAAACACCCAAAATGCCCCATTCTCGGTTCAATACCGCAGACATCATTCATATGTTCAAAGTAATCAGCCTCTATCGAGCCAGAGCGCAAGAGCATTCATGGAGGTTCTATGGTCGGCCCTCAATCTCCATGAAAAGCTTCATCGCGGCCTCTGCTTTTCCTTCTATACAGCAAGCCATCCAATCCTGCAATTCTGAGACGATTTGCGTGGCAGCCAATGACCCCGGGAGCCTTCCTCAAAGCAACAACACTGAACCATAAATCTCGTTGCTTTGAGTATAACCATGAGTCCAATTTCCAAGCTATAGAACACCTGACGGCTAAACCTGCGCAAGCTGACAGTACTGACAAATTCATCCAGCGCCTTCTTGTTGAAACTAAACCAGGAGAAGGCATCTTGTTGAAAACCCTCACAGCCTCTTCTGGGAGGCTGAAAAACCCATCTTCCTGGAGCCAGAGTATTGGCACCTGGGATTGACCAGCAAAGTTTGCCGAGCAAGCCCATAAGGTGCCGGAGGATTGTGTCCTGGGGAGGGGGGGGTGGGGTTTCCTTCGCAATAAACCCTTCACTAGGGTGTTCTAGATGAGCGCATCCAGATCGGGCATTGACCACCTCGAGAGCAGGCTCTGAATCACCACTGGAGCAGAGCAGGACTCGATGATTTCACCCCATGGTGCTTTGACGGTCAAGATGCCGAGCTTGAGGAGGGGTGCGTGAAGTTGCCAGAGCTCCGACATGGCAGAGGATGACTCAAGCACCTTCGATGGTGAACAGAGGAATTGTTGTTGTGGTTGATGCATTGGGCTCGATAGTGTAGTGGCTTGAAGAAGGTGGAGGCAGCTCATTTTGAGGTCTCTGCCTCTCTGGGTCGCCTCACGACCGTTAAGTTCGTTATTCTTGAGCTTCCCAGATTAAACAATAAATAAATAAAATATAACATGATGTTTCACCTCATCCATGTCTGGACTACATCATCTGATGTAAACATTCTAATTGCTTTTCCTTCTTACCATTTGGTCTGTCATTTGCTGGACGCATAATCACCTGAATTTCGGATATGTGCGACTATTAACAGTTGCAGGAGGATAATCCATTCAATCCATTACCGTAATGGAAAGGCCCACTTTTTTTTGATAAATAAAGTAAAGGCTCATTTGAATTGATGCTTCCCGTTCATTGATATTTGAGCTTTCCATAATCTATACATAGCCAAAGGAATCAGAAGCCAGCAGTCAATTTAGGAGAGAAACCATTGGGAGAGTATTTAGTAAAAACAGGTCTCAGACATCCATTCCTCCTGAATTCAAGAGCTCTCCTAATTTGGAAACAAGTGATCATCTCTATAAAGGAACCACCCAGCTTCTTCACACTCCTCTCTTCTCCATCAACCCTTCCCGATTCTGGGGAAATCCTTGAAACCCTCATCGAACATTATCCCTGAACAACGAAAAACATTCATGATTTGCTCATAAGAAAGGAGGAGGAGGAGGAGGAAGAGGAAGAAGAAGAAGAAGAAGACGGCCTTTTTGTCCTGCATTTTTTGGCCAAAACATGAAAGCAGGCAAGCTTGTTGCAGCAGTAGTCTCGGTTCTCCTAGTAGTAGGGGTATGCATCGGGGTGATCGTCAGTGTGACACACAAGAACAACTCTAGTGATGGTGGGAAGATATCCTCAGCATCCAAGTCAGTCGCCGCCATATGCGAGCCGACGGACTATAAGGAGGCCTGCATCAACAGCCTCAGTGCCGCCGCCAAAAACGGGAGTACAGACCCCAAGGACCTGATAGTGGCGGCCTTTGGCTCGGCTCTACAGGAGATTCAGGCGTCGGTGAGCAAGTCGGGGACAATTGGCCAGGGTGCGAAGGACCCTCAGCAGAAGATGGCCTTCGACGACTGCAAGGACCTGTTGCAGTATGCGATCGATGAGTTCCAGGCCTCGTACTCCATGGTTGGCGACAGCAGCCTCCACACAGTGAATGACCGGGTGTCCGAGCTCCAAAACTGGCTCAGTGCCGTGATCTCGTACCAGCAAACCTGCATTGACGGAGTCACCCAGCAAGACCTGAAAAACCAGATATCTAATGGGCTACTGAATGCGACTCAGCTCACAAGCAATGCCTTGGCGATCGTCTCAGCCATCTCGGGGATCCTTACGACGTTCAACATCCCAGCTCCAAACAGCAACAGCACAACCTCCCGGAAACTTTTGGAAGAGGCGGCGGAGGGATACAGCTATCCTTCATGGTTCTCCAGTGCTGACAGGAAGCTGCTGGCGGCCCAGGCAAAGGGCCAAGTGACACCCAATGCAATCGTGGCAAAGGACGGGAGTGGGAAGTACAGAACCATTGCGGCTGCTCTTGCAACGATCCCGAAGAACAATAAGGGAAGGTACGTGATTCACGTAAAGGCGGGGGTTTATGATGAGTACCTGACCATCACCAAGGACCAGGCGAACGTTTTCATGTACGGAGATGGACCAAGGAAGACGATGATAACCGGGAGGAAGAGTTTCACTGATGGCGTAACTACCTACAGGACCGCCTCTTTCTGTAAGTCAATCACTTCCAGAAGTCATATTTGAACATCTTGGACTTGATCACATATTAGCTTATATAAATGGTTCATAATGCAGCTACAATGGGGCCTAGATTTATAGCCAAGTCGATGGGGTTCCAGAACACAGCCGGCCCGCAGGGCCACCAGGCGGTGGCTCTGAGAGTCCAATCGGACATGGCAGCTTTCTTCAACTGTAGGATGGATGGGTATCAGGACACTTTGTACGCTCAGACGCACCGCCAGTTCTACCGTAACTGTGTCATCTCTGGCACCATCGACTTCATCTTTGGAGATGCCTCGGCAGTGATACAGAACTCCCTCATAATCGTCAGGAGACCCATGGATAACCAGCAGAACACGGTCACGGCCCATGGGAGGACCGACAGGCACGAGACCACAGGTCTGGTGATCCATAACAGCAGGATCGTGCCAGAGCAGAAGCTCTACCCAGTGAGGCTTCAGATTCCGACATACCTCGGCAGGCCCTGGAAGCAGTATTCTCGAACCGTGATCATGGAGTCCACCCTCGGGGACCTGATCCAGCCTGCTGGGTGGATGCCCTGGAGTGGGAACTTTGCGCTCGACACGCTCTACTATGCTGAGTATGCGAACCGGGGGCCTGGGGCGAGCACTGCGCACAGGGTCAAGTGGAAGGGCTTCAAGGTGATCACTAATCGGAATGAGGCCCTTCAATTCACAGCCGGACCATTTCTGCAGGGGACCCAATGGTTGAAGGCAACCGGAGTTCCTTACATGCTGAGCTTAAGGGCATGAAGAGTGCATGCATAGATTCGGGAAAACTTGTCCAAAGGGACGAACCCGAATCAGTAGTTTCTGTTGCTTCGTTTCGAGGAGAAAATCATTGTATTCGATGATATTACTGCATAGATGATAGTGAGGATATGAGGCCGGTAATGCGAGCCAACCCATCTTCACATATCTATTTGTTTGTGTGTGGAGTACATGCCAAGGGGGAATCGTGAATCTCTCTTTGATTCGACCTCCATGTTCCATGTCAAGACGAGATATTGAATTAACTCTACTTAGTCCAAATTGAACTCCCGACAGCAATGAAGGAGCAATATTCTCCAAATCATAAGTTTCACTACTCATAAGGCCAATACAGGAGATCGAAAGGGAAGAGGTGATTGAGAATAGCTACAGAGTATAGACCGCTGTTGAGATCTAGGGCCGAGTCTCAGGCTATTTTACCAACATAACTTGATGCCACTCAACAAAGAGTTAAGGTATATTCTATTCCATTCCATGGTCTCAGGCTTGTGTATAATGGCCCTTGGGACCTGTAGATTACATAGCGTAAGTCTCAGACTCCGTAGAACGAGCCGAGCCGGGTTCCATTCCATTCAACAGCAGTGGGTGACCCAGAATAACAGCCACAGCCTCGACTAAAGAAGCAAGTCCAAATGAATATGTCAAATATCAATTCCTATCCAAATCTGAATATATCAGAAATCATTATAGTGAAACATGGACCTCGAAAGCTTTCTAACATGCACACTATCAAACATCTATCATCAACTCCAAATAGAAAATAAATTCATGGTTGTATTGGGAAGAACAAGTATGATATACGAAGCTCTGTCAAGTGTCAATTAGCATTTCATTAATTAATGCCATTGTAACTAATGGTAGCTAGGAAGTGAATCTTTGAAAGAGAGGATCAGCCTTTGCTATTGACATGTTCCATCACCTCTTGGCCTCCCATAACCGAGATCAATGAGCTTCTTAACTAATATTCTCTCAGCATCTGACTGAAAATATATGCAATAAACAAGATCAGCTTGGTCAATGCAAAAATAGAGAAATGTGAATGTCTCCATCTGCCAAGAGAGAGAGATAAAACCTCAAGCATCGGACTGTTCTTGGGGATATTGCAAGCAAGAAATATATTCATACCAGTCTTCAACACTGAGAACCAGAAAGTCAGGAGTTAAATGAAAGAATCAGTATGAAAATTTCAGATTTAGTTCATGAGTTATTAATGCTTTACCCAGTCGTCTGGCAATGCCTGATCCCGTATTGTCAGAAGATCCAGCGAGTACAGATGTGATGCTCACAGCATTGTTCTGCGTTTTGACCATCTAGTCCTTTGAGATACGTGATGAATAAATTAATTTAACGAATAATCCAAATGTGATAGACATCAACTCACTGGTCGCGTAAAAGCAGCAGCATATAGATGCCCCATCTTGGAAGAGTTGCAACCTACCCATGCATATATCTACACTCAAAATCAGTACATTTTTTTTGCTATTAGGACAAAATGATCTGCTCAGTGTAATTTATAAACTATAGCCCCTTATACAACAATAGAGTCCAAGCTTCATTTCTTATAGATTATGGAACTCTCTTAAGCAAACAAGCAGATACCAGGACTCTTCAGAACAAATCTAGATAAATCCCTGAATTGGTATACCCTGTAAGGAAGCTGCAAACAATTTCCAACTAGCCCCAGAAACATAAACAGAGAAATAAGAAGAAAAGAAATAACTATTGTCATGCTGACAAAAAGTTGAACCAAAAAGAGCACATAAAAATATGCAAATGCTAAGACATTCAGTTCGCTTGCTTTAAGTATAGCATCATTGCATTCTATCATTTTGGGTGGTCTGTCAAAAGATGTTCTGACTTCAAAGCATGTGGACAACCATGCTATAAATCACAGCAAGAAAATGGAGTCAGTGTTCGTAACTTTGATCCTGCTATAAGTCAAACTACAACAACTGAAAACACACTCAAATCTTACAATTTTTCAATGACCATGGAATCATCCAATGGCAGGAAATTCTCTTTCCCAGATAACCAATTATTCCCTAACCCATCACACTCCATTCTAGAACCACACCTTTTGATTATCTATAAAGTTTGTTGAGTGCTCTCATCCCTCTTTTTAAGGCAAGAAACATGCATAAGGAATCTTCTGTGCTAAAGAAATCGAAATGTACCTTGCCTCTTCATTCAAATGTGCACTCATCAAGCCTAGCGGCAAACTGATCCATCGTAACCTTAGCCAGACATAGAATGACCATACCAAACTAAAAATCTGACTCATGCATTTGTGCTACAATAGCTGAAGATTTTCCTGGAAGTTAGCTGTTAAATATTCATCACAATTTATTCCTATAATACAAAGGCCATCAAACTTATGTCAAGCATTATAGGGCCGCACTTGTAATCACGATTTTACTACAAATCAATCGATTCTAAGAAAAGGCCTATTTGCAGAAATATAAAAGATATTCCCTGAAAGCTCCAACCTTTTTTTCCCCCTTTTTTCTTTTTGCTGGATAGAAAACTCCAGCTATAATTACAGGAATTACCTGCTTGGGAAGACGGATGATTTGAAATTGAAGCGTGACATCATTGACGACCTCGCTGAAGCACGTGATCTGGATCCCTCCAGGGCCTGCGCCAGGCTCTGTATCACCGGATATTTGAGCGGAACTAAGGGCTTGGTTCAGTCCCTTGACATCGGAATCATCGAGAGCCATTTCAAAGCAAATGACGGTGGAGCTTCAACTCAGTTCTCCTGCAAGTTCCCGAACTTCAATAGCCGCAGCAGCTTCTGCCTTCAGAGTGGTTAACCACGGGCGAAAATGGCGGCAGACACCATTCGAGGAAACGTTGCAGAGGAACAAGGTGTCAGCTTGGGGAAGAAGAGAGGGGTAGAGAGAGAGAGAGAGATCCTCTAGACTAAATGGGCCTGAAAATGGGCCGAGATCTTTCATGGGCCTGACATGTCCTTGCTATATTTTTCCCACGGACTATGTGTTTTTAATTGCTTCCCCAAAACTATTCGTCTCCTACATTTGAACCCTTATTCTGCCAGGCGCTAACCGTGTAGACCTGTCAGAAGTATCTCCTATTTCACATGGTTCGATAGAAAAATGAACCGAGGGAAAGATTTACTGACGCTGATAGAGACACTACTGTCCCTGCCATTTCCACTATTTCATAGAGATTTTCCAAGAGCAATGATGAATGGTTGGAGGTTCAAGTTACAGGGCAAGTTCATGTGCATCCCAGACCCAGAAAGGGTAGAGAAGCAGGAGCCAGAAAGCAGCATTAAGATAAAACCTCAGAAATCATCTCCTTTCCCTTGGAGCTGACAGGCCTTCAGACTTTTTAAGTATATATTTGCTCATGTACCAGAGAACATTTCCTTCACAAATTGAACTTTCTGGACTAGAAATTGAACACAAGAGACTGGTTCAGGTTTGATGCCATCAGGGGCTTCCTTCAGCTCCTGATTCTGTTGATGGTTCCTTTCCCTGCTTCTTGCAAGGCTCTGCTTCGCTTTGCAAAGATGTAGGACCTGGTCGACAGTTGATATGTAAGCTGTTGCGAACTGTTATGACGATCCGTGTTGCTGCCAGAACCTGTTCTGGAAAGATGATCAAGACCGCAGTAAGTGTCGTTACCAAATATCATCTGATCAACTGACCCTCTCCCACGGTATTAATGAAGATTTACATTTTGTGTCCGTTAACAGAATCCATGTAATTTTAATAAACTGGAGATCTATATATTACAAAAGTACACAAAAGCAGTATCAAGTCAAATTTAATCCCTCAGAGCTCACAAGCTGCCTGACTACAGTTAAGATGTTGCGAAACGGCTAATGCCAGTGAAATCTCCCCTTAATCCGGCTTCTTCAAATTTAAGCAGTTCTCTGTTGCTTGGTGGAACAACTCCTGGACTTGCTTCAATTCTCTCTCTGTTGGTTACGGGAAAAAATAGAGAATAACTTTAGTAAAGGCATTTGAACATTCAGTATTCCTCTCTTAGACCAGGGGAATCTATTTCATGAGAAAACCCTCAAGAAGTCTCATTTACAAAATGGTCAATTTTGCAACCTCAATATCTATAAAACAGGGTTGGCAGCTTCAAAGTTGAATACTTCAGAAAATGGAATAGATACAGTAGAGTTAACCAAGCAACACATAGCCCAGTATTGGACTGAATCAGGTGTGCATCACGCTTTACCTCCCCATAGTAGTATTAAGTTGTTCCAAGCAACCACATTTTCACAATTTTTTTCTTTCTAATTTCATAAGATTGCAATGAAGCAAAACGTACCCAGAAAGCTAGTAAGTTAAGGAAGGTACCTGCAGCTTTGAGCTGCCTCTGAAGTTCTTGTCCAACAACATTGTTCTCAACCTGGCAGCAAGACAGAAGAAGGCTAAGCGAGAACATGCGTGCGCTAGAAGCTTGAGATGGAGCAAACCATAAATAGCACCATACCTGAAGCTCTGCAATCCTTTTCAGTTGAGCTTTGTCACCTCCCTCAGCTAGTGGAAGTGCTGCAACTAATGCGTCAAACTGCACAAAGAAAAATGGTGGGTTTAATCGGACGAACAATTCCAGTAAGAGGAAATATGGTGAATAGTAATTAAAGAAGACAAAAGGCTTGAGCTCACACAAAAATTGCCCCCATCATAGTCTATAATCTAATGAACACACCCCGTGAGATGAATTCTCAAAGGCAAATCCGTATAGTTATGATGTACTGCAGCAGATAAACAGCAAATATGGTTAAACATGGAGCTTCTGAAGCCCAACTAGTATCTAGAGCCTTAGTCCACTGTTCTAATGTTAGCAAAGGGCACAGCAAACGGAGTACAGAACCCTAATACAAAAGACCTGCTTTGCAGCCTTGACAAGCGCAGCACTCATGATCTTGGGTTGCTCCGAGAAGTTAGATATATCCTCGGCAGCGCTAATAGCTGCTGGTGGTGGTGGTGGATCCGGATAATTTTGAGATAGCTGAACTGGAGGCGCATCTCTCTGTAATGTCCCGAAAGTATTGAAAGCAATTGACGCAATCGTATTGACTTGCTCCTGCAGCTGAGATACTATATCCATCTAGCGGGTTGCGTTCCCTTAGCTACCAGTACCGGCGACCCTACAAAAAAGGCAGATAACTTCACAACTAAAACCATCTGCGCTGCATATCATCTAATTCAAATATGAGAAGAAGAATCATGCTTATGCGAGAAATTCATGTCTAATGTCCATCAGCTGGCTCTGCTTGATTTCTGCCCTGTAGGTTTGCAACAGCATGATGATCTTTTCACTAGAATTTGACATTCCGATGGAAATGAATGGAATAATCAGAGGCATCGGACATTAATAAAAGAGCTGAACTGAAGATGTTGAAAAAGAAACTTTCATTCGGATTTCCCCGGCAACCAAATAGAAGCGGATTGAATCGATGATCATCAAGAGAACGTGAAAATTTGAATCTTGCAGAGCAATAATCACAATCACGTACTTCTGCTGATGCTTTGGCTTCTGAGAGAGCGCTTCAAAGACGCTCCGAGTGAAGAGGGAATCACCACGAAGGAAAGAAAGAAGGGACAAGCCGAGAAGAGTTGCCGTGCTCGGGGGAAAGCCCTGAACCCTATGGAGCCCGTTACGTCTATGTCGGTACGAATGTCCGTTGACACATCTTGTCAGGGCCCATGAACCAAATATAGTCCGTCCGTGTATCCTTCTATTTCCTCTTTCCTTATTGGTTGGCTTCGACAGTGCTGAGCGGGAGCCATGAGAACCGATTATTGGCTGTAACTCCACATTTCCCATCCGTTCTGGCGCTCACGAGTCCATTGGATCTATTGCTAGCCAGAGATTAGTCTCATTTCTTGTGATAGAATGACAGCACTGTGGTTTGAAATCGAGGCCCGGCATAATCCATGGTGTGTCAAGTTCAAGCATATTCCGCAGGAACAGAATCTTGTGCCTCTCGGTTGCTGAAATTGATACTTGATAAGATCCAAATGTCTACAAAGAAACTGACGGTAACTATCGAATAACAACATCAAACTTGCCGATTGTATTTCAATTGATTATCATCGATGGTGTAAGTACTCTCAGAGGATTGTACTTGAAATACAAGACGTCTGGAGCAGCTGAACTGAATGTACACATGAGCACACCGAAGAAATCAAAGAATCGAGTGCAAAAACAGACCTCTAAATGCAGAAATTCGGAAGTTCGCATACCACGAATCCAGATGAAAAGATCTGCATGTGGAAGAGAAGGAAAATGTTTCAGCTGATGAGAATGAAATCCATTCCTCACTGTCAACATTTTCCATTGCAGGCTTTCCAAGAAGAATTTTTCGTGGCAAAATGCAGAAAAAGTTTAGACTATCCGTAGATTTTCTTGACATGGCCAATGACTATAAGTTTGTTTATGGCACAGTTTCAGGCAAACGTTTCCACTCTTGCGAGCACAGGGAACAGACTACTGTACTTGCGGCACAAACACTGGCGAGGTCCATCCGTGCACTCCCCAAAAGAACCTCATCTCAAGAGATTGAGATAACATCAGTGGAAATCCTTGCTGATGGAGCTCTGTCTTCTTCTTCCTGTGAAAGATCATGTAAACAATGCATCAGACAAGACATGATTGTAAAGTTCGCGCTTTGTGTTTAAGGATTAAATTCTTTACAAGAACCAAACCATTTCCATGAGTTCTGTCTTGTAGGTAGGTGCTATTGGGACCTTGGTAACGAGTGAGCTCATCATTTGCACGGTTGAGGAGCCTCTCAGATTGTGCTAGCCTCCTATGGAGATCAGGGATGCCAACTCTTGAAGAGCTACTCTCCTGTTCAATACAGAAAATGAGTTGAGGGATACAGTAAGAAAGTTAATAAAGTTTGCTACATAGGGCCCTGCACTAAGACAGTGGATCCACATTCAGCCTCTATAATAGAAAAAGAAAAGAGATTAAGTTTGCTGATAAAAGAGCTAACTTTTCCATTGAATTTGATGATTTTGTTATGGACTCTTTTGGAAATGTAAACAGAGCAGGAGTGATGCAATCGTCAAGCAATAGTAATAGATTTCGAGACAATACGCACTCTAATATTGGATCTATGCTGAAAGGGCTTTTGTGCATCCTGGGTTGCGAGGAGCGCTTTCATCATCTCATCTAGTTCTGTGACTCTCCTCATCAGATTGCTTTTATCAACCTATAGAGAAATTACTGCATATTTGAGAATGATTCTCATCATACCACTAGTTCAATTATATGGATAAGATGTCAACCTTTAGCATTTCATTCTGAGCAGAAAGCAGCTGATCCCGCTGTTGAAGCTGCTCCAGAGTTATCTGGGCAGCAAGAGCATCTGCTTCCTTCCTATTTGCTTCCATTATACAGCTAAAAACAGGAGAGAAGCCAAAATTGATGTTCCAAATACAATGAATGAGTTGCACCCGAAGAAGAAGAAGAAGAAGAAGAAGAAGTTGATCTCTCCAATAAAACAAATATATGCATGGGTTAAAAAAATAGAATGCAGAATGAACATTTGAAGTGAAGAAAACAGAGGTAGCCCCTTCTTTTACAATACACTACGTGAAGGTTACTTTCTGCATGAACTTCCCAACTATTTCTTGAGGTATTTATTTACTGCTTTTATGATTAAGATATCATGGTGTGGACTAACCTCTCTCTTTCTCCAATCAGATCTTCTATCTGCTTCCTCAAATTCTGTACTTCTTGCACCTAAACAAAATGGGATAAAATATGTTATACATGGCTTCCTCAAACTGAATAGTTGTTATCACATAATCGTCTAATTCACACCTTCGCTTGGAGGTCCTCCTGCTGTTGAAATGCTGCCTCCACCAATTTTTGCACCTGATGCTGCTCCACGAAGTTCTGAAAATTATGCATGTCACTGATTAAGAGTCACTGGAAAAAAAATTATGTATTTTTTTGCACTATCAAATATTTGACATAAAGACTCACTGCATAGTTAGTTACGTCTAATTTGACACCGAGTAAATCCCGGATGACATCATGTGTCATGTTCTCTGCTGCAGCAAGTCTTGTTTCCAGCATACATACCTGATACATCAGATCTCAAATCATTATCTTATTTATGATGGATAAGCCTTTGGGCCAGAAAATAGTGATTTAGTTATGGAAAAAGTATATATCAGAAAATGGAGAAATTCGAATGAGGTTACTAGAGTAACTCCATTAGAAATCACATTCCCATAATGACTAGGCCTAGCCAGAGTAAATGTAATTTGTAGGCTCAATAAGCTTCTGGGAAATGCAATTTCATTATTTTCCAACAAAAGAAAGAGAAAACAAAAGTATATGTAATTACTAGGCTCAGCCGAGTAATCTACGGTTCTGAATAGAGAGAGAGAGAGAACAGAGAAAGCAGAGTAACCTCCTTCTGCTGACTAGCAGCAAGTGCCTCTAATTCCTGCATGCGTTGTTTTGCAACAGATAACTCCTGATCTTTCTCCGTGTTCATCTGCTGGACAATACTAGATATGCATCTAAAGGGGGAACTGGAACCTCTTGTCCTAGTTGAGCATTTTTCATTCTTATCAACTGATGGGCCAATTGATGTTGGGTTTGACACATCGGCTTTTGCTTCGTGAACCATTGTCTCCAATGTCCTGAACTGATATGCAAAATATGCCAATGCAGAAGGAAGACCATCACTGATATGTCTCAGGATGAATATCCAGACTGACATTATCATTCCTACAGTGACCTAATGGAAGCAGTTTAAAACAGTAAAGTGTTCTAGTAAAGCAGGAAGTTTGTATCATATTCCTTGTGAAGTGCCAAAATTAGAAGTTCCTGATAGCATCTTAGATTAAAGAATGGCAACATAAGTTTGTTTTCTGAGGATTCTGGAGGAAAAGAGAATCTATGCACATCTTTACAATAGGAAAGAATTGTTGCTTGTCAGGAACCAAAGAGAAGGCATATTTGACATTGAACTGATTTCAAATAGTGAATGATTTAGGACATGGCAACTTATAGGACATGTACATGTCCGTTACCTAAATTCAACAGAGTATATGCTTTGGCTGGATTAAGCCATTATTTAACACTTGACATACTAAGTATTGTACCTTCTGTTGATACTGAGAGGCCTGGGCCTCAGCATGCAATACAAGCTCAGAGATGTATTCCTTGTATTGTTTGATCTGAAACCAAGAAGAAAATTTTATCATTTGACCAACTCAAAATAGGCATAATTAAAGAAGAAATAATTAAATGACTTCAATCTGATTATAAAAGTCACAAATCCATAGTCACCTGTCTCTCTTGTTCTCCTCTTTCCTGTTCCAGAAGTTTAATCTGTTTATGCGCTTCTTGAAGTTCAGGTGGTGAAGAACATGCTCTCCTGCATTTGTTTAATCTGTTCAGCCCTGACCAAACTAGAGGCATAGAACAAGGTTGCTACTAAGAAAGAAGCAAACAAAACTTACCAAGGCAATTGATCTCTAGAGCACACACCATCTCTGCTTACTAAATCAAACTTTCCTCCGAGATTTTCAAAAACCGACATTCTTTGTCTTAAAGCTTGAAGTTCCAGTTCCAATCCATCCCTTGCCTGTCTATGCCTTTCCATGTCTTGATCCATTTCATGAACCTGAGAAATGCAATAAAGGATCCTAAGCAACATTGTATTCATTGCAAAAACAGCTATGGTATTTGGTGAAACTTTTGAATGCCTGTTTAAATACAGAGGTTAAGATTAGCCAAGAGTTGTGTGATAACATACTTCAAGCATTTCATCAATGTACAATTTCAAGACCCATACAGACCGTTTTATCTATCAAAATGCAACGGCAACCACAAAGAACAGAATGAAGTGAAGTGGTACTTAACCAAGACCCTTCAGAGATGTGACTAACTATCAAAAGTTTGCTTGTCTCAAAAACAACTCTTTAGAGGATGCAAGCTAACCATGTATATATACCAGGCCTGCTGACAATTGTAGTCCAATCACACCCCCCCCCCCAAAAAAAAAACATATCTAATTAACTTTTTATGCCAAAAGAATTGGAATCTCTGACGAGAGGCCCAGTAACCTTCTTCTCCAGCATATTTATGGTCTGCTCAAGTTCCTCAATGGAATGCTCCAGTATTTTTACTTCCTCTTCCTTTTGCTCAGCATATATCTTACTTGCCTCAGAGACCTACAGAAGCATAAAGCCACAATGCAAAATCTTCAACCTGCAGAAGAAGAGGAAGGAACAAGAGTCTGAAAGTTGCACCTGCCGAGCTTCAATAGCAATAGCTTCATTTTCATCTGCTAGTGCATAAGCTAGCTGGAGCTTGTTGTTTAGGGAGCGAACTTCTTCAAGCAGCTGATCTCTCTCACTTGTAAGCAATTCAAGCTCATTTTCATTACTCTCTACTGAAGAGAATACCTTTCTATCAGTTAGGGAATTCAAATGGAGAATCTCTTCTTCCAAACCTTTTATAACCTCCTTCTGCTCACCCAGTTGTTCCTCAACTTCAGATTTCTTTAGGTAAAGGTTATTCAGAAGAGCCCTCAACTCTATGTTTTCATCCGACAAGATATCTATTGCTCTTTTTGCATGCTCAAGATCTGACACTGTTGTGTTTAGGTCCCTTTCAGTGCAAGCCAAATGACCTTCTAGTTCTCTATGTTGAACAGTCATTTCATCAAGTTGACATGTCTTGATACCAAGTTCTTTTTGGACTGTATTCAGTGAGAGAAGCAGCTTTTCAGTTTCATCGAGTTTGATCTTTGTATTAGAAGCTGATTCCTGCAATAGACCAAAATCAAAGAGCAAGCCCTTCAATAGAAATTCTTTCCTTTCCAATTCTTTCATTAAAGCATAATTCTCATAAGTCAGGTCATCATGGTGTATAGACACCCTTCCCCCATCAAACTTTCTCAGTGATTCACTTTGATCCCCATCCTTCAATCCTTCCTCATCAGCAATAGTAGGTCCATTCTGGCCGTTATGGCTAGTTGCATATTGCAATATCCAATGCCTTTCCTGGTGTTGGAATGGTTGAAACTCTGATTGCAAAATTAAATTTGGAAGCTTGCTGATGCGCTCCACATAGCACTCATACAACACAAACGTAGCAAATCTTTTCTCCAATATCTCATAATAGAGATCTTCCACCATTGACTTTGAGTTGCACAGGAAGTCCAGTGTATCCTGTCTCATAGACAAAACATCAGCATTCACAGCCTTGAACTTCACATCCACATCTCTTTGTATTTGTCTAAAACATCCTTTCAGCAAGGAAACTGATTCCTCAATCTCCACAAAAGCATGATTAAGAGTATCCTGGAGCAGCTCATTTTCTTTATCTTTCTCACATAGAGAAATTTTGAGGTCTTCAACTTCTTTGAGCAAACTAGCTCTCTCAATTATAAGGGCCTTGCTAGTTTGCTTCCATGTATTGGTCAAATATTTTGCATTTTCATTAGCTTTTGTCAATTCATTTAACATTAAATTAGCCTCATCAATTGTAGTGCTGGTTTCCTCAAGTCTCATTAAGAACTTGTGTGCATTTTTCAATTTCTCCGTAGCAATTTCCTGCACCAAAAGCATTCATCCAAACAGAGATGGCAGTTTCAGCCACATTTAATGAACAACCAACCGTAAGAGACCAAAAAGAAATAAGAATGCATGGTATTCTCCACTAAATTAAAATGTAAAGCCACCAAAATTTAAGGATAACTAGTACAAAAGTAGTTATTCAACTCGCAGTACCTCTCCATGAATGTCACACCATGCTCCAGCTTTTAGCTCCTGATCAGCATGCATAACCTCTGAGTTTATATCTGTCATTTACTTGAGCAGATCAATATCTTAACCACCATATTATTGATAATCTATGCACAAACTGACTGCTTGGAAAATATTACCTTTACAGAAGGGACTTGATTCTTTGTCAGGCCCGCTGAGAATTGCAGATAATCGCACATATTGCTTGTAAAACATATTGAGTGCATCCTGTAGTTCCTTTCTCAGGGATGCTGTTGTGTTGGTACAGAATGCACTCTGAAGAGGCTTAATGAGTCCTGTTACCGAATTTTGAGACTCCAGGTAGCTTTGGCTTGGATGTTCAGAATCCTTCAGCTGTTTGACAGACTCTGACATAGATGAACAAGTATTCCCCAAATTACTCAATTCACATTTTGTAACAATATTATCAGAGTCGGAACCTGATGTATAACAGCTGTCACTCCATTCATATGGATCAATAAAATCTTCATCCACAGACTTGCAGCCTAATTTCATGTCAATGCAACTTTTTATGGCATTCAGTTGACAATTAGCTTCTTTGAGCTCATCCTTTATTTGTCGAAGCACCTTACTTCCATTTCCAACCTTCAGAAAGCTGCAGTCTTTCCATGGTAATGATGTCACAACAGAATGATTTCTTCTCAATTCCTCAAAATGCAAACTTATGTCAGAAGTTTCCCTCTTAATACCTTGAATCAAGTGGCCACATGCATCAAATTCATTACTAGCAACTGCTTCTGGAGCTGAAATAAAGACTTCTGTTCCACCAAAGCATTCATCAACAGCTGTCTTTGACCTGGATGCCCCTAGATTTGTGATCTTGACTTGAGCAAGCTGTTCCACCGAAAGTGCATCTACATCAGCCTCCACTAGAGGAATCCTTTGACTTCTGTTTTCAGAGGAAGAAACCAATGGAGTTGGACCAACTCTTTCAGTAACCCCTTCAGTACTTTTCCTCTGAACAACCCCGTGATGATCAGAAAGCCATTTAATAACCAGAAATGCAGCATAAACACGCTTTTCTGCTTCAGCAATCCGATCCTCTTTCATCTTTTTTTTATTTATTTTCTCCTGCAAGTGCATGTTTGAAGCAATTGTCTCCCTGTCAATTTCTTCACTGATTAAATGCTGGAAATCACTTACAGCAATTGTCGCATCTTTCAAGGAATTGAGTTTCTGATGCATTTCAAAGACAGTCTTCTGCGCTTCTTCTAAGCTCCTTTGTAGCAGAAGAATTCTTTCTTCCTTCTCAATGCAAGTTATGGCAGCTTTCTCAACATATTCACCAATACAAGCATTAGCTTGAGGAAATGAGGCAGCAATACTTGCTATGTGTCTGGAGACATCTTTGAGGGACCTGGAACCATCTAAAAGAAAATTTGTTAATTCTAAGGTAGCTTTTTCCCAATCTGCACTGAATATTCTCATTTCCTCCTGATGAGCTTCAATTGCCTCGCTCAGTCTCATATTTTCATTGCTCGTGGCAGTCAATTTGTCATGAAGCTCTAGTTGAAGGGTGGCGACCTCTTCTTGTAACTGAAGAATTGTCCTGGTTGTCTCCATCTCAACCTGTTCAAACACTAATTCAACTTGTTCTTGGTGAGACAGCTGTGATGTCCTTTCCTGTTCGTACTGGCTATTGAGGGACTTGACTTCCTCAAGTTCATGCAGAATTCTGCATAACCTGTCTTCCATAGCCTTCCTTTCCCTGTCCTCACTTTTCTTCGTGATGCCCATGTTTTTCTTTTCTACTTCCACCAATTTCAAGGATTCATGACCATTTTGATGTTGAGATTGTCCTTCTAGTAGATCTGTTTTCTCTAACATTTCCTTGAACCTGTCATTCTCCTCCTTTGTGTGCTGAAGCTCCTTGATTAAACGAAACTGCTCAGCTTCCATTACTTCAATGATGTCTTTAGCTTCCATCAACTCTCTCTCAATTTGACTCCACCGCATATCTAAAGAGTTGCTATAACTCGGACTGGCTTTTTTTGGCACAGAACCATCAGATGCTTCAGTATATGATGCCATTTCATCTTCTGAATCAACCCTTACAGATATACCATCCAACTGCAAAGGTGGTAACCAGATCACAAAGTACGTTATGCAGAAAAATAATGGAGGAAACTGTATCAATGATAATAGAGTTGGACAAATCTAGACCACTAATCACAATTCAAGACTAAAACTGGAAATTTCATTGATTGTAGACATGCCTATAGCATTTTTTCCAGTCTTTTATTGTTTCAGCTTTGTTGCATAGGTTGAAAATATGGTTGTAGCATAACCAGACTTTGATAACTTTCTTGTAAAATAACATGACTAACTACTTACTGATAGATCTGCATTTCTGGATTCTGCATAATCCTTGGGAAACACATCCCCGAGCTGCAATGGATGCAAAAAACCAGTAAGGAAAAACTGCTATTATTCCAGGATTGCAATATTATTATATAGTGTTGCCAAATATTCTTACAGAGTCAGAAGTGCCTTGACTGCAATGCAATTTTTTCTGAAGTTCCACATGTAATTCCTCTACTTCCCTGCAGGCAAAAAAAAAAAGTACAGAAGGTATGACAACTATATATTGTCTAGAGACTGATATATTGCATGATTTATTAACCGAACCATACATCCACCGCATGCTTGCTTTTTAGAATCTGTTGGAAATAATTTACCAAAAGGATGATGAGCTAAAATTGTTCGCTATGCATCATTTGAAGGGAGTTGCCACCTATGGATGATCTAGGCAACCAGAAAGCAAATATCATGTTTGAATAGAATGACATTGTTTGGTTGTAGGAGAAGTGTGGTATTCAAGAAAATTACCTAATTAACTGAAAATTCATTCTCTGGCATTCCTGGAAGTCCTTCAGATCCTGTGTGAGCAAAACTGCTCAGATTCTGAAATACAATAGACTCTATTTGATCCAGTAGATGGTGTATACCTGGGTACCTATGTCACTGTTGATCGTGGCATTCCCTTCTAGCACCTGACAAATCGAAGCAGCGGAAAGTTAACGAGGGCATTAGTCAGTTGGATATATGCTGAAGAAGAGAGGGAAAAGGTGACGAAGAGCAGATTCTCCAACCTGATTGCACAAGTCTGAATTTTCAGCCGGCCATTTTTCTCGATCATGCTGTCCATAAAAATTTTGGTACCTGACATAAACACCATAAGAACATTACTAAGTTTCTAGCATAACTAAAGGAACATTTTCAAGTGTTAGTAAATTACAATTGAAGTTCCTGGAGAAGTCTGTTATTCTCCAAAGTCAATTGGGTCAACTCCGGGTTATTATCAATTCTTTCTTGAAGCAGTTGAATCTCCTTCATTAATGCTTCATTCTCTTCCATAAGATACTTTTCAGCAGCAATTTTGCCCTTCACAAGGCTCTCAAGTCTCTGAATTTTCTCATCACGAAGCTTTAGTATCTTGTTGGTGCACTGAGCATCTTCTTCCTTCTCATGTGCCTGTAAGAAGGCACTACTAGAAATCAAGTCCAAGGAGGAATCATTATATGTATGTAGTTAAAATGACAACTTTCAGGAAGGCTTCTTCAATTGTTGCCACCATAGTCCAAAAAAAAAAAGGATGCAGTAAAAATTTTAGATGCATATCAGGCTGCTCATCCCCAGAGATAACAGAAAGTTCACGTGTTTGATTTCAGCTTTCAACATTTCAATCTCCATCTATTTATTTCTTTTTTTCCTCTCATTAAAATAGCTAAATTTGGCTCTAAAAACTTAATACTTTAAATCATCATAGCCAAATCATTCATCTCCAGCACAAACAAATATAATTTTAATCTATATAAGCAGATTTTCACATGCGAATTCCCCCAAAGGCTATGTATGAAGTCTTAGGAAGCTTACCTTCTTATTGCTGCTACAATGTCCTTTTTCAGAGTAATACAATGATCTTTCCCCAAAAGAGTTATATTCATTGACCAAGCCACTTAGGGTAGCAATTTCAAAAGCCTGGGCACCCTCCAGCAGTGACCTTGGAGGGTTATGACGCTCCATCAAAAATGATAACTGGCCCTGTTTAAGTCCAATAAATCCTTGATTTAATAGGTTCAAATGATTCTTCTCTTATGCTAGCCCAGCAGTGAAATATAATACTACCTTCAACAGTTGGATTTGTCTCTGTAAGGCAGTTACATCACCGGAAGAATCTTCATTCACCTTGGCCTAACAATAGAAGGGAATGGTTGCATTATAATTCTTTTTTTTTTCCCTGTAGAGAACTCAAAAGACCTGTTGAATAGAATACACACATTGTTCTGGATAAGCTTCGCACGCTGAGCAAATTTTAAAGTGCTGAGTGTTTCACTTGAGGAACTGTAACAGAGGCAAAAATATAAGCATAGAAACTTTTGGGGGATAACTACAAAGTTACTTTTAGAGCGAAAGACTTTCAACAGACCCAACAGATGGGCTGACATTAGCAATGATTATAGTTTTTGAATTCCCACCCAGTGAATCCTGCATCAGATAGACGTAAAATATAACATTGACACTTCAATATGAGAGCACAAATTGAAAACTTTGTGCTACTAGTAAAATATATATTTATTCCAACCTGAAGTAAGAATGTGAGCCGAGAGTCTCTGTAAGGGACGTGCCTCTGTCTCCCATGGGCTAAATCCACCAGAGTCATTATCACCAATCTAAGAGACAAGAAGAAAAACAATTAAAGAAACATTATGACATAGCAGCATCTAATATGATTGTGGCCGATGCTAAGATTCAGTCTCAATCTTTTAGATCACAGTAAACTATATGCTCAGACCACAATTTTTCAAGGACCTTAACACATAAATACAATAAAAATAAGGATTTGCAAAAGAGAAAATAAAAGATAAGTTTCATTTATTGTGAATAAGTCTTATTTAATATTGACATGTAGGAATACTTGTCATAGTTACTCCTTATCTATCTGGCTAACTTTTACCAATGAAGTCACGCTACATTAGAAACTTCCAAAAATTTATGTCTGCTGTAGAGAAAATTTCACAAGCATATTCCCTAGGAGAGTTTTAGAGCATCAGTAATGGCAAGAGAAGCTTTTTATGTGAAGATTCTGAAACCCTTATTGCTGGGACAATCAGAAAATGCTTAAACTCCTCACCCTAAAGTTGACAGGGATTTGTTTATGTTTGCTGCTTCCTTCAAACGATCACCTTCAGCACCGGAGCTCTTCTGCCTGTGGTTCTAGCATAGTTAGTCCTTTCCAGCAAAGCAACAAAATATAGAGATTAACAGTGCAACTCAAATATTACCTTTCAGAACCAGCTAAATCAACCAAATTTAATCTTGCAAATCTAAAGTGGTTCATTGAATCTTTTTCCCAGCTACTTTCAATAACACAGGTAAAGACACTATGGGACCTACTGCTCTCGCCATTCATTTGGGTTGCAGCTATTTTTCTGTTCGCTGCACCCTGCAAAGATGAAAATTGTTCATGTCTCTAATCCAGCTTGCATTCAGAAGAAATCAAGTTATGCCTAATAAAGTCTGACCTGTAACAGAAGCTTGATAACATCTCGAACCATCTTTACACTATATTCTGTGAGGTTCTCAACATAAACACCTTTCTTCAAGTCCTCTCTAAGCTAAAAAGTTGCATTCAGCTTCGTAAGTACCAAAACAACACTATGTAATAGATGTCCCCGTGAAGTGAAGTAATATGAATATTACTTGTAAATTTGTCGAGGAAGGCTCCAAAAGGTCAGTTACTTGCTCATTGTATATCTCCAAGAAGGAACATTTGCAGCTATACTTTAACTTTTCATCCCTCCTGCTCTCTTCATCCTGAAGGAAAAGGTAGTTTAGGGAAAGAAATTAGACTGCTGCATTTAGGAAAAACCTGAATGCAGTGAAATGTGAGATATACAAAGCATCAAGCCACCATTAATAAAGTAATGCACTTAAAACAGGAAGTAACAGTACTAACCACTCTAATCCGTGCAAATAGATACTCAAATATACGAGCCGTTATTCCACAATCTTCATTTAGCTTCCCTTCTACCTCATTAATTTCACCCATCATAGTATAGGTTTTTCCACTGCCTGTCTGGAATTCAAAAGCAAAGAACCACATTTACCTTCACTTTCACATGAAAAGTACAGTCCAGACAGTAGAAAGTTACAGCTATGGAGGAGGACCCAAGTCACATACCTGACCATAAGCAAACATGCAGCTATTATATCCGGATAAGCAATTCTCCACCATTGGCAACCCCACGACTCTGAACAATTTTTCCTTCAAGATTTTGCAAACTATTTGTATGAGCATATTATTAAAAAAAACATAAATTTTATTTACTTTACTGGGGAAAATGCCTCTAAAAGACAATAAACTGAAAATGCTAATCTTCAATTACTTTTTTTGCTGGAAATTTCAATTACTTATTATCATTACTTAGCAAGGAAAAAAAATTTTAAACAACATCAAAGACTTTACCAGGTAGTTAGTCTCTCCAATTCATCGTCCAGTCAGCCCATTCAACATACAAGAATCTTTGCTTAGGGTCAAAAAGGAGATCATAAGTATATGCAGTCACCTACCTGTGAAATTGTCTCACATGCAACATGATCAAAGGTGAATCTGCTTTCAGGATGACCAAGCCACAACAAACTCTTCGAACTCTCCTGCCTCAAGCATCTTGCATATCCCTGAGAAACCTTCTCCAAGTTGCTGAGTGGCCGAATCCGTATCAGAACCTAAACCGAACAGGCTCCAAATTACCTCTAGATTTCTGAGTATCCACAGTATTCAGTCTTGAGCTTAGAAGGCAATGCATAAACAGAAAAAGGGCAGGTCACCCTTAAACAGCAGAAACTGCAATTGACCCAAAAAATGCTGCCACGAGATAAATACTATGCAAAAGCCAGTTAATCATGTCACTGGATAAGTTTCAAAACCTGCACGTTGTTATCTTTCCAGAAAGAATAGTCTTCTTCGAGCTCAAAATATGGACTTTCCACCAAAAAGTCAGGATCGGCAGTGTGAATCCCTTTAAAATCCCTGGTGGAGAAGCTCAGTCCCCTGCCTCCATTGTAATTGCTACCTCTGGGCCCGCCAAGCGAAACTCTCGAGCAAGTCCTAGCTGGAGTGCTCTGAGCTGATGTCGACTCAGCATGCGCCTTACCTCCTCGAATCAATACCTTAGGAGTGGAATAGCTGGAACCTGTGTTAGTACCACCTCTATCAGAAACTTCAGCTCTCTTATCCAACGACCAACGTGCTTGTTCAGCTACAAGCTTATGCTTGAAACCCAAGTCCGTGGTCTCCTTCTGGTACTGAGAAGGATCGGGAATAGAGTTAAGCGGCGTCCTTGGAGGGGGAAGTAGGGCCGAACTCTGCAAGGCCTCGAACCCATTTTCCTGAGCCTCGAGCTGCGAGCTCCTCTTGGGAACGAATGTGGAGCTCGTCGATGAGTCCCTCGACATTGCAAAGCTCAAAAAAGAAAGTAAAGAGGTATTCTTTCGATCTCTAACGGCCGGGTTTCAGGGTTAGGTTTCATCCATCGAGGAGCACCGACAGCTTCGACAGATTCGAGCTGAAACTGCGGGCGGGCGTTTCAGATAGAATTGAAGGCTTGGAAGCGAATGCACTGGCTTCGAATATCGGATAGAGTCCAACGAATCAATCGGGCTGGGTTCGTCCGAGAGCTGACACGCAGTGCGACGGCGGTAAGGGTCAGAGAGCTTCGGAAGGACGGACAAGAGTGTGAATTTGGAAGGAAGTAGACGAGTGAAAGATCCGCCATTTTTCAATTTTTGAACCGTTGGGCCAGCGGCCAGCGGGCCCGCCATGACGGGGACGGAATTCAAAGCACCACTGGGTCCGGCTCAATGCTCTTCCCTTTTCATTTTTTCCTGAATCTTGTTCTTTATTTATTTATTTTTTTCCCCATCACTCTTGACCGATTAGAATTCAAACTAAGCCGGCACAATTAGGCTAAATTTTTTTATTTTTACCGCATAATATTTACGGATCAAAAATACACATCGAAACTAGTATACGGTCGAATTAGAATTCCTAAGAAAATTTCTATCAACCTTCCCAACCATTTAGGCTAAAACTACTCCATAATACTCGAATATAAAAGCTTATTTGCATAGAAGATTTGTCAGATGACCTTATTTAGCCTAAGTCTCCAGGAAAGAAAAAAATAAAAAATAAAACCAAGAAATGGAGTGTTAATTTCGGAAGCTTAACGAATATTGTCAAATTAAGAAGCAATTTAGATTAGTGTATTAAAGAAGGGAACTCTCATGTTTGTCGATCACATCTAGAGGTGGCAAAAGTGACACGGCCCAAAAATACTGCCCCATCATGGCATGAAAAACTCATATTGGACAGGTATTTTCGGGGTCCAAGAAATTTTTTAAAATTTAATTAACTATACACGTATAATTATATTTTAATAGTTACTTAAATATTTTATTCATATTAATATAAAATTTATATTAATCGGTTAATTGTATAATAAAATTTATATTTTAAAATATAAATTATTTAAATTTATTTTTAAAAAATAATTATTTATACAATTAGTGTCGTATCTAGGTTGACAATTTTGGGTCACCTAATTTTTCGTATCGTATCAACCCAAATTGCCAACTCTAATCACATCCACCCACATAAGACTCTAATATTAGACCTTTTGTCAAAAAAAATCGATCGCATATCAGTAAATTTTGAGAAGTATAAGTAAACAAGTTAATCCATTAAGATTTTAGGAGAGGAAAATATGAGCCTATTAAACACATAGAAATGATTGTAAAAATCTTCCATCTCCTCGAAAAATTAAATGTCTTCTAAATTCCAACGTATGATAACCGTTAAAAGTATGGTATATTGCCCATCATTGTCCTAGAAGCATGGGTTAGATTAGATGGCCTAGTCAACTAAGCCCGACGTAGGACGGTTTAGTGGAGGGCCGAAAACCCGACGAGGGTTCGGTTGTGATCTCCCAACATAGGTAGCGAAAGTCACGAATACTTCGATCGGCTAGTAATGTGCATCGGTTGATGTAACACGAGACATCATACTCGGTTTTGTGTAATTAACTGCTACTGTCTAGATTCTGATTATGGAGAATCGTAGTTAATCAAGAAATCAAGTGATCATGCGATAATGAAAGAGGAAAGAGGATCTAATGATATTATGAGTGGCTTGAATTCAAATGTCACTAACGCGGCGGTTGAAAAGGCAATGCGGCCGGCCCAGCAAAATCATGGTATCCCACGAAACCGATTTAACCTCCCTCCACCACTACACCCCCCACCCCAATCTTTGTTGTTGTTTTTTTTTTTTTTCCATATAAACGTAATAAACGTGTGAATTAATAGGTAGATATATGGCCAGGGATGTGTTGCCGCTGCTTTAACGGCAATAGTGGTAGACCGACCGAAGGCCACTTCTCTCGACGTAGCACCAACATATAAACTATGAACATATAGTTGCATCAGTTGACTTTAACTTCCGGATCACGTCATCGAGTCGTGATCAAATCGACAAAAATCGAAGTTAAGTGTAGACTAGTTCAATGCAAAACTCATCGGTCAGCCAAGGGGGATGTAGCTCAAACGGTAGAGCGCTCGCTTTGCATGCGAGAGGTACGGGGTTCGATACCCCGCATCTCCACTACTGACTATTATTTTGTCACAGAAAATAGGGGCATTTTCCGCCTGACTAAGAAGTCTCGGAGATGTGACTGCCTAACAAAAGGAAGGTTCCAGACTTGCAGTCTCCCTCTGAACCCGGGATCCTTCAAATTTGATACGGTTCTAGCAGCAGTAGGAGAGCATGTGGTCCCCTCGTCGGAGCATTCCAGAGAATTTTTGGAGTGCTCAGGCAACTTACCTTGGGCTTTTGAAATATTCAAATAACTTATATTTTCCATGGTAATGTAGGCTTTTTATAATGACCGTGCTGAAGGTAAGTGTGCCAGGCCGACTAAGATGGACCAGGTTGGTCGACTTACAGACTAACTATCAATCGATCAAAGGGCAACCGGCAGACCAGTTAAAGAGGAATGAAGTAGAGTCAGCTAACCATGTGCTATCTATCGGATGATATGACTGGTTGGGCTTAGAGTATGATCTGTCAAATAAATAAAACCGGATAGTCCAACCGGACATGAGCGCCTTCCCATCAAAATTCAATTTGAACGGCATCATGATCTTTCTATTCTATTTAAATCTGAAATTTCCCCATCTTTTTTTTATTTAAATATTTTTCCCTCTTTTTTGTTTGGGTGGGTCGGTCGAGTGACACTTGATGAGCCACGCGGTCACCTCCTGGTCCTGGCCTTCTTCCCTTTCCCTCTGCTCTGTTCTTTCTCACTTCACAGATGGACTGGACGAAGACAAACAGAACACGACAGTTCCTTCGCCTTCATATATCAGCGTGATATTGACTCTTTTTTTTTTCTTTTTTAATGGCCTCTAGCGTGAACAAACTAGACGTCTTTCTTTCGTATTCACAACATTGCCGACGGAGCCGTATCTGAGTTTTGGCACGATCAGCCAAGACCCATCATGTCGACATGGCATGCAAGCCATCCCGAGCATATGCTCCAACGAGGCGAAGAGCTTTTCCTGAACATAAAAAATCTACTAATTGTGGGGTTGCTCATGGTGAAACGAAAAGGCAAAGTTCAGGCAATAGTGCAAAATCAGTATTCTGCAGGACAGGAACACAAATTTGTCTTCCCTTCATCCCCCAAGAAACAAAAGTCGGACCCGACAGCCTAATAGTCCGGGCCCTGCTCCATTTTGGACTTTCGCAGAGAGCATTTACATGTACACTGCCCCCGCTCATCCTAGGACGGCCGAGTTGAGTTGTGCACATCGAAATCATCGACACCGTGTACGGCTCCGAGACGATGACCCTGCCGTCATCTTGCACCGTAAGCTTTCGAGTGACAGTATATCATGACTGTTACCTACCCAAGATATGGATGGGGCTTTCACCTCTTCTTCTTTTTTTTCCCGTGATAACTGCAGTAGATGAACGAGGAAAGATCGTGTCGTGTTCACTTGCCTCTGGATTCTTTGCCGGGGGCGGAGTCTGGCCTAATAAGAACGGTTCGCTTACAGAGGATATAAGAGAGATCCTATAACAACACAACCAATATAAGGAAAATTTTCTACAGTTTCCATTACCGTTAGACCAGTAGTGGCAAAACTGAAGTTCCTGCCCAGCTGCAGGGGTACCCCTGGTATTTCAAGTAGCTGCAACCAGACGACGAGGCCCCCCGAAACGGTGCGGATTCGCTCGGACATTCCAATCACCTCCTTCGTACTCCCCCACGGTTTATGCTGTTTGATTTAATATTTATTTTTCTTATGGGAGTGGTGGATTCAATTAAAATTTGTAAATGGAAAATTTATTAAATTATTAAAATTTAAAATATTTAGGTGTCTAGACAGGAAAAAGGTCTTCACTTTCGGTCTCTCTCCTAGAGAAAACACGCAGACAACAACAAGTCTCTCTCTCTCGCCCCTTCCTCTAAGCCAAAAAAAAAAAAAGAGAGAGCTCTCTCTCTCTCTCTCTCTCTCTCTCTACCTCTCCCTTCCCATCTTTCCTGTTTCTGTAGCCTCTTCTTCTCCGTCATGGCTGTTCCCGAGGACTAGGGTTTTTAAGGCGGGTAAATCTTGCACAAAAATGTCGCGTGTAGTCGCGGCTCCTCCCTTTGATGCCTCCATCTTTGCTCCCGTGGAATTCCACGGCTCGCGCATGGCTTGAGTCTGCTCCCTCTCTCCCTCCCTCCCCTTCCTGGTACGTTCTGTCATTCGATTTCCCCTGTTCTATTAGGGTCTTATTAGCTTCACAGCGGGCCTTTTATGCTTGGTTCTAGGTTTTTTTTTGCTTCTCCGGCCATCGATTGTCCGTGTTTACGCCTTATGCTCTGGTGTTTGCCTCTTTTCCAAGGGATTTAGGGTAGCGGGAAGTAGTCGCGGAGCTTTCTGTATGCATATCTGTAGTCAATCGCGTTTTTGTGCCGTGGATTTATGAGTTTCTCTTTTTTTTCTGGGCTGATTCCGTGATTTGTTTGTGAATATTCTTTGGTTTGTGTGAGAGTCAAAAGGGGGTTTATATTACAATTGTGCTGCGCTTCGTGGTTCCTACGAAATTTTCGTATAGCTCAGCTAACCTGTACGTGCGAGTGATGGTGGAATGTTGATGAAATTGTAGCTTTTCATATTTTGGTTCAGTGTGCTTCTTCAAGCTTCGTGCTGTCTTGCCTGTGTTACTTATTTCAGTTCCTTTCTTCATTGTTCAGATGGTACAATTAATTTGTATTTTCGTGCAATCTAGAACTGGTGTTTCAGAGGTTTAGCCTGCTGGTCTTTTTGAATATATTCGAGTAAAATGCATTATGCCATGCGGTATGAAGTTTCCTTATTTAGAGAAATAGTGTAACGGTTGCTCAGGTAGCTAGCTTGATTTGTAAAACTTGAGTGTCCATACGGCCTGACATTTTTCCCGATTCTGCTCAGGTGGCAGTGGTGTCATGAAAATGTATAATGCAAAAGAACATGGAAATGTATGTACCTTGTACCATTTGCTGATTTATATTCGTTTCTTGACTTTTGAAATACCAAACAAAAGGGCCTCTTCTGGTTTTGATCCTTCTCTTTGAAGGTTTCCTTGTATAATATTATTCAAGTTCAGCCTTATCTCCTCATTTACAGATTGAGGGTTCTGAGTCAAGCCAGCTGACAGCAAATCAACATTTTGAACAAATTCAAAGCATGTATACTGAAGAAGCCCCTAAGTTTGTTGTTGATCAGGGTTTACACTATCCTACTGCAACTAACTATGGTTACTACTGTACAGGTATGAATGAAAAATCCTCTCACTTATGAGTTTCATTGTATTATAGTTTATCATCATGAACTGTGTTTATGCTCTTTCCCAGGATTTGGAGCACCCTCTGATTGGGAGGACCACCATAGGATTTTTGGTGTAGATGGTCCTGATGTCCAGGTCACGGTCACTCATCTCTCTGTTGCTCTGTTTTTGCTCTCAATACCTGTGATACTGTCATTTCTTCTGACTAATGTCTACTTGCATTGATTTGCTGCAGGGTGTTCAAACGGAAAGTTTGCCTTATGTGTATTATACCCCTAGCTATGGCTATGCAGAATCTCAATACAACCAATACAATCCTTACATTCCTGGCATGATGATAGGAGTTGATAGCCCGTTTGTTGGGGCACAACAGTATTATACCGTTCCACCATATCAGAATTCTGTTTCTTCTGGTTATGTTCCAATTCTTGTTCAACCAGATATGACTTCTTCAGAGGCATTGTTTAATGCTGGAGCTGCCAATATTAGATCTGAAGGAAGAGGCTCAAAAAACAATTTTGCTTCTCCATCAGCTACCTTTGGCAGGAATTCATCCAAAACTTCAAACCATGCTAATTCTCTGAATAAACAGCCAGATGGGGCAAAAGATGCTGGGTTGGGTAAGCAAGCTATCGCATATGGAGGCCTTTCTGGAGGGGGTGTTCCTAGTTCTACTTCTACTTATGCATGTCAGGTGCATTAGTGCTCTTTATAGTTACTCCTTTCATCCTATTTAGTTTTTTTTTTTTCCTGATGGGAATCAATTGTATGGGAAAATCTCCTTAGTGAAGGTTGCGGATTAATTTACAGTTTTCAGCGCTTAAACATACTCTGTCAGTATGTGCAGGGTAGGAGCACTTCCAACTCAACCCAGCCTATGGATAATAACTTCAGTGTAAAGGTTCCTTCTCATCGTAGCCAATTCAAAGTTGGTTTCACTGATTTTGGAGCAAGTGGTCATGCATGGGTCTCTTCAGAGAAGTCTCGACCAAAATTTCATCTGGGCCGAGTGCAAAACAATGTCCATGGGCCTGCTGATTCATTTGGAGAGCAGAACCGGGGTCCGAGAACCAACAGACCAAAAAGTCAGCTTGCTGTGAAAGCCTATACAGCCAAGGCAGGGAATGCAGACGCACAAGGAATAATCATTATTGATACTGACCAGTATAACAATGATGATTTCCCTCTTGACTATGAGGATGCTAAGTTCTTTGTGATAAAGTCGTACAGTGAAGATGATGTTCACAAGAGTATAAAATACAATGTCTGGTCATCTACACCTCATGGAAACAAGAAGCTGCAGAATGCCTATGATGATGCTCAAAGATTCGCTGCTGGGAAACCTAATGGCTGCCCTATATTCTTGTTCTTCTCTGTATGTTATCATGTTTCTCCATGTTGTCTACCTATTAATCTTGTTAGTCGTTAGTGAATTGATTGGTGATTTGTCATTGTTATCCCCCTTTTGCAGGTTAATGCCAGCGGTCAGTTCTGCGGTGTTGCTGAGATGATTGGACCTGTGGACTTCCACATGGACATGGACTTTTGGCAGCAAGATAAATGGAGTGGAAGTTTTCCTGTAAAATGGCACTTTGTTAAAGATGTGCAGAACACTGCCTTTAGGCATATCATATTAGAGAACAACGAGAACAAGCCAGTCACTAATAGCAGGGATACCCAAGAGGTACTTATCCTTTAATGGATATTGAGGACTAATTTTTAGGCATATCAAGTATTATTTTTTGGCTTTGATTCTTCAGTTCTAACTCAGCTGAATATTTCATTGCTTGGAATTTCATGTACAAAACCTTGTAGGCTGTTTTTTAATTGGTCTTGCAAAAATCTCTTCTGCAGGTATTTTACAGACAGGGGATGGAGATGCTTAGAATATTTAAGAACCACACCTTGAAGACATCTATTCTCGATGATTTCATGTATTATGAGAATCGGCAGAAAATGATGCAGGAGGAGAGAGCTCGGTTACTGGTCAGAAGTTTCCAAACCCCATTTTCTGTGCATGCTCTGAATCCTCCTTCCAAATTATTGAACATCGTGAATCAACCACTGATTCAAGAGGGAATTGTTGACCCCAAAGACCCAAACAGCATAAAAAAGAACACCATGACTGCCACCAAGCCTGTTGCAAATTCTAACGAGAAAACACTGGAGCTGGTTTCTGCTGAAGGCGGCAATGATGATATGGCATCAGTGTTGAAGATTGGATCGCTCACTATCAATCCAAAAAATGAAGAGGAACCAGCACTTCCAGCTTCATTTGTTGGCGCTTCCAGAGATGATATTGAACAGTCAGGAGTTCTGACAGTTGGGTCTATGCCCGTTAAGGTCAATGGGCTCAATGACACTTCTGGTTCTTTAACCGTAGGGACAGTCCCATTCAATGGACGGGCACTTCAGGCTGAAGGAGATGGAGTTGGCTCTGGTGGTGACACATCGAAAACTGCTCACTAGAATGGGTTAATGATAAGGCATTTTGTCCCATGACCTACTTTGTTCCCAGGGCAGATACCATTCTTGTCTTGGGATAGCTTCACACATGGGCCTGACTGACTGTCTTTCTTGTCTCTTTACCATTTTGCCTTTTAAAATCGGAGTAACCATTGATAGATGAATCATTGTTCTTTCTGACCTCTCCTCATTACTCTCAAGTCTGCTGCAATCTGTATCTCTTGGATCAAAGTCTGATGGTTCTGGAGGAGTTAGTGGGTGTTGTGTACTTATTGTGGAATCTATTCAAGAAAAAAATGATTTATCATCCTATTGTCTTTCAGAACTCGACAATGCTTGAGATACGATGCTTTTAATTTCTACCGGGTAAGAGTTTCGGAATGGTAACGTATTTGTTGAAGGATCAGGAAAGGAGTTAATTTTTTGGTATACATCACAGGACTTCCATCAAGTCCGAATGCAAGACTGGATACCGAACGAATCCACTGGTTCAAAGATAATTTATTTGACTCGACTGACGATTTGCTTTACCGGCTATTTCCCCTTCTCTTGAAGAACTAGTTTTTCAGTCTGTCTTCAGCGCCAGTGGAAAAACACGGAGCGGTCCGCAGCGCGCGTCTCGACGCGCCACAGCGTTGCGCCGGCCTTCCCCGGTGGGCCTCTCTCGTGGTCGTTGTTTGGCGTGCGCACTGCCTCTCGCTTATATGAGAGACTGCGGACGGGGTAAGTGGGGCTCTAAGTCTAAACTGTGACATTCACTGACTGTACTCTCTTGGTCTCCGATGACCAGTTCTATGGCCTTCTCTGCGTCAGTTTGCCCCTTAAGAGATCTCTCACGTTAATTTTATGCGATCTTCTTCTCTGCGGATACAATGGCTGTCGGAGTCTGCAAATACTTATCTTCATATACGACCGCGGTATAAATCGAGCCGTTTAAGTATGTCAATCTGAGGGAAAAGAAGGGAACCTTTTACTCTTTTTAATTGGAATGAGAACAAAAGACTCCAAGTTCACGACATTTTCTTTATCTGTCCACGCCATTCCTTAATATTAAAGGGGTCATGAGGTTTTCGTGTTTTAAGATCCTTGCTTTTCTTTTTTCTTCTGTCTGAGCTATTTTGGGTTCTTCCATATTGATATTCTCCGGTCATGTGCAATTGGTGAGCGAAGGCATGTACTTTTTAGCTCAGATGTTCTTGGCAAAGGCCAGAGGAAAGTTACTTTTGTCTGAATTTTAGTACAAAATGTGTGATTTACGCCATGGATCTGATATCATGGATTTGCTTTGGGTTCTACATGATAAAAGGAGACTGTTAGTAGTAGGTGGCTGCCGTGGTTCTGGCCTTCTGTCACCTTTGAAAGAGCGGCTACTCAAATGGTGAGTGTGTTTCTACTTATTGCCAGTTAATTTTAAACTTGAAACTAGTTATAACAAGCTTTAATTTCCAATCTTAGGGGGAGCTGCCAAATTTCTCCAAAGACCATGGCATCTTAGGTCACAATATCAAGGAAGAAATAGTGCCAAAGGAAGAGGATTTGGATTTCAAATTACCGTTGGAGACCATATTCCCAAGTCACTATGCGGTACTTTTTGTATATGTAACTTCCAATTGTGCAGCTTCTTGTAAGCTTCCAATTTGATCAATCATATTCTTCATTTTGTATGCCTATTTGTCTAGGATAATGGGACCAGCTCATCAGGAAGCAATCTGAGATCACTCTTTATAGGAATGGGATTCTTGCCATCTCTTGTTGACAAAGCACTTGAAGCAAAGGGTATGCAAGCATGCCCGGTTTTTCTATGTTTAGGTTGAATTTTTGTAGATGTTGTGCTGTTGATGCCCTTATACCTTACATTGCGAAAATGATGTTCTAAAACATCATCATAGCAATGTTTCTGCTTAAATTTCATTTGTGGAATAATTTTCTCTTAATATAGGTGAAGATCTTGGTGAAGGCTCTGTGGACTTGCTATTGGAAACTCTCATAGAATACTCTGTAAGTCTGGAAAAGGATTACTTTCTGTGACATTGCATTTTTTTTTATAAGGCTATTGAAATTTTGGTTTATTTTTTTGGCTGTTTGTGCTCTATTGAAGTTCTAGATTGTCTGTGCCTTTGGCATGCAGTTGTTTTGAGCTTCACGTTGTATGTTAATAGGACCAACAAAGATCACAGTCTGAATCTTCAGATTCTTTGGATAGACTGTTTGATGAAGATGATGTTACCTGTAGTAAAGTGTCAAAACCTCAAGTGAAGGAGGTAATATCTTGGAGTAACATGTTTGTACAAATTTCAAGAGAACATGAACTTTTCAATCAGTTGATTAGTCTTCTCTTGTTATTTTCAAAGGATTCTATCTTTCATGAATTAAACTCAGTGTGGTAAGACTAATTATATTGATCAACCTTGTTATAGGAGAATGATTGGTCTAATGGAGTCAATAATCAGAAGAGAGCATCCTTACGAATGATGAAATTCTCCACAAATGAGATTGAATTTGCAATGAATAGGCTTGGTATGTTTAGATTTCTGGGAGTTTCACGGTGTTTTATTACTTGTCATTATTCAGTTGATGGAATTTTTTCACTGTTTTAACCCGTGCAGGCAAAAATGCCGAAGTCGATGAAATAGTGGACTATATAGTTGCCGCCCAGATATCTGAAAGATTTACAGGCAAAAATGGGAGAACTAATTCCTGCATAGGAAAGGATGAGGTAAGAAAAGAGCTTACAAATTTTGTCCAGTTTAATTGTCCAATAGAAACAAAAGGTTTAGTTTAGGTCCAAGGACTGGTTTTGAAATTTATTCTTCAGTACCTTGTACTACTGTTCTTTTTCTTGGTGAACTTACTATTTAATGGTGCTTGGGGTTTTTATATTTTCTCAGGATGCCAGCAACGAGAGCTTGTTCAGGACCATGGAGAAGACGCTCCGTTTGCTTGAGATGGGTTTCACTGAGAATGAGATATCAACTGCTTTTGAGAGTTTTGGTATGTAATTCCAGTTATCTCATGTGCAGACATTATTTGTTGGACTGCAAGATGATGTTCTATTTTGGTTTGTCATCTTGGGAATTTGAGTTTTGGAGGAGGGTTGGGGGTGGGGGTGTTGGGGTGTGAGCTTCATGTCAGGGCTTTATATCCGGGAGCACAAATTCCACTTTTTATAGGACCAAAATTTCTTGCATCAAATAATCCATTCTTTTCTGTGAGTGGCTATCTATTTTGATAATTCTAGTTACTCCTAAATGCCATGACCAAATTACTTAAACATATGAACCATTCTGTGAAAGAGATTTAATCTCATGTGCAGACATATGAACCATAACTAAAATACTTGCCATTGCTGTGGTAGGTCCCAACGTTTCTACTGCAGAGCTTGCAGATTCAATTTTTGCTGTAAGATGTGGTGACATGGATAAGGTATACTCACATTGCAGATTCTTCTCTATGTAACGGTTATTACTGAACTGGGCAAAATTGCTTGCATCTGTACAATCAGTTAATTCTCTTTTGTTACACAGGACCATCGATATTCATCTACTGCTATGATTAAAGTCAAATCAGAGGATTTTACTGGGGATACTGCTTCTCAATCAAACTTGATTCGCTTGGAAGAAACTCTCAAAGGAAAGAGGCCAAAAGAAGAACATTCATGTGACTACATGGATTCAGTCTCTCATTGCAGTCGTTTTGACTTTGGGGCAAGTTATAAAGGGAAGAAGCCAAAGCAGGAATTCTTTGATGGCTATAGTTCTTGTGTAAGACCCCCGTTGGCTGAACAGGAGGCAGAAGACAATAAAAGCACTGGAATTAGGAAGCAGATGTTTCAATCAAGCCCCTGCACAGGGATCAATCAAGTTGTTGCCAAGCCTCCTTATTTCTTGTATGGGAGTGTGGTGAATATTCCCCAGGACTTGTGGGGTAAAATCTCCCAGTTCTTGTACACACGAGTACCTGAGTTCGTGAACTCCCAATTCTTCTCGGCAATTACCAGGAAAGAAGGCTATGTTCATAATCTCCCGACCGAGAATCGGTTCTACATACTGCCAAAGCCTCCCATGACCATAGAAGAAGCCTTTCCCCATACCAAGAAATGGTGGCCTTCTTGGGATACAAGGAAGCAGCTGAGCTGTATAAGCTCTGAAATGGCTGGTTTATCTCAGCTCTGTGACCGTCTTGGGAGGGTTCTCAGCGACTCTATGGGAGTCCCCTCATGGGAACAGCAGAGGGACATCTTGCACCATTGTCAGGGACTAAATCTTGTCTGGGTTGGATCTGGCAAATTGGGCCCATTAGAGCCTGAACACTTGGAGTCTATTCTTGGGTACCCTTTGAATCACACACAGGCTTGTGAGAGCTGCTTAAGCGAGAGGCTTCAGACACTCAAACACGGCTTCCAGACAGACACCTTAGGTTATCATCTTTCAGTACTCAAGCATATGTTTCCCGGAGGGTTGACTATGCTATCCATCTTCACGGGAATCGGAGGGGCAGAGGTTGCTCTGCACCGTCTTGGAGTTCCACTCAAAGCTGTTGTGTCAGTGGAGAACTCAGAAACAAAGAGGAAGATTCTTAGGAGGTGGTGGGAGAAAAGCGGGCAAACAGGGGATTTGGTGCAGATTGAAGACATCCAGAGGCTCAGCACTAACAGGCTCGAGAGCTTGATCAAGAAGTTTGGAGGTTTTGACTTCGTGATCAGTCAGGACCCTTGCATCCTCTCCTCAAACTCGAAAATGGCTGCTCAAGGGGACTTCCCAGGTTTTGACTTCTCCTTGTTTTACGAGTTTGTTCGTGTTTTGCAGCGAGTGAGAAGCGCGATGGAGAGAAAGAGGTGATTTATCTTATTCTCTCCCTGTTTTGGTAATGTTCTAGAAACTGTAGCTTCTGCGAAATTCGTACTTAGTCATTGACATTTAGAAGACTTCATTAACAATGGTTGAACTACCTCTACTTAGCCTGTCAGACATAGCTGTGTTACCATAAGCTTTATCCAATATAAACTGCTGTTGAGGTCAGATTTTGGATTTGGCTTCTGTTATTATCCCATCGCGTGTTAGAATAGAATGTTAAAAAGGATCTGTCGCCAACCATATACTTTTTCATAGATACCCAACCATCGGTTACTGCTTGAAGTGGTTTTATTCTTCTGGGGTATATCTGCTACTAACTCATATCTGACAAGCTCGTTTACCTTAACTTATGGCCCACTGCGATTGTTCGAGAAAGTTCTCGGGAAGTAAAACATTTAAGAGGGCAAAGAGATCTGGGCCTTCCTTCAACCCGCCCGCTGCGCTTTGCTGCCTATTGGAGCTAATACACAGATGCGTACCGTTCTTAAATGACTGTTACCCAATGGGCCGAGTGCCCCAACGTGATTTAACAAATTTTCAGTTAAAATTCAAGATCTGCTGTTCCAAATTCTTGAGTGATCAAAGCGGCTAAGATTGAGAATCCATCTTCTTATTATCTAAATAAATAAACTCCAATACAAGGGTGTAAGATGCAAAAAAGGATTCAAAGCCAACTTCACGATTTCCATTATCCACCGATCTCTGTTCAAGCAGCATGGTCAAATAACGAGGCATTCCTGCTATCACATGCAAGGAGAGAAGTTTCTCAGCAGCCGAAACAAGCATCCAAACCGCAGGAGATATCTATCCTGTAGGGGCTTGACCATATCAGCCCTGGCTGAATTTACGACCAGACAATTTCTCCGACTCGTACAGGATGTGGTTTATAAGTCCCCTTGGAGCGCTGAAAACACAGTAGAGGGAACATTAGTTCTTTCGGGGTACTCAAAGATGTAGCCAGAGAAGATTTCTAGCACTCACTCGTCCTTCATCTTTTGGATTTTCTCTGGATCTGTCTCGTGCATGTTCCTTCTAAAACTTTGCCTCACCAAATTAACAAGAAGCTCCGTATTATGTTGCTGCACACAGCAAATGCAGGAACTGAATTCATTAATATGATCAGCACAAGGACAGTACAAGAAAAGAGTGCTCCTGCCATGATTAAACTCTGCTAGTCTATCATGATCAGCAAGAGGGCAGAAATAGTTTTATAATAGAACTCCACTATTCCATCACCTTCTTCAACAATTTGAAGCTCAAACAACGACCTCCAGACACAGTACTTTCTTGGGTCCTTTCAAGCAGTATATGCAACAACATCAGGAAACCCAAGAAAAGTTGTTCAACCAGTCCACACATGCAAGTTTAGGATGTACAAGTAAGTGGTAGGAGTATATGATGCAAAATATTACAGGTCCAAGAAAATTCCTATCCTGAATTGATTTGATCACCTACAGATCTGTAATTTGCTCGTGTTTTGTACCCCAAACATTATTCCCTTTTCACACTCAAAGACAGTTCTATCATTTCTTTCATCACATGCAGATAAAAAAGCCATCATCTAGGGTCCAATTCTCATAGCCCCAAAGTGACAATTTTAGACAACTCTATCAAGTTGTGTTGAATTCAAAGCTCTGGCATGATCTCCTCCTAAAAGCACATAAATGCTTGAGAAATCGGTAGCAAAGGCATGACAAGATCTTAACTTTTCTCTTTATCTTAAGCTCCCCACTTCTTCCAGAAAAATTCAGATTAAACTGAGGCTAAGAGGAAATGCACCGTTTTCCCATTGAAAAACGAATAATTTCCAAGAAACATCTCGATAGATACAGATGCAAGATTAGGTTTTGTACCTGATGACCAATGTATTTAGCTCTTCGAAGACATTCGCGGTAAAGCTGCAAACACAAGCGTGAGTCAGCAGCACCGGACAAGGAATTCTCGCCCTCATCGGTAACAGGAGAACTCGGAAAGGGCAGGACTTACCCTAATGACGTTGTCGGAAAGCTCCGGCGGCAGCGCTGTCTGCAGAGACGGCATCTCCTTCTCAGTCCCGTAAGAGTAAAGTGCTGCTTCTCGGAGGATATAGCATCAACAGGACATACGAAACAGAAGAACAAAAACACTACGGAGAAATCGAAACCACGGAATATCTCAACTTGGATCAAGAAGGCAGTACCTTGTAACGGGGATCCTCTTCACAGTTCGGCTCTCAAGTTTATACTGGCTTTCTGGCGAGTCGATTCGGAGAAAGAGGAAGAGAAGGAGGAACCTCACGGCGGGCAGGATGGGACGGACTAAGACCACAGTGAGAAGATTTTTCTGAGCCGGGTGCACATAGGCCCAAAGCGAAACTGAATGCTCATGTGTCGTCTCCGGTGCCTGTGCCAGAGAAGAGGAACAGAGCACGTGCTAAAAGTGGGCCCATTGTGGGCCCATCAAGCTGTTCACTTTCGGCCCATTATAGCCCTTATGGGATCTCAGTCGCAATGAATGAAATGGGATTTTTTGAAATTCATTTTTTTATATGTCATGACCAAAGTGGTAATTATGAGAGAAGGTTAATGGCCGTGAATACGAGTTGATTAAACTGATTTGATGCATTTTCTTCGAAGTAAGGTTTGAGATTATGGGGGAGGGATCCACCATTCAGAATGAATAGATCACAGTCCAATGCAGACCAGTTAACAGTCGATGACATTCTGGGTTTTCTTTGACCGCCAAGTGGCGTAACACCCACGTAGAGTGTCGACCAGCAAATCTGAACCAAAAATCTTCAGAGAAAAACTTCAAAAAAGAAAAGAAAAGAAAAGAAAGACAAGTCAAAGGTTGAAGGCTAAATCCGATCCTTTTGCACGAATCCCAACATCCATAACATGTCTAATGAGAATATCCAATTCCAAAGTATTACAAATGGGCCCAAACACCACCATAAAGCTTCCATCACACAGTGAGGGAGGATAAATCCCCTGGCAGGGATGAAGAGCCTAATGGCTCTTGCGGCGCTATACAGTATTTTCTATTACTCTGCGCTGATCGAATCATTGTATATACTATATATTTCCTATAATGAGAAGATCCCATCTATCCTGTTGTGTTCATGGTTATTCTATCACTACTAATCTGCATTCAGCACCTGTATTTGGAGCCCTCTCTGGCGGTTGCCGGCAAACCGTCGAGCAAGCAGTCGACAGGTGGGATCGTGAGCGTCTCCTGAGTCCCGTAGGCGTTCCAGCAGAAGGGGTCGTCCATGAGCTCGCCCTCGTGCGGCAGCAGCTCCACCTCCGACATGGTGATGTTGGTGCAGGCGACGGTGTCGCTGCAGGCGAAGTGGATCGGGGGGCTGATCACGTTGTAGGTGCCCTTGATGTTCCGGAAGGCCAGGTCGTTGACGTACACAGCCGAGGTCTGGTTCCGGCAAGCCTTCGACATGCAGTAGTACTGGTCCACGATGATGCAGTTGCGGACGTTCTCCATCTGGATGTTCTCGAACCGGATCCCGCTCACCGAACCGGTCCCTCCCTGCCAGGTCTTGATCCGGAGGCCGTTGTCCGACTCCCTTATGACGGCGTTCCGCACCGTGATGTTCGAGACGCAGGCCTGCGAGTTGTGCACCCCGAGGCTCCCGATGCTGCACAACAGATGCTTGTGAAAAAGGGAATTGCTTTCACCAATAAAGAAAACTGGGGCTTGATTAGATTAAGGATGTTCCAAAAGGACGAGCAGGAACTGAGGATTGATTTTACCTGATCCCGTGACTCGGTCCGCAAGTGACACCCTCGATATCAACATTGGAGCACCCGGTGCCGATCGAGATGCAATCGTCCCCTGTGAAAGTCATTAGAAAGATTACACCCTCTTGCAGATATATCACAGCAGGCGGTTCATTAGGTGATACGCTGACAGTGGGTCGATGCATTTCTTACCGTTTGCTACCATGGTGTTGTGTATCCTGACCGACTTGGTGTTCTCTATGTGGATCCCATCGGTGTTGGGGCTCAGTTTCGGAGAGGATATGGAGATCCTATCTATCTGCACGCCTTCACACCCGTCAAACTTGATGTGAAACTGCGGGCTGTTTTGGATCTGTAACCCGTTGAGAGCCAGATTCGTGCTCATAAAGAATCTAATCATCTGAAAAATGCACCGTCCGGAAAATCATCAGAACCGGAAAATCCAGCTTTCAGGTCAAGAATTTTCTTTTGGTTAAATTGCACTTACGGCTGGGCTATCACATGGTCCTGAGATGGTCTTCCCATTGGGACCCTGAAATGTCGATTTTTTGCTTGATGTTAGAGATCGCATCGGCATGAAGCATTATGTCTCACAGGGAAGAGGATGAACGTGGGGAGCTTTTAGGAGTACAGAAGAGAGGAGAAGCTTTTCGTAGTACCCTGTGGGGCTTGCAGGGGAGGTCCCACCACGGCTCGCCATTTCCATCGATGGTGCCTGATCCCGTGAGAGTCATCTTATCGAGCCGATAGAAAACGAGCCATTGCTTCTGGCTATCCGCCTTGGGCCAGTGGTCTGGTCCGTTCGGAGGCATTAGGATCCCGTCCACCTTGGCATCAGTGGGAATGTTAACTCTACCGTTAAGCCACTCTCAAATTCATTTCAGTGGTTTAAGCTATTGGACAGAAATAAATACAGCAGAGGAGTATGCAAGGAAAACCATCCGTCCTCTCGGGGAAAATGGGATTTTGATGAATGAGCTACTTTAAAGTCACATTTGCAGAATTGACAATAAACACGGAGGTTCCTTTGACGTGAAGAGTTACTGATTCTTACTTTGAACACGAGGCCGGGCTTGCACGGGCCTGAGAAGATTGTCGAGGTAATCATGAAGGAGTAGCCTGAGGGAGCCAGGATGGTGCCCGACTCGACTGCGCAGGCTGCCTTCCATGCCGCCTGGAATGCCTTTAAATCGTTTGTTGTCCCATCCCCGACCGCCCCGAAAGAGGTCACTTTGAAAATGCGGTCTGTGCCAGAGCCCCCGGGAACAGGACTCGGGACCAAGGGAATGCTCGGAGGACTGAGAGCCGGGGGGGAAGGAACGTGGGACTTGGGGGGAGGAGAGACAGGGGACTTCGAGCGGCCACCGCCACCGCCACCGTGGCCCCCTTTTTTCGGCTTCTTGTGGTAGTGGTACCTTCCCTCCACCACATTGCTTGCGGAGAAGAGGGAGGCGACGACCCAAATTGATATTAAGCCCTTAATCATCTCCATGGACGAAACCTGAGGCGGCTGCTTCTGCTGATGAGGATCCTCCGGAGAGGTTCTTCGGTGAAGGGAAGTAAAGGATTGAATTGGAAAGTGCTCTGCAAGGTGCCCTAATAATTTATACTCGCGGCAGTTTGTTCGTTATAATAGTTGCGCTTTGTTCACATGTAAAATTTTAATACAGGGTTCAATGCAGAGGTATCGACTTTTAAATCCAGGGAATACCTAAAGGGACACAAACCAGAAAATAGATTAAAAAAAGGATTTAAAAGAGTACATGAAATCATTATCTATCCATCTCGACAAAAACGATATAACTATACAAAACCCTATCTCTCTCGTTAGCATTGCCTCTCATCGGTGAAGTCTTTGAGCCATCTTTTTATCTTCTCGTATCCCTTTCTAGTCTATTACGAATTTTCTTCCGTGACAGAGAAAACTTACCAAATGCTTTAAGCACGCCGTCCCAAAGAAAGATGTCCACGAATTTTGATCGAAATGGTCGATGGAGCAAACCAAAAGTAACAACAAATCTCATCACAAGTTCAGCGGATCGTACGGTCCGATCGAGTAGACTTGCCTAATTTCATGAGTTTATAACCAGTTGAGAAAGCTATCTCCCCTTAGACATGGAGGGGGAGAACATATTCCATATGTGGTGCAACGTTTTCCAACAGTTCGAGCAACGTGCAAGTCATTGCAACGATTTTTCTTTTAAAAATAAATAATATATATATATATATATATTGGAAGGGAAAACTATACCCGTGAATGGGGAAGACGTGTGTCGAGTAGCAATTCATCGGGCAGTCACTCTCTCTAATCCAAAAAAAAAAAAAAACCGGCTTGGAGCTTTTAGGGTTGGTTTTTTTTTTTCCATTGGCAACACGTCAGATTTGAATCGGAAGCATCGGGTTACCCTAATGAATTCATATTAGATTTTCTTTCTACATTTATCATCTCAAATTCCAGGCCCCGATCCGGGTTCCTGGCGGTCGGTATGTATCAAGGAAGACTCCGGCGAGCCTACGGTTCGATGACCGAACCGCTAGTCTCGAGTATGGCAATTGGATACTGTGCAGCCGACTGTGGATCTCGAATTCTCAATCTATCTATGGTGGTTTGAATTAAAGGGGGACTCTACTGTGTGCTTGTGACCTGAAAAGTTTTGAGGCTCTTCTTCTCTAGATATTCGAGCTTAGAATCAATCCCACTACTGCCACTACAGCTAGCGTAAATTTCTTTACATCTAAGATTCTCATGTCATGTGTAGATATACATATATATATATATATATATAGACACACACACACATGTAGGAAAGAATTTATGTGTTTTATTAGGTTCTGTTGCACGGGACAGCATCGATGAACGGCCTATACTGCCTGTCTGTATGCCGGAACGTTGGAATTATTTTAGTGCGTTCGGCGACAACGTCCATCGAGTATTCAAATTTTCCGAAAGTTCGAATACGCGGCCGCTCCTCTCGACTCGAGAGCGAACCTCCAGACACTGTGGCCAAGCGGAGGAACAACATGTTAATGCCGTGTCGTCTACTTAGCGAAGATGTAACGAGACAAAATAATTCGATAAGAACACACTCAGTATGTAAAATTTATATAATATGTTTTTTTTTTTGGTTTTTGAATTCGAGGGATCAGCCGATAGTCCACACGACACAGCTGTGATAGGAACACGGTGAAAGCATCAACCAAAGGGGAGGCGGGTTCGTGAAAATGTACAAGCGAATAAACTTACCGGGAATGTACGAACCAACGGAAGGCTCTTAATGTTGGCAGAGTTTTATCCCTTAAATGAGCCGTGTCGACTTGGACAGGACCAATCGGTCGAGAGATTCGGTGGATTTCTGGATATCAGATAATTCATACCGAAGAACGAATAAATATATAAATAAGTGGCACGAAAAAGTGGATCTCGTGACTCTCTGTTGTTGTCTTGCGGAGGGGAGGGGAGGGGGGATGGTTTCCTTGGCCATAGAAAGCAGAATCCATACATGTAGTGGGTTCACGACAAGAGAATTAAAACCTCATTCACGGGGCGAATTCCCCCGCCACTATGCGCACAGGCAAATCAAACACGTACAGCGTATAATCTTCCCCGGCCCTTGCTATACCACATTCGAGAAATCCCTCGGTCCTCATGCCTCACCACGTATCGCGTGGGGGAATGCTGCCGGTGAAGAGAGAGCATTGTCGGATCAGTCGGTCGGATGATGGTGCGTGCATCAACCGGACCGACCGTTACTTTTAAGAGTCTCTCCCACGGGAACGGTGGACGCTAAGCAAGGAAACCTTGGAAAGCAACCTGTTTCTTCCCTCTCCGCCGACACAACCACAATCACTTGGGCTGGGACCTTCCCCGAGCGTGTCATATGCTCATCCCTGTTTTAAATATTATTCCCATCGCTACAGACCATATATACATATATACTGTAGTACTGTCCACGTGAGCAAGCAATCGTACAAGCGTACAATAACGACGGAACGTCCGCCTCGATTCGATTCGATTCGATTCCACGGGCAACGGGCCAGGTCGAGACCGGGCATATGGCATCGAGCATGTGAGTGAATTGCCGGCAGCCCGAGGTTCATGCAGTGTAGGAGAGATGGTCAGTAATGCAGAAGGTGTCCTCCCCGAATTCATAAGCCGATAAAAATATGATCATTTAATAAAAATAAAATAAAATTCATTTTACGATTCCTTTCGCCAGTTCGTGAGGAGTTGTCGTCCGTGCACCTCCCCAATTCCATTTCAACCCATGAGCGTCGTGTTAGTACTTACTGTGCATGCATGGGGATTTGCCTTTGCGCTTCACGTGGATGCTATCACGGGTTTGGTTCTATATCACTAAAAGGAGAATTATTCTGCGTTTCTTCCGCCAAGTTATCACGATTGAATATTATTAAAATGAAAATTCATGATTAAAAGGTTGAAAAAAAAGGTCCACTTTAAGGGATATGACTCAATCTAAACATGATGGGTTAGACTTTTTTTATATATTAATTGTATTTGAATTTATAATAATTAATTAATTTATCAAATAATTAAAATCTTAATAGTAATTTTTGAAGTTTTTAAAATTTATCTTACCGTACATTGTTTACTTACCAAACAGCTGAAGATGGAGTTCCCCGTGGCACTTGAATGCAGACAAAGAAAGTTAGCCACCGTCTGTGTGATTGGAAATTCGCGTGCACTTTTTCGGCCAGGAGGGGGGAAGAGTTTGGGTGTGCGGTGATGGGAGGCGCCACGTCGGATCTTTTCTTCTTCGCGTGGGAGCACACGCGCCTGCCTACTGGTCGCTGCCTCCGTGGCCCCACCCAGCTCCCATCATCAGTTCCTCGATCTCTTTCTCGTGGCCTCGTGGGGACATCGGCACCTCGTACGTATGCGCTACTATCGATGATCACGATGCTCAAGTAATTATCAATTGGGACTCATATTTATGGGGCCAATTTTTAAGCCAGGGTAGGGACGTTTCCGTAATCTTATCAGTTGATATTATGGATGAAAAATATATTTTTGATGTTAATCTTTATAAATAAGAAAAAAAGAGAAGAAAGATGGAAGATTTGTATGAATGTACAACCCGGTCTAATGCGTCCATAGGCCGTCAACGAGATATTATGACATCATCATCCCATGAAGATGAGTGGAGAGGATGGCACGTGTCTGAGCTATGAATTCACGGGCTGGTTACTTTTAGTGTGTCACGGGTTAGAAATAGAATCATCCGGGGGTGGCGATTTAAACTAAACAATTATTCCAACTTTTCCCTTCAACCAAGGCGCGAAAATCGACGGACGGACGGACGACGGTTCGGTGCAGCATTATTGCTTCGAACATGTGGCCGGCGGATCTTAAATTTGATAAAATTTCTAGTATTAATCTATTTTTACTTTTTTTTATTTAATTTAAGATTTACGTTCCTAAAAATTAAAAAAAAAAAAGAGAGAGAGGGGGAAGATTAGCTGGCTCAGCTGGGATCGCAGGGCTCGTGCCTTCCCAGAACTGCACGTTAGGTGATGACAGAAGAGACATTAGGATGAGACACAGCGTGCAACAGATACTCATGACTCCATGTTATTGCTCAGTTAGGGCTTAATTATTGTGTCGGATTGAGGTTATTCTGTCGCGTAATGGCACCACTTATCTGCCTATTTTTCTTTTGGGTGTTGTGGGGAAATGACTTTGAAGCAAATTGACCTGATGTTAGGTTGTTAATTGGATTCCCTTTCTGCCCCTCCTCGAGCAATCTAAATTAGACCCTATTCAAGGATATTACCGTACATTTTTCTATGTTGACTAATTTTTTTTTTAAAAAAACTCAATATTATTTACAAAATCGCTCCCAAGAGAATCGTGCGAGGCGGCCTCTGCTCTGTCTCGGGGGCAGATTATCGGGTTGTAGATGGAACAAATCAGATTTGATTAGGGCCAGCTTGTGAGCCCACTTTAGGCCCATAATCCTCCTGTCAGTGAGCCTAGGCCCATCCTATGATTAGCACATTTGGGCCGTCAGCTCATCTTCTGCTCTGATCACCGTTGTATTTTATCTACCACATCAGTTGTCTATATATGGGATCATATAAATTACTTTGAGATGTAATTGATATCACCCATAAGTGCAATAGTCACTCTAACACAGTGAACGTTACCACATGGGTCATATTGGATTGGATCGAGATATGCCCACAATTGAGTGAATAAGTATGAATATGAGACGGCGAAGTTGACCGACCTCTTGATCCTGATGCGATCTTGCATCATCCCATGTCCCCAACACATTGTCATCGATTAGTTTGATAATTTGATTGGCATGGAGGGAGCATCACCACCGTCACGCCGTCATTTTCCGTCAACAAAAGTCTATAAAAACTTGTCATTGAAGGGATCTGCTGTCGATTACTCTTGCAGCTATGCTCTAAGCACAATTTGGAGCCAAGAAACGAAGTTGCTCAAGCTTCCAGGAGTAGTAGAAAGCTTCGGTTTTTTGAGTTCTCTTCTCAACTCCACTTGAAACTTATTTAATTCAAAGCTTCGATCTGCTAGTCTTAGTAGCCGGCAACGAGATGTTCACACCTAGAAGGTTAGAGCATAGTTGAGATTTGGGTCCTGAATCAGGGTGAGCAAATGGGTTTCATCCCTTGAGCTGCTTTGCATTTTTATGAGAAGCCTGAGAATGTCATATCGTAGTTTCGTGAAGTTATTACATGCTGCCCTTGGTTAGAGCCGACTGAAAAGATGGCTCAACGTCGCAGCTCGACCGCCGGGCTGTGCAGCGTTTCCCCTTTTTGGCTCATTAGATGGCTTAGATAGCACACTCAAGGGTTCGGTTCAGTTGGGTTTGGCCTGATCTGATAAGCCTGTGTCTTCTACTATTGGAAATGAAGAAGTGGTCCGGGGGCATGATGATTGTAGCGCTTGCTGTGATACTGGTACTCAGGTACAGCCTCCTGGGTACCAAGGTGACCAAACCCCAGAAGCAGTCCGTTTATGATTTCTTCCATAGCCATCCCCCCACAGATAGTCCCCCTGTGAAAACAGAGATCCCCGTCGGGTCCTCTGAGAAAAATATTAGTAAACCATCGAAAAGGCCTAGCCTTGTCAATTTTGAAGGACTCGATATCCTGTACAGTCTGAAGAACGTTTCCACAGATGACTACCGGCCCTTGCTTGTGTGGGCCCAGATGCGTACACTGCTCTCCAGGTCAGATGCTCTGCCTGAGACAGCAAAAGGGATTGAGGAGGCCTCTGTGGCATGGAGAGATTTTTACACTGATGTGAACAATGAAGAGCCCTCTGTTATCAAGATGGTTGACCAGGAGGAAGATAGAAATTGCCCACCATTTGTCTGCAGATTTTCCACTACAAATTCAACCGATGAAGTAGTTCTTAAGATTCCTTGTGGACTTATTGAAGATTCCTCGATCACCTTGGTCGGGACTTCTGAGGGCAGCCATGGAAACTTCCAGGTTAACTTGATAGGATCACAGATCTCCAGTGATATTGAACCTCCAATCGTTTTACATTATAATGTGAGCTTGCCTGGAGAAAACATGACGGAGGAACCCTTCATTCTTCAGAATACATGGTCAAATGAATCTGGATGGGGTAAGGAGGAAAAATGTCCGGATCATGGGTCCATTAGCAGCTTAAAAGGTCTGTCTTCGCTCTTCATTTTCCCTCTTCTGCTAGTGCAGTCCTGTGGTTTTCTTGCATTATCTTTCCATTTTGAGCTGAAATAGAAGAAAATATTTCGGCCCTTGATTAACAGATATATGCATCCAATAATGGTAACTTTCACCATAGAATGTTGTAGTTTGTATTGTAGATTGATATTTGTGGTGTTGTGTTGAAAGTCTTTGATATGTTTTATGCAGTTGATGGACTTGCTTTGTGCAATGAAGAAGTCGTTAGAGGCCCTATGGAAGACAGTGTGAATGTAAGCCATTCGAACAGTGATATTTCGTCAAATGTTTCCCGGGGAAGTGCCCATGCAAGCAAGAATTTCCCATTTGCAGAAGGAAGTTTATTCACAGCAACTATATGGGCTGGCCTTGAGGGATTCCATCTGACTGTGAATGGGCGGCAGGAAACATCATTAGCATATATGGAGGTAATGTTAAATGAATTAGATGCCCTTTGATATTTGTGATTACATATAATTGCTTCAATATCAGCTGCACTTCAATTGCAGAAACTTGAGCCTTGGTCAGTTGGCGAAGTCAGAGTCAGAGGTGATCTGAATTTATTTTCTGCAATAGCCAAGGGGTTACCTGTTTCTGAAGATCATGATTTGCTAGTTGATCTTGATCATCTCAAAGCTCCAATAATTTCCCGGAAAAGACTTTTGATGCTGATTGGAGTCTTCTCTACTGGAAATAATTTTGAACGGAGAATGGCTTTAAGGAGGTCTTGGATGCAATATGAGGCCGTCCGCTCTGGGGATGTCGCTGTTAGATTTTTCATTGGTCTTGTAAGTCGCAGCTTGCAGATTTGTAGGCGAGTGTGATTTCATTCTTTTACTTATTCTGCTAACAGTTTTCCCCCTTATTGATAGCTGTTGACAAAGATGCCTTTTTTGATCAAGTTTCTTCATTAGTACTTTCAGTTGCTAATGCTCGTGCATTCTTGATGCACTCAATCTATCATGATCAGGATGGCAGTAACTGATCATAAGTTCAGATGTTGATGATTCTGTACATTTGAAGTGCAGCACAAGAACAAGCAAGTCAATCTTGAGCTCTGGAAAGAAGCACAAGCATATGGAGACATACAGTTGATGCCTTTTGTGGACTACTATAGCCTCATCAGTTACAAAACTGTTGCAATTTGTATTATGGGGGTAGGCCGATCAGTGCTAACTCATGGTCATATTTTCTCTGTTTAAATTTTGATAGATAAATCTGAAAATATTCTACATTTTCTCATGTGTTAGCTACCTTGAATTGTCAAGTGTAACTTGGTAACTGTACCACCATCACATTATGCAGATCAAAATTCTCCCTGCAAAGTACATAATGAAGACAGATGATGATGCTTTTGTTCGAATAGATGAAGCGATCTCTAGTCTCAAGGAAAAGCCATCTAATAGTCTCTTGTATGGCCTGATATCATTTGGGTCATCCCCTGACAGGGATAAGAATAGCAAATGGTATATCAGCAATGAGGTATAAGTGTCCTGTCTAGACTTTCAATTTTCCTATAAGGATGACCTCAGTAAATTGTATGCATTTCTAATTATTCTGTTTTCTCATGCAGGAATGGTCAAAGGCTTCATATCCTCCATGGGCCCATGGCCCAGGCTATATCATCTCTCGGGACATTGCCAAGTTTATTGTTAAGGGTCATCAAGGAGGAGATCTTAAGGTGAATTTGTTTACATTTCCTAGCAATCTGAGACCGAAGTTTTGTCTTACTGCTAGTAAAACCATCTGAATTGAATTTTCAGTCACAAGCAGGAGATTCTTAAGCTGTGAATAAGTGCATGTGCAGAAGCTCTAGCTGCACTACTTGGTTGTTCAATGTATACTATGGATACTACTGCTTTTTAATGAGAAAGCAGAATGACAGAATGAGAACCTTTATTTTTTTGTTGCTATACCTTCCTGAGCATCTGGTAAATTCTCATCCTAAAATTTTTACCAAATGATGTTTACTTGTAGCTATTTAAACTGGAAGACGTTGCAATGGGCATCTGGATTGAGAACTTTAAGAGAAGAGGACAAGAAGTTCACTACATAACAGATGAGAGGTTCTACAACGTGGGATGTGAATCTAACTACATTCTTGCTCATTATCAAGGTCCAAGAAAGGTTCTCTGCCTTTGGGAGAAGCTAAAAAAGGAGCATAAGCCCAACTGTTGTGAGTAAATCTTGTATAACCGTACGTCCAAAATCCATCTGCATATGAGATAATGAGGTAAGAGGATGTGGGCCCTGATTTGCTGTCTCGTACCTCCTCTAAGAGAATCAGTAAGAACTGCAACCTGTTTTGGGGAGAGGTCCTTTTTGCTTGGACCTGGGAATTGTAAGTCTGATGCTCGAGTAATATGTTGTGGGAACAAATCAGATTCTCATCCTGCTTCTTTGTAATCTAGCTATTGTATCTGTAACATGTTGACAAGGAACCACAAGGTATCCATGTTTTGACTGATAGCAAGCTTTGGTTGCTGTGTGAATCTCTCTGTATGTCAATCCCTAGTAGTTAGAACTGACCAAAAACTTGTCTCATGCTTGTGTTTGTGATGTTGTATTTGCCTTTTTTTCTTTGCGTGGAGAGACTTTAGAAGTTCAGTAGGTTGCTGTGCCGCTGATCTTTGATGTGAGCCCTTCGCTGGCGACACAGCCTTGGATGAATTAGGAACTAACCATGGCTATTAAATGGTACCTTCTATTGTTGGAAATAGACGGAAGATCTCAAAGTATGAATCTTGCCATCATTAAGTGGCCTCGAATGATCATGTGGGGGTACATTAGGCAGAATGCAACGGGACTATTTGCAAAAGATAACGTCTTTTGCAGTAAGTGAAGCTTAATGACGTGTGTTTCTGGTGATAATAGTTCTGTATCGGGTTTCGGGGTTCCATCTTCATGTCCCGTTGCAAGAAACAGTCGAAAAACAGGATCTGTTGACGTTCATGGTCCACACATGAAGAGCCGACACTGACGAGGTTTTTGTCTTTCTTTCCCTCCTCCATGAACGTCCAAACAGGAGAGGGCACGTCTACATCCATGGCCAGCCACCCCCCCTCATCCTCATATCCCAGGAGCTCTTGGGAAGAGAGGGAGATTTTGAATGGATGATGCAACAACGGGTAGGGCTTGTGAGGCCACCATTCATCTCCTTGGGAGTAAGAAGAAGAGTACCTTCCTTCTCCTACAATTTTTGTGGCCGACTCGGTTTATCATCTCGTATGCATTTATGTCGATAACTGAGTTGATTCAGATGTGGGTTCCAATCATTCTCAATCACTTGATGGTATTACTGTCTCATTAGTCCTGATGGCCTCCAAGGGACGGGGGTGGCCCATTCGACTCCTCACGAACAATCGCTAGCTGCTCATTGGTGGATTTTTCATATAAAATTTGAATTTTATGTTGATTATAATATTTCAAAATTGTTATAATATGAAATTATATACAAGTAATTATTTACCCACCGTGAGCGTGTTAGAGTAGTTCGGTACTCATTATCTCAATGGGAGGATTCGAGTTCGAGTCCCATCTGCGACGGAGAGCTCTTAATCTTTTAAATGGGCCGACCCGGAGCGATTCAGATTAGATAGCTGGATAAAATCTAACTGGATATCGACGGTTTATACCAAAAAAAATATATGAGTAATTATTGCAGTATTTTACCATCATAATTACCTGATTCAATATTTAATTTTCTATTTTACCGAGAAAAATAATGTTACATAATTTGAAGTTTAATTGAAATTCTCATTTTAATTAAATACCTTCCTAAGGGCAAGGTCGTCTGATTAAAAAGCCGAAGGGAATCGAAGGTCAAACAAAACCAGCTTTTGCTTCTCCTCCTTCAGTACTAGTCCTCTTATTCTTCCCTTATCACATCACTCACTGTTCGTGTCCGACCGAGCTCCGACGAGGATGGCGATGGCGATGGCGAGCATCGCGAGGAGGAAGGCTTACCTTCTGTCCAGAAACCTCTCCGGCAGCTGCTCCGATGCTCTCAGGTACTCCTACTCGCTGGCCTCTTTCTCCAGGGGCTTCGCGACGGGATCTGATGAGAACGACGTCGTCGTGGTCGGAGGTGGCCCCGGCGGCTACGTGGCGGCGATCAAGGCGGCCCAGCTGGGGCTCAAGACCACCTGCATCGAGAAGCGAGGCACTCTTGGGGGCACCTGCCTTAACGTTGGCTGTATTCCTTCCAAGGTTAGGTCAATCCTCTTCCCTCCATAACGAAATTCATTTCGGGAAATCGGATTGGATTCCGTACTTTCGTTTCCAGAGCTTGTAGTGCTTATTTTGTGTCGGAATCGGTCCAGCTATAAACGATTTCGATTTCGCACGCATAGCGAAGACTTACAAATATAATTACGACTGTCGTTTATGTTGTTTGATACGTATTTTGGATCTTACAATTGGATCCATTGGTTTTTCTCTCATTTTTATATGCACTGGATGGATATCAATTATCGAGTTCTGGTCTCTTCTTTCTTGATTGTCTGTATCATAGCCAATTTAGCTCTTGTTTGACTGTTCCTAGTAGTCATTCGATGGAACTACGAAAAGATTATGGAGAAAGGATTTTTTCTCTCGGAAATTAAGGATGTTGATTTCTTATCCGTTACTGTTTGATCCTAAGAAAGTGTTGTGCTTTTTTTTTTTAAAATGTGTGTGAGTTATTAATTCTTCTCTTCTTTCTTTTTTGCTGGTGAAGGATCACATTTTACTGATGGCCTGTGACACAGCAGCCATATAGTACCGGTCATAAAGCAGATTATGGCTGAATTTTCAAGTTTTTTCTGTACTTATGCTGCTGAAAGAGTGATGCGATAAATGAGAAATGGCCCTTTGTCCCTTTAAGTAATACATGGTGAAGATTTGTGAAAGATGGATATGCATATGAAAATAGTATGGCCCTATATTACTTCTGCCCGGAACCCTGGACTTGTCCAAAGCTCTGTTATACTGAGTGATGGTTCCTTTGCTGGCAGTCCTTTATCATGATAAAAAGGGTCAAACTGCATTTTTCACAGTGTTTGTATTCTTTGTTTCATTTACCAGCTTCGTTCTGAAAAAAAAGATGGAAGAGATGAAGTAGTGAAAGGTGTAATCAGGTTCTTTTATGGATACTGCTATTGTCACCCTTGTTTCTGAAATACTTTTGCACATAAAGACAGCTCTATGGTTATGGATATCTTCCTTCTTATAATGTGCAGTTGCTTTGTTTTCTGTTGCCAGGCGCTGCTTCATTCTTCCCACATGTACCATGAAGCCAAGCATTCATTCCCCAGCCATGGAGTGAAATTTCCATCTGTTGAGGTTGACTTACCTGCTATGATGGCTCAAAAAGATAAAGCCGTGGCTAATCTCACCAAAGGTATTGAAGGCCTTTTCAAGAAGAATAAGGTCAACTATGTCAAGGGTTATGGCAAGTTTGTCTCCCCATCTGAGGTTTCAGTTGACACCATCGATGGTGGGAACACTGTCGTGAAGGGAAAGAATATCATAATTGCCACTGGCTCTGATGTCAAATCTTTACCTGGAATCACCATTGATGAGAAGAGGATTGTCTCGTCCACTGGAGCCTTGGCTTTAAAAGAAATTCCAAAGAAGCTTGTGGTGATTGGAGCAGGCTACATTGGTCTCGAGATGGGCTCAGTTTGGGGTCGTTTGGGGTCTGAGGTGACTGTCGTGGAGTTTGCCCCTGATATCGTGCCAACCATGGATGGTGAGATTCGAAAACAATTCCAACGTTCCCTAGAGAAGCAAAAGATGAAGTTCATGCTCAAGACTAAAGTTGTTGGAGTCAACACATCCGGAGGTACTGTTAAGCTGACCCTTGAGCCAGCAGCTGGAGGAGACAAGACAGAGCTTGAGGCTGATGTTGTCCTTGTCTCTGCAGGCCGGGCCCCATTCACTGCTGGGCTCGGGCTAGATAAGATTGGAGTTGAAATGGATAAAGCAGGACGTGTTCTAGTTAACGAGAGATTTGCCACTAATGTCCCTGGGGTTTATGCCATCGGAGATGTTATCCCAGGCCCAATGTTGGCCCACAAGGCCGAGGAGGACGGGGTCGCCTGTGTGGAGTTCATAGCAGGCAAGGTGGGCCATGTAGACTATGACAAGGTCCCTGGAGTAGTCTACACGCATCCTGAGGTTGCTTCAGTGGGGAAGACCGAGGAACAGGTCAAGAGTCTCGGCGTGGCATACAAAGTTGGCAAATTCCCCTTCCTTGCTAACAGCAGGGCAAAGGCAATTGATGATGCTGAGGGAATAGTGAAGATACTAGCCGAGAAGGACACTGACAAGATACTGGGAGTCCACATTATGGCTCCTAATGCTGGAGAGCTCATTCACGAGGCAGTCTTGGCTCTTTCCTATGATGCATCGAGCGAGGACATTGCACGGGTCTGTCATGCACATCCAACAATGAGCGAGGCGTTGAAGGAGGCTGCAATGGCCACTTATGACAAGCCCATTCACATCTAAGCTTTCTGGGTTCCTCACATTTGTGATCTTTTCAGTCGTGCCTCTGATATTTTGAGTATCCGTGAAATTCTTAACAAAAAAGCGCACCTCCATAAGTTCCATCATCTGATCAGTTTGTGTTCAGATACATAATTTATGTTTAGTTCGCTGGAAAATAACCGGGTGATATTCTGTGATGCCTCAGCCTCACTGAGTGGGCATTTGACGCTCATGAAGGATTCTTTTGAATGGTTTTGGATGCCTGAAAGGAATTTCGGCTGGGACTTGAGAGTTGTATTGTCTTTACGTTACAAATTTTTCAGCACGGAAATGGACAGAATCATGAGGCTTCTGCAGCCTGTGCAGCCAGCCCAAGACAAACGCATTACGCATCCAATCCTATGACAAGGACACAGGATGAGACGTTAGAGACCTATACATGAGTCTTACCCGGTTATGCACTGAAAACGTGCTGGGCTAGGGAGCCCTCGTGCTATGCTCTTTCTATGTCCAGCAAAAACTTGGCAGTCAGCTTCTTACGGTCGGTCCTCTTCTTCCAGGTTGAGAGCGATGCACGGCATGGAAGCCCTTTGTTCATCCGATCCCACACGGCGTCAACTCGAGCTCTTATGTGGGCGGGGGTGAAGAATGTGACGAGATACACTCGGAAATCAATCCACAGACACTGCAACTCGATGTCATTCACCACCACTTTCGGCCGAATTTTGATTCGCAGGCTTTCCTGGTAAGCTTCTTCCTTTCTTTGTCGCCATCTCCGTTCTTTCTTCTTACTCTTTTTTCACACGTTCATATATCAATTTCTATTTCTCATAGACCAGGAAATCTATTTACTTCAAAGAAAATTCAGATTTGTGAAGCACATTATATATATATGTATATTATATTTTAGTAGGTAGAGGCGAGAGCGAGAGGGCCATTATTGAGTCAAAGGGCCACTTTCTTGTTCTCGTTGATTTGTTTCCACCTTTTAATTTTCCAATCTTCTTTCTTTCTATAGGGGAAAAAGAGAGAGGGGTCCAAATAATTTAATAGGCTTCATATGAACTGATTCTTGAAGCTCTTCCATCATTGATGCCATCTAGCCATCAACTCTCATATTTTCCTTTACTTTGAATCAAAGACAACCATCACCCCCACCCCACCCCACCCCCAACGGTATAGAATGAGGAAAAAAACAATTTAAATGGCAAACCAAACTTAATGAAAAGTAGGGAAGAAAGAAAAAAAAAGGATAAGAAGAAGAGGAAAAGGGGGGGAAAACTGAGGCCTAACATTTAGTATGCTACAGACTTAAGACAAATCACAAGTCCCCCCAACATATGCCCTATTAGTTGGAGGAATTGGAAAGCTCAGTCTCCTCAACGCAAATTGAATCCAGCCCCCTTTTGGTATTAGATCGAGCACGACAGTAGTTGGGAGCCCTTCACCCCTACTTATAGATGCTTAATGAGGTTATATACTTATTAAAGCCCTCCTTCTCCTCCTACTACTTTCCCCCCCAAGAAAGAAAAAAAGGGACTCCCTTCTCCTTATCCTCCTCCTCCTCCTTCTTCTTCTTCTCCTCCTCCTCCTCCTCCTCCTTCTTTAACGGCCTCTGCTTCTTCCACCATAACTTGCTATGATGAAGACAACATCCCACTCTCTCCTCCTCCTCCTCCTCCTCTCAATGGAAGTGATGATTCGTCCCTCTCTCTCCGTCAATGAAACCCAACTCAACTCCATATGCTCCAAGACCACCAACCCTTCCTTCTGCATGCGCGCCCTCAAATCCGACCGCCGCACCACCTCGTCGGACCTCCGGGGCCTCGGCCACGTCTCGGTCGACCTCGCGAGGTCCAAGGCCTCCGCCGGCCTCTCCCTGGTCCACTCCCTCGGCCGGAGGGCCTCCCAGCTGGAGCTGAAGCAGCGGCTCCGGAGCTGCTCCGAGTACTACGCCTCGGCCGTCTCCCTCCTCGACGATGCCAAGCGGGGCCTCGCGTCGGCGGACTACGGCAGGGTTGCAGACAGGGCGGCCACCGCGATGGAGAAGTCCGAGGACTGCGAGGACGAGTTCGAGGCGGGGCCTCCCACCGTGCCCCAGCTCAGGCGGATGAACGATGAGATGGAGAACCTCTGCAGCATCGTGTTCGCCGTCGCCGGCAGCATGGGCTAATCAGATGGCAGTGCGCACGATACTATGAGCCAAGACTAGTGATCGAGAACCCATGATTAATTAACTCTTCCCGTTTTCCCATGAAAACTCACATATATTTTTGCTCTCTTCATCACACGGAATCAATAAGTCGTTCAAACTCGACCACTCATCACCTGGCCGTAATGTATCGGTTCATAAAAAGCACATATCAATTCACTTTTTTTTTTTTGCGTGCGTGCGTGCGTGCGAGTGTGTGTGTGTGTGTGAATTAGAAGCTGGCAATATTATTATGCATGAAACAGTACATGTCACTGTGCTTTGTCTTATCTTCGTGAATTTTGGAGATGGAAAAAATAATATTGAAAAAAAAGAAAAGAAGAGAAAAGAGAGAGTGAATTTGGTTTTTTTCAAAGTGTCAAGTAAGGAATCATGGTGGTGGAAAGAAGGTGCGAAGACTGTGGCTGCTCTTCCTCTGGCCTCTCTGGCGAAGGTTTTGTCTTCTTGTGATGCGGTCTTGTAAGTGTGCTAACCAATGGCTACACGTGTCGTAATTAACGGTGTTGCCAGATGGGTGATATGATGTCCATACACACACACACACACACATTGTCAACTGAGAGATGATCGCCTTATCCCCATCTTTTTCTTGCCTATGATTAATCAAGTGGTCATAAGAATAATTTCTCAGTTGAGTGTGTTCATATCTGATGCCATATCAAATCATGATTTGATAAACTTAGAATGAGTTTGATAGAATGATATCACTTTTGATATAATAATTAAATCTTAATATATTATTATCTCCCTATCTTCTTTATTTTTCTATTCTATTACTTCCTTTTAAATTTATATAATAATAATAATAATAATAATAAAAGTCTCCCATAAATCTTATTTTCGTGGACAAATATTCCCTTCATAATGGGATTTTTAAATTTAAAGATGTTGCCTGATAAATAAGAAAAATAAAGTATATGGAATCATTAGGACAAAATTTTCACTCAAATCAGATTTTGGATTCCTTTGCCACAGGGACGAAACTGAAGCAAGGAATCACTGCCCGATTGGCATAATGGATATCGATTGACTGACGCAGAACGTTCAATCATTTAAAATCCACGATCAATAATTGTCCGTCGTCACTGTCCAATTAAGAAAACAATCAGTTAGGAATCTTTCTTAGTCGTTCTTGGGGGGCGGGTTACGAGCACGTCTCCCTCAGCTTTCCTCCTTGGCACGAAAATAAATTGGGCCGCCCCATAAGTCGCGTCAGCCCTAAAATATTTTAAATATATATATAATAATTTTTTTAAAAAATAATTAAATTATTTTAATATTTTTATCAAATTAATATAAAATTTAAATTAACTGATCAAATATATTATATTAAAATATATTTTAAAATATAAAATTATTTAAATTTATATTTTAAGAATAATTATTTGTTTTATTTGGACCGTTCCAGGCCAGAATTTTTTGGCCGCCAGGGATAGCGAGCTATATTAGCATGGCACAATGTGCAAATCTACTCCTTATCACTGTTAGCTGATGAACACGTCAATCAATCCTTTCGTTACATTACAAACACATCTCTCTCAGGTTTCCTACCTAGCATGAAAATAAATCGGGGCATGCCAAAGGTCGTGTTACCCCAAAAAAGTATGAAAATAATATTTATAATAAATAAATTTTAGAAAATTTTAAAAAATAATTCATTGTATACACATAATTATATTTTAATAGATATTTTAATATTTTTCTCATATTAATAGAAAATTTAGATTAGTTTATCAAATATATCACCTGAAAATTTATTTTTTTTTTAAAATAATTATTTATTTAATTTGTACAGCATCTTGAGCTAGAATTTTCGGACAATTAGAAATAATTGGGCAGTCTCGGCACGGTACGAATTGACAGGTCTGCTCCCTTTCACGGTTAATTCGTTATTTGCCTTACAGCGATCCCCTCCTTTATCCTCTTGGCTATATGTCTTTTTTCCTGTGTCAAGATTAATCAGGAATGTGCTCATCCCATTGATTGGTAACTCCAATTTCTAGTCCAAGCAATGAGGCGGGCCTGCTCGAATCCCTGTGCTCCCGAACCAGGGGCCCATCCCTTCTGCCTCGTGGCCTGCGAGGTCTGGCCGCGACCGCTGTAGACCCGGCATAGGTGACAGCCGCAGCCACCCGTACCGACCGATCCTGTGTCGGGGCGGCAGCAGTGGCTGCCACACTCCAACCAAAGCTCAGCCTCCCGCGCTGCTGAATGTGCGGGAGGAAAAGGTTGCTGTCGAGGATGGGTGAATGGCTGTCATAGTTATAAACCGACAGGGCCATTCGAGATTAATCTGATTCCCAATGCATATATGTGTGTGTGTATATATATGGGATTTTTTCTTTTATTAAGGGCGGCACATGACGAATAATATCTAGTTTCTATATGTGTTGAAATGATCATTAATTGCATCGATCTGAATTTGTAGTTTCTAAAATGCAATTGAAATCAATTTTACAAATAATCTGCATCAGATTTCTTTCTTTCTTTCTTTTTTTTGGTCAAAGACGAAAGTTACCGTTAATGATTTATTAAAAATGGAATATATATATTAAATCCCTAATTATAAAAGAAGGTTAAGGTAATTAGTGATTTTTATATTTTTATCACGATTGTTTTAAAAGGATTTTTATGAAATTCTTTGGGTTAATTAAGTTTTTCGTGATTTAGTTCTCTAGGATTAAGAACTCAAGGATTTATACTGTTTTATAGGTTTTTTTTTCAGATATGAAAAAGATAATATTAATATATTCTTCACAATTAGTATAAAAGTAATCTGATTCTAAATTTGAATAAAAAAAAGTACCTTCGATGCCGAAATTATAATTATCTTTTAATTAACTATAATAAGATATAAGTATAAAGTTATTGTCGCCTATAATCATGTATTATTAATAAAGCACAGAATATAAGACCCCCCCTCTCTCTCTCTCTCTCTCTCTATATATATATATATACATTTATATGGTAACGAATTCTCCAAGTTACCAAGTTTGAGAAGATGCATGTGATCAAAAAGATTGCGTTTAGACACACTTTCCGATTTTAACTAAATCACATGCAAGTTCCCATTTGCCATCCACGGCGTCAGTTTCCATTGATAAGGCCTTCCTCCCAGTAGTCCCACGTGCGCGTATTCGAAGGTCTCCTACGAGCCATCAATCAGCAAGTAGTGAACGCACGATCATCGTGCATCTCGTCTACCCTCGGCTGGCCAGGCCAGGCCAGGCGACTCGCACCGACTTGAGGGGAAACAAACCGACATAAGCGCCTGAGATCTAAATGGCAGCTTCTCTCCTCAAACCTGCTCCCTCTCTGCTCCTCGTTGCACTGCTCGCGCTCCTCGTCATCGACGGCCTATCGTCAGCTAGGCTCCTCGACGGCGGCACCGGCGCGACCACCGACGACCTGTCGGGGGATGTCTGCTCCGGGACGTTGGACCCACCCTTCTGCCACCAGGTCATGAAGTCGATCCCTGGGGCAGAACGGGCCACGAGCCTCGAGTCGTTGGGGGAGACCGCCATCGCATTTTGCCCGCTCTGAGGGCACGAAGACGTCCGACTACGCCCAGTCCCTCGCGGGTCTGCCACGAGCCCTAGGCTGAAGGAGAATTATAGATCGTGTGCCGAGAACTACGATAATGCTGTCGGGGACCTGGAGGACGCCCAGGGAATGCTCAAGAACAAGGACTACCCCGGCGTCTCGACCAAGGCGAGCGGCAGCATGTCGGAGGTGGACGACTGCGGGGAGAACTTCAAGCCCCCGACGACGGACCCGTCCCAGCTGCCTCAGAAGAACAAGTACTTCAACATGCTGTCCGTCATCGTCCTGAGGGTGGCTAATAAGCTGCACGGGGCGGCATGAGCACGTACCTTTCTCGATCAGGACGTGCGTCTGTTGGTTTATGGATTTTCTAGAGTCGTCTTTTATTTTATCCAATTAAGTTCTCTCTCTCTCTCTCTCTCGATGACTCATAATAAGAGACAGTTTCGACGGAATTACTGGTTAATATAATTCGCCATCCCCACCGCTTGCCAGTGAAGTTGGGTCTTCGAGTGGGAGTGCTCTAGTACTAGTCCTATGAGTATGATGGGATGACGATCCGAAGCCGTTAACGGAAACCAGGAATTTCCAAATTTTAATTTTTTTTCAAAAAAATAATAAAAGAATAACAATTTATTACATAAAAATTATCGGCCACTTCTATGAAAATGTTTTCACCGGACATGCCTTTGCTACAAATTATGAGTAACAAATTGAGGTTAATTACCTTGGCGGCTATTGATGCACTACTGGAGACGTTAATGCTCATCAAACCAGAGTCGTATTTGTCATGCATAATTAATTTTTAAATAAAAATGTCCGAGTTTCAAATAAGACTCTTTCAACCGCACAGCGAGAGGCCACTTGCCACACGTATTGCGAAGTTATGCCGTTAGCACCGCCTCCCCATTATTCTAATTGGTTTCATGTAGAAACCTGAGGGAGACTACTTCGGCCGCCTCAGCTAATAGTTGGTTGGTTCTACCACAGATTCTGATGTAGCTAGCAGCTCTCTCTCTTTAGCTTTGAGGAGGAACAGTAGTAGAAAAGCGCTAAGAATGCGGAAGCTCTTTCAGTGAATAATGACCACATATAGAAGCAGTGAATCCCCCGACGCATTAACCCTTGAACCTGAATGTATGTGATGAACGATATTACGCTGATTTTTCGGCCAAGAACAGAGAAGAATGGCACAATCGCTTTCATAAACGTAAACTCTCACCACCGCGTACCGAGATCAAAGAGTGTAAACTTTCCATCCATGGGTTAGAGATGCTCCATCTGGACGGTATACTCACCAGCTAGTGGTCCTATTTCCCTCCCTTCTTTGGCTTCTTCTGCTTCTGCTTCAGCTGAGTCAGGCCTGCAGCGCCGATCTTTACGTTACCGATGATCGCACTGACCAGCTCAGGATCCGTGCATGCTTTCATCAACTCCTTCTCCCTGCTCGTAGCCTCAGGCATATGGTTGAATAAATTCATGGCCATCTTCGCAGCTGTCCAATAGGGAAAATAGATATGCGATTAGAAAACTCTAGCAAAGGTCAATGTTTTGAATGCCTGACTATCCTTCCAACTGGTGAAGTGTCCAATAGTACATTCCCCTCAACTACCGCTGGTCCTAAATTTTGGAGCTCAAGAGTCGTGATTGAATCACCAACGCACAACCAAGGATTCTAGCAAAGCCGCCAGGTCTGATAGGTAAAACCAGTTTCAAGTCAACAAAGGCTCAAAACTAAGACCAAGTCTTCACATACTACAAGTCAGTAAGAATCCCAGTGCATGGTTTTTTGCGCTGGACTACCCAACTGGCCTGCCTTTTAATCCAAGGGCATAAATACTGGTTAGCATAGTTCATAATTCTTTTGCACACTAGGTGATGTAGCAGGAAGATCTATATTCAACATTTGGGCTGTCATCGATCGCATCAGATAAGTTCCAGATAAGTTCAGCAAACTAACTGCTAGCACAGTCCTAAATTACCATAGCTCCATATATAGAAGGGCAACAATATAAGACTAAATACCTTTTCCCTTTTTTGCAGTGCCAGGAATAATCTTTACGCGGTATTTATATGATTGCAGAGCATTATAGGGTCCACATACTGGAACTGCATATAAGAGGATATCACTAGGCAGGGGATTCCCAGTCAAGTAGTCCACGTCATTTAGTTTCTCTTTCTCATCCTCTCCAATTTCATGGATGTCATCCTCTTCCATAACCAACTTTTCCATCTCTGTAGCGCCTTTCGAACTCAAGTGTGCCTTATCCTCAAAACGACCACTGGAGTGCCTACTTGATGTCTCCTCCAGATGTTCAGGGCAATCTCGAGAGAGATGGCCTACCTTTTTGCACCTGTAACATATTTTTGGGGCATCTTCTCGACCTGCAAATTATGATCAAATATAAAAAAGATTGCTCAATTTCTTTTTCCACCAAGACTAAATGTCTAATGATTTTGTTTTGTTTGCACCACATGTATCCTACTACTTACATTAGGTCAACAAAGAGATTGTATTCAAAATTTCAAATACTAAACATGCAAAAGCATACCACTAGGGAGTTGCTCCTCCTTGCACAATACTATGTTTTCCTCATGTGACTCGCCATTATCTTTTTGTACCTTTCCAGCAGGCTTACAAAGCAACAAGAAGATTGAAATTGTTAATAAACAGTACAAAGAGATATTGACCAAGATGACCTTAGAAATTAGGGAACAAATTACATTTTTTTTGTGCAGTTTGAGTGGAACACATTTAATGGAGTGATAAGACTTACAGCTAGCAATGCCATGCGTGAAGTTCTCTCTTCCTCATCCTGATCAGCATATTTCTCCTTCATCTTCTTCAGTTTACCCCTCTGTCCGCGGCTTATTTTTCCTGCTCCCTGTTTCACTTTCTGAATAATCTTCTCAGATTGACTGACAGAGGTATCACTTTCTTTTACTTTCTTGTCTCCCTCCTCAGCAACATTACTTTTCTGGCCTTTCTTGAGCTTCCTCCTTTCTGCTTTTGATACATAGGGTTTATCTCTAGCTGAAGCTTTCTCACCTTCATGCTTGGTTTCCTCCACCAAGTCTTTCTGAATATTCTCGTGGTTATGATTCTTAGAAGATAAAGCAGTAGATCCAAGTCCAAGTGCTCTATCAAGAAGATCCTCAAGTTGAGGATTGACTGAGGCAATACCGGCATGAAGAATAACATCTAATTTCTCAGCATCTAAACTACCTGAGGCAATTTCAACTTCTGTCGACAAATTTTGCTCATCACTATCTTTAAAATCTGATGCAGCTGTACTTTCTGATTTAGGTTTAGAAAGATCTTTGGATGACTTCACAGCACTTTCAGATTCAACGGAGAGCAATTTCTCTGCTTCACTGTCCTCTGAGTCAGAATCACATTCCTCCTTCAGAGGCCCACTTTCTTCAAAATCATTTATTCTCTCCTCCTCCCCTCTTACTCTCCTTTCATTTAAGTGTGAACCCAAGGAGCTCTCATCCAAGCGGAATAACATCCCAAAACCCATAACAAGAGGTTGTGGAGGAAGAAAGTTTTTCTTACCACGAATCATGAAACTTCCAGCTGTAAGGTATTCACCTGTTGGAGCAGTTTTACTGACTTGATGAGGATAAACCCACCAAGCACTTGTGACTATCTTCGAATCCCATGCCTGGCTGTGGCAAACCTGAAATACAGAATAGAAATTTGCTTAGCATCTCCAGTGAGTTTACTGAACACGATAAGAATCAGCATTATTACTTATTACAACATGAATGTGATCAGAGAATTACTGTAAAGCATCCCGCTTGGTTCAAAGTAAGAGGAGGCACTGGCTGATCAGGCCTGTGATTCTTGATCACAGTGCTAGACGCTCCATGCAACTCTGCATGGACATACCTGCTCAAGAATAATACAGAGTTGTTGCGTTATTCAAGTTCTGAAATTCCTCTGTAAGTCAAAAGGAAAACTTTTCCTGCAGTAGTAATGTAAAGATGCTTACAGATCTCCTTTTTCCATATAACGCTTCACTATCATCTCATTTTGTTGCACATCACGGCCACTGATTATTAGATAATTCTCACTGCTGATAAACCAGTTGAACTTTTCAAACCAGTGAACTTTGCGCATGTGTGAAATCATAGCAACCTTCTTTTCCTGCATGAATAACAATAGATGAGAGGATTACAAAATGACAAATGAGAATGGAGACGGATGTCCCTCTCAATGAATAGTGGGTTTAAGGGGAAAAAGCACTGGATTAAATGCTCTAAGCATCAGAGGACTAATCTCCCATGCAACTTGCATAAAGTTGTAAAAGCTTATAATTTAAGGTAACTGGATCCACTCCCAGCAAAATCGAAAACGACAATGATTGTGCAAGAAGTATCCCATATTTCCTTTGCTGAAATCTTCCCTCCAATGACTTTTCTTAGTTCCAAATCTAATTCAACACTTAAGTTTGAATTCTATTTACATAGGACAATTCTTCCAGTCAACTGTTTTAGTACATTTACATTTATAGATTTCCCATAAACATATTAGTTACCTTAGATACGCTGATTGAATGTCCTAGAACACACAGCACTAGAACATGTGCCTAGATTCTAAGTAATATGCTGCTAGCGACCTGCTAATGGCATGATCAATGACAGAAAGACAGATATCAAAATTGCCGATTAAAAAAAGGGACATCACTAGTGCAAATATGTAACCAAATAGCAGAACAATACATGATATTTCTACAACTAAAAAAAATGATATCAGTAAATAAAATGAAGCATCAGTAACAACCTGAGAAAGCTGGAGACGAGTCTTTCTCTCTGCAGCTTTAAATGCCTTTTCATGTGCTGTCATGGTCTTCTCCTGTTTACTTTCCTGTTTCTTCTTCATTTCATACCACCGGCAAGCATTACCATGTGCAGAAAGTGCCAGATCAACTTCCACCTAAAGCAAGAGAATAATAAAAATGAATTACACTTCTACACGAATGCTCAAGATGCTATATTATCCTCATAGATTGGACAAACATAAGACTAGACAAAGGAATTAACTTTTAAATATAGAGGGGAGTCAAGATGAGCATGCCGACAATATTAGCATCCCCTCAATCTATTATAGAACAAACTAAGGATTAGATAATTGAAGTCTGGTACAAGGAAGAGGAAACAAATTGAACTGTATGGAAGTCATCAGTTTTATCAGCTTCTACATTATAATTGTCAGAATAGAAGTGTTTCTTCTCTTGTCTTTCATGGGAAAGCATGAAATCAAGGAAAAACAATGTTAAACAATGGAAAATTGACTGAAGAAAATGGAACAAGCGCATTATATATGAGGCCCTGTACCTTATCAACTGGGAGTGTCTTTTCATCATCATCCATTTCATCAAGATTGTTGCTGAGCAGCAACGTCATGCAATTTCTTTCAAGGTAGAGCTTGTCAATAAGGCCAGCAACAGGATTTCCAGCCTTTTTCTCTTCCTTCACCATTCGGGCAATATCCTCCCAATTCATTCCTTTTGCAAGAGCCACACGAACAGCTATTATGACAGCATCCACATCTTCTGTATTATATTCTATCAGTTGTGCCATTCTCACACTGTGGTCAACTTCCTTCCTAAGCGTATGAACACGATTTTCCTACATAACAAAAGTCAAGTATAAGTTGATCCCTGTATTGAGCATATTTGACAGCCCCAGAAAGGTCAAGGTTACCCCACAATAGGAAATTAAAATTCAACAAAATGAAAATATTTGGGAACTAAGTCATGCTAATGCAAGAAACATGAACACCTGATCCAAGCGAATCTTATTTAGTTTTTGAATGGCCGTCTCCTCTTTTGCCTTCTGTTGCTGTTCTGCCCTTTGACTCTCAATCTTACTGTAGAATTCATCAAGAGCTAAATCAAACGTTTCAAAGGTGATATGCTCTCTTGATTTAAACTGGTTAAGCAGAATGGGGCAAAATTCGTCGTATATCTGCAGTTTAAAAATCAGAAAGCAGTCATAAACTAGAAATCTGATAACAGGAGGGACATTTTGCACCTTTGTGCATGCTGTGAAGATCCATAGGTGAAGGAAAAATATGAAAGGATATAAACAAATTAATGGGGCAAACCTGACTTCCAGAATCTGGTTTCGCCACCTTCCCAGAACTTTTCTTTTGCAATAAAATGTATCCTTCAGGAATCCTATCACCCGAGATTACGTCTTGCAGCCAATCCTCAAAGTTCCCAATACCTTGAGCCAATATTTGGATCATGGCATCATCTAACTTGCTATCTTTTGGGAGTTTCATATGGGGAACTAGACCAGCATCTAGTATCATATGCTCAGAAAGTGCAGGTCCATATCCCAGTGCCTCTCCAAGAACAGATTTAAGTGTTGCTTGTTTGATGCGAGAACTCTCACTTGTCTTCTTGGCTGATTCAGAGGACTTTGCGCCCTTCTGACCATCTGACTTTTCTGTTTTTACTTCGGAGATATCCTTTCCACCTTCACTTGCGTCAACGGGTTCTCCATTCTCATGTTCCTTAAGGGATGTAAGGGCCTTCTGTAACTTTTCAGCCGTAGTTCTCTCAAATACTCGACAATATTCTGTAGGATATTGGTGCCGTGACATAATTGCAAAGCCTTTATCATCATCTCTGCATCATCAAAAGACTTACATGACAATTCAAGGCAAAACCAGACATATAAACTTAAATAAAAACTTATGAAGCAATTGATCTGTTTTACCAGTAATGCCATGATACAGAAGTTGGAATTATCCATTATTCTTACAAAAATGAAAATGAGCATCAACATATAATTGAGTTTGAACCACAGCTCCTCAACCTAGTCCCCTTCTCACTGGCCAGATAACCCAAAGGCTTGAAGCTTGCTCATATGTTACTCCGGGTAAAGACAGAGAGAAGGCGGCTGAAGAAATGACATGTATTGGATGAGTAGCATACCGGTGTGACCGCAGAAGAGTCATGACCATGAATTCAGAATCTGTCAGGATAATATTTCCTTGGGCATAGAGCTCCAATATGATGTAGTGCGCATTAGCACCCAATCCAAATTGAAAGAGAACAATCTGGAATAAATGGAAATTTTACTAAATCAAGCGACAAACAAAAATAACATTAAAAGCATGAAATTTCCCTGATTTGTACCCGATCATAACCAAGCTGTCGTACATCCTCTAGTCGTCTGGTGCGTATGTGCTTCCTCAATTTTAGGGTAAACCCAGAAGGTGTATTGCTCTTGTCCCTACAGGAAATTAACAAAAACATCAGATGAGTACCTAAAATCTCAAAATTTGCCTTCTCCATAATATATATTCTGCTGTGTGAGTAGGGTCAAACAATCTTTGAGTGCTTGCTATAGTTTTTGCAATTAGTGTTAGTTCAAGGGTGCCACGCAGCTAGTCTGCAAGCAAAAGGTGTAACAGCACCAACTATACTTGTCCATAAAAATCGCTACATATTTACAAGAAACTGCCAAAATCGCATTTAAAACGTACAACAACAACAACCATATGCATACTGCAGAAGACATAATTCTCCAGGAATGGCTAAATTACTAGAAATTGTCTCATGGGACAGAAGGCACAGCACCAACTAGGTACCATAACTTCAGCTCACCTGGCATATGCAGTGGTATGCAAACGGACGCCACTTTCCATCAGCAATAAGACTTTCTCGCTCTCACCTGATTCTGTGACTCCACCGCTATTCATGAGCTTGAAAATATACGTCTGTAAACGATTTACAATAAAAATTTCCCAACTTTAGGCAAAAATAACACCCATGAAGAAAACAAAATGCATCACAAATATCCCATACTATTGTCTGGGTGATCATAGAGTCAATAACTTCGTAATAACTACACGTTACAAAGCGCTTTAACATCACGTCTCTTCAGTGATCAAATAGGCCAAAAAAGAAATTAGAAATAGCTTCAACAAGTGCAACTATTGAAACAATCTTCTGTAATAATTCTTATTCGGTGATGAAAGGATTTTCGGGGGAATAATCATCGAATAGGAACAAGAAGAGAGCGAGCGACGTAGAAAGAAGCCAACACCTTGGGAGTGAGATCGTAGACATTGGAGCATCGCATGCCGATCAGTCGCCGCAGGCATTTGACCTCCGCGGCCACGTCGGCCGTGTTCATGCGCACCTTCACCATGTCTCACTGCGGATTCTGCTCTAACAGCAGCAGGACCAGACGCTGCACAGGCAAGAAGTAGTTGTAGTAGGAGGAGGAGGACGGAGAAGGAAGGAAGGAAGGAATGAGAAATTCGTGCGATATAGCACACTGTCCGTTCCCGGAGCTGAGTTTCTGCGAAGTCCGGTGACTCGGGGCGAGGAGGAAGAAGGTGAATCGGCTTTTCCCTCTGCGAATCGTGAGCCCAAAGGAAAGCCCGTATTGGGCCGCTCTATCTTCCCACTGCCCGATCATTATCGGCACGATTGGGCCCCATCTCGCAGCCCGCCCAGAGAGCTCCTCCCTTATTTTTAAGCTGAGCTGGGCCTCTCGGGCCGATTCTGGCCCACTAAGTAAGGTCCAGGATCAGGCCGAGCCATCTATACCATTTCTAACGCAATACATTGAACGAGAAACGGGAATAGGTCAGTAAGAAATGCCAATTACCACCAAACATATGAAGGTTTAGTTGACCTGATTAATTCAAGTTCGAGTATGATCAATCCATTAAGAGATGACACTCTCCATTCATAGTTTTTTTTATTTACAAGATTCAAATTTAAGATTTATTCTCATTTAAATCACCTTAAGTAACTTATGTAGTGGCAAATTTGATGGGTTAGTTGTTAGTGGCCTAAAGTACCACTTAGTCAAAGCAACTGTACAGCCATAGCCACTATCATCATTGTCAACCCCCGAATTAGGTGCTATAGCAAAACGTTTGCAAAGCAATTTGCAAGGTATAAGGATTTTGAATTTGACATCCGTATTCCCTCATGGAGCGGCCACAGGAAGGGTAATTCCCTAATTTAATCTATTCTTTAAAGCAACTCCGGGGCTAAAATTGCTCCTTGAGCTGACCCATTTACTTCTTCAGCCTCCCCTGGACTCGATCACATCAATTCCAAACCTTGACGCTCTGGGGTTTTGACCCTCTCTAATTTAACGAAGAATCAGGCATTGTCGTGACCCCCTGAATGTTGAATGTTGTGTGGGGGGGCCAAATCAGCACATGACTTTCAGGGAATATGCGGGTCCAACGACCGTGTTCGTTTCGGGATCGAAGAAGCGTAATTGGAGCGTGGTATTTTTCTAAAGTGGAGGTGATAGCTGCTAGCACACGGTTGATTTGATTTCCCCTCGTGAGTGTTCCTCGATGATTAAGTTGTACAATGCTTATCCATTTCACAAAGATGAGGAGGAGCCCATTCATAATCCACTGGAACAAGCATGCGCTTAACTTTTTTGAGGTTCCAAACCCAAGGGAATAATATAAAATTTAAAAAGGAGGAGATGTTGGGACTTCATCAACCTGTTAAATCTATTGATTTTTTCTTTTCTGATTTAAGTGGATTTATATTATCACATTCAAACTTACTTATCATGAGTCTTAGACTCAGTTTTAGCGATGTATGACTTACATGATAATATTCACCGATAGTATATGAAATTTACGTCATAGTTATATGAATCTAGGCTTGTATCCGACCAAAACCTTGCTAATAGATATATATATATATATATTAAATAGGCATAGTCGTCGATTTATGAGCTTGCTTTGTTGACAAGGCAAAAAAGGGAGGAAATGCGCGAATGTTCTCCTCTCCCATGGTGACTTGAGCTCACCAGTGAAAACAGGGCTGAAAAACACATCTCTTTCCCGTTGCTTTTTGAATATAAAAGGGAGCCTACGGAAAAGATCCATACAGGCCATAGCAATTCTACTTGTGTAAAATACTTAGGTTTTAATTATGATGATTTATCGAACGTAACGGTCACCGTCAAATTTACCACTTTAGACGTTACAAAAAAAAAAAATAGTGATATGAGAATAATGGCCTCTCCACCGGTCGGAATAGTCTTTGCTGAACATGCTTATCCGGGGGCTGGGGTAGAGATGTTCCTTTGTCATTCCGGTATCGATAGAACGACTCGAGAGCAGCTCAGCCGGTGGAAGAAGAGGCAGAATCAAATCGGGCCGGACACTATCATTCTGAATAATGGAAAGAAGTGTTCGTGTTGTTGTGCTTTAGACCAACAACATGTTTCCTTAAAGGAACAAAAGGGGTAGGAAAACGAGAGAGACAAAGGGTTGTCCCAGAGTACCTAAAATCTTCCCCTCTTTTGCAGATGAGAGGCTGCTTGCTCGTATTCAGACCACGCGTACATGTTCACGGATTGCCTAAAAGTCATAATAATACCTAATAACATTGGCTGATTGATAATATATATATATTCACGGTTTGGGTTCCGACGGAATAATATGTCAGTCGACCGTGTTGGGAATCGTCACGATCGTCCTTCTCTTGAACCCTCGAACATAAAATCCTCCTCCCCCGACAAAAATAAAAATATAGTTTCTTAAGTACGATTTGGCATGCGATGATCCATCTGTACATTTCGATAAATAGATAAATGGTGTTATAATTCACGTGATTTATTTCCGTAATAAAGAAATTGGTGTTTTTCTTTCTTTCTTTCTTGGGAGAATGACTTACAAATTCTCGGTCGTGTAATTATAGAAAAAGACGAGGACAATTCCTGGTGTCGTGCTATTATTAAATGGGTTATTGTTTTTATCTTTTAGTTTTTGATGGATGCTCATTGTTGACCGATGGATGCCGTCCACAAGTTGCTCAACTTGGATTAAACCTTAAGCTATTGGATTGTACTAAACTCGGACAGCACTAGTCCACAATGATCAATCGAACCGTACAACAATTTCCCAGTTCCCAATTAAAAAACTCCAGTTGAAGTGGCTTTGTGGGTCGCCAGGAAACACTATTAATAATAACAACTGACCACTGCTAAACAAATTCAGTACTAATTTTGTGCCAGGCTGGATATTCTCCACACGTAACGTCAACACAAAAAAAAACTGTGAAATTACACCAAAAAAACAAAGGATTGAGTCAGAAATTTTCCAAATTTATATAAAAAAGTAAATGAACTTATCATAAATTTTGACTGATTTATATTCGATTTTGATGAGTAAGGAGAAGTGCTGCTCCACCAATCCAATCAAATTATGTATCTCTAGGGTGAAGGGGAGATTGATCAGAGCGAATCACCTGATCGGCACGTCAAAGTTTGAAGTTGATTTGAGCATCTCTTATCGGCAATTTTTTTTTCACCGTAAATACTTGGAGTTAAGACACGGTCGAAGGACAAGACAATTTTGGTACTGTTACTTGACTTTAATCTATGGATGAAATTCCGGTGAGTTGGTGGCAATCACGGCATGATGGAGGGGAAGTGGGGGAATTAAGAACAACTGTCTATAGGCAATAACAGCTATAGTTGAATAAAGCCAATATATATATATATATACGGGGAGAAAAAAAGAAGCGAAATTGAGATGTATGGAATATGAATAAAATGCGTTGCAAAGTCATTTCTGGACGTGAAGGTACCATTGAACCTAGACTGTGTGTGGATTAAACTTTCAAATTCTACATACATACATACATACATACATACATATATATATATATACATGTGCCGTTTTATTATTGGGCATCGCCATCGTGTTTGTTGTCTTGCTCTCGATCTCGTCTCGGTTGTGTTTTTTTCGCTTGCTGGGATTCTCTTCTGCGTACACGTATACTTACCCCACCACCCAATTGATGGTCCCGATTGTTCGGCCGAACCAAGTGAAGGCAAATACCGATTATTCGTCGTCCATCCAAAGCAGCAGTAGAGATCGATGCCTGAAAAGGCGAAGGCTGGGTGATAAGATATAAACCCTCACAAATTCAGGGTGGTCGAAACCCCCTAAGAATATGCCACATGCCTAAAAGCAAGGCAAGGCAAGGCAAGGCAACGATAGCGTACAGAGGGGTTTCTATTCTCGAGCATGTTTAGCTGCATGTGCATCCCCGTTAAATTTAAAATTCATAGTTGATGGACCGACCCGATATAGACACAACGTGGATTCCATGTTCTTATGCCATGCAATGAGTTAACAGGGAGGCGAAGAAGGTTCCGCACGAGAAACCGCGTGTGGCTTTTGTAGAGTTTGAAACCAACACAGTTACGTTCAAGTACGGCAAATCGAAGGTGGGCGTGCATAATTTAATTAGTGCAGCATGAGATGAGGTTGTCGTCACTTTCTGATCTGCTCTGGCCATTGGGCAACGTTCAACCTTAGCTGCTTAAGCCTTATAATAATAACAAGAACATAGACTTAATGCCTTTGTTATATATAATAATAATAATCTATTCCCCCCTAATATATGTCCTTTCAACACGACTCCCCTTTTCCTTTGCCCCCTCATAATAAGAAACCTCCCCTTAATTGCCCGACATCATTTTTTTTATCCGAGTGTGTGCTATATGATACCGCAAAATCTGACAAGCTAAGTCTGACTCTTGTAAACAAGATTTGAATCAAATATTTTATTTAAAGAGAAAATGTATCGGGTCGTTTTAGAATATTGTATATACACGCATAGCTGGATCTAGAAAAATTGATTACTCGGGAGGGGAACAAAATCAAGAGAGGCATATTAGGACCGATTTAATTAGATGAAATAAGAAATTTACTAGTATATCTAGAATTTCCTCCCGTTCAGAAGGGCGATCACCCCTATTCCCCTAAATCCATCCCTGTTGTTTACACACATGTATCTCTTCCCAAATAATCCAATGAATTCATGAACATAAGTAAAATACATGTGGCATATCTAGAAATTTTCCGAGTTTAGAAGGATGGTCATGGCTGTGCCCCCAAATCCATCCCTGTTCACACACACACACATATCTCTTCCCACACCCCCATACTGTATTTAATTAGTCATGTATCATCCGTATTTTACCTTCAATGAGTAGGTGTATCCGACAGAAAAAAAGGGTTTCATGATACGGTGGTATTGTATGCGTTTAACAATTATGATGTTCTAGATGTAATATTTACGGTTGGAATTCACTGTACTATTTTATTAATTTTATAAATTTGCGGCATTTTTTAAGATGGAAGAGAAAGTTTGCATCATGGTGGGACTGGGAGAGTTTAGGGGAAAAAAAACTCAAAAAGAAAATTCTTATACCTACGGGGAATACTAAATACTTGTAGGGAGAGAAAAGCGCCATTCATTATTCCTACCTCCGGCCAACAAAAAGAGAGTCAAAGAAAGGACTGAAGCTAAAGAAATATTGGCCTCCACCGCCATAAAAATTGCAATGTTTCAGTCAAAGACGCTTCGGCCTGCGAGAAGAAAATTGTGAGACATGATAACGCTAATGGGATTATAATTAATGTAAAATGATTGTGATATGACTCGGCAGCAGACTAAATTATAAGTGGGGTGGACTTAATCTGCAGTGTTAATCGTGGCCATGAGCAAGATGATGCCAGGATGGGGATTAGCCCTGCTGCTGATTTGGCAAGAACTCCTCTCGATCGCATAGAAAAGAATAAGATCATTACTATACCTAGGCGTGTGTGTGTGTTTATCTGTTCACAAATTAAATTGACGACAATTGGGTTCAAAACGATCATTGACATGCGGTCAGTCATGCTCAATCATTTCTACGCGTGTGTTGATTTACAGTTCATCGATTGAATCTCTTGTTTTATACAGTATGATGGGTGACGTGTAATTATACGCGGCATAATATTAGTTATTCAGTCGTCTTCTTCAGAGACTAGGGAGAGATGTCGACCGTTGAGGTGGAAACGTCAACTCCAAACTCCATTAACCCTAAAAACTCGGCTTTTTTTTCCCAGCTTTTGACAAACGTTAGACCAAACGTAAAAAGGAGCTGCTACGGGGACTGACATCTCGTTTGCGTGTCTCCGTGTGCCTTTCTTCTCGATTTCCATCATCAGCGATAGTGCACACAGATTCCTCAGCAGACCTCAGAGCAAGGTTTCGATACTTGATAACTCGGAACGGAGCACCATGACAGGAACGAGCGTTCTAGTTGCCCGAGCACGGCTGCTTTTCTAGTCTGCCGAACATGCACAGCTAGATGAGAAAACGATACAGCTCATCGATTTATACGGAAATGGGCAAACACAGCTACCTACTGCTGAAAGTGATGAATGGATAACTGGTGCATATGCAAAATGGCATCGAGTAAAAAAGGAGATATAGCTCAAGGACAGAGACTGGAGGTGTGGATCCCATAACTAACACCAAATTAATATAACAAGTTGTCAATATTGTTGAGTGTACGCGATGGTTGCCGAGCAGGATCTCGAATGCGCGGGTTCACTTTGGTCTCAGTTAGACGGCTGCTCCCCGGTTGCCTTCAGTTCAGCCGCTCCTTAATAGGACGGGCACCGCTTGCCGGTTTGGTAAGATACGGAAAGGGTGATGGTCCCATGGATTTGTCTACACGAACAGACCTCTTGTTGGGCATTCGGGGTTCGACATTTTTGACAATTACCATACTTCACCTCATTAAGTTCTTCCAATTCGTGCTTTTCAGTTTCAGTTTGGGGTTCCGGTTCATTATCGAAGCTGATCTTGATGTTATTGACTCAAAATTACCTAAAAGAAGCAAGATGTCCCCACATCAAGGAGATGAAAAGAAAGAGGAGCCAACCAGCGCAGGAAGCCAAACCACAGAAGCAACGGGCAAAGGAAACTTCTTTTTCTAGCTAGTTCCTTTCTTTCTTTAAAAAAAGAAATAATTTCAAGCAGTAGAGGAGAAATTCATGATATTAGAATATTATACATGATACAGATGTTGTATTCAGATATATTAACTGCATATATTTCTTTTTATTTATTTTAATTATGATATTTCTTAAAATGATTACCTTTTAAAACTAAGAGATTTTCTTGGTAGCTTTTCATGAGTCAACGCAATCCCATTTTATCTTTACTTAAATTAATTGTAATTGAATATTAGCGATAAAAAATATACTTATCCAATGTATAATTGGTGACCCGTTTTGCTTTTGAGGAGCAAGAAGACTCAGAGAAGCAAACTCACCCGCCATCAAGATCTTTCTAGACGCCCACTATTTTCGGTGTACATTATCGGGTGCAAGGAATTCAACTGGAGATCTTTACTTTTCAAGATTTGAGCTGCACTGATTCATTCAGAGTTGAAGATTTAAGATTATCTTAATACGAATATTCTCATTTATATAAAAAAAACTCAGACGAATTCTCATCAAAAAAAATAAGCACTTCATTATTTTAATTGAGTAAATATTGGTTAAAATTCCGCCATCAAAATATCCCAAATGGAGCCTTAAATATTCTGCCGATCCCTATTGCATTAACATACATATATATATATATATAGTCTCTGAGCATTTTCATTCTATAATCTATATTGTGAACTTTAATTAGAAATTGCATTTTTATCTGTGCGATATTTACTTTAATTTTGTCGACATATTTACTTTAAATTTCAAAATTATATACATCCGACAACATTAAATAAAGCAGGGCACACATTTGTTTTTCAAATTAAATTTAAAGCATACATAATTTCCTTAATTTTTTTTATTCCCACGAACATAACTAAACTTAGATTCCATGAGATAAAACTCGGGGAAACTCTGATAATCAAATGAATAAAATCTAATAAATATTATCTCCTTTTCAATTGGAGTTTTTAAACCCGCTAATCAAGCACATTACCGATGGATCAATCAGAAGGCTTATATATGTATGTGTACACATGTGTGTCGAGCAAGTTGCCCCCCAATCGAAGATGGCAATCGTTGGAACTGTTTTGACTTTTAATCGCTGGGCACACGCACGCCCAGCGCTGATGATCACTCGTGCGATTCTTCTTCCATAAGTGAGTCTTATCCGTGTCATATCTCTGTGTACAACTTGCATATGCTACGATCGCAGGAACCCTTTCCTACGGTACAACATATTTCAGCGATCTTACGGTGGTATGCAATGTAACCACAGAGAGAATACTTACTGATCGGGCTGCGTGAGAGTGGGGGACATGGCGTCTGTATCACTCTCGCAATCATAATCATACCCATAGAATATTCTTATCACAGCAGAAGGTCAGTGGAGAATTTTTGCTCTTCGCATGTCATCACGCCTAAGTTGTACTCCTAACTCACAACTTGCAGCACTGATGAAGGTGACTGATTCTCCTTCGGTTCATTCCAAAACCATTAGCAGTTTCGGCTCTATTTTTTTTTAATTGGGTGTGCATGATAGGTTCATATCTAGAAAATTTGGTAAAGCAAAACTAATATAAATTCAAATTAAATCGAGTTACTAACGAATATAACTCTTTTTGTTATTGGTATTTTCCTTCGATAATATTCAATTTTAATGCATTAGCCAAATAAATATTTTTAAAAAAAAACCCCTCAAGCCGAAAATGTGCAACGTAAGATATACCCACAGACTTCCATGTTTGAGCGTTGCATCATGGTAAACCCCCCCCATCTTATACTGAATAATCTACCACAGATTATTGGCATCCAAAACTGTGCGATACCAGTTTCATGAATCCAAATGCAATGCTTCAGCAACCGCTCGCACCCATCGCGTCATGCACTCGCTTCTCCTCTAAAAAATATTGCCGTTGCTTTACCGTGTTGCACTCGTAAATCCGGTTGTCGTTACACTCTAGCTCCCGATAGCTGATCAAGTGCATTGTATGCACGATCAGCTTGAACTTGTTTAAGAGTCAACATTTGTTTGTTTAGAAGCGTCGTGACATTGAATACCCTTATTTTCGGACACTTACAGAGAAAAATATATATATATAGACAAGTATGTACACCCCCTAGCTAGAGAGGTCCAACAGTTAGGTTGATACATAGCTAGGAGGAATCAATGAATCTATACAGCCCACTAGTTTATTGTGGACATCGGAAAATTGATTTCACTATCATCCAACTATAAAATTTGATCCGAACTCGTTTAAGTGCTACAGTTTTGTAAATTTTAAATATGACCGACCTTCGAATAAATGATGACTAGAACGTGTGAGTGCGCTAAGTCTTGCTGATATGTTGATTTAATGCAACGTAATAAATTGATGACGTGATAGATCAAACCGTCGTGTTAAGTTATCCATACCAGCAGGATTTACCCTTGTCATATCCAAGCAATTAAGTATTCAATGGTCATGAACTACGAAATTCATAGAAGTTTTATGAATAAATGAGTCGAAAGTGAAATCTCGAAACTTGATATCAAATAGTGATGCAGTTAAAGGATTTCTGCTACGATTTTTTCATCAACCTATCAATAATCAAGACTTTTTGTTCTAATTAATATCATTGCACTGAGCCACTTTTCTAATTATCGAACCAAGAATCGAATTCTATGCCCACTTAAAATAGGGAAGCTCGCGCTATAATTTTGCCCTAACGGTAGATACCTATATACCTATCTAGCAACAAGAAAAACATTAATAAACATAGGATGGTCCAATGACACTAACATAAGGTCTTGTCCAGTTGGCACGTGGAAACAAATTTAGGACGAGACACTTCGATGGGGATCACTGTCTCACATTCGATCAGCAACAGCCCCGAAGCTCGAGATGAGATGAGCATCGTCTTGGCCGCCATGAAAGCAACCCCATTAAGTCACTAATTAATCACCACGTCGGCTCGATCCGATGCCAAGTTGTCTTAAATCAATCTTTGGTTCGGATAGTGGGGTTCAAACCATGGAATGGTGACATGGCCAGAGGGTTTAATCTGTACCCAAAAAAGACTTTTAGTTCATAGATAAGTTTGATTATTTAGCTGCAACACAGTTACTCACAATCTTATGACAAGTCATCATCATCATTATTACTATTTATCCAATTATTTCGATTATATTTAGAATTTTTTTTATATGGACACATAAAATGGTGGGATAAATATCATTCTACGCGTGTTTTCGTGGAAAATATCTGACATAAGATATGCAATAATCTCCTTGATGTCGACCTTTCACGCATTGCACTCCATGCGGCACATAGTTCCCACACGCACAGATCATCCCTTAAATCTCTTGTTCTTTGCCATGAAAATTCCCCGACCGATCTTCGAATATGTCGCCTGAATACGATCAATTCACGTCTAATCCGTCCCTTGGCTCAGTTGTATTCAGGGACGGTCAGCTTCAACCCCGGCTCGACCATGTGCGTCTCGAGCCGCTGAAGATAAACGCGCCAGCAAAATTGAGGCCGGGATGGACGGGCGTGATTGCGCCCAAGTTAAACTCTGTCATCTCAAGATTAAATTTACCGCAAGACATACCCGAAATATCAAATCAAACTAGATCGGTACACATTCTTCTTAAATTAAAGTCACGAGTTCAAACACGATTTTAATAGTCTCGCCTTCTATTGGATCAATTAAACCCGTGCTATTCATGCAATATATAACTCTATAATTTTATTGCGCGAAATTAATCCACGGTGCAATTTGGACGAATTGTCCCTTATTCTTCGGGAATGTTGGACCGACTTTGACGTACTTTCAAGGGCTGCTTCGTAGCCCGCAAGAACGACTGTGATAGAAGAAGAAGGGCTCTACTTCAGATAATGAGGCGGGCATTAATATAATTAATTTCGTAGTGTAAGCCCCCCCAAGAAAATTATTAATAACAAGCCGTGGAATGATATATATATATATATATATATGAATACAAACACATATGTATTTATTAAGCTAATGCCTACTGATAATATATATATATAATGCTAATGCCGCCCCTAAGATACAATGGCCTCACCCTACAAGAAAATTACACGATTTAATTGGTCAAAAAAATGGAAAGAAGTCGGGAGGAAATTGGCCGGACGGAATGTGCGTGCGGATTTTCCATCGATGTCTTATGGAACAAAGCGCTACGGAGAGGTGACGGTCGGAAATACGATCGGTCAGTAAATTCCGGTGGGATTCTCGGGGTCAGGGCGGGTTGAGGTAGAGTCTCAGTTTCGTGCAGTTAATAGTTATTGTTGACAATCGGAAAGCTAAGATTGCAATTTCGGCTCGATCCTTTGGCTAATAGGGGTGATGCCACTACCGTTAAGAGTATTAGTTTATTTGAGTATTGTGATGAAAATATTGGATAAAAATTGAATTTATAATATATATATATATATTTGTTAGGAGAGGTTTATTAGTTTAAAAAAGAAAAAATTAAGAAATATTAAAAAAAAATACTCAAAGACGAACTGATAATATATTAATTTTAGGTCAATAATATTACCGTTTAAGGTAATTTTTTTGAAAATGGTATTGAAAAAAAAAAAGCCAAATCCCACGGTAAAGTTCCCCCGTCGTCGCACCCCCACGCCCGCACAATAGAGAGAGAGAGAGTCAAAGATGTAGGGCACCCACCTCCCGCCCCCCAAACCCGCACTTGCTTGTTTAGCCCCTTACAATAATTATAATTAATCCATCTTCGACTCCCACCACCACCTTGATTAATAAATGTTCCTCCCTAAATCTAATCTAAATCCCTCTCTCTAAGTGCTCTAATTGAACGCTCGTGGTTTATTTGAGGCCAATCTACCTCTCTCTCTCTCTCTCCTTTTCTTTTATTTTCCTTTTCCAGCCGTTAAAAGTGCCGGACCCTACTGTTGGAAGACCGAAAGCAATTTTGCATCCACAGTACATTTCTATATCATCATCTATTAGTTTAACATTTTGCTTTGTATGTTGACCCGGTTCAGAAGAAGATCGAGCGGTAATTCTCACACCTGCGCGACCCTTCTATATGTACCTCACCCTGCCGGCAATGGCAAATCCCCGTCGGATGTGGTCTTACAGGATCTAAACTGGGAGGCACTGCTGACAGATCTAGAACAATCGCTGGCTCATTGTGGTGATAAGTGTCCGTCATGCATAACATGACGGCCTTAATATGAGATCGAGAGATTTGATCATATTTGATCATTGATAATAGAACCGATACTTTGCAGCCAAGTTATAATTCCCTCACATGTTCCAATTTTCAATTTTAAAAAGGAATATCTTATGGGTCATCTCCTTGACGAGCTCTTTATAAAAGCCCCAACGTCGCCCCTTCTCTGTCTCTGCGTGGAAACAAATCCATCTCTCTCTCTCTCTCTCTCTCTCCCTCCCCCTTTCTTCGTGAACTCTCCTGTCAAGGACTTTTGTGGGCTCAATCAGAGACTCTCTCTCTCTCTCTCTCTCTCTCTCTCTCTCTCTCTGTGTGTTCCTGATCTCTACCTCCGCCTCTCTCTGCGTTTGATCGATATCTCAGAGGAATGGACATCAGCAAGAGGAACTGTCTCCAGAGCGACGACCAGGAAGAAGAAATGGGAATGGAGGAGCTGAGGAGAGGGCCGTGGACGATGGAAGAAGATCTCACCCTCATCAACTACATCGCTGTCCACGGCGAAGGCCGCTGGAACTCCCTCGCTCGGTCCGCCGGTAATTACTACCCTATCTTGATAATTACGTATCGTTATGAGCGGAACATACTCTCCCGGTTCACATTTCCGGATTCTTGCTCAAGATTATGATGTTCGTGTCGGATATCAGTGTGAGTACATGGTTGTAACATGTTGATCTTAGCCTAGGGTTCAAAATATCCACCGTCTCTCTCTCTCTCTCTCTTCAAATATTGTCATAAAACATAAACATTTGAGGTCGGATTCACTATATTTTTAACATTTAAACAAGGTCTTAGATTTGATCCCGTGCGCATGTAAATTTCCGAATTGAATCTCAATTAGTTTAAACCAGTTAGATTTTTAGATTTTGCCAAAGTGATGGTTGGTCCGTATAGTTCACAATACGCGTGCGCATTGGAGAACTATAATTCATAAAGAACACGCAAGAGTCCTGTCGTTTTAGGACGGAGAAAAATGGAGTTCCTCCTTTCGACGTCATTCCTTCGCCATCAGCTTTAATTTAACTTTACCTGAATAAGATTGTCTGTAAAATGGATCTGATCACGAGCAATAATTGATGTGGAACAGGGCTGAAGAGGACCGGGAAGAGCTGCAGATTGAGGTGGCTCAACTACCTCCGGCCCGACGTTCGCCGCGGGAACATAACCCTCGAAGAACAGCTTCTGATCCTCGAACTCCATTCTCAATGGGGCAATCGGTACGTGAATATCAATTTTCTTTTAATTCAATGGAGCTATTAATATTAGCTTCGATGATAAGGGCTATATCGACTGAATCAATGCTTATAATCATTGATTCTGAACTCATTTCAGGTGGTCAAAGATCGCCCAGTACTTGCCTGGACGGACCGACAACGAGATCAAGAACTACTGGAGAACTCGAGTTCAGAAGCATGCGAAGCAGCTACAGTGCGACGTCAACAGTAAGCAGTTCAAGGACACGATGCGGCACCTGTGGATGCCGAGACTGATCGAACGGATCCAGGCAGCATCCAGCGCACCCGCCCCTGCGACCGCTCCCTCCACAGCCATCACATCTCCCGGCGGCTCCACCATCACCGCCATGTCAGGCAGCAGAAGCCATCACATCGAAAACAATCTCCCATCAATGGGGCCATGTTACGGGGCCCTCGAGAGCTCCAACACCAGCGTATCATCCTCGGATTCGTTCGGAGAGCAGCACGTTTCTTCTATTACAACACCGGGAGACTGCTACTACTACGCCCCAGTGAATGACAACCCGGATCCGGATCACTTGTACACCGGCCAAGTGAACAGACATGAATTCGATCAGTCCCTGACCGGTCCCTGTGAGGGATACTACAGTAACTATGGATTCCTGGATTTCCAACCTATGGAGGAGGACAACAATTATCAGTACTTGGACGGCGGGGACACGTCGGGCAATTTGTGGAATGTCGAGGATATTTGGTCCACGAATTACAACTTCTAATTATGGAAATTTAAAAAAAAAGTGGAAAAGGAGAGATTTTATCCGAGTGTAAATTAAAATTAGAGAAAAAGACTATCAAATAGAATAATAATATAGGTTTGTCGTCGTGGGGGGATAGAGGTCACAGGATCGGCTACACAGGAACAAATTTAATATGGATGTCTCTCTATTATATTTGGGTTCTTCTGTTTGTGGGGGTTCTTAATTGCCTCTTTTTCTGCCCTTTTTTTTTTTTTTACTTATTTCTTTGTTGATTTGCTTCTTTATTGTGAGAAAATTTGTAAGTTGGAGCTGGTCCTTCTTTATGATGATTAATCTAATTCTTGGAGATGGACTAATTTTGCTAGTCTTTGGGACCTATTGTTAGACAATCTTAGTTCATGTCCTTCAAGATCAAATGATCTTATTCTGAGTTGCTTCTCGCGAATTAATTAGAAATTGATGTGCGAAAGGGAAAAGCCCTCACAAAATTACTAGGATGTTGGCAGTGTTGGCCCCGCATAGCCTCTACAGGTGATCGCCGGGGATCTTGTCCAGGGAGTTGAAGCCATGGACGAGGCCACTGCTCGGATCTCAAATGAAGATATCATCCGAAAAGGTTACCACCCAGATTGTGGGTGTCTCCTTAGGCCATCATCGATCCCCCACCACATACAGCTATTGCGGGTCATATTCATTTCAAAGAATTTCATGGGGGGTGGTGCAAGAGTAAAAAAAAAAAAAATCGTTAATAGGTAGTGAAATTTTATTTTATTTTATTTTATAAATTTATAATTTTATATTTATTTAATTAATATAAAATTATATATCTTAATATCCACTCTTACATGGCAGTATAGTACACTTCGAACGTGTCATTAAATACATGCCTTTAACAATTATCTATGAATCTTGATTCTTCTTTTTATCTCGAACAAAAGGGTCAATTAACCACGAGTTGAGTGATTTTCTCTCGTACTTAGCCTTAATATGAACTTATCACGAGCAGAGCTTTCAAACTTGGATCAACGAGGTAAGAATCAATTAATTCTGATATCATATTAAATTCGCTGTGGATTTATAATAATCAGATCAGACTAAACTAATAAGTGATTATATTTATTTTTGTATAAATTATAATTTTTTATTTAATTGATATGTATAAAGTGAATTAATATTATAGAGCGAAAAAAGTGGGTGATAAATTAGATAAAAATAAGGAAAACTGATGAGACAATTGGAGAAGAAATCGAGAACTATGAATTGGCACGTGCCTAAGGGAAACGTCATAGAATTGTGAGAGGAGAGAGGGAGAGAGAGTTGTGTGGCGGCGGAGGAATCTTTCTTGAGGTACACGTGCTCCCCCAGTAGGAAAAGCCACCGAGGTGGTCCCCCAGCAGTGAGTGTCGGGAACGTGCCACGTTGCGAGATCTAAAGCGTGGTGCCTAATGGAAGGTGGGGGTTAGGCTTCCTGGACTGGAGCACTTGACAGCCGGAAGGAACGCTTTGAGACAGCACACATTCTCACCCTCTGACCACCTCACCGATTCCATCCTCCACACGAAACCGATCCTCCTCCACCTGAGATCTCATCCTCGGGCTCGGGCTTTCCGTTTGCCAAAAGGCGATATGGGTCTCATGTTGGGTCAGTCATATGCATGTATGTAATAATCATCAAGCAAAAGGAGTGCATTCACCCTTAGCTTGTCTGTGGATGCGACCTTCTGGACCATCTCTCGTGTACGGTAGATCCTCGAAAGTGGTCATCAATTCGAAGAGATTGAAACAGCTCTTTGGGAAAGTTTTGAGGCTAACAGTGTTCACCACCCGATCGGACCATGTGCTACACCAGAGTTGAATCTCCTCGAACTGTTAAACCAAGGGGACTGATCTCTAAAGGGAAAGTCACACGTTAAGAGCTTCCATGACTGGGAAACTTGGTGGAGTCACTCACTTTATCATCAACAGTGTTCAGTCGGTGCCCAGAGAAAAAGGTGACCTAATCTTTATAGGGGACCTACACCACCCCCGCTACATTGAATGTAGAAGTGATTCCCAATTAGCTCTCTCCATTTGCCCTCTCACTTTCAATTTGACCCATTCATCTTTCATTTGCTGTTACTATTTCCCTTTTCGGGTTGAACGTGAATACAAAGTGTACTCCATAGATCAAGAGGTCCCAAAATTCAGCTTTCAAAAATGCAACTCTCCCTATTTATCTGTTTTATTTTTAAGGGAATTTTACTTATAATAAAAAATAATATTTTCATATAATCAATATTTCTCCCCCCTCTAAAATAATCAAGTAGTACCTTCAAATCCTATTCTTATCAATAATAGGACCTTTTATTTATAAATCTAAGATTCATGTCTCATCGAGAAGGGTGCTTATTTGGACTTACCCAATTAGCCATCCATATCCTATATAATAAGGCCCCCGTTATTAAAGTGTGTGTGGAATTTCCAACCCTCACATATTAAAATGATGCAAAGAACATCGGGTTATCAAGAGGCATGCTCTTAGAACAAGGGAAGTTGGCCTGTTTTCCCTACGATGGCCATCATCTAGCAAAGTTCCGGTGATTGTTATTCCCCGATTATTACGTATTCAAAAGCCTCTAAATCTCAATCTCAATTACAGTGGATGACCAATCCAGGCACGTGCACTCTTTTCCGCTACATGGACAGACAAAAGTGAGCTGTGACCTAAGGATCTTGGTCAATGCTTGTGTAAGTGGACAAGTGTCCCAGAACTGTGTGCATTTAAACTTGCACAGTTGAAATTCGCCCGAGGTGCTGTACAATCACACCACCCATCATAGCCAAATTTTTCAATGATTGATTTCCCAAGCCAGGCCATCAATTAAAATAAAAGAGGAAAAATTATTTTAATATTACTCTGATTGATTGATTTGCATGAAAGATAGTTAGTGATTTGACTATTTTTATAAGAAGAACAACTCTTGAAGAAAAGAAAGCACACAGCCGTAGGATAAGCTAACCCTATGAGTGAAAAATTAGGTTAGAAAGTTTGAATTTAAATTAAAAATAATATTATTATATTAATATCCTTTTCCACTGTAATTTTGGTGATTTCGGTATTCATAAAATACGGATAGGTTACACACATTTAATACTTGATGAACATTCAAAATGGGTCATTTGATGAATGGTGGTGGCACTGAGATAATATACATATATATTATTTTTATTTAATTATAAAATTCCACGTAAATCATCTCTTCAAATATCGCTGTCAGACTAACTGTTAACATGCTTTGCTTAGCTTCAACTTGGAATGAGTGTGTTGTTGGAGAAGATTCAAGAGCCACAAAGAATGCCCATTTCGAGAAGAGGAAGATCTAATGAGGATCCTGTAATCGGGACTAGTTAGACTAATATCTATCCATACGCAACTAAAAAACTCCGTAGTTTTTGACTAATATAATCCATGTCACTAACTCTACGCATTGTTCGTGTTCATTTCTGAGTATCATGCAACTGTTATTATCGGAACAGCTATTCCCTGTGGTTTGTGATGTGAACAATCCTGGAGGACCTGGTGAACACCACAGCCAAGGATCACTGCCGGGTGCTAACTCTACGACGACACGGCAAGAACACTACGGAGTGCTGCGTGTCATGCTCTGATTGCCATGAACACGTAACGTCTCCATGATCGGTGCACATGTAAAAAACCATATCCATCGTATATAGTTCAGGTACTGCTTTTCAGCTCTTCGCGTGCCGGGTGAAAGCGAGAGGTAGAGGTGGCCCCGATGCATCTCGATCTCTCAGGGGATGATCTCCAACTCCGAGAGCTGTGGGAGGATCCCGTCATGTCAATTCTTCTTTTAGGCTGATGTCTAGGGTTTATTATTCCTCGCTCTATCAGCTGTAGAAGACGACTTTTCCAAGGGGCAACTGATGTGGAAGTTCTCTGTTCATTGCGAGGTTCCCACAATCCATATGCTCAATCGCTATCAACCCATGGAAAGCCTTTTCGACTGATTTCGATAGATAATATCATCTTTGATATGAGAACAAGAGGATCGGATTGAGTCATGGTTAGTGAATCTCCCCGGTTGTCTTCCGGTGCCAAAACCGATTTAATTATATAATATCCAGAGAATTATCTATATTTATTGGCAAAAAATAGATCCCTCGTTATTAGAAAGAAAACAAAATTGTTGACAGAAGATGGTGATTAATTACTCGACCTCTTGTCCTGATATTTTCGAAGTTTTATCCGGTTCATGTTAAATTTTCACACGAACAAGCTACGGATTAACCTGAAGAAGGGTACCGGCCCATCGATTCGAGCCGGAATCCATGACTTGCCATCATCGGCTGCTATTTATTAATCGGGCTTTCATCTCACCTTGATTTAGTCACTTCTCTGCCCTCCCTTCTAAGTCGCCGGAGACATTATCCTCACTCCTTAATTACAATATTCAGAAATAAAGCACGCGTATCATAACGGGAAAGCGGCAGCCCTGTGCACTAACTAATCAGTCCCAAACACATATTATTAAAGTTAATTAACCGTGCGAACCACGCAAAGCATGACTCAGACATAACCTTAATCAATTAAATAAGCATACGATTAATGATCAGTTTATGAGAAGTCCCACTGGGAAACGTCCTCCGGCGGAGGCGGAGACAGACAATGACGTGGCATTGCTCGCGCCGTTCACGGCGGTGTTCAAAGTCAAACAAGTTCCCCGGAATTTTAGCTCCTTCCATAAATATTAGATAAATACGTCATCTACAAACTTGGCAGCATGGTATCAATTTAAAAATCAATGCGTCCTCAATCTGAATCTCGTCAAACTGATTTCCCGATCCATCTTACACCCTCGAACTCTGCTGACACAAGGCATAATTCTTCACCCCGACTTCGTCAGTTTCAGTTTCAGTGACCATGATTAGTTCTCAGACACACCTGCAGAATATACACGTCATTGAAATCGGCGACAGGTTGAGTTTGGATCCGTCCGAGGATAGTCGGGCGATCGAACTAGCGTCCGATGTGATGCTCACATTGTAAAATGGGCCGACATCTAATGGAGCTTTTTTCCGTCATCCGTGGGCCGATCGACCGTTTGTCAGCAGAGGCCCAATAAAACCTTAGGTGCATAAAAATCAAGGCCCATTACAGTTCCTCATCAAGAGTGGAAGGGGGGCCCATGAAGATTATCAGATCAGGCCCCAAATGCGTCATCATTCGCCTTCTAGATGCAGGGGTAATTTTCGTTTTTTTCTTTTTAATAAACCGCTGGTAGTCATAAGTGATCGAACCTCGCCAGTCCAGCAAACGTGGGTAAAATCGTCACAATATGAATTATTTCAATTCATAAAACTCGAATATGAGACTTTTCTTAAGAGAGAAGATATGCCGGATCATCCAAGTCAATGTACGTCGGTAGGTATGTGGAGGGAATGCGAAAATGAGTGCCGTGTGTCGTCACTGTACCGAATGTCCTTTATCGAGATAATTCCTCCTTTCGATGATGCGCGAGATGCCCCATAATTATAATTTGGAAGGCAGATCAAATTAAAGCTGAAATTAAACCACAAATTAAGATGCGGGCGTGTGTGTAAATTTCTGAAAGCTGACCGCTCGAATGATGGCAGCGAAGTATAGGGTTTCACACACACACACACACACGCACATCAACTATATTCTTGACAGGTCACATATATGTATTTATATTTATATAGCTTCGATAGGGTTTGAGATTTTCAACAGCTCGCTTTTCATCAGGTCTTGTGGGGTCATGATTCGGGGCAAAAGTGAGAAAAAAAGGAAAATTGAAAAAGGGGAAAGAGGAATTAAAAGGCATAATGGAAGAGCCATGTTCGGATGTTTCCGAAAGAAGGAAAATATGATGAAAAAGTCATGGGGACATGTGCTGGACGTATGTACACATGAGCACGTACCCTAACCATGCGTATATGCGTGTATATATGCATCTATACATACACATAATTCTCAAAAAGGGGAACATGATGTATGAAGTTGGACGGATTTGAATTCTGACCCTCTTTTTCAATGTACTTCTTTGTCAAAATGATCGAATTTACTTAAATAATAACGTGTCGAAATAAGTCAACTATTATAGCTTGACGGGACACGCGATTAAACCAGCTGGATCAAACATGTACGTACTAAAGGTGTACACTTTTCCTTTATTAGCATATTATCTTTCCAGGTTAAGCAATTCAAAACGTGGCCAAATGGGTGTAGTCGGGACCTTAATTAGCTCTGTGTCCTTCAGCAACTTGAGTCTAACTTACCATACAGTCGTTTCAAACTTATGTTGTTCTATATATATATAATAGTGTGATCAAAACAAGTCGTTCTCCAAATTTCTGATAAATGGGTGGTTGTGCTGGGTAAAAGCCGACGTATGTTTTAGGGAATGTCACAGGGCGGACGCTCGATCTGACGATAATTTCTAACCTTATATAACGTCGCATCAAAATTACCTCTCCGTCTTTACCGCGACTGGATTGTCGTAACAGAGCAGTGAATAATTGAGGCCATATACGTACATCGTACCATCGTGATCTGATCGTGAAATGAAACCCACCCCCATCCACCACATCCGCCTGTTATCGCACGGATAGGAAAAAGGGACGAGACATGAGGTTAGAGTTTTTTACTGTTACCAAAATTACCCATAATTTTAAAAGTGAGAAATAAGTAAATATATGAATTACAACAAATACTACTAATAATAATGGCCGAACTCAAAATCTTTTAACCTATTTCTCAAGGTGGAAAAAAAGATTGCAGGAATTCGAAATGAGGGGGAAGAAGTGAGAGTGAGAAGGACAGGGTAAAGACATGTCTCTTTTTCCATGCCCACTTGCGGACATCATAATGTTGTTCGAGAAATTACGGTTCTTCATGGACCCCTATCCCCCCCACCTACCTTTTTCGTACTCTCATATAAACTCCCTCTTAAAACTTAGACACATATCATGTGTACATATACATGTATGAGTGTGTGTGCAATAGTCAGCTCTGTCCCTCAATAGGAGGTAATAATGAGGGAACTGGCCCTCACTTTGTCCCACAGGCCATTCTTCGATCCAGTTCTTATCTATTACGCATGGAGTCTTGGTGACATGAATCGGCTCAATCGGGATACACACGGCTACGTATCAGGCCATATGTTCACCAAGACCGGCAAGAGATTCGGCAAGATCGTTGGGATATCGGCCTTGAGTGCGTTCCAAGAATTTCCCAATTATTATCGTCCGGCCGGCCGGCCTAGAGCATGGATGGTGAATGATCGCGTTGCACATGGAGACTTGACCTTCATGTCCCTATATGAACTAGCCTATATATATATATATATATGTTTGTATGAATGCATTACACTTTTTCCCAATTTGCCGATTGTATCACACCATGTTAGAGTCGGGGTTACACAAATTCGTTATGTCTGTAAATGTGTGCTGTGCTGAATGAAACGCCGGAAATAACCTACAGACTAAAAATCACAGCAGTTATAGATAAGAAGAACATCTTCTCTCTTAAAAACATAACCTCGAGCCGAAGAACCTTAAGCAGCTTTACGCGTTCGTATCAGATTGAATCTGATGTTATCGAACTAAGCCTCGATGAGTTTATATATGCTTCGAGGACAGAAGTTGATGAACGTGAGGTGGGGGTCCGATGCACAACCATAAGACTGTTGGACATGTGGGTACGAAGGTGCATTCACGAGGAGGAGATCTCAGCAGCCCTGAGAGAATATTTATTAATTCCCTCCTCGGTACGAAATTATTAATTCCATTTTCTGCTTCCAAACACATAAAAACAACCGAAACTTTTGGCAATTTCGATTTTTTTTTCACTTTTTTTCCCTCTCTGCCCATCAAGTTCCAATTTGCAATCGATCGCCTTAACGGGGCCGCGAAAGCGATAGAATTGATGAATTTGTCTTTGAACACAACAGCAATGGTCTCTCACACTACGTACGTACATTGTTCTTCACACGAATACACTCAGGTGACTAGCATGCTTGGGTTGAAGTTCTCAACAGAGGGGGTTCCGGCTTCGGTGTTGTATGCTATAACCCGACTCTCGATAGCTCAGGAGGGATAGACAGGGAAGGAGAAGGTGAGTTGGGCGGGAGCGGGGAAGGAGGGTTTCGGGACCCTGCATCTGACAGCCGAGGTGCAGGGCCCTGGTCCGAGGGAAGAAAAGAGAGAAGGATGAAAGAATGGGGTCTTACAAGGTCAAGAAAAGGTCTTACAAGGTCAAGAAGAAAGAAAACATGGGACGGAGGAGAGGGGAGAAGACGGGGAAGAGTTGCAGAAAAAGCTCAGGTAGGATAGCGCCCGATCAGCAGGAAGAAGCAACCATATCTGTGGCACAACAGCCGGATCCTGTTAGGGTTCCATCCGGCCCGGAGGCTTCTTCATCGTCACTATTTTTTTCCATCGATGAATGGCCGTCACACGGCCCGTTGTTCATCCCGAAGCGATGCCCGGCTCCAGCTTGTATACGACCTACATCATCGGTTCAGAAGCATCTCATCTTAGTCCGTACAAATATGACGAAAAGTAAAGGAATGCGAGCATGACGGTCTCAAAAGATTTCCACGCTTTAATGAATATACAATTGCAATCCGTGAGTGAGGCCTGCCTCCACGAGCAACTACTGTCAAACTATCATGAAGGAGATGGTGCAGAGATGGCTTACAGTTAGGCGTTATCGAAACCGATGATTAGGAACGGATTCAATTCAAATGGAAGTAAGTAGAATGACACGAAGAGAAACACAAGACAGATTTGATGTTGCAGTATAAGCCGAGCTTACTGTGAGCTAGACTGCCTCGTAATGTTGGTTTGTCTCTCATCTTCTGAAGCTCGATTCTTTGTCCAGTGGATTGAGGAGGAGGAGGAGGAGGAGGAGGATGATGAGCGAGTGAAGATGGGGAGATGGCAAGGGCTTAAAAAGGAGACGGAGGAGGCAGAGGACCATCGTGGAGGAGGCGGCGGCCAATTGGGCTTTTTTCACATGACATAATAATGGACCCTGACAACCACCGGCTCAGGCCCAGAAAGAAATAACTCAAAAAGGATGCGATCGCGTCAAACCGGAATATGTGACGTCAGCACTCCTTCGATCCCCCAGGATCTTTTTCGCCCAAAATATTATTCAATGGGAAAAATCAACCCGAGACAAGTGGTTTGACCGTAAATTTGTCGACGACCGTAGGATTGGCCCGAGAGTTGTTCACCGCAAAGATCCACGTGGCATCTCCTCCGCCTTTCAGTGGAATGGGTCAGTGAGCCCCGTGTGGCCCTTTGATAACTCTCACGCGACTCACTCCTGCCCCTTGAAAAAAATATTAAAATAAAATAAAATAAAAACATAACTAAGGTTACCTTTGTTTTATTGGGCCCAACAACATTAAAAAAAAATGCATCAGGTTAAAAAAAACTTTCAAAAAAATTAGCAAATAGCTTCAACCTTCTTGGAACCGAAGAGGTAAGACCGAACACCGACATTTACTCGGTACAATATCATTATATTCTAAATTCGATTTTTATCGGTGAAAACTTTCGTATCATTTTTATTTAACTATTTTTTTTTTAAATATTTATTTGCAGTTTGACAAAAAGAAATAAGTTAGCACCACCATGGGGGTTAGGTGAGGTGAGGTGAAAACAATTAAAATGACATATTTATTAATTATTAATTGACGCACAGGTGACGATAAAATGGATTTATTTATTTACTTTTGGTCTCCCCCGCTTTTCCATGTTATTATTATAATGCATAAAAATGGAAAGATGAACAAACAAGTAAGAACAAGATTTGGGTTTCCCACACCAAATGGAGCGCCCGGCGCTGCTGCGACGATGATACAAGCTTCTAGCCAAATCATACCATATTGAAACGACAACACACACACACACACTTATGTATATCTGCGTATATACATCGTGGGGGAAAGTAGGATCAAGAACGGCACGTGGGTAAATAAACACAGACCTTCACAGTCTCCTAAGACATGGTCAAGCTATAACTCACCTCACCTCACCCCACAGTTCGAGTTCCTCGGCCTCTGTTGCCATTGACTCATATTAAGCAAAGCGTACGAAGTTTCCAAATATCACAAGATATACATTCCCAGGAGCGCCATAATTTATCAGTGTTACCGCTTTATATATATATATAAATAGATTCTTGTTAGGCATACAAACCCTTGCGCATGCATGTGACATAAGAATCGGATAGACCAAAGAGTCGGGGAGTGCTATCCACTTACGAGTTTGTGGCAAATGAAATCAGAATTGAGGATATGCTCGGAGGCTTGACATGCAGTATAGTATGTTCATCGTGCGCCAAAGACAAGCAAGAAAAAATAGGACACGTTGATGAAACTGGATACCGTGGTCTCTTGACATGTGATGCTCTCACGTATACGATGCATCTACCCCATGCCTTTGTCAATGAATGATCACAACTGTGCGCGCATACGTGAAGAACTTCCACGTGCCTGCCCCGGCCGGTTCGACAATTTGTCCAACTAAAGGCGACCTCCCGAATAATAATGATATAAATCAATGCAATTATCGGGTGACACGTGTCTAACATGTGCACCCAAATCAGGAAACCCATGGTGGTGTGGGGATTTCAGAAGGCCTTCCATGGACGTGGAGGTGCCGTGCTGAAGTGCTTGAATTGAAAGATCGGTGCCTAAACCTTAACGTTTGTCCCCATTATGTTTTTCTTGCCAATGTCCAAAGGGGCCACAGAGAGCTCATCTGGTAAGCGTTCATTTGGGAGAAGGGATGAGAACAAATACCTGCAGAGATTCTTTATTGCTGAAAATGGGATGGGTTATTTGAAAAGGCCAACTTACGAAAAATAGGAAATAAAAAGCTTTTTCCATGTGGTGGTCCAACGAAAAAAAATCTGGCTTGGGTGTTGTCAGATTACAAGATTATAGATAGGATTTTAATTATAACTTAGATTTACTGTAGTAATGCAAGTTGAATCGACATATGAATTTGAGTAATATAAACGAAAAAATTATAATTACAAATTTTATTACCGAATTGATTTTAAACGAATTTGATACTCACTGATATTATGTATATACTATGTGATTTGTACCCAAAAGATATATACTAATTATATATATTAAGATACAGCATTTTATATTTATCGTATTATAATCAAGATACTAGTCCACAAGAGTACATGATCCATCGGCTTAGAAATTGTATGAATATCCATCCATACGTGAAAACCCCAAGGAGCCCTAGTTGTGCGGGGCCTCGCAATTTTAGGAGCATCGAAATGAGCATTTTTATGCTCCCAATTTTCCTCATTAATTATCTCGCAATTAATATAATCACCCGGCTGACAATATTGTCGGGAAATTCACAGTCTGTGAACACCAAAAAAAAAAACAAAAAGAAAGAGAAAAGCAGAGAGAAGGAATACGTGAGAGGGGGAAATTCAATGGGCAACCATCAGTTAATCTTACTGCGAGGGTTAATCAAGACGCGTGTTCGATCCCTCCATTAATTAAGGTGGACAACCACTACGACGGACGAGTTGCACCTGACGGTGAGTTGGGCCGAGGCAAAGCCCACATTAAGCTCCGCGAAGTCCAGGGCGCGGCGAGGCCCAGCGGTACGACTGACAAAATCTGCTCGTGCTAAAAAGTCTACGTGTTTCCATATCCGTTAGTCAAGTGGACCGGAGTAAGCACCATCATCTCCTGCAGTGAGATGAACCAATTATACTGAAGGAAGCTAGCCCTGATCGTGGAGCGGGCCAGGAGCTAGGCCCAAACTCTCGAGATGATCCTTGACCGGTCTGGTAGTTGGATCAGTTGGGCCACTTTCCGGGCCCAGGCCTGGGGATGGACATTGGAAAAATTCATCTTTCGTGTCATTTTCCACGAAAAATGGGTTTGTTTATTATTATTATTATTAATCGAATGTGCCTAATAAACAGGATGCATGACAATCAATTAAACATATTTCGAGGCCCTTTTTCCGTCGGGATTGGCGTCTTGGACACTACGCGATGGCGGGCCTCCAGTACCCATTGAGTCGCTTGCCCAAGACTATATATTAGTTCTTTACCTTGGGCCTCTCGTATCATATTCGCTATCATATTGAAGTGTATAGATATATGTGTACAATATGTATTTGTGAGCATGAAATGTGATGGAAGGGAGGGGGGAAATAAAAGGGAGCTAAAAGACCATTGAAGTTGTTGTGGGTATGAGTTAGGCAATTTTCTTATGTATTTGGGTTTGCACAAATTGATCATAAATCGGGCGAGATGCGAGTCAATTGGATTTGATGCCATATTAAATTATTTGTTGCGTGCATAAGAAATCGAAATTATTTCTACCTAAAAATTTATACTAATAGATTGTGGTATATAGTATTATTATAAATTTACAACATTTCTCTTAATTTTTTAATATTGGATTTTATTTTCTACCATATTAATTATCTAAAACATTTTTCTTATTAATATAAGAATGAATTTAATATAATATCAGAGTCAGTTGACCCACAATTTGTTTGACCCGAGTTCTAAAAGCCGGATTGTGGATAGTTAATATAAGTATGAATACAAAAGAAAAACCGCACAGCTCGTGCCCAATTGTCCCATTGTTCGAGATCTCCAATTGATAAACAGTTGTTGAGAGCATGTTTTTAATGGCACATAATAAAATAAATTGCATCAACACGTGAGAGCGAGGTAAAAGAATTATGATCACACATGGGAGAATTATATTAAAGTTTTCAGTGAAAACAGTGCAATCCTTATCAAATTCAATAAAGACCATTGACAAAACTCTTGGGCTTAGGTTGGGCAGGATGTGCTACATTTTTTACAAATGGAGGGATGCGCCGAATGAAGAGATGAGATTGAGCAATGGGGACAGCTCACAGATTCACATTCTCCGTGAACTAGCAGAATGGTGCTGCTGCAATTCTCTTATGTTGTTGAGAGATTCCACTTTTGTGGATGATGACGACAATGTGATTCCCGTGTGGCAGCCCAATTTTGTCACGATACAGAAGTTGCAGGGATACCTACCTCTTCACTGCCAAATAAATGAGAGACGGAAGAGTTGCCCGTTTGGTATCATTTTTAGCCGATAGTTCCCATCCCATGAAAGGGGTGGGCATCCATTGCAGCACTTTGCTGAAGCCAGTAATTTGAGGAAGGAAAATTTGAATTTGCCAACCATCCCACTCTTCATGGAGCAGAAGAGAAGTCTGTATACAAGAGAAAAGAGAACTATTCAACTAAGAAAATGAATGAGTCTTCACCTAGAAAACTCATAGTGACAACTAATATCCGGCTCATGACATCACAATTAAGCACAGCAGATTCGCTCAATGGCAAATCAAGGATTAAAGGCAAGACTTTACATGATGGATGTCCTAACCGCGGATGCCCCATAAGTCATAATCGTTGATCTATCTGACATGAAAAGCTGAAGGTGATCCTCCCTCCTTGAACCAAATAGTCCCCCACATTGCAGTTCACCTGCTCCGATTGGCTTCCTCGAGGATCGGTCCTGTAATTCACTGGAGGTACAGAAGAAGAGTGTCTACATGCAATCTTGAACTGAAATCAGCTTTCCAACGGAAACAAGATACAGTTAAAATCGGGAATATATGACATATTCTTCAAAATAAGATTCTCTCCAAACAGTTAATGGCCCTTTGCAGTAGCATAAGCAACTCTTCCATTTGCAACCTCAACTGGCATGTGAGGGTGGATTGATGATAGTTGAATTAATTTGGAGAGATCTCCAGTCATGTGCCCAAAAGCAGTTGATGCAACCTGTCCCAATCTTAGGACGTCTTCCATTTTGATCGATCATCTTCAGGTTGTCTCCAACTGGCCCGCAGTGACAGCTGACCGCCAATGTTCTCCTTTGTGCTTTAATAGTCAAGACTGATGAGTCTATCTTGTTGTTTAGAGACGCTACACCTGTTTTTGTCTTCTCTGTCATGGTGTTTAGCTCCATTTACTCTACAACTTTGGAAACTCATTGGATTTGCCAACCTACTCTTCATTGAACAGAGGAATAGTTTATGTGCAAGTGAAAAGAGAACTAGCCAACTAAGAAGAAAAACTTGACACAAATCCTCTTTGGTCAACAAGAAATTATACACAACAGTAAATATTCCTAATACAATCCTTTCCTTAGTTGAATTGAGAATTTTGTCCACACATTAGGCAAATACTCGGGCAATTCATTCTGAAGTAATGGTCACCTGAGACCCCTTTCACAGACTGCTTTGGGACAATGATTTGTCTAACCAAGTGGTTCCTGATCGATATGCAGCAATATTGTTTCGAAGTGATCAGAACACTAGAACAAATCTCGACTATGATCGACCTATATCATGGGATACAGGCAAAACGAAAGATTAGAAGCAGAAAATTGAAAGGATCAGTCATAATTACCTCATGGAATACGAGCGAATATCAATCTAGGGGACAATGTTAATATAATTCAAACTCATATGTTGCCATCCAGTTTGTCCTATCCATTGCCGACCCCACGTTTGACTCTTAATTTGTCCTTCCGTGAAGTTTCCCTCTTACATCCATTCATCCAAAGTTCCATCATCCCTTATCCTCTCTCCCAAAGCCATATACACACGCACAACTATATATGTATACATGTGTTTATCTATCCATATATATGTTATATGGTTTTATCAACACTAACTGGAGAGAGGAGGGGTCACGGTGGAAGGAGCTCTGCGTCTTCAATTGACACGATCCTTACTATGGCTAACTTCATCTATCCTCTATCCACATGTCTCTTTCTCCACCTCTTGAGCTTGACCACTGATGCTGCTGCTGATAGCTTTAATGGCACAGCAGCAGCAGCATCCTCAGACTCGGATAGAGTGATTAATCTGCCGGGGCAGCCATCGCAGCCATCCATCTCTCATTTCTCGGGTTATGTCACGGTCCACCCGGGCCATGGGAGGGCCCTCTTCTACTGGTTCTTTGAAGCTCAGTCCCAGCCTACCCAGAAGCCCCTCCTCCTCTGGCTCAATGGAGGTACACTCTTTCCATTTCTTACCATTCAAGGTGAAGATTTTTTCTTTTGAGTGTAAAATGAATGAGACATCTCACGTTTTTCGTTGTATTTCTGTTCTTGAAGGCCCTGGGTGTTCATCAATTGGATATGGAGCTGCTTCAGAGTTGGGTCCACTGAGTGTTGACATCAATGGCACTGCCCTTCTCTTCAACAAGTATGCTTGGAATCAAGGTCCCATTCTCTCTCTCTAGCCACATTGAATTTTTGGTCCAATGCTAGATCTGGATAGAAGAATGAGGTGGGATAGTAGGACATGGATAATTTCATATACGAGAATCAACCAGGACCTCTTGGTGGACAATGACACCTTACCAAAATATTGAACTCAATCTGTATTCAAACAAGAGCAGCAATTGATTTCTGGGCTAATTCTTTGATGAAGTTTTTGTTGACAAGTCTCGGACCTAATATTCAAAGTATGATGTCATGAAACTGCATTGAATCTTCTCCCTCGTCCACCAATAAATGTAACTCTTTATCTGTATATACATTTAGAATGGTACTGTGGAGATGTCTTCAGAAGAACATGACTGTTCCAGCTCATGAATAAGCTTTTGATTTTGTCTTCAACTGAAAAAACCGTCTCTTCCAGAGGACAATACAAGGGATTAGGTGGAGAAGGCTAAGTGTAAGTGAAGTGAAAGTGAAACTATTTTGCGTAATAAAAAAATTAGAACAGCTTTGTCGTCACGATCATTTGATCATCTATAAGAGCATGCTATGACCTTGCAATGCATTTTCTTTTGACTGCAGAGGCGAATCTGCTCTTTGTGGAATCCCCGGTTGGAGTTGGGTTCTCCTACACCAACACTTCTTCTGATCTATCCATCATCGATGATGTATTTGTCGGTAATGCTTGATTCGATTCATCCGCTGATCTTTCAAATCAGTACTGTTCCGTTCTCAATGGAACTTGGTTGGCCGAATCTGTTCTTACCCTGACTCCCACCCTTGTTCTGATTTATGCACACCCAGCGGAGGATGCATACAGTTTCTTAGTGAATTGGCTGCAGAGGTTTCCGCAGTACAAGACCTGTGATTTCTTCATTGCAGGAGAGAGCTATGCAGGTGATAAGACTAGCAGCTCCCCTCCCCTTTCCAGCAGTTGAATCAATCTTGCAACTGTGGATTGTTGACTGTAGTAGATTGCATGACAGTCACATGGAACCCACTGGTGACACTGACTTAGCATTGGCTGTGTGCAGGTCATTATGTGCCCCAACTAGCGGAGCTTATCTATGACAGAAACAAGCATTCATTTAAATATCCCACCATCAACCTCAAAGGCTTTATTGTATGTAATTATATTATTGCACACATGTAAACTTGTACCTTCAGAACCCGGTGCCACCTAGCTCGACTTTTACACATATATCAATACATGCATGCCATACATAGGAGTAACAGTGGTAGACTACCGTTCAATTGCAAGCACTGGAAAAAAATTGTTTAGCATATGCTGTTTCAGTTTTCAACAGAGGGCAACTATCATGAAATGAACAATACCCAGATGCCTTTTTTCTTGCTCTTCCTCCGATTCCTCATATTCAATCGCACTGCAGGTCGGAAATCCTATAACGGATGACTACCATGACAACAAGGGACTGCTGGAATATGCATGGAGCCATGCTGTGATATCAGACCAGACCTATGATAAAGCCAAGTCAGTATGTGATTTCAAGCTCGAGAACTGGTCGCAGCAATGCAATGAAGCCATGTCTACAGTTTTCCAGGCATATAACGAGATTGACATTTACAACATCTATGCCCCTAGCTGCCTCATCAACGGCAGCGCCACTTCTTTTTCGTTAGCAGCAGTTGATTCAGCAACCAGCGGCAAGGTCACTAATCAATAATCATCAGCTCTGTCCATGTGGAGATTTACGTACTTGTTTAAAAGAGTTTGGAACAAGTAAAATGGGACTCACTCGGCTGCAACTATGTGCAGTTAAACAGCCATTTCGTGAGGAGGTTGAGAATTCCAGGAGGGTACAACCCATGTTATTCGGCTTATGCTGCACAGTACTTCAACAGGCCGGATGTTCAGTTAGCTCTTCATGCAGGAAGAGGGAACGGGACTATGAAATGGGAAGCCTGCAGGTAAATTACGATCATATGCTTTTCTCTGTTCGCTTTTGTTTTAGGAATTTCTGATTAATAAGGATCTCTATATATTTTCTTCCCGCTTTACAGTGATATGGTCTCCGGATCATATAACGACACTGTTTTCTCTGTCTTACCAATCTACACCAAACTCATCAAAGGAGGCCTCAAGATCTGGGTCTACAGGTACGTATAGTATACCTTTGACACACAAGCATGGAGGATATTAGTTTTTCTTAGATCGAACATTATAGAACATATTGGCCATCCAAACGTTTCAAAATGTGTGCTTTCTGTTCGAATTTGCATTCACTAGACAAGAGATATAGTATACACGTTGATCATTTTTGTCTTCCAGAGATTGTTCCATAAGTTGAAACTGCTGATAGTGTCTTGGGTTTGTTGGTCACAGTGGAGATGTTGACGGCAGAGTTCCAGTGATTGGATCCCGATACTGCATGGAGGAGCTCGGGCTTCCCCTCAAATCTCCTTGGCACTCTTGGTACCACCACCACCAGGTTAGCTGGATCGTTGTTATCTCGGCACAATTATAAGAATATAGTTTAGTTATAGTTGTTGATCAGTGTCAATCTTGTCAATGCGATCCCTTAGGTCGCAGGGAGGATCCTGGAGTACGAGGGGGTGACGTTATTGACAGTTAGAGGCGCAGGCCACCTGGTCCCACAGAGCAAACCAAGCGAGGCTCTGGCTCTCATCCATTCTTTCCTGACTGGAGAAGACCTGCCCAAGCTGAGATATTGATGACCTTATGGGTTACAGGAGAATCGAAGGAATAAGCGATCAATCAATCAATGAACCGCACATCTAGAATTCCGTTGAGGGAAAATACTCTCAGATATGATTAGAAGTTCTGCTAGTCCCATGCCAAGTTCTCTGTCATGAAACTGGACCGTGTGTGCAAGTAATGAAATTGAAATTCCCCTGTTCAGGCCCTGCATGCATTCATCTTTTTCTTTGCTTCCATGCAATTGTAGCTCTAGTATGAGATCCATCTTTCACGGCATCCTCTTACAGTTTGTGATACGAGGCCACATCCCTTATGGACTGATTCCATGAGAAAATGTTTCGATGCAGCATTTCCTAATGACAGAAGTCAGCCATTGGAGACCATCGTTTGAATTTTGTGCCCAGCGATTCTCGTAACAATCGTATAAAGCGAATTCCCTTTAATTATATTGCATTCCATAGAGTTCCTCATTTCCGTAGCCTCTGCCTCGTTCTGGGACAACATTCTATCCGTTATGATTTGAGATAGAAACGAATTGCATATCTTACCACTATCATCCGAAGGAATGATACTGCCTTCCAGAAGCGTACGCTCCAATGGAGGGACACCGATTCTGTTGACATGAGTAAACATGGATCCCTTTCCAGGAAATTTGGTAAAGAAAGAATCGAAAAGATTTTTGGGTTGAGACCTTATTGCCCGGCTGCCGACGCATGATGCAACAAATGCTGCATGGTCGATTGGCCATGGGCCAAAGATGCTGAAAGGCTTGAATTACAGAGTATACTGTTTCTTTCGTTGGTCTCTCTTTAACATCCTTTCCCTTCGAGGATCATATTGCATGTTATGTAATGATTGCACCTGGGAAGAGTTAGGGCTCTACTCTTATTTCTGGATCGAAGCTTCACTCTGAGCTGGGCAATCAGGGGATATGCATTTTGCCTGAAAAGCTAATGGGAGAAGTGCTGAAGCGCAGAGGACGATCTTCCCTCGTCTGCACGGTCAAGTCTGCGCTATGATACTGACTGTTAACCACCGCTAAAGTGTCTACCATGGATGCTCTACTTGACCTTCGGTTGACATTACGTGCTTGATTCGAGCTAGCTAATCTTTGACTGTAAAGTGTGAATCTTCTCTCGGTCGGGAAGCATTATGCTGTTAAAAATTCTTGTATGCTCTTACTGGTTTTGCCATCGGTTCCTAATCCTCATGACCCTATCCATTACATCCAGTGGCCCTCCTAATGCCAGATCAAGATTCCCACTTGTTCTAATCAATCGCTCCTTTTCGACGACAACTTGAAGACCCGAATTTAGTTCATGAAACTCCGCTTGTCCGGGGCCGATTGTTCATTTATGGTGTTTCGTTGAAGGACAATCAATGGATAATCTCGACCCAAGTTGTTCCAATCCGAGATACTACCACGTGTAGGTCCTTCAAGCAATTGATAGGACCAAAACTATGAACATGAGAGGGCCTCGGTATTGGTTGCGCGACAAAATGAGAGATTTTGAAACAATTTTTCCTCAGCATATTCCTGTCTTGTTTCGAATCATTCACGAAATCCCACTAATCATCTGGAAGAGCATATTCTTCGCTTTTTATACCAAAATTCACACAATAATTTAAGAAAAATTCATCCCCATAAAATTGCAAAACCAAATTTTCCCCATTAAAAAAACAAAAGAAGAAGAAGGAGAAGAAAGAAAGAATTACCAACTTGTATGAGACTGTTAAGGTACATATTGCATGGCTTCGCCAATTATTCCCTATATGAACATCAGTTGATCTTCGAATCAATCATTTTGTGGCTTCATTCGAATGCAGAAACCGGGAAAGACCGGGAGACTCCTACTGAGGTCTTGAACGTGATGAAGCCTGAATCTGCCTGGGTCGGGGACTTGCTTCCCGCGGCGCGTATCTCGATCTCGATGAGGTTGACCCAGACGAGGAACTCCTTGGCGCGGACGCCCTTGAGCTTCCAGATCCTGTTGGGTCCCACGCGGGCGGTCACGTGGGTGTCGTACGAGATGACGATGTTGTCGACGACCTTGTACTCGGCCCGTTTCCGCAGCCGGAGCCGGACGAGGCCGATGGGCTTGACGTAGCAGAACTCCTCGATTTCCGGGGACGAGACGAACACGTTGGGGAGGCCGATCTCGGAGAGGAGCAGCGCTAGCTTCTGTTGGCAGAGGTCATGGCCGTGGTAGACCTCGGCCTTGGTCTTCATCTCCTCCGTCAGGAGAGCCATGCTCCCGCCCTCCTCCGCCCCTCCTCCCTCTCCGTCTTTGCGAGAATGTGAATCGCTCGTGCGTGCGGACGGACGGGCAATGGATTTTCTTGATGAGCTGTCGGGCTGGATCGTATATAAATGGAATAGAAAGCCCTGTGAATTACGTGCCTGGCTGAGGATTTCTAATTTCGGAATCTGTTCCAAAATTAAATTCTAAACAAATTATATATGATGTGGGGTTTATTTGATTTTATATGTTATGTTTGTCTAAGACAGCGTAGAGAGCAGGAAAATAGGAGTTAAAAAAAAGGGGGGCAAAAAAAGAAATACAGTAATTTAATAATATTTATTTTAATAATATTAAAAATTCGATTAAACTTCTCACCGTCCTTCTGGCTTCAGTCAAGCCAACTCATCCCTTCCCTCCACCAGTAAACCCGTCCATGCGAGCAGCCGTTAACCCAGAAGTTCTGACGGGGAGCTGATGCGAAGGTTATTGATGGAGGGCGAAACTGATAAATTTAATCTAAAAGGCATCCACTTTTCATCAATGCATGGTTCATATCATAATACATAAATAGCTACTAGAATCATCTTCAATTACTCTTGCGCTGATCCACCTCTGATGTGCTTTTCCGTCGACATCCAATTCGGGGTGGCTCGATCTCGATGTGGTCGGAGAGGAGGGAAGAGGCAATTCGCATCAGCTTTTTCATACTGAGTGGGTCTTGCATTTTCAATCGACATCATCATAAAAAAAAATAATAATAATTCAAGCCTCTGTAAATAAGACAAAGTCTCCTCCTTGATTTCCTCTCCATGCAGCAGCTGTTCTGCTCCGTCCATCCTGATATTCCACCTTGCAAAGAACCACTGGGGCTCGACGTAAGCTCACCGTCCTCGACTGAGGATTAATTGAACTGATTCTCACTAATTGACCCACGATACCGTCGCCCATTTCCGTCTTCAATACTCTCTGATCCTGGACTAGAATTAAACCCAGCATCACATTCATCGGCAGTGAATCCAACATAACCAGCTATCATGCCGCTCCAGCTTTATTCTTCCCCTTCCTTGAGTGCCAAAGCCACCGCCGCCTTGATTGCGGCCGTCTCTGTCTCTTCATTCCTCGGGATCTCTCACTGTTCCGGCTCTTATCTGCCACCAAGTGATGTGGATCCCTTGGAGTTCCCCCTCAACCTGGAAGCTGAGTTCTTCTTGTTCGGCGCTCTAGGCTACGGCCTAGATAAGGCCGCCCCTAACCAGACCAAGGGGGGTACCCCGCCGGTCGGGGCCAGGGCTGCCAACTTGGACTGTGCCACTAGGGATATCATCTTGCAGTTTGGACTGCAGGAAATCGGACATCTGAGGTGAGGTCGTTTCCTGAACATTGTATATATATGCACTACATATACATAAAGGTTCGAGTACTATTGTCAGTAGATTCTCAAAAGCCTCATTGTCGATGTATGCAGGGCGATACAGAATACAGTTGAGGGGTTTCCGAGGCCGCTGTTGGACCTAAGTGCAGCCTCATTCGCAAGGCTGATGAGTGAGGCTCTCGGGCGGCCACTGGTGCCTCTTTTTGACCCTTATGCCAATGCAATAAACTTCCTGTGTGATTCCCTGTGTGGGTCTCACAGGATATGTGGGTGCAAACCCAAATCTTCTAGCACCCATCACCAAACGGGTATGCTACAAAGTCTCTCCTCTCTTATCTAGCTATTAACACTCAGCTAAGAACCCGCTCTTCCAGGACTATAGAGTGCTGCATCGGATCGATATCTTGGGTTCAGTATCCCTGGAATCCTTTGTTTTCCGTCAACTATTTAGTCAAGGATTCATAAAACTCTGATTGATTCATTCTAACGCTCGAAAAGTGATTCCAAAGCTTTGTATCATAATGGATTTGCAAACTTTTGTTCTATCATTCGCAGGTGGTAGCTGGGCTGCTGGGCGTGGAAGCGGGTCAGGATGCGATCATAAGAGCACTACTCTACCAGCGGGCGACAGAGAGAGTGGTCCCATATAGATACACTGTGGCAGAATTCACCAACCGCATATCGGAGCTGAGGAACCCGCTTGGCAGACAAGTGCATAAGGATGAGGGCCTGGTGGTTCCCCCCGAGTTGGGCGCCGAGGGGAAGACCAAAGGGAACATAATTGCCGGGGACTCCTAAGGAGATACTGCGGATTGTGTATGGGACCGGAAACGAGAGCACCCTGAGCGGGTTTTACCCTCGTGGCGCCAGTTGCTGGATTGCACGATCTTATTTGCCACCATGAACTTACAAAGAGTGCAATTTGAAGCTCTTCTTCTATTAATACAAAATTCAGTTATAAGGAATGTCATCGAATTGAATCTCCCATTTCTTTTTCTATCGTGATCTAAAGTCATGGTTAACCGGGACGTAAAATTTGATAGTCACCCCGAGCCAAGGTCAAGGTGGAAATTTCGCATCCATTGTTCAAGGTCAATCCAATATCTAAGAAGCTCTTTGTGATTTTTAATTGGGCCCAGCCCATTTATATGCCGAGCCTTCTCTCTCCTGTCTCGTCTCCCTTAAGATCTCTCTTTGATGCGGAAGCTCCGGGTCCTTTACTTATCTGCAACTCTCTCCCTTCTTGCTTGTCGGCGATCTCCGATCTGCACCCGGCAACTTCTCCCGGCACAGGAAGCCGCTGCTTTTTTTGTCCAGTGGAAGTTCAATAGGTGACAATTCTGGTCATAAACTTCTGTAATTTCGTGGATTTCTAGCTTCGTTAGTGGGTTGATTGATATGCTATTGTTTGAGTGATGGTCCCCGATAACGGATGATTTGCGGAACGATTCTGATACTTTTTCTGTGAAATTATTGTATTCTAGAGTTCCCATGTGTTGGAATTCTATTTGGCTTCTGAAAGAGTAGTTCAGCAACTTATTCTGGTTTAAAACTATTGGGTGGTTATTGTGGTGTTTATTTGTTCTTTCATTCTCCTGTTGGAGGCGCAGTAGCTCGAAGAATGGCAGGGCACGGTGATTCTGGTTCCGATAAGAAGTCAAGTGAGACCACGGATTTGCCTATCTTCAATGCTGAGAACTTACAGAGTAACGTGAAAGTCATCTATTACAGGTCGGCTTTTTCGAGCCTTGGCTTCTTGTTTTGGCTGCTATGATTGTTCCATTAAGAAGTTATGCTCTGAAAAATCTCGTGGTTGTTTTGCTTCAAGTATGCTTAGTATTCAATGTCACCAAATGTGTATTGAGCCTCTGGTCCTTCAGTCGATTACATGTTTGTTTATTGATTCCTACAACAAAAAAGAATTGTTTGGTTCTGTAGACATATGCTAACTTAATTGTACCGAGTGATCAAACTGTGGCAGGATGATTACCAATTAATAAAAAAGCTTGATCCTTGATTATGAGTGCTTGATTTCTGTTGGGGTTAGCTGAGTCAATATTTACTCCCATGCTCTTCTCTGCATGCTTATTAGTTCTCTTTTGCAGCCGAACATTTATGTCCATCATTGCTGGGATCATTGCTGGAATTCTGGGTTTTACTGGCTTGACCGGATTCATCTTCTATTTAATTATCATGGCAATTACCTCTGCTGGCCTTATAGCCAAGACTGGCTTTTCAGTTCATTCATATTTCGATAGCTGGAACCAGATTGTACTAGATGGCTTTTTGGGTGGACTCATGGTATGCTTCCCTCTTGACCTGATTCACTCTCTACCCTGTCTTTTGTCAAGGAACAGCTACTTAAGGAGCAATCATTTAGGCATGCATATCCCATAGTTCTATTGTTGTAAGATTTCAGGCCACAATTCGTAAAATCTAAGTGGTGGTCATCCCATGTTAAATGAGGGGGCAGAAACATTGAACCTTAGATATGTCTACCTGCATTCAACTTTAACAATTCAACCAACCTTTTGGGGTTTATAGTTAGTTGCTTTCATTCTATATATTATCAATTATCCATCTGCAGATTTTTTTTCTTATTAACCTAACCTGTCTGCTTGTAATTGTGCAGTCGTTCGTGCTGTTTTGGACGTATCCTTTTTCTTGATTTAGCTACGGAGGCAATTTGCTGAATTTCAATTACAACAGGTGCCTATGTTTGGCCTTAGGACCGATTTAATTAACATCGGCCTGACCTCTTTCTCTATTTTTAAAATGCAGTATGTTAGTTGAATTTGCTGTTGATCACAGTGAAACACATTCTCTGCTGATATCTGGTTTTCACATCCACAGTGAAACACATTCACAGTTTTTAATATACTTCGATGTGAAAAATATACTAAGAAGAGCCAAGACCCCCTTGGGAAGAGATATAGTGTGGTAGAAACCTTTAAAACTTATGCTTTTCATGAAAGACATCTTTAATTTTTCAGAAGGTCGTAAGTATTCTTGCTTTTCATCCAGATTAAAAAATTCATCTATGGTATGGGCTTAAAGATGCTAGCTTTGGAGCAACAGATTGTATAACTCATTGCCTCTTAGATTAAAAAGTTTTACTCATTTTTATCACGGATTTGTTTCTGTGTATTGATTGTTCAATCCATTAGATTACAAGTTTTAAACAAATTGGCTTAGGAACTGTTGATTTGTTGCTGTTTATGCATATTATTTGTTCCTACTTCATCTTCCCTCGTCTTCCTTGACCAATACAAAGATTTGCATATGATATCGTGCATATATTCTGAGGGATGGCTGATGTGCTGAGTTTGTGGAGAAGATGTCTTGCTACAATCTGTTTCTATGAGGTCGGATCTCTCCGCGGGCCAACGACAAAGGCCATTCTTTTCTCTCTCTTGTGGGGTATTTTTATCTCTGGACATAATCATTAACGTGATAATCTAAGAAAGAAACTCCAGACCCCACAAAACGTCTTGCTTTTGTTGATCAGAAAGATATTTGTAGGCGATTCCTTTAGCTTGAACTGCAAGTCTTGTTTGATTTACTAGTGATATACGACCAAGAAATTCAAGTCTTTGAGCTCGAATTTTCCATGCTGTTCATCTTCCTGGTTTCACCTAGAGAGTAATGTCGTGTTATCTGCAAGTCTTAAAAGTATAAAATGCTGGGGTAGGGGGCACATGACATGACATTACATGACATCTCAGCAGCTACATGCATCATCAATGTTGTAGATCAGTGTTGTGTTTATAGACATAAGGATCCAAGTTATTTAGGCTCTTTCTGAAAGAACAGAAGTAAACATCTCAAAAGTCATCAACAGGCTGAGGGACCGGCGGCCGCCGCTTTGTCAGGGTACGTGGTGTTCTATTTGGTGCCTTTTTGCCTGATCGACTTAGCTTGCCTAGAACCCAAATCCTCAGTGAACAATCGAAACATGTCCGTGCAGGAAAAGCGTCAGGCTTGAGTAAAGCGACTGTATGATTTGGTGTAAGCTACCCATGTTTAATCCAAATTTCTGGATACGATCGGAGCAAGGTGAACGTGTTCTTATTTGGTCAATTTTGTGTGGTAAATAGTTGCTAGTGCGAGATGAGGTCTCAGTCTTTCCAGCTCATCCATCCATCGAAGAAACTGTCATGCTCTCCGGAGAAGGCTGAAAACGACTTTCTTGTATTGGTCTGAAATCGTTGTTCTCTTTTTAATAACTTTGCCGTCAAGGTGTAAAGTGAATTGGTTCAGGTTACCCGCACGACAACAATTCCTATTTATCCCCATATATTATATCTATGAAATAAATGAAAAAAAAAAATTTTGTCTTCTAGAGAAAGCTTGGTAGATCTTATCTTACTCCTAGCTAATTCATTTCCCATACTAATTTCATGGTCGATGGTCAACCCTTATGAAACACGTGTCTTGTTGTATAGAGACATATATGCGCACAAAGCCAGACCACATCATCAGAAGGACCGAAAGAAGACAGCTGAGACACGGGAAAACACCGTGGGGAAGGGAAGGGCTCCGCCGTCGAGTTTCATGTGCCCGAGCTGGTGGTCCTCGTACTCCGGCTTCCGGTGGCTGGAGTTCGAATTCTCAGTCGGGTCCATCTTCCGGTGGCCGGAGCTGGGGGTCTTGGAGGGATGGAACTTCAGGGTTCTCGACTTTGTGGTGAACGACGTGCTGTGGACGCTGGTCACTCTGTTGGAGTCCTTGGCATTAGCAGCCATGCTCTGTTCCTTCTTTCTATTCTGCGGATGCACCCTCTGAGCAATTCTCTAGTTGCATAGACATGGGTACGGGAATTGGCTTCATGGATGCTATCCCGGTTTTGATCTGAGGATTGAGATGTCGAGCGGTTGTTCTATCAAGATCTTGCGACCCCTGCTCTACAATTTTTCAGTCGGGTTTTCCTGAAACCAGATGCTCAGATTCTGTGAATGAAAGCTACGCCACAGTTCTTTTGTGGGGGCATCGCCGGGTGATATCCATTCTGTTTTAAAGTTTTTGAAGGCTGAATTTGCAGGATTTCTGCGAGGAAGAAAGAAAGACACAGGGAGCTGTACAAGTTCACAAGATCCTTTCCCGTGTTGAGAAGATCATCCGGCGGCCCTACTAATAGTTACTACTTCTAACGTACAGACCATCCTGAATTTCAATTTTTTGAAGCTTGTATCCATATTTGTTTGCATACTGAGTTGGTTATTTGCATACTGCAAATTCTCAGATCCAGAGATTTGTCCATACGTTATTTCCTATTTCGTGTATTCGTAGATGGGCAACTGCAACTCTCTTCTTATCCGAGCCGGGGTCAACTTCTAGAACGTCGAGCCCATTCCTTGCCGAAGGAAATGGGATCTCTTCCTCAATTAGCTGAATGACAATGGCTGAAGCGTGTAACAGCTAATAGGGCCGATGATTTTGGGCCCAGTAGAGAACGTCCGAGCCGCCGAAGAGTACGAAATCTCACCCCCGATTGTGGTGGAGCCTATGGTTTCTCGACTAAAAGTTTTTTAGTAAAGATCTTTGACACCGACATGCAGATTGACACAAAATTGGAATCTCACCGAGGCAGAAACATGAAATGACTCCAATTTTCAGGACTTCGATATTATATATACCCTTCGATGAAGGGTCTGGATTTTTGGGAGATATAAGCAGAGAGAGAGAGAGAGAGAGGAGGACGGCGTCAGAATTTGCTAAACCCCTCTCATTAGTGAAGCACAAGAGGTATTGTTGAAATCCATGCAAGCGATTGCACCCAATGATGTTGGAATCAGTCCACCGTAAGATAATTATCTCTTAATCATATGACTTCTACCCTACCATTAGAAAGAATCAACTCGAAATTTCATCTAATGACGGGAGTTATCGAACCGGTGTAATCATCGTAAAATCAAAAGAAAATATTACACGGTACACTTGTGCTGAAGCAACGTTGTGCAACTTCCTACCAGATGACAAAATAATTAAAAGGGAAAAAAATGATTTCCCTATTATTATTTCCTCCTAAATCACTTATTGCGAAAGTAATGAATTCACCTTTTCCATTTTGTGAAGCCAACACCGATCATAAATCGTAAAGCTTGCGCTGCACGGTAGAAGCAAAAACCACCCGCAACCTTTTGCTTTAACTAAATTTCACACACAAAAAAATAATGGCACATACGTCTCACCGATACAAGTTGATTGAGATGGCTCGACACCTCTTTCCATTATTGAAGGTCTCGGGTTCGAGTGTTGAGAGAGCTCTACCCTCTAAGTGGGCCAACGGCCCGGGTCAAGCTGAATTGGTCACCTGGACCCGATGATTTACGTATATCAGTTGATTTATTAAGTAGGGAGGGGTTCTTCATGTGGCACGCATCGCACACAGAGAGCCTTCGACATGCGTTAACACACAAACGGACATGCAGATTACATGTGAATAAGAGTAGATCAAATCATACCCTCCCCGCAGAGGTTACCAGCCCTGATCACCCTCATCTCTTGAAACGTCATGAAGAGCTTCAACATTTTCAGATCAATGATCCTTCTCGTCTCGCTTGCCCTACTTCCTTCCCTCCTACCGTATTCAATCCCGAACGTCGACGGCGTGAGCTTGGTCAAGAAAACATGCAAGAGGACGCCCCACTACGACCTCTGCGTGTCATCCCTCATGTGCTACCCCAACAGCTCCCGTGCGGATGTCGAGGAGCTGGCTGGGATTGCAATCGATTTGGCGCTGCTGCATGCGACTGACACGCTAGAATTCACCCGGGTGTTGATCCATCAGACGATAGACCCATTGATGGAGCGGCCGCTGGACTATTGTGCGGAGCTGTACATCCCCGTGGTGAAGTACACGGTTCCTCAGGGGAGGGACGCGTTCGACAAGGGGCAGTACAAGTTTGCAGAGTACTGCCTATCGGATGCTGCGAAGCAGGCAGATAGGTGTGAGAATATGTTCTCGGGTTCGGTCGTGAACCCGATGGGTGGCCGGAATAGGATATTTCAGCAACTGTGCAGCGTGGCCATGGCGATTATAGACACACTGCTGAAGGATCAGTAACCTCAGGAGCCAGTATTATGCCCAGAAGAGATGCTGCATGTACCTACCATCTGGAGATCTCTGCCTGGTGCTACTGCCGGGAGGAGCGTCACGGTAATTGATGCTAATTCTTTGTAAAAAAAAAAAAATTACATTCACAGACACTTAGTTCGTCAGGTTGATACTCGTACGTATCTGTACAGATTGACAGAGCATGAAATCAAGTGCACGTGCAACAGTACATTAAGATTTCTTCATTACATGTAAATTATAGTCCTAAAGAAATCAGGTTTGAGTTATTTCCTGATCGATCGAGTTTGTCGTTTGATAAATTCCCAACTCTGGCTCAGAGAGGTGAGCGGATAGAAAAGTGTAGTACTCTCGGGTGAGGCTGCAGTAGATTCACAAGATCCTATACTCTGATGAACAAACATTTGGCGTCAGAGAGGATTTGGACTCGTAGCATCAAATGCAAGTCACGTGCGCCGCTGCAACATCGCCGTTAACGCATGATGATTTCATTAAAGTTTGCTCTAACGAAGGAGACAGACCACATGAGAGAGCACAGGGTTGCTCCAACTCGAAAGTTCGACATATCTTTATGTTTTTTCTATGGGATCACAACCACAAAACATGAACAGAGCTGTCTGACCATCTTTGCCTGAAACAAGAATCTCCCGACTGCATTTTCCTGGGTAAATCCCGCGTCTTGCAGGGGTCATTAGGCATCCCGATATGGAGACAAAAAACAACAATGAAAGGAGAAACTAAGAAATAGACAAGCCCAACAATGATAATTTTAAATTTTATTAGATAAACAAGCTGTAAGTTTAACAAGCAGTCAGGAACATTAGTTCTTGTTTGATAATTAAGCTGCTGAGAAGGCAACACAAATCCCCACAGGGTGCAACTAATAGCATATAGCACCATTGAAGCAGGATAACTTAACTCACCCCCTCGAGGTATTTGGTGATATTACATAAGAGGATAAATTACCCCAGAGCACTCAACTCGAACCAAAATTCCACATGTACAGGGACTGAAGAGAACGAAAAAATGCAACAAGTCTGCACAAGAAACTCCCAGAACAAAAAAAGGGGAAGATTTAAGAACTTCCCTGACTCGAACTTCTTATTAACAACACCAATACCGAGCACCTCATCCTGCAACTCTATCTGAGGACTCTTGATGTGCACCAGGACCAGCTACCTTCTGTACCAAACTGCAATTTAGAATATTGTGTTATAGCTTTTCACTGGGGAAATCCCAGAGCCAGTGATATTAAAATTATAGATGGGGAAATGGAATCATACCTATGCGAAGCATCTTCAGGTGGATTCACATAATTTACAGACGAGCTTGGGTAATGATGTATGGAAATCAACCGTCCTGCTGACTCAGGAGAAGGGCCTTCAAGGCTCACCAAGGGGGATTCCTTCTTTGGTGTAGATATTCCTGCAAAAACACAAATTTCCAGGATGTTATTTTTTTAATTGAAAAATGCAATCTAAGAAAACACAATTCTAATTCACTAAAGTAATGGACATCTTCACCAAGCAAAAAGTACATTGTAAATGCTACTTTGTCTAAAAGTTGAAACCTATTATGTGATCTGTTGTCAATTGAGAGAAACTTTGCGATATAACTTATCATCTCTTTGTTCCCAAAAAATGGTAAGCCAAGGGTATTACTTCAGACTATATTTCCACAAAAGCATGAGCACTTCTTTCTTTCCTGGAAAGCCTGAAGAGAAAAGGAACTGAAGCAATACTCCCATGATAAACAGAAAACTGAAGTTGTTTCTGCACAATCAATGAGAGCAGTTTTGCCAAGAAACTTGTCACAACTCACAACAACACATACTAGCCCATAAGAAAATACATACCTTGAAATATAACCACAAGGAAGAAAATGACTGTGAAGACCAGGGCAAGAACAGTATTATTTGATGATGAGGATGTCTTGCAATTTTTGGACTTCTTCAGTGCCCTCATCCTCTCCATCCTTGCCCTCTTCAGCATAGCAAGCTCACTGATCTCTCTGATCAGCTTCTGATCAGCAGCATCCAATGATGGACCCCGCGGTGGACGAGGAGGCCTTGGGTGCTTCTTACTGCTTGTCTTCTTATGTTTCTCCTTAGCAGATTCCTTCCCCTCTGTGCTCCGAGGTGTTTTACCTCCCTCGCCTCTCTCAGGTGACAGCAGCTTCGAGTCCTTAACCTCATTCAGGTTCATCAAGTTTATGTAGGCGCTATCTCCATTTTCATTTTTATCAACCGACCTACCACTTTCAAGATCAACATCAAAGTCTCTATCTCCCGAGGCAATACAGTCCATTACAAATCCCAAACTCAATATCACGTCCTCTCCTTCAGCTCCCAAGTTCTAAAAATCCCAGCGTGTCCTCAACAAAATTGCTAAGGCTCAACAAGTACCGTTCTAAAAGTCAACCCATAAGATTGGATTGCTTCTCCAACAACGAAGCTCAAACCTTGAATGAAGCAACAACAAATATCTGTGGTTTCATGGAATTGAGAAACAGATGAAGATTATTTAACTCGCAAAAATGAAATTGTATATTCAAGCACTTGCGAGCTTTGCAGCACAAAAAATCACCGAGATCCCTTCTAACTAATCCTTGTAACTCCAAAAATATCTCTTACAACCACAACAGCTCCCTGCATTAATAAATCAGGAACATCAGCAGAAAGGAAAGGCAAATATAGATGATACGTGCTTACCAGAAAAACTGCTTAATATATTAGCTCAAAAACATACATACAAGCACTGAGAAATACTTCTTGTAAATAGGTTTAACCATTTTCAGTGGAACGAAAAAGAGCTGTACCATTTCAGGAAATCCTAAAGACGAAAAATTTTACAATTATAATGCCTCTATCACTGCACATAAGGAAAAAGAAATTCAATCTACTTCTTCTCCCTCATTATAGCCCCCAAAAGTGGGGGAAATGCAAACTTTGAGAAAGAAGCGCTTCCAAGATAGTACCTGGAATACACCACAGCCCAAGAAACTGTCAAAAATCCAAAATCCAACCCCAAGAGCGGCAAGAAATCAAGAACCCACAACACGCCTCGCAATGACTCGACAAAAAAAAATTCAAAACAAAAAAGACACCCACAAGAGAAGATAGCCGACATGAGCAGGAAGAAAAAAAATACCTTGACAGGAACCTCCAATCGGGTCGGACGAGCAGAATCGACACGATGATGAGATGAGAGGCTTAGAGGAAGGAGGAAGGGGAAAGAGGAGAAATTCGGGAGGTTCATTAAAAGAAGGGAATGAAAGGAACTGAGGGTTCTTCTTCCTCCTCCTTGCGGCCAAAATTGGTAGAGTGAGGATTGAATATTTATTAATTTTTATTTTAGTTTTAAATTTATCTTTTTTATTTGCACAATTTAATAAAAATTTCAATTAATCATTAATAAATTTAGATATCAACCGATTCTTTCCACAACAAACAGAAGTCTCTCCACGTTTTTCTCTATTTACCACACTCATAAATTTAAATTTTGGTAATTTAATTTTGAAGAATTATTAATTGTGGGGGAAATGACGGGAAAATAGAAATTGGGGATGCTGTAGAGTGGGAACGGAAGCGTCACCGACACATCCGTCACATGATCTGCTCCCCCACGAATCTTCGGTCCTCCTCAATCACGTAGCCGGCGGTTTTTTTAATGAAAATATTTTTCTAATTATAAATAATAATTTCCCTTATTAATAAATTAAATCGGTTATTTTACTACTTTTATTTTTACAGCTGTTTATTTCCATGAGTGCCCTCTCGTTAAATTCCTCTGAAAGCCAATTTTACGGCCTACCATGTGTAGAAGTTAACAGCTTTATGTAAGCCGAGAAGGCTTGAGGTAAAAGATCAATAATCGACCACCGTGAAACCGACGACGAATGACTACGAACGAAAGCCATTTCCCGAGCGAAAGGGATTTCGCGCTCGAATTTGAGACAGCGAAACCGATGAAATGGTCATGGCAATTTTTGTGTAAGATGGAGGATGAGCAGTGAATGAGTTGAATGTGAGCTCTCTGCTTGTGGTGCTCACGGATGGTAGCAGGCGCGTTCCCTGTGACCGAAAGCTCTGCTGCCGAAAGGGGAACCCACCATTTTTAATTGGCTTATTATGGAAATCAGTTTAGGTTAATTATTGGGCAATTGTCTAAAAATGACCCGAACCAGTCATTACATTCAAATAGGGTTTTGAGATATGAAATTTCTCATTCCAAAACATCTTAATTATATAGAATTAAAATTTACGGTTCGTTGACCGATTAATCAATTTTGTTTAATATGTAATAGATGCACACTCAGTGTTATACACGACATACGTCTCTCAATAATCATGTTTAGAGATACTGATTTGGACCATGATTAGAGTAACTAAACATTACTTCTTGTAAAAGTAAATCGAATAAAATTGAAAAGTATAATTAAAATGTATAAATCATAATTTTAAAAACTAGACCCGGCCGATTGGTCGGACAAGTTCGACTAGAACCGGCATCCATCGAGTCTGGTCTTCTTAGTTAATCCAAATACACTCTAAATCCGATTATATCTATCTAAGTTAGTTGATTTCTGGTTCAATCACTAAATCTAATTGAACCGATGATCAAGTTTGGTAAAGTATAATTCTTAAAAAAAAGAAAAAAACTCATCAATCCCCACCTTCATTTAGAAAAAGGAATATTAATATTATATTATATTTTTATTAAATTTAAATTTATGTTTTGGGGGTGAAATTGCATATTATGATAAATATTTTAATTTTTGAGATTATAAATTAGTATTCATATATTTTAATTTATAATCATTAATTATATATTATTATCAAAATATGTAATTCAACCTATAAATTCATATACTTATACATTGACCAGTTTTTTATTTAATTTATTTTTAAAAATTATGATATAAATTGATTAATATTTTGTATTATAATAAATAATTTGGGTGTTGAAAAATATTTTTTTTATCTTTAGGTATTAGACTTAATTCTAAAGGTGGTTTCATTATTTGATCCTTTTCACGTATCCGAAGGGCATTTTAGGAAGTGCAAAAATAAAACCAATTACTTTCCATGTTTGCTTAAATAATATATAGATATCGACAATTTACTAAACAAAACATAATTTATTCAATTCAATTTAAAATCAATCAAACCGAACCATCGGAGAACGGGCTTCTTAGATTTTGGAACGAAAAAAAATCTGAAAATTACAGCAGCAAATACATGTGGGAGATTTTTATCAGAGAGAAAAAGGGAAAGAAAAAAAATTAAAATTGAATTTGGAATTGTTGTATTAATTTGCAGGTGGGGGAGCTCATGAGCCCACCGTTTGTAAAATGGTGGTTGGATGGATGGATCATGGATGGACGATGGATGGGTCGACAAATTTTGACACAATACGATATGATATCGAATTAGAATGGTTCATGTCAAAATATGATAAACTTATACAACTTAATAAAATATAATTAATTTTATCTAATTAAGGATATTTAAATATGTTAACTTATTTGATCTATTTAATGGTATGTATTATTAATTTAATTTATAATATAAAATATGTTAGAATTAATTTATTATATTTTATTGTAATATTCACATTATTATAATAACAACATGATAATTATTTTAATCAAATTTTTTATTATTATAATATTAAAACATGTTAATTGTGAAATGTATAATTAATATGTTTGAATATATTTAGTTTATAAGAATATATATGTTACTAGTTGATAACTTTTTTATACAGATCATTTAAATATAATAAGATATACTTAAATATAATACGGCACAAATTATCAACATTAAATGGGTGTAGGGTCTCAATTAAAAAAGAGCATTATTGGAATTTTCATTTTTTAAATTAAAAAAAGGGGGGGCATGACCACATTACCTGAGCTTTTCTGGTGATATGTAACGGTCAATGAAATAATTCAGTTGTCTCATTGAAATTCCATGGGACTTGCCATGGGCTTCCCTACCAAGAAGCTTGAAGTGACACTTCCACCTTTACATGGTTATCGATTCCATCGTGCCAAGTACCCAGACATCTATATGCTTCCTCAATGTTAAGGGGTCTCACCAACATTTTCTGTGATGAGATTACGAATTGTTCTCTATTCATTAGTTTATACTGATCCTCATCTTTGAAACCAGTTTTCCTACAAAATACAACAGCGTAAATTCTGGCCAGCCTAGAGACCGAAGATGAGAAATAAGAGAGTGTATATATATATATAATTAACAAGAATCCTTATCCAAAAACTCTTCATAAGACCCATTAGAAGTCAACCTTAGATTTGCATAGGTTTCATGCATCATAATTACCCGAATCCAGCACCTGAATCAATTTAGTGATCTATGGATCTGATCTTCTCTTGCATGGTAGGAGCCACTTGTGGCGCTGATTTGAATTATATGATATGCTTTCGTGGATGGTTCATCCCGACCCCACATTTTTAGGAGAGAGCAAAACCACGTGCGGTTGGATCTGTCGATCATCACACCAATATCGGTGAATTATTATTATGAGAGATTTTAATTATACACAAGCAATAAATTCCAAAACAAAAAAAAAAACCGTTGATTCCATAATATCGTCTGCCAAATACATTACAATTCTCACAGGTTAAGTACCCTTCCTGTTCTGTCTTTTTGCTACTATTTCCTTATCGATTTACCCACTTTATAATGGGATCGTCAGCTCACCGAGGCCGGTGGCCTGACGGACGGCCACCACCTTCCCGGATGAGGCCCGCCGGAACCTCCGGCTGGGTTCTTGAATCTCAGGATTGGTGGACTCGCCGGACATAGATGTGTGGCTCGCTCGGTCGGGTCAGCCACTGACACGTGCATGCGCACGATATGTATTGTCCAATAGCTAGAAAAATCCCATTTGGAGGACCCTACGGGCCATTGCCGATGACGTGAAGGAAGGGTTGACGCCCGGCAGCTGACAATCAACCAGTGGACCAACTGGACCTTATAATAAATAATACATGTGCATTGTTTAGTATTTGCCCACATTCAATGTCTGGAAGATAATAAATTATGCATTTTGGGTCTGAGTTTCTTTCTTAATGATTCAGAAATATTAATTTTCCCTTGAATAATTGATCACTCTGGAGGATCGCTTGCACTCACACTTCCACTCCATTCCAGTGAGCTTCCAGGAAGAACGGCGGCTTTTCCTTCACGCGGTGATCCAAAATTAGTTACACGGAGATGCCGGCCTCTGCACCAGACAAGACTTGCTTGAATTGTTTGATGAACCTGATAAGGAAAGAAAGATCTTGAAGAACTCGATGGACCCTTGAGATTTATATTTATTTTTTCCTGGGCTCAGATCCATGAGATTGAACCCGTTGATCAATAGCCTGGGCCGATTCGGGTAACCATATGGTTCTATAGACCACAAGAAGTTTAGTCTGGCATCAATGCAATTTAGTTCGAAGTATGAGGGATTTTGCTGCATATGTTGATTCCAGATAAATGCGACTTCGTTGGATTAGGTGAAAAGATACCAAGCCTAAATTTTCAGGAATCACGAGCAGACTAAATGAACCTGTGTAAGGGTGAATCACGGGACAAGGCCAGCACTAGGAGATGGCAGCAATGCCAGAATGCCCGGAAGCAAACAGGTAGAGGCCGAGGCCATTCATTGCTATTTCAGTCTCGTACCAGTCCTCCAGTGGTAGAAGCTCTCCTGAGGAGAGACGATCCAGAAAACATAATGAAGCTCCGGTGGGAACATCTCAGTTTTTATTCCATTGATGGATAAATGATTGGAGAATGAAGAGTGAAAATGAATTGTTACCTTCAAGTTGAGTTTGAGTAACTCCACAGCCACTCCTAGCCCACTCTAGTTAGCCTTGTCCCTAGAGGACCATCTTCCCCGCATTTCTTCACGAGCTCCTCCAGCTCCAGTAGCTGTTTAGTGTTTACATCACAGACGGAGGAGTTGAGTGGGAGAATAAGAAAGTAGGTGGAAAGAGCAATATTCTCCAGCTAAATCGGTTCATTGCAACTGACTCAGTATGCATCTAACCGGTGCTCGTGGGAGGCATGTGCTGTAGATATGTTACTTGCACTCATACAAAACACTGCAGCTGTAGCGGCTCTCATTCCACAAGCTATCAGACTAGCTCAAGAAAGTGCTACGATTTCATAGAAGAAAAAGGATTTTGCAGTAAAGATTTCAGATTATAAAAAAAGGGATTGCTAGAAGAAAAACCAGTAACTTGACTTGGATCATGCAAAACGTAAATCCTGTGAATCAAAAACAAAGATTAATCACCTGATGGATGCTTCTTTGGTCTGGCCAGAAAAATGTATCTGCAAGTACTACTGCACCACAATATGCTATTAGAATGTAGAACTTTACCAGCTAAGCCATGGGATGGAAATTACCTGAAGTAATTTAAATTGCTTGGCAGCTTTTAAGACATCCAGAGAAGTTGGAGGATGGCCCAAACTGATGGGAGATGTTTCTCAGTGTTCTCATCACAATCCTCTGCATTATATGGCTCCTGCACGAGAGACTACAGAGGGAGGAAAAAAACAAGCACAGTTTGCAGCCGCTTAAAGAAAACAAAACGCAAAATGGGGAAGAAAATGCAGACCTTCATGGCAACAACAGGATCAGAAGAACCATACTGCTGGCAAATTATACAGAGAGCTCCTCAGCATCAGAAAGAGTTTTAACTTTGGGAAAAGCCCCTTCTGGCTCTATTTTAAGCTTTATCCCAAGGACAATCCGGTACATCGTTGCAAGATAAGAAGGTGGATAAGCAGGCTAAGAGATGCATCAGTATCTGAAATTTCAATTTATACAATCAGAACACAAACTTGCAAAAACCTGATCTTCAAAAGCCCACAGAAACTAACAATCTAGACAAATATTCTCCCTCTAACAGCGATCAAATTTTCAGCTTCTATGCAGAATTGCCCACTTTGGAAAGCACATTTGAACTAATAACTATAAAGAAGTACCGTGTTGCTGCAGTTCAGATATTTGACAGCCCTTGATGGCTGAAAAAACAACATGTTGCAGCTATTTGACACTCCGCGACTCAATAACAGCTGAAGGACTCTACTGGAATCAGTCAATGCCAATAAGAACAAAATTTTCTACCCAGGTTGTAGCACTTCTCTTGGAATAACATTTTTGCAGAGGTTTCGTTGACATGTCAGTGAAAATGTCTCAATTTCAATTCAGATAAATATATACAAACCTACAACAGTTAGAATCTATCACAGATGATTCTGTATAAAATGCCTCAGAGGAAATTTGCTCCAAGAGCAGCCATTACATCAATTGTAGATTAACAGGAAAATGCAGCAGAGCTCCACAATCAACGAGCCTGAATTTCAAAAGTACACACTCGAAAATTATCACTTTATCGTATAAGCAAGCAGCCAACCAACTTTCAACATATAATATTACGCATATTGCTGCTTTATCTGGGTAGATGGGAACCATACCAGTCCGCACTGTTCCATCTACAGTAACATCAAGTCGGACAGGTCTACCACCATCAAGTCCTTCATACCCATAGAAACCTTTGCATATCCATCTATGACTCTTCGAGTCAACTCCCTGCAAGATATGCAGCGTTCACGCGGGAGGCAGACGCTGACTGCTCAAACATATCTAGGGAGCTATAGACTTCATCTGCGATACGTGCTTGAGCCAGCGGGGACAAAAGAGTGAAAGAATAAGACCATCAACCTTAAAATATAGGTATTAAGAGAGGATTCAGGCAAACACTGACAGAAGAATAATCGCTCACTTTCTCCAAATTAACAGTCGCTTCCACGGAAATAAGACCAGTCAGACTCGAGCTCACCATCAAGTATAAGATCAGAACCGGCACAAGCCTCCGTTCTCTACAGAAACTTTCATCTCCAAGATAGACAAGATGCGTAAAAATTATTCAGAAAAGTTTGCACTTCACTGCTAAACCACAAGGCTCAACTATAGACTACAGTTGAATTGTGGCATCAGCAGGATAAGCACACATGGCGATGGCGTCAATTTTCATTGACACTAGCAATCCTGAATGAATTCTGAATCTCTCCGGTGCCCTGCCGTAGACGTGCTCCGCTGTCAAGTTCTCTCTCCCTGCAAAAATTCACCTGCTGGAAATTGAAAACTACAGTCGAAGCGCAGCCAGACCAACAAATTCTCCGAGAGAGAGAGGAAGACAAGGCAGCGGGCCAAGGCGAAGATGTGGGGAGGGTGGCCGAAGACTTCCAGGAAATTGGCCGCCGAGATGGTCATGGTGCACAGTGAAAAAAACAAGAGGAAGGTGACGGGCTTTATGCTGTCAGAATCAGCTATTTTCTACACCGTTGTGTGTACTGGGCCAGCCTCATGTCTAGTACGTACGATGGGAAAATTGCGCATGCAAAATCCAAGCTGTTTGTTACATTCGTGACGACCAGTGATTCTCCACGTACCAGACATAGCACTTGTAGGTAACCTATCCACAAAGTTAGGATCGGGATTAGAACCGGCTTTAACCTCCGACCATGGGGTTTTGAGGATGCGTCGTACTTATGGCTACTACCCACGAGCTAGAATCTGTTTAGATTCTAGAATCATTTGAATTCCGACCGAGAGTGGATTTTTTTCTTTTAGTATAATAGGTTCTTGACATATTTATAAAATCCAACATTGTTAGTTACTTAAAATATCACATTCTGGTAATTAATCCACGTTGCTACGAGCAAGTACTAAGCTTGGATTGATCACAACGTATTGTGTCTAGGATTAACTGGGTTAAATTTTACAATCATCATGTCCGAAACATAATCAAACAGATCAAAGCACCCTTTGAGGTGTGGATATCAATCTGAAGACAAAGATGGTCGGAGAGTGAGGACTGAGGAGGCATTCAAGTGATGCCCCGTGAATGATCTGTCACTTGGCCATGAAATATTAGAGGGACAGCGTAAATCCTTTCGAGAAATATGCATATTCCGCACTAGGGTGGTTCCATGACCGGTAGAGAAACAAACCTCCAGCTGACCTTAAGTGACTTCCGTGCGCTCACCGACATTAAGAACATCGACAAACCTGGTACGTCTCGCGCCCTTGTTCTTGATATATTGCAACTGACAACTGGTTAGCCACATCTCGAACAATCTTTTATCGTTCGTTGTCCGGTCCCGTCCTGTCCCGAGATCATGACATAACAATCGCACTTCAGCCACTCTAATGCTGCTGCTGCTGCTACATTATTTGCATTTGACATCCTTTTAAGACTCGACGCGGCTCAGCTGTGCGTATGGTACGCATGGGATTGCCCGCGACTGCGATCAGGAAAATCTTCATTTATCTTTCACATCCTTAATTTTCCTCTTCAACATCATTTCTACACAAACCAAAAAAAAAAAAAAGAAAGGATTACAGGCCATAAATACGGACTTTCCTTCGAACGTGTCGATATGAATCAGCACAAGGACCGGTTACTTGGACACGATCCTGTGAAGTGCAACAGCCACCGCCTCCGTCCGATAAGAGATTTAAACCATCAGCGAGCGGGACAGCCGGAAAAGTTGCTGCCTGCTGCTCCTCTCTGCAAAACCGTTTCGTACTCCTCACGCCAGCACCCCCTCCTCTCTCTCTCTCGCCCTTCCACTCTCCATCGTCTCGGCGTCCGCATCGGGCGCGCCAATGGCGGCGAGAGTCACAGAGACGGAGTGCATCGAGGTCTCACGCCACCGCCGCACCTACGAGGTGAACTTCTTCGGCACCACCATCACCACCACTGTTACCTCCACCCCCTCGGTCATGCGCCGCTGGCTCTTCGGTGCTATATACCGCCTTCGCCGCCGTGGCTTCAACCCCAGCGTCGTTGGCATGGGCGTACAGTGGCGCCCGTCCGGCAACGACTACGCCGCCACTCTCCAAATTTGCATAGGCAGGCTCTGCCTCATCATCCAGCTGTTTCGCACCGACACTGTACCCAATATTCTCCGCCGCTTCCTCCTAGACGAGAGCTACACCTTCGTCGGGTTCTGGAACTATTGCGACGCCTGGCGGCTCGAGAAGTGCGAACACGGGTTGGAGATGGCTCGCCGGCCGCTGGACATGAGGCTGTTCGTGGAGAAGAAAGACGGGCGGTCTCTCCGCCGGGCGTCGTTTGAGACGATCGTGGAGGAGTGTCTGGGCTATAGAGGAGTGGGACTGGACAGGGCCATCTGCATGAGCAACTGGGAGGATTACGTGCTGAGCGAGGACCAAGTATCTCAGGCCACCGTCGACGCCTACGTGGCGTTCCTGATGGGGACCAGATCAGAGCTTGTTTCTGATAGCAGTTCTTCACGATGAAGTGATTGTTCGTCTTCAACCCATTCCGCAGGTCTTGTTGACTCTTCTCTTTCCTTTTTAGGGCAAATCTACTTCTCAATCTTTCTTAGGGACCATAACGAAGGGAAAGCTTGATAGGAGCTGATGAAAGCTAACACTCGACTGTTTTCTTGAGGCTGTGGTCCTTGCAGCTCTGACGGGAGCCATTTTTAGTGATACTGATGATCACTGATATGGTTAGGTCTGAACGAGGAGCTTCTTCTTTTCTTGTATAGTGTTGGATTAACTCAACGATTACATAGTGTTCTGCTGAAAAAGCCATGACATTGGATTCACTGAATTGGTTCAATTACTCTTTTCCTAAGTAAGGTTGGTTGGAAGAGCATTCGGGCTCAAACCTGATCCATAATGGAAACTTGATAAATACTGGAAAAAAAGACCACTTTATAGACTCTAACAGACGACTGATAATCAAATTATGGGGGAAGCATATGGTCACGATCATGAGATCATCACTTCTTGCATGTCGTGTGAGTAACTCGATTTTCTTTAAATATCAAATGAAATGCCATTGGTAAACCTAATTCCACAGTATCAACTCCACCCCGACAAGATTATCTCTACAAATATTTTCTCGGGGAGAAGATGAGCCGAGTGACATTTACTTTTCCTTTTCTTCCAACGGCAGGGCGATTGATTTTGTTGAGGTTGCTGGAGGTATTACTACCAGAGGCCGGTGAGTCCATTCATGTGAAGCATCTTGACTTGATTCATTGGACACCTCAGACATGATCTTTGTTCACTGATCTAACAAGGCTGAGACTGAACATGGAGTTTCTTCTTCTTTCTTTGGGTGATCAACTTAGTGATGAACACGATTTGTATATCTCTGGTCTTCTGTCCAATCTGTGCAAGTTTTCATCTTGACACGTTCCTTTTGTGCAGTAAGCACATCTTTCAGAGATCGGGCTACATTTCATCTTGATTTTTAATTGCAATTAGCTCTAATCATTAGTTAACTTATGATCTAAGATAGAAATAGGCACTCGGGCATCCTCTTTTTGTGTTTCTTGCCTTGTTTCTTTGGGCTTCGATTATTTCATCCTCTCTCATTGTTGCAATCTAGGTTGAGGGTGGACAGTTGTGGAGATTGAATGATTGTTGTGATGATTCGTTTTCCTCTCTTTCTGGGTCCAGGAAGTCGAACTAAACATCCTAATTTCAAAACGACTAACATTAGTACCATCATCCTCATTTAAGATGAAAAGAAGAAGAAGAACTCGTTTCCTTGTTGTTATAGGGTGCTCTTGGGCTTTGTAGAGTGCTCAGGGGCTTGAATGGGTCTATTTGGACCTGGGGCTTACATATTTACTAATTCCTCACGGTATGGCCTACATCTCATTTGCAGCCCCTGAAGAACTAAGCTGACACGATCATCCTTTCTACATCCCATAGGGCTACGAGATGGCAAACACCAAGGGAACAAGCGAATTTTATTTGCCATTCCATTTTTGCTGATTCAGGGATTCAGTCCACCCAAGGGCTACGAGATGAGCATGTTGTACCAACCAAGTAGTTATGTCCTACCAGTAGGATTTGTTGTGGGAGGGTTCATCCTCCGTTGTTCATTAAGCCGGCAGTTAATCGAAGTATGTGATTATCATTGCCAGGGCCTCGTGCATTAAATTTAACCTTTCAAATAGATAGAAAGTCCTCTTAGCTTTCATAACAATAGATCTTTTACATATTCGAGCCATCACAACCAGTTGCTCGGCTTCATTTACGAGTCATAGCCCTAACTTATCACTTTCGACACCGACAGTTTCCACTGATTCTCTGAATCCTAGTTGGCAGCCCTACAATTGGTTCTGATCTCACCGTCGCTTCCTGTGAGCGAGCCCAACCTTCCCATTCTCACCATTGACCTAGCGAAGTCCCTGAAGAAGGCCAGCGGGTCTTCCACGTATAGTTCCACAATCTGTCGCGTTCCATCGTCTCCAGTCACTAGGACCTGATCGGACTGCAGCAGCCCTTCACCGAAGAGAAGGTTGGCATAGTACTGGTTATCAAACGTTGCCGGTGTCACGAGATCGAGCTCTGCTAATGTTGTGTTGTTATCAGAACCAGAGCACAACTGCTGAAGTGAGAGGAGGAACTCGGAGTTGATCTCTGCACCTTCTGGGTCAGGGCTGCCGTTGAGTCGAGAGGCGAAGGTTGAACACCGAGCCTTCCCCATAGTGTGTGCACCTGAGCAGAATTGAGATAAGTCTCTCCGGAAAACCATCAGTCGAATGACAGGGGATCAAAGGGAAGCAATACCGGACAGAGCAACCATGTCTTCGAGGGTAAGCCCTACGTTCTGAAACTTGGCGAGTAAGGTTTCCATGGTTGAGCTGGGCCCTGGGATATCGTTGTTTGCGTCCTCTTTGCTTGCAACAAGACTATCCCTCCTTCCCGTCTCAACTTCCCATCCCGGTCCTCCTGACTGCAGCCCATATCTTGAATCATTAATCTCGAGAAGTAAATACTCGAGTATATCCTCGAGCACTCATATTGCATTTGAATTGAGCACATTTCAGCATGGGATATGTTACCAGTAGAACAGAATCTCTGGCTGCAATGGCAAGAATATCGGCACAGGAGACGGTTTTCGGGCAGACAAATTCAAGGTCAGATTTGACTATGTCGATCACCTCAAAGCCTCGGACAGAGTTCACATTTGGACCTGCTGTCTTCTCTCCCACGAAGCTGTCTGTGTCATCTAGCAGAATCGATGCATCGCATCCCTGCCGGCAAAAACAAGCAATGAAGATATGATAAGAACACAGATACAAACCCGATATTTCCTTCTGAGAGGGAACTTATTAAGTAGTTAAGTGGCTAACGTTAACGAAACAATCATGGAAGTGGAGACGGAGCAAAGAGGCAGCCATGCGAGGTTCCTTGAGGACCGCCTCCTCCACCCTGGCGAAGATGATGGCGTCTGCCTCGGGACAGCTGGTCTGGTACCCACTGGGCCTCAACGTATTACTGATCCCAGTCCCGTCATCTGCACAATCTTTTGACAGCGCTTCACCTCCGAAAGCAACTCGAGGGTTCAAGTTAATGTTAAGAATCGCCAGCAAAGAGAAGAAGACAACCATGTGATTGTTGTTCATGTTTCTACAGTCCTAGGTTGGTTTCACCAGGGCTCAAGGTGGTGCTCAACGTATAGTTCTTTCCTGGTAGTTTGCCAGAGAGGAGTGTCTCATATTTATAGACCAAAGTATGAGGGATCGGGAGTAGGAAACCTGCAGCTGCATTCTTGATAAGCCACCACCTTATGTGATTTCAGCAAGCACTAACAAAAGTGATGCAATACATAGCGGAGTACTTGAGAGACAAAGAAGGGAAGATTCGCGTGATTTCAGGATCGCCTAACTCTTTAATGATCCCGGTAAAGCTTATCCAGCAAGTAAGTACGCAGGACGAGTCGGTTTCTACTATTGGGACCATGGTATACATGAAACCTTTTGACCTGGTAATTTCGAGTTTGCTAAAGGGGAAGTCCTATGGCTTATCTTTCGAGGGCAGGAGAACCAAAACTACCCTGGATGCTGATCAGATTGGCAGAAATGGTCAATTCAGTTTCTGTCTATGAGGTTGCAGGAGTTACCTAATTCCACCACGTACTACTTCGTGAGCAACAACTGCCCCGAGAGTAGCTGAAACTCAGTGTGGAAGAAGTAAGCCCCCAGTCACGCCTGTAACCAGAAAGAAGCATGTGACGTCACGTGTCGAGAATAGGCCGGGGCCCAAAACAGCAAGTCAGCTCTGAGGCTCTAAAAGCCCATGTCTGATATCGTGTTGGGCCAGAACCCTAAACCACGCAGTACTCGAATCCAAAGGTTTGGATGGAGGGATCTTCAGGAGAGAAATTAGGAAGTTTATCCCTCCACATCCCGCGATTTAAAGCAGAACACATCGTTTTCGAATCGGCAGGCATGACTTATTGTGTTTCCCAAAATACGTAACGTCTTATTACGTATAGCGACGAATGTATGCATGTACGCAAATCTGTGTGCAAGTTTAATAATATGATCAATGTGGTCCATCAACAAGGTTTTGTTGGTTAGTCATAGTTAGAGGTGGCAGATAGTGCCGGCCCGGCCCGGAACGATAAGGGCTGGCCCAAGCACGGCACTTTAGGATATCATTCCAGGCCGGCACGGCACGATAAGACATGGGCGGCCTTGGCCCGGCCCGATAGCCCGATAAAAAAATTCGTTTTGATCGTAACTTATTTAAAACTACAAATAAACTCACAAATGAGATTTTTTTATCCTTCAATATTGTTTAATTATCTAATGATTTTTTTTAAATAGCCCTAATCGGGCTATCGGGCCCGGCACAACACGATAAAGCTTCCGGCACGATAAGCACTGGCCCAACACGGTGTTATCGTGCCGTGCCAAAATTTGCCAGGTCTAGTCATAGGTCAGATGCTCATTCCTAGACTTAGGGTGGTCGACTCTCTTTAAATGTTAGTACCTTAGGTTTGCTTTGATGGTGTCCTGCTGAATAATGTATATTCTCACATTTATTAGGGTTTTTAGGTTTTTTTTTTTTTCCTGAATGGGTCTCGTATACATGGCTATGAGTACATGACATGTGGAATCATCACACCTTATATCAACATATACGTTTGTTTATTAATGAGGCATTTATAAAAAATTAATCTGACGTCCAATATTCAGATAATTCATTGACTTTCCAGATTGTGATATGGCTACATATACACTATGCACCAGGAGTCAAGAACACAAGAAATTATAGAATAAAAAATGAATTTATGATATTTTAATTATATATTTTAAAGACGCGATGGTTTATTATGGTTGAAACAAGAAGAATAAAAAAGGGAATTTTGATGGGATATAGGTGAATGATACTCCCGAAGAAATTGCTCAAATATAGACCAAATCATGAAAATCTCAGCCCCATTCCTTGCCTTCCCTAACTGAACCACTCCCCTCTCTATCTCTACGTGTCCTGAGGCTATCATATAGTATTATTGGCTTCCATCATGTAATCAATAAGGAGGCAAAAGCTCCAAGATCTCATCATAACGTAAAAAAGAAGGAAAAGAAAGCCCCATCTGATAGAAAGATTCGTGCAGGTCAAGTTATGATTGCTGTTATACATTTGTATGTACATGTCCCTCTCGAGCTTAGCTAGTTTGCTTGCACCTTCTCGAATACACGACTTGTATTTTTCTGGGCATTAAATCGTTTGCCTTATACAATCAGCCTTATGCATCTCGAGAAAATCCTAAGTGAAATGCCCGATTGTAAGCATTTCTGCGCAGCTGAACGTCTCTCCTGCGAAAAAAATATTCAAGATCGATATTTAGACCAGTTGTAGGTTCACAGTTGCACATATTAAAGAACAGAAAGGAAAGCGATGGTTAGGAGAAAAATCCACGCTAAGGAGCCGGAGATATGTGGGGTTTTTCTCCTTGCAAGGAAACCCTAGCCCTGTCTTTACTGATGAATATTATGATCATTAAACCGACGTCAAATCGTAATAAACCCTGTAAAAGGAGATGTATGATTGTTCAACTCACCGAATCATCATCGAATATCTTTTCCAGTTATACAAGGAATAGTCGTAGTGAAGTACACAACGAAGGAGCATAAGCAGCTCGAGCCCAAACTACGCCAGGTCATTTTTCACTGAATTTATATACGACGCCACTTGTTAATTAGCCGGAAGAATGACATACCTCAAATCATCGAAGGTTCACAGACACCAATATTCTGTGCAGCCTCGGATTTTTCCGACACATCTCTTCATGGGGTTCGATGATAATATTCTGTCAAGCACTTTTTCTGCCCTGAACGATACTGGAGAATCACAATTCTACTCGTCAGTCTCCTTTCCCGTTTGTGATGGCACAATGTCTTGAAGGAGCCCGTGGTCTCCATGCAATGAGGACGAGGAAGGAGGCAGAGAGGGGCTCGTGAGATTTTGTCTCCGATGATCTTGATTAAGGCTCGCAATGGATGAGGAGGGACTAACAAAACTAGCAGAGGCAGCGCTAATGATATTCAGAGATGGCGGCGAGTTTTGTAGATATTGATGCTGCTGATGATGTTGGTGTGCATAGAAATTATTAGACAGTGAGGGGATAAGAAACGACGAGGTGACTGGGGAGTGGCAGAAGCTGCTGCTACCGCCGCCATAGGTAGCAGATTCTGGTGAAAATCCGAGCCTACCCCGGGGCATTGCTGAGGTTAGATGCGTATGCTGACCTTCATAGGTCGTAACAACAATGGAGGTATCCTCAGAAGATCGCTCGATCCTCTTCTTTACTCCACATCCTGCGCTAGTGCAACGATAGTAGCTCCTGCGCAATTGAACTCAGAACCCAGTGAAGAAATTTATGGAAATGGCCACAAACTGTTACATATTTTCTAACAAAAAAATGTTAATATATTTTTTAATTGATTATATATATTTACAGCAGTTAATATCCAAAAATTCAATCAATCACAACTAATTTCACCTTGAGTCCAATTGATTCATCGAAGGGAAAATGATTTTCTAATCATAAATATTTTTCGAGTAGCATTCAGCTGCACTTGTGTCTTTTTTTCTTACTTTATTATATTATTAAGATAATTCTTTTGAATATTTTAAAAGTAATTATCACTTTCTAAATTCACCATGTTTCTAATCTTTTACAGTACAACCATTCAACTAAGAATCAACTTTCTGAATTAAAAATGGGTAGCAAAACATATGCAATTAGCACTCACAATCTCTAAATTCCTACAGATCTTAATGATCATTCCTTTATCTTCTCCATAAATAGTTAAATAGCTATTACACTTATGTGTAAATGATAATACAATTAATATCGATATGTATATCATTTGATAAGGATATAATGATGTGTGTGTGTGTACCTCGGGCACGGGCTGTTTTTGACGGCCTTTTGGCCATACTTCCTCCACCGATAGCCGTCATCTAAATGATCGAGCTCGCTCTTCGTCATGAACGCGAACCTCGGCTGTCTCTGCTTCTTTTGGTTCTTCTTCTTGGGCTTCAACCTAATTAACCCTCATAATATCAATAACCCGATTATTATATACTTGTCCAGGAATTATTAGAAGCCAAATCCAAGATGAAATCATAAACTTAACATGCATTCACATGCTTAAGATTCAATACCACATAAATCACAATCGCCATCATGCATACCCAAAAAAGAATGCCAATAACGACAGTCCGAGGAGAAAATAAGCAAAAATGAGATGATGTTAAAATTTAATGCATGTTAGGAGAAGAATAAACACAAAAGTCAAACATAGTAAAAGATCAGACTTCCTTAAAACTCACTGTTTCTTAGTCCTTTCTTGATTATTACTACTCTCCTCCTCCTCCTTCTCCTCTTCCTCTCCCTCTTCTGCAGCCTTGTTCGTTTGCCCTTCGTCGGATGAAGGAGATAGTGACGATGAATTGGCCGGAGTGGATGTTTGGTTGTTCACCACCTCTGATGGCTCTGGAGCTGTGGATGCCGCCGATGGGAGCAGTGTAGGCCGCGCTGGCTGCTCCAATGGAGGCGGCAGGGACGGCTGGATGAGATCCAATAAAGAATAAGCTGCGCTGGGGGCAGAAGCATAGTCTTGGATGCCCAACAAATCCATGAAACCTATGGAACCTCTTTCGGCTTCCCACGGGAAGCCGAACACACCCGCAGAAGCGCTCGGGGTCTCATGGTACTGGAACGATGGTTTTGCCCCAGACGACGAGCTCCCCTCATCCTTCCTCCTCTCAATCAGCTCCTCATCTTCACGAGGGTTCCGATCCATCTACCGATACAAATATAGATACAAACTCACCGATCTCATAGAGCTTATCGTGTGCTCGGTCACTTGAGGGCGGGTCTCGAAGCTTGAAGCAGAGAGAGGGTTCGAAGTGTGAAACGGAGTTTTGCTTCTATGGGGATTTCTTGGAGAACAGCTCAATGGGGGTCTCGGAGTGGAAGATATGAGTTTTCGGTGATGCCCGGCTAATGCCGGCTGTGGTTTTGTACGGAGCCAATGGTTTACCGGCTTCGGCCATTTAATGCAGAGTCGACCGACTCATACGCGGATTGTTGACCGGTTTACCGGCTGCTATTGCAAAATGTGGACTGGATTTTGGATTACACTTGGCCAAAGAAATTATTTCTTTTTTTTTTCCCTATCCGATTGCCCCTTTTGCGGCTCCACATTTAAAAATATTGGGAAAAAATAATGACATGATCTAAATTCTATATTTTGAAAATTTTTAAAAATTAATAGATGCAAAATTCTATTAATCATAATCAAATTTGAAATATTTAAAAATTGCCCTCTTTGGATTACAACTAGTTGAAAATTTGTCTCTGTGGAAAAGACCAATTTGCTAGCTACCTAGTCATATGCTATATTTCTTTCATATTAACTATGTGAAATCGATATTACATAGAATCGGATGTACCTAGTAGGAATCAACATATATGACAGAGAGATCGTGATTAAAGTCTCAAGTATGTGAAAGTCGATGTACGAGTCTATGTTGCCAATAAAAGAACAACTGATAAGTTTCAATTTATATTTCCTAGTTGAATACATACTTCTATTATGTGTTCTCTGGTATTCGATCTCTCTTGCCTTTTGACCAGATTCATGATTTCATCATAAGAGAATGTGTTATGGATAGGTTTAGGTTAGCACAAGTGTAGACACCATGTTCTTATAATACGGTAAGATATGTGTTATGAGTTTGTGAAGGTAAAGTTGAAGTCCTAGTTGAATGTGCCTGCCCTCCTTAATCGGAAGTTCAATTGGTACAAGGAAGATCGCATCTTGTCTAGTGAATCCTATATATATATAAGCTTTTGGCTCTGTCTCTATTGATTCGCAATACATTAGAGAACAAACAAAAGAGAGAGTTTGAACCGAGAGAAGGACTTGATTTCGAGCATCTCTCTTTTTCGAGGAGATCGGCTTATAATTGGCAACTTTTAGGCCCATTGAGACAAAGTATTTGCAGGTGGCTGGTATGGGTTGCTAACTCGGTTTATTGTCTCTTCGCTTTAACTAGTATCTTAGGATCTGTCTCGTAAATGTGAAGAACTCACATCGGGGAAAGTTTTACCACTGAGATCAAACTTCAATTAACTGGAATTCATCGAACTTGTGAGCATTATGAATACAATGAAAAGTCAGTTGTTGACTATGCAAAAGAGGGTTAAAAGGTTGGTGATTAATCACTTTCTTTAGGGTAAGGCGGCAAAGTGAACGTGTAATATACTTATATATACACACACATGTATGGTATTGTTCATCTTAATTTAAGATTAATGGATTTAGAGTTTAATTTTCATTAACAATATAACAGTGCTTCAATATTTTCCCTAACCTTTTAAATTATGGGCATCGAAAAAATAATAAATAAAAGAGATGTAATTGTCTGTGCATGATCATGAATACATCTCTCGACATGTGTTTTTACCGAAAGGTGTTGTCCGAATTGGTTTCCATAAAATATGCTGCTATCTCAAGCAACCTATTCGGCACGGGTTGATGACCCCAACAGAAAAAAGATGATGTGATGATTTGTCCAAATGGTGGGTTGAACGAGCTACCGGGTCACCTAAAAAAGATTCGATTCTTTCGAATGGTGATGATGGGAGCGACGACACGAGGGATGCGACCGGTACGGGCCTGGCCGAGCCTAGCCGAGCCACGATCGACAATCACGCATGCTCGACCCGAAAATTCTGGCCTGGAGGATCTGTCAAATGTAAGTTTCTGATACATTTACGTACCCATGAACCCGAACACGTGTTCTGTTCATCAGAACTTGGCGACTTAGATGTGATGACCCGATTCAGAGGGTCGGGATGGACGCCAGGGTTCGATCGAGTATTGTAATCGACGCGTGTAGTCACTGCAACAGGTTACCGTGTGTGCTGACGATCAGTTCTCTTGCGACTGCTGCGGGTCCCCCGATGGGACCGAAGCTCTGTTTGGGGGGTGTGGAGGTGAGGACGACATGGGAACCAGCCTCGTGGCCCCCACACACGGTACACGTCTCGATGGGATTCGCGATTCCGAACTTTTAGTCGGAATCAGTGACAATCAATCGCGATTAATCTAAGCGGAAAATACGGTCTCGATTGTAATTTTGATTTTACTCTCACTTAAATTAATTATAGATTATTATTGCCGATGGGCATAAGTAATATTCACTGAAATTTGATTTGATGTTTTTAGCTCTTTCACGCGTCAAGTCGGATGGCCCACTTTTCTTAATCAAATCAAACTAGGGTTTGCTGCTTCGTTCCCCCGGTTCACCCACTCAGTTTGTGTTCATGTACCTAAGTCGATGATGCATCATGCACATGTGTACGATTCTTCACCATCTTCCCCCGGCTCATTATATTACATGGTTAGTTTTAAAGAATGAAAATAAAAAGAATATATATATATATATCCCATTAATACTAAATCAGATTTGATATTTTATTTTGAGCCTTATAAGCTGGATTAATTAATAGACATCATTTTATCTCACTATTTTCTCTTTCTTCTCACTTTGCCCTCGAGCAAGCCATCTTCCACCGTTACAGCATGACCGATCCGAGCAGGCAGGACCAGACCTTCTATTTAAAGGGTAAAATTTTTATGATATAAAATTACTTTCACTTACGACATTCGAATTCGTCATCTTATTTGGAGGAAGGAGATGATGAATCACTCTCGATCGCGTTACATGTAGGCACAAGGAATCCAAAAAGGAAACTAAAGAAAGATTGCCAAACAATGGAAAGAATAACTCCTTTTCAATTCACCAGAATAAGCTCACGTGATATTTTTTGCGGAATTCATGGGTGGAGTAATTTAGATTAAATTATACATACATTAAATAAATAATCATTCATTCGATTTCCATACTCTTTTCTTTTATTATTATTTTTAGTAGTAGTAGTAGTAGTTATTAGTGGTAGACAACATACACACATATATATATATATATATATATATCAACAGCTGGCGAATGAGAACAATAATTAATATTCTCTCTACAACGTCACTTTTGTCGTCTTCTTTCTTGAGTTGACCCATCTTCTCCCTTCCACCAGCGTGCCATCATAGTCCATGAGTTCGGCTATGTCCATGTACGAAATACGAATACAGCCTTGAGTGTGCGCACCAAAAAGTGCAGATATATATATACGAGGGAGAGTTGAGACTGCGAATCCATGTATAATTTCACTAATTAAACTTGAACTTCTCTTAATTATGGGTTAAGATTTAAGGAGGGACAAAACTTCCTGCCGAGAAACGGGTGAAGAATTGGACCCAACAACCTGAAGACTCGCCTTGCGAATTCTGTGGCGAGTAACCGATTCGCTGGTATCGATGTGGGAACAGGATCCTAGAATGTGACCAATGGGCCTGAGGGAAGCTTCTCACATGCAGCAGTAGCAGCAATATATATATGTGTGTGTGTGTGTGTGGGATATAAATAAAATGCATGGGTGATTACTATATTATTTATCATAAAGATAAAGAAAATGTACGATCAATTTTCATCTGAATCAGAAGTGCAGCCTATACACTGATGACCCGTGACTTGATCTGCAGACAGTCAACCCTAAAACCCACATTTTTTCTTGTTAAGGAATTGCAAACTCCATTGACCATCCATACACTTAATTCGTCAATAATTCACCCCCCCCCCTAATGCCTACATAGACTCTATCTCTCTCTCTCTCTCTCTTTCTCTCTGATCATTATATCTTCTAAGTGTGAGGTGGAAAATCAATTGTAGACCATTTTTGCTGGATTAAGAAAAGAAGGGTTGACATGATTTGATTGAGATGAATTGGCCTTTTTTTTCCCTCACAAGACCCCGGGCCTTCTTCCAGGCCTTTAGTGGGCCTTTTGCGGGGTGCAGTTAGTGAGCTTTTGACCGGGCCCCAGGCAGGGCCTTTCACCAGAATGATTCTGTGCCTTTTGGACTAAGCCGAGAGTGGGCCTCTTATGGCCCCAAGACTGAGTCTTCAACCAGTCCAAATGTCGGCCTGATCCTGAGACTGGCCCGACGCGGCCGTGAATCCAGAACCGCCTGCGCCCGACGCGCCTGACTACCAGCCCGCACATTTTACGGTCCGTGCTTGTCCTAGATTATTGGGTCTTGTTTTAATGTTAATTTGGGATATATGATAAAGGAGAAAACTTTTCATCAGATTAAGTGGGTCCCAACAAAAATCAACTACAATAGAAGCACGCACATTACAATAGAAGAATATAACTCAAACGTTAATCCAAAGCTAAATCAAAATCTGAAATCAAGTTGGTAGGACTCTCGAACCATCAAAGCGAATATTATATTTCTGACGGTAAAGCCGTCTAAAAGTACAGACTGCCAGAGGTTGAAAAGGTTGTTCCTCATGAATCAGTCGAAGCAGAAGCTGCATTGCGAATTCTTCGCTGATGAACATCCCAGTTATACACCCGAGCTATTGTCACCTGTCAACAAGCAACACATAAAGACATGGAAATGCAGTAATTTAGTCCGTAGAAGAGGTTAAAGATTAAACATATGGACTTTTATCTGCCTGCCTCATAAAAAACTATTTCCATAGAATTAATCTCATTGCTCTCATCCAAAGGAGAAGAAAAACATCCTTGGCGTAGCATGCTCAGGAAATGTGTTTTTCAAGATATCCTATGGGCCTTCAGATTCCAGTATTGAATGCATACCTGAGTTATGGTCACCTGATCCCGCAGGAATTGTAGATCATTCAGAAGGACTTCCAAGCTTGCTTTAGCATTCTGTAGATTCTTTTGTAGGAGGTCCGTTGCCTATACAAAAGATTGTCAAATAAATAATTTTTTTAATAAATGTAAAATCAATAATTACAGTAGCTGCTTCATCAAGGGCAAAAAAAAAAAAAAATCCTCGTGTAAACAAAAGCCTAAGTTATACCTCTTCACGTGAATACTCCAACATTACATTTGCTCCCAGCCACAAGCATACTGAGTCAGTGTCCTCGATACAAGCACGGGAATATATACCTTCTGATACTTCAAAATCAGCAATCAGGGCCTGCAATGAAAAAGTGAGTGCAAAGGATGTCAGTTGAAAGTTAACTCTCCTGACAGTATCAATACAATTCAAACTATATAAATCACTTCTCCCAGGTAAAAAAGTCAACTGAAAAAACGACTAGGGAACAAATAGATTTCTTCTCATCAGTGTACAAAAGAGTAGAAAGTACCCTTAAAACATTACTTACTCCAGAGGTCAGGTATTAACCAAATGCACTGCAAATGGAAGATGCACTGAATTGAGCAGTCACGCAACGAAGGAACCAAATGTTGTTTTGAAAGGATACCAGGAGGCCCAACATGAAATTTATATGTCACTCATGTTTAAACACGAGTAAGTATCAATAAAATTAGTTAGGTGATACAATTCATGAAGAATGAACTCTCCGTCGATGTAAATAATGTCATTGTTCCCTATTTGAAATTTTGAGGCTGCGGTCTGAGGCCTGGCCCCTTGGAAGAAATAGCTATTGCTCAAACCAAACATTCACTATAGAAGGGAGGAATGTACAGAATTTCCTGAATGAGTTGCTAAGCTGGTCACCTACTTTCCCTCTTTATTCATCCAGAAGAATTAAAAGAAAATAGCATTGATAATATGAACCAGAAAGTAGAAACCTGCTCAGAAAAAATCTTCAGTAGAACAAACAAACACAACCATCTGAAAAGTGAAAGCAGATAGCAAAGAACTGGCATCTTTTGATAGTTCAGATTCATCCCATTAAAGCCTGAATTGTGATGCAGATATTAGGAATTGCAGCAAGGGCAGATTGACAATGGATATTATGCACTGAAATAAGTGAAGTAATTAAATCTAATCAAAAAGTGAAATATATGATGCTTGAGGTACCTGCTGAGAGTTATAGAAGTGCATTACCACAAATCTATTTAAGCATCAGATGCTCGACAACAGAGTAAGATTAACAATAGTTGAATTTTGATCTCAGTCAAACTATTTACTGGCGCAAGTTCTAATAACTTCAACCACAGAAATAGCTGCTGGTAGAGAGAGAGAGGCATAAAATGAAATAACTCACACTAGAACTGCCATTTTATGAGTTATCCATCTAATTTGACATCTTAGAATAAATATCTGAACCACATCCCAAGCAGCATTTGACCACCAAACACCACATTATGCTAAATTAAAAGGTGTGCATGTAAAGAAAACGAACCTCACCAGCATTCTTCTTTGCTTGCAGTGTTGCAACTATGTCTAAGCACTTCTCTATATCAGGAATTTTTGCCTGAGAAGCAGAATGAATAAAGAGATCAATTGGGGCAATACAGCTATCAAATGCATCCCAAAACTTAACCATTGAGTAAATGAATCACAATAAGAATGAGGGTCAATTCACACCTTGCTAGTTCTAGAGCAAGCTACTTTCTGTGATTATATGAGCAGATAGACTCATGATTGACTGAGTAAGCTCTTGAAACTGAAATTTACAGTAGAGTCGGATGAGCTTGTCTCTCCTCCTAGTTTTAACATTCGTGTCTGATCTTTTCTCATTTTTTCTTGGTCTTTGATTTTCTTTGATAGAGAAAACAGTGGGCTGATCAAATACTAATATATCTTGAAATAACATCGCTGGGGAGACTGCATACTAACTTCTTAGAGACCCATATTGCAACAAAGTGCTCATGCCACCAGAGTAGGTATAAAAACGAAAACCGAAGAACCTATATAATGTGAAAGTGGATTTACAGGACAAGAAAGCAGAGCTCACCTGGAGATCCCTTTGCTGAGCTAGAAGTTTCATCTCAGCAAACTTATACTGTTGGAGTCTGCAAGTATCAGCAGAAGCATTCGGAGTCATTAACAAAACCAGCTGAGCAGTGTCTTTAACTCAACAGGTACCACCCAAGAAGCACCCATTAAGGGGATACAGAGAAATCAAGCACGTTGACAGAGTCGCAATCCTATCCCAAGAAGATCCGATTAAAGTTGGCCACCATTTCATTATCGTCCAAAAAGTTAAAGCCCGTAATATAAGACCAAAAATGGAAAAACAAAACCCACCATTGTGAAAGAGTGGAAAATCTTAGCCAACTGATCTAAGAACACAATGATCTAAGCAATCGTTTATACTTATTCATAAAATTAAAAAAAAGGAGCACAAGATATCTTAATACAGCACATAAACACGTTTACTTGATCCCAGAGATCCCCGAACAATAGGGGGAAACACCATACTCTGAGTGGAGGAAGAAATGATGATAATGCAGTTAAAGCTGCAGAAAATGAATTAACAGCGAATCCTATAGAACATCACCAAATAATTTCCCTCATTAATAGGTCAACGCAATTATACTGCTCCCAATTTCACCTCCCCAGGAGCAGGATGATCCAAGAGAGGACAGCAGAGAAGCCACCGAGCATTCGGTGAGTAGTAGGGTTATAGAGAGATCGATCGCGAGCTAGCAAGAGGGAAGAGGGAAAAAGGGAAGAGACCGTTCTTGGAGGAAGGCGAGAGCGGAGTTGACGTCGAGGCCGGACTGGGTGAGATAAGTCTGGACATCCTGCACGAACTGGGCTCCAGGTATTCCCCTCCCCTCAGTAGCCGACGCCGGCGATGACGAAGACGGAGATGCCGCCATTTCTCACCCCGCAACAGGTGCGCCGATCGATCGATGGGTGATTGGTGAGAAGTGAAGTCACTTCGCCTCGGTACTACGGCTAGCTCGGAAGCCTCCCTTCCTTCTGCTTCGCTGTTGCTCCTGCGACGGCGGAGGCGACTGTCTGCTCGGCTCAGGTTGGTGTGCTGTCACTGTCAGCTATAAGACGACGCCGTTTGCTGACACGGGCTCAGCCTTGGGCCTCGCCCTCACTAGGAGTTTCGAACTTTTCCTCGGGCAGTGGTAGAGCTAATGGGCCAATCTGGCCCTGTATCCGGCCTATATTATCTCACTTGGGCCTAATCATTAAGATGGGCCCAAGGAGCCCTCCAACCTCAGAAACTCGTAAATATGCATCTACCTATGCATTGGCCCTCTCAATCCTCGTAATCTCCCTCACCCAAATGTTCGGGATCTATACCTAATCTCGTGAGAGCATGAAGGATTAGAAAGGCGACGCACCAACAATCAGCCCGGTGCTCGACAACTAACCGGAGGAGATCGTGCAGCTCCGATGTTGCATTCGATCGTGACTCCCCAGAGCGCATCTCAGGTGACTTTCCATACCATTCAGGACTAGATGGATAGACAACTCAAAAACAGAATCCTCTTCTTAAATTTACCGTTTCATAATCTAGCGTTCGGAAATGCACACAGCTCTAGAAAGAGATGGGACGTGCGGGGTGGTAGGTCGGAATAGGAAATCTCGATGCACGAAATCGACACACATGCTCATGATCACAGAGCATGGAATTACTACGGTTGTACATAGAGAACCGGAGAAACGAATTGAACCGCGATCCGAATCAAACCGAACCCTAAAAATTGGTTCGAGACGAACTAATTCTCGCACAATGCATCTTTTTAAAGATAAAATGATACGGTTAATTAATAAATTAAAACGATTTGCTTAATCGGTTCGAACCGCCAAACCAAATTTCTCTTAAAAATATTTGAAATATTGTAATTATAATAAAAAATTATATAAATATATTAGATATATTTTTTAAAAAATTAAAAACAGTTAAATATATGTTATTTTACTATTGTATAGCATATTTTGTACTACTTCATACTAAATTTCGTTTTAAGTGATTCACTAATCTTAATATTATTATATATTTAATTTATTTTAATTGAAATTTTTATATTGTATATTTTTTATATATATATTATTTTCATTTTCTTATGTTTGGATAATATTTTTATTTGGTTTTGGTTTAATTTATATTCAACTTGTTAATTTTTAATTATTTTTTAAAAAAATTATTCGAACTAAAACAATGGAGTTTGTTCGAAACAATTTGATTCAATGACTATGTAATGATTATGATATACGAATTGAATCAAACAACTTTAACGATTCGATAAGGTTCATTGAATCGAACCAAGCCATGAGATGCCTAGGAATTACCTCACTAAAATTTGTTCTTGATTTGAACGATGGGTCATGAAAGGAGGGCCCTCTATGCTTAAAAAGTGGGGTGGATAGGCTGGGGGTAGGGGAGTCACAACCCAACTATCCAGGGAGAAAAGAGAACACAATAATGGAGGAGCTGTTGGATTAATGCATGCTCAACAATATTAATCTGGCCTACTCTCATCACCACTTGCATACATTCCAATCTCTTTTTTTAAAAAAAATAAGGAAAATATTTGGAATATAAGTGATTTAATCTAGCCTAACACACAGCGTTGTAATCTTACAAAGATAAATGATTTAATTTCATCATTTACCCACCCAAATCTTCACCTAATGATTCTGATCTCCGACACACAGTTTACTGCTGCAATAATTCACAATATATCAACATACTCACACCTTTGTTGCTGGGGACTGACTCGCCGTCAAACTGTTAGTCTAAACCATATCAATTAATGAACAGTGCCATGGACTAATCAAGCCTCTTAGGCAGCCCCCTACTTTCAACAACTGGATGCCCACGCCCCCACTTGGCGCTGATCCCGATGTGCTATCACAATCAATACGCTCCTGAACTGTTTACATGCATGTTAGACTAAGCTGGCCTAGATATGTTAAATGGTTGTTGTTAGTTGAGAATTGGCTTGAAATTGAATTGTTTATATTCGGAATCCGTCTGTATCATCTCTAAATCGATCCATAATTGCTCATATTGAGTTGAGAGATGATTACGAGTCGAGTCAGAAATATAGGCACGTTGAACCATTACCTTATTTAACTGGCCTGAAACTATCACAAAATCGGACTGTATCGGCCCTGACCGTGAACCAATGCCCTCTGCCCACCAAGTGTCACCATTTCCTTCAATTCGTTGCAAAATTAACAGCTACAAATGGCCAAGCATTTGACCATTGATTGCAATAGCAAATCAATAGCTTACAATGACGAGCCAATCAAATCACTGTTCACATCAATAATTTTACCAATCAAATCGCTATTTAATATTCACATCCACCCGATCAAATTACTATGCACTATTAAATAATTTAAAGTTTTTAAAAAAAATAGAGAAAATGCATTGTTTACAAGTTGAACCAGCCCACTTATGCACTATTTCGAGCCGGTTCATTCTATAATGAATATTGAACCGTAACTGACTCAGACTGTTAAGTATAATAGGCCGACCCATAATCATGGTAAACAGTTATAAACCTGTTTTGAACCGGCTCGGACCATTATTGTAACAACTCTAGTTGTCTTCATTTACCCACCAAATCGTGAAGCAGTTCTCAAGCTTGCCGAATCTGACACAATATATAAGGAAGGCAGATATATATATATATATATATTTCACTTTTATGGTACAAATAGAGTGTCCCTACGTAAAAGGAATTTTAATAAAGTCATAATTCTGATGTAGTTAATTGAACCGTTCTAAATATCCATTTATTATCTTCTGTCTCCGTCACATGAATATCACGTTTGAAGGACAAGAGGCGTCTCCTTGAATTAATTCTTTAACCAAACGTATGCAAAAACCTAATTTCCACATGTATATATCTATATACTATGCATATGTACATGTATGCATCGAAGGCCGCACTTTAATTGATGACCGAACCACATCATGTTGCACATCGACATCTTCCACGTACCTTTTTCAATTTGTTTTGTTTTAATTTAATGGGGGGGGGGGGGGGCAGGGCTTGGACCGCACCATGTGGGTGCGAGTTATGGCGTTTTACATGATGCGGAGGTGGCAACGTGTATGAACACTGCACGTACTTAATCGAACGCGTCGTGTTCTTTTCTCATTCTAGGGTTTTCCCTGTGCGATCATCGACATCACATGGCGCTCCGTACGCATAATCACAAGTTTGCCTGCGTGGCTACAAATTTTGAGTGGGCACGATGTTCTTGCGTTGGACGTATGCAGTGATGACGACCCACATGCAGAGTAATGATTTGGCTTGCACTGCTCTTGATGCGAATCGCTCCTTCAATTAAATTGTGGTCATTGAAAAGCTTATAGCCTCTGGCCGACATTATGGTGTAAACTAAATATAAGGGGGTGAAACTTCCAATAATATAATAAAATAAAATCGACATAATTTATATAATATTTTCAAGTTTCTCTTTGCTCCGTCCTTGTTTGTGAAATCATGTGCAGTTCTAGTACGTGGATAATTCCACCAGTGATACTGATACGGTATCCGGTTCATAGGTGGTCTTACCGGACTAGGGGACACGCTGATCGAAGCTCTGGGCGCTCCACCAATTAGTTTCAGCACATCGGGCAGAACAGCAAAGTAAGCCCCTTCGATGGTTAAGTCAATAGACTGGGAGAGGAGAATTATAGATAAAATGCAGAGAAGATTGGACGGAACTTCTCCTCCGTAATATGGTGTATTTATATGGGTCATACTACCAGTGGGCGTATAGGATCTCTCGGCCGGTCTACCAACAGCTAAGGTGCGGTCGTCTATTTGGCCAAGGGTGGTCGGAAATGCCAGTCGGAGGAGAGTAGAACGAACCACCCAATTGGGTGTTGATCGGCTGTCCGACTGACCGAGATAGGAAGCGGTCGGCCGAGCAAATAGGGACCGTATGGTCTAACTGTGTATTGCCAGGTTTGGTAATCCGATTGGTCAATGGTGACTTTCCTTGTAAAATTCATATAATGAAAAAAAAAATGAGTATTTAATCTCATAAAATAGTCACTTCGTGGAGAACCTAATTTGAGGTTCGAACCAGCTGCTGGGCTAGCAGCACGCCCTGTTGCGATTTGCATGGCGCCGGCATAAAGCTCCAATATCTGATTCTGGTGGGTTCTGCAATCATTTTGCTTCGTGCAGTAAAATCAATGTCGATCGGCGCTGCTCTATAATGACAGTGTCTCGACAAGACCGCAGTTCATTCCTAGTGATCATCGAGTGGATATGGAAGAATTGAGCTTCTAATGTTCACGATTAATTTTTAAAGTGTTTCCATATATGAATATGTTCGCTTATTCAATTTCCACGACACGTGCTATGATAAAAAGTGTTTTTTTTTTTTGTAGCCAGATATATATATATATATGTGTGTGTGTGTATGCAAAACCTCATCTCCACATGTGAGATATATGCATCTGAGGCCACGCTTCAATTCATAATAGCTTCTTCTTTACGTGCATATTATGTCGGCATCTTTTTACGTGCCTCTTCTTTTGGTTTCTTGTGGTTTAATGGAGGCTGAGCTTCGACCACACCACGTGGGTGCAGGTTATGGCTTTTTACGTGATATCCAGATAGCCAGCAGCATCTATGAACTTATGCATTTAAATGCGTCTGTGTCCGGTTCTGTTCTAGGGTTTTTTTTTTCTCCTGTATTACATGATCACATGGTGTCCCGTACACAAATTTCGAAGGTACGTAGTGAGTGGGCACGATGTTGTGTTGGACATGCATAGGTAAACGTCATGGCGACCCTCATGTGACTAATGATTTCTTTTGTATTAATGCTTTTGGTGCAAATCGTTCTCTCATTAAATTATATGACCGTACAGAAAGTGTCTATCATTTCGTCTCATCGACATGTACACAGGGCCATGCTCGATCGGCCATGCCATTTCATTGAACTGTGGCCAACCGAATAGAGTTAGTGCTGCCCCGTGCCTCTTGTGCGGAAGTGTTAGCCGACGTGTATAGAGATGATGGCACTGCTTTGGTGAACCGCCTCAGCTGCCTTAGTGATCAAAATCTAGCAGATTTCTGAAACTAGGTGATGCACGCGTACAGAAAGGTTCGATGATATTCATTATATCGGCTGGCTCGTTCGCGAATATAGTAAAAGTCCATGCGTGGTGCTTCACCGAGGGTACGTGCACAGTGGAGAATAGTGACTAAGAAAGGAAAAGAGAAAAGAATAAAGAAAAGTGAAAGGACAGAGAGACTGTGGCACGTGGGGATCTATGGACGGGAGAGGAGGCGGTCATCGGCCATTGCGGCTATGATGGAGGCTAGCTGGAGGACGAGCCGGCGCAGGAGAGCATCTGAGCGAGTGCGGTCATGGCCCTGACTTGCATCTCGAGTGCTGCTATGTAGTCGGATGCCTCCTCGAGAATCACCGGCAAGGGCTCTTTCCGGCAACCGGGTACCAACCGGCCGAGGACCCTCACCTTCTGCTGTTCGGCTGGCAAGGTCCGGCCCTTCAGCCTCAACACGCTCCGCGTCGCCTTCCTCGGTGGCCCTCCATTGACTGTTGCGGCCGCCGCCCCCTGCCTCCGCTTATTCTGCTGCTTCCGAAACTTAACCCTGAGCCGGCGGGTAGTCAAGATGGCCCGGCTCCAACGCGACCTACACTTGGCAGCAGAGGCCAGGGCTCTGTCCGCGGCCTCTCTCACGGCTCCGCCTCCGCGGGGCCTGGCACGGGCGAGAGCCTGAAGGAGCTTGGAGGAGTAAGCGCGTTGCTGGGCCTCGGACTTCCACTGGGGCTGATGGTGGGCCCGGGGCTGTGCCAGGGGGTGGGCCCAGACTTTCCGCTTCTTCCACATCTTGGGCTCGTGCGACCAGTCGGGGCTCGCGTCGCTGATGGCCACCGGACTCGAGACCAGAGATGGCGTCATCCCCCTTCCGCCGGCGGAGCTCCGGCACAGCTTTCCTAGTAGAAACAGAAGGTCTGATCTCCGTCGACAGTTCGGCTCAGTAGGAGTCGGATCTTTGTGGGGGTGAGAACGAAGGGTCCATCAGATTTCAAAATTGTCAAGGGATCCAATGAGAGCGGCAAATGGAGCTTGGGAATAACGAAAGGGGAGAGCGCCTTCCACACACATAAATCAACATTATTGAAGATGGAGAATGTTCTTAGAGAGGGAGAGACAGACAGACAGACATGGGATGCAGGAGCTAAAAGAGCAGAGAATCATAAGAGAGTGATGATAAAAAGCATATGTCTACGTATCCACATATATAAGGCCACAAGGGATGCCAAGCTTTGTTCTAACCATTGTCATTTTTCCTGAAGGAATTCAATGACACCATTAATTTACCTCCGAACTGAATTAACACCTTAAAAAAAAAAGAGTGAAGTTATTTTTTTAACCATAAATTCTTAATTTGTAAGATGGAAGCCGACATTAAAAAATATATAGTAATGTTCATTACTTTATTCTATAAATTATACTTTTATTAATTTTTTCCTCGAGATACCAACCAACCACTTGATACTTTTATATTATTATCAGATTAAAAAGCTAGTGTCCACTTTGTGCCTTCCCTTCTGGCATTTTATAAATCTGTATGCCCCCATCTCTCTGTTTTCTGACTACCATGAAAGTATCTAGCATCTATACCGCTTTTGGTTATGGGCATATAATTTGGTTCATCTTAACAGGGCTCATGAAAATTAATATATAATATGTGTAGAATTGAATCGCAACCGTTGTTTTACAGATTTCTATTTTACCTGGTATATGGACCACTAGAGTGGAGGACAATGAAAATACACAATTGTCAAGTGGACGATCTCTATATCCCTCTTATTTTTACGCAACGCAATATTTTTATATCAAACAAAATATATCTTAAAATTAATATGCGATCATATTAAAATTTCTAAAATAATTTTTATTAATCCTTCTAACTTAAAATTTGATTATTAAATTATTCATTTAAAAATTTAATGAGAGAACAATTAATCTAATAATAATTATATATAAGCTGGCGGGGTTGCTTCCGAGGAGGTCGCTCTCGAGGGCAGTTGGGACATTGCTGGCAATAAGATGAAAGCCCCATCCCCTGCGTTCATATATCGGTGGCCAATACGTAATCGACCAGCCCGATGCAGATCTCTCCCTTGAAACAGCACACTTATACGCCACGTATATATTATGAGAGTGGCTAATCTGTTATTCATTTTTAAACCCCATGATTATCTGTCAACTACTACTGCATATTATGCACAATCCTGGATAATTCACACACATGGTCCAAAGAGCAGACCAGAAATTCCCGGTGCCAAGGAGGGCGTGGCTGTTGACGTGGCAGCACGTCACTGGCTTCGCCTTTTGGTTGGTATTGGCTTCCTCCCCTTCGTATGTTTGTTTGTTTGTTTGTTTGTTTTCCAACAATGATTGCCGGAGGAGTGCGCATGTGCTTCGTTATATTTCTATTTGGCTTCTTCTATATTTATCAACATCAAGCAAAAATCATGCAATCAACTGCCCGATTCATAAAAGAAGAAAATCAACAATTGCTGAATCTACAGTTTTTCGTGATCTTTTATATTCTTTTGGGTTTCTTATTATTTTTATTTTGAGTAGGCGCATATAGTTGTGCACACCTCAGCAGACCACCCGCTCTTTTCCTGCCAAAGGCTAACCGTACTCTCTCTATTCTGCAACTCGATGAACCAGATATACATGTCCGCAGAGTTGTTTGCCCAATCACAGTCATTTATAAATCATCCATGTAATGCCCCATAAACATTCCACTGAAGACCTTCCCCAGTTTCTAACTGAACGGCAGAATAGAAGGATGCACCTTTAATGTCAGCCGGCCCTAATATTTGGAACATTCAATGTACTCATTATTTCAGTCGTGAATGATGAAGAAACATACACCCACCTAATGTATATGTCATAGAAATGTTGTTCTTTTATGTGTATTTCATGCTTGCCGCCACATGGTATGAAATTTTCAGACTTGCCTGGAAAGCTAACCAAACAGGAAAGTTTGCATTAGGATGACTCCTAAGACAGGGAGATGCCATTGATTGTGCTTTTATTTAGAAATGCTGTGCAGAATTAATGTCCAAGATTGACTTCATTAGACCTAATTCAGCTAAATATTTCAATATCGCATATTTCCTATGGAATTCTTTATTGATGCATAGGGTGATGGTGTATATCACGGAAGAACTGAATTGACAAGTGAAATCGGCAGGACACAAATGGTGGTGATTGACAACTTACTAGATCATTGCTCTCCAAGTTTATCTTTTTAGATCCAACATGAGGACAGGACTTCTGTCAAGAGGCCCGCGGGTTTTATCTGTTCCAAAAGGACGCATGATGCAAAACAAAATGTATATACCTCGGACAAAATAGCATGTGATGAATGATATGAGAGAATCATACCTCATGCAGAGCAGTTACTTATTACTGAGGGAAAGAACTTACCGGTTGGGATCGTTGATCTGAGAACCCGTATCTGGGCTATTAGGTTGGCAAAATGCCAACATATGACCTTTTCAATCCAGAGCTGAAGACAATGACTAAAAGGAGCCCGAGCACGAGATATAAGAAGTGTATGCGGGCTTTGTGGCTAATGAGGCCATCAGAATGAGCTCTCTCCTCAGAAACGTGACAGTACTTATCTATATTGTCCTTGATCAGTTTCTCCAGGAGCTTCTTGGATTGACAATTTGCATCGAGTGATTCCAGAACCTGTTTCCGAGCAGTTAAGAGAAGATTCCCTGGTTCATCTACTCCAAAAGAAGCCATCTTTGAATTGTTGGATCTAATGCTCTCGAGTGGGATATCAATGCTGTCATCGGCAATCTTCAAACAAAGGGCTGTATTAGAGGGAACCAGAGGTTCTGACCAAAAAATGTGCAATAATTATGTGATCGTATGGAACCCAGTGAGAAAAAGGATTAAGAAAATTTTATCCCGCCTATAAGAGCTGATACGCAGCCCCAGTTACAAGAAATGGAAGCACCACGGCAAATGAAATAGAAAAGTTTTGCAGCCCAACGGTTTGTGTCACAGCATGAAAGATGGTAATGGAAAAACTGCCATCGCACTGTTAGAAACTTCAGTTCTTGTGAATGCATACAAACATGATTCAGAAAAGAGTAGGGATCGTTAAACTTTATACGTATAGTTTTGAAGATCAAACTTCTAAAGTTGTGATGAACAAGGACTGAAAATCAGATAGATATAAAAGAGGCCAGTATCAGTTTCTAATTTCTCGAGCGTGAAGAACTCAGCACATTGATAGACCTAATGAGAAGATCTTCCAGAAAGTAGGTACTAGGTAGCATTTCTAATAGCCGCAGTGATCAATAATTCAACATGAAGTATCGAGAGAAGTTCTTAACTGCAACAAACAACGTTAAAATGCAGCACACGGTATGTCCATTTATAACTGAACCACACATTGGCTAATTCTGCGCAGATAATAATGATTCCAATAATATTATCACAAGTAATTGCCGGTGCGTAGAAAATGAAGCAAGCAAGCAAGCAAAATCAACAGAGATTTGGCACAATTCCCAACAGAAACCTAAACAACAAATGCGAGATCCAAGATGGAAAAAAACTGCAGCAAGGGCGCATCATACCTCTGTAACTTCGCCATCAGGATTAGCATCAAGAGCTTCAGAGAGTGAAGAGATTCCAGCCAATTCCTTGGAAGCGTCTTCTGATGAGCTTAGTTCAGATGATAAGCTCATCCTGGAGACCTAGAAACCACGGAGTAAAGGAGCTTACACAAACAGACGATGGCTCCGGCGCACGCATTCATGATCGCAAGTCGACAATGAATTCATGTGAACGGAGTTTGCGCGTGAGTAGAAGCTACCTTCTGCGACTTCTTCAACTGAGAACCTTTCGATCTGCGGCTGGCGAGCTTCGCGTGACGTGAACTTCCGTCGCTATGCGGATCTCTGTGATCTCTCATTCCTCTCCTTGCGGGGGAGAAATTGAGGGAAGATGGTTGGGATGTGCGCGGGCGCGAATGTCAAAAATCAAAATTGCTGATTTATATTAGTTTCGTTTTCTTCCCTTTCCCGGGAAAGAGAAAAACCAGAACCAGAACCGGAATGGAATGGGAATGGGAATGGATGGGGGATTGGAATGTGGAATGGGAAATCTCATTATGAGCAGCATACAAGATTGCACTGTGGGCCGGGCTTGTTTCCGGCAAGGCCCTCCAATTGACAAGGTTATCTCGTTATGGGCCGCCTACAATAAGCCCAATAAATCCCGAAATTAACTACGTCCAGTCAGAGGTTCAAGGAGCATTCAAGCATGGCATCTTAAATTCAACCAATTGAATGTGAACGGGTTTTGAACTATCATATTACTACTACCGATAGCATATCTTGATCTTCAAATTAATAGCAACATCACGACACTAATCCTCAAATTTGGTGACGATAAGGTTGCCGTCTACGAGAAAAGCTCGAATGACCAGCGGTAAACTGTCGGTGGGTGTAAATCAAATGATTTGTGTTTCGGCGTTTGAGCTGGTGTGGGTGATTACAAGTTTTGCAGGCGGATAAATTTTTTTTTTACCACGTGATATTTATCGCACTTACACCTGTCATCTGTCAACCGTCACTGGCCGTTGAAAGCCCTGATTCTTTTACAATTATTACGGTTTTACTGACCCACCCCATTGGACCCAACTTTGAATTCTTGATCGACGAGAAATAAGGTTAAATGAAGAACGTCAGTGCTGTGCAATTATTGCAGGTGGGAAGGGAAATCCACCAATTTGTCCATCTCACACATTGGTGTGAACCCTCAGAGGGGAAACAGTATTATTACATCATTAATTTACCAAATAATTGAACGTCCACTGATCTTTGTGCCCTAAATGATCGACCTTAATCATGATTACTTCCTCACAAGTGGTGGAGAGGGAAAATTTATCCGATATTTCGTCAAAGATTCAATCTTATATGTTCGTCAGAGGCATCTTGCATTGGGGCCATTACAAGATAAAGCTTAGAAGATTTGGTGAATGAGTTGGAAGTAGAATATGTTGTGAATGTGATATCAAGTTATAATCTAATTATTTCGACCACTGAAATTCCCCACTATCTGAGGGGTAAATCGTTCATTCGATGACCTCAAGGATTTTACAACATGAACATCTCCAATATTACATAATTTCACACTTCTCATCTTCATCATTTCACACGGGTCATTGCATGAAAATCCCAACAAATGTTGATATTGACTAATTATTTCGTTATAATTTTTACATCACAATTTACCATTTCTGACGGCACTGATCAATGTACCAATTAAATACATATTTCATAGTATAATAGTTACACCTCATAATACGGACAGGCACGGTACCTCTTCAATATTAGATACACCGTCACATGATTGTCATAAGTACCAAGTGATTACGGGTGCCGAATAACATTATATAATATTAGGTGTGTGTGTGTGTGTGTAATTCCATGAGTGGCACCAGCTGCATTAGGCGTAATGGGTTTACTCCACTACGTCTCCTTTGCCCTTTTGCATCTTCTGGTGCTCAAGTTTTAATCTGATCCTCCCCAGTAGAGCACCCAGAGTCTGGTATATAAATCACTAAGCCGTATATTAGCTACATGAATCATAAACCTAATAGAAGTCCATTCACAGCAGAAGGAGCCATGTGAGTTCTGCGAACCCTAGCTAGCTTCCTGAGTAATTCATCATAATCTTTTCCATATGAACATATGTGTATATATTATACACACATGCTGTCTTCGTGTACTCTTTCCTTTAGGTTCATTGCCTCTTCGTGCTTTTGTACTTGTGGTGTCTTTTGGTCGTATAACAGGAATGTTCCTAAGTAGTTAAGATGACGGTGATAGTGAGTCTGGTTTACTATATGATCCTCGGGTTCAGGAGATAGTCCGTGATGATTACGTGTGTAAATCGATTAAACATAGCCCTTTTGACCCTTTTGGAGAGTTCTATACTAATTAAGACCTGCCAACCGTCAAATATCTCACTCTGATGATCTTCAGGACAAGGACAAAGGGAGGGACTCTGATACTGATCATCAGGAGAGCATTCATCCTACTCGTCCTTGCACTTGTGTTGGCTTCGGAGGCACTACATGGGGCTGAAGCCAGGAGCTGGCTGGGCTTGAAGGAGCGAAATCTCGGTAACATGAGCGTGGGCCGCGAGGCCAGTGCTGGGACCAACACAGACTCATCGAGGGGCACTTCATCGGCACCAACAACAACCACAGCCACCTCATCATCACCAATGGCAGCCTCCAGCACCTCATCCGCAAAGACCGGCTCTTCATCTCTGACCGAGTCATCAACCGACACCAGAGCTGGGAGCAGAGAGCACCATCGTCCGATTGCACTTACCAGGATGGTACTTTCAGGGGTGGCCCGAGTGACCCCGCCACGCACCACTCGTACATCGACTATAACTATCCCGGGAGACACGTGTAAGGAAAAGCTCAATATGGTATGTATGGTGACGATGGCCAGTCTTATATTGATCGAAACATAATGTGTGTGTGTGTGTGTGTGTGTGTTATATCACTCGGTCGTGAAAAATAAAAGTGGCACGTCCAGCTATCCTACGAAGTGGCCCAAGAAGTACGAACGATATCATTAATGCACTGGCTCCCTGTGTGAAGCGTGTTTTACGGGTTTGACAAGAGGTTGGGGCGACCGATTCTTAGCAATGTAGTAGTAGTACATTGTGTTTGTGCGTCCAGTGGTAGCTCTCATGCTCTGCTACCATAAGCGTGGCTCTATTATAAGTCATTAAACTATCGGTGAAAGGAATGTCAAAAAAGGACCGTGATCGATATTCCTACTACGTGGCTCTTGGTTTGGATTTTGAAGAAACCGAGTACGTACACTAAGAGCCGGTGAGTTGGCAACTGCGCGGTGTCAGTCCTACCACTTAAGTTCGATTTAAGCCACGTGCGCCTTCAGCTTGCATAGTCCGATGACCTCAATCAAATCGGAAGCAAGATTAATTAAATCCGTATGCGAGTACAATCCATACGAGGATGATGGATGAAGAAACCTTATCGATCTGAGAGACTGGTAAGCCCAAAACTTAACAGAGACTGGTGAAGAGCCCGTGAACAAGTTCAAAATCAAGTGGTAAAGAAGCTCAAACTCGAACAACAGAGATATTTCCATGAACAATTTTTCTTCTCTCATAAACTAAATGAGAGAGATCTGAATCCGAGCGGGAAATGCAAAAGGATCTCCTAATTAATTAGTAACTCATCTCATTGCCGGACCGTTTGAGCAACACCAACACAAAGACTAAGCATATGCCCAAAGCTCGGTTTAGACATGAAATCCTGGAAAATCAGCCTCTCAAGAGGAGAATTCATCTTGTGTTCTACATCTAGAGAAAAGCGAGATCCCATGGCGTTGTCGTGAAGAGGCCATTCCCAGTTGTTAGAGAAATAGTGAAACATGCTCTGTCAAGAAGTCCTTTTCTAACAAATAGAATGTCATCTCTACCTCTTGCGGGAGTTTTCTGGGACTGCCATGGAATGAGAAATGTGATTCCGTCCTGGCGGTGCGGGCATTCATTTAGATCAACGGACAGGAGAGGCGAAGAATATGACCACAAAGTATACTATAAAGCCGGCAACTAGAATTCCACCATAGATATACGTCTGAGATGTCTGAACGGGATACTTGTACTCTATGCTGCAGCATTTCATCTTCTCCCTCTCACGGGCCAGTACCCGTTCCACATATCTGCAGTTGGTGCATTGTAAACAGATGAATTAATATCGAGAATACGAATATAGATCCCTTAAACTAAGTATTTAATCTACGTAAATAGATGGAGAGGTAACTCACTGATGTGTAAAAATAGTGCTCTGGAAAATCTCAGAACTGTTCAGATGTGCATCTTGTAACCGATGATCGTATAGCATGGAAGATAAATCTATGAGCTGTTCTTCAAGGCTCTATTTATTGATCATAGCAGGAAAGACTGTTAGTGGCTTTTACATGTAAGAAGTAGCACAAAAAAGATTTTAAGGATGGTGGAATTCTTACATCCAAGTACTTCTCCAATCGATCCACCAACTCATGTGGGAAGGGCTCAGGCAGGTTAGTCGTCTTCTTGTAGAATTTCTCCAGCCACAACTCTGTGGTCGTTTTGTTCTTTTTGCCCTTGACCGATTCTCCCAGTGGGGTCTTCAGATATTCTGATGCAAAAGCTTGGACAACCTACACAAGTATGAAACTCTCCATTCAACATACCTAAGAATATAACTGATACAGAAAAGAAGGCCACTGAAGATCAAATAACCTCTGATGTATCCCGAATTTTGCGAAGTGCAGAATCTACACGTGCATATATCGTGTTCCTCTGGGAAGATAAGTACGAAAAATATATCATTGTCAATGTAAGCTCAACTAAATATCAATTCAACCAATAGAATATTGTCAAAGAAAGTTTCTTCAATTCACATGAGAGGATCCCCATCAGCACTCAAGCTGTAGTTAAGTCGAACCAAGGTGCGTATTCCCATGCTCAAGCTTGTCTGGAATTAAATCTTGAGCTTCAAACCCAGCTCAAACACAATAAAGAAAATTCTTGCAGCCTGCCGTTGAACTCAACTTAAATTCATAATTGTTCAAGCTCAATCTGGCTTGGCCAGTTCTCTCGAAAGAGGCCAAGCTCAGACTAATAAAGCTTGGAATCAGGCTTGAACCAAGCTTGAGCTTGTGAGTTTCCAACTAAAATTAAGTTGAAAATGAGGCCATGTTTACAAAATTACAAATGACAAGAAAATCAACAATTTAGATGAGCTCAGTTAGGTAGTGATTCTTTCGAGGATAAGTCACTATGCTCAAGCTAAGATCCGAGCACGGCTTGCCAGACTTAAAAGTTTAAATTCAGAACTTGACAATGTCAAGTTGAATTTTGAGTGGACACCAGTTAAGCTGATAAACATGGCGTAATAAACTCAGTGCAGACAAGGCCTGATAACAATATCCACAAGTAATTAGATATGATGATGAGGACCATACCAATGCGACATCTTTCAGCATTTGACTGATCTCAGAAGTATTAGAAAATGGTCCGAATGGGTGGCAACCTGCCGCCCAAAGCCAATTCACCACTGCCCTTTCATGAACATGAGAGGCTTTCTCATATGGAGCAGTAAGGCCACCCACAGCAGATGCCAGCCCCGCTAATATATGCCGTTGAGCTTGATAAGGAAAAGCATTTCTTCTCTCAGTTTCTGAAACATAGCTGCAAACAAGCCAATTCAACCATATATGCGAAACATGAGAACCAAATGTACGCAAAACATTTGATGGTATAAACGAGAACTGTTCAGATATGAACCAAAACAATAGAGATAATTTGTGCGGCCACTCACCTGAGTGGTATCTTTTCATTTGGATGCTGAAGTACAATAACAACATCATTGCTTGTCCATACTAGACTCTCATCTTCCATCATAAGCTCGGAATCAACATCAGCCAGAGAAAGGACAAAGCTGTAGAGAAAAGATACGAACCCATCTGAATATATGTCAATGAATCTCAACTTAAATTGAAACTTTATAACATACAGGAAAGTGATGAATGCATATATGACTAACAGAACAAATAACAGACAGAAAGGAGAAAAGCATTGGCAATGGAACAACGTCGTAACAATTCAACTAAAACCTAAATAAATCAGAACATCTCTCTGATTAAATTATCCTACGCGTGTAATTAAATAATAAATTTCAGAATTACAAGGTTGCAAGAAAGAGACTATTAAAGGATTTCAAATAATAGAATTAATTGAGCTTTCCTGATAATGTTATGCATTACATACACCATTTGTAAGAAAACAAGTGATTTCCAGGATTACCCACAATTTTTTTGGTAATTAATTAATTTTTCCTTTTAGGAGATAAGCCTGTTGATATCAACTTCATCGAGGAATCTAACCTATTGGTTTCACCATCATTATGAAAAGAAAAATGATATCATGCTAATATACAAGAGCAGGCGCTGTACAGCAAAGAACAGAAATGCTGTGCGGATGCAAACATAACATAAATAATAATCTGGAGCTTGCATGCGGTAAGGAACAAAGAGAGAGTATATGTGTAACCCAAGACAAATCAACAAACTAAAAACCACAGCAAACTTACACAGGAATCACTCTGGTCCCATATGTCCGATGCAGATCCCCTGGCTTCTTTTTCATTCTCTTTTTCTTATCCTTGCTCATTTTGGAATCATAGGTAGCCCAAAGAGGTTTCTGCTTTAGTATGGAATCAGTTGACTCATCTGACTCATCCATCCAGTTCTGAATGTAGAAAAAGAAAAATGAGACCAGGTCAACAAAGAAAGGTAATATTGCAGCAAGCTAAGTTTACTAATAGTTTGAGTGAGTAAATCTAGATATCAGAAGAACTGAATGGTGTTTTTCAGTTTATTTAACTAACCTGACGGAGAAAGAATTTGTTAGAAATAGATGGATCAGCAACCTCTAGTAAGCCAGCAGCAAGCACATCCGCTGATCGTTCCATCTCCTGAAAGAAGGATAATCAATATACAAATTTTGATTACTAAAAAAAAATTTCAAGGTGCTATGAGAGACGAGTCTTTTTTATTTGTAAAAGTTACAAGAATACAAACGAAGCTTAGGGAAAGGAGTAAGTAAACAATAGAAAGCTTATTGTCAAGACACATAAGCTAATGATGGGAAAGAAAATGGCTAACTTCTTTGAGGATGCCACCATCTAGATAAATCTTTGTATGAACATGAAAGCGGCCATCCTTTTTTGTCTCTTGCAGGGAATGACCACGCATTGCTTTTGTAACAGCAATGGCTAATTTCTCATGGTGATGTAATGCATGAGAACCCCCGACAATTACAACTTCTTGACCATTATGTACCATCTTCTTCACCTGAAAGAATTAGATTAATGACATCATTTTTTTCTTTGCCTTTTCATGAAATTATGGAAGAAATTGAGAAAAAAAGGAAGCAATAAAACTTTGCTGGAAAATGTCACCCATATTATCCAGAGACATATGAAGCCAACTGCCTGCAAATACATTACCTACACATCTATTTCTAATTCAGAAGTATTTTATGATGAAAAAGAAAGCACCTTCACAGCTTATACAATTGCTAGTGCTGAATGCACTGATCAACAGAAAGCAACTTACCTCAGACTCTATAGCAGCAATATCTATGCTGTAGTTATGGCCCTTCTCCATAATATTGTACCGATTATGATTTTGAAGAACAATGATTGGTATAAGCAACCTTGATGCTAGATCCACAGTTTCAAACCTGAATCATCAGTGACCAATAACCATAAGCCATAACTACCATTATTCAATGACGCATTTGGGTAACCAATGATAAGTTACAAGTTACAAGTATGCCAGTTTCATTATGGGGCTCAGATAGTTTAGATATACCATTGCTTTTTTCAGCAAAAATAAAGGAACAAGATAGAGTTTGGTAAAGCTCAGATGCAAGAAGTGACAGGCACCCCTTTAAATGGAAATAACAATAACTAACAAGAAGCTGCAAGTACCTTATGTCTGGAGCTATAACATGCTCAATTGTTGTTGATATCAGACTTGCAAGTTGTCCAACAAATATATCATGAGTAGAATGGTCACTAGCCACGGAGAAACCTCTAGGGAACATTATATTTCTTAACCGAGGAAGTGTTCTATAACTGACACTTCCCTCTTCAGTTTCAATTTTTCCATATGTACAAGGGCCAGCTGAAAGATCAATCACAATAAACCTACCAATCATAACATAAACAAAGAAGCTCAGAGTCAAGGGCAAGAATTATGCAGTCATCATCTTTTGTCATTACTAGGTAAATGCACTTCCACAGAATAGAACATCTTCATTGAGAAGTCAAAGAGAAGAAAAAGAAGGAAACCGCACACAGAAGACAGAAAAGAAATTCATGGAATCTATAAGAGGCTCAGATAGCCACAACCTAATAGCTTAAAACTTTTGGATTGGTTACAGTCTCAACCACTTGTATGGCCAGTGGGAAATTTTATAATAAGAAATTGTGCCAATTTGAAGAAAGATAGCGTCAAAAGGGAGAAAGAAGACCTCTCTATAACTCCTACTAAGGGGGAAAAAAATCAAGTGACTTTGCTACTTGATACAAATTACAGCTGAAAGGAAAATATTCGATTTCAGGCACATCTAGTATATAGAAAACACAACAAAATCCATCTTTACCTGCTAGATGCCAACCACACCTGAGTTGCTCCTCCTCCATTGTATCGGTAGCGATAGACATAATCTCCTTCTTGTTTCCTCATATCATCCTCAGTTAATTGGCTGAGCTTCCCATACAAGAAATCATCCAAGTTGATTTCCTTATTTCTAGGATCCATCCTGACCTATAAAGACAAGAAGGGTAAGCTCACCAGAATATAAGGACAACACAGCATGAGGAATTGTGTTATGCAATTGTGCAACATCTAGGGAAAGAAATGCACATTAAAATGTTTTTCTAGGCATTGCCCAAAAGAATATTTTAAAATTGGAAATTAGACAGAGGTCAAATTTTCCAATGCAAAGTCATGTTTAATATATGCACATAAATGTCAACATATAAGAAGCAGGGAAAGCTTATTCTTCATTCATCAGAAAAAAATGAAAGCTTATGCTTCAAAAATCACAGTTGGATAGCAGTGCCCACATTATTCTGTGTGATTTACTGAATCTGAAAAAACACTATTTCCTGTATCTGGAGAGAATTTTTCTTTTACAAAAAAATCAAGCAAACTTGTCCCTAAGCCACTCTACTCAAAAAACAGATTCTTATAATGAAATATGTCCAAACTATTATCTCCATTGAACAATTTTTTTCCTGGAAAAAATTTAGTTTCCCCGGATTCAACTTATTTTGATTGAAGAAAAAATGAAAGAGTTGCCTAAGAACAACATTTGAACCATACTTTATCAAAGTTGACAATGAATATCGCATTTGGCACTGGTCTATCCATCTCTGGAGCAGAATATCCACTGTACTCCATGTCAAATATGTAGGAGTATAGTTTGTGAAACGCAGGCTCCACAGCTGTTGCATCTACCTCAAATAGAGGCACCTCCCTTCCAAAATCACTCTACAATAAAAAGGATAAATTTTACAGTTTAACTCATTCATATAAATAAGACAAACATGTTGCAGAGAAATAACAACCATCATACACCAGGAATCACCTCTCTTGCTTTCCCAGCTGGAACCAAGGCCTCTTTCAGTGCCTTCTCAAGTGCAATCAGGTCTGGTTGAGCAGCCTAGTCATTAAGGGGAAAGGCAAATAAGCTATATATGCCCAGAAGAATGTGGGAAATTCAAATGGACAGCCCAATGCTGTAACATATTTTATTATGCAAGCTACTCCCTTTTTACAACAACATAACTGGTATTCTTATATCCTTTACTAAGAGCCAAAACAAAAGGTAGTTGATTTGAGAATTCCTTCCAAATTAGGCTCATATTCATAAAGTGTTTGAAACGGATTTTATCATAACTTAATTCAAGTTCAGAATTAGTCCAAAATCAAGGTGAGATCCCAGTACAGAAAATTGCTTGATCTTGATACATCAAACAGGTCGGCTGACTGCTGTAAGGCAAGGCATTGGGGAAGAACGTTCCATAACTTAGAAGCTAATTCTGACAACGGCAATCTCCACTGAAAAACTAGGACAGAAAGAATTATGAAAAATGCAATAAATGGTGGCAAGTATTACATGATAGGCATTGTAGACAATGTGGTGCTCAATATCAATAGGCTCTCCTGTCTCCAAACAGGAAGGTCTGTGAGTAGGGAAGCTGACTCTCAGAAACTCTTCGAATTTATGCGTGTCAATCTTGTACCTGTACCCTCCATCACCATCTAATCCAATGAGGACAACATTGACTTCAAGAGGCACCTGAAACGGGACCTGCATTTGAACCAGATAGACAAAGTCGAGATACCCATTAACAAATATGCTTAGAATAACGCCATCAGTTCCATTTGCCAGGAAATCCTTTAACTACAAAGAATGTATTCCTTGATAAGATTGTAAAAGGTTCTAAAACTCGTTATTCAACCAACTGAAATCAAAGAAGAAAAATAAAATTACACAGAAACAAGGTAATATAGGATTACTCGATAGAAATTAGTTGATCAACGAAAGGGAAAAGAACACTCTCAGCACTGCTTTAATTCATAGAATCAAAAGGTGAGTTTTATCCACAATCAAATGCAGGCTATAATTGCGTTTTTCAACTCAGCAAAACAAAAAACAGCGTTTTCCCTATTTTCTAACAACGGACGGAACTGTTGATTTTCACATATTCTCCTCTCATGGAGAATAAGAAGAAATATCGTGCAGAAGCAAGGATTAGAGCAAACAGTATCCAGACAATTCTGACTGGGAATTGAACGCGAACAATCTTCTCTGTTACTTAAGGTAAAATAGAAATTAGTAAACTAAAAAATGGTAAAGGGTGACCTCAGCGCGAGAGTGAAGCATCCGACGGACATCGGATCGGACGCTATCCCGGACGTCGTGAAAGGCTCCGTGGTGCCACTGAGGGTGACCGGGATTTCTCCTTAACGGCTGCGGCGCTGACTCGAATTGACCTGCCAGCAGGCTCAGCACGAAGATCGGAAGAAGCAGCAGCGAGTTGAGCTCGACAGCCATGACATAAGAGGCCACCGGAGTAGACTGAATATCGTCAACAGCTGAATGAGTTCAGCAAATCGCTAGGCGGAGCTCTAAGGACAATTGGGAATTTGACTTCTAGACAGATTGATTTGCTAGACTCATCAAGGTCGTTGTAGTATAGTGGTGAGTATTCCCGCCTGTCACGCGGGTGACCCGGGTTCGATCCCCGGCAACGGCGCATTTACGCTTTTTGGCCAGCTTCGCCATTAAATTGGCCTACATACGTCAGCCTCAGTCATCCGATGGTTTTTCTTCGACGACCAAAATACACTATTGTTCGAATATAAAATACGTATAGGAAATTCCTTTTTTTTTTAACGGGACGTTGTCTGGTGATACTACAAGATCCTATTTTGATAGAGCTTCCATCCTCGGTTTTCCAAAATTACCCCTTTTTTTCTTCAATGACGGTTTGCCAAAGTACTCGTGGACAAAAATAAGCAGAATTCCTTATTATAGTATGTCTTCCGTTCTCCGAACGGCTTCCAATTATGTAACGGCACATGAAAACCGCACAAAAGAAGGAACAAATTGAGTTTGTCCCCTTCAAATTAGTGAGGCCTCTCTTGGTTAACTGACTTACCCAATCCAAATCCCAGTATAATTTCATCTCCTCGAACGGAGATTGGGTGAAAACCAAGAGAGAAAAAAAGGGCAATAGATTCCTTGTTAAAAATTTAGAAAAAAAAAAGTTTTTTTTGAGGTCATGAACTCTTCCTCTTGTTGTTCAATCGTAAGGGCAATCAGTGTTGCCCTTGCAGCCATCTCCATCACCCTTGTACACACCGCGAGCTCAGTCCGGGGCCTGTCTGCGCAGACGGTCATCGACTCCCCGTTATTGACCCAGAAGATCGGAACCAACAGGACGATCAAGGTCGACATCAATGGCAAAGGGGACTTCACGTCCGTGCAGGCTGCGATCGACTCCGTCCCAAAAGGGAACAACAAGTGGATCATCATCCATGTGAGGAAGGGAGCGTACAGGTAAAATGATTACAAGAAAGAAGGAAGAAGAGTTTTTGCCCAGCCATGGTGAGCTGATGAAAATGCTTGTTGTGGTGGGCATGGCAGGGAAAAGGTTCATATACCAGAGGACAAGCCGTACATTTTCATGAGAGGGAACGGGAGAGGGAGATCGATCATCGCGTGGAGCCAGAGCTCTGCCGACAATGTCGAGTCTGCTACCTTCAGGGTCGAAGCACCTTACTTCATCGCCTTCGGCATCAGCTTCAAGGTCCCACCCAAGCCTTCCTTCTAGAAGATTAGGAGAAAAAGTTACCGTTACCACCAGACCTTCACATTGAAACGACGACAACCTCGTTCTATTTCAATTAGCTTCGCACATTCTTAACAAATTGTGGGCAATGCAGAACGATGCTCCGACAGGGATAGCCTACACTTCGCAGAACCAGTCAGTGGCGGCGTTCGTGGCAGCGGACAAGGCTGCCTTCTACCACTGTGCATTCTACAGTACCCACAACACTCTATTTGATTACAAGGGCAGGCACTACTACGACAACTGCTACATACAAGGCTCGATCGACTTCATCTTTGGCAGAGGCCGGTCCCTCTTCCACGTACGCAACCCCGAGCAGAACTGATCATGGCATTACCTGGAATCCTTTTGACGTTGTTTCATTGGCTTTTTTTGGGTCCTAAGTGGATATGTGTTGCTGCAGAGCTGTGAAATCTTCGTGATAGACGACAAGAGGCTGAAGATACACGGCTCCATCACGGCTCACAACAGGGAGAGCGAGGGCGAGAAGAGCGGGTTCGTGTTCGTGAAGGGGAAGGTCTACGGGATCGGAGATGTTTACTTGGGCCGTGCCAAAGGCGCCTACTCCCGGGTGGTCTTCGCCAAGACGTACCTCTCCAAGACCATCGTTCCCAAAGGCTGGACTAACTGGAGCTATGATGGAAGCACCAAGTAAGCCCAACCAACTCCCTCAATCCTTAATTTTTCCATGTCTTACGCTTGTGAGTTTCGTGTTACAAAATGTTCGTTGGTTATTGATCTGGCTGGCAGTAACATATACCATGCGGAGTTCCACTGCCATGGGCCTGGGTACGAGCCGGAAAAGAGAGCACACTGGGCTAGACAGCTCACCGAGGAGGAGGCTGCTCCCTTCATGTCCATCGATTACATCGACGGCACGAAATGGCTCCCCGTCTGGCTGTAAACGGTTCCTTCAGTCCAGCGCAGATAATTGACAGACAGACGCATACATGGACACTAGGATGAAGCTGAAGGTGCTGTGTTCCTCCTAGTTTCCCACCTTCAAGGTCGTAGAGCACTATACTAGAAGTAAAGGTCGTAAGATGCAGAGGCGAGAGAGACACCCTCGATAACTTCGGATTAATTTGATCCGACCCCTGTTTCACGTTTGCACTTAACATCCTATGCTTCCCTCTGTTCGCCCTACAAGGGGAGTACGGGTTCACACAATCGATTCCCTTGCAGCTGCTATTAAATTTAGACAGTACTAAGAACGATCCTACTCTCAACTAACGAAGAATATATTTCTTTTCTGGAAATCTCGTATGTGCTTGCCTCACTATTCATCTCTGAGATCACAGCGTCAAACTTTTGATCAGCAGTTTTAGTCTCTTTTCATAATCATACCCTTTGGGAGCCAAATAGACAGATAAATGACAAGCGTCATCTTCATTCATCCGTCCCTGCAGCACCCTTTATAGCACATCAATCAAAGACCGGAGGGAATATCATCAGAGCAAATTGAATACTGGCATAACGATGGGACAGAACTACGATTCAGGCTTCAAGAAAAAGCAACACATCTCGATACATTATGCTTATCAGGAAACAATCCTCGGATATAAACTCAAAAGAGTGGGAAAAAGATCTTATTATAATAGATTATGCAATTAATATAACTATACCACTGACCAGCAGTCTGCACTCTGCAAATAACACAATTCAGAGGTTTCAGCCACACGAGCTTCTTCGTCTACATAGCTTCAGTTTCGGTAGCAGTCTGCACCTTTCTCAGCTGAAGAAGTTAATCGGTTACCATTTATGATGAGTCATCATTCACAGGAGAGCAGATGCCAAAATGCAGAAAAGGAAACGTTTCAAGGTAGGTTAGGGTTATACTGAGCCTCCTGTGCCTCCCCTCATGGGATCTGCTCGTCTTGGATTCTTGAGCAATTTTTTTTTCCATCCTCAATGGAGAACGTTGCTGGGTAAAAGAGTTTTTAACTCTCATATGTGTTGTTTCCCCAAGAATACTTATTCCATGCTTTTCGATGGTCCAGGGGGCACAGGGAGCTCGAGGATAATGATGAAATAGCATCGCTCAGATTCTCGAATGTATTGGACTTCGCCATTCATGATTTTCAGGATCTTCCTGCACATGCTTAGGCCCAAGCCCTCTTGTGTCATCCACCGACTGCTGTGGAACATATCCTGGACCAGTTCAGGAGGTAGACCTTCTCCTGGACATACCATCCTTCAACAAAGAGGAGAAAACCAAAGAAGGCAGTCAACAATCTCATCATTAGGATTTATTTATTAAACTTATAGATTCAGGAAATAATATTACTAGACTTAGCATGGAAATGCTCCAAACAGAAGTTACAAATGTAATTAAGGTAACTTGTCAATAGAACTTGATTAGTTAAAGGTCAGTTTAGTTTGCTGTGTTTTATTGAGAAAAAGGGAGACAGTGTTTCAAGAGTTCAACACAAAAATTAAAATCAGTTCTTTCACAGCTAAGGTCGAGTTTGTTACCAGGTTGCCTTAGTTAATCAGTTAACTATTTAAAACCATTTTGCATATTTTGATATACTTAATAAACTAATAACTTAAATGAATATGATTTGTAAATAACGTTTATCATTTTTTAGCAGTCATGTGAAGACTAATTAATGTACAAGGACATTTATTAATCCTTTCCCTCTATTCTACCTTTTTTTTTTTATTTACCCTCTAGTCAATTACTCCGTTTAGTATTACAGAGCATACTACAATTTGAAATACACTTTCACTATAGTCACTTGGGCATTTAAAAAAATTAGCAATATGATTTAGCAAAGTTGTCGGTTAAAAACTAAGAGCTGTAAAACTCTGAGCAGAGCTAACCCAGCATTAGCAGAAGCAACTCCTAATATTCCCCCCAAAATGATCCACCTTAATTTTTTAGTATTACAATAGGAATTTTTAGGAGGCATTTGAGGAGGCACCACCATTACCACAAGCCTGAAGAGCTTTCAGGGAGGTGTTTCTCCCAAAGAAGATCTCCTAAAAATTTGGCAATTCAAGAGCACCTAATCACCAAGATGAAAATTACAGAAAATCTGACCCATCTACTATCAAATTTAAGGTCAGTTATTCGGGCCTGAAGATTGCCATGTCAACTAATCCATTTTCATTCTCTACAAAAGATTATATTAATATATGTGTCAAACAAATAAGTTATTCTATGAGATGACATGATTTATATCTCATTTTTCCCCTTTTCTGATAGGTAAATTGGATGAGGGGGAACAAACTGGATTACCAGTTCACCACAAAAATTTATTTGTACTGCAGTAAAAAATGCATTTCAGTAAGAGATGCTATTTCACCACATACCTAAATTCAGTACGCACCACAGTGAGCCCATCAGATATCAGCTTTAGACTTGGGCGGACATGAATCTCCACCCAACCCTCTGGGGATGGAGCACAGCACACCATATTCAACAAAAAGTCTGCCAAGACTTGCTGAATCCTTATCTGATCTCCACAGACAACCATTGTCTTTATCTCATCAGGGATATCCCGAATCAACTGCATACCTCTTTCTCTGAGCAATATCATCACTTGGCTAACCACAGCATTGATGACGCTTCCAAGGAAGAATTCAGTTCTGTCGAGCTCCAGGGAACTAGTTTTCAAAAGGTAATAGACCATTAGACAGTACTTACAAAGGAGATTTACCTCTCATAAGTTAGAAGGTTCCAGTCTGAGACTGAACATTCAGATTTTCTTGCCACAACCGGGTGTGTCTAGTTACTATCCATGTTCAATCCACCAAAGATGACACTGCTAATTTTTTTATTAATTTCTTAGCCTAGTCATTCTTATAGAGGTGTCTAAGAAATTGCCCATGCCCACTCATATAAAGAGAATATTCGTGGGAACGTTTGAAGTTAACACTTTTTAATATGTGGCAGCAACACATCAACTTGGACTATCCAAAGGCATCTATATCCAGATATACCGTTGCTTAAATTCTTGTGATAATTCAAATTGCCTTCACCGGATAAGTCAGTCATAATTTATGTCGACTTCAGTTTCATGCCAAAAGTATGGGGAAAAATCTGTGACAAGTAAAATAAATTAGTTATATCAGAGATTGGTCAACCCATATCACTTTCAAATTTCACGCAGATAAACAACCAAAGAATAGGAAAACCATATGTTGGTAAAAAAAACTTTAAGAAGGAAAAAAAATACTCACCCATCTTCTATTCGCTCGAGATCCACATCCCTGATAATTTTCATCATCTGCTTCTCACAAGCAGCGTTAGTCTCAAGAAACTGCTTCTGATCCTCGGTTAATTCTGTAGCCTCCAACAGGGAGTTGGTGAACCGGATCCCATTCAAAGGGTTCTTTATCTCCTGACATATATAAGCCAATTCCTTCATCCTCGAGAAGCACTTCTTCTCCTGCTGTCTCTGAATCTTCAGTGCCTGCTGAAGCTCAGGGCTCGCAATCTGCAAGAAGCAGAAAGCCCCGATAATCTGCCCTTCCATATTCAACCTCTTATTTGCAGTTAGAAGAGCCTGCACATATTTCCCATTCCGATCAAAGAATGAACATGGGAACTTATCAGCATCTTGACCCCCAATTGCATTGTGAAGGACGATCATAAATTTTGTTAGAGCATCAGACCCTTTGAGCCGACACAGACTGCCAAAAACTTCTCCGACCAACATCTTTCCTATCACTTGTTCTTTAGGCCAGCCAGTCAGTTTTTCCATGGCTGTGTTCCATTCTGAGCAGCATGTGTTCTCATCAGCAGCAAAGATTGGAGGAATCAAAGGACTCGGGCTGTGTACAATAGCCTTATAATCTCCCTGTATGTGAATGAATTTGTCCATCACTACTTTCTGGCCAGTCACATCCTGGCCTACGAAGCAGGCCCCAACTATGTTGTTTGTGTAGTCCTTGCTGGAGCAGGCATTTACAACAACAAAAACTGCCTTCTCGTGGTTCTCAGAACCAAAAGTCTTCAGTTTTATTTCCACATTCTTGTCTTCTTCACCTACAAAAATCAACCCACATAAGAGATGGATGGTCCCCCAACAGCTAGAATCAATTAAACCCATATTATTTTGATAGCCAATACAGCTAATTTGTGATTACAGAATTAAGAGTATACAATTACCAGAGAAACGAAAGAATTATGAATTCTGAAAGATGCAACAAAATTCAAATGACAAGAATTTTCTTTGTCATTTTTTGCTCATGAATGTAATAAGTTGCATAGTATGAGCAGTTATCTGAAGCTAATTATATGCTTAATTGTCTAACAGAAACTCCTTTAAATTCTACATGCATGTTGAGCCTACTAATGCCAAAACCATGAACATATCTTTTAAGGGCCGAGTGGCATGGCATATCTCCCCATTGATTGCATTCATGGACACAACAAGGTTTTATGTCTATAGGAAAGGAAAGGCAGTTGAATGAATTCGCCATAAGGTCCTATTATGAATGTTTGGTGCCACTCATCATTGTCCGCAATCCCATCATACAAATGTGCCCCAACATCTCTAAGCCGATCTTATCTTCTAAAGACAACATGCACATGCGAGACTCCATGGACTAAACAATTCATGAAATAGCACAAAGCATTACCTCTCAAAGCATGAAAAAGAAGTTTGTCCACAGCCTCTGCAGACTCTTTGTACACGAGATCGTGAACAAGGGACTTCCCCATAGCTTCCTCCACTGAAAGCCCCGTGAGCTCAGCCATTTTTGCGTTCCACCCATTTATGCGCCCTTCAACATCCACAGCAAATATGGGGGCAGTCGCAGTCTCTATAAGCCGAACCATCTCCCTTGCGACAGAGCTCAGCTCATCCAATCCTTGGATCTCAAGATCCCCCAAATGGGCACTCACAACAGCCCTAGAGTTGCTTGGTTCTGCATCACCATACGAGTCCCTTAGAATGAGTTGAAGAGAGTGGATTGCATCCATCTCTGCATTCTCCCAAGGTAGGCTACGACTCTTCACCACTTCTAGGAAAGCCTTAAAGGACGATCTTGGATGCATCCTCTGCCCATCATCCTTGTCCTCAGGGTGGTGCTTGGCCCCACCCCACTTGATCTCCTTTGCGGTATGGGACCGGAACCAAAAGAGGAAGTCTCGCTTGGTTATGTAGGCCACAGCCATCCCACATACCGCATCCCCAAGACCAGCAGCCCCAGGGTAGCCAGCATCAGCCAGGCTATCCGTGCTGAGGCCAGTGGAGTCCCCATGGTGTGCTAGCAGCCACTCCACAATTTCCCTTATCTGGGGTTCACTGGGAGTGACCCCAAGAGAGTAGTACTTCCCATGGTAGTACAAGGCTGCACCATCGCACTTTACAAGGTCCATGATGCTGGGACTCTGGGTGACAATTCCCATCGGAGAATCTCTAAGAAGCATGTCGCAAAGGAGCGTTTGTGTCCTAAGAACATGCTTCTCCGACAGCTGGGAAGCCAGCTGGAGCTCCATGTTCAGCTGAAGCCCAAAAGCTTGCATCAAAAACTCACAAGCATATCGGAGAGGGAACGGAATACACCTAGCTGATGTGTGGTGGCAAACCACAAGGCCCCAGAGCCTCATTGCATTTCTTCCCCCAACCTGCTCCTCATCATTCCCATTTATGATAACAGCCATAGCTAGGGAAGCAATAGAGCCCATATTCTCCATGTATTGAGCATGGCAGCCGTGAGGCGCCCGGAGAGTGGATCCCACAAGGCAGAGAGGCTGCATTAGCCCCTCATCCTGCACAACCCTTACAGGCTTTGCATGGCAATCCACAATCATCCTAACTCGGTTTTGTTTAAACAGGAACCTTGAAGCCTGGGGAATATCTGTGGCAGGGTAGTGAAGCCCGATATAGGGATCTAAGTCAGGCCTCTTACATTCTGCCACAACCTCCCCGTGCTCATCCTCATGGAATTTATACACCATAACTCTATCATAACCAGTAAGCTCTCTCACGCTCTGAACCACAGTGTCACATAGCAGCTGGATATCCCCACCTGGGAGAGATTGCAGCTGAGAAATAGCTCTCACTGCCAGCTTCTGAGACTGGACTGCACCTGCAATTGACAGAGCAGGATCCTCGGTTCTGGCTGGTTCCAAATCAATCACAATTCCGACATCAATCCGATGAAGGATTGCATAATAGGGCTTCCCTGAGTTCTTTGAGTGGATCCAGATTGGATTCAGCAGGGTGATCTCACGGGCCCCGAAGGCCTTTTCGAGGAGGACAGCGCTGGAGGGAGTGAAGAGTGTCCTAACATCAGTCCCGATAGAGAGTGCCTCGGGAGGCCGTTCAAGGCTTGGGACTGACTGGGGGTTGAGACCAAGCATTTCACGGGCATTCTCACTGTAGGCAATGACTCGGAAGCTGGACTCGTCCACAGCCATCAGGCAGCCAAAGGGCTGAATGTGGCCGCCTCGCTGAATTTTCGAGAGGTAAGCTGTAATCTGCTGCTCGGGAACGGACTGAGCCGGGGTCTTGATGGACTGGGAATAGTTGAAGGACTTACCGGACTCGCCCGACTGCTCGAACACCGCATGAAGTTGGGCATCCACCGTGTACTGGGCAATGGCCTTGTTGACGGAGTCGGCGGGTGCCACTCTCATGCTATTATTGTTGTTATGCGACGACTGAGCTTGCTGCTGCTGCGACTGAGAACGAGCTGCTCTGCTCGTAGAGGCCATCCCACCCGAGCTTATCTTAACTCACTCTTCCAATTGACGAACCCACCCAACAGGTGCGGAAGGGAGTTAACCACAACACCCGCTCGAGAATCAGTCGATTCAAAGAAAATAAAGAGCTACCCAACTGGGAAGAGCTTCGGTGGAGTGAGCGAAAGGTAGTAGCTTGTCGAACGAGTTCTTCTTCCTACAACGACGACGGCCTTTGCTCCATGGAGGAGAAAGAGGGAAAAAGCTGTAAATGCGGGGACTTGATCTTTCCTTTCTCTGCTAAAGAGAGAAGAAGACGGGGCAGGGAAGAGAGAGAAAATTCCCTTGCCCGGTTTTTATCTTTAATTTTCATTTTCATATTTTGTTGGAATTCTTTTTTTTTATTTTTGAAGGGGCTAATTTTCAATTTTAGCAAATTATCCGACGTGGAATTTACTTGTGGGCGTGGACGAGGGGGAAAAGGAAGAGGAAGCATTTCATTGGTCGGTGAACCTATTGCGCGCGGTGGGGGCCGTGGAGCTGATAACGTTTCCCTCTTTTGACGGTACACACATATTTTGGGTTAACATCTTGGTCCTCCGTTTCGTATATTTCACAAATCAGTCCTTAATCTTTTAATAAATTTGATTTATTCCCTCAAGTTTGCTGAGAACTCAGGGTGATACCCCAGAGGCTATGGAACAATGGACTAGAGGATCAACTTCAAAACGTGTATTGATTTAGTGAGTGATTTATGAGATGACCGATATGATTTTCCATTTGCTAGAACATTCTTTGGTGAGATCATCGGACATATTCCCGTACGTAAAACACATCCAAAACTTTAGGTATGTAGTTATAGAAAGAAAAAAGATTAGAAAATTCCATTGAGATACAGACAATGAATGTGCATAAACAACTTGAATATTCGGGTTTGTGGAATGTTCACGGTTAAGAAAGCATTTATTGATAAATTCTCGATTCACTAATATTTCATGCACAGTTTCCACACGGCTATTTATTACCGATTTATCTCCCGGAAATGGAAGGTATTTATTGTCAAACTTCTTACCTATTATTACAGTGTTCTATTATCACTCCGCAACTCTTGCCTCTCCTCCTCTCACTAACCCTCCATTTCCCTCCCCCTTGGAATCCAAATGTACCCTTAGGAGCCATTTTCTCCCACGTCAAGTAAGACTCCTACCATCATCCGTAGTATCTAATTACATTATAGCTCCGTTATTGACTCCTAGACAGTGAATCCAGAATGGGCGGCAGAATTTGTACGGTTTGGTAGCGGAGAAACTGCCGAACGCTGTTCAGCCGCTGGCTCGGGTCTCGAAGGTGTAGAGCTTTGCTGTGTTCTGGGCATGTCTCAAAGCCAAGTCATACGTATCAATTTAGTTTTTATCGAGAACTTGCTAAGAATGTGGAGCAAAGTCCATGCTCCCCCGCCCCGCACCCCCCCAATTCAAGTCAAAAGATTTATATCTTCACGTGCCTTATATAATAAATAAATATAAATAACTTCCTTCGTAAGGAAATTGATTATGTATTGATTGGTGCACAGGAGAAGAATTCAAATAGACAAAAACGGCCATAAGGAGACCATAATTAGCGCGTGAAATGCTCGACATCAAAAGGAAAGAAAGTATTTATTCACCGAAAAGAAAATCTCGATGCTTATCCAACAAAAAGAAATTGACCCCCAAAAAAAGAAGAAGAAGAAGAAGGGATCGATTCGTCTGTGGATATCCGCATCCATTAATTATCAATTATCTTGTCAACGTGCAAGGAGAATAATTAAAAGTTTGCCAATCAATCACAATGTTATAATGAAATACTTAAATCATGCAAATTTAATATTACACTAATAATTTTCTCACTGATTTAATAATCGAATTTAATATTAGAAAGGTCAACAGAATTTTTTCAATGGATCCCATCCTAATCGTATAATAATTTTGAGGTGTATTTCAGTTAATTCGGGATACTGCAAGTGCAAAAAAAAAAATACTTGAATTACAGTCAATTTTACAATTATTTAACCATTTACTTAACAAATATTACAGCCGCCCTTTATATCTTCGGAATAGTAGTAATCAAACAAATGATACTAGACACAAAATACCACATTGTGGCAAACACGCATTTGAAAAAGGTGAGATAAATTCACGAAAATTTTATTATATTTAAAATATTTCCGTAATTTAATATTTACCATAATGTAATAATCCTCAGAGAGAAAAAAACCACGTTATTGACCGAGTACAATGAAACCTAACCCCATCAGTATTATAGTAATGGAAGATGTTGAGCCAAAGGCAGAAATAGAGAATATTCTTATGAAGAGTTACAGGGCGAATGGATAAGATTCTCATAAAAGATGTAACAGCAGGCACTTCCTACATGCATATCCTTACTCCCCTCCGAGATCAAGCAATAAGAAACATTGAAAAACGTTGAAATTATGACTTCTTAATCAATGACTAATGGACTTCAGTAGCAGCTTAGAGATTGAGGTAGCTACCAATCTGGCATTGGCATCCTGAGAGACTACTCCACAATCCAAACATTAATGCTACTGCCAAATTTCAAGCGAGAGGACTCTGAGGACAGGGGAAAAAACTTCCTTTGGTTGCTGGAACAGTCAGCAAGTTTGGGCTGACCTGATCCCATCACTTGGTGTAGAGGATGTCTTCCCACGGGTGGCGGTACAGAGGCTGCTTCAGCCTCTTCTGGTCGAAGGTGTGCCTGAAATTTTGAACAGGACCCAGTTGAGCAGATAAAAAGGGTGTAGAAGAACAAGGAGTATTTTCAGGAATACAGATTATTTGGCATGTCTCTCTCAGGGCCCTATAATTGCAACCTTTATGTCATTGAGAGATCGTGTCCGTATCATATGTTATGAAGATTTGACACCAACATCATCTAGTCAATTCACACCAGGTCCCCACGTTATCACCACGAACACGAACAAGGAACTTTTTGGTACATAACGCAAACTGATGATATTATGTTCGGAGTCAAAGAAATATCAGAAGAACAGAGTATATGAGAACCGGCCCCCTGGAACATTCCAGCAGCTATGCACACCCTTGGAAGGGGCTTAGGAGGCTGCTGAACTGTTTTGCCCTGGAGTGATAGAAATTTCCCCCAAGAAAGATAATGGGGGCCCATAGAAATGTTTGCAACAACATTATTTCCTAAAATGTTTTCCAAAATCATCCTTCAACAGATGCAATGCTCGGTGATATTTTCTAAAGTAGCTTTTGGAAACCAATACCAGCGACTATAATCCGGCAACTAGCATGGAGAATTGATCTCCAGTGTCCTGTGGTCGGAGGTGATGGCTGGTCAATGGGCCAATGGAGGAGGTGGTAAGGTTGTGGATTCTAGATTTGTCGCTCCCAAAATTTTGTTTTCAGAAACTTATTTTAGGAACAGTCTGAGAACACCTTCTAAAATGTTTTCTATTGACTCCTACTAGGGCCAGAAGAATATAAATTAGAGAAGACATCGGTCTTACCCAATCAAACCAATGGAACGGGCCAAAACAAAGAGCCCATTGAGGTAACCAATCTGGATATAAAGTAGAGAAGAAATTCACCCCCAAAAAAAAAGGTAGAGAAGAAATTGGTCTTACCCAATCAAACCAATGGAACGGGCCAGCACAAAGAGCCCATTGAGGTAACCAATCTCGACAATCTCATCAATCTCTTGCTTTGTGAACATTCCACTCCCAGCAAGAAGATCCAAAAAGAGAGACCCAATAGCTCCATCCACATTAAGGACCAAGTTGTTTGCCTTTGAGAGGGTGTAGTTCTCAACCTGGACTGCATAGTCCATGTACTTCACAGAAGGGAAGTGAGTGTGAGCAAACTTTTGCAGGAGCTCGACTCTCTTATCTCTGTTGTCCCTGCTCTTGATCCTGTTCAATCAAATTAGCCGTTAAAACTTTCCCACTCTAATGCATGTAAGGCAAGGAAAATGACAGGAAAGGATGCATCAGATTCCACTTCACTTTTATTAGTAAACATCACATGAAAAGCAACAGAATAACGCCTTCAGTTTTCCAATTCTCCCTCAGAATACAGAAGATAATAATAGATCTTTCCATAAATACCTATGCCCAATACCAGGCACTCGAATTCCCTTCTTTTTCATGCCTTCTACGTACTCATATGGAGTAAGACCCTGGTACAGCAGCAAACAGATAGTTACGGGACTGTTTACAATTATATCCTCTCAGTGCTGGTAATGATCATAATTCATTAATTTACCCTGTCATAAGCATCCTTGAAGTATCGGGCAGCATCATCAATGGCTCCACCAAAACGGGGACCAATTGTTAGCAAACCTGTAAGCAGATATCGATAATTCACTATTTAGTAAAAGAAACCTGCCCATTTAGCAAACAGGCTAAAGCTAAATCATCAAAGAATTGTTAGTACCCACCTGACACCAGGCTCGATACAAGATCTTTTCCAGCTCTGGCAGTGACAATGGTATTGTGGGCCCCAGATACACAGGGACCGTGGTCGGCACACAACATGATGCATATCTGGCCCATGTTACAGACAAAGAATTAGCCTAACATTATATTTTTCTTAGAAAATCAATAGAATCTTTTGTAGCAGAGCCAAATCGTCTGAGAAATTTTGTAATAAATAAAGTTCATGGCGGAACCCCAGATAATTAAAACCTACCTCGATAAACTGTGTGCAATATCTAGGAAGACTCCGTTTGAACCACAAAAGAGAAATGACATCACCCACACCATAGCCCTGTTCAATGATGGAAGACATCGGAACACCAGCATAGCGGGGCTCTTCACCTGTAATTTATTCAAAATGAATGTGATGCAATTAAAACTGAGTGAACCAGAGAAATCAGTGAGAGAATAAAAGTTACCTCTATCGTCAGAGATAGTTGAGATGATGTGGGTGGGTGCACGAACTTTCCCGCTCTTAATTGCAGTGTTAAGATCCTCGGGGATTTGCGGAGGCGTGACTTCCTTTACTGGTGTGATATTCCCTTCTTCAACCTGAGAAAAAAGGCATAATTAAGAATGAGGAAAGCGTGTTGTAGAAGATGTTGAATACAGATATGTAAGAAGTAATTATGCTTACCAGCTTCTCAAATGTGTCTTTAATTGAGGCCTCGAAGGCTTCATATGAAGTCGGAACAACAGCCCCAGCATCTCTTAATGCTTGGTTCTTTGCCTGGGCAGACTCCAACTCTCCACCACTCTTTGCACCCTGATTCATATTGGAGGGGGGGATTGATTAAAAGCCATGCAAGGTCTCATGGTTAAAGTTCTGCCCCAATAAATAGATAAAGCAGAACGAAGTTTTGGTAACTTACAGCATGACCAAACTGCACTTCTGATTTGAATAGACGGGCACAGGTTCCACTAACCCAAGCCACAACTGGTTTGGTCACTTTCCCTTGTTTTAGGGCTTCGACTAAGGAGTACTCATCCCGTCCACCAAGTTCTCCAAGTACAACCATCATCTTAACCTGAAGCAGACAAATGACAGAATTACATGAAAATGGATATAAGGGGACCAATTTTCATGCATTCATCTTTTTACATTGTATAATCAGATCTGTTTGATGAAATAAGCAATCATTTAATTTGTAAGAATTCAACCTTCAATCCATGTGAGAGAGTTATAAAGAATAGATGTAATATGTACCTGTGGGATGTTGTTGAACCTTAAAACATGATCAGAAAGAGTGGAACCAGGAAACACATCTCCTCCAATGGCAATACCTATACAGAAATTAAAGTTAAACATAGAGCCTCAGATTACTAGAGCAGGCCATCATAATAAGATAACAGATAAAATGCTTAAAGTGTCATATATACCTTCATAGATACCATCAGTTACACGGGCAATAGTGTTGTACATTTCATTAGACATGCCTCCCTGCATTTGAAGAAAATAATAATCTAAAATGGTGAATGAAGGAACTAATCAGCCCTCAAATAAACATAAGCTTTCCAAATTAATGAAGGTTGATGAAGAGTTGCATCGACTTATCAAAATATATGAAGACTACGGGCAAGCCAGAAGAGTAACAGAGAAAAAACTGTGGCATGATTCAATTTGGAAGGGTATCTTTATAATCACATCACCATTCAACTCCATGTCTGACATGACCACTTCAAGACATATGTACAATGCAAATAAATTAGAGAGGATTAGACTTGTATGAATACATACCGACTTGGAAACAAAACCAACAGATCCAGGTCTGTAAAGCTTGCACTGAATAATGTTATCAATTGTACCAGCAGTGTCTCCAATCTTGAAAGCACCAGCTTGAATGCCTCCAACAGTAGCCGGGCCAATGACAACCTGTAACCACATCAGATTAGTAAAAGCTAAAAACTGACAGGAAGAACAAATTCATGGACAATACGTGGAATTTCCCTCACTTTATTGTTCGCACGGGCATAAGCAATCAACTGTTTGGCATCTGACTCGGGAACACCCTCAGCGATTATAGCAACCACTCGAATGGTTGGTTGCTTGAGTGCAGTCATGGATGAGGCAGCAGCACTGCATAAAAGAAAGATATGATCATTACAAACTGAGTTTGAAAACAGATAAAACAATAGATGATAAATAAATATTTGCCTTCTAAATGATGCAAAGTTGATGAAAACATCAGCGGTTGGATGGGCAGTGCAGGCTGCTTCAATGCTGTGAAAATTACAAAGGAATAAAGAAAGAAAGGACATTGTGAGAGCACATCAAGGAATTACGTGAGAGCTGTCTTACTACATAATCAATGAGACAGATAAACAATCGAAAGAAATTTATGTTAAAATTGTCGTATTTTCCTTAATGTATTACAGTGTCTGATTTATTCATATAGACTGTCTTCAATGTTTTCTCACATGCTGGCCCAAAAAAGAAAAACTCAGGCCATATCCCGCTTTTTTCCCAGAACATAAAGTAGAAACATAGAAACAAAGAAGAGGATGCAATACAAAAAGGGAAAAGGCATACGACATACGTGGAATGTACTGGGATGGCAATTTCCTCTTGACCAAAGAACAGTTTCTGAAATCCCTCAGCTCCGGGATTAATTATGCCAGCAACAGATGGTGTTTCCCTTCCTGTCATACATTACATAATTCAACAGGTAATATCAGAAGCAACAAAGCAAGATACTCTGGTTTCAGCTTCGGCATTGAGACACTGAATAAGAAGAGAATCAGGAAGGCGCACCACAGAGGAAGTCAAAGTCAAGCATCCGCTGGATCGGGAGCGGCTTGTAGTTGTAGAACAGAGCCTGAGTAGTGCGTGAAAATAGTTGTCCAGTTGCCATGTTCTCAAATAATCAAGACCTGCAAATTATCAGAGAGATCAGAGTCTACTCTAGCATATGATCCACAAAAATGCAACTATGAAATAGTAAACAATTCAAAATAAAAATCTTGAAATCATAACATGCAATAGCCACAAATAAGAGTAAACAAAATAAAAAATTTTCGCTTCAAAAGCTCCTCCTACTGATCATATGAATTTGAAATCAACTCAGCAAGGCCCAACTTGCACGACTTTATTAGTGTTCTATAATCCCAACAGAAACTTGACAAATGCTCGGACCAAAAAAATACACAATGACCAGAAAAACGTATAGAAATGCTCAGATCACTGAATATTTCTAACATCCATCGAACACAGGACACCAAATCAGATCGTCAGCAGTAAGAATTGGAAACGTGAGCAAAAAGAACTCAATAAGCACAACTTGAACAGATTACGAAACAAAAGAACGAGAACAGAACCAGGAATGGCCAGGCACAGAGTACCGAGAGAAACAGAGCAAGACGATGGAGAAGTTCTAATCAAACGAGAGGAATTTAAGAATTCTGAGCCAAAGTGTATCTTCCAAAGTGGCGCAATAAATGACCTCCCAACAGAAACAACGGTCATAAAAACCGAACCCACATAATGTCCCCCAACAACCCGGGACACTGAAAACCTACCAAGAAGCCATAATTACATTTTACCAGATCTCTTAGCTACAGAGAGCAATGTCGCGCATCGGCTGAGATCGAAATCAAATCAAACCAAACTAAATCGCCTAAGCCTACAACAGCAAGCAGATCTCAGTGGCTGCATATAATGGCCTAACTTCTAACTAACACGGAACGACTCTGAGCTAGAAGACAAGCAAGAGCATCACTCGTCCTCGGGGACATCGAGTTGGACAAAAAAAAAGAAAGAGACATGAATCAGAATCAGAGTGAACGCAGTTAGTAGATCTATTGAGTCCAGGACATGGAATCAGCGCGAAGGATCTGACCTCAACAGGGTAATAGAAATCAGCTGTCGTCTTGTGAGGGAGGAAGAGAATGTGAGTTGTTGGTTCAGGACAGACGAACTTCCCAAAAGGAATGCAGGAGATTCGGGGGGATCGGGGAAGGCTTATATAGTGGGAGAGAGAGTGGAGCGCTACCAACGGCCATGGGGGAGGCAGGAGACACAGAAGTCACGTGGCGTGCGTCCGTTAGCCCGCCACTTCTCCATTTTTTTTAATGGTTGTTAACCCACCACTTCCAAGTCTGCAACGTCTACGCCGTGCTGCCAAATTACGTAATTTTAGTAGTCCCGGCTCGCCACTGCTAGATAGATTATTTCTCTTCTGCCAGCATCATCCGCTTAGGCTGGTTTAATTATTTTTTTCCTTTTTGAATTAAATTTTTTTTATCACAGTCTACACACACAAGTAGAGTTGTTAAAATGAGTAATTCGAACAGATTCAAAACTGACATGGAATCATTTGACCCGATTATAGTTCGACCCGTTTGCTTAATAAGTCATTTCGGTTATAAGTTACGGTTTATGCATATATAAATTAGTTCGGAACTATTTTATAAGCAGATCGGTTTATGGTTGGACCTAGTTTGATTCGTGGACCTTTCATCTTTTTTTAATTGTTTTAAATTAATATATTTTTTAAAAAATATTAATTAATTTAACAAAATCTGACCGTTCATTTGTAAGATTTTGGCTGGTCGAACTAGGCCAGTTTGCAATGTTCTAGGTCAATTCTAGTTCCGGTCCAGTTTGCAATGTTCCAAATTGGTTCTGGTTCAACCGGCCTACTCATTGAACTTGGCCCATAACTGCCTCCCAACCTAATAAGAACAATTACAGTGTTGAGATATATGATCTCACATTGATTAAATGAAGAAGGCGTTGTGAGTTTATAAGAACGTTGGGTACCACCACCTATCAGCTTAAGCTTTTAAGTGGAAACGGGCTCGATCCCTTATGGACTCACAATGAATTTAACATGGTATTAGAACTAGTGGGCTCGCACCTCGCCCGACCCGAGTCCAGAAGCCTGACTCGTGGTCAGTTAATATAAACTCAAGTACGGAAGAAAATTGTCCGACTCGTGGCCAGTTGTCCCCCTTGTTTGAGACCGGAAGAAGAATACCCGACTCGTAGACAGTTGCTGAAGGAGGGTGTTTAATGGCACATGGCAAAGTAGATCATGTTGTCACGTGAGGGCGGGTGTTGAGATATACGATCCCATATTGATTAAATGAAGAAAGCGTTGTGGGTTTATAAGAACGTTGGGTATCACCACCTATCAACTTGAGCTTTTAAATGGAAACGGCTCGATCCTTTATGAGCTCACAACGAATTTAACATACAGATAGGTTAGAAAGCGGTCTGGGCAGGTTCTGAGTTTTTTACAAGCTGATTTCGGGCCAAACTGCCACATTTAACATCCCTGTACACACGAGTATCGGTGAAAATTCATAACTTGGGGAATGTGGATGGCTAATCCCACCCGTCGAGGCAGGGCAGCATGCTGTAACTGTCAGCCTATTCACGTGCTTGTTATCGCTTTTGCACCCATCCAATTAAAGCGATGCGAAGTCGTGCCGTGCGTTTACATTACAGCCGCGCTCTACTGATGAATATTCAAAACATAGATCTTTCAAGTCTCTCTATCGATTTTCCGTGCGTTCGTTAACCCCTGCGCCTGTCCATCGAAAAGTCGCCAATGCGGTGACATCTTGGCACCCAATTGGTCAAAACTTTGGATGTAAGAGAGAACAATTATGTTACCATAAGTTAATATTTTCAAATTTAAATATTATAAATGGGGATTGTGCGGCGCGAGCTTGATTCTTAAGAGCTCCCAAATGCCAGTCACACAGTCACGGTTTGAATAGCGTACCAACGCACCAATGTAGATGCATGTGTAGTCCAAGAAGGCCTGCGGGACAGCTTATTGGGTCACGTGAAAAAGGAGAAATAGATGGGAGGCAATATTGGGTAAAATGACTTTTTTTTATAATAATATTGATAATATTTAGTATTGTAATAATTAATTAATTTATTAGATAATATATTATACAACTTAAGGTTAATTATTAATCTTTAGATATATATTCTAAAAATTTTTAAACCTTAAATCTAGTATACTATAGGTTATTAACATGCTAATAGGTCTATCCTTGGAGTTGGTACAAAGTCAATTCATTCCATTAGAATATTTTCTATTGTTTAAGAAATTCCCATAATTTTCTATTTTTCAACTGATAAATAATGTAGTGTAATAGTATGTTACAGATGAATTCAGCCAAAAAAAAATTACCGATAAAATTGCAGCGACCGAAAGAGCGGACTTGTCGGCGCGCACAGACGTAGGGTCAAATTTGCATAGTATGAGAATTTTTTTGGGTCACTGTTGATTACGTAATTGCAAGAAATTACCATTATTAAGGTTTTCCCCCCTTGAAAAGTTAGGCAGTTATATATATATATATATATATATATATGACTGCCTAACTTTAACTTTTGCTATTTGTACTAATAATTTAGAAAAGAAAAAGCATCGATAGGTTTAGATTTTTCTACCGCCAATTTTAATGGGCAAACTGGCCACTGCAGTTGACTTATAGCGTATAAACATGAGTAGTCAAAATCCGACCACTCACAACAGTGTTGAAACTTGAACATCCTTAAAAAAATAAAAGCACGACTTTAAATATATTAGAATTATGACAGTAGTATTATATTTAATTTAATAATTAATATATTATAAATTTAATTTTTAAAATAATGTGGATATCATGTGTCATTAAAAAAAAAAAGTAAGATGTTATAAATAAAGTGAACACTTTTCCTTATAAGATAGTAATCACATGGGGTAAAAACAACAAAAATTAACAGGAGATACAAAAAATTATGTTAATGTAAAATTGGATAAAATTCTCTTAATCTTAATGCTAATATCCCGAAGCCCCTTTCCTGCATGTTCTTCCTCTTTATTACATTTTTATTTTCACGTACTCTCGTGACCTGTGCCTTTGCCCTGTTAACGAGCGCCATTGGTCTGCAGAAATTCTCGGTGTCTGCAGAAAATGATTGAGTGGGTCTTAAACGGCATTTACTTTCTATCGTTCGTGCATCACATTTTTCTTCCGACGAAAGCATCCAACCCTTTGCTTGCTGACAATTAGTCTTCGATCGGCTGGGGACACCGCGGTCTCTTTCAGAACGATTGGCTCCAGATGTGTCCACCCGAGCACGGCATAACGTGCCAATTTGCCAGCCAACTCTGACACGAAATATTAGAGGAAGCCAGATAGGAGACAGCGATCCGATTTGATTGACGATGCTCAACCGAGGTGTCTCGTGATTATTTGGCCATTGAACATGATATACGTGTGTATTCGTGCATTTCTAAGGTAATCGAGATGCTCGGGCGTCTCCAGAACGGACCAATATTGCTTGGAAGCTAATAGTGAAAGTACATGATGACATAATTGTCAACTCAACATCAACTTATCAACTACGCCCCCCGCTCTCTCACATTTCAACAAAAAAGGGATTCAAGAATCGACCATTTGGGGGCGATTTGAAGTGAAATGTTGGGTACAAAGAATGTGAATGAAATAGCATACATGATTGATATAATGGTATTGTATTCATATTAATTATTTATCTATTTTGGACGATGAATAATGAGGAAATTTAAATATAGTATAAAGAAAAAGATATCAAAGATAGAAAATTGTTATCAAGCATAAGTCAATACTATACTTTATTTGATTGAGTAACTCATTGATTATACAGATAAATAATATATTAAAATGATATTAACTTGATCATATAAAATTATAAAATATAAATTAACTTATATAAACATGATATCTCTAAGAGATTATACGCGAAACACATGATAAAAAATAGTTTAAGATAAGAATACTCATTCGTAAATTATTCATAAGATATGCGTACGTTATATTCACTTGAGTCACTCATAGAAGGTTGACACTCATTTTTCACATGAAATTATGAGTTTCCGTTTTATCTTCATCATATTTCTAGCCTCTTTTTATTTACTGTTCCATTATCATTCTTTAGACATGGAGCTCCATGAAACACTCATGAACATAAAACAAATGTGTTCAGATAAGATGAGATATTGTCATATATTACCATTAAATATATTTGATATGATTTTGAAATTCGTTCGTTTCGCGTCATAATTGAGAATCGATGGGAATGGGTAGTGCTAATAAAGGAGTGGAGGGTGCCAAGACAAGATCAGTCTTTCCCCACTAAAAGATCGGATTTCTTGTTGGGATTGCTTTCGAAGTGGTCACTGTTCATCCCGTGGAATGATTCAGCCCACTTATCTACGCTAAGCCACTAAATCCCAGTTGAGTGCCCCCTCACCTCCATATTTGAAGGATTTCACTCTAAAAAGGATTTTTGTGCATGATTTAGTTAAAATCATTCGGCTACCTTCTTTTTTTTTTAAGTGAATTATCGTATTTAAATATTATAAATAAGAAAATTTCATAATTAATTTTTTAAATATTGATAAATCAATTACCAAAATATATAATTGGTAAATTTTAATTATATTTTCAGATAAAAAATTACCAAAAAAAGAAAATTGGGAAATATATATATTTAAAAAAGGTTTTTATATCGTTTAAAGTATTGCATGACCTTTACCCCAGTGCAGCCCGCCAGCGCTGACTGCTGACTAATCACTCTTGGACCGGTGCTGTGTGAACTAACCCCACCTCATCAATTGATTACTACATATATATATATATATATATATTAAGCTATCCGAGGGACTAACTGGATTGCCATTAATCATTTTCCATTTGCAAATGCCCTCAGAATGAATAGCTGAAAAGAAGAAACAGGGTGCATGGAGTCTCACGCGCAGGATGAACTTAATGCATATTAATCTTGAGGTGATGACAATATTACTCTTAATGGTATTATTTCATTAATGCTCTTAATTTTGAACCATCTCATGAATTAGTGGTATCGGAATTAGGCCGGAAAAAAAAAAAAAAAAAAAGAGGCCGTGCGAGCACGGGAGCAGGCGTATCTTCTTGCTGATCTTGCTTATCGTCGGCAATGGTAGGCCCAACACCAACCTTTGACTTTTTATCCATTGAGGCCGGCATTATCCGTTACGGCCTATGGGCCTACTGCAGTTGTTTGCAATGACAGGAAAGACAAGCGCGGCCCCAACGCTAACAGTCCTCGTTTAGCTTGCCCGTGATGCTATGCCAATCGCAACAAGAACGCAGCAGCACTTGGTCAAAGTCGGATCACCGTCCATTCAAGGGAATGGTACTCAAATCCAAACACAACATGGAATTATTAGATGTCAAGTGATGCATATTTAAAATTTAATAATTGCTCCTGTTGCCCATGTGGCACCAATGGCCATGACATGGTAGAAATACGATCGGCTAACAGACACTCAAAAGAAATCGAAAACTCCATCCGAATCGTCATGGATAAGGCGTATTGGATTTTTCAGTTACGAAGTGGTTAAGAAAGAGTAGCTGCTCATTAATGGTGTTTAACGGTCACGTTAAGCTTCAAAGTGGCCCTCAAGTTAGCCAGATCCACGAACTCCGTCTCCATAACCCCGACCCTACTAACAAACCGGAAGTACCCGGTCCCTGAAACGATACCGAATTCCCTCTCCTTCATTCCGAACACGTCCGCCCCTGAATCTCCAGCGTGCTCCCTGCGTACTCCCCGCCCGTGAGTATCACCGAGAACACCGTGGAGCGCCTTCCCATCGAGCTGTGAGTTCGCGTATATGCCCTGGGCCCTTCCGACCTCCCTGGACTCGGGGGAGGGGCCCTCCGTCACGTGGTCGTCAACAGCTGCAATGGTGCCAAAGCGGAGGATGCTGGATGCGATCCCAGAGGCCCTGCGACGGTGGTGGCAATGGCCTCGGGGCTGGAGAAGGAGTCGTGGACGTAAAAGACGAGGAGTTCTGCCTGTGGGGCGGGGGCTGGAGATTGGGGGATGGCATAGGCGATGTAGAGGGCGGCGGCGGTGAAGATAAAGAAGAAGACGTTAGATGTAAGGTTGAGCGGAGTGGCCCACGGCGGACCTGGATTAATTAATTGATGTATGAGAATGAAGAGGCCGAAGAGTGAACATAGGGGCCTTTTAGATTGGACCGTGGATTTGTTTTTCTTTATTGGGACATGCCAACGAGGTGGAGGGAACATTCTTGTGGAGGAATGCCGCAAGTTATTTAGGATTCTCTTTTTTCACGAATAATATCATATACTCAATAAGAATATGACTATTTAATTATAAATTTAGTATAGTAATTATCTCCCTCCTTTTTGGATAAATATATTAAATCTCTCATTACCCCGCCACCTTCGTTTAGTTGCTTGTCTTTATTTTACTCCCCGCCGACGACAAATACCATAAATCGACGGTGCTCCGAAGGTCCGTTCTGCCAGCAATCCCACACCGCTGGGCGCAGAAAAGGAGCATCAGAGCTACACAAGCGTGGACCGGGCCCCAGTTAAAAGCGCAGGTGGAGCATCTGTTCTGCCCACATGATATTAAATTAGTTTTTCAGGGGAGGGCCCACCACAAGCGTCGCCCGGTTGTTCCACTGCAGCCCAGGCCCGGCGTGCCCAGCGGATTTTTGTGTTCGATCTTTGAACAGGTGTACACACCCGGAGGCTGAAGCTCGTTAGAACATAAACATGGCCTTAACTAGCACGTTTCACAAAGAATTCGAGCACATTGATGACTCCTTTATCTTATCTGTTCTAATGTCATCTGTGTTTTTTCACGTTTTTTGACATATAACACGGCTGCAGCTCCATGGGATCAGCAGAACTTGGCTTGCTTCAAGGCCATGGGGTACATGTAGGTGTTGGAGTAGGTAAAGCTGATGATCTCGCTTCCCTTTAGCGGCCTCCCGTCGTTCAACAGGCAGTCGTCGTAGGACAGCCTCCTGAATATCTGGGGGATGACTAGGCTAGCCGAGGCAAACCAACCGCACCCGAGGTGGATGTCCCGTGGTGCACAATCCGGGTCGGTGCACAAGTTTGTGATTTGGACAATATACCGGGGGATCCCAGAAAAACTCGAGTCCTTGCTCTGCGATATGCTTATGTCCTTGCTCGTGCAGGGCGCTGAAGCATAAAGAATGTCGGGGACATACTACAAGTACTACCACGTGTATACATTCTCCAATAAGAAACAGCTATCAGAAAGTAATCCTTTACCATCCAGTAAATGCCTCCCGAGGCTGATAATTCCTGCTCCTGGCTTCTCCACTACGCCTTTTTGATTCGTTCGCAGATCCACTGTGTGACAGGCCCAAGAAAAAAAAAAAAAAGAAGGGAGCTGAATAGCCCGGACAGAAGAATGACCCCACGCTTATTTTCTTTTCTTGTTTTCCAGCAATCAAACCAAAAGAAATCAACCAGTATGAGGACCAGCGCAGGATCCACGAAGACCGCGCAGTTACCTGAATCTCTGATACAGAGGCAACGTGCAGTGAGCAGAGCAAGCACAGCGCATGAGATGAGAACAGAGGAGGTGGCCATGATGTCTCTGAATAGGCGTACGAAAGAACACGATGAGGGTTCATGTGTGATCATACAAATATAGCTCTATGTTAATCGATTGATAATCAATTAAATTTAATTGGATATGACAGCCCCAATTCCTATATACGTGCGCAACACATATATATATATATATATTTGGATACCTCACCAGACCCCATTGGATAACCTTGAATATATATATATATATATATGCGTTTAAGTGATAATATTCTGACTGGATTTCCATAATAATGTAAGATTTGACGAATCTCTAAATCAAATGTTTAATTCCAAAATTATCCTTACCTAATTATGCGTACAACCGCAGTGGACTTGCTCAAGAACCCCGTCACCGTTGGCCCAGGCCTTTGTTTTGGCCTTGGGCTCAAGTGCACCGACCACCTCAAAAGGGGCGGAGCCTTTTCAAAAACCCGCGCGGGAACTTGAAGCCTCCCCCGACGAGTTCCCTTCCCTCCCTCTCGAACCCCTATATAAACGTCCCTCGGTCCTGACACTTCAGTTCTCTCAGCTGACACAAATCGTCGAATTCATTCATCATCCTGCGGAAAACCAAATCCTCTCAGCGATCTTCTCGAGATGGAGGTCGATTCGGACGTCCAGGAAGATGCCTTCCCTGCATTCGTCGAGTACGCGAGGTCCGTGCTGTTGCCTGAAGCAGAAGAGGAGAATTACGAGCTGAATGACCGCGGAGAAGAGCTGGTGGGGCCAGGTTGGAGCTGGATTGCTGGCAGGATCCTCAGGACTTGCATGGCTTACTCTAGTGGAGTCACCGCTGCTATTCTGCTCTCCGATCTATCTCAGGTGAGGACCGTCAAATGTAGAGCGTGTGAGATCTCTAGATTAGTAGTGGCAGTAGACAGTGAGTTTCCTCGATTGTCGACAGTTTCAGCGGCATTGCTGCTTTTCTGTTAGTTTTGAAGGTTTGGGGTGACGAGATTAGGATATTATATTTGAAAACATGTGATTTCTATTGGCTGCTTTAAACAGACCTCTATGTCGATATTCCACTCTATTGAAATTATGTGCTTCAAGTTAGTACACAGACGAGTGGATCATTGACTATTATGGGAATTCACCTGGTTTTCAATTAAGCTGAATATAGCACATAGGATTGGTAGGCCCGATGAACTTCTTAGGCTATTTTTACATTTCTCAGCCTCTATACTTGCCTCTAAATGATCTAGCAATCAGCTCTGCTTTGTTCTCTATCTCATATTGCAGCTATTTTCTCCAGATTTTTGCCTATTTTCACTATATGCAACATTGTTTTGGCTTCAGCCACAATTAGAGTGAGTAGATGTGTAGGTTGATAAATTTCTAAATGTCACGGCGACTTTCTGATTGTTGGCTTTGCTCCAAAGGCATGGTGTGAGCAGAACAGAGTGGCCGTCTCCAGGAAAAGGCCAGAGTGTATCAAACAATTGAAGCAGCAGCACCGAAGAACAAAGCTCCCTAACACTGTCACAATTGACTCAATATTTAAGAAAAACTTCTTATCTTTGAGTAGTGTGGTGGAAGCAGTCATCATTGATGCCTATGTGCTTCCTGGTATCATGTCCTTGCCTCTAAGCTTTATCTCCTACTTGCTAATAATGATGAGTAGTACATCATGAGAGTGTTTCCTTCTGCCTGATATGTCTTATGGAAATGCATGTTATCAATCATTAGTAAACGGAACATTTTAAATGTTTGCTGAGTGAGAGTTAATGTTGCAATTTCAGAATTATGCTTCAAAGTAGAGTGATGTATGTTCTGATCTCATATTATTTCCAGTTTGTTCTGTATAAGCAATTGCTATACTGATTACCAAGAAATGATTTGGATCTGTAAGCTCCATTCTTCGAATTCAGGAATGATACTGTATTTCTTGCTAAACGTCAGGTTCTCTTTCAGGTACAAACATCTACATGCTCAGTCTGGGCGATTTCTGGAGCTCCAATACTATAGATATTTTTCTGCACCGTAGGTAGCCTACACTGCAATGTGATTATTTATGATGCTTCACTGTCTACATCCTAGTGAAGTTGTTTCTCCAATGGCAGCATAGTTTGACAAGCTAGATCTTTCCTAGGATGAGTGTCATAGATTTAGTTTTGGTATTGGAAGTCACATGATGATTGGGTAATTATATTTAATTTCATGGGTTCCTGTTTAAACTTCTTACGTAAATTGTAACAAATCTCTTGTCTATTACTAAACAGATATTATGATTTGGTGAATCCTGAAACTGGTATTCTGAGGAAGGGTAGGGAGATACTTTTGACTGGATGTCATCTCCGAACTGCTGTAGAAGGATCGGGTTATATGCGTCTACTGCCAACAGAATATCTTGTAATATTGTTGGATGAGGTGAACTTCAACACTCTTTCTCATGCGTTCTAACAATCTTGTGCTAGAAAAGGACATTCCGATTCTGGAGAAAGGTCAATCTGTGTTGGTAATGAAAAAATAATAGTATAGTGTAGCGTTTATTTGTTCCCATTTCTTATCACAATTTCATCTTGTACTGGATATTGCAGGAACAGGATGATGACGCTATGCTCTTAGGAGCTCAGTTTTGTTCGGACTCATTTGCTTCCATTTCGATGGATGCATGCGACAGAGGCGTTTCTTATTCACTATATGCAAGGTGTGGCTATAAAGTATGAAAACTTAAACCTGAAATCATAGAAATGTTTTGGCTAACACTTTAAATTATAGATTGAACGAAATCAGATGTAGGCCTTGAGCTGAGAAATTATTAAAAATGCAAAACCTCCTTAAATTGATTCTCTATTTGGTCAGTGGAGCATGTGTGGACTTAGCAAGCTTGCTCACTAACTTCTTTATCCTTAAATACCAAAACAAGTGTAAAGCATCTTAGGACATCGATAATGATATCTTCTGGGAACAGGACAGTAGCATTTTTTAAGATTGTGCAGGAACTTTGCTTAAAGTTATGCTATTCATGAGTTGGAGCATCTTACTTTCCTTATCTAATATTTCTCAGAATTGAGTCAATTGGACCAGAGGAAATAATTCAAGGAGGGATTGGAAGTTTAAAAAGGAAACAGATAACTCTTGTTGATAGTGATGGTGAGAAGTTGAAATTCCTCTTGTGGGGTGACCAGATCCTCCTTGCCAATCTCTTCAGGTAATGACCATCTATATTGCACTGCCATATTGCTTTTGTGTATTTCTCACGCAATTTTTTTTTATTACAGTACTGGGAGTATGATTGCACTGGACAGGCCTTATATTGCAAGTTCTGCAGAGAGTGCTCTTGACACAGCAGAAGAACTATGTCTTGAATATGGTAGTGCCACACAATTATATTTGGTTCCCTTTATCCAGCATGAGGAACAAGTACGCCTATACTTTCTGACTAAGTGGTTTTATTTCCTCCAATATCACAAAATTAAATATTTTCTCTATCAGGTATCTGTAGCATTGTCGCAAAATCGAAATCAAGGATCGCGATTGCTGTCCATGCTAGATCATAGCCAAGCTCCGATTATTTCTCAAGTGACTTTGCCATGCGATTCTCAGGGATCAGTTGACTTCACAAGTTATCCCTTTCAAGTGAGTTCATCATCTGTTCAGCATGTTTTCTCTTTACCAACATATCAGCTATCTTGCTTTTTTCTCCCCTGATGATCAAGGAAAGGTCTTACTGCAACTATATAACCTGAGAACCATTCATCGGAACAATAGACAAATGAAGGGGAGTACAAAGCCAAGCAACCTAGAACTCTGAGGCCTTGATGGCGATCTCCCCATTCTAAGGAGCAAGATAACTTAATTTGATAACAATAGTTACCCTGATCTTAATCCAGTTTCCTGTCTTTCAATTCATGCATTATTCTATTTCACAAGATGAGTTTCTTCTCCAATCATCTGCAACTACAGGGATGATATCTGAATTTTCCAGAAAGAAGTATTTTCCTGCCTCAGAAACAAAAATGGTGCTATCAAATTATAAAACAAACCATACATGACTTGTTCAATAACTAAATATTTATACCATGTTGCAGCCTCTTGTGATTGACCTAAGAAACAAAATGACGGGCATCAGCCTCTATGGTGTTGTTACTGACATACATAGAGATGGGGGGTCTTCAGATGTTGTCTTCTCTTTGAGACTTGAAGATGCAACTGGAGCTGCCTGGGCAAGGCTTCATTTTTCCAAATTCTGGTAATGTGATCGAACAATTCATCCATGAAGCTAACATACTCCATCCATTCTACAATGCTTTAAGCATGATCTTCAGGTCACTGAAAAGATTGAGCTATGGCCACACAGTATACATCTCCGGATTAACATGCTCTATCACGAAAGAGAAGCGGTGAGCACATTCAAATCAAGCTTATCCCAAGCTCAGCCCCTCAAAAAATTTTCTCCCAACATTTTGAAATAATTCAGCTTTCCTTTTTTCAAGCACCATCTGTGTTAACTCTATCACAGTGGTAATTCAATTGTGCAGCCTCGAAGTACTATGGTACGAGAACAGTGCAGGAGCTTCTTTGGTTAATCTTAGTGCCCTGCCTGCAATTCTGAACTCGTCTTGCCTTCACAAACAGACACTACTTTCAGACATATCCACAGAGAGCAGCTCTACATATGTAAGAGCTTCACATTTTATCGAAGTTATTGAAGTGGGACGCCTAGAATTTCACATTTTTTGTTGTGGGTCCCTTCCTTTTGCTACTACACTAAATCTGATGACTTGTATGTTTATTATTGTTTACTGATTATGAGATAAATCTAGGGGTTAGGCTTGTGTTTAACCTAAATTTTATTTCCTCATTCTTCCAGCAGATATGTAAAGTGTGGATTGACCAAGTTGATCTATGCTACATCGATACAAGACATTCACATGTACATTGCGGTCAATTTCTCAGAAAGAACCCTGATGGGCTCTTAGAATGTGGTTTCTGCCATGATATTTCCGTTCCTCTCTGTGAAGTGGTCAGTGCTTTCTATCTGAGAACAACTCTGACAGATGAAAGGGCAAAGGTTGTTGCATGGTGTACAGGCCAAACAGCAATGGAGTTGCTGCAGATATCCCCAGACGAGTTCAATAATCTTTCTGAGGTAATGTAACCAATTCAACCTTGTTTATGAGCTGAGGTTTGTAAGATTTGCTGTGTTGAATGTCTGATCCATTAATGGAGATCAAAACTAAATACCTTGCACTACTAACGGCACTAGGACATACTAATATGCCCGTTAACTTCCCATGCCTCTGTCTTGATAAGCATTCCCCATAAACTTCTATTGTGATTTTTTGCAGATTAAAGTGACAACAGCAGTGTAAAATGTGGTTCATTTATGCAAATCCACTCTCCTTGTTTTTATTGCAGGATGAGCAGCTAATGTATTCATCGTCCTTGGAGAAGTTGAAATTCATAGTTGCACTAGTGAACTGCCGCAGCAAAGTTCATGGATTGGGTGGTGGCAGGAGTACATTACTTGAGGAAGTTGCAGTCCAGTGGGAGATAACCTGTGCGATAAAATGTGACTGACGCGCAGAGGCTTTCTTGGAGCGTCATCTTGCATCAAATTCCATTTCTTTCTTATTTATGGTAATAGGTACGGCATATCTTTCGGCATTATGCTGGATTAACAATTTCCTCCAAAAAGAGAACAGGAGGAAATTGTTTCTTGAAGAGAGCTGTGCATCTTAGATAAATGCTGCAACCAATCCATTGATTTAAAGTCCATCTGTATGTGCATTTATCTGTCAATTGCGTTCATTAACCCTAAGTTCGAGTGAATGGTTTAGAAGCTATCATCTATATCAACTTGATATTCGTATATTGTCCTTTTGCAGATAGGTTGCTACCTTTTCTTTTGCACCAGTATGTTAGCCAAAAGTGATGAATCTCGCAGGCATCTTCTCCCCAAGTTAGAGTTCCTCTATGTCGTGCTCCAAGTGAATAGATCAATTACAAAGCGCCTAATCGACATAGAAGCACGCAAGTGTAGGGATGTTCGGAAAATATTTTTTGAATCTTAACTACTGATAAATAATTGCACTTCCCATTGAGTTAGACTTGCTTGAAAATAAGTAAAAACAAATCCAACAAGCAAATGATACACGAGTTACACGTTAAGAATTTCAAATTGAGTTTTCATTTTCACCGTCATGTAAGCTCCTCACATGCCTAGAGACCTGAGGTTCTTCTATACAGAAACAACCATTGACTCGATCAGGTCTTAGCTTGAAAGGCAAAAGCCTATTGATTCCACGCAGACGGTTATAATTTTTATAAATACGTGGAGTTCACAGCGCAGAATTAAAGGATCCTACGCTACGGAGCTTGTTCCTTGTAAATACAACATATATTAACACGGCAATCTATACAAGTCTTATCTCGGGCTGATTTGTCCGTCTTGTCACATCCTTTACCTAGATTAAGATCCATCCATGAAAAGAGCACCGTGACCACTTGACTTGATGAACTTCTTCAGCAACAGAACCATGATCGCCAGTGCCAGACCCACAGCAGCCAGAGTGAACAACCGATCATCTGCTGGTCTCTGGCCTCTCATCTGCTGCTGCTGCTGCTGGTTTCCAGAGGCTCTTGCTGGAGGCTCGCGAGAAGGCTGCTCTTCCTCCAAGTAGTTGCCACCAGCATTGGCAGGAATTAGCTGAGGCTGTTCACCGCTGGTAGGTTGATTCATGGGCTCATCTCCGGGGGTAGTTGCCTGTCCCTCCAACTCGGCGTGTGAACATCCCTCTGCCTTGGCATGTGAATTGTCTTCTTTTGGAGCAGGAGAGTCACTCAATTGTGGAACAGGGGGTGCCTTGCTCAGCATGTACTCATGAATCTGTGAAGGTTATTGAAGTCAATCCTCACTCCATGTACTAACAATCAAAATGTTACCCATACGAGCCAGAGAAGGGTTCGAATCTTTGTTTAACTGGTTCATCAGCAATTATAATCAAGAATCTGATAGTAGTCTCCTTTATCATGTCAAAGAGCCTAGGTTCTGTAAAATAGTTTAAGCATTCACACAATAAGGAAAAGCTAGAGCACACTAGAGAGCGTGTATATATATTGTAGTTTTCCAGCCATTTGCTTCCTCAATGTATACATTAGAAGTTTAATAATTATTCAAATATGGATACTGAGTATCTGAGGCATAATCCAGGAATATTATATGCACTCCAGTATGTCATAAACTCTCCTGTATCCTGTATACTCACAAGCTAAGATAATCTTACCATCAGAGGATAATAGATTACAGCAAAGTTTCTGAAAGTTCAGATTGACCAGCTTTCTAGCAAAGCTGCCTATTTGGACCACAGTGGAATAAAGTACTTTTGCAATTCAAAGCATATAAAAACTGAAAAGTTCAAGTTCATGGTTTCTCAGATTGCCTTGTGCAGTCACAGTTTCTCCATGGCTGCCAACACCGCTTAAAGTTCAGGAATATAAAGGACTGAGGTACGAGGTTTTTTTTTTTCAAAGAAAATGAAAAGGGTAAACAGTTACCTCATCAATGAGCTTTTGACGATCAGGGGTTCCGAATTTTGGAGCTGCTTCACGGGATTTGACGGCTAGGATGTGTCTTTCTTCCTTCTTGTAGTCCAAAGAGCCCAATGCCCCATTAGGTTCAGTTGGCATAAATGCAATAAGGGCTACTAGAGCAGTCCGCACTGCCAACAGCAAGGAAAAAGGGTAAGTTAACTCTTTGTTGATGCAGAATTTGAAATTCCATGAATATTATTCTGCATCTATGACCACATCATTTCCCACCAATAGTGATCAAACATTTCAAAGGCATTTGATTACGGATGTTTCAAATAATATATATTACAATGCAAGCCACAATTGCACATCCTTGCTCACACAAGGAAGTGGTGCTTTGGCCTCAGATAACAGAATTAGATCTCATCTGGAAAAAGAAAAGGAAGCAAAACTATTTTCACAATGCATATCTGATATTAATTAAGAATGATCAATGGAAAAATTGGTCAGAGGAAACATAAAGAGACCAGTATGCAGCAGTTAGATTCTAAGATGCACAGGCAAGTCAAATCATGAAGATGCCGTAGGCCCATAGGATATAAAACGCACATTGCCTTGTGCAGGAGAACATTCCCAACAAGTAAACCCATCAATTAACAAATCCAAACAGTGAAATTCTAGACAAGCCCAACAACTTCCTTTAAACTTCCAGAAGCTCAAAGTAAAATGCCATTCTCCAGAATCAGAAGAGCTAAAGGAACAGATAAAAGATGACACTCTCAATTCTGGAGAATCACCTTCATAAAATACACCGACCATTGCATGTGCACAAACGAGAACTTACCACTCCAAGAAGGCTGCCAGTGCTCAGGATGATGATTGGATATGCTCAGACATATCTTGGTTTGAGTTTCAAAGCGACCATTTGGCTACATTATGTGAGAAACAAACATTAGCATGCTTTTTCTATACATTGTAGACTTTACGAGGCTTTCAACTATCATAAGCAAGAAAAACAAGGAAATTCACCGAGAGAGCAAAAATTACCGTCAACAGCATAAACGATGGGGGCTTGAAGGGGTACTCGGAAGGCAGCTGGATGCGGCCATGATAAATCCCACCCTCGAATTCTGAATCATGAGGTCCCCTAAAAGCGAATTGCCATTCAAATATGTTCTCCTGCAAAGCATAAAATGGAATTTCAACTGCAAATATCCAAAGGTTCACCAAACATTCATACACAATAAAATGAGAAATACGTACAAAAAAGACATAATATTTCAGTCACCATTTTACCATAATATCATGAGTCCCACGTTGCATTGCTAGATCTAAAAAATGTATCGCAGTTTATAGATAGAAAATTATATACATCTTCAGGAGAATTGACAACACCTAAAGTGAAAATCTATGAGTACATCGACGAAACTAATCAATCAACAGCAAGGAAATAGCACACCGCAGTGTAGGTGTAATCAGCTGAAGAAATTCAATTGCCAAATTCAGCCTAAACAAACACCTTTTTTTTTCCCTGATGACCTGAAAAATTAGACGAATCTCCAGCATTCAGCTGAAAGCATTTTCATGTAATGAATTTTCATCTTTCACGGATTAAACATATGATCAGTCAATATATATATATATATATATATATAAAGTCACGCACCCTGATATACATATATAATTAATGTACACGACGATCTGAACTAAGAAGGCCCAAAACGAACCTCTAGAGGAAGGCTCATGAAATCATCGGAAGGATTAGACTGCATCTCCTTGACCTCCTGAAGAATCCGCTTCACCGCAGGGTTCTTCAGATTGTACCTGTCCGCCATTATCAGCAGCTACCAAACCATCCGCCGACGCCAGCACCCTCCGATCTACGGCCTCGACCACCTCTACGTCTTCCTCTCTCCGGGCAAGCCTCTGGAAGCAAAGTTTGATGAGATCGGATGGGAATGGAAACAGAGAGGAAACAGAAATCGAGAGATTTTATGGGCTTGTCGAGGTGAAGCAACGGGCTGAGAGTCGGGAGGGAGGACGACGACCCCCACGTCATCCGATGCTCGCCAGCTGACGTGTCGGGATATTATTGGATAAGAGAAAGGGCTCTCGTATCCCATTGGTAGCCAACAGTCGAAAACTTCGACCGATAAGAAACCAACATGGATCGATTGGTAGGTGGGCTTTTCTACGCCGAGTCAAGTAGGCCCATTATGGCCCAATAATTTTCTGTGCCGGGCCGGCTTGTCCCGGACGTGGTCTTATTCTGGCCGGCCTTACATTGCAAATCTAGATCACTTTTCCTTGCATATATTCTTCTCGGACGTCATAAATGACGATAATGAGATAAATTAGTAAATTAATTTTATAAAATTTTTAGAGAAACATAAGAATTTAACTTAAGAATATAATTCCTATGACAGCTTCTGTATAATTGTGTCGATGGGGATTTCTGTGAGGGTATATAGGTCATTTACCACTCACCACCGTCCGATCTATATCCTTTTTGCTACGCTGGTTGTCTCAGCAGGGTTTCGACTATGGAAACAGGGCCATTTGTTACCTGATAAGCCTTATGACGCTGCTGCTGCCCGAACTTTATCGTATGCTACTACAGCCATGTGGACTATATATATATTGGTATAGACCAACTGGTGTCAAGAAGGCTGGACCCTGACCAATCCAAGTCAACTCGGGTCAATCCACTAAGCGCATAAGGGTTTTTAAATATAATTTCTGTCCATTTTATATGATTTGCATCTAATATCTTATTTGAAGGAGAAAGAGATGTGTCAAATTGTTTCAATCAATTTATGTTAGTCATGTGAACTATAGGTGTAAGTTTAACCGGTATTTGCATGCGCAAGGGTGATTATAATCTAGCCTGTGATGAACATCATAGTTAATGTGATTTAACGAAAGAGTAGAATTGGAGTTAGCTTCCTCACGTGGCGGTTACTTCGATTCCGACCGCAATTACCCCCACTCCGTCCTAATAAAACTTTTCATATATGCTGTTTGTAAGAGTAAGAGTCGATGTGTTTCAGCATCTCTTCTCTTAGAATGAGGTAACAGATTCGAGATATATTAATAGGGAAAATCCATTTCGGCGAGAGTTCCAATCATCGATGCCCGAAACGAATTATTTAGGATAGACACGAATTTTGGATAATAAAGCGGTGAAAAACGGTCATTGGACATTGTGATGGTGACGAAGCCCGCACCAAGGGAGCTCCCGGCATGGAGCTGCGCCACAGCTCGTAACGAGAAGAAACGGCAAATAATCTTTATGGCGGGACCTCCCTAACAAACTTGCATGCTTTTGTTTCAATTCAACGTACAGAAGAAAGAGTGTGGATTGATTCTGCTGTGTGTATGTGTGTGTGTGTGTGTGTATATATACAGTCCCTCGGAGGAACAAAAACGGGTCGTTTTATCGACCCGTGCGCTACACGCTTCGTTGTAGCGCGTGACGTTATTTCCCGGATAATATCTCTGTGATATTTTGTTTTACATAAATACATGAGACGCCTGCCTCCCGTAGTGCTTGTGCCGGTCTCCTTTCCCTGTGCTGGTTGTCTCTCGCCTACTCTTCGTAAAACAGCGGCAATCTAAACACTCGCGCAGAGGCGCGTGTTGCTCAGCCGCTATTTTCTTTCATTTTCGCTTTTTTTTTTTTTGCCCTTTGAACTCTTCGAACTCTGGATCCCCCATTGACAGTCCCTTCCCCAATACAAGAAGCTGTGAGGCGCACTTCGGCCCCTCCAGAAGCACCGTTTTCGCTCGCGAACTGGACTCCATTGATGGTGCGGGCGTCCCCCTGTGTCAGTTTTCTCGGGCCATGACCGTCTTCTTTGCTCAAATTCTGTCGCATAGGGCTTCTGCATGCGTTTTCCTGATGAATCTCGTTTGGTTTCTTGCTGGGATTTCTGCTGCTGGAGCTTGATTGGTTTGTCATGTTTGGAGGTCAGGAATTTGACTTTTAGGGTTTCCATCTTGTTGCTGAAGCAGAAGGACGCATTGCAGAATTTTCATCCGAGGGGTAGCTGTTGAGTTGCAGACGAGGCTCTGTGCTTGCAGGGAATATGCCCATCCAGTTAATTTAAGTTTCAGAAAAAGGTTCTTCCTTCGGCTTTGGAATTTACTTTTGCGACAATGCATGAATTCATTTTTTATATTCAAGGGCGAGGGTGAAATTAAATTGGTTTGTTTGCTAACTAGTCACCTGGATTTTGACTTAAATTGATTGCTTTTGAGATCATTATGTGGATAAAAGTAAAATACCAATTATATGTTGGATTAGGGTTCATGGCCGAGATGGTTTAAGGACAGGCTAAGCAATTTATGGTGAAACCTTAACATCGAAAGGCGGGCTGGCAGAGCAATGAAATTTAGGTGGGAAACCTCAAAAAGTATTACTCAACCTCCCCCTTCCAGGTGGGGGAGAACAATTAGGACTTACAAGGTTTCCCTTTATAATTACATCCAACATTTGGGAAATAGGCCAGTCCTTGGTTGTCCTTAAGATTTAGGTTAGGCATTGCTATGGTATTGGTGAAGATCCAGGGGAAAGAGAAAGGTGAGCTACAAGTTATGAGAAAGGTGACAGGCAGCTCAAGGGTCTGGTAGAATTTTCGATGTTAATCATGCCAGCAACTATATTTTAGTACTGTCTGTGGATAGATTACTGCATCTCATGCATTCAAATTTTCCTTTCTCAGATTGTGAAAGAATATGTGGAAATCAGCTCAGATGCATAGGGGGAAAGATCTAGGAAATCAGTTGTGCTGAAATGGGCTGTTAGTTTAGGCATTGGCTGAGAAAACATGTGGGTCTTATGTGCCTCTCTTAGAGGGCTTGACTACTTTTCTCAAGTTTGGTGAGTTGTTTTAGCTGGTCAACTATCTAGGCTAATAATTGTGACTAATTTGAAGTTTTGAGACCATTTGTGGAAGCTGAAGTTCCGGTTGTTAGTTTGACCTTTTGGGTTAATTCTTCAAGTGAATTCATTAATTCTGGGAAATATTTTGTCTCTATTATTGGGTTCATTTCAACTGGGAAACTGATGGTACTTAACATGCTACATTTACTTGGAAGAATTTGGTTATGACTTGAGCTAATTATCTTCTGATGTACAGGGGATATGGCTCTTCAGAAACATGTACCAATGGGTGATCCGTCTCCCACTACTATTAAACCCTTGAGGTTTGTTACTAGAGGACATGGAAATTCCGTGCTTGCAGATCCACAGTTGAGGAACAAAATGAAGCCTGATGTGGATGTTGACCTTAGAGAAGTTTACTTCTTGATCATGCATTTCCTGTCTTCTGGACCGTGTCAAAGAACGTACAAACAACTGTGGGATGAGCTTCTCGAGCACCAACTTTTGCCTAGAAGATTTCATGCATGGTATTCAAGGAGTGGTGGGCCTAGCGGGGATGAAAATGATGATGGTGTGTCATTACCATTGAGTTACAATAAATTGGTGGAGAGGTAGCTCTTTCTTGTTCCATGGCTGGAACCTATTACCTTCTGAAATACTCCCAGTAGGCATAACAATGAATTTGAGCAGCTCTTTATTTATATTAAGAAACTTTGGTAAATCCTTTTTTTTTAATTAATGATTGACAAGTTTCATTAATATTTCCCATCAGCCAGCCAGATATTATTAGGCTAGACTTATGGTCCCTCTTATGAAAGACTAACTGATGTTTCCCATATCTTCTTAGGAATCCTCACATTGAAAAAGATCACCTGGTAAAGCTTTTGAAGCAGTTGGTACTTACAACTGCTGCTCCATCACAAGGCTTAACTAGTGGACGTATTCCAACTGCAGCTGATGTTCCTACTCTGTTAGGAACGGGCTCATTCTCATTGCTGAGTGTGTCACCTCTTCCTTTTACTGTCCACTGAAGGCTGGAGCTTTACCTATACTTTGTTTGAATTCTCCTTTTCTCCTTTCTGGATCAAATGTTTTGTTTGAGTTTTTCTTTTCCAGATTTATGAATACAAAGCACTTTCTTGTCTAAATTATGTTCCAAGAGGATTTGTGGCAGTGTGTCTCCTAGGTATCAAACTATTATATCATGATTCAGCTAGGGTTAGGGTTTTAATGTATCTGACAAGCATAGGCTTTAATAATGTAAAGGTATTTGGATCTTAAATTTAATTTGCTCTATCATATGTCATTTGAAAATATACATGTCATGTACCTGGATAGGCCTCTTGTCCTTGGTCAGACAATTCCAGCTAGGGTTTCTAAACTGTGCTATATATCTACAGATGAAGGGGAAAAAGGACTTAATGAAGCTAAACATCCACCTTCTCACATGCGTTGGCCCCACAAGCAAGCAGATCAATTTCGCGGGTTATGTCTTCGGGAAATAGGGGGTGGTTTTACACGTCATCATCGTTCACCATCAATTCGTGCAGCTTGTTATGCAATTGCTAAGCCATCAACAATGGTGCAAAAGATGCAGAATATCAAGAAGATTAGGGGACATCGAAATGCCGTGTACTGTGGTATGCTTTAATTCTGATGTTTCAATGTCAGAATTAAGATAGTAAAGGTCATACTGAAGAATAAAGTTAAAGCTACCTACATATACTAAGAGATAATTCTGATGCTCAGTTCAGTCGGTTATGTTGTTGTGGACTTTTCATCATTCTGTACATGTCGCATTATTGGCTTAAGGTGTAAATGGATGGTTAAATATTTCATTTTTTTATGGAAATTTTTGCAGCAACATTTGACCGCTTAGGAAGATATGTCATTACTGGTTCAGATGATCGTCTGGTAAAAATTTGGTCAATGGAAACTGCCTATTGCCTGGCTAGTTGTCGCGGACATGAAGTAAGTTTTTGTGGTCATTGTCGAATTATTTATTAATTCCAGTGGATATTTATGATGTTTGATTTATTTGCTCTGACTTCTATTTAAGGGTGATATTACTGATTTGGCTGTGAGTTCCAACAATGCTTTGGTGGCATCCTCTTCTAATGACTTCATTATTCGTGTTGTAAGCTCCTTCTGTAACCTGGAGCTTTTCTTTTCTTCCCCAAATGTTTTTCTTTAGATGGAAGTGGATGCCATATGCAATTAATAGTTTGAAACTTTTTTCTTTGGTACTCCCTCAGTGGCGTCTTCCTGATGGGCTGCCAATTTCAGTTCTTCGCGGGCACACTGGGGCAGTTACTGCTATTGCCTTTAGCCCGAGACCTACAGCTGTATACCAGCTTCTGTCGTGAGTCTAAGATCTCTTTATCTGATATGATCTTATATTACTTTAATTTATTTTGTCTAACACTCACACTTCAGGGTCAATGTTGAATATTGCTGTTAACTGCCCTCACTTGAAAATTTTGCTTAATGGTTGATGTGGTCATATGTGCTATTCTTTCTTGAGTTTGCTATGGGTTGTCAAGTGTATATGGTTTGTGCAAACTAATCTAAATGTTCAAGCTGGTTAGTGGAATGATGATGTTGAATGTTCACGTTGGCATGCTCCTTGAACTTTGTAATATAAGATTAATTAGTTCCAGCCCATAGAAATTAAACACTTGAAGCAAACAGTTGCTTGGGGACTCAAAATTGCATCTACAATTTGTCTGTAGACCTTTTCGTGGGCTCAATGGGGTAAGCATGGTTGAGCTTGGGCCTAGATTTTTTTTGTAAGAAAAAGGACTGTACAAGGGCCCTCTGACACCATAACTATTAACTGTTAACATAAAGCAGGAATTTGCCTTTCTAGGTTAAAATATATATCAATTCCTTGACGAAGCAGAATCCTGTCCAGTCCTAACTTAGGGTCTGGGCCAAGCTGATGATCAGGGGTCAAATGTAGAATTTTCTCCAGCCTGACTCACTGATATAGGCCCAGCCAACCATCAGCTTTGCAAGCTCTGGTGCCATGTTAATCCTATTTAAAACCTTGCTGATAGATGAAAGCATGGATCAAATAAATAATGGGGCAATTGATCATGCTCCAAAAAAAACAAACAAAAAAGGCAACTGATTGTGTGGGCTCTTCTCCTTTCAGTGCATGTTTGCTTGCTAATTGTGTTGGCAGTCTTTTTGATCTCTGTGTAGTTGTTGTAAGACTTCATTTCCACCTTAAACTCTAGCTGGTTTTGTGTCACTTCCATGTGTTCTTTTAATTGTGCTCATATCTCTTTTGCTTCTGATACTTGTGCATGCATATGCCTTCTGTAGGTCATCGGATGATGGAACATGCAGAATATGGGATGCACGGAATTCCCAGTTTTCTCCACGGATATATGTCCCACGGCCTGCAGATTCTGCAGCAGGTATTTAGCTATTTCATGGACAATACCGATTCTGACATTACATTTTTGTTGTTAAGAATATTTTATGTATTATGAACTCATATATTTACAGGAAGGAGCTCTGCTACACCAGCAACTTCGGCTCCTCAGAATCACCAAATATTCTGCTGTGCATTCAATGCTAATGGAACTGTTTTTGTTACTGGCAGTTCAGACACTCTTGCTAGGGTACTGATTATTACCATAGCCCAATTTTCCTTGGTGACTTTAAGTCCCTAATTGTTTTTCCTTTAGATGGGAAATGAGATTGAACTTTCCAAATCTGCACTTTTATGTGGTCCTATGACTGGGTGCCTCTCCAAAAGCTTCGTGATGTAATAATGATTGAATTCAAAATTGAGATGGTTTCAGTAGCTTCAATGCCTGCTCTAGAGCAAGCAAAACAACAGGGGCACTTGGAGAGTGCCTTAAAATTTTGCGGGGCTTGTTGAAATTAACCCTTTAATATAATGATGTCAACTTGCAAAAAATGTCCTTGCATAATTTTCTTTGCTTATGGTTTAATTTTCATTTGCAGTCATTTCCCTTGAAAACTATCTGCCTGTTTATAGGTTTATAATGCTTATAAGGTCAACAAGGATGAGGCTGACCAGCCAAATCATGAGATAGATGTTTTGGCTGGCCATGAGAATGATGTCAATTACGTGCAATTCAGGTAGGTTGTCCTATTTGATTATTTTGTTGATGAGCCATCCTGGAACCCGGTTTATCAAATGTGCTGATATAGTGCTCCTTCCAGTGGCTGTGCAGTGGCATCAAGATTTTCCCCAGCTGAAGCTTTGAAAGAAGAAAATGTTTCAAAATTTAAAAACTCTTGGTATCTTTCTTTTCTTCTTGAACTTTGCCCTTTATTATTGGTTCACAACCAGTTTCTTCTCTTTTCCATCGAAGAAACTTAGTTTTAAGGAATTGATATTTATTATTTATTTGTATTTGTTTGCCACATTCACTTCCTATTAATTTCAGGTTTAGTCATGACAATATTGTCACTTGTTCTCGTGATGGAAGTGCAATCATATGGATTCCAAAATCACGAAGATCACATGTAGGTTATCTTTGTCAGCAGTTGGTTTGGCAGTCCATGTTATGATGGTTTTATTTTCCAGTCCATGTAAACATACCAATTACATCATTTAAGAACCAGAACACTGTTTAAAGAAGGAGATATTGTTGTCCTGTAGAAATTACAAGGTCATTGGTGAATTTACCAGAAAGAACTGCACTTTTTGCAGTCTTTGGAAGCTTTGCCATTTGCAGTTTGCAGCTAAAATGTCTGCAAACATGATAATACTGATATAATCTGGTTTCAGTCAAGAGCTGGACGCTGGAGCCGTGCATACCACCTTAAAGTTCCACCTCCACCTATACCTCCTCAACCTCCACGTGGTGGCCCTCGCCAGCGAATTGTCCCAACTCCACGTGGTGTAAATATGATAATTTGGAGCCTTGATAATCGTTTCGTCCTTGCCGCTATCATGGGTATCTATCATTATTATTGTCTATAAGATTCATATTTTGTATGGGAGCATAGGTTCTGGGGCTATTTATCATCCATGATTTGTAATGATGTGCCATGTGTTCCTCATCCTCTTGATTCTGCCTAATTGAAGAAAGTTAGTGCCCACATTTACGTTGTCCTTGTTTCATGTGCTGTGAAATACTTATTCTGCTGGTGAATCCTGGTCCTTGTCTCACGTAGTTTAGCAACACCAAAGTTTATTGCTCTGTATTAAAAAACAAAACTTTATCGCTCTGTTTGAGTGCAGAGTTGGATAAAAAATCCAGTCCAACTATTATCTCTATTTTTATCAATGATTATATTGATCCAGCTAGTGTTATCAGCTTCTACTGCTTCTGAATCCTGCACAGTTCAGCAAATAGAAATGTTTGTTGTTCTGTTTGAGCACATAGTGTGGTCTTGTCAATCTTATTTCCATTACTGCCAAGGTGTTACATTCTTTTTTCCCGTTTAAACTGTATGTATCTGAATGTCATGATCTCTTGCAGATTGTAGAATATGTGTGTGGAATGCATCTGATGGGGGTTTAGTGCATTCTTTGACTGGTCATACTGATTCTGTGAGTTACTGTCATCTGCTCGTGCCAACATTTACATGTGTATCATGTTAATGTTCCTCTTATTGATTACATCGCCTGTACTCTGTCAGACATATGTTCTTGATGTTCATCCTTTCAACCCAAGGATAGCTATGAGCGCAGGTTATGATGGAAAAAACCATCATTTGGGATGTAAGTTCTTCCCATTTTTCAGGTAAACCTTTCAAAGCATGCGATATTTCTCAAGTTTGATGATCTTTTCTTGCCATTTCTTTCAGATCTGGGAAGGCAAGCCTATTCGGGAATATGAGATTTCACGCTTCAAGTTGGTTGATGGGAAATTCTCCCCGTAAGTTTGGAGCATTGGTGTAGTTTCAAAGTGTTGAGTGTTAAAATATTCAAAATTTGCTTTCCTTTTGGTACAGGGATGGGACTTCAGTTATTCTTTCAGATGATGTCGGTCAACTTTATATATTAAGTACAGGACAGGGCGAGTCTCAAATGGATGCCAAGTATGATCAGGTACTCAAAATATTACAAATGTTCACTTTAGTTGTTTGGAGAGCTATTTTGCTGCATTCCTTTGATACTAGTTTGCCTTCTCCCCTCTGGCAGTTCTTCCTCGGGGACTATCGACCCCTTATTCAGGATACTTTTGGGAATGTGCTCGATCAGGTCAATTGACTGTTCATTTGTTTATTTTTCTTATTCATATCTGCATGTTTTATATTTACCCACACAAAATTGGGGTCTAACTCTATAAATCCTTGTCATGTTATTATTTAACAGCTACTTTTGACCACTGTTATGTTTTCAAATGCTAAATTCTGAATCTATAACTAAAGGCAAGTACGACATGTGGTTCAGGAAACACAGCTTGCCCCTTACCGAAGGAACATGCAGGATTTGCTCTGTGACTATGGTCTGTATTTAAATCAGCCAGCACACTTGCTGCCTTCTTTTTTCTTTGGAGTCGTAGACGTTTTCTGAACCATTTTTTCCCTTGTGGATTCTAATCCCAGCAATGACTCCATATGAAGAACCCTATCAGAGCATGTACCAGAAACGCCGTTTGGGAGCTCTTGGGATTGAGTGGTGTCCTTCTTCTCTTAGACTCTCGGTAGGGCCTGATTTCAATCTGGACCCGGAGTTCCAAATGCTCCCATTGGCTGATTTGGATGTGCTCCTCGATCCATTGCCGGAATTCGTAGATGCAATGGACTGGGAGCCTGAGAATGAAGTCATGGTGATCACTGATGATAATGATTCAGAATACAATGTCGCTGAGGAATATTCTTCTAGAGGGGAGCAAGGGAGTCTGGGCTTCATTTCCTCAGATGATCCTGAATGCAGCTCTGAGGACAGTGAGGCCGAGGACTCAAACATCGATAGCATACGTAAGTCAAGAAGGGGAAAGCAGAAGGCAGAGGCAAGTGTTCTCGGATTACTTTTTTTGTTGTCATTTTTAAAGTAATTTATTCTGATTGTTATACAGCCTTACTCATTCCATTTACTAGCATTGGGTGCCTGATTCGAGTTTACATTTTTGGGATTATGTGAAAACTGAAATGGTAGACTCAAGTGCTGTATATGCTGTTAAGAATCACTACTAGTTTACAGGACATCTGAATGTATTAATTGAAGCTTATATCTTATATCCATATTCAGGTTGAGATTATGACTTCATCGGGGAGGCGTGTGAAGAAGAGGAACCTAGAATGGAGCGAGGTCGACACTGTCGGAAGTAATCGCAGTGTGAAACATAGGAATGGTAAGAAAAAGAAGAAATCCTCAAAATCGAAGGGAGTAAGACCTCGAAGGAAGGCTGCTCGGAATGCTCTCACATTGTTTTCGAGGATCACTGGAGCTTCCACAGATGGGGAAGAAGAAGATTATTCTTCGGGATCTTATTCTTCAGAAAGTGAGTCAGGAGGGCTAGATTCATTGCTCCAGAGTGAGGACTCAGATGAGTCACTGCAGCATGAGCAAACCAAGCTCTTGAAAGGAAAGGAAATTGTAACCATGGACAGATCTGAGGATGCTATAATGGGACAGCAAGAAAGTTCCGATATTCTTGTGAAACCTGGTAACAGGCGAAGACTGATTCTGAAACTGCCATTCCGAGATTCAAACAAGCAAATTCCTCCAGAACCTGTAAACCATGAATCTCCTCTAGAAGTCCAAGATAGTAGAAAAGATCCTATGGAAGGTCAATTGAATGGTGCCAGTTGCAGTTCAGTTCAAATTAGAGAGAGAGAACATGTTGAGAAGGCTAAGGCTGAAAATTGTCTTGATTGGACTAAAGGGTACACGAATGGGAAGATAAAATGGGGAGGTGTCAAAGCCCGATCCATGAAACGTCCAAGAATTGCAGAGGCAGCTTCTTTAGTCCCATATGCTGAATCTAGTTTGCTGTCAGGTGGTAATGATGTGAGGGAACATAAGATGAGTGGGTTGCTGAAACTTGAAGGGTCTTCAAAGTTGCAGGACAATGGTATGTATGAGTTGAACAAGTTACAGGAAGATGTTGGTGTTCTTGAGGGTGAGATTCCACCTTCTACTCCTCTAGATGAAGTCAACAATAGTGTCAAAGTACCTTCTGCATCACATGGAGATAAAGTTGATTCAGCAGATCCATCACAACAAGAGGTAGAAAATTTTGTCGGTGGCTGTGGAAATGGTCCAGTCGATAATACTTTGTGTAGAAGCCCTTTAGGCACAGTCCAAAATCAAACAGCAGAGATGGCTGGTCCTGATGGCCAGAAGAGAATAAGTACAAATAATGGAGATGGTGGGGCTCAAGATCTGGAGACTAATCCTATTACACTTCCCATGCACCAGGAGCCGAACTCCCATAACAAGCCCTATGCTGTCTACAGAAGGGTAAAGCTAAACAGGACTAAGAGTAACAACACAAATGGTGATGGTGGTAGGGTTGAAGAAAGCACTTCAGTTACAAACAATGAAAGCAACACGAGTGCTGAATTGGACTCTCGTGAAGGCTCACCTAATGGTGCCAGCAGGACCCGGTCCATGGAGGTGAAGTTTGTGATATCTGACCCAGGTGCTCTGAATGGTGGATCAGGAAATGAAGCGGAAGCTTATCAGTGTCGTGTGAGTAAATTGAGAAGAAATGGGCTTCCCAAACAAGATTGGGGGTCAAGTTCAAAGGCTACAGTCGGCTTGAGGTCAACTAGAAACAGACGAGCCAGTTACCATTTACAAGATGCTGGTAGCCCAATTGAGAAAAGGAAGCCGAATCATCAATCTTTAAGGAAAGGTTCATGGTTATTATTGCCTTCCCATGAAGAGGGATCCCGTTACATACCTCAAGAAGGGGATGAAGTAGTCTATTTGAGACAAGTACGTAATCCTGATTAGATTTAGCACTTAAAAGTCTCTCAGGAAGAAAAACTGGGGAGGATAAAGTGGGGTCACAAGTAAAAAAACACATAGTAGGGTTTAATGTACTTGTTGGATTAAGTGTTATATCACCTAGCTGATGCTTGACTGGTCTTCCTTCTTTAACTTCCCTTCTATTTTCCTTCAGAATGCACTCAGATCTAACGTTTAAGCTCTTATTTCTACCTGGTTTTATCATGTATGTTGATAAAAATTCCTCTTTCAATCTTTGTAGTGTGTATATTTTTTACTCCTGATAATTTGGTGTTCTTTGTATTATTTTTTCAGGGGCATGAGCACTTCATCAATCAGAGTCGCTCGAGGGAATCTGGTCCATGGAAGCTACTGAAGGCAGAAATAAGAGCTGTGGAATTGTGCAGCGTTGAAGGCCTCGAGTACTCTGTAATGGCTGGGTCAGGGGAAAGCTGCTGCAAGATGACTCTCCGCTTTGTGGACCCCACTTCAAATGTGTTCCGAGAAACATTCAAACTGACCCTTCCCGAGATGACTGGCTTCGCTGACTTTCTTGTTGAAAGGACCCGCTTTGAGACCTCCATGCAGAGGAACTGGACTGTTCGGGACAAGTGCAGGGTTTGGTGGACTAATGAGGGAGAAGATGGTGGGAGTTGGTGGGATGGGCGAGTTTTGTCTGTGAAACCCAAATCTCCTGAATTTCCGGATAGCCCATGGGAGAGGTTCACAATCCAGTACAAGAGTGACCCACCTGAGACTGAACACCACAGCCCTTGGGAGCTTTTCGATGCTGAGACCCAGTGCGAACAGCCTGCTATTGATGAAGAGCTCAGAAATAAGCTCCTAGTCTCGATTGTGAAACTAGAGCAGTCAAGGAACTCGGCACAGGTATTAACGCTTGGGCAATATTTCAAAGATGACATGCATGGATAAGCTAGATCTATCAATGATGTTCTCTGATCTGTTTGTTAATATTCAGGACCGCTATGGTGTAGAAAAACTGAGGCAAATTTCACAAAAACAAATCTTTGCAAACAGGTAACAATATCCCCACCAGGCTCTCTCTCTCTATCCTGTCTCTATTACTTGCAACATGTACGTTACAATTTGGCATTTGAATAATCGTTCCTGCTAAACCTCATAATGCTTTCCTTTCAAGAAATAGAGGAGAAATTTGCATGCTACCAAAAAAAAAAAAAAACTAAAAGATGCTATTGGAGAAGTCATTACCTGTTATGTTGTGTGCCTTATTAGAGAATTATTAGGACTCATTCCATGGAATGCCCAGAATTTGGATCCCGTGGTGACAATACCATCGGTCTCAGCATCCCATGGACCAAATATCTCCCATTTGCATTGAAAAGCGCCATCTTCTGAGCATGTAATTTGAATTTGAAATGTAAAAGCTTTGTTTTTACCATTGAAAATTTGCAGGTTTCCAGTTCCACTGACCCTTGACGTGATTCATTCAAGGTTAGAGAACAACTACTACCGAAGCATAGAAGCCGTGAAGCATGACATAATGGTCATGCTGTCAAATGCAGAGTCTTATTTTGGGAAAAATCAGGAGGTTTCATTGAAAATCAGACGCTTATCAGATTGGTTCTCTCGGCAGTTATCATCCTTGTAGCCCGTAAAGGAGAGTTATCATAGAAAATTCATGATCAAGTTGCATCAAGGCCCTCCTGGGTTTCTTCATTTTTTCTTGTTTTGCTTTTAATGGCCCCTTGCTCTCTAAATTTGTAGATGAAAGAAATTTTCAGTTCCCATGTTTCTCTTCTCCTTGGTGCCCTTTTCACACAAGAGATTTGGGAGTTAAAAACGATTCTTTTTTTTTTTAGGGGTTGATAGTGAGATCTCAGGAGAAGGTAGTTCTGGCTGTGGATAAATCTCTGCCATCCAATTCTTGTATAGGGTCACAATTGGTCAACATCACTCAAATAAAAAGGAGCTGATCTCAAACTTTTCAGTCTTCATTGTGCCATATTTAGTCACATACGTACCAGCAATCCTTGATCTTCCGGACTGTCTCGACTTTCCCTCACTCTCTTAGATTCGTGGACCCATCGGGGAATAATGGATTGATCTCTATCAATGGCTTGCTTGCATCCCAAATTTTCAATTGTGCTGCGCTTAAAATGGAGTTCATTGATGACCAAAAAAAAGAGATCACCTTTTATTAGGTAAACAAACTCAAAAGACTCGTGAAACAGCTAGTAGAGTTGCTACTTTTTGCGGATGACAGTGTGCCACATTCAGTAAAAGCTATCCAGCTCAGCCTGAGCCATATTATGAGAAACGTATAATTATGGGAAGTTTGACTGTGTACAACTGCAAGATTGTGAAGAGAGCACCCTCTGTTCATTTCTCGTCACAATGCAATTAGTAGATTCAATACAAGATAAGATTGAGATCCAAAATTTCATTGTCCAACAAAAAGATTGAGGTTAAGGAGCAAGTCATCCGATCCATAACAGAAGCACGGAGCACAGATGTTAGAATCCAAAAATCATCAATCTCTCCATCGGTGCCCGCAGTTTGGGTTGCAGCAGACAAAGAGCAGAGTCATTCCTTCCTCTCCTCTCAAAGTCGCCTGCATATAATTTGTAAAAACGACTTCAACTAACCCATTGAACACGAATCAGCTCAATATTATACCATCAAACAGAAACTTCTTCTGCACAATACTGGCGCCAAGATCTCACTCGAGGGAAACAGCAACCATTAGATGTATGCACCAGAATGAGAAAGAGGAAAGTTAGGAAATGGCCAATATGTGCTCCCTTTGGTAAGTGCGAGCTGCATCTGAAAATTAGCAGGACATTTACCTCAAACAAAGAGTAGACATACAAAACAACATAGTGTACCTGGAAGAAGACGGCTTCTCCGTGCTTGCATGCAGCACACCGGATGGATTTTGTACGAGGAAGGGTTGGATCAGCAGCCACATCCTGCAATACTTGAGTTCGCTCCCCAACAGAGTGGTGTATCTCATTTCAATACACACAGAAGTTGTCAGCAACCTCCTGTACAGGTGGAAGAAAGTATCAAGACAGACAAGGATGATAATGATTCTTACGCTATATGCCAATCCTCCCTAGTTTGTATAGTTACCTTCAGCTACTAAATTCTGTCATTCAATAGATTATGAGAAGCAATCAGATATCATCAGATCAAGAAGACATGCAAGCATGGTTATTTTCTCCTTCTCTAAGTTTAAGATTCGGCTGACAGTTATTCATCTCCTCATGCAGAAGCCAGAGAATTAAAAAATGAAGCAAAATGAAAGAAATTTAGGTGAACACGAAAGAATTTATTGAAATTGAACAATAAAGTGCAATTTCAAGATCAGCTGAAGGGTTGCTACAGAAATTTAAATCCATGATGGCAGAGTACAGTCATACAATCATGTTCTACCTTAGACAGCTCAACAATAAGGCAAAAAAGGAGACGTTACAAGGACCCTAAGAATCATCTTCGAGGAAACACAAGCACAAGCAGAACTTGAAAGCAGAAGAGCCAAACTGTCGGCAAAAATACAGGAAGTGCGAAAAGAAGACACTGCAGAAGACAACAATTGAACAGAAGGGGAATCTAAAATACCCAAAACCCTAACCAATAAACTGAACTAAGCCAGAGCAAGTTCGGAGGAGGGCCTGCTGATCACAATTGCGGCAAGCGTAGAGAAGGATCTTCTGCTCCCTATCTTCCTTAGGTTAGAGAACGTTGTTACTGCTCAGGGGCAAAAAATAATAATAATAATAAACCAAAGAAACGGTAGGAAAATTAGCGTGAAACAACGACAACGACGACGACAACAACAACACAGAACAACACAAAACTGCGTCCAAAAAATCATCCCATGAGCAAGAGACTGACAGAATGAAACACGGAGATGAACATAACTGACCATTCGCGACAAAACTTCATAGTACGCATCTTCAAAGAATCGGCAGACGAAGAAAGTCAGCTCAATGGCGAGTTCTTTATCGCAGCAGCAAATGTGTGTAGTAGCTATTGATGACATACTGGCGGGCTGTCTGACTGCCCATGGAGCAGTCCTTCCAGTAGCTTTGGGTCTTGATGAGTTGGCGGGGGCTGGGGGCATTATGGTAATAATTGGAACATTGAAGGGCCTTTGCACGATACGCTTCGCACGTTGACGGGCCAATGACAGATCCGCAGGTAAGAACAAATTTGTTAGGTTACTCTATTGGGCCTCATCAATAATGATTGAAATCCGCCCGAAAAAGTAAGCTAATGCGAACATTCTCTTTGCCCCTAGAGACGCACAATGCCGACATTTCACTACAGGTGGGGTGAGGGAGGGGCTGCGTTGAAACAGCTGATAAATTGTCTAACTTAATGGCCTTCGGCTGTAGGGACACTGAATCTACCCAACTAGACATTTTACAGAGTCTCAATGAGCTCTTCTTCGACAAGGTACAAATATCACAATCCTCTTCTCAAATCTATCCTAACATATCACCACATGCCAGCCACAAGAAGGAAAACAATTAACACTCAGCGATTCGTAAATCAACCTGATCATAAATGACTGGAATAATGAGACATGAACTTTGGCAGATCATCAAACCAGCGCTCATAGTTGGGTTTCATCTCCAGATAGGTTGAGGATCATGACAAAAGCTGCTCATAGCATCTATTCTCCACTGCGATGAGAAAACATTACCCATTTCTCTTTTCGAACATCTCCCAATTCGAAACCTCATGGGTTGTTTAATATAAGAAAAAATATCAGGTACAAACCAGAAGAAATTATGCAAACAGCGAACAAATAGCCAAAGCAGCAGATTAATTGCTTAAAAGTGGTTCTTAGAATGAAGGCACATCGGGCAACCTGAATAGCGAAATAGTTTTGCCAACTTGACTGTAACCAAAATGTCTCAATAATAGGAGGACTTGCCACTACCACAAGGTCATTGATACTTAAATAACAACGAGCACAGAATCCAAACCAAAGCAAAACCTTAAAATGGAGAAGTACTCTCAGCTCCATTTAAGCTAATGCAAGCAAAGCTGCCTACTCTTGCTCGGAGCCAGATTCACTCTTCTGGTTGTTATGCTTCCTGGCATACCGCTGGTTCCTCAAGAACTTTGGGTCCATCTGCAAAAAGATCACATAGCCATGGGTATAGATACATAGTACATAGAAGAAGGTCAAACATAAAATTGATGGTCAACTTCAACTACAGTATTATCAAAAGAGAAGCATAAATTTAAAGGGAAACAAACGGTATACGCAACTCAGACTCGACTCAGCTTTGACGCCCAACAGAATCCGAATTCAAATTCAACTTTCTAACTAGCTCACCCAAGTAGCTTAGTAGCTCATTCGACATAACACAGGGTATGCCTCATCTATAACAACTTGTAGAACAGTCATTTCTTCGGCTTCATTTTAGAGTGTTTCAGAAGGCAAAGCATTCAAAATATGGTCAATGATCGACAGAAAACAGAATTATAATGGTTCAATGAAACCTCGCCTCTGAAACCAATTTGACAAGCACATCACTCAATGCTCGTCATCCTCCAAACCCGAGTTCAAGTTTAAATTTTAGCTATAGATCAAGCCGCATTCAGTGGCCGAAGCCAACAGACCCTACGCGAGATCAACAGAGGGAAAACGAGAGGGCTGCAGCTGCGAGCTTACCCCCTTGGTGGAAGTCTTGCGGTGCCTCCGGGGCTTCTTGATGCCATTCTTGTGCGCCTTGTACGACTGGTTGTGGGCGGTGTGGTTTTTCGACTTTGCCATCTCTGCAACAACACGGAAACCCAAAAAAAAAAAAACGAAGCTTATTGAGAAGTGCATTTCGTAGTCATTTAGCGAAATCTGATAATTGATTAGACAAACCGACTTGGATGTCAAGAAAATTCCAGCAGCTAGCTCACCTCTGTGCCTAGGGTTTCTTTTCCTTCACCTTCTCCGCGAGAGGAAGGGAGGCATTTTATATGGGGATGTTTTAGGAACGAAACCCTATCGGCCTAGAGAGCTGCCGGGCGTGCCTAATGACAATATTACCCTTGTTTTCGGCCCAGCCAAAAGCCCAGACTCGGGATTGATAGCCTTCCGATTGTTCATTTTCGGGTTATCGCAAAGATAAGGGGTAACCGACCCGCACACCAAGAATCTCCCGCTCTTCCAACCGGACGGAGCTGTAGATCTTCTTCAGCTGAAATGCATTCTATGGCGAGCTCTCGATGCCTTCGACCTTACTTTGCTTCCACTGGAAGTATGGCGAAATCCGAAAGGGAAACCAAACCTACTGATATCAAAATCCCCCACCAAACTTCCCCTTCAGCAGTTACTCCCTCACTTTCTATCTCCATTGCGCCCCGTTTCTATATAACTCGCTCTCTCTTCCTCTTCTTCCATCACTGCAATCGCATAGCTCATCGATCTTCCATTTTCCGGTTTGGCATGGAGTTGAAACGGTGCTTTATGGTACTGGCGGTAGCGGCACTGATGGCCTCAGCGGTCCTCCTCGTCGCCGGGGATGACGCGGCGGTGAAGCCGAAGGTGGTGAAGGTGGTGAAGGGAAAGAAGCTGTGCACGAAGGGATGGGAGTGTAAGAGCCCCTCGGTGTATTGCTGCAACCAGACAATCTCCGACTACTTTCAGGCGTACCAGTTCGAGAACCTGTTCTCGAAGCGGAACGCGCCGGTGGCCCACGCGGCGGGTTTCTGGGACTACCACTCCTTCATCACGGCGGCTGCGGATTACCAGCCTCTTGGCTTCGGGACCACTGGAGGGAAGCTCACGAGCATGAAGGAGGTTGCGGCCTTCCTCGGCCATGTTGGGAGCAAAACTTCCTGTGAGTCCTCCATCACCCGCGTCCTGACCTTTGATGCTATTCTTTTGCTAGCGTGGTATGCTTAAGAGCTTCTACACTGGTTCACTTAGCATCATATCATATACCAATGGCACTGCCATGTTTTGTGCGAATTGGTTTCACTATATAGACTATGAATCCAGGTTTTCTTTTAGTCATTCTCTCAGTGTCCGTTGGTTTCAAGTTTGATGGGCCGAACATGGATGAGAACATGAAGTTTCAGGGGTAAAAGAAAAAAAATGAATTTCACATGTAAATCGAGAAAGGCATGGCAGTTTCTTTATAAATGCAATATTTATCAGCGAGGAAAATACTGAGCTTCTGTTGATCAGCATGCATGAATAAGGAAAAGATGATAAAATTCTAAGCACATTCATAATTTTGTTTGAACCTTGACTTGCTTGAGTTGATTAATTATATTTCCAGTTGTCTACCTTTTATATTTTGTCCGGGGATTGGCATGATAAGGCTTTGATTCACAATTGTTTACTAATATGATTACTGGGTATTGGGCTCTATTGATCTGCTTTTTGTTCGCGAATTGCTTGCAACATTTCCATTTGGCCTACCCATTTAAACTTAAGGATAACTTGTTAATTAGGCTCGTATATAGAAAAGGGCTTTAACTCAAAGGAGAAGATCAGTTGTGATGCTTCATTTTCTAATCTACTATTCTATTCTTGTGTTTTCATTGGGCCAAAGTTTACTTTTACTCAACAATGTTCAGAATCAAGAGGTACCTAAGAGGAGAAAGTACATGAGAATGGATTTTTCAGTCAGTTTGATCATAATCATGTAGTCATTATTATAAAATGCGGGTTGTTTTGTTATAATTTTTAGGTGGGTATGGCGTGGCCACCGGAGGTCCATTGGCATGGGGACTCTGCTACAACAAGGAAATGAGTCCGAGCCAATATTACTGTGATGACTACTTCAAGTTCACCTATCCATGCGCCCCTGGAGCTGCATACTATGGTCGAGGTGCTCTGCCTCTTTACTGGTAATCAAGCCTTCTCAACCTGTAGTTCTTTTCCTCATTCTGTGTGGGATCATCAATATTTTATGTGAATGTGGAGCAACATGAATTTTCTGCTGGAAATATAACTCAGAGAAGTATTTTTGGAACTGTTCATGTTCTTAAGCAATCAAATTAGGGGGAAAATTTCATGAATCAAGTGCATATATATAACTATGTATATGTATATATACAGTCAGTCCAATTGAGAAGATTAAAAAAATGCATTTCATGTAACATCTGTGCTAATTTCTAGGGCATTTTGAAGTATAGAATCAAGGGAAATTTATTAAACATACAAAAGCTTATCTCGTACTTATTTCCTGCCTATCACAGTCACCTGCATGTTGTGGATAGTAACAATCACTGACCAACTAGCCTGTAGAATCTATTCGCTTGTTTTTGGTTGCTGATTTCAATCAAAAGAAATCTTCTTTCTTTCATCTCATTTACTGTAGGAACTACAACTATGGAGAAACTGGGGAAGCTTTGAAGGTGGACCTGTTGAACCACCCTGAATACATCGAACAGAATGCCACCTTGGCATTTCAGGCTGCAATTTGGCGGTGGATGACTCCAGTGAAGAAGCACCAGCCTTCGGCCCATGATATCTTTGTTGGGAGCTGGAAGCCCACTAAGAATGACACCTTGGCCAAGCGTGTCCCAGGTTTTGGGACCACTATGAATGCTCTCTATGGAGATGAGGTGTGTGGAAAGGGAGATGATGAGCACATGGACAACACGGTCTCCCACTATTTGTACTACCTTGACCTCATGGGTGTTGGACGAGAGGAGGCTGGACCCCACGAAGTGCTCATCTGTGCCGAGCAGGTTCCTTTCAACAAAGCCTCACCATCTGCCTCTTCCTCTTCCTGAGCTTTCTTCATGTCAATTTACACATATAGCTTTTGGATTGAAATGATATGAAATTGATAATTGTATAGAGCAAGAGAAATGCAATAAACAGAGGATTGTCTCTGTGTATAAGTTTGGTGGTGTACTGCAAAACAGACAGAATGGTACACTATTGGTATTTGCTGCCATTTTGTATTGTATAGATTCCTGAGATATAAATGGTCGTGAACTGCTTTTGTTTGATGGAAAACCAATGCGATAATGTTCATGGAATATGTCATTCGTCTGCTGCACTGGGAGTTTGAAAAAAGTGCCCTGACACTTTTATGCTTCATTTGGTTTATATTTACATTTTCTGTTGCGAGCATCATCATTGTCAAGTTCCCTCAGCAACACTTTCCTAGCTCATACTATGCGTTCCTCATTAGCTTTACTAGCTGAACGGCATTTGTTATCAAAATCTGGCTTCTGATCTTTGGACATAAGTTTCCCTATGCTTGATAAATCTGAAGTTCTATCAATAGAGCTCGATTTATGTATCTTGGTCTGAATTGATGTTAATTGTCTGGTAATATCACCAAGTTATGGTGGAAAAGCTGGTCCAGTACTGTAAGTTTCCAACATTGCAGACAATTTACAAGGAAATGGAAGAATACTGAGAAAGAATTGTTGGTATGAAAAAGGAGAATGACACAAAGATGCAGTGGGGACTAGGAAGAGAGGTGAACATGACAGAGAATAGAGGAGGAATGATATGAGAACAGAGAATTTAATTTCATTTTTACATTGGCATACCAACTATTTATATAGGCTACAAAAGCTACTTTCTAGTAACCCCTATAGTTTTTTGCAACCAACACGAGGCACATGAAAACATTACACCATGATGTCATGAGAAGTTCCCTTGTCTTAAGTTTGTTGCATTTAGCTGCCCAATCCTATCTGATTTGAGCCCTTCAATATCATCAACCTATGCTCATGCTTCTATTTCATTGCTTATCATTGGACAGGTACCCTGAACCTCATGAAATTCTACAGGCAAATGATAGCATGAAGTTCCTTAGAGCAAAAGCCTGCTTTTGCCAATGACAGCGGATCTGTTCTGGAGGATAGCACAGTAACATTCGCTGAACAGAGAAAAGGAGGTTGGACCTGTATGATAAGGACTGAACAATTGGAAGCATTCCCATTCCTTACCACACAAAAAAGGTATATACACGATAGGTATATTGAATCCCTCATCTTTATTATGCTGATGTATATATTTCTCTGCCAGTAAGGAGATGGATCAGATGGACGGATAGGATGTGCTGATAAGTTTTCCAACGAATAGTTGGCTGACTAATCAATTAATGAATTGGTTGCTTGGTTTTGTTGATTAGAGTACTGATTGAAAATTTGATCAGAGTGAAGACTACACCCAGATCGTGTCCATTGCAGTTGGGGTCTCTCATCACGGTGGTGGCTTGCTCCCCTGATAGGCTATTCAGTTGTTTTATCAGATTGATCAAATCTTGCGTGGAGTTCCTCTTGATTTTTAGAATCCTGCAAAGTCCTTGCACAGTCTGCTGTGTGCGGATGCTTTTCTTATTGTCTTGGGTGACCATGGTGCTTTGACTATAGAGGCACTGATTTCAACTTCCTAGTCATCACAGTCCGAATTGCTCTGATCCATATCAGTGAACTGTACAGGTGATGTCGAAAGAGGAGATGTATTGCACTAGATTCATCAGGTAGGGTGAATTGTTACGGAGATCGGGTTGAGGAGAAGCTACATCAGGTATACCTGGCAGCTCCATCTTTCTGTCTGCCCCCCTCAATGATCTTTGTTTTTTGGATAAGGATGTTATTAGCCAGCCACATCCTTCCCAAACATCTCTGGCAACGTTGATACAGACACATTATTCGTCTGTGCATTGATATGTGCCCGAAAAATGACAAACATGAACTGAACTCCATTGATTTATTGCGCAGGCATCATGTACAAGAATTGAGTGGTACTGGTTGGCTGGGAAGTAACTATTGAGTGGCACTAGTTTGTTCGATTGATATACCAGGAGGCCTCCCGGGATCCGGTTGCCAGATGGACACAGACATGCGACTTGGACGCATGAATTTGCCATGAAGCTAAAAGATTGTCTAAAGGAGCAATCATTGAATGAAGCAGTTACCAGGTGCCATCCCGTTTCCCCTCAGATTCAATGCTACCGAAGAAAATCTTCCCGTTCTCATCCAAAATGCCCGTCAGGAAATAAATAATTTTCGATAGGCAAAAGGTATGCTGAGGGCTAGGGTGGGCCCCAAGGATCGGCCCAGTTTGGAGATTTGGGCCCACTGTGGCCATATCTCTAACAACCTCATCCGAGCTGGCCAATGCAAAATGCAGGACTTTCACGTAATCTGCTTTTTTAAAAGGGAATTGCCCGTTGGCAATGCCCGCACGGAACCACCAAACACGTCCTTCTTGATAAAACCAAAATATCCGTAAGGATAATACACTATCGTATTTTCCGCCTTAAATAAAGTTATGGATTTGAATACTGAGAACGGAGGAATTCAAGCGAATGCCTGGAAAAAGAAAGAAAGAAAGAAAGAAAGAATTGCTAAGTTACTATTTCTTTTCGACAATAGTTGACTCGGCAAGTGGCGACCAAAGATGCCCATCTAGGAACAATTATCCAAAGACAATAATTTAGGCACCATTGGATTTGATCTCGCTGCATCATGCGGATAATACACGGCATCCTCCGCTGAATTGAGTGGAATCGTGGGTGTGCCAAACGGCGCCTAAAGTCCAATTTTTCCCAGTTTAATTACTGACTAGGACGCCTATGGATGAGAGGGTAAGAGCTGAGATGTCCTGGAGACGCAAGCCTTATCTTCTCCCTGTTAGGAACTGAATGGTGTTCGTGGATAGAGAGAGACCCGATTGAACTACGTGACACACGATTTAGGGATTTATTATTATTATTATTATCATCATTATTAAATTTTGTCCATTTCAATCTTTTTAAAATTTCCTCTTTATTTGGTAGATACGGAATCGTATGCCTTAACACTAGTTCTCACATGGTAACGTTATTTACTTCGCTACATGTCATTGAACACATACTATTAACAAATGTTTATAGGTTGAATATTCTTCTTTCGGTCTTGGACTAGAGGAATAACTGACCATGAGTCGAATAATTTTCTTACATGCTCGAACTTAATATCAATTTACCATAAGTCAAGTTTCCTAACTCGGGTTGGTAGAGGTGCGAGTTTACTTGATATGATATTATATTAAATTCATTATAAATTCATAAATAATCGAAGGCATTTTCCTCTAAAAATTTAATTTAATAGGCGGTTGAATCGATATTTTTACAAATTTATAATTTTTTTATTTGATTAATATAAAAAATATATATATAAATAATTTTATTTTATTTCTCGAGGAAAAGACCAGTAGGTTAGGAGTATTCATGCCTGATTAAATGCTGCTTCTCTTATTATAAAGAAAAAAAAAACCCTATGACACTAGGTGGTTAGTTACATATTGGGCCCACTAGTGCGATGTGGTGTTGACTCGGATTTGTAGTGTTTTTGGATGCACAGGGCGCGGAATGGCATCCTGTGTCTCTGCTGACTTGGCTCAAGTCTTAACCGCTAACAGACAAGCTGGTCGGACGGACCTCAAAACATGTGGCTCTCAGAAGGAGGTCGGAATTAGGACCCGGCAAGCCTGCTGAGTTGGAACCCTATCCAACCCTACACTCTCCTCCGCAAATAAGAATTTACGCACACGCAACAATCAAATTAAATATTATCTATGATTCAGATAAAATTTTACCTCATTAATTAACTGATATTAATTGATAAAAATTAAGAATTGGTCAAGAGTTTTTTAAATATTGAGTCATGCGAGATATAATAGGATGAATTATGGTAAAATTTCGAGAGAAGGGCGATCGATGCTATGTTGATATCTATATCTCGACTATGCAGCTCTTGAGAGTTTGGCATGTTATGCTTATCCAATAACAACCGAGCATACTAGGGGACAACGTGCCACATCGACTATTTTCTTCTTCTTCTTTTAGGGTAAAAAGTGCAGGTTTATTCCCCAATGATTTCTTCTAATATCATTTTTTTGTCATATACTTTTTTTGAGACATATTTGATCATCAACATTTTATTAAAGGCACACTCTTATTTTGTTTTGTTATTTTAATATTAAAAAATTGATGATGTGTAAGGATAAATAAGAAAATAATTATATTTATAAATAAAATAAAATAAAAAAGTGCGACGAGACTGTATTAGTAATCCATTCGTTCGTTCGGTGAATCATCAATGTCTCTAGTCAAGGAATCAAAGCTTCATTCAATGTGAATTAATGTCACTTGTATAGAAATTGACAGCCTCTTGGGGATGGAAAAAAGGGGGAACCATCGGCACAACGCATAGAAATAAGACACGAATAGTTAATATTATTAATGATACATGATAATGAAAGAATGGAGTATGAAATATAGAGGGAAAAAGGACGAGGAAAAGCATTCTATTATTTATTATTACATGTCATCGAGATTTTTAATATTAAAAAAATGAAAATGGCTAAATATGTATTATTATGAGAATGGTAATGGTCGAATATGTCATAAAAGCTCCTCGCATCGACCGCAACCAAATGAAAGCTCCCCGTATCGGCCGCTACCGGAGACGTCTATTCTTCGATCATCCTTATGAAAAATTAAAAAAAAAAAAACTAAAAAAGAAAAGGAAAAAAATGCATAGCTAAAAACATCAGGACGTGTAATATTATTATCCTTTTATAAGAATGGATGCTTCCTTTTCAATTAATTCTTAACCATCGAGCTCGAGACCCTTATCATGCTCTGACTAGTCCACAGCACAGCACATGGAAGAATATATATATATATATCATTTATATATCTATGCATATATGTGTGTGTATGTATGTATGTATGTTTTCCTATCCATAGAATCAATCCCTTGTCAAATTTGTCCAACTATCAACTCCTATATATCTTAACAATATGGGGTCTATTGCGTGCTTGTGTATACGATGACGGCATCATCATTGATCCAGACTTAATTACATACACTTATAAACTCATAAGTTGAGATAAATCTCAAGTAACCGTACGTGCCGTGGTTTGAAGTGAGTTCTGCCGCAGGCCGAGCGAGTGGTTCGAGGCGGGGCTACCGGCGAGTAGTTTTCCGGTGATGGAGCGTTGGAAGGACGGCAATGGCACTTACTAAGGGCCAACAGTTTACCGAGAGCCACGTTGCTGTGTGCCTTTCACGAGACAAGAGACAGGGGAATACCTCCCAGCAGCAGTATCTCATCAGCTTCATTGGTCGGAAATTGCAAGTCACGGGGCGATGGTTCTTCTTACCCTTCTTCTTCTTATTTTTACCGCCACACACACGTGTTCGTGCAGTCAATTTTTGGCTAAATATTCACGTGCTCGCTTGAAAGTTCTCAAACCTCAGCTGCTTCCGACAAGAGAAGAGACAAAAGCATGTAGTACACCTTGAAGCTAAACCAATTCCACCTCTCGTTGTTTGACTTCTGAGACTCACGACAAGAATCGAATTTACAAATTCTTACTTGTTAAAATAATAACAGTATCACTGCACCAAGGTCCATTTTTATGTATAATAAGGTCTAACATCATTATGTTAGACTTGGTGGTCCCTTTGTCTAGTTCCCCCGTGTCTTGATGCCCGTGACCCTATATTCTCTATCACTGTATTATTATTATTATTATTATTATTTTGTTACATAAGAGTCTCATGGTATAAAAAAATACATGAGAATTGAAAAATAGATGGATATGATAAGTTTTATGATGAGAATTGAACATGTAATATCTCATTTATTAGACCAACAAATGATATTATACCGAACTTTATTTCTCTACGCATTTTCCAATTATAGAGAATATATCCAAGAAATTAGAATGAAGGATGTAATACATTTCACTACCTAGGATTTGATATATATATATGTATACATATGCATTAACCCCTAGTACACGTAGATATAATTGTTCTATTCCCTTTTGATCGCCGTTTCTGTTTGTCGCTAGCTAACTTAGTGGCTCGTGGAGTTGCGTACGACTGCCTTCCTGAGCAAGCCTCCTAAATATGCCAAAGGAACCATTTTACACGACAGAGAGATCTCGAATAATTACTGGCTCGTGAAATTTCATACGTTATTGTTGTCCCGATAATTACTGCGAATCGTGACTCCCGTATATCCTATATATAATATGGCAAACTTACCTCTACTCTTTTTCTCTCTTCCGTCCATCGGCTGCCGAGCTTCAAATGCATCGACGACGTGGAAGCCCTATCAAGAACCAATCGACAAACGCAACCTCGCCCTATAAAATCCCGACGCTCTTGACACAAACCCTCAAGCCCGACACCCCACACTTCAGCTAGCAACACTGGTATTTGCCCTCGAAATGCCTCGGAGTAACACGAGAGCAACTCCCCTCTCGCTAGTACTTCCTCTCTTCTTCTTCCTCCTCCTCCTGTTCTCTCATCTGCAGCAGTCCGATGCCCGCCTGCCGTTTGCTTGTGACCCAAGGAACGGCCTGACGAGGGGCCTGAGGTTCTGCCGGACGAACCTCCCGATGCACGTGAGGGTGAGGGACCTGATCGGGCGGCTCACGCTGCAGGAGAAGATCAGGCTGCTCGTGAACAATGCGGCTGCAGTGCCGAGGCTGGGGATCGGCGGGTACGAGTGGTGGTCGGAGGCACTCCACGGGGTGTCGAACCTTGGGCCCGGGACGAAGTTTGGCGGGGCCTTCCCGGGGGCGACCAGCTTCCCTCAGGTCATCACCACCGCTGCCTCCTTCAACGCTTCCCTGTGGGAAGAGATCGGAAGGGTGAGCACTTCTTGCCCCCACAACAGTTTACCCACTTCGTATTCGCGCGCTGACGATAATATTGTCCTAGTCTCGACAATCTCGGAGGATTCCCAACTAGTGGCTCGAGACTTTTCGAGGGCAAAATGGTAAAATGCTTTATAGCCGAGCTACACCAGCTCGGAGTCAGCCACCGTGCTAATTAAGAAAGGTGAAGGAGTGCGATGATATTACTCTTAATAAGAAATTATAATTTAACAATTATCCGGTAGATTTTGTGTTTTTTTTAAATACTTATCTGTTCTCTTAAGATGTGATGCTACCCTCAATATGGACGTGCACTCATCAGTATGCTAGAGATTATTGCACAATTGCTTTACACAAACAATTGGGATCATATGTGAGAAGCACAAGGACCTGGATCGAATTGTTCATTGCACGTTTGATTTCTTGTCCACATATCATAATCATACTTAGTCACGTTATATACATCTCTCATATGTACGTAATGAGTTATAATCAATTCATATCTAAATTGGGTCAAGTTATCAACAATAAAATTATCCAAATAATTCATAATTAAAGTAGTAAAAGCTATTCGATTTAAGTGAGATGCAATCTGATATGGCGACATCATTTCTTAGACTAGGACTCCATTAGAGATCCCAACTTTGATTCTCAGTTCTGACAACTGGTCTTTACGTCCTTCTTGCTCCTACTTCTGAACTCGGTTGCTTGCCAAGATGCGCAGTCTCTTTCTCCTTAGTTCCACTCTTTGCTGTAATTGGCTAGATGACTATGTACGGCTCGGGAGGCTAATTTCAAATATTATAGAGAGGTAGTAAAGTAGAAATTGGTGGAGGTCACATGCTTCCTTGTAGTGGATAATTAAGAGAGGGACCATAAATAAAGCTATCTGCATGCCTAGCGAGGCGGCTTTTGGCTTATTACGTCCGGTTTCTTGTCCAATAGCTTTCAAGTTGCCTTCCTGATCCTAATTGTCTTCATTGCCCTTTCAATTCCACAGTAGTTGAAACTGAACACTCGTGTGCCTTTCATCTGACACGGTCGGATGGGACTCATGTAAATTTATTAGTTCCGCTTAATCAATTCTGATTAGATATTTACATAGGTTATTTATCGGTAAATTGGAAAGGAACGAGAAGGTTATATTAATCAGCTCAGATATGGTGATGGAGTTGGCTGGTTTGCTGCAAGCTCGGTGTAGATGACACACTCTAATTAGACCTGACAAATTCTCTCTTTCGAAGCGTAGGTTGTTTCTGATGAGGCGAGGGCTATGTATAACGGAGGAATGGCGGGGCTGACATACTGGAGCCCGAATGTGAACATCTTCAGGGATCCACGGTGGGGTCGGGGCCAGGAGACTCCTGGAGAAGACCCAGTCTTGGCCGGGAAGTACGCGGTCAGCTACGTCCGGGGGCTCCAGGGTGATGGTGCCCGGAACAGGCTGAAGGTTGCTGCCTGTTGCAAGCACTACACGGCCTACGATCTTGACAACTGGAATGGCGTGGATCGGTACCACTTCAATGCCAGGGTAAGTTACAGCTATCTTCAATCCTTTTCAACTCAAATCTATGAAACAGTGTTTCACACGTTTATTATAATTATGTATATAAATGTAATGTTTTAAGTGAATTCTGAACGCATATAATTAATATAGCTGTTGAAAAGGACTGGTGCACTTGCGTGCGTGGAAGATTCTCCGTAAATTGACAGACGAGTCCACTTGGCCGCAAACTCAGACGAGTGCTATTAAAATTACGTCAGTCACATCAACCAATCACATTCACATCAACCTCCATGCACAACAAGCATTACAATGAATTCCAAACCCTTCCATTTCAGAAAAAAAAAAAAAAAGGGCACACTGTCAGTGTAATTAAGCAATTGTTAAGGATAATTAAGTTGTCTCTGGAGAGAGAGAGAGAGAGAGAGAGAGAGAGAGAGAGAGAGAGAGAGTTGGTGGAAAACCATTCCCAGGACGGAAAGTGAAACCAGCGCCCAGTGCCAGTCTGCAAACGATGGTTGATTTTCCACAATGATGTTTCCATCTGTAATGTGTGGTCCGTGATTCATTTTCTGTAAAGGTTGTTCCCTCGATGTTGAATTATTGTCGTCGATCTTATTTGACAATAAGTGGCTTCTGCATGTTATCTTGGCCACAAGACGTAACTTACCGTGGGCGGGGTGTAGGTCCTGATAATTTTTGGTCGGTGATGAACTGTTTTAGTTTGCCCCCACAGGGCTAGGGTTCATTAAATAAAGTCTTAATTGCTGTTGATATATCAGTAAATATATTTATATTATTAGAAGACTAAAATTTATGAAAAATCGGTACGTGACTGATGATTAGGTTAAACTACAGCTAACAATTATTTGGTGTTTTTTACTGTTCTTGGTCGTGCAGGTGAGCAAGCAGGACCTGGAGGATACGTATGACGTACCGTTCAAGAAGTGTGTGGTGGAAGGCAAGGTCGCGAGTGTCATGTGTTCGTACAACCAAGTTAATGGGGTCCCCACTTGTGCCGACCCGAACCTCCTGAAGAACACGATCCGAGGCCAGTGGCAGCTCAACGGGTACATCGTCTCAGACTGTGACTCGGTCGGAGTGCTATACGACAGTCAACACTACACAAGGACCCCGGAGGATGCAGCTGCAGCCACCATCCGAGCGGGTTGGTGATTGCCCGACTTACATATATGGGCGCGATCATGAATCCATTAGTCTGCTAACATTCTGTACTATAGAAGGGAAAAAAAAAGTGTGTATAATCCTTAACGATTCTGGCAGGTTTGGACTTGGATTGTGGGCCGTTCCTGGCCATCCACACGGAGGAGGCCATAAGACGGGGTAGGCTCGCTGTGGCTGACGTGGACATGGCCCTAGCCAACACGATAACTGTGCAGATGAGGCTTGGTCTGTTCGATGGAGAACCATCGGCTCAGCCGTACGGGCACCTTGGCCCAAGAGATGTCTGCACCCCGGCACACCAGCAATTAGCCCTTGAGGCAGCCCACCAGGGCATTGTCCTGCTACAGAACCAGCATGGTTCTCTCCCCCTTTCCACCTCCCGCCACCACACCGTGGCCGTCATTGGTCCCAACTCCGATGTCACCGAGACCATGATTGGTAACTATGCAGGTACATCATATTGTTATCTTATAGAGCATTATGGGGTGGTAATCCTAGAGTAGCTAACCTTCAGGATTTTTGCCAGTAACTTACCCTGACAAAGATTCCATTAGAACCGAATAGGAAGCTGTGTCTAAATACAGATTCGGTCTTGAGCTTTTGTTGACCCGATCAACAGCCGATGAAGCAGTGATCATTACTAATTGCTCCTCGCCAATTCTGCAGGTGTGGCTTGCAGGTACACCAGTCCTCTACAAGGAATCAGGAGGTATGCGCAGACCATCCACCAGCCTGGCTGCTCCAACGTTGCCTGTACCACCAATCAGATGTTCAGTGCTGCAGAGGCTGCTGCTCGCCACGCGGATGCTGCTGTGCTTGTGATTGGTCTGGACCAATCGATCGAGGCCGAGTACAGGGACAGGAAAGGTTTACTATTGCCAGGACATCAGCAAGAACTTGTGTCTCGGGTTGCAATGGCCTCCAAGGGACCCACCATAGTGGTCCTCATGTCCGGAGGGCCCATCGACTTAACATTCGCCAAGAACAACCCAAGGGTCTCTGCAATCCTCTGGGTCGGTTATCCAGGTCAAGCCGGTGGAGCTGCCATTGCCGATGTCTTGTTTGGGGTGACCAACCCAGGTACAATAATTGTTCTTCTACTCTGGATTTCCTAGAGGAACACAATCCAGCTGGCTAAAATCTAGTTCGGGTCATATTAGCCAGTAAAAGGATGTTAGTCAAAGGAACACAGTACTAATTTTTCTTAATTAGTCCAATGATCATAGCATCTCATGGTATTTTTTTTTTCTAATTTCAGGGGGAAAACTGCCTATGACATGGTATCCTCAGGACTATGTTGCCAGGATACCTATGACAGACATGAACATGCGGGCAAACCCATCACGAGGCTACCCGGGCCGAACCTACCGGTTCTACAAGGGGCCCGTAGTATTCCCTTTCGGCTTTGGGCTAACCTACACGACTTTCGCTCACTCGCTGGCTGAAGCCCCGGTGCAGGTCTCGGTGCCACTTACGACCACAAAGAACACGACCTCGCTGGCAGCAACAGCTGTACGCCTCGGTCACATAGATTGCAGTATCCCGTCATTGAATATCCATGTTGACGTTAGGAATACTGGTAGGGTAGATGGTAAACAGACACTGCTTGTGTTCTCCGCCCCGCCTGCAGGAGATTGGTCCATGAACAAGCAACTGGTCAGGTTCGAGAAGGTGCATGTGCCCGCTGGTTCCCAGAGGCGGGTCAGGGTTGACGTCCACGTGTGCGAGCACATGAGTGTGGTTGACCAGTTCGGGATTCGGAGGATTCCAATGGGTGAGCATGAGATTCACATCGGTGAAGATCTCAAGCATTCCATCACCATCCAGGCAAATTTGGAGGGGAGTAGAGTCTAGTAATTAAAAGGTTTTAAGATCAGATAAACAGCTTTTGCTTCAGAAGGCCGTCAATCCAATCACCCTAAAGCCATTATTTGTAAAGCACAAAGGTGGAAGCAAGACAACTGCCATAAACACAATGTCATATGTGTGACTCCAAATTGTACATTAGACTGTGTATTGAATCCAAATCCCTTCAAATGCACAAATCCAACTAAATGTGGAATATGTATCGAGTTTGTGATAGGCAATGAAAGGTTTGTTCTATATTTGCACTGGCCTTTTCTAGGCGAATGGGCCTGAGTTTGATCTTCTACTGTTGCAGAGGTGGACAGATACATTTTCCTTTCGAGAGAACATCGTTCTCAATGCTTGTTTTTCCTCCCACATCCAGTATTGGGTCTCGAGAGTCTCGATCTAGTTGTTAGCTTCGAGGAGATATTCGGTTCACATCATCACTAAAGCAGATGGAACAGCTCTCGGAATCCCATGCCATTAAAAGGGGCAGAACGAATAACAAATAGGTTCATCAGATACAGTAATATGGTTCATTATATGACCTTAATGTGCCCGAGTCTGCTGATCGAGATCCTGGTGCACTTGAGTGATCCCATGAATCCAAAGAACCCGAGCTCCCATCTCTTTTGGTCATGCTACTGACGTGCAGGAACTTGAAATGCAGAACACTGCACAGAGCAGCATTACAAGTGATCTCCATAATTTGATCGCACACCTTCCTTTTTTTTTTTTACCGGTTAAAAAAGAGGACAATAAGCTAGAAGAGGATGAGACGCAGAGGGGAATAGAAGGAATAGGGGAGGCCCATCCCAAGGGCCAGTATCTTCCACACGAAGATGTTGCGCTTCATGCAGTAGAAGGCCTGGTTCTAGGCCTAGTGGAAGCCCATATGAGAACTCTAGCGTCTGACATGTCACAGAAGCGATCCCGCTTAGCCTATGTGGCCTTATGATAAGCATCCCACAGTGATCTCGATCGGAGGAATTCTGGGTCTTGGATCGAGTTCGAGTGCCTTCAAGTCTTTAAAGATATTCTAGATTAGAGGCTACGAAGCTCCAGCATTATAAGGCTATTGAACCTCGAATTTCCACTCAACCGCGGCTGGGAGCTCCGGGGGGCATCGAATCGCGGTCTCACAGTAAGACAAATTATGGTGGGTTTGTTCATTAGGTAGCCGGCCACTAAATGGCGGAGCTCAATGAGGCTTCCTTACTCTAAGCACAAGTAATATCATGCCAGCCCGCACCGTGCTACCTACCAAGAGAAACCAAAATCCCCGATGCACTCGAAAAATATTAGGCAGTTTTAAATAATTAATTTGACTAATTTATATTAATTATGTGGAATTATTATATAGCTCAGATGTGATACGCGGAATGCCATCAATCTAATTTATTGAATAGCTATGATGGCTACTATAAAGTCATATCTCCGATTCTCCATCATGGCTGCCTGTGCCCTCATGCCAGTTTGGCTCATCCTCATGTCCCAACTTATATCTTTGTCAGTCAAGTTGCAGAAGAAGGATCTAGCGGTACAACGACACTGAGAGGAAAAACTCCCCAACTTGGTCGTAGTTTAATACGATCTCTGTCCTTTTATCACCAGCACTTGAGAAATTCCTGGATTCACAGGGGAGCCTCTCGATTTGTGCCCGCGTGCGTTTGACTGGTACATTATCTTAATGGGATTGCTAAGTTTGCAACCCGACTAATTTATCTAGGTTGTTAAAGCTCAGAAGGAAAAGGGTCTCAGCATTGCCAGTTGAGTTGGTGGCTTGCACCCCATCTGCTCTCTCTATGGGTCTTCTCTCCTTCCCTCCACCCCTCACCAAACAAAAGCACAAGGGACGATTCATTCATCTTGCCCTTTTCAAATGCACCCAACAAATTTGGTATTGAGTAATGGATACTACAAACTTATACGAGTAGGTTTAGATTACTTGAGTTTCTCTCTCTCTCTCCAAATGATATTTTATATTCGAATACTACTGATAGAAAATTCATGATTGGGAAATCTTTGATCTCTTAGTGGGGCCGATTACCCTCGTACCAATATTAGTTTCAATCAAGATTTAACGAGTTTCTCCATATTGTACCGTAAAAAATTTGTTGATATATTCAAGAAGGGGGAATTTTGAAAAGAAATTAGAAGGTTGTTATTTCTAATGGTGCATGAAGATCTTTCTGTCGAGCCTTTGGCATAAAATAGTATTAAGGGTCTAGTTGATCCTTCTGGAGATCCAATAGGCATGGTGATGGTGTTCATCAACTTCCTTCCATTTATATACAACTTTACAGATATTTTATTACTATATAATCAACCGCCGTAGAAGCCTCTTCGGATTTCTTACAAGCTTCGCCTATGGCTTCTGCACTGGTCGACGCCAAACTGTGCTTCTCCATCCCTGCTGTCTTGCTCGTGTTTGCCTTCTGCTGCAGCTCAGGAACTGCTGAGGGAGGCGGAGATTATGGGCCCGGAATCAGTGGGTTCGGGCACGTTGACCCAGCTCAAATAGTTGCCAGGGCGTTGCTGTGCTTCAATGACAAATATGTAAGTAGAATCACATCTATGCATCCACTGATCAACAAAGGCAAGAAAAAGGAAGTCTTAACATTCTTTTTCTTCTCTTACGAGCAAGCAGAGGCTCGAAATCTCAGAAAGAACAAGCTTTATGCATTCCTTTGCCCAACATCTGTCAATAATTTCCTTTGGACACTCTTCGACTGCCTGAACATTCAACCAAACTACGTGTTTAAATGACGAATAGATCTCTTGGGCTCAAAGGAGCTCGAACTAGGATCGGAGGTTTTCTTACGCTGGGATACAATAAACTTTAGAGAAAGATCAGCTTGTTATATACCGGACTGGGGCAGAGACGGGATCTTGAACAAAAAATAGGGGAGAGGCCGTAAAAGAATAAAATCTTTGTAGTCATGTACTGAACTTGCTATTGATTCATCTTCCTGGTTTTCATGGCTCTTCTTTAACCGTGGTCTCAGATCTACAAGAGCTGTGATGAGTCCTACCGGCTGGATCAGAGCGGTGACCTCCATATACCACCCGACCACACCTTGGCGTACTGCACTGGCCCGTGCTTGAGAGAGACCAACTTGGTTCTCAACTGCATTGACGACATCTTAGACCACTTCATGTTCTACAACAGAGCTACCATCCATGACATTCGAGACACCATCCACGCAGGCTGCAGCTACGGCCCTGAAAGAGGTAAACGTTATAAGATCAGGCAATAACAGCCAATGAAACTAAAGAACGAAATCCATCTGTTTTCTTCCCGTGGAACTTCCATAGTCGAAAAGCAACATCCCAACTTATCCCCGTGTTCTACGCCTACAAGTGACTGTGATCAGTACGGTCTGATAGAACCTGATTGTCTAGACTGTAAAGGGCATTGTTGGGTGATCCAAGAACTATAGCTAATGCTCTTGATTTCATATTTGCAGGTCACTTCGATGTTGCCGAACATATTGCAGCTGAAAGGGCGGGGGCAACCAGGGTGCCAAGTCAGATTCTCATGCAGCTTGCACTGATAGCTGTTGGGCGCTTAATGTTTCTGGGACATGTCTGAGGACAGCCTTAGAAGTTAGAATCGGCTTAGTGCGATACATTGTACTGGCTTTCTTGTTTCGTCCCCGTCGAACAGTTGCACGATATCTGCCTTACGCAATAAGTCAGTAGCGACTGCAAATGGACACACTGCACAGTTTTCTTGCATAAAAGTGAAGACTCGTTTCTTACACTCTGAACTCATAGTAACCTAATATACATGTCACATACCCTGGCCTATTTATTTGTGTAGCCTTGACGTCCACCATTGACATATCAAGAACTCGTGAGATCGGTCTTAACCGAGGCTCGATAGATTAAAAACCGAGACTAGGTGAACTCAAACGTCAGTTGGGCTGATCTCGACTCCAGGGCTCCGAATTGCCAGAGAGCCTGTTGGATCTCTGTTGCCGCCTAAGCTAGCTCATCGGGGTAATGAAGTTTTTCACCAGCGATGGCGATATAATGTTGTAACTATGAGATGATATTTTAAGCCAGTTAAAATATATAAATAATAATAATTATATATAGATCGACTTAACATGGGGAGACGTGAGACTCCTAGTAGAGGTGTCAAATTTTGGTAAAGTATGAAAATATAGTCCGATCATAACATGAAAAAATGTGTATGGGTCGATATTTTTAGACTACTTAAAATATATTTTCAAGACTTATCAGGGAAAAAATTTTTTACAACAAAAAATGAGATAAATTAAAATTTTTATTAATTATATACATTTTAATTTTATTTTAATAATTATTTCAATATTTTATTAAATTTATGTAAAATTTTAAATTAATTAAATAATTATATTATAAAAATATTTTAAAATATAAAATATTTAAATTTAGACCGCCGTAGGCTATGCCTCTACGGCATGATAACTCCTATAGACCAACTTAGCCAATGTGCTAATATGTATGTGTGCCTCACTATGTCGACATAAGTAGTTTTAAGATGTTGGTCTTAGGACTCGATACGGTCCCTTAACAAGGAAGCTAAAGCATAATCAGGCGGAAAATATAAATGCTGAAGGGGAAAAAAAAGGAAGCAAAATCTTAAAAGCGAGTCGTCGTCCCACGAGGAGGGTCCCGCCGGAGAATTGGATCGGAGTGGCATCGAGCCGGCAATACACTCGCCGGAGAAGATGAGGATCAACGTGAACTCCATGGCTCGGAAACTGGAGGTCGATAATGGGATTCCTCTCCATCACTACTACCGAATCGCTGATAATCTCCTCAAACAGGCGAGCCGTCTCTTGCCTTCGTTTTCCTGTCTCTTGATTCATGATCCGATATTACTAGGGAAGAGGAGTCCTTCGCGCTGCTTGTGCCATAAAATATGGCTGCTGCGTCCTATCATTGGTGTAACGCTGAGCTCAGAATTAGACGGGCATGGTTTTTTGGTGCTTTATGCAGTAATCGATAATGAAATTGACCTCGCGTTCGTGGTGATGGGAATATTGTTCTTGTGAAATTTCGTTCAATCCTTTGCACTTGAGCTATGAGTTGTTTAGTAGGCAAGCTTGAGAGACAGCTTAAGTGATCAGTCAGAATTTTACTTGAACCACATCGATTTGAAAATTCACTGCTTGTAGGAGCTCCATTGAAGCAGTTACTAGAGTAATACTAGCTGTAAATGCGGCCTGGGCTTTTTTTTATACAAAAGAGAGTTGGTTTGTTGCTGGGACGCCTTCCTGTAAGGGCTAATGAAGCAAACTGAGGTGTTTCCAAGAGTATATTTGAAAACCCTTTCCAAAGAGCAACAGTATTTTAGCACTTGAACAAATAATTTAGTAGGATTTTCAACTTTAAGGTCCATTTATTGTCATTTGCTATTGTATCTTTATGATGTTCCATGTCTTAATTCGTGTAATGTGGTCTAGGCAATTGTGTATGGAGAGGAGAGGAATATTGTGGACCTTTATATCATACTCGTTCGATTTTCAAGGTAAACAGCTTCTCCAAAAAATTATTTTCTATTATCCCCATGTCCTATATACGTACGCTTATTCCAAGTTTTCCAGTTTGGTGTCTGAAACTATCCCACTTCATCGAGATTACCCTGCTCTACATCCAAGGGAGAAAACACGTTATAGGAAGGTATGTCATTGCTCTTCAACAAGCATTTACTTTCTGTATAAACTGAGTTGAAGCCCTGCTTAAAGTATCTATCAACTTTATCTACAGAAACTGATGAATGTATTGGATGAATTAGAAGCTTTAAAACCAGAGTTTCAACGACGAGTGGAAGAACTGAACAGGGGTAATACTGGATTACAATTGGTTGGACTTGACAGTGAGGACAGAACACGTTATACATCTGGTACAGCTTCAGTGAATTGGCCCTCCAATGTTGGAAGTTCTTTCTCTGCTACGGATAACCAGGTATTGGCAAGAAGAAACCAATGCTACTTAAACATTTATCATATGTTGGAGAGTGAAAAATGCAATAGAAATGCTAGATGATTAAAGCTGATATTTTATCAACTTCCCTAATCATTTTTGTTGCAGTATGCCATCTTTAGTTGTTTGTAGCCTTATCTATTTCTGCTATGTGTATCTTTTCTCTTTCTACCAATGCTGCTCTGTGTTTGATCTATCAATGTGCAATCTTATACTGCAGCTTGCTGGCACATCTTCTTCTCTTTGGAGGTATAGGAATGACCATTGTCAGATTGTAACATCAAACCCTGTTCAACTAGACAAGCAGTTCCAGAGGATGTGAGTGGATCTTTCAGTAAGGGGCTCATCTGTGTAGTGAATCTTCATGATTCTATAGTTATGGGACAGTGCAGCCATTTAAAGAGGACATCTTTATGCCAGACAAAAGTACTTTGAGTATATATCACTTAGTGTATATCTTTCACTAAATGATGCTTTTGGTTACTTTTGTGAGGTGTCTCAGAAAAGGAAAAGGAAAATGTTAGACTATTCTACCTCACTTTTTTTTTGGAGTAAAATATGCTACCTCACGTTATCAAATGTAAACTATCTGGTTTTTCTCAGGAAAGTGGATTATTTTATTTAAGAGTGATAATGTCAGCACATCCAGTAATATGAAAGAAGCAAAGCTTTATCTGATGCTGGCAATAGACTTCTAGTCCAAATGGCATCTTCTGATCAAACTTGTCAATCAAAATGATAAATATGTGTCTTATCAAGAATGATGGCTCTTCTGTTAAAAATGATGATTGATGTTTCTCTATTCTGGCTGTCTTACTTCTTGCAATTAATGTTCTCCATTTTTAATCTGAATTAAAGCTAATTTGAAACTTAATTTGCAAATGCCATGACCAAGTTCTATTAGAATGAGATGTATCATCATTTATTTATGCAGTTCTTTAAGTCTTCCAGTTCCAAGGCAGGAAACTTTGTCAAGACACTCAATATTAGGCCCCAATGGTCTTCGAGGGCAGTGGCTAGGACCTAGTGCAGATATCAAGGTAATCTTTACTATAACTTTCAAGTTTCTCATTTCCTTTTTTCACGATTTAATATATTGATCTATAATATTTGGAGAAATCTAACAGGTTTACTATCCAAGCAGTCTTGACGTTACTCCCACAGAAGATTTATGGTAACTGCTCGCCTGAACTTCTCTTTTGATCTTCACTTCAATTATAATTGAGTTTTTCTATTTTGAAGTATTTAGTCAGATATTTAGTTTCTTTGATTTTCCTTTATTTAGTTTTTTGCTTCTCATGATGTGATAACATTGTTTTTAACTCTTCTTCTGGTGTCATATACAGCAATAGCCTTGGCCAGCCTGCAGAGTCTGATGCTCTGGCAGTAAAGGATGCTAGTCAAGGAGCTGCAGGAACAGCTACGGAGTCTGTCCTCTCCTTAGATGATGGAGTGTGGCCACGTCCTGCAGAAGAGTCTTTTCCTGCACTGATCAATGAAGCACGGGAAGATCCTTTCAAGTTTGTCAGCTTGAAGCAACCTTCTCCCCCTCCGGTTCTTGCACAAGTGCAGCAAGGAAGTGCTACAATTCCTTCATCTCAAGTGGCAGACCCAAGACCTGGACCTGCAAAACCTTCTCAACATACTTCAGATTCATATCAGCATTTACATGTTGTAGGTTTCTAATGCTGTTTTTTATACTATCAGCTCTAATCTTGTTAGAGCTGTTTTGCAAAGCTTTTGCACTTTTAGTAATATGGTCTTGAGTATTCATCATAACACTGGCAAATTTGATGCTTACTGGCATTCCTTCCTAATGCTCATGCAGCCTGTGAATATGATGGAAGACTTCTTGAGGTTAGCTTGTGGGAATACAGCTAAAAACTTGGAAACATGTGGAGTCCTTGCAGGTTCATTGGTGAGAGAAATTAGAATTTTGAAATAATGCTTTCCACCTTATTTTGATAATGGTGATGTGACAATGAAATGTTGATTTGTTTTATGCTTGCAATGTATGTACTGTAGAAAAACAGGGTTTTCCAGATTACCACACTTATCATTCCAAAGCAAGAGTCAACCTCAGATTCGGTATGTTTCTACCTTTCTAGTATTAAGTTAGGTGATTGCTTGCTCTTTTGATTTCACATTTGTCTAGGATCATTTCGCACTTCACCATTGTCCTTGAGCAGTCATATCCTGCCTGAATTAAATAAAAGCATTGATTGAGTGTGGTGGAAGAATAAATCATGAAGCACAGGAATATTTGATATCTAAAATTGCTTCTGTTGCTTAAAAGAATGCTCATCTTTATCTTCTGGGCTGCAGTAAATGATGTAGATTTGTCTATACAATGGAAATCTGCGGTGTGGTCATTATTATAAACTGGTGACAAAATTCAGTTTGTGCTGTCTTGCTGATAATTATGGATTTTTCTATCTTCTTATGACAGCAGTTTGTTTATTTTGTGTTGATGACTTGTCAGTTTTTGAATTCATCTACATCTTAGGGGACTAATTTTTACTCTTGTTTATCTCTTTATCCAGTGTCAGACATTGAATGAAGAAGAAATTTTTGAAGTTCAAGATAAATTGTCACTTTTTCCTCTGGGATGGATTCATGTAAGTGTATTTCTGTGGCCTTATCACAAGTTTGCTGGTATATTACCCAGTAGATTTACAGTGGGATCATCCCCCACCTTTGATCTTTATTCTCTCTCGGGTTCTTATCTTCTGTACTTACTCCAGATTAGAGATACTTCTTGCATGTCATGCTTCATTTTTCAGTAATAAAATTATGTACTCTACACATCTCATTCACCATCTTCCTAAATCTGAATGATTGGCCTTTTGCTTACCCCAGATCTGTCTTTAGAGTTCGAGTCTTGAGTTAAAACACATTGTTTTGCATCTGGAATGAGTGTAATTTGCTGACTCACCCCTATGATTTTCAGACCCACCCATCACAGACCTGCTTCATGTCATCAGTCGATCTGCACACTCATTATTCATATCAGGTAATCATGCCTTTTTCCCATCCTTCATGGCATACCGTATCTTACTGGACTTGCAGAGGTTTTTATTTTCTAAAATTTTTATGCTTTGGTTGGTATGTGGTTTCCTGCATAGATCATGTTACCAGAAGCTATTGCAATTGTGATGGCACCAACGGATGAGTCAAGGTATAAATACAAAGTCATTTCTTCAACAGATAATATGACCTATGGACACGGCTTGACTGGCCATGGCATCTTGTTCCTGCAGCCCCCATGGGATTTTCCATCTCTCTGATCCGAGCGGAGTGAATGTGATCCGGAATTGTCAAGAACGCGGGTTTCACCCACACGAGGAGCCTTCCAATGGGAGCCCAATTTACGAGCACTGCTCCCATGTGTATTTTAATTCCAAGCTGAAGTTTGATGTTGTCGATCTCAGGTGATGCGGGAGAGCTTTCACCCTCCCAGCAGGATCCGTGGAGCTGAGTTGAGAAAAGGTCAAAGAGAAATTGCCTTTCTTAAATGAGTGTAAATGTTATCTTTTTTGTATACTGATGGCACAGAGAGAAATATGTGGGCATCAACGTAATTCTACAGCCGGGTGTTGACCCTACTCGATATTGATCTCACACGCTGTGCTGCCTGATCGTGTTAGGTCATGTAGCCAGTCATTCCTCTGGGACTGACCTATTCCAATTTCCATTCTAGTGTGTGTGATCAGAGATTGTACATGTATCAGTCTGCGTACATGAGTGGATACCTGCGGGCAATTGTTCTTTCCGTTGAGGGTAAGATTAAATAAATGAGCTCGATGGATCCTAACGCTCTTGCTGTTGAACTCGGGACCGTAGAGGGTGCTTGACTTCCCTAATGCATGATCAGGAAACGAAATGCTTTACCTTGTGGAAAGGAGCCTGCACGTCATTTTCAGCCTCTCCTTGCACTACTTGAATTTTGTTTCGCAATTTCAGCAAGTCATGGCTGACTCCGGCGATTTTGATGTAAAAGAGCCTGCCTGCCTTCCTTGAGGGACGGGGAAACGTCCTAAAGGCTCGGGAGGCGGAGAAAGGGTAATGGTAACACGACTTGATTGCAACGATATCGGTTATGTTCGAGCATGGAGAAATCAATCCAAAGGAAGAAAGTTGCAGGTGACGAGAATTCGGAGGAGGAAGAACGGATTATTCATCAAGGAAAGAGGAAGGAGGAGTGATGGAGCAGAGAAGTGGCGAAGAAGAGAGTGACAGGCTGCGATAAATTATATAATTTTCTTGAATTTTAGGAAAGAGTTGGGTAATTACAATGAAACCGACACCCTCCACCAGAGAAAACTGGCGGGGCGACGATCTTCCATCGAATCCTTGACCGGTGTGGCACCAATACGTAAACTACGGGGTGCAAAATAGAATAGTACTAAAAGTTGGGGGTATAAAAGTAAAGTGATTTCCATTTTCTGACTGTCGAGTCCCGCAGTACGAAGGCAAAGCAAAACCTGGAAATTGATCGATCGTCTGGCCGAAGAGCGTACCTTTGCCTTTAGAACCCCACTGACGCACGCGGACTTCATCAGTCATTCTTCACTCGAACGGGATCGGCTGACTGCCGCTGTCTTTGGAGGTTTCGGGGTCGGGGAAGCAGCCCATCATGTCGCTGAGGCCCAGCGCGAGGACGGAGGTCCGCCGGAACAGGTACAAGGTCACTGTCGACGCCGATGAGGGCAGGAGGCGGAGGGAGGACAACATGGTGGAGATCCGCAAGAGCAAGCGCGAGGAGAGCTTGCTGAAGAAGCGGCGCGAGGGCCTCCAGGCTCAGCAGTTCCCCAGCGCCGCCTCTGTCCAGGCATCTAATGTGGAGAAGAAGGTATCGATCGAATACAGTAGGATAGGTTTAGCGACGGATTATATTTGCGGAGTGAAGAACTCCGGTGAGATAAGCTTGTTCAGTACGTTGATTTCTAGATGCCTGCTGCTGACAAAAAAGTGGTAAATATGGGGTGGGAACGGCTTGATGAATTTAACATAGGGAGAGTAAGATACGATTGTATATAGAGCAGATACGAACATGATTGACTCGATTCAAAAAAGACGCTTATTGGGCCTGAGTTGGCAATCGTCATTTATTTTTCCGGTCATCGTGGATCCGGTCTTCTCTGTGTGTTCCTGGTGAGAACATGGGAACTGGTGTGGTGGGCTATTGATGTTCTAGGTTTTGTTTGGAAGAAAGATTGGACTTGAAATGTTAGTGACATGTTTGCTATGTTCTCATACTTGATGAAAAAAGGATTGATCTTTGGCGCTCACGTTTGATTTGCTGTTTTTGGTTCAATTTGCAGCTGGAGAGTCTACCACAAATGGTTGCTGGTGTTTGGTCAGACAATGGCACTTTGCAACTGGAAGCAACAACACAATTTAGAAAACTGCTCTCTATTGGTATCTGAGCTAACTGTTTGATGTTGTGCTTGCCTGTATTTTGGCAATCATTTGAATTTGTGAGCATGCCTCTTGAGGTTGAGGATGTGATGACAGTAAAACTAAGGATATGTTTTTGATTATTGGCATCATTTTGTTTCTAGTTTTTGCACTTACTAAAGGTCTTTTTCAATTGCTAGAGCGAAGTCCCCCCATTGAGGAAGTTATACAGTCTGGTGTTGTTCCTCGCTTTGTTGAGTTTCTCATGAGAGAAGATTTTCCACAGCTTCAGGTCTTTGACAACTTGCAATACACTTCTCAACTTGTTATGATCATGTAATTTTATGGATATATAATGACATTCTTAGCACGTGACTATATAGTTTGAAGCAGCATGGGCTCTCACAAACATTGCATCTGGCACATCTGAGAACACCAAGGTTGTAATTGATTCTGGTGCAGTTCCAATATTTGTGAAGCTGCTGGATTCACCTAATGATGATGTTCGTGAGCAGGTATATGTGGGATTTTCTGATCATTGTTTGTCTTACTTGGCACATATTTCTTTTGAAACTATATGACATGCTAACTACTTATCTTAAATCTCCACTGAGACTCGTAGGCTGTGTGGGCATTGGGAAATGTTGCTGGTGATTCACCCAGGTGCCGTGATCTAGTTCTTGGTCATGGGGCCTTGATTCCTTTGCTTGCTCAGTTGAATGAGCATGCGAAGCTCTCGATGTTGAGAAATGCCACATGGACTCTCTCAAATTTCTGCAGAGGAAAACCGCAGCCTCCATTTGAGCAGGTGGCTTTTGTGATATAGTAATTCTAGTGTGATTATTTCTCTTTTTATTTTTCTGTCCTATCCAATGCTATTAGCTCTGCAGGTGAGGCCAGCACTCCCTGCCCTCGAGCGTCTTGTGCATTCAAATGATGAGGAAGTACTGACTGATACCTGCTGGGCGCTTTCATATCTTTCTGATGGTACAAATGATAAAATTCAAGCTGTTATTGAGGCAGGTGTCTGCCCTCGATTGGTTGTGCTCCTCTCGTAAGTGTGTTAATCCATTGTTCGCAGATTTCTGGCTTTTTATTGTTCTCACATGCTAATCTATCTGTTCCTCATTTAGTCATCCTTCTCCATCTGTTCTCATTCCTGCGCTCCGTACGGTTGGAAATATTGTAACTGGAGATGATGTCCAGACCCAGGTACACTACTTGAGTCATCTTACTTATTTTAAAAATTTCACCATTTTCTTCTTCCTTTTTTGATGATAATGGGAAGAATATTCTTTTGGGCAGTTTATAATTAATAATGGTGCATTGCCAAGCCTGTTGAGCCTCCTGACGCATAATCATAAAAAGAGCATCAAGAAAGAAGCATGTTGGACTATCTCAAATATTACTGCCGGAAATAGGGAACAGATACAGGTAAATTGTCAAATTCCTATGTCATAACCTCTGAGTGACCACTGCCAGTATTCATGAGATTTTGACAATTTATCTTTTTAAATATCCCAAATACATGATTGGAAAATGATACTCTTAATCATTTGAACTGAGTAAGCAACAGAATCATCCTCCCTTTTCTCATGGCACTGGGGTTGTGTTGCCTAGAGTAAACCTATGAGACATGACTTAGTGGTGGTGTTGCTGATGGAAATATTTTAAATTTGCCACTTGTGTGTTCTCTTAAACTATAACATGTGCTTATCATTTTTTGGTCATTGATTTAATTCTTCTTTTGTTTCTAAAATGTTCAATGAATATAGTCTCAAAAATCTCATTTACCTTCTATAATTTGGTGTAGGCTGTAATAGAAGCCGGTTTGATTGGCCCTCTTGTTAATTTACTTCAAAATGCTGAGTTTGATATAAAGAAGGAGGCTGCATGGGCAATATCGAATGCTACCTCTGGAGGCACTCATGATCAAATAAAGTACGCGTTCTTGGATAGAAATTACAGGTCCTGAACTTCTTTTCTCTATGTTAACCTCTTTCTATGGGTGATAGGTTTCTGGTAAGTCAAGGATGCATCAAACCACTGTGTGATCTCCTTATATGCCCTGATCCAAGGATTGTGACTGTCTGTCTGGAGGGACTGGAAAACATCCTGAAGGTTGGAGAGGCAGAGAGAGCCAAGGGAAACACTGGGGACATCAATGTTTATGCCCAAATGATTGATGATGCTGAAGGCCTAGAGAAAATTGAGAACCTGCAGAGCCATGACAACAATGAGATCTATGAAAAAGCAGTAAAGATTCTTGAAACTTATTGGTTGGAGGAAGAGGATGAAACCCTCCCTCCTGGTGATAATGCACAAGGTGGATTCCAGTTCGGAGGAGGCGAGCTTCCAGTTCCATCGGGTGGGTTCAAATTTAGTTGAAAGGTACGTGATACACATTTCTGGAACTTTCTTCACATGCTGCATCTTGGATGAAAAAGGAATATTGTTGCTTAATTTTATCTGCTTATATTGTGTTAGGCTTTGTAATATTTCATTCATGTCGAGACCTAGATTACCATGGATGGGGAAAAATTGAAGGGTTAATTTATATGCTCATGGCTGACTGAGATTCATATTTTACCTGCGACAGTATTGAGAGGCATATTAAAAATATGAAGTATTAATGATTGGGCTCCAGCTCTGTTTGCCCATATGTGTTTCTTTCAGGCAAGCTGTCTGGACCAGATGTATGGCTATTCTGGCTGGTCCAATCTTCCTGTGATAAATATAGCTTAATACAAATCTAGTTGGACCAGATGCATGCCAATCTGCCTGTCATCGAGCTCATGAATTTGGGAAGGAATCGGTTCTTTTATTATGAGTAATGACTGATTGGGTTGCTGCTTATGAAACTGTAGGGGTATGAGGATTTGATGGGGGAATTGTCTTGCTCCAAGGTCGTCAGTCTGTTTGGTGGTCAGAGTCGGGTCTCAGTCAGGGCCAGGTCCTGGGTCAGTTAAGGTCAAAGAGGGGGTGCTCAGGGCAGGCCATTTTGTACAAGAACGTTGGAGCTAAGCGGTATGGTCAGTCTATCTGGATGTGTCAGTTTGGGCCAATGAGGTAATTATTTATTTGAGTGTTGGAGATGTCTCAGGTCCTTTACACGGTTATACTGCTGCAACATCAGATTTGAGTCAGGAGCAAGTTAGTCTTTTATTTGCTTGTGGAGTACTTTCTATAATTTAAACTTAAACCAGCATTTCTTCTTTTATTGCTTTACCGGGTCACTGTTGTAGTTGATGCTGATTGTCTTTATTTTTTTAACCTTCATTTTCTGGGTTGGGTCAATTACAGTGTCAAAGACCATGTCTATGTGCCAAAAACGAAAATTATAGTGGTATTATCTCTCTACTCACTTTGCATGTTATTACATCATTCAATTCTTGCCTTTCCAAGTGCCTGCAATGCCTGAAGAGCCTCAAGTTTACGTTGGGTTTATTGGAAGGAGGTTTTCATTATGGTAAGATTTTAGGTTTTTGGATCAACTTCTTGGTTCAGCTGGAAGGATGTAAAAGCCAAGAATCTCGTTGGCATTATACGGTAGATGAGATCTTGAATCTGCTAGTGCTAGATATGGCTTTGACATAACTAGCCGATTGGGGTCTTTGGATCACAGGCGGGTTTGGAGCTTCCTGACAGACATGGGTAGCAGTTACTTGGGCCAAGTAGGAACTCAGTCTCATTTGGTGCACAGGAACGAAATTGGAAGTAGAATTATCATTTTGTCTTCCATTCTATTCTGTGTGTGGTTGCGTAAGAAAAGGAAAAGATTTTGACCATTCCAATTTTCTCTCATGTCTCATTTCATTTCTTCGGCTGAATTAAGGAATAATGATTCCTTTGTATATTTATCCATTTATCATTATATTCATTTTAAAAATTAAAATTAAAATGTATGAAATTGATTTTCAAAATTATTTTTAAAAAATGATTTTATAAAATGGTAAAATATTAAAACAAATACAAAAATTTTAAAATGTATTTTTAGGATTTAAAAAAAATCTGAAGATTCAAAAAAATTATTATAATTTTGTTGAAAAATGTTATAGAATACTTAAATAATTAGAAAAAAATTAAGACTATAATATAAATGATAAAAATTATAAAAGATGTAGATATCATAAATATTATAAATGTTTTAAGATATTCTGACTGTTTTACTGTATTACGGATGCAAGTATTGAAAGATTTTATATCAAAATTTATTTTGCTGATGGTAATAAAAAATTTTAATCTATTTTATTTTTAATTCAGATTCAATTATTGTGGACAATGATATGACAGGAGATGCCACATCAGTCTAAGCAGTATAAGGCAATAAAAGGCACCCAGGAATACAGGAGACACGATCAGTGTGAGGTTAGGAAGTCCATGTGAGACCGACGTGCTCGGGGGTTGTCTCTTTCTTTTCTCTAAAACTCCTTTTATTTTGTATTTTTTGGGGTGAGGGGACTAGCCGGCTAGGGTTTGCAGTTGAATCTGTTGGATTGCAGCGAATCTGACAAATTTAATATCCACTCGAGATTTGAAATCCGCCTGGGAGGATAATGCAATTCTTTGCATGTGATCAGAAATCCGTCGTGCCCTTCCCCCGACCCCCATGCAATCAAGTATCACTGCACGCATTGAAACTTTTTTGTTTTTTACCGTCAGTAGGTTCACTTCATCCAGTTGAAAGACATTGAATTTCTGTTTCTCAGTTGAATTGTTGTTGTTGTCAGATTTTTCTGTACCCTCACTTGTCCTGCTTTGACATCATTTGCTTCCCACACATCGATCTTTTGTACCTCGATTCTCCGTTCGTTCAAGCATTATAATGGAGTGATAGTGGGTAAGAAACTTACCCACCAGACTCCTTATTACTACAGCATTCACTGATCCTGTCCTTACAGTCATCTTGATCGACTCTCCAAGGTGACGATGGTAAGCAAATCCGGTCTAACATCGGCTTGATCTTGGCTGCAGCCAGTTTTGAGTAAGCTCTGGTGTGTCCCATTGAAACGGGTCTCTCCTTTTTATCATTATAATATGATTTTGCAATCTTTTTAGTGGACCGGCTCGGCCGAAATCTGGATTAGTCATGTGGGTTCGGCTTTCAGGTGTGTCACGAGCGGTCATCTTGAGTGTTATGGGCCACGGACCGATGCAGCAACCATCACCATTTATGGCAATAAATCTCCTTACCCAACCAACTCCTTCGAGCACTGGCCACCGCCTTTCTTCCGTTCTTTAGCCAAAAAGCTTCCCTACCTTCCGGTCTGAGCCTCAGCTCCCCCTTCCACCTTTCCTCAACTGCAAGAACCATCCCCGTAACACTGAATGAGATCCGAAGCATCATCCCCGGACGACATTGAAACCGACCCAGCAAGCTCCGCCTTCTGCTGGTGGCGATCCCTCGAGGAATTCACTTCCGGGAAATGGGCGGATCGGGGGCTACCGCCCGACGCCGTGTCCCTCACGCCGAGGTTGAGGGTCCTCCGTGAGATGGAGAGGCTGGCCCTCGTGGCGCCCGAGGGGCTCGACGAGCTCAGGCACAAGCTCACGTCCTACAGGGCCGGCGACCTGTGGCTGCCCACTGGCGGGATGAAGAAGGAGGACATGGTAATCCCGCCCCTCGTGACGGTTCTGCTGGTGGGGCTCTGCGGCGCCGGGAAGAGCGCACTGGTGAACTCTATGTACAGCGTGCTTGGGCGCTCCGGCCTCATTCCCTTTGCTCAGACTTCCAGTAAGAGTCTGAAATTTCCTGCTGGCACTTCGGGATTTCACCTAATAAAATAATCTACGCGGCTGCTCTATCAGTTCCTGGAAGATGCTAACCATCACCATGGGATTGCAGATGGGTCATCGAGACCGACAACGATGTTCTTGGAGGAGCACAACGTGCTTCGGTCTACCCGGAGTGGGTTCTGCATATACGACACCCGGGGATTGGACATGAACAGGATGATCGAGGGGCTCGAAGATGTCAATGGCTGGATGGCTTGTGGGGTCCGACATTACCAACCATGCCTGAGACCGGGTGATGGGGAGGTGCTTGTAAGGGATGGAAGCATGCCGCCAATGTCCTCGGCCCGATTTAATACGAGGCAAGTCAACTGTATTTTGGTGGTGGCTGACGTCTCGGAGATTTATGGCTCACTCAAAGCAGGCGACTCGAAGCCTTTAGAGGCCACGGCGGAGCTCTTTCACTGCCGTGCCATCAGAATATCCAGTAAGACCTCTTCCGGTGCTTGAATCCTAGGCAATTTCGATGCATTTGCCGCCTTCCTGTGTAGTATAGAAGTAGTAGTTTCCAGTAGATCTTTTCTTTAACGATCCTCATGAGCATTGTAAACGGGCCCGAGCAACCTGTGATTAGATCGAACTTGCACGAAACAATTCTGTTTCCAGGTGTGATTCTGATTTATGACCCTGTCCGTGTGATGATAATGTCCACGTATAACAGCAAAGTCGTGATATCGCAATGCTACTGACACGGGTTTTGCTTATAATGAATGCTGTAGATGAGAACCCTCTTGTAGTATTGACCCACGGAGACAAGCTATCGCCTGAGGACCGAGTCGCGGCAAGAATCAGGATCTGTGAGCACCTGGGAATATCAGAGACCACCGGAGCCTATGACATAGCATGCCTGACAGAGAACGGGATTCTTCCGGAGGAATCGGACCCCGTCACGGCCCTTGCCCTGACGGAGGCGATCTACCGGTCGCTGATCCAATCGGACCGGACCTACTTGCCCAAGAGGAAGCCCATCGACTGGATGCTGCATTTCCTGTCGTTGATCATGTCCTCCATTGCTTCCTTTTTCACTCTGCTGGCTCTTATCTTCTCGAAACTGGGACGGAGAAACAAGCTGAAGATCTGAAGCTGCTCGAGGTTTCGTCTTCCCCGATCCTGTCCTCTGCGTTCTTATATTCTCTCGAGCTCGTTGTCATGCTGCCCATCTTTCGTTGTGCCAGCGTGCTGCGGTCATCTTGATCAGCGCCTCTTTTACGTTGAACTCTTTACAGCTAACAGTTGGCTGATCAGGCCTGACCGGTAATGACATTCTTTTATATGTTTGCATTGTGATCCGTCACTCTACCTTGAATCCGTTTCCTTTTAGGTTGACGTTCGCCGACTGTTTATTCACCAACCTGAAGATCCGAAAACGTCGATGATTTGTCTATAGTCGATATTGTTGCTTCAGGGCCAGAAGAACAATCGTGGGCCTTGATAAAGTACAGCATGAGATATCACAGGCCCAACATATGAAAGATATGGGCCCAAAGTACGGCCCAGTGGCCCGTCAGTTCGGGCTTAAAGCCCATTCCATGTGTTCCGGCCTTTCAGAAAACCGAGGAGGCAGGCAGGCAGACAGACAGCAGATATTAGCTGGAAGCCTGCAGACAAGTGAATCCGTCGGCCTTCTCCAGCCACACCGATTATACGAGTAGAGCCGTCAAAACCGGCACGAAATTCGCATAATACGAAAAAATCGTGTTCAGAACGAAAATTTTGGACCTCTAAAGAATAATCGACAGTGAAAAAATCCCGTCAGTCCGAAAAATATAAAAATATGTTTAAAATAAAAAATTATAAAAAATTATATTTTAATAAGTTTAAATATTTTATTTAAATTAATTCATGAATTATATAATATAAAAATTAATTAAATTTATTTAATAAAAAAAAAAACATTTTTGTTCAATTGGAGCTTGGCTCAGCGGCTATAAGCACAAAAAAATTCTTGTATGGATCATGATTTTTAGTTCAGACCGAAATAGTGAGCCATGTGGGAACGGCCTAAATCGACAGGTTTACTTATGAGGATTCCTAGATGCTAAGGTGGAAGTACATAAAGTTAAGAAGTCTATTTTTATGTTAAATAAGTGAGCTGGGAAGGGGAGAATATGGTGTCTGAGATAACATTAATTTTCTTTATTTCTTAGGTGTACTTGGGAGGTGACTGACAAGTGATAAATAAGGGAACAAAATTCGAATTACAGCTCTCATCATCTTGACCGCGGCTCAGTCAAGCATTAGTCAAGTGGAGGGTACCGACCGAAGGGCAGCGGGGAGGGACATTTTAATTGCCGGATGGGAAACTGCCCATCCCAACTCCTCCGATCTGTTATGATCCTGCCAAAAGACGGAGACTGGACAGTGAGAGGAGGGACCAAAAAGAATAAAAAAAAAGAAGAAGAGAGGAAACCTTTGGGGCTAAAAAGAACCCGAAACAAATTAATTAATTAATGACCCCAGAATAAATAGATTATAAAAGATGTGGTCCTCCCAGGACCCATTCCATCGCTACGGAAACACAAGGCCAGGACATGTGCGGCGGGCGTGCGACCCACCCATCAACCCTACTAGCAATGGCATCGCCCGCTTCCTTGTCTGGTCTCGAAGGCAGTGGGCATGGCATACAGACTTCGAACCCTAATGAGCTTGAGCTCGAGCTTGAGATTTCACTTTCGTATGCCATCCCACAGTCCCTGTCTGTCGTATATTTGTCTCACCAAATTCTATTTCCTCTCATTCACCCATCACCCCCTCCCTTGAATAATTGGTGGAGTCATTGTGAGTCTTAAACTCGGGATAAAGATGCTTAAAGTCTTACTATTATCTTCAATAAAACTCTTTGTACCACACAAAATTGATCCAGAATTCTGTAGCTATCAGCTCCTCAAAATCCAGCCTTGACACACCCCCCCCCATTGGCATCAACGATGCGACCCTTTTGCCTCGGATGGGCCCTTTTTCCCTCTTTGGAAATGTCTTTTTGGTGTACGTCGACGTTGATGGCCCCAATCCAAATCTCACTTCAACAATAATTGCCGATTGTTGAAGAGACCAGAGACAGAGAGGGTCGAGACAACGGGCAAGCTTTTTAATTTTCCACACGTTAAGGTGTGGCTGCGAGGATGCCTGCTTGGGAGGACGACCGCCGCTCAGCTCTCCCTCCGCAAGTTGTGAATTATGGTCCCTTTTCTTCCTCTTGTCTTGCCGTGTCCTCTTTGTCTTCCAATCATAAGGAGATTGAGATCAAGGACAGAATCGGAACAGAAGGGGCCCCTAATGTCATATCAGAAGGGTCGGAAATTGAGCTTGAAGACGTCAGAGGATAACATGTGAGTCAAGATGAAAGTGGTCAATATCGATAATTTTTCTTATGAGGATGGTCACTCAAAGCCAATTCAATGAAGTGTCATTAGATCTTAAATATTAAATGATAATATTACACAAGAGAAAAAAAAAATCGACTGAATGGCGCGCTTCTGGGCCACCTGCCGAGGCAACCAAAAACCAAAAATTTCAGGGAAATCTCTTGGCGGGGGCGGCTGCCAACAACCAAATCGTTTGATGTTTCCTCCCAAGTTCAGGGGGTATTTCTGTAAATTCGTCGGCCTCTCGTGCTAGGGTTTTCGCTTCCCTTCCCCCCTTTATAAAGCGTCGGCCTTTCTAAGATCTGTCTGCGGCAGGATTCTGGTCAGTTCGATTCTTTCGGCCTCTCTGTCTCTCTGTCTCTCTCTCGCTCGGCTTCTCCCTCACTGAATGTCGGTTCCGTTCTAGGTTTACTCGGGTCTCATCCTCGCCCACCTCATTTCAACTAAAACCCACAAATCACAGTTTCTCTCCCTCTCTATCTTTTCTCTCTTTGGCTTTTCGATCCTAGACTTCCCGCTTCACGATCTGGTCCTCCCGTTGTCTAGCATATCTTCCCCCGCACTCCTCTGCCTTTCTTGGTTCTGTTCTGCTTCTACTGCACTGCACCTTCCTGTGTTCGATCATATACGCCCCTTCTTCTTCTTCTTCTTCTTCTTCTGTTGGTTCTGTTCCGGGTTAATTAATCTCTTCTAGTATATTTCTCCACTCGTGTGATAGTGATCTGGGTTGCAGTTTCCTTATCATTTTCCGTTCACCACACTAGTAGATCAAGAAACTCGTTTCTTGTACCTGGGTCACCCTCAGATCTTCGAGATCATCCACGGAAATGTATGATCCGAGCGACAAGGTGAGTGATCACCATTCCTTAGACTGGATCTCTATGCTATGATCATCTGATCTGATAACTGACTGTGATCCTGTTACAAGCATTAGTTGTAGGCTAGGATTAGTTCATCTCCAGTTCTTTCTCGTGTATTGATCGAGTTTGATTTCTTAATCGAACAGGGGTTGGAGTCATTAAGTGGGATCTCCTCGGAGGAGAGCCAAGCAGCAGTAGCAGAGCAGAAGAAGATGTGTGCCGATTGTGGGACGACGAAGACCCCTCTCTGGCGCGGTGGTCCGGCTGGCCCCAAGGTAAATGGACCGATCCTCTTGACCCTAATCTCTGACGAATCAAGTGGTCGGGTTAATCACTTAATCGAGGCGATCTCTGGTTCTACACCTGCAGTCTCTGTGCAATGCTTGCGGGATCAGGAGCAGGAAGAAGAGGCGGGCGATATTGAGCGGAGCAGTGGAGAAGAAGTCCAAGAAGAGCAGTAACAGCAGCGGCGGCCCGTCTAGCAAGCTGGGCGATTCACTAAAGCAGAGACTGTTAGCTCTGGGAAGGGAAGTGATGGTGCAGAAGAGATCGAGCGTGGAGAGGCGGAGGAAGCAGCTGGGAGAGGTAGAGCAGGCGGCTGTCCTATTAATGGCCCTTTCTTATGGCTCCGTCTACGCCTGAGAAGGAATCAACCATAATTCCCTGGCTTTGGGAATAATGGGAGCTGTTTGTCCTGTCATATACGGCGACCGGCGGCCGTCACTGTTGAGAGAGTTTTGACTGACATTTTGTATTTTGTCAAGTGTAAGGTCGTGGAGAGAGGGAGTAGTTATTATAAGTATCATTAGTGTATGATCTTGTCTAGGCTGGGGCTAACGTAATTAATATCACGATTTTGTCCCTTTTGGTCTTTTCATGTAGTGGGAGATGCCCCTCCTTGTCCCTACCGTGCTTTCGGTGTCTACCTATCAGTTCGGTGAATTAATGTTCGAACAATTCTCGGCCACCCCATCATCATCAGTACGAAGCCTCAAGACAGCCCAGCCCATTTCGCCATAATGGGCTTCGGAAATTATCGTAAGTCCAGCCTCTTGGAAAGTCAATTGGGGGAATCCCAAAGCCCATTCGCATGGCTCGGGCTGCTCGATCGACACCGATCTTCGTGTAATCCTCGGCCTATGATTCGGAGGTCGTAGGTCTGATTGTAGGCACATGCTTTCCGTACAGTTTCATCTCTCCCCGACTCTCATCACGTTTCCACTTGGGTGGCCAGCCAGACTCCGATAATGGTGGGCGATTAGGTTCGGGGTGCCACTAGATATCGTTTGATTTGCAAACTGATGGGTCCATGGAGTACCGGTGACGTAAGTAATGTGCCACAGTAGGATTAACTAGACCGATCTGATTGGCTGTGCCACGTGGGGATTTATCCTTAGGTGTGGTAGTATGGAGGGTGAGGTCAATTTGACGTTAGATTATTGGTTTTATCATCAAATTTTTAAATGAATAATTTAATAATTAAATTTTAAATTAAGACGATCGATAAAAATCTTTTTAGTAATTTTAATTTGACTATAAATTAATTTTAATATGTATTTTGACTCCTAAAAAACTGTATAATAAAAAAAGGAAGGGGCAGGTACGGATGTTGATATTTCTCCCCGTGAAGATAGGGAACACGTGCAATTGCCAGCTCATTGCATATGGTAGGCAGATGGCTAGCCCCTCGTTTTGCACAGGTGGTCGGCGCGCGCCGTCGAGTTGATAACCATTAATTCCTTTTATTCTGCATTTTTTTTGAATTTCCCTCATTGTTCATTATTTCCTAAATAGGAAAAAAATGACTTTTTAGATTAAATATTGAATATTTAAATTTTTCGAATTTATAAAATATACATTTGTGGGAGAAATTTGCCAATTATGTTAATCATTTGATGTTAATAATAATAATAATAATATAATTTGAACCTCATATATATTATTAAAATATTTTAAATTTAATTTTAATAATAATAATATTATTATTATGTACTCATAAATGGATGAACACATAGCGTAATTTTTTGAGTAATTTAATAAAAAATTATTGATTATTTCTACGTGTTCAACTTTTGAGCCATAAAATTTTATCATTCTTTAAATTTATCATTCACTTCATTTATAAAACATGACAATTTAATATATCGGTGAATCCAAATATAAATTAATTGTAATTTTTCTTAAAATTTTTACAACAACATCACCACCTATAAGCTAATAATATTATGATAAATGCATATTAATACATGAATTTGCTTAAAGGAAAAGAAATTTCAAAGGTTGATCTTTCGAATAATGGATCAATTAGTTTTAGCCATATGGTCAATGCTTTGTCCATGTAAATATAACACGACAATAATTGATCCCGAAAATTCATTTATTGATAATTGGTCCATTTTTATAAAACCTTTTTTAACTCGAAAAAGTATATACTGAATAACCAGAAAAATATTAATATTTTTTTGTTTGAATTAGTAAAAAAAAATGGATAAATTGTTCATTACAAGATGATACGATCTCTGGTCAGACAGTCGAGCACCGACATTTCCTTGGATAACTATGATAGTGATCGAACCTTGGGAACAACAACCTCTCCTGTTCTTCAATGGACTCGTACCAAAATTTTGCTTTCTTCTTCTAAATATACACTAGAGAGTCGAGAATAAACTGATGAATGAAATTATACCAATTTATTAGTATGGAGGATAGTGCTGCCTGTGTGTCTCGTGTGAAAAACTATCGCCGTCTCACCGTTTGAGATCACCGGGACTGGTCAGATTCGGTGAACGGATTTCTGACAGCTCGGAGTTCATTGAAGGTGGAACAACAATCAATCTGACCTGACCCACCGCCAGAAATTTCCATAGCCAGGAGTAGATGTCCTGCATTTCGAGCTAAACCCTAGAGGTTAGCTCATGGGTATTCTTTTGGCAGGGAAAATAATCGAACAATTAATGATATCCCACCACCCTAACAATTACCAGCGCACCGAAGCATAGACTCGATTTTTCCCCTTTCTTCTCTGATGTTTCGACTTTGGTCGGGATGAACATCCACTCAAGTGCCGGTCGCGGTGATCACAGGGGCGCTTTCAGAGAGTTTTGACTGTGTGTTATAGATAAAGTCTGCCGAGCAGATCTGATCTCAGTTTGCAAAATGGACAGTTCAATTTGCTTACGAGTTAGCGAAGTATAAACTCAGTGTTTCTAGGAAGAGGAGATAATTTATTTGCACTCAGTATGATCTAGATAAAGGTTGTCACAAATGGACAGCAAAATAATAGATCAGATCGCTCTGGAAAGTAAGATAGAGAGCGGAAAGTGATTCAGTCACTTCCCTTTCTAATTTGCTCTAACTTTCTTCCCTTCTCTCTCTCTCTCTCTCTCTCTCTCTTGCATGTTCACTTAGATTTTTTTTCTCTCTTCAGATCCCCGAAATGACCTTCCGCACCCGTGCTGCCTTGTTTCTTGATCAACTTCGGGACCTGAGTCGCCGGACTTCCTTGAATCTGCACATCCCCTGCACGGTTAATCCACCACGGCGGCCATTTTTCTTATCTTGCCCTCAAAGTAGCAAGCTTGCAAGCAGAGTGATGGAAGAGATTGCGAAGTAGTGAACCGTGAAGTGGCCGGAGCTGTGCGCTGCGGCAGGGGGAGGGTTATAGTAGTAATACGGGAAGTAAGGCACGATCGGGTTCGGCGGCGGCTGGGCCGGGTAGTTCCCGTAACTAGGGGGCGGGAAGTACCCTCCTCCTCCTCCTCCTCCGCCGCCGCCGTATGGAGGCGGAGGAGAGGAGTAACTGTAGGTGGGCTCGGAGGGGGGAGGCGGGGAGTTGTAGTAAGAACCGCCACCGCGGCCGCCGGAGGAGCCCGGCGGGGACGGTGGAGGAGGGCAGTTGGAGCTTGTGGCAGGAGGAGGGGGCGAGAGGACATGGCCGCATGGGTTCTCACAGGCGGAGCACATTGTGCATTCCACTTGGTACTTCGATGATGTCGAGGTTGTCTTCCGTGAAGCGGAGGCGGTGGGACTGAGAAGGATCGTGAAGACGATGCATACCTGCAGGGAGATTGCAATCCTTTGGGTTATCTCCATCTCCGCCTGAGAAGATTGGAGAGGAGAGAGGTTGGGCTTGTACGTGATCAGCGATCCGATGCCTTTGATGTAACGTTTTCAGGGATTCCGAGGAATTTGGTGACAGACTCGAGGGCCCTGGAAGGTGAGGTGGGAAGGAGGAGAGGGAGTGTGAAGAGGGCAAGGGAAGTGAAGATGAGTGAAGAGCTCCTGTTTCCTCTGGGATGTCTTGTCTTTGAAGGGACACCATATTCGTGGGTGCATCACTTAAGTAGGAAAAAAAATAAAGCAAATAATGAGTATAAAAAAATGAATAAAAGTATAAGGAGCAGTCGTTTTCAAAGATGACGGCCGACCCGTTTCACTCTAGCTCGAAATCGGGTTTTTTTTTTTAATTACCGTGCCGGTCGTCAGAAGAGGGAAAGGTTCATAGGAGAGTGCAATGCACGTACGTCAGATGAGGCGTTTGCCTGGAGGACTCGGTTGACTTCGAGTCAAGTTATTCACCTCCTATCCCCCCGTCCTCGCACGGGGAGGCTCGATCTCGTCGCGGAGTCGAGGAGGAAGCCCAAGATCAAGGGCTCGTTCCCCGGGGGGGTGGCAACTGTGGAGAGGGTGAATCTATCGGGAAGAGAGAGATTACGGAGTGCCGGAAGAGACTCTGGATGTCGGAGGGCCAGAAAATCAGATGCTTTCAACGTAGAAGACGACGATCTCCAGCTTCCGACACCCATATATAGGTCGCCGGAAGCTCGATCTCCACTCCACCCAACGTTGCCGTCCGACCTGTGCCGCGGCAGCGAGATGAAAGAGATCAAGGAATGGGCGGGCTTGATTTCTTGGAAGTTGGAGAAAACTGAGGGTATTTCTGGGATAGCTTGCGGGACCCACTCTGCCAGCTGTCGTTCATGTATTGGATGGGTCTGTATCTGACGTGGTGAGCTGAGCCCATCCAAGAACCTCTCCCATGTCGGTCACAAAAGGTGGCAGAAAAAGTAAGACCTCAAGGGACAAGGAGCTCTAGTGCTACACTACAGAATTCGTCTCGGGGCCCGTCGGCGTCCGTAACTCCGGCCCATCTCCGGCGTCAAAATTCGCAACTTTGGGCCGAGTCAGGATTCGCCGGTGGGGCAATGCTGCTCGCAGCTGTTGCTCATGTAGCTACTAGCTAGTGGTATATATGGAGGCATTGGTGCGTCGTCACATCATATTATATCAGTCCACCTTAGGCTCGCTACTTATGCTCGCGCCTCTCTCTCGTCTTCCCGGCTCGCAGAAAATGTACATCCAGGACTTACCCGAGTCTTGCTTTACATAGGAGTGGCATTGTAAGCTAGCATTAACTTTGGACGGTACTAGTGATTCTTTCATTAATTTTCTAAATGGGTGTTCTAAATGATTGAATCTTACGTTATGAGAGTCAACGGAAACTTCTTTTTTTGTTTTTGGGATCCAAACTCGATCACATATTAGTTTCGAGGTACATTTCAACTCATTCGAGAATACTGCGTAATGCAAAAAATATACATATATATATATATATATAAGCTAGCTAGATGGAGAGGGTTAAAATAGTGAGAAAATTGTTTTATTTGTTTCTTTTCCTTTTTTTGGGTAATTATAGGGGCTGAGCCTTCAAGTTGATTCATCTTTGTGAACAGTTATGCTCATTTTGACTCCACTGAAACAATCTTTTGACGGTTAGGATTTTTCTTTTCCTTTCTGATAAAAGTGTTTGACATGCTAATTAAATAACAGCAATGAAATTATGAGCCACGTCCATATCTATGTATTTGTCAACGTACCTAGTTATATTTATGAATATTATATACATAATGTTATAAGATTTCATGTATTGGGCATTACCCTTTACCCATATTTAGGGATTTCAAACTCAATTTATACCAATAAAACTCAGCACACCCTTTTTTTTTCCACACGTTTTAAATATTTGTAAACAAAAATTCGCGAAAATACCGATTTTTTAAGTCTCCACCGACATCGTTCTCCCTAAACCTCCCTTATACCTTTTTCATTTTTATTAGAATTTCTTGCATACGTAGTGCGTCAGTTAGTCTATACTAAATATTAACGATTAAATTATTCTTGGGCAGGAAGACGGTTATGCGGTCGATAACCACCAGATCGAGCAGCTTGCCGAATCCTTCGGAAGGTTTTGATGGTGCAGCCTCTATAAATGATGTGGATTTGGGGAGAGTCCAGGGAGCAGGAAGAGGAAGAGCACTGGAGGCAAGATGCACAACCAGGACGCCATCACACCGATGAAGAAGCAGAGACTTGTCTGGACTCCCGAACTTCACGCGCTCTTCGTCTGGGCAGTCAATGCTCTCGGCGGCGTCGATGGTAAGAACAACCAATACACCACATCCAAGACATCTTGTACCCTGTTGAGAAACCTGAAATACGTTTTTCATTGGTATATTCGTTGTCTCTCATCAAACTTTTTGATGTATGATGATTACAGAGGCTGTTCCGAGGAAAATCCTGGAGTTAATGAAGGTTACGGACCTTACTAGGGCGAATGTATCTAGCCACCTTCAGGTACGTGTGATCATATCTCTCCTTCTCGTGGAAAGATGCTTCCTTTTTTCTTTTTCCCCTAACGCAGAGGATACTATCCATTCATGTGAATATTATTTTATCCCTTGCAAACAATGCAGAAATATCGGATGCAGTTGAAAGGGCAAGATGAAGAAAGGCGAGAGGCATCTGTGGGGCACATGTCCCTCCTCAGCCAACCTAAAGTCAGCGGACGCCAGAGTCAATGGAAGATGGATACTACAGCAGCATGGCAGCAGCAGCAGAAGCAGCAGCAGATGATGGACCAGAATCAGTGGCACCAACAGCGGCAGATAATGAACGACAATGAGCGGCAACCTTTACTTCCTGTCCCGGCCTTCCAGGATACAAATACGCTCGTGAAGATACATGCGCCACTTCAATCAAGAAAGGCAATGATAACCATGAACACAGGGCCGTCGTTCTTTTCTGATCATGCGTCAGCTACACTGTTATTCCCAGGCGAGAATGCCCCAACTGAGGCAAGAGTAGGGGATCCGTATAATCCTTTCCTGAAAGCATCAGGCTTCCCCAATCTCTCCCATTCGGAGTTCAGGTTGGAACAGCTTGGGTCTGCTAACGATTTCTCGCACGTTGGACTCCAGCATGATTGGGAGTTACACAACACAAACTTGCAACCCGACACTGCCATTCCTTATCAGCCGCCTCAAAGTACAATTCCCAACATGGGAACGATCCCAGATACGCAGGCGAACATTCCATGTGTTGACAACCCAGGGCCGGGAACCATTTTAAATGCAACTTCGCAGTTCAAGTCTGATGAAAATTGGGCTCTTGAGGTGTTTCTTACTGACCTGGTAAGATCACTTTTGCCAATCTACATTTAACTTTTTGTTAGATGTAGCAGATAATTCTATAAACAAAGCATCGGATGGTATGGTCTGTTGCAGGAGCAGCAAGGAGGCACCGGGGACAAATGAACTCAAGGCATGGTTTCGATGGTCTGTTTGAGCCAACATTCCCAGATAGGTACCATAGACTTGGTTCTCATACAGTGAATTATGAGAACATAGACTAGTTGATCTACGTGGGCGGATGGAAGATGTACTCTACTGCCTCATTCCGTGGATATACGCTGTTTGAATTGGCCATTTCATGGTTTTAGTTAGCTTCATTATTGTTCCTTGCTTTCAATTTTGTGATATTGTGTTAACAGGACGATATTCTGATCACTTGGCGAGTCTAAACTGCGGATCAGTGCTTTTGGTAACCCGAATATATGACAACATAAAGAGTGTTTGGTACCCCCTCGTTCCATGTCCCTGAGCTAATGCCGGTTTTGTTACCAAGATCACTCGTGTTTCCGTACTGCTACTCCTATCACTGTGAATGGCTTGATAAATAGAGACAGAGTCCCTTATTTAGTTGGATCTCTGAGAAGATCTGCAGTTTTATTCAGCTTTGATTGTTGGGTTGCCTTTGTTGATTACACCTGATGTCAGGCATGGCAAGGACAACCACTGAATAGGTACTTAGTGAACTCTAATCCGAGCTTAATCTTGGGAGGAGCTGACTTAAAGAACCGATTACTCATAGCGAGACTGATGAAAGGACCATAAGCAATAACTTGGATTGTCGGCCCTATTATGCGCACGACCAAATCGGCTATGTAACAAAAAAGAATGCAGAAGAATAAAGGAACGAAAGATTTGCTCTTGTTGAGAGTCGAACTCAAGACCTCCCGCTTACTAAACGGGTGCTCTAACCAACTGAGCTACAAGAGCTTGTTGGGCTCAACAAGATGACGGAATCTTGTAAGAAGCCACTGACTTTCCATCAAGCATCACCTCCCATGAATGAACAGAGCGAACGTCATTTTCCACGATGTATCATGAGGAGGTGAAACATGACACTGAATACCGATACTGAACATGCTGATGTAGAGAAAGCACATAACCTGGGAAAGAACATCGAGAACTGAAAGTGTAGACCCTTTTCAAGCATTAAGCGCTGAAGATTAGTATTAATCGTCGGTAAATTATACAGTTAGTACAAAACGTATTATTAATGTAATACTTTAGTACATAATTTTTAAAATATAATTACGTGATATATTTCTTTTCATATATGCTAGATAGGACTGGACCTGGGACTAGACCTGGTCCAACCCGGTCTAGGTTAGGTTTTACGTGCCGTCGTGCAGTGCGATGGAAAGGGCGGGTCCTCTAACTCCGACCTCTGCACACAGTTCAGATATGATGAGTCTGGATCTGCCTTCCGACACTTGATCCGAGTCAACTTGATGTGATATTTTTAGGGTTGACGGTGCTCTGTTTACTCTTAATCGTGGAAGCCGGAAATGACAGTAATTACGTTCCTGTAAAATGCTTTGCCACTAACACAGTATCATTCTGAGCAGCGATGGGGGGAGATCTCATCAGGGGGGCTGCTTTGTTTCTATTTTACGTCGTTTTCTGGCAATTCTTCTTTATTTTTGGGGACCTGACAACCGTTGATCTTTAGTTGTCGGTTTAAACTGCCAAGGGATAATTTTGGAGCTTGTCTCAATATACGTCAAAGCTATATCTGCCATTGACTTCCCTTGTGGGACACTAAGCACTACCAACAACCTCAGGATCCATTCTCTTTGTCACCATAGCCCCCCACAATCTCCTCGTCCAGAAAAACATGGATGTCGCTTGCTTTTACCACGAGTTCATAATTCCCGTCTCTCGGGATCGAGCATTCAAGGCGATGGTTGTCGACGTGCACAATCTTATGCCGAAGCTTTTCCCCCTCACGATCGAGAGCATGAGTTTCATCTGCGGAAATGGAGGAGCTGGATCCATCAGGCAAACCGTCTTCACTGAAGGTCGGTATGGCATTCACGGACATGAGAGCTCGAGTTAAGAGAGTCACATATGGCTTGTTGTTGGTCTTGTTAACCCTGGAATTCTTTCTCTCAGCATCGGGATTGGCAGGCGGCGGCCCACTGCTGTACAGGACAGACATCTTCGACCCGGAAAACTTCTCTCAGCAGCAGACTCTGATCCGGGGCGGGCTCTTGTTCGACAATATGCACTCAGTGGTCTACGAGGTCAAGTACGAACCTTTAGGCGGTGACAGATGCATATGCAAGTTGGCAACTGAGTACCACCCGAAGGAAGGTGTCAGGGTCAAGGAAGAGGACATCAACAGTGGTAAACGCACAACCATAGGATTCTACCAAGCCATTGTAGACTACCTCGTCGCGAACACAGATGCCTACGCATAGGACATGTGATTGAACTCTTCTCCATTTTCCTCCTCGTTCAGTTAGCTAGATTCTTCCCGATTAGGACGTGAGAGTATGTTCTTATCTGTAGTGCAAATTTTCGATCTCACAAGATTGTCTGAATCTCTTTTTTTTTTCCCCCAATAAACATGTCGAGATCAGGGTTTCGAACAGGTGAATCGGGATCAGATGCTTGTTCGTCCCTGCATGCATCTGCCAAAATACAATACAGTATTCGTATCTGGTTTAGGTTGACACCTTCTCTTGAGCATTGGATCCCATTTATGAGGAAGTGGAGGAGGAAGAGAGAACGAAAAAGTCAACTACGGGACCTTTTAACCTCAAATACTAATATTCAATTACTGATGTAATGTAAACGATGAGATGATAACCGTACTCCATACGTAGGTAATGCTCGATAGAAGGGGAATTATTTGTTTGAAAAATAAAACGCCTGGAAGCGAATCCTAAGAACGGATCATTACTCTGGCAAGTCTTGGGAAAACGAAAATGGTTTAGGGTTGGAACTGGGCCAAACGGCCGAAACTCCGAAGTCCAACTTCCGGGTTTGAACGGCACACCCAAATAGAACCCGATGTAATAATACCAAGAAGGACCACTCAATTCATCCACATCTTCCTGCGAAATTTCCAGATTTTCTCTATAATGGAGATTCATACTTCGGTAAAAGTAGATAAAGGAATGGAAAGATGGATAAATTAAGAAGTTTCATTAAGGAAATTAAAGTACTAGTAGATGAATTATCATAAATACTTTTATCTCTTAAATAAGAGTGAGTTCCGATTTTAAAAAATTTATATTTGAAAAGTATTACCCTTTAGTGCTAACCCAGCTCGGTCTGAACTTGTGGGACTCTAATGATTTATACTTACTAATTTGTATAAAAAAAAGGGAGAGAAATAGGTACAAATACTGCTTCACTGTTAATGGAATATTTGGAAAAAGGGACTTGGAAAAAAAATGTTGGCAAGAATATTCAATATACATATAATAATATCATTTTTAATCTATATTTAAGATATCATTACTTTATTTTCCATCCAGAGAACTGTCATATAGACTCGAGGACCTCTTCTTAATTGAAAACTACAAGTTACGGTAGTTTTGGGGATGGGTAGGTGACCGTGGAGGGTGGCATTGCACGGCGACGGTCGATGTCCAGCCTGAGCTTCCCCGACTAACTAACGAAGGGTCTCATCAACCGTCTGTCTCGGCCGTGGAGGGTACCAACTACCAAGTACCAACTCCAGCTTGTTCTGATAATATTTACCGTAGTGCTAACAGACCCCTGACGAGAAAAGCCATCGAACAGTATCGGGTACAACAGAAGGAGGAGAGATTTGAGCATTTGGATGGATTTGTTTCCGTTTTCTGCCTCCTTTTGTAAAGCATTTTGTTTTTGTTTTTGTTGTTGTGGGACATAGCAAGCAAGCATTGATTTTGCGTTGTCGGTTAAACTGCCAAGCTACAATTTTGGAAGCTCTTCTCAACATAGTCGAAAACTTAAATACCAAATGACAACCACAGCTACAGAATCCATCCCAAAAGTCATAAAACCCCACAATCTCCTCTTCAAGTCTGACCACAATCAACATGGATGTCGCCTGCTTCTACAAGGAGACCGTGATTCCTACAACCCCAGATCGGGCTTTCAAGGCAATGGCCATCGACGCGCACAGGCTCATGCCAAGGCTTCTCCCCAAAATTATCGCCAGCATGAGTATTGTCAGTGGGGATGGCGGAGCCAGTTCCATCAAGCAGATGGTCTTCACCGAAGGTCGGTATTGATCGATGAACATGGAAGCCAAGAATCAATACAAATAATTCATTGTAATTAGTGTTTATGGCAACCTAGGATTTTTTTTTTTTTTGGTGTTTTCAGAATCTGGATTGGCCGAAGGAGGCCCGCAACTGGACAGGGTTGACTACTTCGACCCGGAGAACTTCGTGATCCAGCAAACAGTGATCCAGGGGGGCCTGCTGTTCAAGAAGATGGACTCGGTGGTCTACGAGGTCCGGTACGAAGCTTTGGGTGCTGACAAATGCATCTGCAAGGTTGCAACCGAGTACCACCCGAAGGAAGGTTCCATGTTCAAGGAAGAGGACATCAAGTTCGGCAAACACATGACCTCACTGTTCTACCAGACCATAATAAACTACCTCATCACAAACCCGGACGCCTATGCTTGAAACATGTCACCTAGATCCCCTTCCTCATTCAGTTTGATTCTTCCTGATTGGGATGTAATTATGTACTTCTCCCAAGTGTAATGTACTAAGATTTTTTTTTTCCCCTAATTTGTCGATTCTCTCGGAGCCTCCAAGTTAAAGAAGAATGTCTAAATCTCTTCCGATTTACCTGATGAGATTGAGGTTTTGATGTCAAGTAAATGTGGAGTAGTTCAGTGCTTGTCTCAAGCGATGGAATCAAAGATCCGACATATCCTGGCATGAGCTTGGAGCAATTTACTTTGTTTCTTGTTGGGGTTTTATGCACTCTCAGAGCATTAGATTAGCCTAAGTGCACGAAAATTTTTTTAAACAAATGGATTCCCAAACAGATATTTCCACCAGATCCCAGATAGTTCCTTGATGATCATCGGGATCAAACAAAACCAGCTCAACGTTCTCTATGTCGTCTTCCACTCAAGTACTTCTCTGTGACTACTTAATCCTGATCCTGCTTGTTAATTTTCCATCACTTACCAGTCGAGTCTTTTAGGACATTCACTCCGACGAAGCCTGATCCGGCTCATTTTCTCAAATTCCACTTCCTCCAGCTCGTATCCTTCACTCTTACTGTGGCTCTCCATTGATTCATACCATATAAACTAACAGAGCCGACATGATTGATGCTGGTGTGCGCCACCAGGGGGACTTGCCGACTTGGGACTTAGCTCAGGGAGCGGAATATTCCATATGGGCTAGATCATCAGCCTCTACCATCCCATGTTTGAAGAAGTGGATGGAAACTCAATTTGAATATTATGTTAGATTTTCAGCAACGATAAATTGAAAATTAGAAAACTATTTCCCTAGAAACCGGACATCCTCGGTTCTTGCTATTGTTAATTAGGTCGACCACCATGACTGAATTGCTCTCCTACTCAACAGCAAGTTCTTAAGCATTTGCATACATTTGAAACTCTCGAAATTAGTACCTTTTAGATTTATAATATTAATATCTGTTTAGAATTCTTTTTGTAATAATATTTGAGATAATTGAAAATTGAAAGTTTACTTTCTGTGCAAGTTATCTTTTTATTAATAACAATATATATATGATTTCATTCATTGGAGACTCCATCCAGATGGTCGTCTAGCGGTAACTACTCGAGTTAGTTGCTCCGGCATTCTGAATTGGAATCTTGTTGGGTTTCCGCCATTTTTTGTTTCATCTCTCCATTTTAGAAAGCATTGAAACGATCGCATTCTGGAGATCAACCGGTTCTTGTCCAACCTTTCCCCTTGAGTGCTTGCTCCCAGATGGAGTTTATTTTGGCCAGAACTTGGACTTCCCGAATTAGGTAGGCTTCCGGCAAGGGAGCCGATGAGTGTGACCAGCCTCCGCCATGTTCAAGACGCAGGTGACAGCTTAATTGTATGTTCAGGGGCCGGATCCTCAAATCTCCTACACAATCTCTGTACCAACCTCGTGTTCTACTAAGCTCCCTCAAGAATGTCTAGTTTGTCTAAGGCGATGATGATGTTGGGAGCGTCAAGCCAGATCAACTTCACTGAAGATCCACGAAATATTGCCATTCTATCACTTCTCTGATTATGTTATATAGAACTTCCAAGTTTGATCGGATAATCTCCCCGGATTCACATGTTTGATATAACTCCTCAACTCCGCTTGTATTGATCATACTTTGAACGGTAGCACTTTTAAATCTATACTCGGCTTCTCTTTTTGGTGATTTGCAGATTGTCGTCCCAACTCATCCGTGCTCTAGATATATAACCAGAGTAAGAGTTTTGCTATCAGTCAATGCTTGGTTTACGTCCAGCTAGTATTGACTCCGATCAACTCTACTGAACTGGGCTTTGATGTGACCTTTGGCCCCGACTCCAGGCCTGATCTGCCATCACTGGTCTGTTATTTGCTATTACTTGTTCTTGCAGATATCCCAGTGGTTATTTTCCTGGTTCAAACGTTTCCGTTATTCCTGGAAACCAGAAGGGTGATGGAGATATGTCAGTTCTCTGCCAAAGCGCCAAAGGACTGCTAGATGTAAAGGCAGTAGGGTCCTAAGAATACTTACATCTCCGCCGTTGGTACACATTTACATGAAGTCTATATTAATTCCTGATTTCTAGCGATGATGGGTATGGTATGGAGCCGGGATGGCAATATTAATCCTTTTACATTGTGAAGGCTTGTAAATCCTGCAGTTTCCTTGCCCATGCTCGGAACTTGTGCTCGAGAAAAGAAAGACCGAAACCGGACAAACCATTGCAGCTAAGTACATCACAGCTCAAACAGAAGTTGCTGCAGCAAAACCACACAAAAGCTTCTCTCACTGTTGCCGGATAAGGAATCTGCTTTTCTGGTCTATCTCCATCCACCTTCTGATGGAACTAAAAATTCAAGGGTCAATGATGAGATTATAGCTTGCTATTCCCTCCAAACAACTTCATTAGAGACTTACTTATCCAAAAAAATAAAAATAAAAACTTCATTAGAGAGACAGAGTTTGGCGGTGGGGAGACCTTTCTTGTGTCAGAAGGATACCCTGGGAGTGGATGTCCGTTCCTCTCACACATGTAAAAGCAGCTTTCATCTCTTTGCCTCTCCGATAACATAATCAAAAACTCTATCATGTGTGTGTGATAGCTGATGCTCGGTATGTCTTCCGCTGCTCTCGCTTTAGCTCCACTTTCTAGCGGATAATTTCCACGGTCGGTTCCGGATAACAGAAAGAAGAAAATTGCTGGCATTATACGTAGCCACCAATCTTAAAGCAAATTCCCTTTAGCTCATCATTTCAGGGTCCAAACAAAAAACTGACCCCTCACTCTTCCCCTTTAGCTTTTCCTTTTTTCCTGGCTTGCACCTGCATTCAAAGAACCGGGCTCCCACAGTAATCGAAGTTCGCGTCAAATGGGCCGTTAAGATGAAGCATTTAAAATCATAAAAATTTTTCATTAATTTACAGGATTGAAATATGATAATTTGTTCAAAGGAAGATGAATCCCAGTATTTTAACCAACTGGGTGCCTCAAGCTTCGTTCTTTAATCTTTCAGGAGGATATTTATCTTTGTCGGTATAATTTACTTGTAATATCTTCCATGCAGGAATTAAAAATAAAGGAAAAAGGGATAGATTCTTAACATGCCCCACGCCCCTTTGCCTTTCAAGTATTCCACTTTCTCTTGTACATACACATGCCAGCTATAAGATTCCTCTCCCTTGCTCTCCCCTTAACACCTTGCCTTCTTTACCTCCCAAAGTTCCCAACTTGGTCTGCGATCCGGCACTCCCTCATGGTTCCTGAGCTCGAGGTAATGTTCAACATCGTACTTTCATGTTTTAGGTTGAAACCAGCCAGATTCTAATGGGAATTTCATTGGTGGCACTTCTCATGCGTGCAGAAGCCTCGAATCACCGAGATTCATGTCCGGATGGACTGCAATGGTTGTGTGCAGAAGATCAAGAGGGCACTCCATGGCATTAATGGTGGGTAGAGAGATCAAGTGACTGAATTGTTAGATGTTCCAAAGCCTTTTCTTGTGTTGGCATTCTAATGTCTGTTGTTTTTTCTTTCCTGACATTTTCCAGGAATATATGATCTCTATATTGATTTCCCAAACCAGAAGCTGACAATTGTCGGGTGGGCGGACCCTGAGAAGATAGTCAAGGCCATCAAGAAGACAAGGAAGACAGCCACCATATGCTCCCACACCGAGTCGCCCGACCCGGCTGCTCAGCCACCGGAGCAGCCGCCTGACAGTGGTGCGCCACACTCAGATGCAGCCAACCCTCCACTGCAGGAAGCCCCGCCCGCCGAGCAGCCCGAGGTCGCTGCCCCACCCCCTGAAAACCCGCCTCCAGCACCAGAGAATCCTAATTCACAACCGGAACCCGACAAAAGAGAACGCCAGCCCTCACAGGACGGCCAGCAGCCACCGCCGCCACCTGCAGTGCAGCCGCCTGCTGGACCAAAGGATGTAGGAGGGGTCCATGTTGTGTACCAACACCCGCCATTGTCGGGCTATGGCTACAGATACGGGTATGAATTCTATTTAACAACAATATCCTGCGAAAACGTTATCTATTACTCCAATATTTCGTCTAACAGGATTTTTTTTTGAGTGAGCGTGTAGTCTTTCGGGAAATCACATAAACATGGGCGCCTTGTGTGCTAGGTATGGTCGTAATTTCGGCGGTGGACCTTGGTACGCTAGTTACCCTAGGGGGCACGAATTTCAACAAGAATGGCAGCAGCCGCCAACAGTGCAGCAGTCCGTGCCACCGCAGCCGCCGCCAGTGCAGCAGTCCGTGCCGCCTCCGCCCCAGCCACAGCCACAGCCACAACCGGTCTATGTGACGCACAGCTACAACACGTACAAGCCGTCGCCTTACGTGACCGAATATCACGACTATGGACGGCCACGGTCGCCACCTCCACAGCCGCAGTACAGATACTACAGTCAACCTAGAAACTATCAGTTCGCCGATCGGGAGTACTGCTACAGCTATCCTCACCACTACCAAGGCAGCGGAGCGTCAAGTAACGGAAACATCGCATCGTTCTTCAGCGACGAAAACCCAAACGCGTGTAGGATCATGTGATAAGCAAGCAAGAGTCCGGGATTTTGTCTTGATCAGAAGGGAAAAAGAAAGTTTCGCGAAAACAAATAAACTATCGATATTCATTAGTGATGAGAAATCCGGTAGTGAGGGAAAGGAATGAGATTCCGATGAGCTTGTGAAGGAAGGGAAGGGAAAGAATCAAATCGACCTTTGAATTGCTATTCCCCGCGAAAGAGAAACGAATGATGAAACGAAAAGAGGAGGGGGGGGGGGGGAATAAGTATTCCGCGAGAGCTATATAAATGATACGTTGCGAGGGAGTCAATTACGCAGTAAGACGCTTGAGAGTAGACTAAAAATTTTAAAATTATGAGATTGGGGAAAAAAAAAAAAGGCACTTATGGTGCGCAATCGAATGTATTTATATAACGAACTCATTATTTACGGTTCGATTAAAGATAATGGCCCATATTTGTTTGGGTAGGTAGGGATGTATAAAGACAATCGAAAAATCGAATTGAGATATAAATAAAACTTAAAAAATTGTTTCAAAATAAATCGGTTTTTATATAGTATAATTTTTTAATATAAAATAGTACGATTAATTACTAAATTTAAATAATTTAATCAATCAATTCAAATAGCTAAACCATATTTATAAAAAAAAATTTAAGACACATTTAAAATAAAATAAAATATATTGAAAATATTTTTTAAAAATTAAAAAATAGGTAAGTATGAATTCTTAGTATAATATATTTTCTATTACTTTATAATAAATTTTATTTTAAATAACTTAATTAGTTTAATTTTATCTATTTAATTTATCTTTAATTAAATTTTTTATAATTTAAATTTTTTTTCTTTTATTATATATATTTTTTATTTTCTTGTATTTAAATATAATTTTTATTTAGTTTATATTTAATTTATTAATTTTTTTTATTATTGCTAAAAAAGCAGCTAGGATCTATCATTGTTATATATTAGAGATATAATACTTAAATTCAACTAAATCACCTCAATGATTCGTCGAGGTTCAGCTGATAGAACTAAACCATGAGCATCTTATGAGCGGGAAGAGATAAGAATCTAAGTAAAGGTCTGCATGCATATATTCCCCTCCATTATTTAGTCTCCTACCTTTTGAATTCATGCATTATGATCATGGTGGCATAGTCCTCGACGTATAGCAGCGTCTTTCTCACACGGAACAATAGAATAAATGATGTGATTACGATGGGCCGAGCCCAACTGGGAGGGGGGGGATTTTCATGAGCTGAGCCTCCAAGTAAGAGAACGAGACGGTTTAGAGAGAAGTGGGCCCCGCACAACCTCCCCCCCCCTCCCCGGGCCCCACCCAGAAGTTGGATCCAGCCGTTTCACAGACCCACCGAAACACGTCGCAACCTGCGGGGGCCACTTAACGTGGGCTCCACTCACTTGCCCTGCCCCAATCCGACTACAGAAGATTAGTGGCTCTAAATATTTCGAGCGGAATTTTTTTCTACGTTGCTTTCGGCCACCGGGACCGGATTAACTCTCTCGTGTTGTCTGTGTGATTATTCAATCGGTAAAACACGATTTTCTTTTCTTTTTTGCGTTTTTATTATGGCATTTGCGACGTCATCTTGAGGCCCAATAGTAATATAGAGATAAATTATTCATGTTTATAGTTTTTTATTTATAAAATTTAAATTAAATATGTTATTTAAGATAAATATACCAGGGAGATTAGGCTATGGTTAGATTTTTATTGCTCTCCGCGTGACATGCATTTTCCTAAATCGATAGGTTCCACCTACGCGACACCGATAAACGTAAGCACAGCCAATTGACACCTTAGCTGTCCTAAATGACGATAATGCCCTCCATCGTCCTGTCCGAAGCGCTGCTTACCCCGCCTCTCTGGCCTTCCCCTACGCCATATCCATTTCGGTAATTTTAGTGCATAGCCAGTAGCAGTAACCTTTGCCTAATCCTCTTCTGTTCTGTTCTTTATGCTTGCTTTCCCTCTCCTCCGTTGATGGCGATGCCTTCTCTGTTCCTTTTTTCTCTGTTGAGCATCGAATCTTTCCTTCTCCATTGAAGTTGATTGTGCCCATTACCTCTTTCTGCTCGGGTCTCGTTCTCCGCTGCAGTCGGTCTCTGTTCGCCTCGGTTTGCTCTTCGGGGAGCTTCCCTTTTGATGCTCTGACGCTGACTCAGCTCGCGGTCCGTCGGCGATGCCTATGGCGGCCGGGACGGTGGCTACCGCCGCAGGAGTGGCCGTGCTGCTGTACTACGTCGTGAGGAGGACGCTGGCGTCGCCCGAGGAGGAGACGGGCGATCGGGCCGGGGACCCGTCGAGATCGAGCAGATCCGTGAAGAGGAGGCTCTCTCGTCGGCCAGCCCAGGCGCCGGCGACGCTGTACGAGGCGATCGCGACGCTTTCGGAGACGTTGAGGTTCACGTACTCGGAAACCCTGGGGAAGTGGCCGATTGGGGACCTAGCTTTTGGGATTAACTACCTCATGCGGCGGCAGGTCAGCCGAAATTTATTAGGTCTCCGGAGTATCCATTGACTGAATTCGAACTTTGACGCGCACGTCTGTCTTTTGCTTCTCCAATTACTTCATGCATTTGCCGCCGGGACCAATGCATTAAACGGAGCATTCAAGTTTTGTCCTTTTTATTTAGTTTTAGCGTTCGTCGTTGTCAGAGTGAAGTGGCCATGGCTAGACAGATCCAATTGTTATCGACATTTTTCTTTTTCTGCAGGGTAACATTCAAGTGGCAAGTATATATGCTGGGAGTGACTGTGTGCAACTCAAAGGTCCTGAGATTCTTGCTGAGGTGAATAGTCTCCTAAGGCTGCTGACCCTCTGTATGCTGTTCTCGAAGAAGCCATTTCCGGTGTTCCTGGAGTCTTCAGGATACTCTGAAGATGACGTCCTCCTTCAGAAGCCTAAAGCTGGGGTAAGTTGCAGTGAGAAGGGCCAGGGCCCCAGAGTGTAATCACCTTAACGTGAATTTCATGACCTCTTTTCTGAATGATCAACTCCGGACATACTACTCAGATCTATTGTCTGTAAAAAGGGGGGAAAAATAGTTTTAGCACTTCTGATTTGCATTGAACTTACTGTTATGACGTGAACTACTAAATATTATGGCGAGTAGTGTGTCTGTCTTCTCCATCTACCACAACTTGGCTTGATGTTAGAGCAAAAGGAAAGAGCAGAACTTCGTATTTAACTAGGATCCGCAATGCATTTTTTTTAAAACGGATTGCTAGTATTCTTGCCTTTTTTCTTTCAGCAACGAGATTTTATAGTTCCTTTGAATTGCCAAAATGTTTGCAGCTTCTGAAGCCGGCTTTCACTATTATATGTGACAAGAATTCAAAGTGTTTTCTTCTATTGATTCGGGGCACACACAGCATTAAAGATACTCTAACCGCGGCCACTGGTGCTGTGGTCCCGTTTCACCATTCAGTTTTACATCATGGTGGGATAAGTAATTTAATTCTAGGATACGCACATTGCGGGATGGTTGCTGCTGCTCGTTGGATTGCAAAGATGAGCACTCCTTTCCTGATTAAAGTTCTCGCTGAAAGTCCAGACTACAAAGTTAAGGTATTTTTGTTGTCTCTTTGAAAAAGTATGTTAGGACTCCCTTTACCCAGCTATTTGATGTGCACTTATAACAGAATTCCCTTCATAGTGGAATTTTCTTTTCCGGCTAGTGGTTTGGTTGGAACTCTTAGTTCCGTGTCTTATTGCCATTTCCAGGTAGTCGGGCATTCACTTGGTGGTGGTACAGCTGCTTTGTTAACATATATCCTCAGAGAACAGAAAGAGTTCTCCTCAAGCACATGTGTCACTTTTGCCCCAGGTATGAACATCTGATGTGGAGTACCTCTCTTGAAGTTGCAAGTATATTGATACCATATGAACACAGTCTATTCAAGGCTGAAGAGAAATGATCTGAGGTGCACTGGTTCTTGGATAATGCTTACTGTTCCTTTCCACTTACAGCTGCATGCATGACGTGGGATTTGGCAGAGTCGGGGAAGCACTTCATAACAACTGTAATTAATGGCTCCGATCTGGTTCCCACATTTTCAGCTGCTTCTGTTGATGACCTTCGTTCTGAGGTACTGTAACTCTTCTTTCCCTTCCACTGGAGAAACTGAAGTTGCTATTGGAACCTTCAATGCTGCTTCTTTATCCCTAATCAAGGCTGAGTTCTGTATCAGGTGACAGCTTCATCCTGGTTGAATGATTTGCGAAACCAAATGAAGCGCACTAGGGTCTTAAATGTAGTTTATCGCTCTGCGACTGCTTTAGGATCTCATCTTCCCTCCATAGCCAGTGCTAAAGCCCGGGTAGCTAGTGCAGGTGCTCTTCTACAGCCAGTTTCCACTCGCACCCAGGTTAACATCTTCATATGGTTTATAGCTCCAGAAAATGCTATACATCTTCTTTGGTTGTTTCATTTCGTTGATAATTCTATCCAAAGTCCTGCTGCAGACTTGTAGACACTATATAGTATTAGAAAGGCTTGCTGTGATGTATTGACAGATAGCTTGTATTTATTTAGGGCATGATGAAGCGCGCACAGAATGTCGCCCAAGCTGTTCGGACCCGATCATCTCTGTCATCCTGGTCATGCATAGGTGAACACCGCCGCACTGTGCGCACATTGTCCAGCTCAAAAGTGGAAGAATTGTCTGAAACTTCTCTTCTGGTCAAAACAACATCCGACTCTCTCACAGCTGAAGTGGTGGCTCCGGATTCTGCCCATAACAAGATTGACTATAATTCCCATGGTGGATCTGAAAATGACAACACAGATGAGGATGAGGAGGGGCTTACTCGAGTGGATCGAATCGGCAGGGCAGCAGCAGAGGAAGTAATGGAAGGTGAGCTGTGGTACGAGTTGGAAAAGGAGCTCCACTGTGGGGAGGCCAAACCCGACGATGAAGCAAAAGAGGAAGTAGCAGCTGCTGCGAAGGAAATCATCGAGGAAAATGCAGCTGAGAACCAGAAGCAGGTTTCTCCTTCGGTCGAGTTGGAAAGCCACCGGTTCTACCCTCCTGGGAGGATTATGCATATAGTTTCACAATCTACTTCGCGGAGCGATGGAGAAGTAGACCCTGATGGGCCGCCGACTGAGGAACGGGTTGGCATCTATGAGACCCCGAGAGAACTGTACAGTAAGATTCGGCTTTCGAAGACCATGATAAATGATCATTATATGCCCATGTATAAAAAGACGATGGAGATGTTGATAGGACATCTAGAAAGTGAGGTTGCATGTAATTGTGATGTATGAAAACGTATATTGCGCCATTCCTTTCTACATTAGATTAGAGATTAAATGTGAAAGCCCAGAAGCTCAACAGTTCTTTTCCCTGACGTTGTCGAAACCAGCAGACACCGTACGCTAAAATGCTACGTGTCTCTTCTCTTCGGTCCATTCTATACGAAGGTACCACGTGTCCCTTCTCTTCGGTCAAAGTCAAAGGTCGCAGCCCAAGCGGCCGACGACGTCGCATCATTTCATAAATTTCCGAATCTTCGTCCTCCACTGAATCAAAAAATCCGCCAGAAGGCAACTAATTGTCTTGTCTTTCACACATTCCCTCTCTTTCCGGGGATTCTCTTTTCCCGCATTTTTTTCCGGCAAAAATATAATTCCGGCGTCCTCTTGGTGCATAAGCCCTCAGATTGTCTCAATCTCCGTGTCCAGAATCCGACCTGACTTCATCGATATGGACCTTCTACTCATGACCGACAATCTGACTTCAGCGGCGGCACAAGGCCTGGGTTTTGCTAACCTCCTTCTCCTCCGCCCATCCGTCACGTCCGTCTCCCTCTCGGATTCCTCCCCCGACCAACCGCCTTCTGCCACGTCGCTTCTCCAGATATCGGCCGCCATCTCCCCCACTGTGCAGTCGAACTCCTGCAAGACCCTCCCACGCCGAATCCGGCAAAAACGGAGCCGCACGAGGCGGATATCCTCGTCGGGCGACGACACCGACGGTGTCGGAGACGGCACTTCCTACGGGGATGATAGCGCCGGTGGAGATGGTTCGTATGACGGAGGATCTGGATTCTATGGTGGTGGCAGCGGGGGTTGGAATTTTGGTGGCTACGGTCCAGATGACTCGTCTTCGAGGTCACATCCAGGTTCAAGGTTTGCATTTGATTTTATTTATGAGGTCGTTTATTGGATTGCATTTGCAAATTGCGTGCACTTTGCTTTCAAGAAGGCGGTGAGGATTGCGGCCGATGTAATTTCTGATGCGGGGAGAGAGAAGGTTCCCATTAGACTGACAGCAATGTGGTAGTCTGCTGACATTATCTCTGTCTCCAATGGATGTGATGGTTGAATGAGGAAATCAGCGTTGATTTCAGCACCTAATTGGGGATATTGGTTTGGATGAAATTCATTTTCATAGTTCACCTGTAAATAATGTTTATATTGGATGATCAACTCCATATGGTATATAATTCTGTGTCACTGCGGGCTTCTCCCTCACCAATGTTATAGAATTTAGTTTATGATCAATCCAATTGGTTGAATGAGCGAATTATTCTGTCAATTTAGCCATATATATGTGTATATATATATTCTTTAGATTACCAATGTCTTTGATTAATTGGCCGAAGAATATTTGACTGTATATGGAACCTTGTTTCAATGCCAACCCATTTATTGTGTAGGTTCACATACTCAATTGGACTGCGCATACTCCTTTGGCTTCATATTGTCATGCTTTCACTCTATATCCTTTCCAGCAGGAATTTTTAGTATTTTTATGACCCCTCTGCTTCTGAAATTATGAATGAAACATATGTGCTGATTAGATGAAACAAGGAACAAATAGGCATCCTCTATAAGTTGGTAGATGCTACGTGCTAGCTTCAACGTTAGTCAAAAGCTTATTCTAGTATCTGGAAATGAAACCTTGCTATAGCAAGAAAGTGCTGAAGGCAGGTCTAGTAGGATGTATGTAAAGTTTTTTCCTTTAATTTTCTATATCTACTTCAACCTTAAAAACAAATGCTGAACCTCGCTTTGTGATTGGAATCATATTTGATGTTTGTATGAGCTAGAATATGGATATTTATGGCTTGTTTGAATGGATGAATTTGGAGGGAAATGATTCTAAGAGAGATTTTAATTCCTCCTGATCCTTTCGTTCAAATTGAAATAGATACATACATATATATATAAACATTTTTTCCTACATTGTGAAAAAGGATTTCCACTTTTCTACCAAATGGAGAGACAGGAACCAAAGTGCTTCTGTGGGACTTAAGATTATATAAGTTTTGTTCATAGAAAGATGGATTACTCTATCATGCTTACGGGTAAGTTTTCCCTCTTTTTTCACTTCTCTTTCTGCTTGTAATATTTGCACCACCTCAATGTCCACCCACACACCACCCCCCCCCCCCCCCCCAAAAAAAGTATTCATTATTTAACATGTCTGAGATGTTCATTGGTTTATACACCAAATAATATTGGTTGGTTCAATTCTAGGTGGGTTTATGTGCATAGTACATGTCATTGTACAGTACCTCTGACTTCCCCTAATTATACGCTTGACTTTATCGAAGTTTAGGCTTGCTTCTTAAGTTTTTAGCATAAAGATGTTGAAAGCTAGCAGAAGATAGGATGCACCCTCTTCTGTCATGGTTTGCTGTATCAAACAGAGTCTGAAGTCATAACCCCGAGACAACAGTAATTAAAAAAGAGGTTTCAGTGTCTTCAAATCCACTGTTAACTTGTTATACTCAAGGAAAAAGGATGGACTTGTAATGGGTTTAACCCAGATCATGATCTTGAATTCTATATAGATCTGAAGTTTCTTGACGTGATGATTACCTGCTTTAGCATTTGCTTGATAATCGCTCAGGGATCTATTTTGATTGATTTTCTGATGTTGTCACGGGAGTAGTCCCTGGTTGCCAGAGACAAGGACAGAACATTTAAGAAGGCATGTTTGGCTTGGGCAACTTGTGCTCTCTCTTGTTTCAATTAGGAAAAGGGTATTACTTCTGAGAATTGAACTATATACTGTCGATTCAGGTCAAGAACTATGTCAATACAGTATGCCTCTTTCTCAAATTGTGCATACCTTTGTCCAATAATGGGGGTTCTCAGTTGGATGTCGACTTCTGAGTTAGAGATGCAGTTTATCTGTTTGCCTAGTTGAGATGTCTGAGTTATGAGCCGTCTCGGTTGTTTTTCCCCAAATCAGTTGTTTTTTTTTTAAAACAGTTAAGAGGCCCAGGCCCCACCAAGACGCTTCTCTTCTGGTTTGGTTCGTGCACTTAGACCCACAGCACCCACACCTCCCCCCTCTCGGCCATGGTAATGGGACGTGTTTTTGTTGAGTTGATGGCCGTTGACTCGCTTGGTCTGAATTGACCTTTGGGTCACCCGTTAAACTCAAACTGTACCCTGTATACTTCCCCTACGGACACTGCCATGAAAAAGGTCTTCGATATGGAGGGACTCACTTTCTGTCTTTTCCCTCGATAGCTTGGTTTTTCGTAACTTGTTCCTCCAATGAAAACTGTTATATAAAATAGTTCACAACTTGACTCAAACGATCTAATATAATCTCTCAATTTCAAGCAATGTTATCCTTCTGATGGGGTGGTAATCAAGCATATCCTTTCCTAGGTCGTGCTTGAGCAATTAATGGAGGGTGCCTGCAATGTTCCTCGTCTGGTAGACCGCACCTGATTTCACTTTTCTAGTTTCTGTTTTCCGCCAGAGTCGGTGATTGAGCATCGAGTAAAGCAAATCCCTCTCCTAGATAAATGCCTGTGGACTGACTGTTGGGTAAGCAGTAAGCTACACTATGTTGCTTCGTCAGAGGTTTCAGTGCCCAAATTCTCATCCTCATCATAATAATAACCTACGGCATGGGGAGTCCACCATTACTTATTCTTGGGCGAATCATCAGATATGTAGAAGACCAGTTTCGAGATGGATCCAACCCTTTGATCGGTAAAAGTCTTATGATTGAGTATTTTTTATCTTATACAATTTCAACCCTCCTTACTTTACGGGAAGGAAGGCAAACTACCACAATCAATTTCATGGGTTGAACGTCAGTGATTAGTAGCATAATGGTAATACAAATAATCTTATTACAGTAGATGATAATATAATGTATATAAGAGAAATTTCTGATAATACATGCACCGATTAAACGGAGCAACGTCCGGGGTTTCTAAACCGAGTAAGGAACAGAAGGGAGCTGGCGGATAACGACGAAGACCTTGGAGCGTGCGACCGCCCGCCACGCCACGCCACCTGATTGGCTATTTTCCTATACGTTACGGTATACTACAGATAAAGTTAGCCCCAGCCCAAGTAGACATCCTTAATTTAAATTATTATCCCCGAACTATGCTTTTTTTTTTCTGGTATTAGTCCTTCATAACCATGCAAGCTGGCTGTCATCACTGCACTGCCGTCTGTCCTCGGCTTGCTGCCTCTGAGTCCGCCTCCGCCAGCTCTAAGAACGTCTCCAAGCTCAAATCCTGCTCCTTCAGCTCAGTCTCGGGGTGCAAGCACCTCCGCTTGGATGATGGATGGTGGGGCTGGGGAAGGAGAAGAGGAAGGGAAAAGTTTAGTTTCGCCTTGTCTCCGCGGATGCGGAAGGCGGCACGGTCGTAGGCGAGTGCGGCCTCCTCGACAGAATTGAACGTGCCAAGCCAGACGCGGGCGCCCTGGTAAGGGTCCCTGATCTCCGCTGCCCACTTCCCCCATGGTCGCCGACGAACCCCTCTGTAGACGCTGATCTTCCGAGCACTCTGAGAGGAACCGCGCCTCTCCTTCGCCGCATGGCGGTTGGTCGGCTTTTGATTCTTCTTTCCTCTCGGCGCTACAATCCAACACAAGGAGAAGAAGAAGATGACGTGACAAATAATTAACTAAACCTGTGACATCGGATCGAACCTCACCTTTTGCATTATTATATTGGGGGAGCCAAGGGCTGTTACCTTCGACATGTTGTTCCGGATTTTGAGTCTGAGAGACTTGGGCGTTGGAGGAGTTTAGACCAAGGATGTCGGAGATGGCATCGAGATCGGACCAGGAACTGCTGCTAGTGCGACAGCGGTCGCATCTTATCTCTACGAGATCGGAGATTAGTGCGCCACCACACATTACTATGAGTCTCAGTTGCTTCTACTTAGGGGAGATGGAGATGGCGGAGTGCGGGTTTATAGAGTTACGGCCGTGACCAGTTGACTCAGAAAGCTGACAATTTCCCGGGTAAAAGATAAATGGAATTGGCTGAGTTTCTACGACGTCATGAAAAATAAAATAAGCGATGAATTTCAGGCAATAGGGTAAATAAAAATTTATAACCACCAACTTCTGCAAAAGTTTCAAATTTACCACGAGGGTGTCGTGAGCTTTTAAAATTTCACAATACTATCATCTATCACATTTCTGATATCTTGGTATGATACTCGTGACAAACGGTGCGACGAAATTAAGAGACCCAATCCGCTTTCCTTCTTCGTATATTTTTAACAAAAAAAAAAAAATTCAAAGAAAAGAAGGAGTGGTGAAGAACAACGAGAGAAGTCAGAGATGGATGTGAGGCAGTGTGGTCTGGAGAGGCCATGCATGACTCATGAGGTCATGGGCAAGTTCCACAAGATACACCACACTCAGCAGTCTCCCACCGTAGTCGGTCAATGTCCGTTCCAGCATTATTCGTAAATACGATAGGTTCAACCACCAGAAGTCAATCAGATCTCTTCATTCCTTTTACGTCATGGGGTCGTTCGCACATGGGCGGCCATTAGCCGGCCTGCTACCTTAGTTAGTAGACTCATGAAAATCGCGATGGAATGTCCATACCATAAATTTTTTTTAAGTCGATGATCTTTGAAAAACAAAGGGTTCATTGTAAATTTTCAAACTTTGACGGAATCTCATGATCGTTGTTGAATTGATTTACCAAAAACGATATTTGAGGCGACTACATGAAGGATGATGAGAATCGCAATTCTTGACGACTTCATTGACCCATGTACAAATTTTTGGTCCGAATCAGGGTAAAATAACAACACTACTTTTGGGACATAGACTATGATTTACACTGTAATCGCCTAAATAGAGGTCGAATTCTCCTTTACCGACAGACAACTCACCTCGTGAGAGTCTTGCAGCTATCTGAAGGGGTAATTAATCCCAATCTATTATTACCGGATTCGTTGAGATTCAAGAAATCTGGCTGAGCACGAGTTCCTGATGTGACACTGGGCATGCTGATCAAAACAAGCAGATCCAATAGCTTAAGAAAAAAATCAGTTGAATCTCTTATGGAATGTCACCGTAGGGATGCCGTTACCCGTGCTGTCTTTGCCGCATATTGCCCTGGGGTTCCTCTCCTTGTCCATCTGAAGTGGCCATCTCGATGTTGCTGGTTAGTTACATCCTTGCAGGTGTTTGAAGACAATCCAGGTCGACGGCTAGGAGGAATTGAAGCGAGTGGAAGCCTTCAGAGTCTTTGCGACACAGAATGTCAATTGACCAACGAAAGGATGTCCCCTTCAATTTGAGGAAAGTCGATTCATCAGATTTGCGGACAAAAATGTCTGACAGTTCATCAGGAAAACGAAAATCGTGCTCCGGAATCCATGAGTACCACTTCTGATTCTGCTTCTAAATGATACTCATTTCATGCAGGACAGATTTCTCTATTCCTTTGAAAATCTGGAAGGAAAAGTGGCCATTCTGGTTTGTGAATTTTCTTTTCTTCTAAGAAATGGTGAAATAATGCGGGGGTGGTGGAGTGCGCGTGGTATGGGTGAAGAAAGCAGAACCGATATGGATTTGTTCAAGATTGCTCTGATTTCCTTTCCAGAAATTTTCAGGAAATCATGTACGGAAGGGGCAGTGCGGAAGAGAACAGGAGGTATACAGGGGTACTGTCTATTTACCATCTTACCAACTTCTCCATAGTCCTCCATGCAGCATCTTGTCGGAGCAGGACCAGTTTCGTGATGGTCACCTGATGGCGATGGACTCGGAGTATGGCTTGACCAGTTAGTTCCCTATGACCACCAGGCGAGCTTTGACCCAGAGCTTGACCACTTCCACAGATCAGCTGATGGGCTCAGAGCCTCAGACATGAAGCTTGACCATTTCCATGATGATCATCTAATGGCCTCAGAGCTAGAGCCTGACTGGGTCCGTGATTATTGACTTGACAGGCTCGGAGGTGGAGCCAGTAGATGATCGGGCATGGATGATTGGCAAATGCCACGAGAGAAGTCACTTTGCTGTAAAAATTCTTAACAGAGCTCTGGTTCTCGTGTTGAATAGCAGAAAACTGAAATTTGTCGAGGGATTTCTCTGTTTCATATCATTCATGATCTCGTTGTGGAAATGTTTTCTTAGACAACGTTTTTGCTGACAAATCTGTAGGTTAAAGACGATCACAGCTTGCTTCTAGTTGGTGGAGGTTTGATCTGCTTTGTATCTTCTAAACAGCAGTTCATTTATTACTTCAAGTTTGCGTCGTAAATCTGTTAGAACTTTCTGAAGGGCATGAGGGAATTGCACCAAAATGAAAGAAACACCAGAAGGAATGATAGCACACAAAGTAGTAGTCTAGTAGGTTGTAAACTGTCTACAGGCTCATCTTAGGACCATCATGACTCACATCATTCTTAGCACAAACAGGTACATATCTAGACGTAGTGCTTACTTTCAAGACATAAGCTTCCAACCTATTAGAACCAACCATAATCAACCCTGGTGGCTCCACCAAACAACTGAGCCGCCTTGAAGTTATTCATGGATGCTGGCTCTGCTGCAGGAACCCGACCCTCTTGCCCCCTCTCATGCTGCTCCCAAGGTGGGTATTGGAACCGGTAAGGTCCCAAAGGAGGAAATCCTCTCCTCTCAGCCATCCTTTTAGGAGGATTCCGCGGCTTCACAGGGAAGAAGCGGCCAAACTGGAAGCTACGGGGTGGTTCTGGAGGTGGAGGAGAAGAAAAGACCTGCTGAGGGACCTGGGAGACTTCGGTTCTTTGGTAAACCAAGTAAGGAGATGGAACCGTTTCTAAGGGGACTTCATTTCGGTGGTAAAGGTTGCGATGCAGCTGAGGAGTTCGGGCAGTGGAGTTGTGGCCAAAGAATATATCAATGGCCTCAAAACCTTCTTGCCCGATTTTGTAAAGGTCTTCCTTTGATGCCATGGAATGAGTAGTACCTTGGAGCAATGAAATGCAGTGCAAAAGGGAAATAGTGGCTTAGGAGACTGGAAGTAGTAGTTCTTGTCTGTGTCTTCCTGACGAAAAATCGATGGGAGGGAGGCCTCAATTTATATGGCAATCATGAGGAATCCCATTGAGAACAGATTCCCTTTTTCTGCTAAAATAAAAATTTTATCATTGAATACATGGAATTCTGAGCAACACCAAAACGCACATACAGGTTATATAACCTATGTATATATCAATAAAATTTTGATATAAAATAGGTGATTGATTAAAATTTGTGGTGTAGTTGATAGTCTTAATATCCTAAAGATGTGACCATTTTGCAAATATTTTTTTTGAATAATCTAGTATACTCAAATCAACTATAATAATCTCATATCTCGATTTATAATCTCAGCAAATCTTGCTAGATGCAAAGCAATTGTTCTAATCGATTTAGTGATGTCAAATCCACACATAAATAAGTGTGTGTGTGTGTGTGTTGCAGAATGGTTCATCTATCAGTCCGCCAATGTTAACTTTCTGGACAACTTGGCTTGTCCTATATAAGATAGATATATATATATAGAGAGAGAGAGAGAGAGAGCTTCTAGATGACTTTCATCTGTTTTAATGTTTATACTCATTTTCATCGAAGCGATTCTAGCTTCCTCTTCTGAAAAATCGACCAAATCCTGTAGTTGAATGATTCTTCTGTTCCGTTCATATACAGCTTTAAAGAAAGCTCAGTTACTGCATCGTCGAACTTAGATGCTCCAAGTTAACTGATGCGGTGGATCAGGGACTGATGACTCCTGAATCTGCCCCCTGATAAACCAATGCCCTATATGCACTTGTCCAAGGATGTTTTGGGGCCCAAGCATGTATGGAAGTGTGAACAAAGGGATTTCTCTCAGTGGATGTGGAACGCGTTGGATTCTATAATTTCTGAGGCCCGAGTCTTGGTCATCCAAGAAGACTTCAAAGGAAGACTTGAGGTTCTTGATTCTCATGGAAAGAGGATTCTCTACTTGTGGGACACACTCTTGCTTTCCACACCGTGAGTCACATGTAGAGATAAGAACTACGTTGCTTTCCCTGCTAACCTGTTCGGTTAACTCCACTGCACCATTGCCAAACAAAAACTTACTAGAAAAACCAATTTGCAATAAAGAACGCTCATATACAATAAGTTTTTCCTGCACAGAAGAATACTAGATTCCATTTCCACAATGAATAGTTCATATCGACTGATTTTTGGTCATGCAAATCCAACTGAATTCCAAACGAACCAGAAAAACCAATTATTTTCTGCGGCACAGTATCTATAGTATCCTATCTGTCTCCTCTGTTCTAACTGATATGGTACAATCCTTGATAAGGCTTAGGCCATCTTATTGATTTCCATGCTTTTGTTGAATCATTGGGACGGCTTAATAGCAGTTGAGTGATGGAAGCAGTAAATATAATACCATGTTGGATATGTAACAGACAGCATCGATGGAGGCTAAAGTTCTCAGAGAAGTGGAAAATTTCTTAAAATGTTCAGCTCGTCACCAACTATTAAGTTAGTTATTGCCTGAATATGATTGGCTTCAAACATCATTGTGATTGAAGCATTAGGAGAATGCTTCAAGAAAATCGGACTGTATAGGAGTGTTTACGATGCGGAATTTTAATGATCAATGTGTGCTTCAGTATTGGTGTGTTCTGAACTCCCATGCTTCTTGTTGTCACAAGAAGGGAAGTAACCCTTCAGTGCTCCGACTCTAATATTAATAGATTTAACATATTCGAACAGTTAACAGTCCTGCAATTTCTTAGTGAAGTCTGTGCTCTGTCTTTTTACTGCACTGGAGCTTAACTAGTACTTCGAGTTTGGCTGACTTTCTTCTCTTAATGTCAGAGCTAATTCAGAAAAATATAATGAAAGGAAGGTCCGGAACAAGTGTTGCAACCATGGAAATCTCTCCTAGTTTCTCAAGTACTAGTGGCAGAGTTCTGTTCTTTCGACCCTAAACTCCAACCTTACGGTGTAAACATCCAGATTTGACCAATAGCCCATAACTAAAAATCCCACTTTCTTCCAGTTACAATGGTTGTTCTAGTAAGAAGTCCATCATTTGTCGTGGAATATTGATTGCTTGTCGAATTAGAATAAATGGCAGAGAAGACAACGGGAGGAATCACTTAAGGACCTCGAAGTACTGATTTATTATGCAATGTGATTTTCTCACAGTTCACCTTAGTAATCCCACAAGTCACATTGCTACTAGCACTGTTAGACCAGCAAACGCAGGAATCGAGTAATTAATACATCCAAACTGACTTTAATCAAACATGTGATTCTGCCGTACACTCTCCTGTGCTGCAGGGTGCCAACCAATTGTCCTGTACATGAATAGCTCCTGAGGCGGGTACATGACCTTATTCCTTTTTCCTCTCGCCCACGGATGTAGGAACTTTCTATTGTTTCACAGGGACTATTGAAATTTCAGTTCTCCAGTAAACCAAGTAAGAAGTTGCCATAGTCACACAGGGGACTTTGACTCGGTGGTGGATATAATGCTGTATCTGAGGCGTCAGGACGGTACAGCTGCAGTCAAACACCACATCAATGGCACCAAATTCTTGCCACCAATTTTTGGAAAGTTTTCTTTTGTTCCCATGAATGACTTTCTGAGACTAAACAGGAGTACTTCTCTCTGTGTTTTCCTGGCAGCAAATGTTTGAGGGAGCCTCCATTTATATAGCCAGTCGCAGGAACCAAACATAGGACCTATATCAGTGGATTGACTTACGTGGTCCAGTGCCTCTTTTATTTGAGCAATGTCTTGGAGTTGTCTCTTACATATTGACAAAATTCAAGTTTGGGAAAGCTTTATCTTATTGAGGAATTTTCCAGCTCAGGTTTGTTGGCACTAGTCGATGGGATGTATCACAATACGTAGGTTCATGTTCCTGAAAAACTGCATCTTGCTTGTAGATCCTGAAGGTTTAATTTGCTTGATATCTATAGAAATGCAGCTAATTTACTATGACTTCGGTTCATAAATCTGCTTAGATTTTCCGATGGACTGCTCAGGATTGCATAAAAATGAAATGAACACTACAAGCAATTAATAGCACATTTGGTAGTAGTCTAATAGTAGTGTAATAGTTTCATTCCTTGTACAGCTGGTTGAGTTGGTTACATATCTAGAGCTAGTGCTTAATTTTCGGGGCATAAGCTTTTAACCTGATAAAACCGACCATAATCAACCCTGATGATTCCGCCAAACAACTGAGCCACCTTGAAGTTAGTCACGATCGCTGGCTCTGGCCCATGTTGTTCTTGAGGTGGATATTGGGTACGGTATGGACCCAGAGGCGGCAATCCTCTCCTATCGCCCATCCTCTTAGGAGGATTCTGCTTCCTTGCAGGGAAGAGGCGGCTAACTTGGAAACTGCGAGGTGGTTCCGGAGGTGGAGGAGAAGAAAAGAACTGCAGAGGGACCTGGGAAACTTTGGTTCTTTCGGGAGATGGAACTGTCTCCAAGGGGGCTTCATTTCGGTAGTAAAGGAAGCGCTGCCGCTGAGAAGTCCGAATGGCGCAGTTGCAGCCAAAGAATCTATTGATATCCTCAAAACCTTCATTTCCCATATGGTAAAGGCCTTCCTTTGATGCCATGGAATGATTACCTTGGAGCAACTAAATGCTTTGCAAAAGGTAGTAGTGGCTTAGGAGACTGGAAGTTGTAGCCTCGTCTGTGCCTAGCTGGCAGAAAATGTTGGAGGGAGGCCCCAATTTATGTGGCAATCATGAGAATACCACGGAGAACTGATTCCCTTCTTCTGATAGCTCAATTTGGGAGACTTGCTTGAATATATAACTAAGACTTAGTGAAAAAGCAAGTAACAGTGAAGTTTCTCATCATATACTTTTAGCTTAACTGGTTGCTCCAAATTAAAAAGAAAAGAATAATCATAACACGGCTATCACAAGCGACTTTTCTAAACAGAATCAGTCATGTGTAATCCGCCTATATTAATTTTCTACATGGCTCGGTCTATCCCACATATATATATATATATATTGCTTCCAGATGACTAATCTTTTCTGGGTTTATAATCATTATCGTCAAAGTGATTCTAATTTCATCCTAGGAAAAATCAAATCAAGTTCTTTAATCGATTGATTCTTCTTTTTGCCTGGTACATATATAGCTTCAAAGGATGCTCGTTTCCAGCATTATATAAACTAGATGCTCCAAAGTTAACTGGTGCAGTAGATCAGGGACTGATGACTCCTAAATCTTTCCACCCCCCAATCTAAGTCAGTATGAACAAAGGAAGTTTTGGGCCCCAAGCATATAAGGAAAGTATGGACATAGGCTTTCTTTCGGTAGGTATGGAATCTGTCAGATTCTAGTCTCCAAGGTCTTGGTCTTGGTCTTGGTCTTGGCCTTCCCGGAAGGCTTCCATGAAAGACTTCAGATTCTTGATTCTCACAGAAAAAGGGGGGATTCTCTACTTATGGAACACACTCTTGCTTTACCCACCATGAGTCACATGTACAGATAAGAACTAACTGAATTTCCCCTCTAACAACTGAGATTAAATCGTCTTCACCATGCCAAACACAGATCGATTAGGGAGGCAATAAAAAAGATGCTCGAATCCAATAAATTCCCTACCCAAAAGGATAAAAAGATTCCATTTCCATAATAAATGACAGGGTACAATCATTGATTTGGATAAGGCCTAGGACGTCTGACTGAATTCCACTCCGTTGTTAAATCCTTGCAACGGGTTGACAGCACTTGCGTGATAGAAGAGGTCACTAAATAATGTACCGTGCTTGGTATATCTATTATATGCAGCACTGATGAAGCCCACAGTTTTCACGGAAACAGAAATCTCTTAAATGTATAAGAACAACGATTCTGGTTTTGGGTTTGGCCTGTCGCAACTTTAAGTTGGTTAATTGTCTAAGGATAATTTACTTCAAACATCATCGTGATAAGAGCGTTACAAGAATGTTTCCAGAACATCGGTTTATGCTGGAGTATTCATGGTGTGATATGCGTACCTCAATATCGTTGCTAAGCAATACTGCTTTCACAGTAAATCTGGTGTTCTCTGACTCTATCTCTGCATTGAATCTTAAGATAGGAAACAATTTGTGTGAGTACTAAGACAATACTTCGCAGGCATCAGGCACCATGTAATGATTCTGGAATAGTGAATGGTTATTCATAAATACGTTGCTGAAGAATCTACTTCATTTCTGTAAATCTTGTAAGGTCTGCATAGTCATAGAAGCATCTTCTCAGTCAGATCTTTGGGCTAATGTATCAATAGATTTAACATATTCTAACAGTTAGAGGTCCTGCAATTCCATGGTGAAGTTTGTGCTTTGTCTTTATACTGCACTGGAGTTCAAACACTACTACGAGTTCTGATGATAAGTGCTCAAAACTTTATTCTCTTAATGTCTAAGCTAATCCGGAAAGATAAGATGAAAGGAAGGTCCAGAAAAAATGACGGAACTGGAGCCATCTCTCCGAGTTTCTCAAGTTCCACTGGCAGTGCTCTGTTCTTTTGCCCCATCTTATGGTGTAAACGTCCTGGTTTGGTCATTAGCCCACAGCTAAAAATCCTACTTTCTTACGACTACAAGCGTTGTTCAAGTATGAAATCCACCATTCATTGTGAAATATCAGTTGCTTGTTGAATTAGAATTACATAGCAGAGAATACACTAGGAGTCACTTAAATGACACTGAGTAAGAACAGTCTATGGTTGCGCCCAAGCAGCTTATCTATGGCCACAATACCTTCCATCTCAATTTTTGGAAAGTCTTCCTGTGTTGCCATGAAATGACTTTCAAAGACTAACTAGGACTGTTTCCTGTATGTTTTTTCCCTGCCGAAAATATTTGGGGGAGCCTCCATCTATGTAGCCAATCATGGGAACTACATGTGGGACCTATAACCGTGGATTGATTCAGGTGGTTAAACGTCCCTTTCTCTAGAGCATCTCGGATTGAGAAATCCACGATCTGGAGAGTTTTATCGTTAGTGAGCAAATCTGACACGGGCTTCCGGATTCTAAGTGACAGGATCTATTACATTTCTAGGGTAGTTCATTACAGCTTGAAAATTCGTAGGTTCAAGTACTTGAAAGTTACAGCTAGCTTATAGGTCTTAGAGGTTTGATTTGCCATGTATCTTTGAACTGCAGACATTAGCTTGCTTGAAATCAGGTGTCAATCTGTTTAAATTGCATCAAAATGAAAGGAACACCAGAAGGAATTAATAGCACACGGAATAGTAGTGTAATAGGTGGCAGATTGTTTACAGGCTGATGTGAGGACCATCCTGACACATTATTCTTAGCACCAGCGAAAGTGTGCATATCTAGATTCTAGACAGAGTGCTTAATTTGGAGACACAAGCTTTTGACCTATTAAAATAGACCATAGTCAACCCTGGTGATTCCACCAAACAACCTAGCTGCCTTGAAGTTATTCATACATTCTGGCTCTGCTGCAGGAACCCGACCCTCTGGCCCATTAGGGTGTTGCTCCTGAGGAGGTGGGTATTGGACCCGATAAGGTCCCAGAGGAGGAAATCCTCTCCTCTCAGCCACCTTCTTTGGAGGATTCTGCTGCTTCACACGGAAGAGGCGGCCAAACTGGAAGCTACGAGGTGGTTCTGGGGGTGGAGGAGAAGAAAAGAACTGCTGGGGGATTTGGGAAACTTCAGTTGTTTGATAAACAAAGTAGGGAGGTGGAACTGTCTCCAAGGGGACTTCATTTCGGCGGTAAAGGCTGCGATGCTGCTGAGCAGTTGGGATGGTAGAGTTTCGACCAAAGAATCTATCAATGGCCTCAAAACCTTCTCGGCCAATTTGGCAAAGGTCTTCCTTTGGTGCCATGAAATGACTACCTTGGAGAAACTAAATGCTGTGAAGAAGGGTAGTAGTGGCTTAGGAGACTGGAAGTAGTAGTAGTTCTTGTCTGTGTCTTCCTGACGAAAAATTGTAGCAGGCAAGCCCCAATTTATATGGCAATCATGAAGAATCCCATTTAGAACTGATTCCCTTCCTCTGATAGTTCAGCTTGGGAAACTTGCAAAATATAATATAAAATTGGAACTGGGTGAACAGCAAGCACATTCAAGTTTCTCGTCTTAAACTTCCAGCCTAACTGGTTGCTCCACATTAAAAGAAAAGAAGGATTATAACACGGCTAGAGCCCTCGATTTTTCTAAACAGTAATAGTCATGTCATATCTGCTTATATTGATTTTCCCTAAGAATTGGTTTATCCTTCTCACATATCGCTTCTAGATGACTTTAATGTTTCTTTGGGGTTTATATCATTATCATCAAAGCGATTTGTCTAACTTCATCCTTGGAAAAATCGGGCTGGATATTTTAAAAATCGATTCTTCCTCTGTTTGGTTCATATGCAGATTTAAAGAAAGCTAACGTAGAAACATAGATGCTCCAAGTTAACTGTTCAAGTGGATCAGGACTGGTGACTCCCGAGTCCGCCCTCTGATAAATTAATGCCTTGTGTGGATTTGCCTAACGAAGTTTTGGGCCCCAAGCGTACATATCTGTGTGAACAGAAGCTTTCTTTCGGTAGATATGGAATGAATAGGATTCTGATCTCAGGCGTCCAGGTCTTGGTCTTTCAGGGAAGGCTTCCATGAAAAACTTCAGATTGTTGATTCTCATGCAAAAAGGGGATTCTCTACCTGTCGGACATACTCATGCTTTCCATGCCGTGAGGCACATTTAAAGATACGAACTAACTTGGTTTCCCCACTAACTTGTTAGATTAACACATCTTCACCAATGCCAAAAATAGATTGATTAGGAAGGCAGTAAAAAAAATTGCTCATATCCAATAAGCTTTCCTGCCCAAAAGAATGAACAGATTCCATTTCCATAATAAATGATCTGATTCGATCCTTGATTTGGATAAGGCCTAGGCTGTCTAATGGAATTCCATTCGGTTTTTCAGTCCTTCGGTTGGCTTGACAGCAGTTGGGTGACAGAAGAGGTCAGTAAATATTGTTCCATGTTGGATATATTTATCATACGCTGCACTGATGAGGGCTAAAGGTCTTGGGGAAATTGAGAACTCTTCTATGAGTAAAAACATGGGTTCTTGTTTTGATTGTGTCTAAAAGTTCCGTTTATTTTTTCGTTCTGCTTGCTTCACACCTGGCTTCTACATGGAGGAGAGTAATCGTGCTCGAAATAACTTACTGTTTGTGCCACTCCCCAAACTCAAGATTACAGGAAGACAATCAGCACTTAGCACATGGTTTGTCCATGGCAGTCGACCAACAACACATTTTTATTCCAAACCATTTCACTGGGTATGATTTACTTCGAACATCATTGTAATAACAGCATTACAAGAACGTGTCTGGAATATCAGACTACGATGGAGTATCATTCGTGTGAAACACTACTGGATCATGTGTGCTTCAGTATTGGTGTTCTGCGCTTCTGCTTTCACTAAAACGGAAGGAGTCCCCATTTTACTCCGATTCTGCCTAGGGGTTAAATCTTAAGGTGGAAAACAATGTTGGAGAGTCAAACTGGACTGAGATAACACTTAGCTGGAATGGTGCACGTCTTCATTTTCTGAAATGATGAAAGGTTATTAGTGAACGTGTTGATGAAGGCTCTGCTTCGTTTCGGTATGTTTTTATGGTCTGCATAGTTATAGAAACATCATCTCCATCAGCTTTTCTGCGACAATAAATCAGTATATTTATCTTATTTGAGATGAACATTCCTTGTTCCAGACATTACCATGTGTCGTTAGGAAGAGTGACAAAGGAATGTATACAGAAGGCATTTCTTCTTTCGGTAAATGGAGAAGCCTTGGATTCTGTCTCTCAGCTCTTCGCCTTGAGGACCCAATTCTATTTAGAGCTCCGCCATACGTTCTCTCCGCGGGGAAAGGATGATTCTGTTCCAACTCTGGAGAACTCTAGTCTTTTTCCCAACAACACAGAGTCTCAGAGATCTTTAGTGGCCCTACCCCATACCATGGCCGGAGATAGCACCAATTGAATCACTGTACACGGGCAACCAATACTAATCACATGAAAGTTACCGACAAACATCACAATATCACCGTAAAGTACGGCAGCTAAAGATATTATCGATGAACGCAATCTATAGGATGGGTAAGGATTACTTGGGTTTACTGGTCATAGATACCTTTATTGCCGACAAGCCTACTCGTATAAATTAATTGGGTCAAGCCCTTTCTCTTTCGGCCCGCGTGATAATCAGGGAGGGGGTCAACTCGACTGACCCCTTTAAGCAGGACTGCAATCTTATCGGCCTACATCTGTCGTGGCCCAAGATATGTCTTCTTTCCTCAGCATGCCAGGTCCAGATCAAGACCCAAGCTCCTATCCAACGGGGAGTAATTGAGGATAATTTATCTCACTAAATTAGGAAGAACTTGGGCTTATATCAGGAACCGGTTTTGAGATTAATGGGAAATGATCGCACGTAATTCTTGCAGTCAATGTAATTCAACCGTCTTCTATTTATTACAAATGCGTAATGGCAGTCCTTGTCGGTAGCGGAAAGAATTTCCTCAGATCTCTGCTCTTCTATTGGTCCCACAAGACCATAATTCCCCGTGGGAGTGACAATGTGCTGCGCGTCGGAAAGCAGCAAGACACGGCGTACCTGCTCGCTACACGAAAAGCTATGCCCTTGCAAGCGGCAGTATGCACATCAGAGCCCACTTTCATTTTGTCTCCTTCTCGTTGCCGTCACGGCGATCACTTGTTGATGGTTGTCGTGGAGTTCTGATGCTTTGGGCAATTCTGATGTTGATGAAGATTACGGAGAATACTTGGAAAATGGAGGCCGAATTTGGTGCACTTTCCCAAGGCGACAAGAGATGAGAATCACGATTTGTGGAACTTGACGGTTGTCCTTCTGCTGCAGGTTGATGATATGCTGCTGATCATTACTAGAATCAGAACCCAACCCGGTAATACGGGCAATATTTTCCTCATCCAGTGCTGGAACAGGTCAAGGAGTTGCCGCAATAACGTGACATCTTTACCTATTGACTTCTGAATAGGTAACGCAATTTTAGGAGAAAACTACTACATTATGCTGAGATCCCAATACCAGAAGTCTCCCCCCATTCTGTAGGTAGTCAATGAGTGCACGTTCACTGAGGTCATTGCCTTTTACAAGACTCTGGTTCTTTTACACCTACTTATATATATATATATATATATACACACACACACACACATATATTCGATACTCAAGCAGTTGTATCTCGTCTGGATACCCCATAAATACCAAAGACCTACTCGAAATCTTGTTGTAATATCCGTTCCAGCACCCACATAGATCTACTCTCCCTCTCTTTTTTCCCTCTCGAACAAGTTTCAAAGAGAAGATGAAAGAATAGGGTAAAAGAAGTGTGAATTAGTTAGACCAACAACAGATAATGGCGGGGGCGAGTAAAAATGTAGATGTAGAAGGATTTTGACTGATGAAGAAGAAGATCGCAAGGTTCAATATACGATACTTCCAGCATAAGTTCATGCTTTGTTAGGTCTAACTCGAACCGAAAGCATAACTTATCAGTTTCTAATTTTGGGGGATCTATCGATTTTAGGTATATCCATCACTCGTAATCATTTCTCATTAACATCCCACAAAAATGAACGGAGAAAACATCAAAGATTAAGGACAAGACCAGCTGGCTAGCTTGCTTGCTTGCTTATAAAGCAGACATGCAGCTAATGGGTTTTCTCGTTAATTTTGTGAAACAACGAACGCCCCTAGCGCTACCTCACAAACCTCGACTGGCAACCAACATATCAACAAGGTAGCATGGTCATAACGCGGGCATTATACACGGTTGTCAACTAAACAGAAATTTCTGGTGGACTCGCTCTGGTGGTTAATTTATTCCAAGTCAATGAGCATGAGGCATGGAAGTGGATGGTGAAGGTGGAGAGAAAAGGAACCGCGTGGACGAGCAGTTGCTTAATGTTTCGTGTAAAAGCGGGATGCCGCGTTGGAAACCCCCTTTTACTGTGGGCACCAATTTCTCTGTGCCTTTTTTCTGCGTCTTCTTCGGATCGACCTTTTGTCAATACACAAGCACGAATAGACCGACCCCGAAAATTGAACGGGTACCCTCTGTCCTACCGGTCAGTAACGAGGCGGATATACCATTGTGTACTACTACTTCTTGGAGTATTAGCGTTAAATGGTCGATCCAATCGCTCTTTGAGGCGGCAGTGTTTGACCTTCTAATGTTTTGTTGTTTTTGACACGGTACTAGGAAAGCGATACATCAAAACTAAGTTCAAAAGCTTGCGGTAGTGTCATGTCATGTCATCATCAACATGAGCTGTCAAAGCTTTTCCAGTCTTCCAAGTTGACGACTAAATCCACAACTTTGCCTAGCCACGGCACTAGAAGTCCCGAACTGCGTCTCCTGCTGACCGTGCGAACAACACGACTTGTCTCGGACCGTACTGAGTGAGGGCCCTATGGGGCGAGGCTAAGCAAAACACCCAGTTCCGCGTTTGGGCTTCAGACGGAAGAATTCGGAGTGCTCGGGATTGACGGATGAGTCTCCCTCCTATAGTTTAGAAGATTCTAGTCCTCTGTGGTATATTATTGCTTGCGCTGTGTGAAAAAGGAAAAATGGAAACGGAGAGATGAATTCACCATTTTTGTCAATCTTCCGTATGACTTCCTAAAGGCTTCTTCTTTTTTTTTTTTTCCTTCCGTTCACACACGCATTCGCCAAAAACGAACTTCTATGTATCTTGGAGATGTACACACTTGAACCCGTAATTCATCAGAAATTCATACGATTCCCAGACGGTCCCTCGAAGCTCACCGTCGGATCGGGGGAGGCAGGAATTAAACTTGCTAAAACATGAGGATTTTTCGTTTCAAATGTGGATGGATTTCTGTGTAGTATAACTAGCAGGGTCACACTCCATCCATCAACTAGATATTTTCCACTGTCTTTTTAATCGAAAAGAAAAAGGAAAGAAACACAGCAGCTTCAACGCTCATCGATGGTAGTTCATGGGTCATGGCGAATAAATTGAGTTACGACCACCCAAGTTGTAATAATCGAAATATGGAACGTGTGAGCAATTGATTAAAATAGTTCAATTTTTTTTCTTTTTATATTAGATCTCGCATACAGGTCCCCCTATAAACACCGCACAGGGACACGTAGCCTCCCCCTCTGTTCCCCCAATAAACTCTTCCCGATTGGTATCCAAAACCTGTCACAAGAGGGGTTGGTGAAGGGAAATGTTGATATTGAAGACAGACTATAGAGAGAGAGAGAACAAAGAGGGTGGGTCCGGTGGTCAGATGAAGATGGCTGAGGGAGCGGCGGCAAACTGCTGAGGGCGAAAGGGGGATGAGGACGACTGTCTCCAGGGGCCAGGTCGGGAAACCCAGTTTCTTTCGAGGTGGCCAATGAAAGCCCAGCGTCGGAGAGGGTGTACAATTCCAATGCCAGCAGTCATACCGAGTTGAAGATTCATATGCTGAAAACAATGTCCCTAAATAGTTGTCTCGATCTTACGGTGACTAGGCCATACAAAATTCCCACCACATAAAGTCTCTCGCTAATTCCGCGGACATAGACATCGAATACTCACATTGGACATTGACCCCGAGCTTGAGGTCACGTCCTGTCTCTCGGTGTGACATGCACGCAACTGTAGCAAGGGATGACCGTCAAGTGGAAATATCAAAACAATTCAGAGTGTATCACTTTGTCAAGTAAATTTATCTTGATTTGTAATTATGGGCGATTAAAATATTTTACATTGGGGGGTCAACGTGACCCTTCGCCTTTTTTAACGGCGTTTGGTCCTCCCATTGATGGCGTTAAGGGAAAACGTCCCATATAATGGAATGAAAATCAAAGTTTGTCGAAATTATTTTTGAAAAAAAAAACAATCTACAGTAGATTTGACCATTCATAAGTTTATAAAATAATATTTAAAAATAAAATAAATAGATATAAAAAAAATAATTAAATTTATAATTTCTTACATCTCTCACCGTTCCCCTGTGCAAACCACCTCCATGCTAACTAAAAGGAGACGTGGATGTTTGACATGAGAGCACATTCAAATATCTGTCTTCTAACTTTTTTAAAAAAACCGTACTCAACAAAATAAGCCATGTGACTTCTTTTTTTTTTTTCCTTTTTAAATGCACAATGAGATATTTGAAAGGGTTTTAAATCATAGGTAATTTAAATTTGAATCGGGCCAAAGAAAGAAGAAAAATCTTATAATGGAAATAGTTCTTTCCAATCTTGAAAACACGTAGCGGTAAATTCACTAAGCTTTGCCAAAAGTATCTCCCACCTTTTTAGGTGGGGGAACCGACGGGGAATCATATAAATAAACAGCAATAAAATAACAATTTATATACAGGTCAAACACTCTCGGTCACCGAGGGGCAGCGACGGATCCACGCGCTTTCACACGACGACACGTAGGCCTTAAACTCGATTACGGGGCCCGCATCCGGAACCGAGCCGAATGTTCCTTCTTCCTCCGAGAGGAAAATTTCCGCTGGATTAGTGCCACGTCGGCTCACCTAGCCGGGCCAGACTCCTGCTTTCCTAGCTCGAGATCCGGCTCGCTCGCCGCCGACAGAGAGGTGTTTCCCCTCCGTTCTCGGCTGAGGATCCTCCTGAACGACAGCATCCGGCTCAACGGTGATCTGTACTGGCTAGCTGGCGACTCGCAACCGGACTCGTCCTCGAACTCCGTCCTCCTCGGCACCTCTACTGACACGCCAACGAGCTCCCGCGGCTTTCTCCTGGTTCCAGACGACGACGTTGCTGTGGAGGAGGGACCGGCACGAGATGTCACGGATCCATCACTCTGGCACTCCGCACAAAGGCCAGAGCCTGGATCATTATCGGACACGGACGCGGCCGGTGCAGACTGGCTTTCAGGCGACTCGACCGCCTCGACGGGCGATCTGCAGAGGGGGCACGTGGAGTGCGAATGGAACCACATGTCTATGCACTCGATGTGGAAGCTGTGGCCGCACTTCGGGAGGAGTCTCGCCTTCTCGCTCTCCTCGAACTCGGACAGGCAGACGGCGCACTCGAGCGGCTCGCAGCGGCCCTCCTGGGAGTAGGAGAAGACGGGGAGGCTGTTGAGAACCCAGGAGTCGAGTCCGCGGGATGCAGCGGGGGCTCCGTCGACGTAGAAGACGAGGTTCGTGCTGCGGTTGTTACGGTTTCGGCGGAGGAAGCGGCGGCGGCGGCGTTGTGACCGGAGGAGGTACCAGCGAGCATAAAGGTGGAGTAAAACCATGAGAACGACGACGAAGAAGAGGACAATGATGGCGCTGAGCATAATCCTCCCGCTGAGGGCGTAACCAGAATGGCCGGAGTAGCCCCCCGGCAAATCGCGGTCGGTCGGGCCTCCGAAGTCACTCATCGCTGCGATCGGCAAAGATCAGCTCCGGATGCAAGCGACTCTCTTCTGCTGAGAGCGAAGCAGACTATGGATTCAGTGGCAGGGGAGGAGCTGTTAAGAAGGATTAATGGTGGGAAGAGAGAGAGAGAGAGAGAGAGAGAGGATGGGAAAGTTCGTGAAGGTTTCGGAGGTGGGGATGGCTATAGCCTCCTGTCTATCTTTCTGCTCTCTATCAGTCTTTCGACCCGAAACGCGGACGCCAGGTTTGACGCGGGGATTTCCCCTTCAATGAAATTACCCAAATAACCTCCCCTCAGCGGTATGCAACTAATCCGCCGCCCACCTAACCGGAAACATTTAAACATGAAGCGGGTACTGTAATACTCATTCTCACTCGGGGATTATAATTAATTTAACGTACGAATTTATGAGGTCCACAGTGGCCCCGTAATTTCCCACTCGTATCGCTCTGGTTAGATGTTATACGTCAATGCATGCTCTGTTTCTATGAAACAATGTGCAACAAAAGAGCGTTTTCCATTGTAGATCTCCGAGTTACTTGATCAGCACGCGCAGGAATTCGGGTTACGTGCACTTGCTGCCGTAGTATCCATGGCATCGGCGGCGGTCCGTGAGCAAGTACTGGGGCGTAAAGTGAGAATGACAGCCCAAATATTGGGCCCCCTAATTTCTGAGCAGGGTGTAGTGGGCCACAGAGCAAATTTTAATTAATGGGCCTCTTAACGAGATAAAATAGAGCCCATGGTCCACCATTGGGCCACCCCTCTCCCCTACGAGCAACCATTTCCCGAGGCAGGATCGTGCTCAGTCATGTTAAAGAGCGGACGAAGGGTAACCCCTCTTCCTAGAATCTCCCCAGATCCGCATCGTCCTCGCGTATCACCCTGTGCCGGAGGCGGAGTGCACTTGGGATTACTAACTTCAGGCTCCGGGAAGTTCGGCCCGAGAGTCCAAATCTGTATCCGCATTCCCCTCTCGACCGATCCATCGTATGCTCGGGGGACAGACTGACTGGAAGCCTGGACTCACGGGCGATGGGTATATCCCATCCCCTCGGATGGAGAGATGGGTGAACGGTAGGAGAACGGAGGCTACAGATGACACGGCAGAGCTCGTGACACAAAGGATTGAGGCACCGGACAAAGCCAGCTTTGCTCGCTCACTTCCCGTCTGCCCCGTGATTTCCATGCCTACCATTAAAATCATTAACAAAATTAAATCTCCGTGTAGTGTGGCCTTCACATGGGGCTCGTGTCTTTGTCTACCTTGTTGCTCAGCCCACAGGGTACGCAACTAATTTCTTTGTATTATACCTCAAGATTATATGATAATTTGCTCCGATATCATATTAGAGACTCTCGAATTCACTTTGTGCATTGGGCATGCAAAGCAATGCATCTTTGCTTCATAATTCCAATTTGTTGGGAATCATTTAACTGCAGAGTGGCGCAGTATGAAAAGCAAGGAAAATATAATATTTTATTTTGAGAAAAAAAAAGTAGCAAAGTGGTCAAAGGTCATTCACGACTGAAGAACATTAATTTATGCTGATTAAGGATGATGGAGAAATTTAATAAAATATATATATAATTTGTTGATCTTAATCACATCCTTATTAAATTTATAATATTCCATCATCCTTAAAAATCGGCTCCTCCACGATTTCTCACACTGCCGGTGAGTTTTGTCCGTTGGTTGGAATTTCAGATCCGTCCCTGCGGACGGAGATTAACGAATTGCACAATATAAAAAGTAAAATACTCCAGACACCCTAATATTCTTTTCTTTTAAGCTAGAAGGCTTTGAATTAATTTTATAAATAAAGGATATTTATAATTAAAATAATTTTTTTACCATACTCATAATACATTGGTATAACTCAAATTTACAACCCAACCCAGATAGTTATTTTTATAGAATTTGTAAGTATTGAAAAAAATAAATGGAGAGAGAGAGAGACAGAGAGAGAGCTTGGAGCAATAAAAAGGCGTGAAGGAATCCACCGGCAATGGGATGGGCAATAAGTTAGCATTGTCGAAGGCAAAAACCGTCGGTAGTTAAATGCAAGCGGCTTTGACCGACTCTCTCCGCCCCTCTCCCCTTCCCTTTACAGTTTCGTACATCTCCTTTGCCGGGACAATAATTTACAAGACCTAATAGATTTGTGTAATTAGCTCGAGTCCAACTTCACCACAGTTGATGGCACTTTTTTTTTTAATAAACCGTCAGTATTCAGTTGGACTTTGTCCAGCTGACTAATCCGGATAGTCCTGGATCGGCTCATTTAAGGGGTTAAGAGTTCTCCGCCACAGGTGGGACTCGAACTCGAGTCCTCCAATTGGAATGATGAGCACCGAACCACTCTACCACGCCTACGGTGGGTATTGGATGCTATATACTGTGTAATATGTTTAAGAGAAGGTTGTGGTATGGTATCTGAATGTAGCAAGAGAGGAGGAGGGACGGCACGTGCGCGTGCGTGCGTGCCCAAGTGGGAGTGGGAGTGGGAGCTCCACTAATAAATTAGGGCAGGGAGGGAGCTGAGTCCATGAGAAATCCTGGACGGGAGGAGCATTTACTCTACTACACTAGGGCTTCTCATACTTCCCCGCAGCCAACGGCCATTTTCCACCGGGCACATTGAAGCTCCATCACTCTCTCGGCAGCTAAGCTCTCACTTCATCTTCCTCTCCCTCTCCAAGACCAAGACAGACTGAGGAGAAGATTAGGGAGAAGGAGGAAGGAGAATGTCGGCCATATCACCAGTATTCCCAGTGCTGGAGCCCCACCACTTCAGCGACTACGGCTTCGACCCCCAGATCGATTTCTTCCAGGTACCCCCTGGCCCCCCTGCTTTGCTTTCCCCTCTGGATCTCTGTTATCCCTTCTTCCTCCTCGTCCCGAGAGGGAGTTTAGTTTGCCTGGAGTTGATTGGAGAAAAATGAAAATGGCAGGTGCTGGGAGAGGCTAGGAGGCACAAGAGAGAGGCGTCGACGTCGAGGTCCATAGATTCCATCCACTTCAAGCTCCAGAAGCCCATCTCCAAGGACGACTACCGACACCACTCCTCGTTCCGTCGTCCACCCCCCAAGAAGCGCAGGTGGTGGCGCAACGCACTCCTCTTCTTCCGCGGCCGCTGGACCCCGCAGAGCCGCCGCACCGCCAGCGGCGTTTCCCAACGTGATGAGACCGGCCTCCCATCTTCACCCAGAGGCGCCGGGGCCATGTTCCGGGCCTCGATCTCGGGCCCCGTGTACCTCACCGAGAGCAGGAGCGAGCTGGGCACTACCTACCGGACCGCGAGCAAGCCATCGTCGGGGCCGCTGGCAGGGTCCATGACGCCGTCCAGCAAGGGAGACCTGGGGATACCGTACCTGAGCCTGAGGGAGCTTAACATGGATCATGACCAGCACCGTAGGGCCTCCACCTCTGCAGCCATGCCAATTTACTTGGTGACCTGAACCATGGATCATGAGTCACTTCTTTTTCTTGTCCTCCAATTATTTTAGCATTTTCCCTTTTTTTCCTTGGAACGTGTAGGGGCCAACTTTTAGATTGGGCCTCTGTCTGTCATGTGTTTGATCCATCCGCCATAAGATAAGATAGATCAAGAATAGCTTCTTAACTCATCACTGTAATGGTCCTTCTCTTCCTGTCCACCGCCCCCCGCACCACTCCCCCTCTGGACGACTGTAATTTTGCGTAGCTAACCTGCTGAGATGTTGATGGGAGCCTTGGAGGCTTGGACTCTGTAAGCTCGTGGACCGATAGTTTGACCAAAAGTCAAATTGCTTTTTCTTCATCAGTTCTCTCTCTTTTTCATCGTCTCTCTGAGCACAACTTTGCTTTCTTTTCTGACGGTGGACTGCCCCGTTTTTCTTTTTAAGGCGAGCGGGAGATGATTAAGAGCGAAAATCTTATAATCTTGGATTATATCTATTGATACGTAGGACTCAATTTTAAAAATTTATTTAAGAATAATGTGATCCATTGGATCAAATAGATCAATAATTGATGATCTAGTGACGCTCAGATTTGCGGCTGACGTTATGGACTACACAAAACAAATAGTGAAGTGAGCCGTGAGATGAAGTGCAACGGCTAATAGGAAATCGGGGGGCCATGAAAGGAGCAAAGGCGATACGAAGAAGGGTCAGAGTTTTCACATTCCAAGTCCCAAAGACAACGTCAAAAGAAGCCCGCGTATTGCCAAGAGCGACCGAGCAGCGACATGTGCTGTTGCCTTAAGTTAAGGGTCGTGCTCTCCTATTGGCTCTTGTTGCCATTGCGGGATTTAGCTGCTCAATAAATGTAAAAAACGAGGCACGGGATTCTGACACTACAGTTTAATATATATATATATATATATATTATAGAGGCATTCTGTATTTTTGTGTATGTAGTTGAGGTGAGTACTGAGTACCACTCCTCTAAATTTGCATCTGGGGGGCCTCATGACGTGGATGGCTGTCTCTTTCCTCTCCTTCCCTTCATGGGGTTGTCACTTGTCACTGCGCAATTAACGTGCATTGTCGATGTAAATAGACATCGGCCCTCTCAGTCAGTCTCCGACGTCTGTTCCCCGTACTTACGTACTCTCACGGGAGAGGTAACACTGCGTGCTCCCGGGTTTCCTTCCTAGCGTTAAGAAAGATACGTTGTGATCTCACCGTATCGGGTTAGCTCTGCCGAGCTCACTGACGGTCGAGCATCCCCACCCGATCTGTCAGCTCGTGATCGCACAATGATCTTCCTGATGCCTCAAGTTGGGTCCAGAGGGGCAAAGCCGTATGCATTTCTTTTCGAAGGGACTGCTCCCATACTCGTGTTCACATAATTGGATTCGTCGATGCCCCGGGCCGGTTCTAATGACATTGTAATTCAGGATACGCATGCGTCTGTGAGTAGTTCAGTTCATTGGATAAGAAGTTCATGGACTTCCACACGTAGGCCTGATCATGAGCCGAGAAACCCGCCCAGCCCAATCGGCCCGAGCCAGATTTGGCAAGATATGCTCCGGCTGGAAGGCCATGGCCCGCTGGGTCCGAGCCCACGCAAACGTAATTCCCCTTCCCATCGATGGAGGTCATGGTCCAGTAGGGAAATTCTCATGCCTCCTATCGTACAATGCGGCAGAGCTCGATTGACGGACCAATAGCGTGTGAATCAGTGATGGCGTGTGGATTTTGTATGCACCGAAGGTGGTGAATACACGCCGAGAGAGCCTCACAAATGGAAAATATCACCCGGTGGATAGAGCAAAAGCAACACATTTCGCTTCTGCTCTTGTCGTCTGAAAGCAAATCGCTTCCTGGCCCCACAGGGAAAGGTCGGACAGAGGGCAAGAAGGATAGCTTGATTTAGAGACAGACAGACAGACAGATACGGTGATATGGAGACGATAGAGCACAGGACGGTGGAGGTGAACGGAATAACCATGCACGTGGCGGAGAAGGGCGAGGGCCCGCTGGTCCTCCTCATCCACGGCTTCCCGGAGCTCTGGTACACCTGGCGCCACCAGATCCTCGCCCTCGCCTCCCTCGGCTACCGTGCTGTCGCCCCCGACCTCCGTGGCTTCGGCGACTCCGACGCCCCGCCCTCGCCTTCCTCCTACACCAGCCTCAGCATCGTCGGCGACCTGGTTGCCCTCCTGGACGCGGTCGCCGGCCCGGAGGAGCGGGCCTTCGTGGTGGGCCACGACTGGGGTGCCTTCGTAGCCTGGTACCTCTGCCTCTACAGGCCCGACCGGATCAAGGCCCTCGTCAACATGAGCGTTGCTTTCACCCCACGGAACCCTTCCCGGAAGCCCACCGACACCTTCAGGGCCGTCTACGGCGACGACTTCTACATTTGCCGATTTCAGGTTCGGTTTTTCCGACCAGCTGAAAATCTGTCATCAAACGAAGGTCCAAACCATTGTCCTTAACTTCAAACGCATGTTCTCTTGTCTACTGACCGCCAAAAACTGATGTTTTCCTCCTAATTAGCTAACAAGACGGCCGTTGACTAATCCTGAACACGGGACGATGTTGTCCCGAGCACCATACTTGCTACTATGGATTAATTCGGCCTTGCAGTGGCTTAAGGGTCAGAAACAATCATTCGATTTGCTTTCTGTATGTACCCCTTCAAACCATAATACGACACATACTTGAAAATTTGGGTCATCTTTCTTCTTTCATATGTTGCAGGGAAAATATGGATTTTCAGTAGCCTTTCTGATCATCACAACTCTTCAATTTCCTCGGTATACATACCAAATATGTCCCAACAGGCTTTTTGATCGTCACATTTTTTTTAGAATTGACCTATTTTCCATTAATCACCATGCTGTTTGTTAAGCAGTCAGCTGATTTAATGAAGAACGCAAGCCCGATTTTGTGGGTAAATTTGCTAGGGGGCGTAGTGACACTTAATGTTCCTTCAGAAACATTGGATGTCCATAGAGTTGTGTGTCTAATTTTTGGAGATGGATAGGTTTGGGATCTCCGATGGTTGATCTTTTCCCAGATAGATTCCAACCTCCCCTTCGATATTAGCAACTATGCCTTGCTCCATAGATTTGTCCTGTTGAGAATTTGATTCCTTGATCCCTTTCTTCCAATTTGGACAAACACAAAACAATATTAAAATAAAATGGAGAGTGTATTACAATGTAAAGTTGTAATCTAGTTGAAATGGAAAGGGAGCTTGGCGTAGTGGCCCTTTGTTGAGTTGCATGGATTCATCTTGTGGAACACACGATCAGCCCCATTTCTATATATGTCTTTCTATCTTACATAAATGTGTGTGTGTGTGTGTGTGTACTTTCCATTTCTCTAATTTTCACCCTTAGAAAAATCCTTTATTTCCCAGAGGTAATAAGATAATTAGAGTCGTGCACCAGACTTTTGGAAAGTAAAAATTTTCTACTCCATGGTTGATAGTTCTAAATAGAAAATTGGAATTGAACACATACAATGTTCCAGAGTCGGGCAACTCCCGACTGTCAGTTTATGTTGAGGTAAAACTTGAAAATATTATAATTAAGTTGAAACGGAAGATTAGGATTACCATTTAATCTTTTGTGTTTTAAAGAGTGATCTCTGTGTAATAGGCAGCTGGTGAAATGGAAGCAGAGTTTGCCATGTTAGGTGCAAGGAGAGTCCTAGAAGAATTCCTGACGTACCGGACCCCACGCCCTCTCCTTCTGCCCAGAGGCACCTTATTCGGACACCCACAGGACACTCCGATCGAGCTGCCTGCTTGGCTGACCAAAGAAGATGTTGATTACTACACCTCCAAGTACGAGAAAACGGGCTTCACCGGAGGATTCAACTACTACCGAGCCTTTGACTTGTGAGTTTCCAGTATCTTCCAAGAGTCCTTTTGAATGATCAGTGGAGAAAATCTTGATAGGGCAATCAACCGTCTGGTCCTGGAAATCCTGTTGAGTGATTGATTCCATTTGGTGCTTGCTGATGAAGTATTTTTCCTTCCGCAGGAATTGGGAACTGACAGCTCCATGGACAGGCGCTCAGGTAAAAGTCCCCACGAAGTTCATTGTCGGAGACCTTGACCTGACCTACAACACTTTTGGCACCAAAGACTACCTTGAGAAGGGAGGGATGAAGAAGGTGGTCCCTCTTCTGGAGGAGGTTGTTGTCCTGCAGGGTGTGGCTCACTTCCTCCACGAGGAAAGGCCCGATGAGATCAATGCTCACATCCACAACTTCTTCCAGAAGTTCTAAATCTTCTGACGAGGCCCTGCTCATTTGGTCTGCTTGTCGTTCGGTCATGTTTGTGAATTAGGTGATCCCGTGTCGAATAAGATGAGCACCACTTGTGTAGCCATGAGAGTGCCTCTAAAAGTGTTGGGAGCCTTATGTCTGTTTAATACGGAGGTTTAAATGAGAGTTGTCCGTCCAACATGTTCAGAGGTGTAGATCATCTCTGCTAGCTATCTCCGTTCTGAATGAAACGAAGGTGCAATGGGGACGCCAGTGTCATAAAATCACTCAACTATATACTTCGTTTCAGGACCTGCTATTGAACCTGACCATCCACTAGATTACATCATATTTCATTATTTTGTCCAAGGAACCGTAAAAGTAAAATTTTCTTATGCTTGGAGGCAGAGGAGTGCTTCAGCTGGCTAATTTCCTGGAGCTCCCCCACAAACAAAGAATTTCTTAGAAGTCTGCATTCTCAGGTGGTAGGAGTGTGAGTTCAACTGCTGTCGAATTAATGATGACACATACAGTTGTGCTTCCTGGTTGATGTACAACTCTCAACTATCAAAAAACTCACGACCATGTCGGGATATTGGAATAGGTTTGTGGAAATACTTATGGTGTATTTACGGGAGGTTTGTGTGCTGCTGCACTTTCTTCTTTCGTATACCAGAAGAACTGCCAGTTGCACGTAAAACGCTGAAAGAAGACCCGGAAAGAGATCTACAAACTCTTCTTAATGAGGATCACATAATGGTCGATCCAAGTGCTGCATTATACATCCCTCAAAAATCGACATAGAGAAACACCTATACATGCAAATGAAAATTCAAGATGAGTACTCGCGGTGTGCTAGCAGTGAACTCATCCTACTCCCCCTGATCACATTCACCGCAACGTCAGTTACACGGGGGCAGGGCCAGCTTATCGACACAATCAGGAAATCTACCACCGTCTTCAAGCTAGCTTCAGCATGAACACCAGTCCACCATCCCTGCGTAACAGAGATAAATAAGGTCTTCGTACTGGAAAAAGGACCGCTCACTTGACCAGTATATAGTACAGCTGCGGCAATACTTCGTTGCCGTCATAAACTGTTCCTTGACTTCGAACTCCAACTGCTCCAACCACGAGGCATTCTGACGTCGAAACAAGAGTCCAAAAGTGGCTGTTATTGATAGATATTCTTCAGCCTCGGTCTAGCCAGTATGACTGAGCACTGCTGGCAGAGTAGCCGCCCTGAACCCTCGCTGGGTTCTGTTAAAAATTCGACCAAACAGTCGGGAAAATCTGCTATGTGGAATCTGTGCAGCGATCAAAGAGTCACTCAGAAGACTTAAAAAAACGAAACAAGGAATCGCCATGCAGTACTCAATTCCTCCCTGGTCCAGTTACAGACAGGTCTCGGATCTAATCCATAGACTTCCCTTGGTAAAAAGGAAAGAAGAAGAAGAAGATGAAGAATTACAAAGGAAATTAAATGCAAAAGACGAATCAAGGTGGGGAATATCTAATCAACTAATGTAATTCATTTAGAAAGAAAGAATAATCGATTAACCTGAGCATTGTAGGGACGTGCATCTAATTATGCAGCAATCCAAATGGGCCGGACTGTAATTACCCAATATCTTAGGCTTACGATTGAGCTTCCATAATCTGATGCATGTTAGGCTCATAACACCTGCCACCATGAAAACAAATAGGGAAAATTCCATCGACATCCCGCATAGTTCCGTTAATGACCACTGAGACTCTCTGCTCAAAAGATAGGATGTCGAAAGCTTCCCGTTTAAGAACAATAATATGGCTCCCGAAAGTTGTTGAACAGACGATGAACGATCTCTGTAACTTCTTAAGGACATTAATCGTTTGCAGGGTGTCCACTGTCCTTGAAGTTCAGAGTTGAAATTTTCCTTCTTTTGTTTTGCCCGGGGGGGTGCCATGCCAGGGAAGGGCAATAAGCTAAACTTTGACTTAAGAGATAAGAAGGTTGACAACAGTTTAGTGATTAAACGTGTACGATGAAGGAAATGATGGCTATGAGACCAAATGATGGGGGATGATGTGGTAGTACGAGATTCTCCCCACTAATATGATCATATTCCTTATTGCGGTAAGATTTACCATCTCCAAATTGGCTTTAAATAAGCATAAATCTTAGCTAATTAGTACAAAAGAGAGATAATTAGTGCTATTTATAGTATGGATTTTCAAATTAATCAATCATCAACATCTCTCCCTTTTCTGCTTCCTTTTTTTTTTCTTTTTGTTTTTCGTTTAAAGAAACCCAGTCTTAACCAAATGGACTGCAATCAAATAAGAAAAATGTTCAACATTGATACCTCGTTACTTTGTCTTGAAGAAACAACCAACAAAATTGATTTAATCAGCAATGCTGACTTGAGACTTGCGAATTAAGGAAGAGGGAAACGGGGAGAAAAACCCCTTTTGTCGAACGTTGAGGGGGAAACTCATTGAGGAACTTGTCGGTTGTTCCAGCCCCTAACACTCCCTCGTCGGGGACCCCAGATGCCATTCAACATGGCTGATCAATCCATCACCCCATGCAGGGAATCAAACTATCTCCGTTCGAAGCTTTTGGGTAGGGCAACATTCGACTTGGCATTCGAGTTAAAATGTCCCATGATTCGCGACCGAAGTTTTCACCCGGCAACGAACACGAATAACCTCTCTCTTTTGTTTTCGTTTTTCGCTTTTGTCTCGAACGGAATTATTATCAGCGGCTAGGCAAGAGAAGGAAAAAGGAAAAGATCAACATAAACCTTGAGATATTTTCTTGGATGCTGATACCCTGAAAGAAGGATGGGGGAACCGCAGAGGAGTGTGGGGTGGGGGGGTGGCGCGGTGTGGTGTGGTGTAATGATTAGATTGTTTATCTTAAGGCCCTCTTATGACTCTCCTTTAAGTAGTTAGAGGGTAACTGCTACAACTATTTGCACATGCAATGTGGCTCCATTTGTTGATTAGTGTTGTGAAATCAGAGGACAACTTAATCTGCATTGTCATGATGGTTGATAATTCTTTGATATAAGTAAGATTTTATATTCGAGTTTTGTAAATAATAAAGAGAATATGATTCGGAGAGTCTATTCATTGTTAGTAGATCAATTCAACTCAAACCTATACATGATCAGTAAAGAGTTATTATCGGATTTTTGGATACCGAGCTTTTGAAGATCTTATTATGCTCTTGTTGGGTACAGCTCGATGTGTAATGTAATATCATTAGTCAAGAGGATGTGAAGATAAGTGCATGTGCGAGCCCGTGGGAGATTTGATTTTGCCCTTTCATCAAACGGGCACACTATGTTGCACTCATCTTTTTAATTTCTTTCTTATACATAGAAAGTAGGCCGATGATTTTAGAAAAAGATATAATGAAGAATATAATAAAGTGAGAGTACCTACAATAAGTTTTTTTATCTGAGTTCAAGAGTAATATTACAGTATCAAATCCCTTTTTTGAATTAACTTTAATTTGAATCGTAGTGTGTGATTCCATACCGAGACGTGCAAGGTAAGGTTTTTATTTTTTTTGAGGGGGTGTCGTATTATCATTATCGATCCATTATTCTACTTAGTGGAATCGTGTGCAGAAAGCATTTTGCTTAGAAATTTGAGTGTATAGATTCCATGCCCCGATGTTGGGCAACGCGGTGCACAGAGTCAATGATCTATCTATTCTGGGCTGAGCCATTCTCCCTCTCTAGATAAATATAGCATGTTGGTTTCTGCCATCTAACCGAGGCACGCACATGAGAACGGCTAATTACGCAATATGTTGCGTACGGCTAGCTGGTCCAGTTTACTCCACAGACAGATAAACATAGCTTTGCATTCGGATCGATAGGAGTGGTCTCGTGACCATTAGGAATACTCTAATAAGAAGAAGTAAACCAGTACTAGACGTTGCCGTGTGATCAGGGTTTCGATTTTGCAGAGCATTTTTGTCTCCAATCCGGACCGATCTTCCGGTGCTTTCGGTTGTTAACGAGGGCCAACCTATGCCACATCCATAACAAAGAGACGGCTCGGGTTTCCGCCCAATTATGGCATGTTGAAAGGTGCCCCAAGTTGGTCACTGTTGATAGCAATGGGAACCTAAACAGCTCGATTTAATCCATCTCTCTCCTTTCCTACCCAAAAGAAATATATACATATATATATGTGTGTGTGTGTGTGTGTGTAGGTGGGTATGTATGTATGTATGTAGCAATGGAATTGAATTGAGATATTATATGAGGGGAATCTTGACCAATCTAAAAGAGAGAACGATCTTCTTTAATTACCCACGTGGAGAATCCCAGCTCTTGGGGAAGCGAAGAGAGATCTTCGACATTATGAAACCCAAGATGTGGATGGGCATTCTACGTGTCAAGGCATATTACTCACGTGGACATAACCCGTTGAGGAAATATAATGTGCCCATTTACCTTTCCAATTGGGAACATGATCACGTTCTTATCAATCGCAGAAAAGGTGACAAACCATCGTTGGAGCACTCGGAACGTGCGCATCGAAGCACTGCACATTCGTCATGTGAGTACGATTACATCACCGCACCACACACATAGTATATATAGTTTTGACACAGCACCTTTGTAACTTACTTCCGATCTCTTTCAAGCGGTCAGTCGTCGAGCTTATCGAAACGCCTCAGCACTGAACGGTTCCAAGTTAAATAAGCATTTATACAAGCTTCTCCAGTTGAGTCTTATCTGGGTACTTCAGTTTCGGAAGTTTGGAGTGTATGCATCTGCAGAGAAAGAACAAACCGTTTGCCTGGGTTCCAATCGACTTTGTCCACAATTAGTTGAGATGAAAGATTACAAGAGTTTATATCTTATGAATAGAGAAAACCGAAGATTAAGAGGGCTTGTGTCGATATTAATTGCTTGTGTCTATATTAATAAAGAGTTATCGAACTTTTGAATATCATACGGTATATATAATAAAAAAGAATAAAAAAGACAACACCGGCTTCTTCCGTTAGAATACAGGGAATCAAACCCACATCAAATGAACTTCATGACCATAGCAAGCTAACACAACACACCGTGCAGGAATGAATCTCGGTCGACGCACCCAGGAGATATCACGATTTTCATCCAGAAAAGAAGGTCTCTTGCCCTGGTAATATGGTTGCCCGTAGGGTATCGCCTCCAATTTTAGCAAATTCTCAGACTTATTACCCAGAAAGAATCATATTTCTGCCAAAAGAAATGTCCTCTTATGAGCGAGTGTATCAGCTCAAAAACAATTACACTTCATACGAAGACCTTTTGCCCCCCATGATTGCTGCTCTCTGGGAGGGGAAGATATTTTCCCTTCGTCTGATTTGCCATGAAAATTTAAGGTTTAATCCAAGTAAATTCTTTTTATTTATTCATTTCTTGACAAATTCCCAGCTTTCGATCTATAAAAGGGAGGCCCCATAGTTTGTTCCCCTTACCCACAGAGAAGCAGAAAGTTCCCACTTCCATGCTCTGCCATTAGTTTACTCGCATATCAGTCAATCTGACTGCAGGAAGAATATCGGATCAGAGGCAACCAGGAGAAGCAAAAGCATCGAGACATGGTCGCCGCCGCGGGATCCCCGCCGCCGTACGTGAAGGTGTCCGAGGTACTAAACGAACACCATCCCTTCAACATTCACCGTCACCTTTTTTTTTCCCTCATTTTCAAATGATCTAGTGGTTTTTTTATCTCCTCTTCCCTTCTCATCATCATTTGATGCCGGCCGGTTCTGCAAATTATGACATGATTAGAGTTCTCAGTCATGTTATGTTTCTAGATGCTGTGACTTGACACCCTTTATCTACTCGTGGAGGGCTCGCTGCATGCCGTGGCCCGTGGTTAATACTGGCCAGTCGTCTGCAGTTTTAGTGTGCAATCGGTAGAAATCTAAATGAATACACCAAGGATAACCGACGTCGGCAGGCTGCTAAGCCTCTTTGTGCCTTTTAGGAAAACCCGAGCTTGAAATTGTGTGGATCTGATCCCCTTTTTTCCTTCTGGTATCGGATGTACCAAAGTTGGCATGAGAAAACTCGACTTTTTCCTCACATTCTATGCGGGAAACATTCCTATGTCATGGAGTTGAACTGCAAATCATAGACATAGAAGAATAGGAGGAACAGGGGACTAAAGAGTTGACAAAGAGTTCTACTCGCAGATTCCGAGCTTAGATTAAGGACAATATCACATATCTCTTGTGTCAACTTTTACTGTACTGCAATTTTCAAGAATTCATGTATCACTTAGGTAGCGGAGGAGCTGAAAAGGACGGCCCACATAGCCGTTCCCGTTCTGGTGGCTGGCCTCGTGGGCTACCTCAAGAATCTCGTCCTTGTTGCCTGCATGGGTCGTCTTGGAACCCTCGAGCTCGCTGGCGGCGCCCTTGCCATTGGCTTCACCAACATCTCCGGCTACTCTGTCCTCTCCGGGCTTGCTATGGGGATGGACCCGCTGTGCAGCCAGGCTGTCGGCTCTGGCAACTCCGTGCTGGCCCGCCAAACTCTGTACCGGACAATCCTCTTGCTCCTCCTAGCATCGGCCCCGATCAGCCTCCTGTGGGCCAACCTGGAGCCTCTCATGCTGCTCCTCCGCCAGAGGCCTGATATAGCCGAAATGGCAGGGGTCTACTGCCGCTTCGCCCTGCCTGACCTTGTCGCAAGCAGCCTCCTCCACCCGCTGCGTATATACCTCCGGTGCAAAGGAGCCACATGGCCCTTGATGTGGTGCACTCTTGTCGCAACGCTTCTGCACGTTCCGGCCGCTGTATTCCTGTCCTTCACCCTGCGGCTCGGGGTCCCCGGGATTGCAGTTTCCAACTTCATCACCAACTTCAACAACGTCATTCTCCTGATGCTCTATCTCCTCTCTGGAAGCAAAAGTTCCTATCAAGAAGATTCGACAACGCTATGCCATCACTGGAAATCGCCGAGTCCACAGGCAGCACAAGATATCGATCTTAAGCTTGAGATTCATGATCCTGCTAGTGACTCGTTGTTGACACCATTGATGCTGCCCCGAACCAGCTCGGATACAAAGGGCTGGAGACGGCTGCTGGGGCTGGCGATCCCAAGCTGTTTGGGAGTGTGCCTGGAATGGTGGTGGTACGAGCTGATGACCATCCTCGCTGGCTACCTCCCCAGTCCGCATGTCGCACTGGCCACAGCGGCGATCGTGATTCAGACCACATCCCTCATGTACACACTTCCAGCGGCGTTGAGTGCCTCGGTTTCAACCAGAGTTGGGAATGAGCTCGGCGCCGCCCGCCCATGCGCAGCTCGTCTGTCTGCGATAGTGGCCGTAGGACTGGCCCTTGTGGGCTCCTTTCTCGGGCTGCTACTGACAACTCTGGGAAGAGAGGCCTGGGCCAGAGTCTTCACGAACGATGAACAAATCCTGGACTTGACCGTGGCCGTTCTCCCGGTAATCGGATTGTGCGAGCTCGCAAACTGCCCGCAGACCACCAGCTGCGGGGTCCTCAGGGGGAGCGCGCGGCCGGGGACCGGGGCGGCGATCAACTTCTGCTCGTTTTACCTGGTGGGTGCCCCGGCGGCCGTGGCCCTGGGCTTTGTCTGGCAAATGGGCTTCGTGGGACTATGCTACGGGCTTCTGGCGGCCCAAGTCGCCTGTGCGGTGTCGATCCTGGCGGTGGTATATAGGACAGACTGGGAGATCGAATGGGCCAAGGCGAAAGGATTGGTGGGAAAATTCGCAGATGACGATGAAGAAGAAGGTCGTGTGATTACATTTGTGCGAGCCGAGGTACAGTGAGAACAATATTACAGCTAAGTAGGCATAGTCCGAAAGTCAGTAATAGTGAAGCTCTCCCTATACAACATCCTAGCAGTTCGAGAAAATAGCAGAAAAACTGACGCATGTAGCATCTTTCTGGAATTTATTGTAGAATTTTTTTTTTTTTGGGGTGGGTGGGGGTGATGCACATGACTCAACTTTCTGGACGTTAGCACCGACAGATACCAAGTTTTGAGCCCCAACCATGCGGAAATTTAAGAAAATGGCTTATTAACTCTTGTAAGAGTATGGTGCAGCAGGCCCGTAAGTTAAATTCGAGAGAGATATTTACAAGTTATTAAGATCAAGAGTTTTCCTTTTTCATTTTCACGAGGGCATTTATTCCTCCGTTCATTGGAATGCAAGGGGAGATATCCATCCCGATGCTGTTCTCGGAATACACGACGGTGCTGCTGGGCTCACATGGTAGCATTTCGGTGGAGGCTCATCCCAGCTTTAACCGTTGGAACTTATCGGGTTCGTGGGTCCAGCGAGTATCGATTCCAACGAAGGAACGATGTTGGGCATCCGAAGCGGGCCGATTCCAGACTTCCCGACAACACGTGGGGACGAAGCCGATGTTTTCACCGGGGACCTCTCTTCCCATCTGCCACGGCAGAGTATCTCGACGGGATTCCTGGCGACTAGCCGTCAGGCGAGGATTCGTCTGTTCCCTTCCCTCATGTTTACGCTGGCTCGAGCTCTAGCTCCTGTTTCGGTAGAGCATCTGACACTGCCGCCCAAACAGGGGAACAGGGACCAAGCGCCGCGGTAGAAAGGGTAGGCAAGCGAAGGGCTGGGGGCAGGAACATTCCTGTCCACGGCTCCAACAATTCAACCTCGTCACGAGTCTCGGTAACAACCAATTAAATTATAGGGTAACGAATACGAGTGATTTGTTCGTAATTTCTCGTGAGATTAAAAAAAAACAAGAAGAAGAAAGACTGCAGACATCCGTTCGGTTCAAGTTTTCTGTCGTTCTCCGATCCTCGGACACGTGGACCAACCAGATCAAATGAGGACTCGCCGGGTGTAGGCTGTCTGGTTGTGAGCTACGCGTCCTTTTGTGGTGGGCCCCGTTGGCCCACAATTAATTAAGTGGGCCCACTGACGTTGCTTTACGGGCTCCCGTCCGTTTCCTTGGGCCAACGGTCCTTTTCTTATCGCTCTCTCTCTCTCTCTTAATCTCTTATGTACCTATCGTACATAAAAATCGACGCGATTAACAATTTTTTTTTATATAAACTGTCGGTATCCAGTTGAATTTTGTTCAGCTGATTAATCCGGATCATCCCAGGTCGGTCCATTTAAGAGGTTAATAGCTCCCCGCCGCAGGTGGAACTCGAACTCGAGTCCTCCCATTAGGATAATGAGTGCCGAACCATTCTATCACGTTCACGGTGGGTAACGCACGATTAACATTGTAGTATAGGACAAGAGTCATTTGAATATTGTAAATCGAAGTTGACCGTGTACCTCACCGGAGTCACTGCAAGGGACGTGACCCCTAGCCGTACCCACAACTGAAGAAGGGTTTGAATGCACGTTTCTTGTCACCTTGCTGGACTGTGACTAACCCCATTTGCAAGGACTCTTCCCTCTAAAATGTAACAGCTAGAATATATGTCCTTTTTATCTTTTTTTTTTTAATATAAATTACCGATATTCAGTTAAATTTTGTTTAACTGACTAATTCGAATTACCCCGGATCGACTCATTTAAGAATTTAAGAGCTCTTCGTCGCAAGTGTGACTCGAATTCAAGTTTTATCATTAGAATGATTAGTACCGAACCACTCTACTACACTCATGGTGGATATATATCTTTTTTATCAAATTGCTTCCCCCTTTTGCTTGAATGATAAAATTAAATCCATTCATCACCAAAAAAAAAAGAGTAAAAATTTCCGTTCGAATGTTTACTCAAAATTAGAACAGGAAAATCAAGTGGGTTGGGGAGGTACGTGGCAGTTAACAAGCAGGACTAGTTAAACGGCCAATCGCCTTTCTCTGTCACCCTGCTCCTCAAACTCGGACACCACTCTCTCTCTACATAGCTGTTAATGGAACCCACACACTTTCCACAGAACCATTCGTTCTCCCTCCCAGCCCAGCCTGCTCTCCCATCTCACCGGTGATTTTTTAACATAAATTTCCGGCTCTCTCAACGCCCAAAGCCCTCTCCTTTCTCTTCCTCCTTCCTTCTCTTCTCTTCTCTTCTCTTCATCCACAGAGACAGAGACAGAGAGAGAGAGAGAGAGAGAGAGAGAGAGAGAATAATGAAAGATGGTGGGATTAAGTGTGATCTTAGAGGGTCATCACCATCATAAGAGCGGCCGTGTTAGCAAGAAGATCAACGACAACAGCAGTAGACCACAGGTCATCAACAAGACCTCCATGTCTGTCATGGCGTCCATTTACTCCACAAAGCTCTCTCCTCGATCTTCTTCTTCTTCTTCCTCTTCCTCCTCCTCTTCCTCTTCAAGCCAGCTGCCGAGCTTCCCTTTTCCTGCTTTCCTCGAGAAATGCTCCCTCTGCAAAATCAAACTCTCGCCCGGAAAGGACATCTACATGTACAAGTAAGTCCGCCGTCTGCAGCCATAACACGACAGTTCCTGTTTTCTGGTATAGGATCGTCCTTTAGATTCCGTTTTCGGTTGATAACTTTGGAAGGAAACCCGAACATGAAAGTACAATGAATCGGCTAACTTCGACGACCATCAAGCTGCTGACAACATGAATCCTGCCGGCTCGTAGATGTCTCTGTCTGCGAGCCTCGGGGAGAGTTTATTTTTTCAACACCCCCCCCTTTATGGGTTGTTGGGTTTACGACCTTTGAAGTGGCTGGTAATAAATGCAGAGGGGACAGGGCATTCTGCAGCGAGGAGTGCCGATGCCGGCAGATTCTCATGGACGAGGAGGAGACCCTGAGGAAGGAGAACTGCTCGATGGCCGCAATCAAGCCTGCAGCCGCTCCTTCGCCCTCTTATCCTTCTTCCCCGGCGTCCTCACGCCACCGGAGAGATGCCAGGAACCACCGCCCCGGCGGCTTCGCTTACTGATTACTGATCGAGAGTAGTGATGCGATTGACTGTTGAGAGTGGAAACGAGACCCCAAAATAGCGGCAGAAGACGACAAGGTAGAAATTAATTAGTCATTCGGAATACCCAAAAGCAAAAAAAAGGAGAAATAGAGAGAGAGAGAGAGAGAGAGGTGAAGAGAAGAGGAGTCCAGTCGGGGTTTACTTTTACATCTTTATTTTTCTGGCATGTTTACCCCTGAAGTAATTTTGTAATGACGGACGTGTACCGGGCCCCACTACTCTTTTTTGTCGTCTTGCTGAATGTACAGCTTCCTGGTATGAAGCCAAAAACCCAAGAGGGCGTTTTAGCCTTTTTCAGCTTAGCAAGTCAAAATTATTATTTTTTTATTTTGTTGAAATCATTCATTTTATGAAGATAAAAGATATCCATACCAATTTTTTTTTATTAAATTAGTGATTATTTTATTATATCATAAAAATAATTGATTTAATTATCAAATTTTAGGTTGAAAAGATCAACGAGAATTGTTTAGGGATCTTGGCCGATTACAGATTAGTCTCGAAGTGTATTTCAATTTATCAAAGAATATTGTATGATATAAATAAAAAATAAGAGATACCGGTCTATGTAAAGCCTGTCCCAGTAGATATTATATTGGCAACCACTATAACTCATATAATATTATATTTTGAGAAATTTCACATTTGAAGAGAGTATCTTAAATTTAACATCTTTTTTTATGATTTTATACTAAATTTATGTGAATTTCTTGACAATTTTAAATTTAGAAGAATATGCCTCCGGCTTTTATCTCCACGGCGTTCCCATGTGTGTAATGTGACAACATTCGGCTGCCCCGACCAAGAGGGTAGCATCAGGCAGTACGACAGATCGTCGTACAATGCCCTCTTGACCCGAATGGTCAGTATTCCAACTGTAATAACTGGGTCCGGTCCTGCTCACGGCATGCCCATGAAGTATGGAGAATCAGTAGTTCGACAGCAGACGCAGAACCACTCAATGACGACGATGATTCACTGCTGTATGTTCAATGCACGGTCGATCACTCCGCTCGTCGTGACGGTCTTGCGGACATAACCAAGTGATGTCACAGTCAGTTTACATTAAAAAATTAAGCCCATGTGGTTCAATTATTTGGGACAAGGGATGGTGGGGAATTGTGTACTTCTGATCGCACCATTAGATACCTTCGAATCGATCAACTGATCAACGGCTATCGATACGTTACACCTACACATACGCCAGAGAGAGAGAGAGAGAGAGATGCTTTGCGTTTCGACAAAGATTGCACGCTCAAAGATAATTACTTAGTGTACTTCATTTAAAATTATTGTAAATTCATATTCGATCATAATCATCCAAGTATATTCGATTTAGATAAATGTGTTTTTTTTCTCCCCGATGCTGTTTTCGGCTTGGGTCACTGTTGGAGAACTTCTTCGTTAGTGGACCAAGTTGATTTATATATAAATTTATCGAATTTTTATCATGCTTATTAAATTTTGATAACATAAAAAATTTATAAGTTTAAAAAAGTAAAATAAATAAACATTAATTTTATAAATCTCTTAATTACTATATAAAACATAATAATACTGCATCATATCTTTTTTTCAAACCTGCTTAAGTTAATGCCTAAAAAAATTTTAAAATCTCGTTATCATACATACATATATATATGTATGTATTGATGGGACAACAGAATCAAATACCTTCCAACGTGCCAATGCGCAGACAGAGCACTGAGCTGAGAGCGCCCAGAGAGCGTGCGCGCGCGCGTGTATTAATAAAAGGGAAAAAACGTGGCTTCTTAACTATACATATAATAAGATTAGGTTTTGCCCACATCCCCTCTGAAAGTTTATTCTCTTTCTTTCTTTTTTTTTTTCTTCTTTTCATTCCTCAGTACTAATTATTGCGATGCTTTTTACACAGAATATATGCTCAGTGTCTGACTTTGGATGGATTTCACGATCAGCCTGTGCATGCTGTGATTTTTCTAGGTGGCTAGGCTACATGGTGGTTAAGAGTTCGGGGAATCGAGCACACCCGAGTGACTCGACCTCTCCGTATCTGTTAAAGATCCACAGATGGAGCCTTCACTTTCTCTCTTGCTCGATCATAGTGGACACTCTTGAGTTTAGAATAAGAATATGAGAAAAAAAAAAAAGAGCAAAAAGGAACACCTGGAGTTGTACTAACGAGGGATGAATCGTGGACGACGCATTAACTTATTTTCTCGGGTGAACCTCTCGCCGGACAAAGCAGTAGTGAGTCGAGTTCTAAATCGTAATCCGAGTTCCGTCATGTTTTCACCTCTTCGCAGAAGTTCCCTCTGATCAACTGGGCCATGGGCCCTTTAACTCCACCTAATGGGCCACTCCGGCCCACTGTGTTGTATGGGCCTCTTGGGCTCGGATCACAGCCCAATTAACGGTTTGTGGGCTGTGTGTTCTTTTTGCTCCGACGTCGGGGTCTCCAACCCTCACGCCATTAGATCCTGGTCTTGCCTGGGCTCCTTGACCACACCGTGCCTGACAGTCCAGTCTGCTGACTCATCGTCTCAAGGAGCCGCTGATCTACTTACTGACTTCGATGTTTGTCGGGCGACCAGTGAACGTGGCCGTGTAGCTCGAACGTGAACGGGAATTCCTCTGAAGTACGAAGACGAAGACGAAGAAGAATTTGAGCTGAGATCTGTGAGGTTTACGGGTCAAACAACATGGACCTACCTTTCCTGCCTCTGCAATAAGATATCCATAATCCCCCGTTCGTATATTGGGGGACGAGGGAACTCTCTCCAGGAAGCAATTTATTCAATTCTTCGGCTGGGTCCCCCACGAGTTTTCCTACCGGCATGAGCATGAATGTACTAAAATCATTCGACACATCTAATCATCATAAATATTACATCTACGTGTTTGGGAACTAGAATTATTAAAAATAGCATCTCATTAAATAAATAGATGAATTGATAACTTTAGGATTTATTTTTTATTAATAAAAGTGTTATTTGATAAAAAAATTATTTATTATTCATAAATTCGACAGCCATGTTTTACATCTTTTCTTTTCAATTATATTCCATTTTTACACCACCCTGAATAAAATTGTAGAATTAAATTATAATATACATAATTGTGATAATTTTATCTTTTAACAATTGATAAAAGATGAGGACTCTAAAGTAACAGGGAGAGAGCACCATGTCTTCGTCTGCTGCAACCTCTCTGAGTAAAAAATATTCATCTGAGCACAGTCCTCCACGTGCTCCTGGGGACTCTCCACCCCCTACTCCCCTCCGACCCTCCAGCGCCCTTCCCCTTATTTCTCACCCCTCCCTCTGGCTATCTCTCTGTACCTTTTTCTCTCCCTGTGGCCGAGAAATTCTCCCTCTCCCCGTCCGAGAGACCAAGACCCGGCTGGAAAGTTGCAGTCTTTTTTCTCCTCCTTCATCGACCACATGTGGAATCAGCTGAGCTGATTTTGCTTGGGCGTTCTGATAATGGAAGCTGTGAGTGGGAAGAGCGACTTATCAGCCGCACCAGCACCAGCAGAGGACCTGGTAGATGGGATGATGGTGTGCACTGACCACCCCTACCGGAACAACTTGGGTGGGATCTGCGCCTTCTGCCTCCAGGAGAAACTCGGCAAGCTCATCTCTTCATCCCTCCCTTTACCCATGCACAACTCCCCTTCTTCCGGCTCCTCCCCTGTTTCCTTCACGTCAGATGTGGGCTCCTCTGCTCACGCGAGTAATCTCAGCAGAGCTACCTTCTCGGGCTCCGGTGCTAATCACAGCCCGAGGGTCCCCAACCCAGTCGAGAGAGACTCCGGCGGGAGGAGGGCCCGGATTCCCTTCCTCCTCGCAAGGAGGAGGAAGAAGAAGAAGAAGAAGCTCCCAGAAGGTCCTTCGAGTTGTGGCCCGCCTGAGGCCAGCCTGAAAAGGAGCAAGTCTGGCGCCGGTCCCCGGAGCGGGACGGGGCGGCATTTCCTGGACGTCCTTGGTGATAGCGAGGAGGAATATGGCTACATCCCGAGGACTCGGAGAGGCGGCGGCGGGTTCTGGTCCTTCCTCCACCTCTCATCATCGTCATCCTCCTCCTCCAAGTCGGGCACCTCCAGAAGAGAAGAGAAGCCCTCCTCCGACTCCAAGGTAGAGACTTTGAGTGCATTCGAGGAGAGACCCAACGTTAACAGCAACCAGTTCCCTGCGATCGACAGGAAGGTGTCCAGGTCAAGATCTGTCGGGTGTGGGAGCCGGAGCTTCTCGGGGGACTTCTTCGAGAGGATCTCCACCGGCTTCGGTGATTGCACTCTCCGGAGAGTGGAGTCACACCGGGAAGGCCACAGCAACCGGACACCTAAACGAGTCCAATCACAGCAGCAGCAGGGCCAGAAGATCTACAAGTGCGGAGGGATCTTTGGCGGGTTGATGATGATTGCGGCTCCCTTGGCCTCCTCGTCTTACCGGGTCTCCTCCTCCACCATAAGCGAGGACCACCTAAACAGCAGCCGCCAGGTTCGTGGAAAACCCTCGGTTCTTGTGAACGGCAGCGACTCCAGGGGTAGGAGCTGGAACTGGGCCTTTGCCAGCCCAATGAGGGCCTTCACCAAGTCGAGCAATGACGCGAAGAGAGAGACCAGCATCATCAGGGATGGTTCCGGCAAGAACTCTGCCCCTAATCTATCCGCAATCCCTTCTCTATTGACCGTCGGAGGCTGAATCGTCGTCAAGAACATCAAGATAAGGCCATAAACTCGTTTCAATAAACACAGTACCAGACTACCAGTAGCAGCATTAGCAGAAGAAAGTATTTGCCGCCAAACTTTGTCGTTTACCGCATCGTTCATGTTAATCATCCTTCCCTTTTTAACTGAAACTATTTAACCCTTTTCCCCTCGGCTCTCCCCCCATAAGTCTTCATCTTCTCCTTGAAATTACGTTCTTCTTTTTGGTTGGTGAGTGAGTGTGATGGTGGATGAGGCAGAGGGGGTTGGCTGATGATGAATATGGTTGACAGGTTGGAACCGAGAAAGAACTGTTGACCGGGAAAAATTGTCTGTCTGGTTCCGTGGTGAATGTGCAGCTGCCAGAGGGTTGTCATTTAATTCAGTTTTTTTAATCAATTAATTTAAGCCTGTGATGATTTTTTTGGGGGTATTAGTCGATGGGAGACAATAATGCATGCGCCTAATGTCCTCAAGTTCGAAGCTTGGAGGAGGCTTATCAGCTCACGTGCACACACATGCATGCTTCATCTTCTCCCTCGGCTTGGGTCTACAGTGTTATGTAGGAGAGTTTGACTAAAGCCTACCTCATGGTCAATGGTCCTTTCTAACCCGAAGAATGACAGCTTCACGTAATAAAGTTAGTAAGGAATTCCGGGAATTGCCTTGCCCTCGTTAAGGCCTGCCTTTGTCTGTCCCTCGATGACGCGACTTATAGGCCGATCAGAAAATTTTAGCATATTCTTCAGCAGATTGGGACCGTATTCCTCAACTTTTGATTAATACCATATGATAAGTTCATAGATTAGGATATTACGTATTGGTCTAAATTATGATTTCTCAATTATTGAATATGAGGCCCCGGATGCACACGGCGTAGGTTAAAGCAAAGCAAGAAGCCTGTAAATAGGGCAGAGGGTCCCCTTCCCTCCGGCTTCATTATGGATTCAGGATGGAGAATGACCGGTCACCAAGTTTTTGGAAGAGAGAAGGGAAGAGGGACTATTAAGATCCAATCTGGAGGATGGTCCTGATAGCGACCCAACACACCCTCGAAGTCAAGTGCACAGTTTTGCACAGATACACTGCAAAAAGCTGCTAAAAAAGAGTGGGCACACTCAATGAGCTTTGAATCAGATCAGATTTCCAGGTCAAGATAGGAGGAGGGGTGTGCGTGGTTCGGGTCGGATCGGCTTCACGTCTTGCATTCGTTTCTGTATTCTTTTATTTACTGTGCTGTTACTTGGTGATTCATGCTCTGTCCCCTCGCAGATGATGACCAGGAACCGTCGAGTATATTTGGAATGTGAAAAAGGCAACTCATTTGGATTTTCATTTGGTAGTCCTTGGAAGAGCAAGTTATCCACCGCACAGAGAGGGACCCATTCACCTGAGTCCCACTGTCTCATTATTTACTGAAATTTGGCAGATTTCTTTTTCATGTATCCAAAAGGGTGCTTGGTGTTGCTGGGGTGGGGTCCCAATCCGAACGGCAGCCATTTTCGTGTCAAAATTTCAAACCATAGGAAATCGTTTCATGTGCTTTGTTAAATGTCAATCCGTCATTAGCTTTAATCCGTAAAATCTAATTAACTCGGTATGAAATTTTTTTAACTGAACGTTTTTGAAGAAAGAGAAGAATTGATTGCTTTTGGAAGTTGCGTTCTTTCACGCAGTTCTCTCTCACTTAAATACTAAGGTCACCACCAGAGAGCAGTAAAAGAGAAGCAAAAATTTATGGGATTGAATCAAGTTCTGCCTAGAAACTGTTTTCGAGAAAGTCAATGGCTTAGTTCAAGTAGTAGGAGGGAGCTTCCTGCTTCATGTATATTATATTTTACTTTTGATGCTCAACAAGGGAAGTTCATCCGAGCTGCCAAGCTCTGGCATATGGTTACTGACGCATAAAACATGGAATAGCGTGCATGGTGTTATGCTGATAACCTCAGGGAGTGAAAAGATCTCGTGGAATTTCCAGTAGTTGTACTTGTGTAAATGCCACTGCAGTGGCTTCATTTAACCATTAATTATATAAGCGATTAATTGGAGACGATGAGCCTGGACCCAGTAGGAATGAGCTGGGTGACGGTGAGGAGTCCGACGATGGTGCTTCCAGCGGACTGCAAGCTGGAGCTGAGGATGCCGTTGGAGGGGAGACCAGGGTTGCAGGTGGAGAGGGGCGTGGTAACAGTAAGCTGACAGTTGCTGAGCAGATTCGACAGCAGGATCTGCAGAGGATCCAACATTATCGAAAATGAGCCCGACGTATCTGTGACCGAGGTCGAGATCACAGCCCCTCCGCACTGCAACTGTAAGGCAGCATCTACGAGATCAAATCGTACGTGTCTTGGGATGCAGTTGTTTCATCTTCAGAATTAATCTGAACCTCTTTTATTATTATTATTACTATCAGTACATAAAATGTCATTATATATTGATTCATGTTTATGTGTGATAACAGATTACCAAGTTTACTGCTATTGGAAGAATGAAGTCGATTAGGTTTTAGCTTCGACAAGGTGTTATGACATCTTACTCGGAAAGGCAGGACTAGCAGTGCCACCCGCGTTGCCGTCGGGAGTGCAGTCCAGAATCCCATCGATACGGAGGAGACCCAGAAGGCTGATTATGGGTCCTAACAGCTGGGCTTTTGCCTTCGGGGCTGTCATGATTGTAGCGGATGCCGCCATGACCGCAACGAACACTAGTGAGCGCTTGAAACAGTAAGAATCCATAGCTGGGTAGCTAGAAGTGGAAGATGCGGAGAAGAAAGCAAGAGAAGTGAATTGATCAACTGATGACGCCCAGTGTTATGAATATATATATATATATTCATATATAAAGCTGTGTTTTCGCGAAAGCTTAGGAGTGGGTGTTGGGATACGCTTTGCATGAGCGCCAGAAAGTGGGACTCCCCCTATTGTTACGGCCTACGGCCAGCCTCTCGTTTTCTCAAAGAGGCACTTTCTATTTCCGAGACATTGAGATCGACTGATGTAAAAAACACTCTAAATTGTTATAGGTTATTCAATAATCTTCTACTTGAAAGAGTGGAACCGATTGTACTAGCCCACGACTCCAATACACATGCCATCGGCTTGGAGTCATACCCACACACATATTTATGGTTATTGAAGAATATGCACATGATGAATCGAACCAGCTAAGATACCTTTGATCGATAGTTAGGCAGTGAGTGGAAGTTAATGGGAAAACCCAGAGTTGTTACCCATTTCAACAGAGCGTTTGAGCATTGCTGCCATCACAGCAGAGGGAAAGCTGTGATAGAAAAGATTGTTAAGACCCTAAAGCAGAATCAAGGTGATGAAGGATCAGAGATGACCCGTGTCCAAGCTCAAAAACACTTAATCCTACAGGGGGGGATTACGCTAGGTGGTACACTGAATCAAGATGTGTCCAAGGTCTGTATCCCTAAGAGCCGAAACAATTTATTACTCCGACACAATGAATAGTAGAAGGATGAATGAAATAGAATCTGAGGTAGAAACGTGATGCTAATTACTAAAGCCTTATCCAACAGCCATAAATAAACCAAAACTCAAAGGTAGATCCGACATCGGGAGAAGAGCTGACACCACTTATAGTATCCAAAGGAACAAAGGCTCTGAAACAAAGCAACACGTCCAAAAATGAAAATTATAGCGGCAATAACATTACTATGACATACCAAGCGAAGCAATTAATCTTCATCCTCGCCCTCATTCTCGGCAATGTTGAAGTACCTAAGCTCGTAGACGCTGCGGTCCTTGTTGGAGGCTATCACCCGGAGCCAATCCCGGACATTGTGCTTCTTCAGATATTTCTTAGTCAAGTATTTGAGGTACCTATAAGATGCAACATGGTAGCCCATAAGCATTAAATCAGGTCAAATGGATGCAACAAAAGCACAAATACAAGGAAAGAAACACTCAGAGATGCATAAACACGTTCTGCCACCGCCAAATGAACGACAAACTACCTAAAAGAGCCGAATTTCGTGTTATTTCTCCTAAATTTCCTATTTTTATCCAATCCCATATGATATTTCCAGTAAATCCGTACACTTCTCAGCTGTATCGGATTCAAATTCTGCAGTCAGGAAGGCAGACAATGCATCATTTTCATGCTGAGAATTGCATCGAGTCAACTAAAACATGTTGAAGACACTAAAACGAAAATCACATGCAGTAGATGACCGAAATGCTATCCGATCGGCTCGTAGACTCAGGAAATCGGAACTTCTCTAGGGGCAATAAAAGGTCACCTCTTGGAGAAGTTCGAGTCTGAGGTGACAGTGATCTTGGACTTGTCCCTGGTGACGGTAACGGAGTCGCCGAGGGCGCCGGCCTTGCCGTCGACCTTGATCCGCTCCTGGAGGAACTTCTCGAGCGAGGCGATGTCCATGATCTTGTCCTCGACCGGCTTCGCACAGTCGATGACGAAGCTCGCTCCCTTCTTCTTCCCTCCCTTGGCCCCAGCGCTCCCTCCTCTACTCATTTTGGCACGATTCTTCTCCTCCTCCTCCTCCTACAGCAGCAAAGCAAATGAACAAACTGCGCAAGTACGCCTCTGATTCTCGAGGAGAAAAGTTAGAGAGACAACAAGTACCTGCCGAAGCTGTAGGGTTTTCGGCTACGATGCGGATATGCCAATGAGAGAGGAGGAGGCGGCGGCGGCGGCGGCTAGGGTTTTGTTGTGCATTGGGAGTTATGTTGGGCCCATGGGCCACGTAAATTGGGCCCACGAGGAGAGCAGCTTGATGTTCTAGTTTCGGCCCATGGGCTCATGATAAGTCGGTTGGTTTTCATGTTCAACTTACAAATTGAACATCTAGCATTGCCACTGAATGCATATTACAGCTTATTGATCACAAAAAGAAAAAAAAATGAATGCATATTACAGCTCGCGGCAGTTGATGTCTCTCTGGATTTGGCTTAAGAATATCAGGTTCAATTGGATCCCTCGTTCTCTTCTTTCTCTTATCATATTTTAGTTTACATTCTTTTTAATAATGATAAATTAAAAAATCATGCTATTTCTATAACCCATAGACTCTTGTCCATTGTACTAGTTGTTATTTCGACAAACCATGATGATGGCACAAGCATTATGGACTCATAATAAGGACAAACCCATGAAATGACGGAGACACTCAAGCACCCTATATGGTGAGGACTTTCCATGTGTATTCATTCCTTGCTTATGAGGCAACAGATGCAAATGTCGTCATTCAGTTAGGACCTAACGGTAATTTTGGATGTCATAGTGAAAAATTAAAAGCACATGGGGCACGTGTAAATTAGAAAAACACTTCGCATATTTAGGTGATTTTACCTTTCCTTAAGTAGATTGCCGTGCCGTGGTCTATTCTTGTTTGGTCCCCCGGCGGCTGAACTAATTATTTAATACGATATTTCCGTAAATATCTGAAGGACATAATTGGCATTCAGGAAAAGAATAGGCCTGCTCCCGTCATTTCGCATCTCCTCCCCTGATCCTTGCAACTCTCGCGGTCTCAAAACCCTCGCCCCTATATATAGTCTCGGTCAGCCCACACATAATTACTCTCTCTCTCTCTCTCTCTCTCTTGCTGCGGCGTCTCTCCTCGTCGGATCGATCCGAGAGAGCAACAGATTTGCAATCATGTTGGTTTATCAGGACATTCTCACCGGTAATTGCCTCTCAAAACTTGTCTTCGATTCGCAGATATCTTCTTCCCTCGTGATTTCTGGCTCGATTAAGTTTGGATTCGATTGATCGAAGCTTCTGAGATGTCGCGATTTTCTAGAGTTTATTGGACGCTTTTCGTCGCAGTTATGGATGTGTCTCGGGTCTAGATCCGATTATTCCTATCGCAAGCTCCTTAAGAGCTGTTTTTATCCAATATTCTTCGCGCTTGTTTTTCTAGATTGAGGTTTTCGATGCTTCGCAGTGGATCTGTGGCTCCTCGATATAGAATGACTCCATTAAGATCTTCAGTTATGTCAATTTATTTGCTTTTTTTTATGTTGGCATCGCTGTTGATTCGGTATGCAATTTTATTCCCGGTGAATTCTGTTTATGTATATTTTTCATACTTTGCTAGATAATACATGCTTTATCATGATAAATTTCTGGGTAAAGTTTGTTTCTTCATGTTGATGTGATCCCGGTTCAATTGTTTCCCAATTCCAGTTAGTTTGTCCATTTGGGGCTCTCTGAATTTCCTATCTTACCCTGTCATAAACGAAATCAAAGAAAGTTTTCCCTTTTCTTTTGCACTCCACTTTGCGATATGATTGATGAATTCTTAAATGTCCTTTTGTTATTAGTAGCTGGGCATGTATGCCTTTATGAATTTTTTATCGAGAAGGAAAACGATGAAACATGAGGTGATGCGGCTTGCTTCACAAGGTTTTTTTTTTCATGGACAGATGATTCTCTGCTTATTATGACTATTGTTTTATGGATGATTTTTCAGCAGTAATTATGAATTTACATGGCCTTCAATCATTATTCATGTCTCTTTTGATACCACGTTTGGTTTGAGCTGTGTTTGGTATTTAATATGTATTCTTCTTCGGCTCATGCTTGAGCAAGTTGTTATACTTATTCAGGTGATGAGCTTCTCTCGGACTCGTTTACATACAAGGAACTTTTCAATGGTGTCCTTTGGGAAGTTGAAGGAAAGGTGAGTCTTTCGATACTTGAGATCTCTTTGATCTAATCCTCATCTACTTAAATGTTGATTCGTAGGTTCTTGTGGAGCTGTCAAATCTTCATGTTAATATATTGTATTCATTTTTATATAATGTCTTACGAATGCTAAAGTGATATACTTTTGCAGAATGCACAGTTTTGCTTTCCAAAGAGTGGATGATAATTCCTTAACTAACAACTGGTTTGGCTTGTCTACAGTGGGTTGTTCAGGGTGCAGTTGAGGTGAACACTGGTGCAAATCCATCTGCTGAGGGTGCCGAGGAGGATGAGGGTGTTGATGATCAGGCTACAAAGGTTGTTGACATTGTCGATACATTTAGACTCCAGGTTTGTTTTAATTGGCTCATATCATCTCTTTCCATAAAAATTTTTAGGCTTCCACTCCCTATGCAGTTTATTAAGCAACACTCACATTGGCTAACAAGTCTAATTGGGCATCCAATGAATACAACTGGCCGAAGTTCAGTCTTCTATTTAAGATTATGATTCCTATTCCCCTCAGCTTGTTAAGTCGAACTTAGACAAAACTGGATAATCTTTGGCTACAGGAGCAACCTGCATTCGACAAGAAGCAGTTTGTTAGCCACATCAAGAAGTACATCAAGCTGTTGACACCCAAGCTAGAGGGGGAGAAGGCAGAAGAGTTCAAGAAGAACGTCGAGCCAGCCACCAAGTTCCTGCTCTCAAAGCTTGGTGACTTCCAGTTGTAAGTAGTGGATAGATTTGCAGTGGTACATCCTGCCACCAATTGGATTGCATTACAGCCTGACCTTTCTTTTTTTGCAGCTTTGTTGGCGAAAGCATGGCTGATGACAGTGCTCTGGTGCTTGCTTACTACAAGGATGGAGCCACCGACCCCACCTTCTTATACTTTGCGCATGGCTTGAAGGAAGTCAAGTGCTGAAGCGGTCATCCCTGTTGTCTTTTTACAAGCTTTCCGATGCTTTCTGTAGCATATTACTTATGTTATGCCTTTGGACTTCATAAGCCATTAATTTTGAGGCTTCTACGCAGTTTTCTGTTTCTTAATGTTATTGCTGTACTGTGCTTGCTTTGCTCTGGGGGATTTTACTAGTATCATTTTTGCCCTAATGAAATGATCCACTTGAATTGGTACTCTGCTTGTGTTGTGTTTTTCTTTGTTGGATGTCATTGGAATCATCTGAAGTTACTTTGCATTACACTGGCAATAAGCTCCTGGATCAATCTTTTCTACTGAAATTTAAGAGAACCGTTGCTTTTTATAAAGTTATGTGGATTTGTAGATAAATACAACAAAAAATATCTTCTATCAATCTTCTATACCTTGTGAAAGAAGTGGTGGTAGTGGCAGTCAAACGGGCTCCAGTGGTGCAGAAGCATCGGATTCTCTGTGTGCTGCCAATTGATGGCCTTTTCTTGGCGCGGCATATAATTATTTTTGTTGATAATGAACTACAAGCCAGTGTTCTGCTGGTTTTGATACTATATTGGAGTTCTCCTCTGCCATGGACAAGGTCTGGCGGGTCCGCTTGACTACTGATGGGCTACTGTATTCTCAGACTCTGTTCATATTATGTTAGCTCTTCCTGGGGCCGTAGCGATGGCTGCCCACTACCCCAGGACGGTGGCATGGTACTCACCCGCTGCCGGGGTATCCTCCCGTCCACTGCAGTGATGTTCACCTGACACTGACACATCTACCCGTCTGTAAATTAACCAGTTATATATAATATCCAACACGACATTATATGTTTCTCGTGTACAAATTAGGGATAAACCATCTGCTCCATGAGACTGATGTCTTCTCCCAGAGCTCGGATAGGTTAATTTGGAACTCTTACGCTAATAGCGAGGGGCTGGGGCGGCCTCTTTGTAGGGCTGCTTGGGACATGGCTGAGATGACAACTCAATTCAGATCAAAAGGAGGTGGGGTCGCATATGTAGGAATGCGTCAGAGCTTGTCCCTAAAGAGCCCAAGTAGACGCATGAAGACATTTCACTCATAATTCTGGGAGGAAACTGAAAGATGGTCCATTGCCCATCAATTCACCTCTGAATGCAACTGTTCATCCTTGGACCTAAGTGGCAGCCTCCTCTTGAAGTGATGTCGAATCTAATATCTTTCTATCGTGCCTTGGTGAAAGGAATGACCGCTTACCGACATTTCATATTTCAAGAAGCTGATAAATAAAACAAAGGGAGAAGAAGGTAGGAAATAAGAAACCCTCGAAGTCAGGGCCGAGGTGGAACTCCACAGAAGTAGTAAGAGATCGGTCGATAAGCAGCATCTTTTAAGTACCATAGTCAAGGAGGCCCGATCTTCCCAACTAGCATGTCCTCCGTCGATGAGAGATCGTCTGCTTTCCGCACTCAAAAATGATAAAGAAAAAGACATCTTGAGGAGGATGTGAATCTTACGCCTCGAAGGCTGTGATCGTGTAGCCCCTTTCCCATTAAAGATTCCATTATCGTCAGTATACTTCGCATGTGGGATCAACATTCGAATGCGGATGAAGGAGCAACCCAGGGAGTGGAAGGCAACGTTGCCCCCCGAATCATGAGCCAGAGGGGTCTGGTATGAGTCACCGAGGAGGGATTAATGCCATTAAGCACGAGCTCGTATGATCTCACCGTACGGAGACTGCGAGGGAGGGAGGGATGAGTGGGTGCAGGTCGGACTCGAATTCGGCCGAGCCCAGCCGTCGGACCTCAGGATCTCTCAAGACCTCACATGCTTTAAGTTAAAGGGAGGGGAAGAAGTGTACCGCACGGTAGCATCGGTTGGGTCCTCATTGAATGCGTTGTTAGGCCGCTTGGGCCCACAGTCATGAAACTAATTCGTCTCCAACTTTTAATATTAATAAAGATGGTCACAAGTTTAATTTTATCCCATGGAAAAATAAATTAATATTTCTCCGCTTGCATCTTCTCATATCTAAAAAAACATATATTATATTTCTAATAATTTTTTTCTGAATTTACGGGATCAGAATTTAGAATTTGGTTCTTTTTTTTTTTTAGGTAAGTGGAACTTGATTAGGTTGGTGTGAGAAGGGGGTCTTCACTGAGGCAATGAGGGGCAGTTCCGTCCTTCTGCCAGCGCAAGAGAGGGCGGCTGTCCGACATGTCGTCTCTACGCGGTAAAAGGCAAAGGAGGTGGAGTGGAAGATTGGCAACACCGGCGGAGGGCAAACATGGTAATTCGTACCGTTTTAAAATTAACAAAAAGAGCCGTTCTCAGAATCCCAATTTTCCAAAAATAATAAAAAAGGAATTACCAAATTATACTTATTTAATTACTGAGTGGTGACGTCAACAATTTATTTACGTATCCTCCCCTCACGGAGACTTCACCGGGTCTATTTCATCGGGCTCGAACACGGTACACGCCTCTCCCTCTCTCTCGGCCCCTTTCCCTCTTCGTCGTCGATCTCTGCTCTCATCGGGAGCTCGGATTTCTCATCGGTGAGAAACTCAAATCCTGTTGATGCGTTAGGGTTTCGACCCGTCGGTCTCACATTCGGATCCGTTTGCGGATTTCGGAAAACGCTTAGCCGGCAAGATCTCATATTTGCTGGCTCTTGTCGCGGCTCAATCTGGTATCCCGCCACATGCGTTCCCCCAGTGTTTTCTCCGAGATGTTGATCAATTTGTTGTGCGATCCGTTTTACTGACGATTGTTGGATCGGCTGTGACTGAATTGATGCAGGTTCTTCGGCGCTGAGGTCCCGTTCCGGAGCCGCCTGCCTACTTTCATGTTCTGCTTCGAGTGTGGATTTTCACCTCATCGTAAGTGCTCATCTTTCCGATCACCAATCGGTGATTTTCCTGAAATGTGACTGCTTTCGATTGTGCCTCTGGAATTATCCCTTTTTTGACTGTTTGTGTGCGAATAGCTGTTTAACAGATCTTGAAAATTGGCGCCTCAAAGACGGTCTCAGCGCCACACTGGTGGCCAGATGCAGCAGAGCAGTGCTGCGGCTGCTCTGTACGATGGGCCATTGCACAATGCAGGCCCACCGAGCGACACCGGAGATGCAGTCATGTCGCGGTGGCTGCAATCAGCCGGGTTACAGCATCTGGCCTCGCCTGTGGCTTCCACTGGAACCGACCAGCACCTTCTACCCAATTTGCTCGTGCAGGTTTTATTTAAATTCCTGTTGATCCATTTGAAGTTCCTTTCATGTGTTTTGCTTAATGTCCGTACACCTTCGGGCTCCTTTCGCTCTTTAGGAAATGTTTTTGGTTTATATGTAATAAGTGAAAGCTTCAAAGCGGGCAGGATTCCTTTTGAAGAATCTCTTCGGCTATATTCAGTCAACTAGGGTTTTTTTCCCCAAAAAAACTAATTTGGAATGTGGGAAAATGAGGAAACACTACTTTTGTGCTAAAGGAAGAGGTTCCTACTGAATATTACAAGTATGATGGTCTACTTATTGTTCAGTACTTTCAGCTGTGCACATATGTGAAAGACTAATGAGTTTGTTGGGTTTTATCCTTTTGTGAGACTTGCTGCTGTAAACATCCACAAGAGTCCGGCAATTGTGAAGTTCTTTGTATTTTTGTTTTTCATTTGTTGGAGTCTCTGAAAAGTCAATGTTTAAGTTTTATAATTTGAAGTTTGGTATGGAGAAAGAAAATTAATGGAATGAAGGGAGGAAAAGGAAGCATTGAGAGTCATCGTGCTGAGTTTTGGTTGCTAGTAAAGTAAAAATAAAATGTTTTGTCAAGAAAGATTTTTCAAAAGTTATCAGTAGTGATTTTCCAATTAATTGGCCCTTTTGGAAGGTTTTATGATCTACTTGTTTGTCCCTTTCACCTCTAAACTTCTCAGTAAACAGCCTTGCAATCGGCTTGTAACTAACATGGAAGTCTTATTGATTTTCCAATTAATTGGCCCTTTTGGAAGGTTTTATGATCTCCTTATTTGCCCCTTTCGCCTCTGAACTTCTCATTGAACAGCCTTGTGATCGGCTCGTAATTAACATCTAAGGCTTATCGATTTTTTTTTAAACTGTCCCTTAATTTTGTTGATGTGACACGTACTCTTGTTGCAAGACTGCTGATTGTTTATAGATATGCATACTTATTGTAAGTTGATGGAGGATCTTTTCATCTGTTGAAAGGGATATGGGGCACAATCTGCTGAAGAGAAACAGAGGCTCTTTAAATTGATGAGAAACCTTAATTTCAATGGTGAATCTGGTTCTGAGGCATACATGCCTACAGCGCAGACTTCTGGAGGTGTTGGAGCATCTGATGGGTTTTACTCTCCAGATTTTAGAGGTGATTTTGGGGCTGGACTCTTAGATCTCCATGCTATGGATGACACAGAGCTTCTGTCTGAGGTATGAATTCTCATACCTGCCATTTTGGATCCAGAAAATCCATTTTTATTTCCAAGAGGCATGGAAAAATATAGGCTAACAGAGTAATGTAGATACATCATGTATATTAATTTGAAGTTGTGATGTTGTTTGGCACCTTTTTGGTGTATGATTAATGAAGTACTTTATTTGTTACAAAAAATGAAGTTTTCAAGGAAAGTTATAATTTTTTTTTTCTATGTTATCTGCAGTCATACTCATGTGCTTCCTTCTATTGAAAGAATTATTAACAGACTGTTGTTTAATTTTGTTTCAGCATGTCATTGATGAGCCCTTCGAACCTTCTCCATTTATGACAGGGGGGCCTAGAGCATTTGATAGTGACTTCAACCTGATATCCGGCAGGCCCCAAAGAGGACAAACAGATGTAGATACATCAGTTTCATTACCTAAAAATGAGAACGAGAACAGCATGAAGGAAAATAATGTTGCTAAGATTAAAGTTGTGGTATGTTTTCCGTTGTTTGTAAACTGTTTGTTGCTGCTCGCTACCTGTCTTTTGCCTCTTTGTCTACCATGTATCCTGAAAGCATTATTTGAACTTGAATATCATGCTGTTGAAGAGCATATTATTGCTTTTTATCCTATATCAATTACTTCAAATTATGATTGCTGAAGTCATTTTCTGGACAAAAGCTCCGTTATTGGAAATTAATTTGAAAAAAGGCTTTCATGGCTAAGTTTATCAGCTACTTGTCTTTGATATGTGTGAAAATTGGAGATCATTTTTCTATCATGTTTTCTACTTTAAGGCACTTCTTTTTAAATTTCATTTTTTCTTCACAAAAACTTGTCAAGTTCACCACTGAAATTAATTTTGGCTATTGCTCTGGCTTTGTATGTGGAGTATCCTTTTGAGTTTTGACTCTGCTTCTGTAACATGAGCTTGTGTTGGCAATAGGAATCATCATTTTTCTCTCCTTTTTATTGGAGAATTCTTTCTAAACTCTCTTCTTAATGGTGTTTTAAGGTTCGCAAACGACCATTAAACAAGAAGGAGATTTCTCGGAAGGAGGATGACATAGTGACTGTCTATGATAAAGCTTCCCTGACTGTCCATGAGCCTAAGCTAAAGGTTTGAGCCTTTGTCTGATAAGCAACACAATTTCCTGCACTTGTAGTCTGCATCTCTTTTTCTCTCCCTTGAATGTTTAGTAGTTATGATTATTACCATCTCCTACAAATTCTTTAATCTTGTCATGGAGTACAAACACTGTTTGACATTAGGTAGCTTTCAGCAGGACCACTGTGTTTCAGTAACTGTGCTTGTAAGGTGATTGTGGAATATGACTATCTACATACCTGTGATGGTGGAATATGACTGTTCAAAGACTGACTTTATTTAGATTTATGCTGAATATGCCTTTTATAGCTAGTTCAATCATATTTATAACTTGACTATGGGGGTTGCTTCATTTTATAAGGTTGATTTAACCGCATATGTGGAGAAGCATGAGTTCTGTTTTGATGCTGTTCTCAATGAGCATGTTACCAATGACGAGGTAATTCTTATTCCTTTTGTGCTACATAAGGAGTTGCTGGTTAGGCCCAACAATTTTTGACACAACACAACATGACATAAAGTTAGACGGGTTTAAGTTGAGCATAAACGTTTTTTGGTTAAGCGGGTCATGTCATATCAACCCGTAATTTAGATGGGTTGGGTTTGGGTTAGACATTTATGACCCATTCAATAAATGGGTCCTGTACAGGTCAAGGGTTTTCTGACACAAATTCGTTTAGACACAATACGACATGAATTGTTAGGCCTATTGCTGGTTATGGTTTAATATAAATGAATCCGATAGTCATGAAATTTCAACCCAATCCTCAGTTCCCCACAATTTTTGTATATCAAGAATAAGGATGAGCGGTCATTTTTGTTTTTCTTCAGTGATAATGAATGAGCTGCAGTTTTTTCCCTTTACTTTTTCGACAGGTATATCAGGTCACTGTAGAGCCAATTATCCCAACCATTTTTCAAAGGACAAAGGCTACTTGTTTTGCATATGGGCAGACAGGTAAATGGAAATGATATTGTGATTTTTATTCTTTCTCTTGCTTCCAGAAATCAATATCCTGTTTTCTTTGTTGAACTTTCTTTTCGTTGTCTGTTCAGGTAGTGGTAAGACATTCACAATGCAACCATTGCCACTTAGAGCGGCTGATGACCTTGTCAGATTCTTACATCAGCCCGTTTACCGCAATCAGCGATTTAAATTGTGGCTTAGCTACTTCGAAATATATGGAGGAAAGCTATTTGATCTCCTTAGTGATAGAAAGTAAGCATTTATTCTTCTGATAGTTTCGCTCCCCTAGGAAACTTATGCTTCTGACTTAGTTGATTGGTTGGTCCTTTCAGTAAATTCTTGAGATGGGATAGTAGCAAATCAAGTATCGGTATTGATTTATTGCCTATTAACCTTGAAGTAAAAGGTTATGAGCTTGTAGAAAGGCAGCTGTTCTTCATTTTTTTTTCCCTGGCATTCTCCTTATTTGACATATAACCCACTGCTTTTTATTTTTAGAAAATTGTGTATGAGGGAAGATGGCCGCCAGCAAGTATGTATTGTTGGGCTGCAAGAATTTGAAGTTTCTGATGTTCAAATAGTCAAGGAGTACATTGAGAGAGGAAATGCTGCAAGAAGCACTGGCTCTACTGGTGCCAATGAGGAGTCCTCCAGGTCTCATGCTATTTTGCAACTTGCAGTGAAGAAGCACCGTGAAATAAAAGATTCAAAGAGAAATACTGATGGCAATGAGTCGAGAAGTGGGAAGGTTGTGGGGAAGATATCTTTTATTGATCTTGCTGGTAGTGAAAGAGGTGCGGATACCACTGATAATGATCGGCAAACTAGGTACTTTTCTTTGTAAAATATGTTGATTAGTTCAATAGTTTGAGCTCTGGGTAGCTTCTGAATTGATTGCATTTTTGTGGCTACATCTTCTTGTGAGATGACTGAGGCATTGCGTGATTTTTGGTATTCCAGTAGATCAGCAGGCATAGCTCACATATGGACTGTAATACAAATTTGTTCTCACTTTTTAGCAAAAGTTGCACTTCTCAGGCTGTGAATGACATTGGAAGATGTTGCCCAACTTTGCTGTTTCCTGAAATTTCAAGTTTTACTCATGTTGCAGGATTGAGGGAGCAGAGATTAACAAGAGCCTGTTGGCTCTCAAAGAGTGTATTCGTGCTTTGGATAATGATCAGATCCATATTCCATTTCGGGGGAGTAAACTCACAGAAGTTTTGAGGGACTCTTTCGTTGGCAATTCAAGGACTGTCATGATCTCTTGCATTTCTCCAAATGCTGGCTCCTGTGAACATACACTTAACACTCTTCGATATGCTGATCGGTATGCTGCATTCTATGTGAATAATCTTTTCCTCAATTTTCTTGTTCCTTTCTTTCTTGTTTTCCCTTGTTCTGAACTTGTCTGTACTATGAACATGAACAGTGTCAAAAGTCTTTCCAAAAGTGGAAATGCAAGAAAGGATCAGGCAGGAAGCAATAAAGATTCTTCTTCGGTGTCAGTGTTGCCAACTTCTGAGATGGATCCTGTGCCTGATCTAGTTGAAGAGGTGAAAGCAGTTGATATTGGTAGCAGAAGGGCTGTTGAGAAAGAGAATATTTCTTATAATTCTGCTTCTGACCATGATAAGCCTCTACCAACATTATCACCAAGTCACAAATCCAAAGGACGGGTGGAAAGTGTTGGTGCAGCATCTGGCTCGATGGATAGGGACAGATTTGAGGCAAAAAGTAGTTATGGTGGTTCAACTAGTCAAAGAGTGAAAAACTCATCTTATTCCCAGAAGTCAGCTGGTATAGAAGACAAGGAGCAAAATTTGTCACCACCTCGTAAAAAAGGGCTTAGGGATGAGAAGTCAGAGAAGCCTGGGAACTGGATGAAGAAGGATGGTGCCAGCTCAGATCTCTCCACCTCAAGTTTCCAGCAACAAAATCCAGGAAATTATAGTAATCCAAGCAGTGCAGGAGCCAGAAAGTATGAATCTGAGCTCAGTGATGGTGATTTCAACGAAATTCTTGAGGTTTGATGTCAATAAGGCGCTTTGTTTATCTGAGTTCTTTTTTATGTGGATAGTTCAAGATTTGCTGTGCACTTGTTGACAGGAGGAAGAGGCCTTGGTTGCTGCTCACAGAAAAGAAATTGAGGATACCATGGAGCTTGTTCGAGAGGTTAGCTCTGACTCCTATTTGATGTTCTTGATTTCAACTTTTTGTCTTGTGTTACAAAAATAACAAGGAAAATGACAATAGAAATGAAAGGAAAGGAGTGAGGACACAGATTTTATGTGGAAACCCTTGATGGGGAAAAACCCACAGGTAAGGAGAAACAATTCCACTATAAAAATGTTAGTTTGAGTAGTGCAGTGACTGCTAATGCTTCTTTAAAAACCTTAAAAAACATTGATGAATGCGAAAAAAATTCTAGCCCAAAAATGGGCACACCACCAGCTTTTCGGGTCCGGCAATGTATAGTTCAGATTGCCTACTCTAGCAACTCCATCTTGATGTGAATTCCAATTTAAGAAATCATATACAAACTCAAATTTCAACAGAATCTAAATCATCTTACATAAAAGCTCCTTAGGGCAAACACCTTGTCCAAGCAATGCTGAAATTTAACTTGTCTTGGTCATTATATTAGTAGGATTACCATGAGTCATGTTGTTGCTGACACTAAACGGAATTACCAGTCATGAATATACTTTGTCTTCTTATGAAACATCTTGTTTTTTTAATGAGGAAGATGGCATCTTGATTGTCACAAAAGAGTGCCAGTCATCGCTAACACCACTATGTCATATATGTGTCTGCCGGAGGCCTCACTGATATCATAATCACTAATTTTTTGCCAAATGGGTCTCACTACTCGTCCTTTTGGTTTGGTCAAATAAAATTAAGTTCAAGGTATCGATAATTAAATAAAGAGGTGGTTAATGCTCAAAAAAATTAAATAAAGAGGTCGTTTTTGCTTTAGCAACAAATTATCAGTGATGCTTATCCAAAACATATTATATATTGTAATGATGTACATCTTGTTACCATCAAGAATGCTATTGATATTTTGCACATTGGTCCTGCTCATGGGTTTTTAGGATAGACAATATCCCGTGCACATGATATGCCTAAGTTAGGATCCAGGTTTGGAAATGATCTGCTATGTATTTTTGAAGGAAGCCCGGCTTCCAGTTCCAGGTCAAATTAATGAAGTTCTCTTTATTGATAATAAAAAAGGAAAGAATGCTGTTGATATTGTTTTATTTGAGTTTTGGTTAAAATATTGGGTTATTTTGGAGATTTTTGAGTTTGATTACTTGTAACATATCTTGGATGGGACAGGAAATGAAGTTACTGGCAGAAGTAGACCAACCAGGGAGCCTCATTGACAACTATGTTACCCAGTTGAGTTTTGTCCTCTCCCGCAAGGCAGCAATTCTGGTAAGCCTTCAAGCTCGTCTTGCAAGGTTCCAGCACCGACTTAAGGAGCAGGAGATTCTCAGTCGAAAGAGGGTTCCTCATCAAAGTTGACTTGTCCATATGATGCATTCCAGCCCTTTATTGTAAGAAATCGTTCCGTCTTCCGAGCTGGAGTATTTATCCTCTGTCCTAATGGAACTAAGTTTTGCAATTCTCGGGGAGGAAAACTTGGAAACTTTCGCATAACCAATTGAATAGTTATTCATGCTTTAATGCCATGGGAATGAACAGAGTCCTGTACGTGATCTAAACTAATTCCCGCGTATGTCATGATTCTTAAACAGGTACAAGATCTTGAAATCTGGCATACATTGTTGATTTTCGCGAGGAGCAGCTTTGGTGGCTGTGGAGATAATCGAGTGTTCTGACTTGGGTGATGTAAACTCTTAAATGAGTTTTGGGTGGTGGGGAATGTTGTATTGGCAGGGGGAATCTCCGTCTGTGTTCTCTCTACCGATGATTGAAGAAAAGATTACATGTGGGATTTGGGGTTTGATTTGCTGTGGCTCTGCTGCTCTCTCCTTATTGTTGTCGATGATTGATTGATTAATGTGCAATTCCATTCCCAAACATGCACGCTTCATCATGTAAGAAAGGGAAAATGAACACTGTAAAATTTAGGGCGTATCTTCCTTGTTGCAGTGTTGACCTCCTCTGATCTTCCTCCACCCCCATCGAGTTCTCCCTCACTGTGTCCGTTTTCAGCTCTCTGATTTTCCGGTTTAACGAGAGACTTCCCGATGAAAGTCGAGCAGCAACAAATATGGTGTCGGTGGACGATGATTGGCTGGGTTCAAGACAAACCTACCTCCATCAACAGTCGTACTGACGTTGGTTCTCTTGTCTGAGGGGCGAATGTGCTCTACTTGGCTACACCCGTATAACTTGTCTTTGGAAAAACGGTTAGTGGATTTTCAAATACAAAAAAAATAAGCGATTTGCTGAGTAATTAAGGCAAAGTGGTAAAGACAGAAGGCCGAGAGGAGCTCAATCTGTCCATTTTAGTGACCAGATCACACAGAGCTGCTCTGTGGCCTTCTCTGCAGCAGGGCAAAGGTGCTCCAGCTGGTTCAACAACGGCGGATTTGTGCGAGTGAAATGGCTGAACTGGACACATGTCTCTCTTGAAATCATTCGCAACCAGCTTCCCCGCTCTTCAGCCCGCCGGGAAGCCGCCATTAACCAGCTGGGGACTGAAGTGGATAAAAGTCCCTGTAATAGCCCGTGGTGGAAAGCTGATCGGTTCCAGCTTAGATGCCAAGGTTTCTCCATATACCTCAGACGAAAACCTTGCTGTTCGTTCCAGTGACACGATAAATGTGGGTGGCCACCAATGATGCAGACAATATGCATTCATGACATCTCTGGTAAGCTCCTGCAACTGCTATATTCTTCTGTCTGGCCTCGCGAGTCAATATGCAAAAATTCTTCCGAATCTTGAGCTCCTTTGGTCTTGGAGAGGGCTTCCAAATTCCTTCTCTAGTGCAAAATAAACGCATTCATGTCGGGTCTTCTCTTCAACTTGTTTGGAGACTTAATACAGCACTGTTTGATGGAAAAACACCGTTTGAAGTGCCCTTGGGAGAACTCATTTCAAACGAAAGGAGAGCATTGAAACTGTCTCAAACCCCGATGGACCGACCCAATGGGCTCTTTTAGTAGGGCGGAATAGCAAAGAAATGGGAGATGATAATAAACAGATTATTACGCAGTGTAACCGTGTTCCCTGCAGATTATGGCTTTTGCGATATTCCTGTCCTGACTCTCCGAGAAAGGTCAATCAATTGGTCAATGAAATTCTGCATGCAGAAGCACTCGGGTCGTTGAAGGATGAACTGGTTGCCAATATTCCGTACACAGGAGAGTGTGAAGTCCAAGGGAAGAAGTTCTGGGTTGGTGTGTCGAGAGCAGAGGGGCTTGAAATACGAGAGGTGTGCCCTTCCCGGTTGAAGAAAAGAGCGACTCCATATTCAGTTTCCCATCAACGACTTGTTCAACAACTATACTCGGTGATCCTCTTCTATGAAATGTTCAGGATTGCTGATAAGAGTATCCCTGCAGTAACGGCTGTCTCGTGGTTGCTGGAGGGGACAGGAGAAAGGGAGAAGATCGAGGGGGGAAACGCGAGCGATCTTCGATCGGACTTTGCAAGACATTTTCTCTGTCTGCATTTTTCTTCCTCGTAACTGTGTAGCACTGGGAGCGGCATCCATTAGTCTTGAATGATTCCTCTTTTGGATATAGCAGCCAGGATTTCATCGGCCAAAATTCGATGTGATTGCTCTCATGGATAGTCAGTCTGAGCATGCTATCTGCTTTGGATCTGACCGATGTGTTTATCGGGCTTAGCTCCTGAGGATCGAAACTCGCTAGAACAGAAGTCTCCCACGAACGATCTAATTCAGTCGGACTGGAAATGTTTAACACAAGGCTTGAGAACTTTTGAATTTCAAACCAGCCGCTTTACCAACTATACCCCTGGCAGGCTCACCAATCCCCGTGGTTTCACAGGGGTATATTTGTAAAAGAGGCCTCGCTTTAACTTTTTCTGGATTGGCATTTCCCCCTCAAATCGGACCAGTCCTTCTCCATCTTCAGCTGTCCTCTCTTCCCAGCAAATTCGGTTCTCTCTTCGAAATCTTATAGCCTCCGGCGAGTTTTAGGCAAACCTACGAAATGGTGAGTCAATTGTACGGATCGATCGGTCGTCAGTCCTCATTTTACGTCTAGTTCGTCCATCTATCGTCAAAAGGCTGTGCTTTGCTCTTGCTAGGGTTCTGATTTGCGGTTACTGGATATTGAGCGCTTGTCCTTCGAATTCCTCGTTCTCTTTGAATTGAATGCGCAATAATCGTGGCATCGTTGGATATGGCATGAAATCGGAAGTTACTGTTTTCAGCATTTTGTCGCACATGACCTCTGTTGATTTGTGTTGCCCTACGCGAATCATTCATAATACTGCGCCCGTGAACCCCTAATTCAGTTTTGAAGAGACTAGTGGATGTTCCGTTTGGACGAGGCCAGAATAGCCAGTTATATTTATGTTTCGCTTGATTTGGTTTCTGCGAGCTTAAGTTTGGAGAAACAGTTTTGTTTAAAGTGGTGCGTATGGTTTGAGATCCAACTAAGATTCTTTTTTTGTATTTTATTCTGTTTCCCTCTTGTGCAATGATTCGACAGTGTTTCAGTTAGGATGTGTAACTAGAAGAAGGTTTGTACTTTGGGGAGTAGCAGAAGGGTTGTTGACGTAAAATGTTGGCTCAACGCGTATCAGTTTGTGCTTTTGGCGATAATGGTTGCTTATGATCAATCATATTATGGAGATAGCTTTCCTGTATCAAGTCTATCGATAAGTATATGGATCAAGGAGGTCCCAATCTATAAGTGGGGTATTGTTGATGGCTATGTGCATAGATGCTTATTCTCGGTGCATTGTCATCTGTTCTGTGTCAATCTGATGAAGGGTTTTCCTTTGATAGGATGGGCATGACTCAGATGTGCAGAAGCAGAGCACTGCTGATATGACTGCTTTTGTGAGTTTCTTATTTATTGACACTTCATTGGCTGTAAAAGTAAAATGGCAATTTATTATAAGGGATTTGTTAAGGTCCAACTAGCAAATTACAATTGGCAAAATTACATCTTTTTAAGTCATTCATTTATAGCTTGTGAAATAAATGAATCATCAAATTCTATGACAGTTCAGTATCTTGTTTGTGTCACTATTATTTCCTGCTTTTGCCTTCAGAACTTACATTTAAGATTTGTTTTCCTTTTGCCATGTTGCTTGCAGTCTTTTTATTCTTCCCTTCCTTTTTCTATTATTATTTGATGTCAGTTTGCAGGTTAAGCCAACTTATCATTTACCCATTGATAATGTCAGAATCGATAAACTTGCATATTCTTGAAATTGATATCGTAGAGTTAAGGCAATTAATCATCCTACATGGACATGGGATAACAAGAGAAATAGAGTAAAGATAGAAAAGGAGTTTCCTGATTTGCATGTAGGGATTGTCATAGCCTATTGCAATTCAATTTTTTATGTGTTTTTCATTTTGCTAAATCATTTGTTGATTTTCAGGTGCAAAATCTTCTGCAGCAGATGGTGGGTTCATCTCTTGCATTCCCATAAGTGATTTCAATATTCATTTTTCTTTGGATGAATTGTTTGACTATTTGTACTTTTAGAAGATCTAACAGTCATGCTTGTGCTTTCCTGTTGCAGCAATCTAGGTTCCAAACAATGTCTGAATCTATCATCACGAAGAATATCCTTGCTTAGACTTACATATTACTTGCACACTATTTCCACTTAGTGCTATCAAAGATTAGTAGTGCCCCATTTTCGTGCATATTTTGAAGCTCTGGAGAAACTATTCAACCTGAAACATAACCCTACTGCTGAGCTGTGCTTATGATTATTTTCACCGACAATCTTCTTGTTCTTGAAGCAAACATGAACATGAAGTTGCTTTCTTGACTCCTATGCACTAGATGAGATGGGTAACAGGATAGATGAGCTGGAGCAGAGCATCAATGAGCTGAGGAATGAAATGGGGATCGAGGGGTCTCCTTCTTCGCTCCCACCCAAGGCAAAGCCGACTGATGATTCAGCATGAAGAAGTCTACAACCAATCATCGTGGTCTCTTATTCCAGTTCCTTCTAAATGCTATTCAACCACATGAGTTGTTAGTTTTAGCGTCCTGTTGTTTGGTGCTGAAAACCTTTATGATGAATATCTGAACTCTATGAAGAATCTATTTTGAGGCTTATTCCTGAACCTTCGATCCCCTGCTTCTTAACTTTGATTGTGCCTTTCGTCCTCAAGCTGTTGCGAGAAACTTGACCTTATCTCTTACAGGGGCAAGCAACTATTCATAGGCATGCATGTAACATGTCCCTTATAGGATCCCATCACGTGGTTATGAAAAAACAATACATTCGATGAAATTGGTTCCTAAAGTATTTTGTGAAACATCTCACACGAATTACAACCAGAAACACACTCCCCGGTACACATTGTTGATGCCGGATTTCAGCATTCATCGAGGAAAGACGGGATGTGATTGTATGGACAACTGCAGTGACCTCATTATGAACCGTTGTTTTAGTTCATGTACACTCATCAGCACCAGGAATCGTCAATTGTCATCATCAGCAGTTATATTTGATCCACAGTTCGATTGTGTCTTCTATGTGGTTCAGTCTTGAAAATCAAAATCGTGCAAAACGGTGGAGAAGTCTCGAAGCGATCGATCTTGTTGAAATTATGTCACACACCCTGTGTGGTTTCTCATAATTTGTTCTCTCTCTCTACACCGATTAGATGTTTCATCGTCTCGCATGTAAAATGGGTGCTAAGTTTATATTGTGATTTAGGGTTGATCCAGTTTCTTGATTGTTTAGGCCGAGGCCGAAATTCGATATTTATGCTCACCACCACGATGGTGGAAGCTTGTGTCGATGTCCTTGCACGCGTAACTTCATCGTCATGCCACTTGCGGCAATCACTCAAAAAACCTTATCAGACCATCTTGGTTCTGCGCTCTCTCTTCGACACGAAGGAAACACGGTTACCTGTTTCTCGGGTTACTGAAGAGTCCCTTGTGCCTAAAAGGAGATGGAAGGGAAAACAAGAGTAAAGAGGCTATTTACGGTAATCGAATATGAGTTTTAAGTTGATAGTGATATCACTGTACTGAACCCACTTTCTGACATGTTGTTCGTATATCATGCTGAAACGACGTGTAACATATACGTGGATCGCCCACGAGTGTATAAGATATTCATCGAAGTTATTTCCTAGTATTTTTACAGGTATCCACACCTATAGGGCCACGTGGAATTTCGAGGAGATGGTCAGCGGCACCGGGTGATCTGACTGCAGCTTCGCGAGTAGGGGTTCGCCTGAGCTCCGACTCGGCAGTTGTAGTACGACGTCCCCCGCCTCGAGCACGGCACCGAGTTCCTCCTCAGTGCACCGTAGCCTATGTACTGTCTCGTCGCGAGAACCCTCCTGTTGCTCTCATGAGGCCCCATCTCCACCTCTCCCTCCCCCTCCCCTCCGAGCAGGCACTGATCACCGAGACCGAAGCCGCGACACTCCGGATCCACGGTGAAGTAGCCGAGCCCATGATCTCCGCCGGTCGTACCCATCGCGGAGGAGACAGCTGCGTGGGCGGCGAGGATTGCGGAGAGTATCAGCAGTGGGTAGAACCGTGCCCTCGAGCTTCTCTCCATTGGCTTCTTTGTGCTTTCACTGCCATGAATTTGAGTCCCCAGTCTATATAAATAATAGCGGGAAACGCAAATTTAATTGCCCTTCGTGGAAGTAATATTCACGTTAATGCCACCGTTCGTCGGTGAGACTTTGCTTGACATTCAAGAGTGTTTAAGTGGCATTATTATGGATACACTCATCATGGGCTCTTTCGACTTTTTCATGCCCAAAAGAATGACTGTTAATCATCTTGTCTTCATGGATGAATCACACCCCATTGATGCACAACGAAAGCCTCCTTATTATTGGAACAATACTTTCTTCTTCTTTTTTATTTAATAATATATTGAATTCAAATATTATACATAAAAAATATATATTACTGATGAAATTTGCTTATATAGTATACTAACCCAGTTTGATTATGAATTGTTTGTACTTAGTAGGTTTCTATATACTGTGGTTGGTAGATTGAGAGCTTTTTCAAAATAGAACATTGGAACGGTACTAAAACTAGGATGATTTGATTAGTGGTCTTGAACTTAATCGGGGTTTGGTTTTGGATAACATTTTGATTGATGGGTTGATTAGGACATAAAATCATTAAATACATGCTGGTGAGAAAGTGGAGCAATGCATAATAGAGCTGTTGAACCTAGAAATCAATTACGAGGGTTGAACCAATAATCCTAAACCCGAGGGATTTCTATAAAAATCGAATTCCTCATGTACTAATTCAAAATTTAAGCTGGGTCGAGTTACTAGAGCACATGATTCGTATAATCATAGATTTTCTTCGTCCGTGAGAACCGAATCATAAACTCTTGCTTGGCATTTTATGCACTCGACAATCCTGTGTGTTAAATGCCACAAAATTCATTTACATCGCCCTTTAAAAAAAAAAAAGATTTTGGGTCGAGTAAAATGCACACATTCATCCTATTTGCTCAGTTCTTGAAAGGGTTGAAAAAGGAGTTCTTTGTGAACGATTCCTCGCCCCCCCTTTTATCAGGGTAGTCTTCGGTGGAAATGAAGGAAGCATCCAATTCCAATGGGACATCTCACCAAACAATCGAGAGACCAACCATACCTTTAATTGTTTTTTTTTATATTATATATTATATAGTATGTGTATGTGTCATGAGCTTCTGTTAAATCTTGTTTGTTTCATAGACACTATGATAGCCTTGGTGACCGAAAGGAAGATTGTGATCAGTTGTGAAAGGGAATCATCGATGCTTCCACTCGAATCTATACGCATGCATGACAAAGGACACTCGCAATCTCTTCACCGAGGGAATGTGTCTTCTACCTACTTAAATTATTCACCAACCAAATAAGCATATTAAAATGAAAAAAACAATTCCTTAAAGAGAGAGAGAGAGAGAGAGAGAGAGAATTAATGGTGCATTTCGGGGGTAATTTAAAGTTGACGAGTAATGCGCACCGAATATCTGGTAGGTGACTAGGGTTAGGTTTAGAGCAATCATTTCCGGCATATATATGCTATGTGGGCTTTATGCTCATAATATTGGGCCGGCCCAAAGGATAATCGGGAGGCCCATGAAGGCCCAAAGTTGGGTGAGTAGTGGGCTTGATTGTACGGACTATGGACACACAAGATGGAACTGCGGGCCGAGGAGCTACAGTCGGATGTGAAATGTACACAAAAAGACTGGAGCTCGATTCGAGAGTTGGCATTTCCAATTTAACTTTACTTCTTTCAAAATTATTATTATTATTATTATGGTAATTCTTGGTCTGAACACCGGACACCCAGAGATCCGGTCGGTCTGACTCACCCGGCTTCCATAACCGAATCGGCATGCGTGGGCAAGATAATGAGGCACAATGCCAACGTGTAGTTAGTTCCATTGGCATTTCGGCAAGACAAACAAGCATTATACACCACGGCGAGCGTCGTCTCAAGAGGGTAATCCTATGGAATTCACAACCCACGGTCATCCCCTCAAACTCGATTGTCCCGTTTCGGTTATGCGAATATTTAAAGACCTATAAGTACGTTAAGTTAAATTAAGTCAAAATTATATTTGAAGTCATACATATTTATCATTTGTTTGTATTTAAATCACATATATTAAAAAATAAATATTTCAGTTATATATGTTAAATTCTATAATATACTCGAATCATAATTTTAATAGTTCGCTAATATGACTTTTAATAGCGTCACATGACATGATATGTCAGCTAAATTTTGCCATGTTAGCCAAATTTTGCTGCATCGGCATACTACATCAACAACTTATCAAAGTGTCATTATACCATATCAGTAAATAACGGTCGCATTAGTGTGTCTTTAAGATTAAGATTTAAGCATGTTATGGAACATGGTATATAAGTATGAAAAAGTCATTTTGAAATATATAAAAGTAAAGTGCCAAAGAGAATAAGTATATATAACCGTAGTTTTTAAAATCGGATCAGACTAAGAATCGATGTAGATATGAGTTCATAGGTCGGATCGGATGTTCAACGAGTTGAACCGTATATTTAATAATTAATATATATAATATCATAATTTGAATATAATTTATAATAAAAATAATTAATATAACTATTATATTAAATAAAAGTTTAACATAAAATATAAATACAAGTTTAGTAAAATAAAATATGTACATTATAATAAGCATTTATTTTTTTTAATTTTAAGTCGGTTAGTTCTTCTACCGTTCAATTGGTTCACCGGTCGGTTCAACTGGAGTTGACCTCATTAAAAGTGCGATTGAATCTTTTATAAGAACCGGATCAGGTGAATGACCGATTCTAAGTTGAACCAGTCGAATTGGCCAATTCAGTCTGATTTTTAAAACTATCTATATAACTTACACTGCAATTATCCATTAAATTAATACTGCATTTTGCTTCTGGTGCTTTTTATATTTTAAAACAAAAATATATGTATATACACACATGTACAGAACGTGCGTGCGTGCATTATATATATATATGTATATGTATGTATGTATATTAATCAAAATGGCTGAGAATGAACTAACATTTTTGAGGACCAATTGAAATCCACCTCTGTTTTGACATTGTGATCCAAAGTTCGCAACTACTCGATCGACTGGCTAGACGCGGAGTTTGACTTTGGGAACCAATCCGGCCCTCCGACACCCAAGCACCACGAGGATTAAATCGAGGTAGAACGAGGAAAACATCGTTCGAGTGAACGTGCAGACCGGTTCCCCGTTGACCATTTGCAATAATTGTTCTGCAGGATTCCGTATGAAGTTAATTTAATGCAGAGCCACGAGCATTCTACTAACTCCATCGTTCAGGATTGATTAAGCCAACTCTACGACGTATTAGCAATTAATTACATGCACATTTAAAACCTTACGACTTTGACCAGCTCTTTCCGGGTTGTCAATTAATGACAAGGATTGATTAATTGATTACCTACCCCCACTAAATTAAGGATTTCTTTTTCAAAGCAACCTTGCTCGTTATTCTTTTTCAAGTTATATAAAAACCTCATCAACGTGTATAAAGATAAATTATAAAAGGAGAAATAAAAAAGTATATAAATTCTTATAATAAAAATTGAAATTATAATATATTAATTATTAATTTGGTAATAGTGCTGATTCTTCTGTCACGTACGTGTGTGGACCCACAAATTCCTGGATCAAGATATGCCGGTCTGGGAAATGCCATAGCTTTAGTGAAACACTTATATATATATATATAAAATTCTAGATTTAATTCTCTATTTTTTTTGGTTAAATGAGATATTTATTTGAGTATTATAAATAAAAAATTATATTAAAAGAATTTTTTAATGATTAGACTTAACTTTAAAATAAATTAATTAATATTCATTTGATTTATGGTACTAAACCATTTATGCATAAAAAAAAGAGAACTTCATGATGAATTCACATGTATCTAGTATCTACTCCTCTCGTCTTTTTTTTTTCTTTCTGAAGTTCATAAATGAACTTCCTTTACAAGAATAAATTTCCTAAAAATAGAAAGCATGCGTATGTTACATTTTTTCTATTAAAATTATCTGAAAACTATGATAGTTTTTGAAAAATTTTAAAATATACATGTTATTCAATGTAGTCTATTTATACATGACTATTAATAGTTTGCTCAAAAAGGTTAATATAGTTAATTTTTTCCATTGATCACTGATGTGATGATAATAATTTGGCACATTTTTTATATACGACACTCATTATAAACTGTCACATGTCAAAGGTGCACGATCCATGCACACATAACATCAGGGACTAACGAAAAAAGAATAACGTTATTAGTGCTTGTGTTATTTTACGAATAAACCATTATACATGATATATAAATGGACTAATATTAATGTAGTACATATTTCATAAAAAGTATAAATAAATCATAATTTTTTGTATAATTTCTCATTCTCATAATATTATACATGATATAGAACCTGAAATTTGAGAGAGGTGCACTTACAGACAAATCAAGATAATTCATACTAATAAGAGATTATTAATTAACTAAGATATCATCCTCTCAAGTTTAAGCCTAATTCACTGCAACTTGACCACCTCATCATGAAGGGACAACCCGATCGAGCTCTCAGCATTTGCTATCGAGTGCTACAATGCGGTGCGCATTACAAGTAAGCTCCAATCTGAGTCGGTCCCACCGCCCCCCACCCAGCTCCTAATGAGGTATCCGCCGTACATTCACTCTTTTTTTTTTTTTATAAACGGTAAATATTCAGTTAGACTTTATCCAGCTGACTAATCCGAATCGTTCCGGGTCGGTCCATTTAAGGGGTTAAGAGCTTCCCACCGTAGGTGGAACTCGAACTCGAGTCCTCGCATTGGGATGATAAATGCCGAACCACTCTACCACACCTAAGGTGAGTGGCCGTACAATCTTTCCTCGCCTGTCGCATGCATTGCCTTTTCCCTTGTGTCCCTTTATCGGATTTTCGGGTTTTTCTTTTTATAATAATACAGAATATCTCCGACATATGCTGCACAATTGAACATGTAACTGGATTCAGCAAAAGCGGATCGCGCACGTGGAGGCCACACGCCTCTTGATTTTTCTAACATTTTCGTACAATTTTGCCTTTGCGCGTGTCGGCTATTTTTTAAAAATATATATTTCGACTGCATTGCCGAGGGGAAAATAAAATAAAAGTGTTTCTAGTAGATTATAAAAAATAGGAAGGGAATTTCAAGGGCAATTGCTCGTTCAAACACTCCCTTTTAGGAGCTCATCGACATTGACCGGCCTCACAACCTCTACACCCAATTTAGTTTATCTTTTATCTGCCGGATTTATTCGAAAATGTTTTGAACTTGAGTTTTATTAGTAAAGAAATAATTTTACATTAAAAAATAATTAAACTCAAACTTAAATTAACCAAATTTTCCTATATAAAATATTTCGTGGCACAAATTTCACTTGATTTCAAAGCACACGGTTGAGAACCGTGTGGTTCCTGTCATATTCTAACAGCTGTACTCCAAATATATATATATATATATAAGAAAGTACAGCTGCAAGTGGTCAATCAATAAGATCATGTTCTATATAAAAAAAATTCAAATACAAGATTATGTTGTATTAATATATGGTTGGGATTTAGGGTGGTTTAATATTTCTCTTTTTTTTTCTTAAAATAAGGAATTGGATTTAATTATTGTGAATGAAAGAAATCTTTGAGGGTTTTTTTATTAGCGCAATTTAATCAATTTCGAACTCAGATTAGTAAAAGAAAAAAAAAGAGAGAGATTAGCATTGCCATTAGTATGAACTACCCAAAATAATATTATAAATCCGTTGCGAGTGTATCGTGACATGCCACAAGAAGTCGAATTTGACTCAACGATGCATTAATGAATAATACATCATACTCGATTAATTACGCTGCCACCGCTTTTTTTTTAATTTTTTTATGAAGACATCTTGTGGAGGCCACACGCCACTTGATCCTTCAAAAATTTTTATAATATGATCCCCGTTGTACTCCGGTATGAATTGAATCGTAACATTCTTATACTCATGATCAGATCCAGTACCCGATGAGTTGCCCGAGGCTCTTTCAAGCACCAGGTGTATATGTGACATGTGAATGTATGTTTGATAGTTATAATTGTCACATATATCTATGATTGTTATCGATATCAGTTATTTAAGTTAGATCGGTTCACTAATGTCATAAAACTTTTTTAATCACGAATCTTTTACTACCATAATTTTTAAATTCAATATTTTACTTAAAAAAGAATTTTGAAGCACCTTAATCGACAGGAGTTGGTTTCGTGGGTCTCAAATTATTATAAAGAAATCAAAAGAGGAAGGGAAATTTCGCAAGCAATTACATATTCAAGAATTTTATATTGTAAAAATCAGTGATCCGCCACACTATAAAATGCATCGTCCGCGGCTTGCCTACTCCACACTTTCAGTTCGTGATTTCTCTTTCACTCACACACAGAAAGAAACACTATCGAAACCGAGTCTGCTGCCTTGCGAGTTTCCATCTCACGAAGCCCATCGTCCTTTTAGTTCGACACACATGGCCAATCCTTTCACGCTTGTAAGCTTCTTTTGGGTCGTTTACTGTTCAGCTGCACTTGTGGCTGCATCGCCTTTGAAGTTCGGGTTCTATCGGAGGACATGTCCATTAGCCGAGACCATCGTCCGGGATGCAGTCAAGAACGCACTTGCTGCAGATCCAGGAGTCCCTGCAGCATTGATTCGGTTGCATTTCCACGATTGCTTTGTGAGGGTAATGAGATTACTACTCCCAGTTATCTATCGTTAGTCTGCCCCACGACTTGTTCTGTACTATCCGTATTGATTTATCCTTGTGTGGACCTTAACCGATCCCATAATCATATGGTTCAACATTCATGTAGGGCTGTGATGGTTCAGTGCTTCTCGACTCGACTGCAAACAACATAGCGGAGAAAGACAGCTCAGTGAATCTCGGCATCGGAGGCTTCGACGTCATAGACGCTGCCAAGGCCAAGATTGAAGCCGAATGCCCTGGAGTAGTCTCATGTGCTGACATCGTGGCCTTTGCGGCTCGGGATGGAGTCCAGAGTGCTGGAGGCGTCTACTATTCTGTCCCGTCGGGCAGACGAGACGGGAGAGTCTCGTTGGCAGCCGATGCAGCTATGAACATCCCGAGCCCGTTCTTCAACGTGATGCAGTTGAAGGAGAACTTCGCTAAGAAGGGATTGTCTCTCGACGAGATGGTGACCCTCTCTGGGGCTCATTCGATCGGGGACTCTCACTGCTCGGCGTTCTCAAAGCGCCTCTACTCCTTTAGCTCTGCAAACCCTCAAGATCCTTCATTGAATGGTAAGCATATATATATATTCATGACAATTCACATCTTTCGTTCAATCAAGCTTGATTTACACAGTGGATCCATTTATACCCTCGGATACTTCCAACAGGTACCTACGCTGATTTCCTCAAGACCCAGTGCCCGTCATGCGGCAACACCAACCCGGTCGTGTCCCTCGATCCCGTGACCCCGGACACTCTGGACAACATGTACTACAAGAACCTGAAGGTTGGGAAGGGGCTCCTGGAATCCGACCAAGTGCTGTGGACTACGCCGGCTACGAGGACAATGGTGAAGAGCAACGCGAACCATCCAGGCGCATGGGCCCATAGGTTCGCAGCTGCGATGGTGCACATGGGCTCGGTTGAACTACTCACCGGTAAACAAGGGGAAATCCGGAAGAACTGCCGGGTCGTGAACTAGGGGTTATCCATTCGAAGTCCTTGAGCAAATAGGAAGCTTTGGTAATGCCGATACGAGTTGGTGTTGTGTCCGAGTGTGTCGAGGTGTTTGTTCTGTCTATCATGGTGTGTTCTATCTTTTCGTCCAATAAATACAACGTGCGACTGTTAATTTTTCTGCCATAATGCCCCTCACATCCGTAGATAATTACGGGATTCACCTATATATGCCTTTTAAGATTGTTCGATTGTATCCATCTTATCGTGACGGTGTACAATATACATACATATATATAAACAGGTCTTTATATATTCTATAATTGTCCAGCTGTAATCCAAATTTTAAAAATAAAATAAAAGGAAAGAATTTGCAGTTACAAGTGGTCCATCGGTTAATATGGGATTACAATAACAATGGAAGGTCATGAATCCAACGCGAATCCAACGATGACGTCCACAAGAACTAGGATTTGACTCCGCCATGCAATGAATGCACCCTAATTGATCGATTACCTGAGGTCGAGCTGGAAACAAGGTCCATGGACTTGGCTTTTATCAATTTGGTTAAGATTCTTCGCCTTAGTTCCATAATATCAAGTCCCTCGACTTGTCGGAACATGTGCGTAATCTCATCCCGCACACCAGAAAGTCCGACCTTGACTGTCGAAATTTTGAACGGACGTATACTCGATAATCAATTCAAAAGGATAAGTGCCTTTGCGGAGATTGTTTATGCTCGCGAAGCCTCCCTCACTCGGCGATCATGGTGGCCTGCACAATCGTGTCGTGTGGAGGCCACACGCCTTGCGATTCTCCCATATTATTATTATCACCCTTCTCCGTCAATTGTTTTTCTTGGGCACTAGCACCGGACGGAGACGTAACGAGAGATAGAGGAAGATGAAACGGTATCGTACTTGGGGCTCATCAATCAAACATCGAACCAAATCGTCCCTGGCTTCTTATTGAGAGCGATTGTTCGCAGCCATCAGTCCCGTTTGTCGCCTTGTGGGAAGTTCCCGAGGCAAATAACTTACCAATACTTCTGGGGTTCAGTCTGTCAACAGGGTTGAGTGCTCATTTTTTATGAGGAAGTTTCGCCTGCCGATTACCCTCTGTCCATTTACCCTCAATTAGAAGGAGCGACCTATGCTGCCTGCAGGAAAAAACGGACGGGACAGAGCGGAGGAGGACACGCAGACAGAAACAAAGAGGCGAGACGGCGACACAGGGAAGTTTCTTGGCATCCAATTGATCAGAATGTAACAGCTCGACTCAGCTATGCAAACGTGATGTTTTCTTGGCAATCGAGGGGAGCTCGATCCGGTGAATGATGCACGGGAAGACCACGCTATCCGATCTCAGCTGATTGAACGACATCGGAGACAAATTAAAATAATAAGGCAAAATCTGATACGTTAGGGCCCACGACAGCATTAAAATATTTTCGAATAATCAGTGTCAATTTAGGTTTTAAGCAGGATCACGTCACCTGGAGACAAGAGTCTCACTTGGGGTCCGTCCATATATAATCAATCAATCCATCCCATCACCTGAAATACCATATTACTGGAAAATCACAGGTATATTTAGGAAGGTGCATATAAGACAGTCATTTATGCACAGGAAAATCGCGCCGTTTTACCTTTCCAAACACGCAGCCTCTATTGAGTTCGGACTTTGCTGGGTTTGTTCGATTTCCAGAGGAAAGCACCAATTCCAATTCCCTTATTCGACAAGGACTCTCTGAGCTAATATTATAAAAGCGAGCATTTCCCCTCCTCATCAGAGGCTCTCTCTTCAGTGCTACAAAGTTTTGTCTGCCTTCTTATGACCTCATGGCAGCAGGGAGAACGATGAACCGGCAGTTGTTCGTGTACAGCTTCGTGGCTCAGGGCACGGTTGTGCTAGCCGAGTTCAAGGAGCTCGAACGAGGCACCGGGCTCTCAGAACTCGCTGTTCAGTGGCTTCCACGACTCCCAGTTTCGAACAAAATTAAACAATGACAAGTTCACTTCCAGCCGCGATGGCCACTGCTTCAGTTTCCTCATCGCAGATGGCTATGGTTAGTCACAGCACTGTCTCGTCTCAGTATCGTTTATTTTCTTACACATAGTGACAATGACACTGGAAACCCTGCCACATCTTGCGTTTATTTGACCGGAGAGCGATATTCATGTTGCTTATATAGTCCTTGGATATTGAACCGAGAAATATTTATCTTACTGGCAAAGTTACGAAGGAAAAATTGGCTATGCGTTCGGAATGTTTGCAGCGTACTGCGTTGTTGCAAAACAATCAGTGAGCAGCAGACTCTCATTTGCATTCCTGGAGCGCACAAGGGCCGAATTCGAGCATAGATACAGAGGCAGTCGGTTGGAGTCCGACCCCAGCAAAAGTCGTCTTACAAAGGAATTCGGGTATGAATCTCCAAGATATGCAGCTCATGGTCGACGTATCTGCAGATTTCCTTTAGTATGTGTGCGTCAATTACATCCGGACCGACAATTCATACTTCAGTTCGTATAACGGTACGTTGCTTGGATGAAATTCGTAGGCCGGTTATGAAGGAGAACATGAAGTACATAGTCAAACGTGCCGAAGAGATCGATAAGGTCTCGGAGGCGGAGGCTCAAATTTCGCAAGTTAAAACCATAGCACTGGACAACATCCACAAGGTACGTGAGCAGAACGTAAAATGCACTGTGCAGCGGATAACACAATCTTTGCCGGCTTTACATTAACTGGATGCATGTGTGCGCTGTTCATCAGCTCGTGGACAGAGGGGAGACGCTGTCGGTTCTCGAGGGCAAAGCCGTGGACCTCCGCGATCAGGTAAAACCGGTTTTAAGCACCACATCCGTGCTTCCTCCCTCTCTATCAGGTCAATAGCGGCTTAATCTGAGCTCGTTGTCAGCCCTGGGTTTGAGCTGTAACGAATCCTGATTGCAATGCCTCAGGCCGAAGAGTACAAGGGCCGTGCGACCGAGATTCGGAGGACGATGTGGTATCAGAACGTGAAGATTAATCTGACAGTGATCGTGTCATTGTTGGTTGTCGTGCTGATAGTTTGGCTCTCGATATGCGGCGGATTCGACTGCAGTAACTAGCTACTTGCAGGCTACAATTAGTCGCTTTGCTCCTCTCCCCATTGGTTCCATTCCGTTCCGTTCCCCTATGTTTTGTTAGTATTGGTATGATAGTTTGATTCGAGTATATATTATTAAACTGCGGATGATGTCGTGATTGTAGCGAATGTTTCAATCGATCCTTTTAGATTATGTCAAAGTATAATCTGATCTCTGATCTCTCTCTCTCTCTCTCTTGTCGCAGGTGGAGATAACGACGATGGAGCATCATTAATAAGTAATGTAGCTTTCTTTGGTTGGGTGATTATGATACTGATTTACATTGACATGTCACAGCCACATGGGGTTATAGCATACAGTATATTGCAGCGTCTAAAGAGGTGATTTATGGGTTTGATTAATTCTGTCTTAAGGAGGTGATTGGTCGATTAATTAAATCACGATCTTTGTGGAGGTGTGTTAGGGAGCATGAAGTTTCCCTCCCTCCTTAGTCTAATTTGCTTATCCTCATCCCTTGCTGCTGCTGCTTCTGTGAGAGAATCTGAGATTTCTTGATCTCGAACTGCGAGCAATGCTACAAGCCTCGGTTAGCGGCTATCTCATCTGGTGCAATTTTCTTTCTCTTTCTTTCTTGGGGGCATATTTTGCCAAATTTTCTGTTGTTCCATTAAAAATATGAACATAAGTGTCATTCCCTATGTGAAGTGGACCGTGGCAAGCCAGCAGGGAATTGGGATTATGAAGTGTTTGTGGGGGTGGGACTGAGGATATGATATGTCTCGCATTAGCAACAGCCTCCTCTCTTGTGCTTGCATATTTGCTCTAGCTTTCTCCTTTTGATGGCTGACAAGCAAAAGGATAAACCTATTTCGGCTGCACGAGAGATTCATTTGTTTAGAAATGGTGGAGGGGGGCATAGTGAAATAATCGTATATAAGAAGTCCTATCGATGAAAATCGAATCGCATTTTAGACGGAGGTGAAGTTAGGTATAAAGCGTGTGAAAGTAGCAAAAGAGCTTTAACTCGACACACAGAGGTTTCCCGAACATATATGGCATCTCACATCTGCTCAGGGATTGGACCAAAGATGAGTGGGAGATCCATCACCGCAATGAGAACTGTGCTCATCAGTTCTTTGTTCCATGTTAAGGATGGCATCTATGCCATTTCTTTGAACCTCCCAAAGATTTTTAGAGGGGAAAACCAAACGAGAGAACTGTGTCCAAACATCACCAGGTAAACAATCGGCAGTCTTCTTGTACCGTACCATATCAGAGACTTTACAAGTTTATTTTTCCTACATCCAATGTCTTCAAAGTTACTTGACCAGCAGAAAATGTAATCAGAGATGGTCAGAAAAACAAATGGGGAGGGGCATCCACTGTTACAGTTGTGCTCAATTCTGTAAAACAAGATCTATCGACACGAAAATCTCTTTAACCCAAACTTCCGGGGCTTCAAATGGACTCTTTCCCGTCTTGCTTTCATCTTTAAGTGAATCAGACTGTAGTAGCTAATCCACAGAACAAGCACATGCCAGAACATGTTATAGACTGAAACCCGATAACCTTTCACTGAACATGCTTTCACTTCCCCTGTCATCACTTCCTTTATCCTCCAAACTCAGCTCCACAAAGCTGGCACTGTAACTCCCATCATCTGGGCAGGCCCGAGTGGGTCCCCGTCGGGGTGGATGTCTCGATGTCTCATCTGGGAATCCTTCCCGGTTCTTTCTCCTCCGCTTTGTGTCGAAGAGCCCGAATGCAAGAGCTTCGAGTGCTTTAGTGGTGAGAGGGCGGTTTCTTGTGCTCTGCCTCCTCCCATTGTTAGGCTGCTGCTGCTCAGCGCTATCAACATGTGATGGGCTTCTTCTTGCATTTATATCATGCAGTGGCAGCTTCCTCTGAACATCACTTTGGGCATCAGTTTGTAATCCCTGGTCGGTAATCTCAGGGTCAGGATAAACTGGCAAGTTCAGGTCTATCACATTCCACGGCTCATCAAGATTTTCTGGCTCATGGCCTGAATTGACAGTAACATCCTTGGACGGAGAGTTCGTAGAGGACAGAGTTTCTGGAGATGGTCCAACTTGCAGGACATTCCTATTCCTGTCCCCACCCTTAAGAGGATTGCTTGAACAACAACTCGCTAATTCTTGATCAATTCTGGCGCCAGGTGACACTTCATTTCCACTGCAGCTTCTCAGAGAGCAATTTGAAACATCCAACGTCTGACGCTTCCTACTTTTAGGTTTTATCCTTTGCCTTGGCTGAAATCCCAAGACCTTCTTCCGGTGATTCCTGGAAGAGAGGTCATTATATTCTACATCTTTTGATTGGATAGAGGAAGAGGCTCTATTCTTGCCATTATTGACCTTCACAGATTTTGAGATATCAGCCTCTTCCATGCTTAGATTTGAGGAGTCACCACCCGAGTTAGATCCAACATCTCCATTATCCTCCTCGAAATGACTTCTAAAGCTCAACCAGCTCATGTCAGGGGGTAAGCTTCTTAGTTCTCTCAACTTGCTTGCAATCCCACCAACATCCATGCTGGTATCAACTATTGTGAACTTTATGTCTTCCCCACTCCAAGTCGGAGTACGGGGTTTTAAATAACAATGTCTCTCCTCATCTGACGAGTCTTCTTGGTCAGATTTTCTTTCATTTTCCCATTGGAGTTCTCCTCCCTCCTTGCTTGTAAAACCTCCTTGGATTTCAGGCTGGGCATCAAGATCAAGAAGCCCAGGCTGAGATGCAACCTTGTTCAAAACATCACTTACGGAGTCAAAGTAGTGATCTCCCTTCACAAGCTTCCTCTTTGAGAACTTCTTAACCCCAGGGACAAGGAAGACGAGAGAGTGCCTTGAGCCTGTGGAGGTAAAATTTTCAGGCTGCTCAGAGTGCCAGCCTCGAGCCAACAGGCGGGGCCACACAGCTTCCCAGAAGAGGTCATTGGACCGTGCCTTGCTCAGTCGGAAGTTCCCTGTGAGAAAAGTGACTATTTCTGCCGTAGTGAGAACCGAGCAGGCTTTACCAACTGGGATCTCAGAGCAGAGAGGAGCAGCCTGATTACTGGATTTAGCATGGTCATTTCCAACTCCATGGAGGTCTTGCTTTCCCTTACCAATTCCAATCGCCAGTACTAATGTTCTCAGCCCAACTATGGCCTTAAGTTTGAAAACATACTCTTCTAGGGATGTTTTTCCCTCTCCAAATGATCTTGATGCCTACACAAAAATGATTGCATGATATACATAAAAACATCATGTGGATGTGACACCGGGAAATTTTTCCTTCTTCTCAAATTTTAAAAATTTCTCATCTAAAAAAAAATGAAGAAATACCATTAGTAAAACGTAGTACTAATGTCGCACTTGACAGGATAGTGTAAGTCCAACTTGTCCTGGAAAGCGCAAACCAGCACACCTCATTTTTCTCACTCTCAGAAACAAGCCAAAAAAAAAAAGCAACAGTTCTCACATGAGAAGCATTAAAAGAAACTAGAGATGCTTGAGAATTGATATCTAAAATTAGAAGCCAACAGCTAGTTTTTATAAAACAAATCTTACGTTCAAGATCTCTAACCTACCCTAGAACGTATACATATACGTGTCAATGATGCAACTATTGCTAAGCATATATGAAAGTGTCTGCCTGTTCAGCAGACAAGAAATATCATAGGCCAGAAGCAAATTTTCTTGATTTGCCCCTCTAATACCATTAAGCATAAAGGATTATCATTTTCATCTAAATATAGTTCATGCTGAGGTTTGGAGGAGCTAGCTTCTGCTCCTACTTTATTCGTAAGAACCAAGGAACTTTGATATTTCTACTCTTTCTGACCACCAGCTTATTTGTACAACGACAACAAAGCATGTGACAAGTAAGAACTAGGCTGAGGTGCAGCTCCCTCAAGAAGACAAACACTTAAAAAAGTTTGTACAGCCAATGACCTATGGAATTGGCGAAGGGCTTCATTTGCAGGGTTCTAATTAGCATCATACTTGCTTAGTGAAAAAACAGATTACCTCCATTAATTTGCTTTGAGATTCCTCTGACACTTGAGGGAGCAAACGAGACAACAACTCCTGTTGTCTCAATCCTGTAAAGAACTTCTGCCCATAGACACATCTCCTGTTCTTCATCTTCCTGCACATAGACCATCTATGGTACTTGGCAGACCCGTAAAACTTTCCATAATAAAAAGACATTATCTCCCCCATACTCTTATTTTCAATGAACTTCTTCACCAGAATCAGATTTTTCCCGAAAATATACAAACCGATGAGAAAATTGGCCTCCTCTGGTTCGCTCCAGAGATTATACTGAGAACCAGGCACTGGGAAGTGGCCTTCCTGAGTACATCTCTTGAAAGTTTGTCTGTCAATGTCTCCCAGCATCAACTCTTCTGATTCCTCAGGCTCAATTTTGTTGTCCAACTTTAAACCATCTTTCTTGATTGAAGAACCACAAGTTTCAGCTACAAATTCTTGCTGTTCACGCTTAACGTTGCCATGTTGCAGGGGGACCCACATGACTGGTATAGGCGATGCTATGTGGAAATTGTGGGGCCCACATCTGATAGTTGGGTCATCAAATGGTTCCAGCCTGAGACGAATAAAGTTGGGTTGCGAGATCAGAGCAGGAATTTCGACCTGGTATTCATCTCCTACCCGAGGAAGAACCTCAGGCTCCCCAAACACATTGTAGTGATTAGCATGTTCAGATTCTGAAGGAAGAAGTACTTCAGCAGTAGAATCTTCAGTACGAACCGCATCATAACTCATCTCAATTGGATCCATCAACCCTATCAAATAAAAGGAGATCATCAATCAGTAGTCGCTCAAAATACAGGATATGATGAAGGAAAAAAGCATTGGAAAAAAAAAATGAAAATAACAGAGGAAGAGCAACAAAGAAAAGGTGGGTATCACTGTCAGCAAGCCGTCCAATGCTTCAGGTATTATGTGTACAACAGGATTGGTTTTCCTATGATAAACAGTAGCATGCCAAACAAGTCATATTTCACAGTCACACTGATGTTCCTACAGAATTTTTATGGTACCATCATCAACCAAACTGATGGAAACTTCAAGCACATAGACTGATGATAATATCATCAGTTTTCTCCCAGAAGCCTTAAAATTCTAGTAGAGTAAAAAGGGCAAACCCCCACCACATGTGCCTCATATTTAAATCAAAAGGAGGCACATGAAAGAGCCAAAAAGTTATGCCTTGTAGATTCATTTGATGAAACTTTCTAGGGAAAATAGGAACCCAATCCCACAAGATAAAAATATGTTTTCTGTTGCTTTAATTGAATTGTTTTGACAATTCAGAAAAGAAAAGAAAGAAGAAAAATTCAAGAAATGAAAGTTTGAAGACTAAGAGCATTCAGACAGATATTTTATCCTTCAAAACTGTTTCCTGATTAATCTCCTGATAACACATTCAGTTTCTTTGGGGACAAAGGAAAGAGTTTCAAACAAATTACAGACTAGACTGACACTTTTCTGTAACCATACTAAATTTGAAAGAACCAGAAAGAAAAAAGGGGATGAAACATGACATACCATAGAATAACAGTTCTATTTCCACAGAATTCAGAATCCAGTAGAAATCAACACATTTATCTTCATCCCAAGAACAAAGAAAATAATAAAACTGGGATTGTAAAATAATTAAATGCGCAGAAAAGGCTATAATGTAGAAATATATCAGAGAGTAACGAAGGCTGCTAACTTCATTTTTTATGCTAACGTGTTATCATTACTATTTGATGCTAATATCATTATACAGAAAAGCCAACTTCAATGCAGGAGAGCCTGAACAGGGAGAGGGAAAGCATTAAAACTGCAAGAACTTAAGCTTGAAAAAACAAAGGGAACACAGAAAGGAAGTTATCAATCAGGATATATATTTACAAACTCAGCACACCGAAGAAGAATAAGAGAGGGTCAACCCCAGATCCGTTTAAGCCTGAAACCCAGGAAGCCCCAGCTCAAGCAAACAAATAAACGGAATAAATAAAATACACCCAAGAACAAGTAAGCCGAATACATCAAACACAACCGGCACAGCTGGTTCTTACCGCTAATGCAGCAAATGGGATCAGGCCTTGCAACAAGAAGGAAGAAGAAACAAAATAAAAGAAAATTTGCATAACGAGCAGACAGATGGACTCAAGCTTGGAATTAGGGGGTGATCCAACAAAAATTCAATACGGTCACATAACGAGGCAGACCAAAACAGAAGCGACGGTGCTGCATTAGATCGCTTCAGCGAGTAGAATTAGAAACACGGACTACGACGACATCAATAAAAGGAGAACAGAAACAAAAACAAAAGGGGTCGGGGAGAGTAATACAAAGTTTTACTGGGACTCTTTTAACGGTAAAAGCAGGCGATGAACGTTAAAGCCCACGTGGCAAGAAAGAGAATAAGGGGAAGAGAACCGGAAAAAAAAAATGGAGGGTCTCCAGTTCTTGATGGCTCCTGCATCGATTCGGCGACTTCAGAGATTGCAACTGAGCAGGAGGCATATACCACGCGTATTATAATACCCGAAAGGAACTCTTATTCGTAAGCGCCATACCCATGAATACAGAGAGAGGAAGGGGATGAAGTACCTGAGCTTGTTAGGGAGCTGAGCTGCTTGTCATGTATGAACGACGCCAGCGCTCGAAATCGACCGAGCCACGGAGAGCCAGATGGCGAACAACGAAGTCGTTCTCTTGTTGCGTCTCTACAGAGAGAGACGGAGGACGCAAAATAAAAACTTTAGAGAGAGAGGGAGGGAGAGGCTTTGTTGGCGTTGGCCGCGATTTTAGAGAGAGACTGTGTGCTCCGGGCTCTTTTACAGTGGGAGGGCATAATCGACTTTTCAGCCTGGTTCCTCCGTGGGCGCGTGTGAGAAGTTTCATGCACGTAGAACGAAGACTTGCAGGTTATTCCCGGCGTATACGCCGAAGCTGAGGCCAGTGACTCGTGAGATAGCTCCTTCGCGTAGTTAAAAAACTTCGAAGCGAACCGGCCAATTGAACCGGTGTTATCAGGTTTTTTTTACTCATTTTGCATGCCCGATCCAATTAGAATTGTAATAACCAGTTAACTTTCCGAGAACCCACTGAACTTATTTGTATTGTGTGCTCGAAGTATAGTTCAATTTTAAAATTAAGAAGAGGTTCATATATGAAAACTGATAAAAAAAACTAATCAATTGTTGGGTGGATACCAATTATGTCATTTTCTCAGGGTCATCAGTGAGCTCACAGCTGTTAATGCCCTCCTTTTTAAGTGTAATGGTCAAAAAAATGCCTGAGAGATAAACTTTGTAAAGTGCTCAACTGGTACCAACAAATTTGTCTTGGAGAGCAATAGCTGGTGGATGTCTCATCCTCCTTTTGAAGCTTGTGGGTCTATTTTCTTTTCTTTTTTATTATTTATGTTTTTAAATTTTCAACTTCTTTAATAGTATGAAGTGTAGAATGACATGTAGTTTTTTGTTTTTACGCTGAGACGAAATTTTTTTAAAAAAAATCGAATTTGGATGGTCATTATAAATTCGAAATGATGTTTTACAAGAAATGGTTTAATGCTCCGGGAGCATGAGGGAATCTGGTCAAGGCGCGAGCCATGAGTCGAACTGTATGGAGCGCGGAACCGAAGAGATCTCAAATGGGTCGGCCAATCAAATGAAGCCACGTCAGAAAAAAAAGACAAATTTGTGACGATTCAGAAGAATTTTAGTGGGCTTTGTAGAGGGAGTTGAGGGTAGTGGTGGTGCGGCGGAATGCTGCTCTTACTTCGCGACGGGGATAGCAGAAGCAGTGTGCGTTCCACTCTCCCGAGGGAGCGCGTCCACGAGGGACCGTAAGCTTGACTGCGGTATGGACTTCTCTTTTCAGCAGAATTACCGAGCGGCCCTCTCTTGATCATTTTCCTCTCATAAACATTTTTTCCCTTTTTTTTTTAACTTGTCCCCGCAAAGTATAGTTTTAAATTTTGACAGAACGGAGAATAATATAGATATATATCGAATAGTATATTTAATAAATAATGTTATTAATAATTTTATATAATATAAATATAAATATGATAAAATAAAAATAAATATATTATAATAATTTTATTTTTTTAATTTTAAATTTATCAGTTTTTTTATCGATTCAATTAGGTTTATCAGTCGGATTAAAAACCGATCGGTTCAATTAGAGTTGATTTCATTGAAAGTAAATTAGGTTTTTAAGGAACTGGTCCGAGTGAGTGGTCGATTCTCGGTCTAACCGATCAGTTTGATTCAATTTTAAAAACTATGTCTCAAAGTGATCACAATAGAAACGAAAATTATTAGAAAGGATAATAGTCTTGAATTGGTAGTGAAAAAAAATCTTAAATTGGTAAATAAAGAAGGGATGAATTGGTAAATAAAATGGAAATTATAACAAGAGCAAACAAGCCCCGATTAATTCCGCGGACAATGCTGGAGTCAATACCTTGAAATATAGCATTCTTGACCCTTCACCGCCACGAACAAGACCACACTAACAAAATTCTCTCTCTCTCTCTCTCTCTCTCTCTCTCTCTCTCTGTATATACATACACGTATGTATATATATATATATATATACAGAGAGTGTAATATCACGCTGGCGACAAGAAAGATTAGGTCTAATCCTAGCGAAAATGTCAATAGCCGTGGAAGAGTATTTCAATTGAGGTAAGGGAACGGATATAATGCAATCAAATCATCTTCGCCTCTGAACTAAAAATTATAAAAAAAAAAGATCTGTCTAAAAAAGTAGGTTCAACCTGAACACGGCCCAAAAAGCTAGGTCTAGGTTAGGAGTTTTCGAACTGAGTGAAAATATGAAAAATGATGTTTATAACAAGAATTATGATAAAAATTGACAAAATTTAATTAATTGTATATGAATAATTATAATTTAATGATTATTTTAATAATTTTTAAAATTAATATAAATTTTAAATTAGCAATCGATTATTTCATATAAAAATTCATTATACAGTATAAAATTAATTAAATTTCTTTTTTTAGAACAATTACTTTGTTTGATTTTACCGGATAAGGCAGCTTAAAATATGTAATATTCGTACTTGGACGGTGATTTTCATGCCACCTGTTATGGTGGGTGGGTCAGCACGGCCGGAGTTTTTTCGGCTCAACCCGGACTGGCATGTATAATTCCGACTTCAATGCTTATTGGCCAGATACATCACACTTAATCTTTTTTCTCCTTCTCTCCTTTATAAATGAATATTATACACTTGGCAACAAATCCCGCGACAAAGCGATGTGCCATCTGTATAGGTGGCAATCTGGCCACGTCCATGGCGATCTTCAACGAGCTGGATTGTCGATCGAGCCCCATGATCGCACTGAGATCCCACTGATCGGATAGCTGGACGACCAGATTGCTGACAGAAAAATGGAGCGACTGACAGTCGGGAAAAATCTTCGGCACACGCCGGCAGCTGTTTACACCTGTCAAGGCTCCATCCCTAAAGCTGTCGAGTTTTTCTTTTTTTTTTAATATGTAGAAATTAATTATATTTTAAGATGACAGAGACCGTAGGGACGCCAGTTAAAGGGTCCAAAGTTGTCCAATGACAAAATAGAATATCATAAAAAATATATATATATATATAAAGCTTATAAATTTTATATAATATTTAACTATTATTTGTTTCGAATTAATTGAGAATCCCCGCGGCACTTTCCTTAAATAATCCTTGCCTGCATGTTGGATCAACTATTCCCCTGTCTGCTGCACTTAAATTAAATAGCTCCTTGGCACATGCGCATTTGGGATATCGTATTTTAAGTATAAAATTTTAAGGTAATATATATATGTATAGTTAGATGGGGAGAAGAATATAGATTTTTATTTTATTATTTGTTTGTGGACCGACACCCGCTGGATATATTAATTATATTATCCGCCAGGCTGATTTTTATGATAAATTAGAAAACAATGAATTAAAAATAAATAAATAAAACCAGCGTTGAAGAAAAAGGATTTCGTGCTTAATATTGACGTGGCCATTCGTGCTATGTATATAAAGACGAAGTCAAAGGTCTAGTTAATCAATAGATTTTAATATCATCAATAAAATTATCGTATTATCTCTTTTATTTTTTTAAATCTTTACACTCTCATGTCATTCTAAAACGACTATTCTCATTTAGAGATTTCGATTTAATTTTCACCAATGAAATTTTACGTACTCATTTATTTCCCCTCATTTATCTTGTCTCATTTATAATTATGAATAAAGTTCTTTTCGATGATAAATAAAGTTGATGAATATATGATTCGATTGTTTTTTCATTAAGTAAATATTATATTTCAGTTTTATAAATAGAAAGAATTTTATTTGACCTGAGTTGTATTATTTAGGATTCAATAACTTTATGCCACTATTGATTTATTTTTTTTAAAATTAAAAATTTACAGATATATATATGGTGAGGCCATAGTTTATTAGGCGAAATAGCCTTAACCAATTATATAAATTAACAGTATATTTATAAGTTTAGAAACCTAATTAAATAAGGAAACTAATATATATCCAAAAAATTTCTTAGATATAATTATATTTTCAAATATTTTATTTTTACTAATTAATTTAAGCAATATTTCTAATATATATTTTATTGGACCATAAGAATTTTAGATATATTTTTAGATACGGATATATATATACCATATATATCCTTAGTGGATTATTTATTTATTTACCTATTCTGCAAATCGATTAAAAAATTAAATCAATACAAGAGATCCCCGGCGCCCGAGACGGTGCCGAGATCACTCTCTTCTCTATATATTTCATGTCAGTTACTTATTTATTTTTTCAATTCCCAGTCTGCAATCATCGGAGCTTCTCTTCCTCTTCCGGCGACAGCTTGGATCCTAAAATTCCTTGTAAGGTTTCTCCATTCGTCTCTTCCTTCTCTATTGTCTCGTAAATTGAGTAATGTCATTGGTTGCTGGGCATTGCTTGTTGCGCCATCGATCTCGTTGTGGATTGAGTGACTTGGGAGACCTTGCCTAGTAGACTGGCATGGGGTTAGCCAGAACATGTTTTTTTGGCGACGCGGGTTGAGCCTGAAGATCTTTAGTGGCGCGTTTGCAGGTTTTCTCTGTGAGGTGGTGCAGAGGGGTAAGTTGTTACGATGGTCGATAGGAAGACGATTGATTTGGACCGAGGATGGGATTTCATGCAGAAGGGTATAGCCAAGCTCAAAAACATCCTAGAGGGGCTGCCCGAGCCCCAGTTCGGCTCGGAGTACTACATGATGCTCTACACGTATGCTTCTTTGCCTACCCTATTCAGTTTCCTGATCACGGGAAGATATTATTGATCTGACGAAGCGAGATTTTAGACTCGAATAGAACTGAAACTCCACTTGCAGTCTCATATTACTGGTGTTTATAGTTTTTTCTGTGATCACGTGGAAGCTTCTTGATGATTTGGATGTTATGTATTTCATATATAATGTCCCCCCCCCCCCCCTCCCCAACCTTTTGATCCGTCCTCTGTTTTGCAGCACTATCTATGACATGTGCACCCAGAAGCCGCCTCATGATTATTCACAACAACTCTATGATAAATACAAGGAGTCGTTTGAAGAGTACATCAATTCCACGGTAAGACAACTTCCTGCATGCCTTTCATTGCATTTATTTGCTATCTGTGTGAAACTGGTCCCAGTGAATAGGTCAGTGGAATCATTGTTATTCTTATTAACCATACATGTCTGTGTAATCTCTATGCTGATAGGAAATCTGAACATGTTATATGGGGAATAGTGAACATGTTATAGTTCTCAATGCATCTAAAACTTTAATCATATTTAATGCATAACAAGATCTGCTTGTGCTTTAGGTCTTGCCTGCACTGAGAGAGAAGCATGATGAGTTCATGCTGCGGGAGCTTGTCAACAGGTGGAGAAATCATGAGGTCATGGTTAGGTGGCTCTCCCATTTCTTCAATTACCTAGATCGCTACTTCATTGCCCGGAGATCACTTCTTCCACTTAAAGAAGTTGGGCTTACTTGTTTCCGTGACCTGGTATGTGATCATATACCATTCTTTTGTTCTATCAGAAGTGAAGTTCAACATGGCCTCCTTTTGGATATGGTAGTTTTATGTTAAAGCTGACATCTTTCGTCCTTTTATCTATTCCAGGTATATCAAGAGCTCTATGCCAAAGTTAGGGATGCTGTAATTGCTCTGGTAGGTTTTACTTGGTTCGTGCTAAGTCTAGGTGGCTACCCAGAGTTGCTAAATTGACTGTTTTTGTTTAATTTTGATCAGATTGATCAAGAGCGAGAGGGAGAACAAATCGATCGAGCTCTACTGAAGAATGTTCTAGGCATATTCATTGAGATTGGAATGGGACAAATGAATTTTTATGATGATGATTTTGAAGATGCTATGCTAAAAGATACTGCTGCTTATTATTTCCGAAAGGCTTCTAATTGGATCCTAGAAGACTCTTGTCCAGATTACATGCTGAAGGTGATTTGCTCTTGTTATTATATTTTTTCACCCTCAACTATTTTTGCTGTGATATTTATAGTTCTGACACATAATTGGGTATTACAGGCTGAAGAGTGTCTAAAACACGAGAAGGATAGGGTATCTCATTATTTGCACTCAAGTAGTGAATTCAAGTTACTTAAGGTTTGTTCCAGAATGGTTTTGTTTGTATTTTGCTTAACTTCAGTTCTTCTGTGAAGGCCGACTGCTTTATATTAATTCTAATTTTGATTTTTGGAATTGCATTATTTTCTTATTTAGGTCAAATTTTCTTCTGGTTTTTGCTTTATTGATTGCATGATACTTTCTTCTGCAGAAAGTTCAACATGAGCTTTTGGCCGTTTATGAAAGTCAATTACTTGAAAAGGAGCACTCGGGATGCCATGCATTGCTCAGGGATGACAAGGTTCTTTGTTCAAGTTTTCATTATGATCTGATTAGTGCCCCTGTAGTTTTCCAAAACCCTAGGTCGCTAAATCTGATTCATGCTTTCTAGGTGGAGGACTTGTCTAGAATGTTCAGGCTTTTCTCAAAGATACCACAGGGTTTAAACCCGGTTGCTACTATGTTTAAACAGGTGCTTACTAGTTTAAACTGTGTGTTTGTTCTTCCAGCTATTCACTTGTAATTGCTCACTTTTTGCATGCCTCATGCAGCACATTACTTCTGAAGGCACTGCATTGGTCAAACAAGCTGAAGATGCCACATCCAACAAAAAGGTAATTTTAGAACATTGAATATATCTTTTCCATTGTTCCTTTTTTATTTCCAGCTTGAAAGTGGTTGTGGATGAAGTTGATATTGTATTGTGTGGATTGTTATCATCACTGTTGTCATTACTATTTTGATATGTTGGATTATCATATTCTTCTTGTAGTTCGTGTTTATATTCTGCTATATGCATTTTGTGCACAAAATTGTCTTGACCATGTGGTGATTTTGCAACTCCGTTTAAATGATTCTTCTACTCTTTCTTTACTCGCTAAAGTTGTTAGGGTCCATTTGATTAATGAATCTATCATGCTTTGTTTTCTTGTACAAAAAGTATGGACAGCTCCTTTATTTTTTGTTGGAAAGACATCTTCCAAAGTGAAATTTGATACTTGTTGCCTTATTTTTAGCTGTTTGCATAATGTCTCATATTTCCTCAACAGGCTGAGAAGAAGGATGTGGTCGGTCTGCATGAACAGGTAATCTTATTAGCTCGACGATTGCTTGTACTTCAGCATTGGAGTAGCAGGTGGAGACAACTGATTGACATGCAATTTGCAGGTTTTCGTGAGAAAAGTAATCAAGCTCCATGACAAGTCCCTAGACTATGTCAATGAGTGTTTCATGAGTCACTCACTTTTCCACAAGGTCCTTGCCAGCTTTTCTTTTTTCAAAAGGATTTTCTGAATTTTCATTTTTTTATTGGTGCTAAATTATCTTTCTGACTTATAGGCACTCAAGGAAGCCTTTGAGGTATTCTTCAACAAGGTGGTTGCTGGAAGCTCGTGCTCAGAATTGCTAGCAACCTTCTGCGACAACTTACTTAAAAAGGGTGGTAGTGAGAAATTGAGCGATGAAGCCATCGAGGAAACTCTTGAGAAGGTATTAGCTCATAGATGATTTTTTATTCAGAAAAGTATGAGTCACAAAGCCCTAAATTTTTCTCATCAGTTTTGTATTATTAATACAGGTGGTAAAGCTGCTTGCCTACATTGGTCATAAGGATCTATTTGCTGAGTTCTATCGGTAAGTTTCCGTATGAATACATTCTATATGTTCCTTGAGTATTTTGAGTGGATGAATGTAGCTCATATATGTCAACTCAATTTTCAATTGTTTTGGCAGAAAAAAGCTTGCTAGGCGCCTACTTTTTGACAAGAGTGCTAATAATGATCATGAGAGGAGTATTTTGACCAAGCTAAAGCAGCAATGTGGTGATCAATTCACCTCGAAGATGGAGGGGATGGTCAGTGGGATGAATCATTACTGTAAACTTTATGGCTATTCCGCTCTGAATGACTAGTCTCCCTGCATTTATAATGTTTTCCTTTGAATGTTCCTCTCTCCATTCAGGTTACGGATTTGACCTTGGCAAGAGAGAACCAGACCAGCTTTGAAGAGTACCTCAGCAGCAACCCTAATACGATTCGAGGGCTTGACTTGACAGTGACAGTTCTCACAACCGGATTTTGGCCGAGTTACAAGTCCTTTGATGTAAACCTTCCAGCAGAGATGGTCAGCCCTCAAACTTCCCCTTACCTGCCAATTCATCTCAACATCTGATCTGTACCAATCGTTTAATGAAATTGCTGGTTTTCTCAGGTGAGGTGTGTGGAGATCTTTAAGGAATTTTATCAAACAAAAACGAGGCACAGGAAACTCACATGGATATATTCACTGGGTACTTGCAATCTTGTTGGTAACTTTGATCAGAAACCAGTGGAGTTGATAGTGACAACATATCAGGTCTTTCCTTGTAGCCTTACTCTGTTCTGTCATTTTGCTTTTCAATTTCTTCATCAATTGTTACTAATGATGTGTGAAATGGGAGATCTATCACAAAAATGATGGCAAGATCTGAGCCTAAGTGACTTTACAATCTTCTCTTGATAGGCTGCTGCCTTGCTGCTATTCAACTCCTCAGACAGATTGAGCTACTCGGAGATTATGACACAGCTAAATCTGAATGACGATGATGTTGTGAGGCTTCTTCACTCCTTATCATGTGCCAAGTATAAGATCCTCAATAAAGAGCCCAACACAAAGACAATAGATCGTACCGACTACTTTGAGTTTAACTCCAAATTTACTGACAAAATGAGGCGGATAAAGGTATGGTACTATTGGTCAATATTCTTACTTGTGTTATGGTTGAATGTTCTCCTGGTAGTGACTGAAAGATGACTTGATTCTTGGCACTTGCAGATTCCTCTCCCACCGGTAGATGAGAAGAAGAAAGTGGTTGAAGACGTGGACAAGGAGAGGAGGTATGCAATTGATGCCTCAATAGTGCGCATTATGAAGAGTAGGAAAGTTTTGGGTCACCAGCAGTTGGTAACAGAGTGCGTGGAGCACTTGGGTTGCATATTTAAGGTCCGTTCAGTCTCTATCCCTCACGTATTATTAGTGGCCATTCTGGATTTGGCTTTTGATTTGGGGGTAACTGGGTCCTGCTTCTCTGCAGCCCGACTTCAAAGCAATCAAGAAGAGGATTGAGGATCTGATCAATCGCGACTATCTTGAACGGGACAAGGACAATCCCAGCTTGTTCCGGTACCTTGCTTGAGATCCCCCTGACGGATTTTTGTCAAGTGTCTGCTGCTGCTGCTGCCTACGGCTGGACGGAGTATAGGGATTCATCAGTTTCTCGCCTTGTGGCAGGTTTGGGGACACATTTGTATTATAAATATTTTTGTGCCACATCCCCTTGATTTGATTTGGAAGGTTAGGTTTGGTCTGAAAGATGCGGGGTGCATTCCTGCCTTGCCATATGTTTATTCTTTTTGTCAATCGGTCCATAGTTGTCCAGTTTATGAATCAGATGGATCAGATCTCCTTGCTCATTTCCGCAAGTCACGACATGTTCATATGCGATAATTCCTTTGTTTCCTTGGTTGGAAACAACACTGGTGGCCCAAACACGCATGTGGCTTCGCTACAAGGATAGATGTTGAGCTAAGCTTGGTCATTAACGAACTCGCGGGCTAGAATCGTTGTTGCACTAAGAGCCCGGAGAACAATGTCCGGTAAATACACGGATGCAATATGCAGTGTTTGGCTAAGTGCCAAAAACCATTCCTACGCTATTAAGTTTGATCTTCACCATTGGAATTTCCCTGTACCTGCCACTCTCCTATTGACTACTGGGCGTTTGGGTCTCAGTCCCACCGAGAAATACATTAAACAAAGTAACACCGCTCGACAATCACTCCATACTGCAGTTTATCAAACTCAAACATTAACCTTCTACATACGCCAAAGCTTTCCAATCCATTGCCCTCTGAATCCAGACAGGGGATTAGAGGTGCCAGCAGTGCATTCTCAAAGGCGGAGGGGTTAAAAAAAAATGCTGGAGGAATTTGAAAGGAATTTGCCGGAGCTTATCTTGCAGTGAAAACAGGTTCAGCATCAGGGCTCGACTGAACCCTTCTCGTGTATTTGAGCAGCAAACCTTCCAAAGAGAGACCTGGAACGCTTAGATCCCTAAAGAGCAGCAGCGAGAAGTCATATGTTTCTGCAACTTTCAAGTAGACCAAAAAGATCAAAATAGCCTAATGAACAGTAAGGCGGCTTGATTTAGTGATAAGGAAGCAGACTCACGCTAGGCAGTACGTTTCAGACTCAAATCCAATATTCTTGTTCGATGGAATTAACTGCCATCGAAATTGCACCAATTTGCGGGTTGGTATTAATTTATGCGCAATTGCTCCAAAACTCATTCAACATTTTCTTTTTCCTAGGACCAGTTATACATTCAAATTGCACCAAGGTGCACTAATACCCTTCCCATCCATTTCAAAATCTTTGTTCTATCCTCACTGCGGTATGAAGACAGTCCGCAGATATTTCTCATTTGAACTACACAGTTGAGAAATCACAAATAAAGAAAGAAATAAATGCAGCTAAAGTGGAAGTTAATTTTAGAGCATTAATACCTGGTGTAGGGCTGTAAATCCTTCCAATCCCATCTAGGCCGCTCTTTGAAGAGAATGGAAAACCGATCTGCCGGAGTAGATGGGAGAGAAGAAGTGCTGAACGCTCGAATCCATGTTTCAATACCTACCTTTTCTGTTAGAACTTCACCTTCCAATATTTGAAGGCTGGCTTCAATTCCAGTAGGGACCTTCTGCCTCCACTCCTCCAGAAAATTGTCCATCTTCATCTTCCCTTCCCTCAGGATATTCCTCGCAAAATGCACAGCAACCCGTTTCTCATTCAGTTTCCAAAAACACTTGCACCCCCCCACCTCCAACTTATCACCATACACGGACAAGCAATGATAAGCAACCTTGCTAGGAAAACCATCTGATTCAAGGATACCCAATACTTCAACTTCATCGAGTGCATTTAGTGGCCAGTCCAGCAATATGGAATTGTGCAAAAGCATTTTCAGGATCATATCCATGTAGGTTTCATCTACTAATCTCCAATAGCCATCAATCTCAACCGCTAAAAGAGCCTGCAATCCGGATCTCAGTTCTTCATCACTTGCTTGAACCTCATTTACAAGATCATCCCATTTATACAATCCTGTTTTGTCTTTTCCCACCCCTTCCACCTCCATTTCTGTTGCATCGTCAATCCCATAAGGCACCTGTGAAAGAAGGGACTTGAGCCTGTCAAGCCTCGGGGCAACTTCAACAATCTCCATATTACCAGGTGCAAGTTTGATCACTGATGCGCTTTCAAGGTCACAGTCATTTTCCTCATGATCTTGCAACTTGCTCCTCGTCCCTGATTGGTTAGATGGAGGTACCAGGTACACAGAATTGGAAGTACCAACGAACTTGATTGCATAAGTCTTGGACTGAGTACAGAGAACCGCATCTTCATCAGGCTGCCCTCTTAAGAATACTCTAAAGAGAGATCAAAAGAGAAAATCACATGAATTCAGACTGCCATGTACAATGGGAAAGTGATGCCAACATAGAGCTAATTAAAGTTTCCTTACCTCTGATTTAAGACATCAGGAAGGAGGTCTTCATCGAGCTCAAGAAGAATTATATCATCGCGCGGACCATACCCAGGGTGATATGCAATAGAAAGTGAAGAGCTTATCTTAAGGTCGAGTACAGACTCTGCTCCTCCTTTGGGGCAAGTCAAAAGCTGCTCCATCTCCATTAGTCTCTCTTTTTGTCCTCCCACACTAATGACCAAGCCAAGAGCTATCCAATTACGCTCTGATTAAAATAATAAGAGCACGATAACAAAAATCCCGGCCACCAAACCAGTCTCAACCTACGGAAGGATCAAACTCAAGTCCGTTTTCTGAAAAAAAAAATTAACATATGCAAAAATGTGATGTCATGCAATTATAATTGTTCGAGAGATATGGTAATAGATATGAAAAATACAACAATCCAATAGAAGAAAATGGAGCTCAACTGCAATTAAATGTATTACATCGGAAGTCAGCTATCTCGTCAAAATAGCAGCCGTAAAGGGCAGGGCGGAAGGAAAGAATGCAACATGTACGGATTTCTACCTCGAGAGAATCCGAGGGAGGCATAGGAAACAAAACGGAGGCTGGCGGCGCGTGGAAGAGCGGCAACTCTTCTGCAGCAGCAGAGGGGTGCGGGCTTTCCAATTACGTCAGTCAGGGGCCGCAGAGCCTCCGGAGATCTCGGCGACAGAGGTACTATATGGATGCGGAGGAATGCAGAACTGTTCGTCGGGCGGGAAATGGTGGCGCGCGCGGGAGAGACGACCCGATCAGTCCGGAGGACCCAGGCCGAGAAACCTAACGGGCTGTGAAAGGTTGGGCTTCATGGGCCTGGGCCTTCATGGGCTTATCGGCCCATCCTTTTAACCCAAAAAAATTGTTAGCGGCTCGAAATTAATTGGCTGAATCGTGCATACCCCCCGACGCATGCTAGAATGCACCTCGGGAGTTGCATCCCGTGGTCCTGAAGTGTCGAGCGACAACGTCTGCGACAATCATTGGTCGGATTTGAAGCGACCGTATGGTGTGTCAGATGAGGGTCGAAGGCCGGCCATGCATCAAGACAAACCTGTCACGCATCTCGTAATTCATCGGGAGATATGAATCTGTGACGGGGCCTACAAGGCCATACATAATTCAAACTTTTAAGGACAACTTCCACTCACCGCTAGCTTTGGACCAGATACGATAATAGAACAAGACACGGGAAGAAACAAGAATGTACTGCCCTATTGACCTGATAGGCCACACGGTCGCTGTACCTGCCTTTCAACCGGGAGAAATCTACGATTCTGTCTCCGGATTGTTCAAGAAGTAGGAAGAAGAAAAAAAAGGTTTATTGAGTGTCTCTATGTACAACCTGGAGTCATTTCACATTCCGTACGATATTTAACCGGTGACAACTTGCTAGCTGGGCTTCGATAGAGTCCGAACACTAGGGACAGTGGCGGATGGAGGACGAACGCAGTGTAGATGACTTGATGCCGACAGGAAATTTGAAAATTGGGTCGAGGGTTCGGACTCTATTCAGCCGTGCAACCTACTCGATCTTCATCCACAAGTGGAGTGGACTATTAGGCCAAGTAGGTAAATGTTCAGTTCACACAAAGTGCAATTCGACGCGTGGAGAGGTAGGGAGGCTCGACCAGTGTCTAACTCGACGGCATGCTCGATGGTATCGGGAATCGAGTGTAAGGATCCTTATGCCATAGAACCACTCACATGGTCTTAAGTTAAACTAAGAAGGCTCCACTAATCCCCACTTGTGCAATCCCATGGGCTAGCAGAGAATCTCAGGTGATGATTTCATCTTCCGAGCTCCTTTGCTCCTTCCAAGGAAGGGCAAGTGGGCACCATGATGACATCAACACCACAAACACGATGCCAGTTCCGTGTGGAAGCCTTGAAATTTATAAAGTGCATTGGATGGGCCCTGACAGCCCTTCTACCAAATAAACTACGCAATAAAGAGCAAACAGATATTCAACTATATGGAATGCTTTGAGTGACTCAATACCTTTTTCTTTCAAGAAATGATTCCAATTTAATATTGTGAATTGAGAGATATATACCCTTTTGATGAGCCGAGTAGTTTTGAATTTGAAATTAATTTGAAATTAACTATGGTATTCAGTTTGTCTTCCCTCTATAAATGGGGGGAACTTGCTGAAAGAACATTAAGGCTTCATAAGAAACAGAGCTCCTTCAGAACTGAAGCCCTACCAAACTGATCTGTGATTATCTCCTCCAAATTCTGACATCTTTAGCTTCCAAAGACAATGGCTCCGGTGCCCATTTCACCCATCAAGGTCGGTCACATCGACGATGTCCAGGAGCTGAGGAAGCATAAGCCGACAGTGATTCCTGAACGTTTTGTTCGGGACATTACTGAGAGGCCAATCACTGCTTGCTTGACCGGGGATGTGCCTGTGATCGATTTTTATGAGCTCGGGAAAGGTGAAAAGGAAATATCACAGCTCGGTGACGCCTGCGAGAACTGGGGATTCTTCCAGGTGTTGTTAGCTTGTATATGCTTACATTGAGTACTGATTTTACTACGAATTTGATGTTCCATTTCCCTGTTTTCGGAAAAAACAAAGACAAGAATTCGAATTGTGTCGATGCACTCTGCACATGATGGAGTTTAAGCTCTCACGGGAACTGTAACCATTCTTCTCCATTTCCACCCGTTTTTCAAGAAGGGAAAAATGGAAAACTTAAAAACTGAGAAAAGTGAAATATTTCCAGAGCTAAGGTTTGAGTTTTTATGTTAGGTGGTAAATCACGGCATTGACTTGGACTTGCTGGAGAGGATAGAGAAAGTGGGGATGGAGTTCTTCACGCTGCCTATCGATGAGAAACAAAAGTACGCTATGGCCCCCGGGACAGTTCAGGGTTACGGGCAGGCCTTTGTGTTCTCGGAGGACCAAAAACTCGACTGGTGCAACATGTTCGCGCTCGGACTGGAGCCCCGGTTCATAAGGAACCCGAAGCTGTGGCCCAAAAAGCCAGATCACTTCAGGTACTTCGTCTGACAACCTTTCATTCAGGTTCCATTGATGATCAGTCTGTCAGAGGAGGATGCCTTAGGTCGGTAAGACGTCTTCTTACAGCGAAACTGTGGAGGCGTACTCTGCTGAGATGAGGAAGCTGTGTGCGAATCTGCTGAAGTACATGGCAATGAGCCTGGGGCTCAAAGGGGACGTGTTCCAGGAGATGTTCGGGTTGGCGGTTCAGGCGGTGAGAATGAACTACTACCCACCATGCCCGAGACCCGACCTCGTGCTGGGATTGAGCCCTCACTCTGACGGAAGCGCGATCACGGTGCTGCAGCAGGGGAAGGGTGGCACTGTGGGGCTTCAAATCTTCAAAGATGACAAGTGGATGCCTGTTCTGCCCCTCCCTAATGCACTTGTGATCAACGTTGGAGACACGCTCGAGGTAAGAAGAGACTTGAGAATCTAATTTCCTGTTTTTGGGCATTAAAGAAAAGCTTTTTCTGTTTTCTTTTTCTGCGTCCTGGGAGAAATGAAATACAAGGGAAAGTTTTCCGTTTTCCATTTTACACTCCCCCCCAGAAGCGAGAAAACAGGACGAAAAATGTCACAACCAGTGCAAGAGCTAATCGATCGTAGAATTCTCTCCTTGTCTTCATGAGTTGATATGGGAAATTATGGGATGATCCACTTGCAGGTGCTCACGAATGGGAAGTACAAGAGCGTGGAGCACAGAGCAGTGACCCACCGAGAAAAGGACCGGCTCTCGATCGTCACGTTCTACGCTCCGAGCTACGAGGTGGAGCTGGGGCCGATGGCGGAGCTGGTGGATGAAAACAACCCTTGCAAGTACAAAAGGTACGGTCATGGGGACTACAACAAGCACTACTTAACGAACAAGCTCGAGGGCAAGAAGACCCTCGAGTTTGCCAAGATTCAACAACCGGACGGCTCGGGCTGAACTCGTTCATGCCGGCTCCGGCCTCTGATGGTGGTTGCTAATTCTCGTAGGGAGGAAATACGTGAGAACAACATTGTTAGTTATTGTCGTGCTGATATATTTCCTTATCATATGCGTGTCTCCAACGGGTTATTAGGCCAAATTCAGGTGAAGCGTACTGTTGATGGGGGTGATGGAGGTTTTATGTAAACTCATGTAACCAAATGGATTGGACTGAGATCTGTCTTTTGTTTTTGGCCAATAGATTTTTCTTGTCAAAGACTGTGCCCTGTTCTTTCCTGTTTTTGAGGAGTGACCAAGATGCAGCAAACAAGAAAGACAAGTCTAATTAACAATTGTCAAGAGTTGGGGGTGGTGGAGGAATTAATATAGATTTAATTTTTATTATAAATTTTTTATACTTTTATTTTATTTTCACTTCAAAGCTTGTAAACTTCTTATATAATATAAAAAGAAAAAAATTGTCGCAATTACTTATGCACTGCTATATCACTTTGTAACTTGAAAAAATAACGATAGATACATACTAAATAGAGTGTTAATCAATTGCATTACCATTATATTTATTGTTAACGAGAGGAATAAAGGGTATAAATAAATAACTAATAAGGACCGATTATACAAAAGGCAATATTATTGTACGAGGCCATTTCTTATGGTTGTTTTCTTTTTCTCTTTAATTATACAACTGTGAGATAGTATGGAAGATTTATTTATTTATTTATTTTGAAAATGCTGGGTATGGCACTAATAAAACCAACGATGTCTTAAAACAAGAATCCTAACAGGGAAAGAGTGATGTCAATCACGCACGAGAAACCCCACCCACCCCCACACAGTGCACTCACAACCAATGCCTCTCAAGTTGGTCCAGCAAAAGCCCAGACAACGAATCATAGCCAGCTTGATTAAAACCAAGCAATCTAGTCCATATCATGGCTCTGCGGCCGCTCTGTTCCAGCTGCCCGTGCCGTCGCCGTTAGACCTCGAACAAACGGTTAACAGAACGACCCGGCGACGACTCTCATCACAGACATGGGAGAAGTAATTAGAGGAGGATGCAGCCGGGTGAGGTGTAGCCTCCGATCCCGTCATGCATTCGACTTACATCCTGTACGATCGTAACGACTCGAGCAGTTGAAATAAGCTAACTCTTCACAGGTCAATTGAGAGTACCATTCTCGAGGGAAAAATGAGGGTTTCTCACGTCAACCAAACCGGGGCAACTTCCATTCCATGGTTCGAGGTGGGGTGAGGGAGGGAGCGAGGAAGAGAGAACTTTTGCCTAGTGGGAGGAAAAAGGAGGAGAGCCCACGAGTCAAAGTGACAGGGTGACCCATATATGAACACATAAATATATATATTTATATATTCTCTAGTTGTTGTATCAGTGATTCATTGGTGCGCCATAGACAGCACTCACCTTGGCAACTTGCACGAGGTGGAAAAAATTATTCTGCGAATAACATATAATTAATGATTTCGTTGCATAAGACTCAATCGAGCGATGATGCATAAGTATTTTCTGCATTTGATTAGTTTTAGGATTTTGGGTCCTCACCGAGTTTTTCACGTGTCATAACGCTATTAAATCTCGAGTAATAACAAATATTTGTCCGTGGTCTTATGGACCATGGTTTTTAAAATCGGACCGGGCCAGTCAGTTCGATCTGTTCAATTGGAAACGGGCCATTCACCCTGTCTGATTCCTATAAAAGACCCAATTGCACTTTCAATGGGGTTAACTCAAGTTGAACCGACCGATTTTCTGCTCGACCAGTAAACTCAATTAAATCAATAGAAAAATTAGTTAACTTAATTTTTTTTAAAAATTTTATTATAATTCACATATTTTATTTTACTAGATTTAGATTTATATTTTATATTAATTTTTTATTTAATATTAATAATTATATTATAAATTATAATATTATTTATTAAACACACTATTCAACCCATTAAATCCAAAATTAACTTATAAACCTATTCCAATTTGATTTAAAAAACGACTCATCAAATCAATGGTGGCTACATTGCCGGCTAATTATGAATGAGCGCACAGCACAGGAAAGAAGAGGAACTGTTGGCATCATATGATTCCATGCAACGACAAAAGGGAACAAAAGGCTGCCACGTCATAGTGTCCCACAGCAAGCACAGCCCGTAGCATAGGACTGGCAGATGAGGAAAACGAGTTCTTTACCTGTCCAATCACATCCGTTGATGCTCGTAAATTCGTATAAAAAATCAGTGCTCGTGATTATTTAAGAGATTATGTAAATATATTATTTAAGAAAAATTATAAAATTTACTTGCTTACTTCTTAATTTTTTATTGTTATTATATAAAAAAATAAAAATAAATTAATATAAAAAATTTTATAATAAAATTAAATATATAACATCTTAATTATTAAATTAAAAATAATACTATTATACTAAATCTTTATTCTCATATTAGTTGTTTGCTTACATCCCGGCCTCCGGATCCGTTGTTCTAGTATTCGTCATTTCCATTTACTCGATCCTTCCCCCCACTAGTATGATTTAGGAAAAAAATCAAATTAAAAAAATTAAAACAAAATAAAAAAGAAAACAGGAAATTAAAGAGTTTCGAGGAGGAAAAGGAATGAGTGGTGATGCACCTGGTAAAGCGGTGAGTTTTTCTTCCTTAAAATTATAGTGCATGCAAGTTATTTAAAGTGTGTATAATTAATTTATATTCTATTTAAAATAATTTATCAAAAAATTAAATTTTTTTCCATATATTAATTTTTTTATTTATAAAATTTAAATTTAAAATTATAACTAATAATAGAGAGTATGAAATATGTATCAAATTCATTCTATATGGAGTAAGTGGAGATGCCTCAAATGAATACTAATCGCCAATATGGGATGCCCAGGAATGATTACCTCCACCCTCCCCGGCATTTCGTCAGCCACTTCCAAGGCTAATCATTTCACTCCAGCCTCCCCCATTACATCTTCCGAGAGAAGGCTTTTTTCTTCGAACACGCAACCCTCAGATCAAGTTCACGCCTCAGATCAGATCCCTCGATAGTAGCACAACATTTCATGAGGAAGAAATTTCCGAATCCGTAGGGTTGATTGGTGCGTGGCAATATGATGATCCGAGCTCGGTCTCTCGCGTCGTGATGAGGCGACAGCGTTGCTAGATGAAGAAGCCCTCTGAAACTCTTGGTCGTGCTACATGAGAACTACTAAATATTTGTCCATTGTCACCGGCCAGTTGAGAGGGAGAAGAGAGGAGACAATTAGAGTACGGTCACTAATTAAATTGACGAATGATGGGGTGAAATAATTGAGCCCCATGCTATAATTTCAGTTCCCCTGTTGAGATGCTCGTTAAGCCCCGGACCGCTAAAATCAAATAAAATGAACGCTGATTAGGCATGATTTTTAGTGAGGGTGGGAAGTGAGATTTCTCCTTAATCATGAGGAATACTAGTGGACAAAATAGAAAAGAAGAATGAGGGAGGTGACAAGGGATAGATTCAGGGAATATCAATTAAAATCTTGGAGATTGAGACCCATGTTTGAGGAGACACTCCTTTTCTATTTCTTTTAATCTAAGGATCGTACGGATGAAAATTGAGTTCGATTAAAGCGATCGAGTCAGATTAAGGTAATTCTATAGATGAACTCATTAAGCCGGCTCATTTATTGTCTTGGGATAAGGGTTTACTAAAAATTATTAAATTTAAATCAATCATGAATTGAAATCCTAATTAAAGGGGCGTCGCTTTGAAGGGTTTTGACTCGACGACTGACCTGGCAGGCACCGAGAGACTAAGCCAGGATGCTCACGCAAGTATCTTGCTGTTAAATTAAATTAATGTTTAGTCGCTTTCTAGCTGGAATCTTCCCTTCCATTACATTACATCAGTCTTGTCTGAGAGTAAATAATGCAATACAACTGTGTAAACCCTTAATGGCTCATGAGATCACAGAACGAAGTCAGTGTCCAGGTTGATTGTCCAAATCGATCCCTCGATACTGAAGTCGATAAGAGTTTTGGGGATCACGGGAGGGCGCAAAAGCGAAGATGGAGTTCAAATGTAATGTATATACTTGACTCTGAAAAGGTTTGGCGTATTTGTAGTTTCGTCTCTGGATGAGATAGGTCCGACAATCCTCCTGGTTAGGTCGTGGCGCCGTGATTAGCCAAGAGGTCTCAGCAAAGTCTTCTTTCGGTGCCTGTAGTCGGATCGGCTCAGTCAGTGGAGTGGAGTTGGTCAGATGTTCCCATTTAGTGGGTTGGTCTGTCATGGAAACCATGGTCCTTACACCATGTCCGTTATTCTTGGTTGGATCGTAGGTCGATTTTAATGCAATCCGATTGATGCTTTTGCATTGTCAACGTCCAGAGTCAACGAATCCGTCTAAATTCGATGATCGGACCATCACCATTAACATTTTTGTGCACGACACGATGCTCTGCCCAAGATTCATGAACCCAAATTCCTTTTTTTTTTTAAATTAAGGATGACATCATGACGTGCATCTATGGGTCCAAAAAGGACCCAATAATTCTCCAAGAAACTTCAAGGGTCCAGAGTTGCCCAGACATTGGACGCTCGTGTTTCAATTTTTATATTAGGAAGAAAACAAAATTAAAGCCTGCAAAAGTGGGTCGTGCGAGCGACCTCTTCCTTACTTTCTGAGGGCTCTCTATTTTTCTCTGTTTTTTTTTAATTCTCCTGAATATAATTTTGCTTAAATAGTCGCGGATTTGAAGAGGGCCGTCCATTTTGCCTCTTTCACTACCGATTGCCGACCGTACATTGTAAAATTTTATTATTTCTTTTATTCTTCTATACATCATCTTCGGACAAATTCAAGTGAGACACGTCCCTAATCATAAATTATTGTTATTAATTGGGTTCGAATAAAAAATTATACTTAAAAGAGAGAATAGGTTGAATCACCTGAATCAACACATTTCGGCAACAATTTTTATGATTTGGGCTTGTTGTTCACGCGCATATTCATTGAATTATATGCTTCCTATCTCTGACGATTGATGCCCTTTGCCCCGTAAGAGCACAGGTGTCTTCCATAGCTCAGTTCCCATTCTGACCCGAAAGACATCGAGGATGAAGCAGCCCCCCTTTTCCCAGTGGCACCACTAGTTAGGTATTTTCACGACCGAGGCTTCTTGGTATACGCATGCATGCTGGCACGCAATAAATTTTTTTTATTCAATTATAATGGAAAGTTCATAATCAATTTCATAAGAGAACATTATATTCATGGAAGTCGGAGGGGAGATGTGCTAAATCTTACCCTGGCTCGATGTAATAGAGTTCACTGCGTATACTAGTTTTTTCTCGAATTCATCTTACGATTCTGATTAGGGTTTTAGTGTTTGAAAATCTTATTTTTAAATATAATAAGTCAGCTGATAAAGCTACGTAGATGGCTGACTCTTCTTTTTTCGATGATTTTATCATGAAAATACGTGTAGCATACTGGAAATAATATCTACAGATGTAAGTTCGTAGGCCTGGTGTTATGGGAGAGACAGATGAATGGACAACATTGGTGGATACCCCGGAAAACCTTATCCACGAGAATGAATTGAGACTTAAACGTTGTGTCAAAGGGATAGCGAGCGAAGAATTTGAACCCTGTATTTATTTATCGTACATACAAGTTGAAATCATAAGTTGTGTGATCAAAGGTTAAGTTCCCATGTATCATCCGAGGCTGTAGATCGATCCATGCCACCTATCTTAGTATAGTGCTAGGGCATACAGAGATTGGAATTTTAGGTGAAGAAATTCGATAGGACCAATAATTTCATATTATGTTAAATATGGTTGCACTCATTATCGATGCACGTAGTTGCATGACTGGTACAGGACCAAATTCCATTATCAGTGGCAACTAAGTAAGGAGGACAATGCTGGGCTTCTCAATATTATTGGACTTTGTCTTCGGCCTATATCTGTGCATGTGCGTATATGTGCATATATATGTATATATACATACTTGTAGTTGCTAGTTTGCAGCCCTCGAAAGTAACTGACACTAGGCGAGATTGACAAGATATGTCGATTGTTATGGGGATAGGCTTCGACCCCACGGCCCCTACCGATAGATAGTGTGATCGATAGGTACTTCGAACTGATGGATCGGAAGCATGCTGGAAGTAGAGAGACTGAGCGGACTAATTTGAAGTGTACCAACTAAGACGAGTCGCATGAAACGTGTCATTTACCTTGACAAATGACCACAAGATAGGAGGAGCATTCTTCATCCTCGAGCGCTCAGGGGGGGGACCGAGCTTGTGGCTAGATTCCTGTAATTAATCTCACGTGTAAGTTTTACTGTGAACCGTTTTCTCATGCAACACAGGTAAAAGAGTATTTGAACAGCTTGTGGGGTACTTGTGGAGATCGAGCTAACAGAATCGAAGTTGAAATCGCAGGACATGAAGAGAGACAGGCAGGTTAGTTTGGTTTGGAGCCTAATCCACTCATCTCCCCCGGGGGAATAGTCAACCGAATCTTCCCCCAGCTGACCTTTTGAACGACCAGAATCTGTGTCTTTGCCCTGCAATCTTGTCCACTGCTTTAATGGATCGCTTCTCTGGGAGAAAGAAAGAGGCTACACCAATAATTGGCCATTTCCAAACCTTTAATTAAATAAATTTTACGTAAAATAAATTTGATATTGCGATATAATTTTTTTGCATATTTTATTCTCTCTTTTTACTATTCCGACATGCTTTGTAGCCGAAAAATAGATGTTATGAATTTCTGGACTCTGAATCAATCAATGTTTACCCTTTTCAATCAGACCATTGAATTATAGATCACTACGAATGGTTTATTCTTTCTTGCTTAGCTTATGAACCCCCGTTGCCCATTCGCCCTTCCCAAAAAGCCATCAAGCATGAGACGATATTTCGAAAATGCCACACCTCGGTAGCCCCTCTCTTTAAGCGAGCCCTATGCCCTCTTACGCCCGCCTGGGTGGCCGTATGGAAGCGCCGTTAAAACGGACGTCCCTCCTTTCCGTTACCGTCCCGTGCTCACCTTGGCGCCAAAACAGACCGTCCCGTAGCCACACCATACCCCAGTTCGCTGAACAGCTCCAGAGCTGCAATGATCTCTCCTCTGCAATCTCGGCCCACTCTCGTACCTTCAAATCCGGATTCTTGGACGACACTGTGACCGCCAATCACCTCATCAACTGCTATGTCCGGCTCCGGAGAGTCCACCTCGCACAGCAACTGTTCGACGAAATGCCCAACCCAAATGTGGTGTCGTGGACCTCCCTCATGGCGGGATGCACCGATCTGGGCCGGCCCGGTAGGGCATTGCAGCTGTATGCAGAGATGCGCAGAGGCCCGGTGGCCCCGAACGCGTTCACTCTCACAACAGCTGTGAGTGCATGCGCGGTTCTCGCGGTGCTTGAGATGGGCCGAAGGATCCATGCCCATGTCGAGGTCTTGGGTCTGCGGGGCAACCTCGTTGTCTGCTCTTCCCTCGTGGACATGTATGGCAAATGCAATTGTATCGATGATGCTAGACGGGTTTTCGACTCGATGGGTTGCAGGAGAAACGTTGTCTCCTGGACTTCGATGATCAGCGTGTATGCTCAGAATGCTCGGGGGAATGAGGCGCTTGGTCTGTTCAAGGAATACAGTAGTAATTTGACTCAGTATACGCCAAATCATTTCATGTTAACCAGTGTAATCAGTGCCTGCGCAAGCCTTGGGAGGCTATCTTCGGGAAAGCCGCTCATTGCACAGGGATCCGTCTGGGCATCAACACGAGTGAAGTCGTTGCAAGTGCCCTCGTGGACATGTATGCGAAATGCGGATCCTTGCACTATTCCAGCCGGGTGTTTCAGAGAATAGAGAATCCCTCTGTTGTCACCTACACTTCGATGATTGTTGGTGCCGCAGGATATGGGCTCGGGGAGTCAGCCATGGAGCTCCTGGCGGAGATGGTCGGTAGGAACTTGCGGCCGAACGATGTTACCTTCGTTGGGATCTTGCATGCTTGCAGCCACTCGGGGTTGGTGGATGAAGGCCTCGAGTGCTTGAACTCTATGCACCAGAAACATGGGGTGCAGCCAGACTCCAGGCACTACATGTGCGTGGTCGACATGCTTAGCCGGACAGGAAGGATCGATGAGGCCTACTGGTTAGCAAGATCCGTGAAGATAGCGAGGCCTGAAGAAGGAGCTCTCTTGTGGGGGACGCTCCTGTCCGCAAGCAGGCTCTTGGGCAGAGTGGACATCGCCGCAAAAGCTAGCAGCTGGCTGGTAGGTACCCAGCAGCAGGTTGCAGGCGCTTATGTGGCCATGTCTAATGCCTACGTGTTTGCAGGGGACTGGGCCAACTCTGATAGCGTCCGCACAAAGATGAGGCTGGCAGGTGTCAGGAAGGAGCCTGGTTGTAGCTGGCTTGACGTCGGGGGGACAAGGCACACGGATTCTACGCCGGTAATCTGAACTTCCCTAGGAGGGAGGAGGTGGTGGGACTGTTGAGGGAGATGGAGGCAAGGATGAGGGGTAGAGAGTACCAGGGAGAAAGGTAGGATAGTTCTTATTGTGATGGAGAGGAGGAGGCCAAAGAGGAAATTGTTTGGACTCCATGGTCACAGATTTGGCCTTGAGCAATGAAAAACATGAAATGAGAGCAATATTAGGATCAGCTGCGGATGCTTGAACTTTGGAGCCGATGCTTTTCCATTTCGTGAGCCGAGGGTACAAGGAATTGCAGGTTCCTCAGAAGTCTAAGATGCCGCTGCTCCATTGGATCAGTCTTGTGGAAACTAAGCTCATAGTCATACTCATGGGTAGATCAAAGATAAAAAAAAAAACAAATTGTTAAAATGTAGCATCAGATTGAATCTGTATCCTCCAGAAGATTATAATCTTAAATCATCTTAGATTAGCTGGGCTTCTGCTAAACTCATTCACTTGTGCTGCAATTGCTGCCGTATGGCATACACGAGGCAACCCTAGATTTGGATTCCCCACAAACAATCACTGTGTAATAAGTCATCAAATCCATCTCGAGTTTCTCGGGCCTTGTAATTCCAACAGAACCAGAGTCAAAGATCCGATGGTCATTCGTCAATGCTAAAACTTTAACCTCATCGAGCGCTACGAGACCAGAACAGCAACTTCAGCCAACTGCTGCCAAAAACTCTCATCTGCGTTGCAGTCTTCAAACTTCACATTCGAGATAGCTCTCCTCTCTCCTCAATGTAGCAAAATTGGCATAGAAAACTTCCAGGGTCATCTATGAATCTGCATAGAGGTAATTCAGGATAACGTTAATGGGAAACGGCCGAAATGGAGAGAATCCATTTCTGAACGTCCTAATCGAGGGGGATAGCACTGATCACCAAAACTGCATGATTCCTTCAATCACATCTTCAAAGATGGGTAAATTACCGTAAATGCAAAATCGAGCAGGTATTTATTCAGCAGATCAAGGGTGAGAACATGATAACAATCACGTACATGTGATCAATGGATCTTAGTCACCTTAATTGCACATAAGTATCACAGAGCCGAGTCACCTTATGCTTCTGTTCTTATATGAAATAGCTCATTGCATAACTGAGAGAGGTTGATAACTGCGTCTTCTTATGCTTCTGTTCCTGTATGATTTATTGTATAACTTAGAGGTCAAAAAGAATAGCATCTAGATTAATTAACAATTTCCTTAAGGGCAAGCATTACGAATCAATTAGATCATCCATGTCGTCAACTCAGTTATTTGACCTTCCACATCCAAATTAACAAATTTAAGTCAGGGAATTGTATATAAACAGTTTGGGTCTACGATAATCAGATTCCCCGTCCGTAAAATATTAAGGGACATTATTCATTTAATCGAGAAATATTTACTCATTCAAAATATATAGAATTTACTATGATTTTCTTCTGGCGTCTTATCACATAGCCGTTTAATAAAAGTACTCAGTAAATCTGACTCACATGTCATTGATTCTCCAGGAAGTGGCAGTGCCACTGAGATGATCCTAAACGGTTTTTCCTCCCTGATGGACCCAGAAGAACCATATGCTCTGCTAACAACAACATTAAAGAATGTTAAGATTATACAATAACAATGAAGTGTGGAGTATGAATAGGAGGATTTCTGCAAGGAGAAATACTGAACGTACCACCCAAGGGTCTGATTAACTGGGAAAGGCTGGCGCAATCAACCAAGATTATCGCTTAACAGTGCACTAATATTTACAGAGAACCATTTCCAGTAACTTTGTCCTCTATTTTGAAGAATAATTTATCCATAAAAAGAAAAGACCGGCACGCTATCCACCAGCCATTATCACTTTACAAGTAGTATGGCCAAAAAGTTCACCATATATGCAGTCAACCTACTTAAAATGGATGCCTAAATGGCTGAGATCCCTAAACGTTTTGCTTCCACTCTCATTCAAATGAAGAATTACAAGAAATATGAACTTTACTACTACAAAAAATCTCATCTGTATCTCCAAGACAACCAAGAAATCCAGCCCCTGCTTCTCGACCCAATAGAAAATTCAGGGTGAGAGGCTATGAGCCTAACCCATATCAAAACATAGCTGATCATGCAAAAAATGCAAATGCAAAATCTGCAATTAATCTCACTTTGTACATATGTACCGACCTGTAGCTATCAATGACCTTCCTAGGTGCAGCTAATTCCCTGGGGCAACTATGCTTCCCCTGCTTATCCTTTTCTCATGTGAAAATAAATCAGAGGAAACACATGATATGTACGGAGGGGTCATCTTAATCTTTAGCACCACTGGAACCAGATCTACTTATGGCCTTCCTTCCAGGTTGCACCAGACATACTAGTCCATCTATGTCTTGGAAGCTGAAATCAACAACCTTCTTTAAAGAGGTCATAATATGTTCCTTGTTTTGGGACTCTTCCATGATTGCATTGGTGGCCATGAAAGTATCATGGCACTTTCTTGAGGCTTCCATTGCAAGATTAACTTCCTGTGTCTGCAAATAACAAGGGGTCAATACACTTAAAACCTTGTCAACAAATGAGTACTTACAGCACAGATGGACTGCCAGTCTATCATCTGAAAAATCCTTCTTTCCTTTAAAGAGTGACTGGCAAACATTGACAAGATAAATATTCAACAAATAAACTACTGATCCCAATTATATTCCTACAATTGTAAGGCATGTTAATTATTTCTCCAGCAGAAATCTTTAAAAAAAAACTTGTTACAGTTAAGCTTGTATACCAAGTTTATTCAATGTGGTTATGAAGCTCACAAGCTAAAGATTCTTCTCAACAGATTCGAGGAAGAATATTGGTAAAACCAGGTTTAGAAGACTAACAAACTCTAGAAGCCGCACAAAGCTGGGGCAGTTTCGAGTAACAACAATATGATTTCCTACAGCATGAGAACCAGCCCCTATTGATAGATCAGACCTATCCACTACTGCTTGGTTATTCAAGTTATCACCATCTGATGCTGAAGAAGATGGCGATTCACCTAGAGAAACATATCGAGAAATGCTAAATAATTTCTTCCAGAATGAAATTGCAGAAAGTTAACATTATTATGTGCCATAACAGGCTACATATTAAAGATAAGATCCAAATAAAGAACAAGTCATATACAGAAAATGAGATTAAACAAGGTAAATGCCTATCAGACAACAAAATTTACATTTGAGATCTATACACCCAGTGGTCACCTAAGAAAGAACAGACACATTTTTTCTCGATATACTTAGAGCATTTCCAAGTCAACACAGCTTGAGTACCTTGATTTAAGGTTGCTTGCAACTCATGCTGATCTTTGCTTAGACTAGCATATTTGCAATACACTACCCTCATATATGCCACCTCCGTGCATTTGCAGGCCAAGGCAGCAGCAGCCAGTTCTTCGCATCTTTCAAATTCAGTGGTACAGGATCTGCCAAATTGAGAGATTAAGCAGCATATCAATTAAACTAAAACCAGTTCACTGCAAAGATACTCTAATTTCTAAGGTGCTGCCTCAATCTAAAGCGGGAAGCACTCTTTAGCCCAAGTTTCTAGAGTCAGAAAAGGTTGCATAGTTGATATATCATTGTAACTAATATTATTGTAGAAGCAACCACAAAATGGAAGAACATGACTTAAGAAGAAATTTCTTCTGTAATATAATATTTGATAATTCCTGATATCTTTTCAAAAAGATATCTAGACTTACTGGGATAGTTTTGCAGCTGTACTATAGACCTGCAGAGGAGTCATCTCCTTGGGTTTGCTACTCTGCCCAATGCCATTTTCTAGAAGTGAAGCTCCCTGAAGGAACTTTACGGCAGCTTCAAAATAAGACTCATTACCTTCAAAACCAAATTTAGATTCCTACGGATGGACAAGAAATCATTCCATAAGTGGTGAAAGCCTCAGAGAAGATATTGTAATCAATTCAAAAATCAGCACGCCCCCAGCACCTTCAGACGATCTGCAAGGTTTCTGAGTTTTTCTGCATCTTTTAAAAACAGTACAGGCTGTCTGAACAGACTGATTGGCTCTTGATGGACTTGACAAGAATTCATCTTTGACACCAATTGTTTCAGATGCGAGACGCTGCAAATGATAGGAAGTGCCATTTGTTTTATTCCTTAATGGTGCCTTTGATAGGTCACCATTGCCTGCAGTTTCCACTGGGTGCCCATCACATATATTGCTCTGCCCAACGAGCTGGGAACCCCCACTAGGTCTTGCTTTCTTATCTTCCTCCTCAGGATGCAAGAGCAATATTGCCTTGCTACTCAAGGATTCTACCAATTCAGAAGAAGCTTCAACTTTGCAATTAGGATCGGAAAAAGTATTCTCCCTTGGAGATTCAAGATCATAACCACCATAATGATTGCCTAGTTTCCCACCTGATGGAGTATGCTTATTTTGTTTGAACAGATCCCTCCTTGTATGATTCTTCACATTCTTCTGAGCACGATCAATATTTACGTGACTCTGATCTTTGCAAGAGGGAGAAGCATGGTTCGCTTTCACCAAAGATTCACACTTGTCCCCCTTAGCTAGATACTTTTCAACCTTTTCAGCAGCTGTTTTGAGAGCCTTTACCTTGTCTCTATTAGAGTCGCACAGAGAGCGTTTTTCCTTACCATCAGATCTCGTAGAAGAAAGGTTCCCATCTATGTAGAGACCCAGAGCAGTTCCACATTGCTTCATATACACACCATTGTCATGAGAAGAATGATTAACAGGGAACTCACCACGTTGTGGATAATCAGTAGTTCCATTAAGAATATGGCCATTCTCAAACCACGAAAAGGTCTTAGCATCTCTTTTCATAGGACCGGATTCAAGGGATTTGGTATGGCTGCAGGATCCTTTCACCATAGCAATCCTGGACATCTTACTCCCACTGTTGACTTCTCGTCAGAGCATTTGCTGACACTATCCATTACAGGCAGAACTCCAGCATACTCCCCAGTTAGGATATCAGGCTGCACAGATTTAAACTTGGCTAAATGGTTTATCCTCAATGGGAAGGAGGAGACAGATTCCACAGGTAAGCCTTGAATCTCATTGTCAACTATTGATTTGTGGGTGTCGGATACCATTGAAGAACTTGAAGTTGCTGTTTAAGGGCCAATTGTTTCCTATTTTTGCAAGGATGCCTGTCCTCTTCCACACCATCAGTAAAACATTTTCTAACCCCACACGGGAAATCCCAGATCACCTTACCTTCTTTCTTGGACCTGCTGTTGCTGTCTCCGCTTCTCAAATCCCTCATTGCAGTGTCTGAAAACCTAAAGTTCATTCCTTTCCTTAAGATGCATCCATCAGCATCCTCCTCCGCTCTTGCCTTGTTGTCCTGCATTGTATGATGATATGGCTCACCATCAATTTGATTGTCTCGGGATCCCTTCACCTTCCATTTCTTCAGGGAGCTGCTTGCTTTCAAATGCACTGAGTTGCAAGCTGTTGAGACCTGAGCCTGACTGCTAAGATTCTTTACAGAGGCCATCAGTCTGTCCCCAAGACCATGCTTCACTTCCTTAGCAGGGCTGCATTCACCAGAATGACCCCTATCTTTAACAAGGGTCAATTTGGGCATCCCCAAAATAAGACTCATTCTGCAAACTTTGGTATCAGAGTTTTCATGTTTAGCGTTATTATAAATTTCATCTCTCTTAGCTCTTTTGGAAGTATCAAATTCAAATCGATCAGCCTTCCTCTTACTCTTCTCCTTGATCAGCTTTTTATCAACTGCAGACATTTTTGAAAAAGAAGTCCGCTACAGTTCGGACATGGGCTGACAGAAAAACAAAACCACATTTTTTCAGATCAATACCTGTATTCAGGTCCTCTTTCTGCTTTTGTATGTTTTCACCCAAAGCCAAGTCCCTGGACTTGCTTATGGGCAAATTACATCTCCTCAACAAATTCCATCCAGCAGGAGTTGGGTTCATGTTATTCAAGGTTCTGCTTTTGACAGGATCCCCCTTATGTTTTTTTAGCATTTCCTTTGGGCCCAGCTTACTCTTCCTTTGACCATCCATAGAAACAGTACTCACATTGGGAGGATTTTGCCCTGAACTCTGGACATTAGAGGTTACTCCAAATATAGATCCATTAGCATGAGCCTGACTTTCAGAACCTGGATATGGAATGGAACCATGCATTATCCCTGTAGTCACATCCTCCTGAATGTCACAACAGTTCATTCTGGGCCTGGGGGAAAAAAAACTAGTAATTAACACAGTACCTAAGTCCAGTTAACTAACTGTATACAATTTTGACATACTATTGAGCAATCCAAGGAGTACAAGACATAACTTACAGCCAATCTAACATGCTACACATCCACTTTTTAGGAAGGTCCTCTGGTTTTATTCCATTTGGTAGAAGTCGCCATTTCTCACATAGATCACAACAAACCCAATTTTCCAAAAGTGAAACTGTAGCAGGAACCATCTCAGAGGTGGGAGCACCAGCTGTAGCATCTACAGCACCCTTCACAGTTGCATCAGAAAATGAGCTGCTAATAACTCCATTGCGTTCATTTCCCTTGGATTTGACGAAACAGACTCATCCTCTACAGCAGGAAGGGTGGCACTAGCATCCCTCTGACTTCCAGCTAAAGGTGCCTCAGGATGGTTCCACTCCCCATTCAAGCTCTCTGATCCATCTAGCCTGTTACCAAGCCCAATTAAATGCTTCCCAGATGCTAGTGCTGGCAGCTTCTTCTTAGATGGAGGGATATCATGACTAGATATCTTCTTATCTTTCCCTGCAATACATGCAACAATCCTTAACCAATCCTTTCTAGAAACAATGGTTTTATTATCAGACTGGCTGCCCTTTTTCTTTTTCCCCCTGACAATGGGCTTTTCATCTTGAAAAGTTGCACTAGTCTCCTTGTATTCATGACATGGAGCTTCATGACCGACTTTCAATTTTGAATAATCTGCTTCCCCAGTTACATGTTCTCTATCTTTTGGGAGCAAATATATTTTGTCGCCTCTCAGTTTTCCATTTTCCACTGAATAAAATAGAGCACCCTGGGTCCTTGAAGCATGACATTCTCGTGCTTTCACAATAGTAATCTTCTGTCCCTTTTCCACCTCTGCAGCATAATTGGGTCTGGATATTGATTTCAGTGGTAACTCCTTCACAGGACTAGAGTTAAGCTTCCTTTTCACCTTAACATTATTGAACTCCCCAAAACCCTCTAATGCCTCAGCAGCAATGTTACTGGGATCCCCACCATTATTGCCTGCACTAGATAGAGACGCTTTTCCCAGGTTATAATGTAGACTACCCTCATCATCCAGCATCTCAATCATGACCTTGTGCTTCACTGGAAATGTCATTCTATTACCAAAAATCAAAGAGTTTCCATTCTTCACCTCCATCTGTTTTCATTGCTTCTCCCTGATTTTATTTTCTTAGGCTTTGACAGCACTGCATCTCCATGCATGGCAATTAACTGATCCACCAACCCAGTATTCTTCACAGGAGTGATTTTCACATTTTTCGCAGGCTTATTATACCCAGGGACTACTTCATCCTTTACCAAGCGAAGAAGACTCGTACAAAGAGGAGATATTACTTCAGAACAAGGAACGGGGAAGGAAGTCATAACCTGATTCAAAACACCAACAAGATCAACTAACGTAACCAGATCATATTGAAAACTACATAGAAGCAAAGAAATAATATTCACCTGAAGAATGCTGCCAGGAGATAACATAGTTGTTCCCATGGATAATGATGGAAACCCACCACTTTCCTGAGAAATGCTACCCAACATTGTGGATGGAGAGCCTTCGAGACCTAATCCACTGTCAAGAGCTGCATTCATCTTTCTGTTGTTGTCAGAACCCATTTTGATGTGAACCTTCAGCGGTCTTTGGTTGGCTCTGTTTACTGATTTAACCAGAGTTCCACCTCCCGTAGGATTCTCAGCAACTGTATTAGAACAGAAATGCCGCTCTTGATTCACTTTTTTGCCAGAAAGAGCCTCACAAGGAAACTTTACACTATGTAATTTATCTGTATCACACTCCGTAGCTTTAAAAATTGAAGAAGTTGGTTCAGTTGCAGGAGCTGGCAATTCTGTGACATGCCCTGTATATAACAAAACCAATCATGTCCTTAAACTTCTCTTGAAAATTATGTTTCACATATTTCCTCCATAAGTAAAGCCAACGACCTCAGCAGCTAAGAAGTTTTGAGATTTAGTTGAGATGCTACTTCTTTCAGGGCTCCATTGATGAGACAAACTAGAAGGCGACCGTTCATAGGTAGGTAAAAATGAACCATACCCACCAAATTTGGCCCCTGAGAAAACAATCAAAATATCATAACATCATTCTTCGGTCATGGATGGTGACTTATATGCTTCTTATCCGCATAATTTTCATCAGAACTCACCAAGATTCTCTGCAGTGACTCCACCTTCAAAATCCTTCTGGAAATGACCCAGAACATCTTGAATCTTCTCATCCTTGAACAAGAATTAGCTATGTCATTAGTGTTGTAACAGACAAGTACAACAATTAATCACAACAACAGAACCAGTCAACACAAAAATTATGCAAAATTTATATCAATCCATATACTGAGGCATACAAACAGCTTCCCCTAAGTCTTTCTTTATAACTAACTAGTTCTAGCTTGTTACTTTATATCTTCATGAGAACTAGCAATAAAATTTATCAAATGAACCAATTGAACTTTCCAGAAGAATGACTATGACATCAATTAGTTCTAGAAACAAGGTACAAAACCATCATCAAAGTACTAGCTAATGAGTTGAACCATGAAAATGCAAGTGGTGTCTTTTAGTAACTACTTCCCCAGATTGATCCATTGTGAATATTACCATTTTCCAATTGCATTTTCTCATAAAAAGCAAACTACGCCATGCAAAGAGTTTCAACCATGCCACTAATCTCCCCATGAATTTAGAAAGGACGTGTACATTCCCTCAATCAAGGTGTTGTAGTTCCCACTCTAAAGATATGTGACTAATCCTATGGGTTATCTGAAGCATAAGCTTCAATGTTAACCAGCTAAAAGAAGCCAAAAAGCACCATATGGAACAGGGCATTTTAGAAAACAGAATTCCCAATTAATTATAGGGCAAATCCACTACCTTTAATTTGGACTGGATGAAAGGAGGTGAAAGGAAGGGAAGGGGAAAGCAGGGGAGTTATTTACCCTGATTGGATTCCATATTTTAAATGATGTGAAACTAGAGCCCATTTTTTTAAAGATATGAAAGAGTTGAATATCCAAAAGGATAACATAGTCAATTAACTTTAAAATTTTCAGTTCTTCCCTTACAATTTCATCTCTTTTAACCTCCATTCCCCTCCTTCCCTTAAGTTGCCTTCCCTTCCTTCCCTTAACTTGCCTTCCCTTCCCCTCTTATAACCTCGATCCAAACAGGGGGTAATTCTCTATCTGAAACAGTCAATTATACCACATCATGTTAGCCTACTTCCATATGGAAAGACTAATTTGTTTCCAAGAAGCAGGGTAACTTTTAAGCTTCTCCTCACCTTTTCTCCACAAGCCAGGATGAGAATCAAACACCGGCAGAAGGCAAAATCAACTGCGGACCTAATGACCACTTTAAATTCAACAGGGTCCGAAACTCCAAAACTGAGCCGAAGTCCATGTCAAAGACTCCAACGTCGTGATAGCAGGAGAAAAAGCCAAGCCCTTACAATGTAAGAGAGGGAAATATCTAGGTCAATGTTGTTGTCGCATTCTCCCTCATTGCAATAGAAAGCCTCGCCTTCTTCAAGCTCGGTGCTATTATTCTCCTCCATGTCCACAACAACTCGAACCCTCGAGAATAAAAGGACCTCTAACCCTCCCAAAGCCCAGCCCCAATCCACCCTCCCTGAAATCCAACATCACCCCAGCGATTTCACATGCCCCAATTGATCAACACTCGGCAATCGCACCAGAATCCCCACCGAACACCGCCAATCCTCCCAATTGACCAACCCTCCATTAGAGACCACTCACAGGACTCGATAAAATCCAGTCGGGTTAACACAGTTCCGCCGTCGAGGATCACAACACGCCGGCTCGATTATCGGAGGTCCTGCACCGAATGCCGACTGATCGACTCGTGCCGACTCCGATTATCTTGGGCAAGTTCCGATTTCGAGTATGCATTGGTTACCATCTTTCCTTCTCTCTTGTTCACTCTCTGTATCTCTCTCTTCTGGTTGTTTAGTGTTTGGGTAGAGGTGTTAAACGGGCCGGGCTGGCCCGTAACCGGACCGTCCAAATCCGGAACCGGCCTGGACCGTTCATAACCCGGCCGGTAATTGTTATAGGGGCGATTGCGGACCAGTTCAGAAATATGGACATGTTAAATCATAATTAGTCTGGACCGTTATCCATTGTCCGAATCGTTAACCAGTTAGTTTATAGACGATTCCAGACCAGTTCATATTTGCATTAATCATAGCATGTAACTGGACTAATCCATTAAGTAAACAAATTAAACCGTAATCTAGTCAAATAATTTTAGACCCATTTTAAACCGATTTAGATCTCACTTTTAACCAAATTAACGGTGAATAGCGAAGACGAAGGAGCTTGTTCGTGTCTGTTTTCTATTTTTTGTCTTTTGTTTTTGTTTTTTTTTTTCGGGTAGCAATTTTCTAGTTTCCAATTCTGAGCCTTCTCTCCCCCTTATTATTATGCGTATAAATATAATTTAAATTTTTAGTAGTCATTAGATTAAGAAAAAAAAATAAAATGATATAATAGCAAATTCTCTCCACTTTTAATATATTCAAAATCACTCAACTAGTTAAATAAAATTTAATATAATAATATTACTCTCAATTTAATAATAAATATTATAAGTTTAATTTTTATTATAATACTCCCATATCATTTTATTCACTTAAGAGAAATATTTTTAAACCTTCTATTTTCTATTCCTTCACTCTTGATAATATGAATGGATAATAGTAAATTTTATCATAAAATAATATATTTAAAAAATAAAAAGAATTATGAGAGATAAAATAATTTATTTATGTTATTTAACATTCTCCCTCTCCCATCCATAACACCATCATAATAAAAGATAATGATACGTCTCATTCCTCCTTGGCTGTCACTTCCCATCCCCTCCAAATCCCTCAATCCAAAGTCATTTTACAGGATTCCTTTTGACTCTTTATCCAACATGAATAAATAAATAAATAACATAAAAAAAAAGAAGAAGAAAGTTTTCCCTTTTTCTCGCAAAAACAAGAAAACGCTACGCCAACCGCAGCAGACCGGGGAAACGAGGAATGTAAAACAGAAGGCAGAAATCCCGCACGTGCCGCAGCTCACAATTCCCACGTGCACACCCCGGGCTTCCTCCCAGCTGAGAGGTGTTGCTCAAGCAAATTAATCTCTAAAATAAAGCCTATAAGCCCTAGTATTATTATTATTTTACATTTTTCACCCAATAAAGATATATATTTTTCTATATCTATTACTCATATTTATAAATTTAATGAAATAATGTTAATTCAGGTATATAATAAGTTGAAAGAGTAAATCATATAATTCTTGCAATAGCGAGTTTTGTGCTATTAAAATGTGTAAATTTAGATTTACTTAATCTCGAGAACTATTATATATTGATATAATATTATTTTCCAACAAAAGAGAGAGAGAGAGGAGTGCTTTGTACGTTTTTTTTTCCGTAAATATATAATTATACGTTATATTTAAAGATGAACACAGCAAACAACCGGAGCTCCGACAATTACCAATTATTAATTATAATTATGACTATGATTACTGTCATTTATATATAATTATTATTCTTTCAATATATTCAACCTCTGCACTTCTTCTCTCTCATTAAAGGGAAAAAAAAAGGGAAAATTCATCTCTCTTCCCCTTCCCCTTCCCCTTCCCCTTCCCCCTTTTATTTCATGATTAGGGCTTTTGATTTCTTGGATTCGATCGTAATCCCTCATATCTCTGGATCCTCAGGCGCTCCCCCACAATTTCAGCCCCTCCTCTCTCTCTCTACTGGCCGATCCCGGTCGCATTTCCGCTCGACCCTTTAGCTCCTATCGACCACTCTCTGCTCTTCCTCTTGGTAAGTTCCTCTGCCGTGCTTGGCATCTGCTCCGCTGTTCCGTATGATTGCCTCTCTGGGCATGCATTTCGGCTCTTATGATGGAGTGGGTCCTGTCGGTTCTTCGAGTGGATGATTCTTTTTGCTGGGTCTGCTCTCTGCAGCTGAAGTGGCGGAATAGTCGGATAAACTTTCGTTGCTTTGGGTGAATTGAGTGGATTAGGCCCTTGTAATTTGGTAGGTTTTGGGTTCTACTCTTTTAATCTGGCCTTTTGCGTTGTCTTTGAACTTAAATTTTGCTGCAGTGACGGTATTATGAGTTTCCATGCTAAAAGATGTTTCTTTGGGGGTATGCTAGTTGAGAACAGGTTGCAGAATCGGGAGCAAGGTTGGGTTTTGTCATGGATTCTGCACAAGAATCCGGTGGAAGCAGGAGCTTAACAAAGCCTATGCGGCTTGTGTGGCCTTATGGTGGTAGAAGTGTGTTTCTATGCGGTACCTTCAACAGGTGCAGCTCCAGTCCATGCTGGTGGATCCTAAAGTTACGTATTATGTGCTGAGTTTTACTTTGATCGCTTCTTTTTTGTAAAGATGGACTGAGCTTCAGCCAATGACTCCAGTTGAGGGTTGCCCTACTGTCTTTCAAGCGATTTGCAGCATTCCACCGGGGTTCCATCAGGTTAGATTGCATTACTCAGAAAGGCCCTGAAATATTTTGGAATTAAAGGTATCGGTATAAGTAAATTAAAGTTATATCTTCTTGGTATGGCAAGAATGAGAATTTTTTAAGGAGAGTCTAAAGTATGTGAATAGACCTTGAAGCACTTGGAAATGTGTTAAATCTTTCTTGAAAGTGATGGATAATGATGGCTGACTGATCCTGCCTAACATGCAGTTCAAGTTCTTCGTTGATGGAGAATGGAAACATGATGAACACCAGCCTTATGCAGCGGGTGAGTATGGGATTGTGAACACTATCTTCGTGGCAGCGGAGCACAATTATGTTTTGGCCTCCCCAGTGGGTTCCAATGTACCGCCACTAGTATCTAACATGGATGTAGATTGTACTTCATCTCAACGTCTGGTAAGAATTGGAGCTTTACTATAATTCATCATCTGTCTTTTTGTTGACTTTTATCATGTTATTAGTGTGTCTTGTGTATGGAGACACATAATCAGACTCCTAAAACATTGGAACTAGGATCTTTTCATTGGCAGATTCACTTGGCCACTTGTGTATTCCTTATGGAGCTTGTCACTACTCTATATTGCTTGAGGATTTTTGGCTATGAGCCGTTGTCTGTCTCCAATATACATTTAGCATTTGTCTAATGAGTGAGTGCAGCACTTTTTATGTTAGTTTATCTCGTTTGAGTAAAAGATTTGGTGATGTGCTATGAAATTTGGCAGGTTCAAATATCAGATGGTACATTGACTGACACAGTTCCAGCTATATCGGATGCTGATATCCAGCTCTCTCATCAACGAGTTTCTGCATTCTTGACCTCCCACTCTGCTTATGAGTTGCTGCCAGAGTCGGGCAAGGTCTGGATGTTTTATTATGGGCTTTTTATGGGAATTCGTCATCATTGTTAGGGAGACATTAAAATCAAATTTACCTAATTTTGGTCATTTCTACCAGGTGGTCGCACTGGACATTGATTTACCTGTAAAACAAGCTTTCCACATTCTTTATGAACAGGTAATCCCTATTTGTCCTTGTCTATCGGATTGATTGTCAGGATAAGCAACTGGCCAAGTTGGTACAATTTGATAACAGAATATTGGCGAATGTATCACGCAGTTAACAAGCAGAATTACATATCCTTCTGAAGATTTTATTCTCACCTCACATATAAGTTATGAAAGAGGCATTATCTTATTGACATATCAGTCCATGAAAGAAATAATTCTCATTGTATATTGAATGTTGAAATTGGACCATTTATGGTATGCTTATGCTATTTTGTTCCTGCTGATAATTAAGTTCGGATTGCAACTTTGCTGGTCAAATTTCCAGGGGATTCCGACAGCTCCACTCTGGGATTTCTGCAAGGGGCAGTTTGTTGGAGTACTAAGTGCAATGGATTTCATCCTAATCCTAAGAGAGGTGATGAAATTTGTGGAATTTAATATTGATATTTTGCTTTCTTAGGGGAATGCCCCAGAGCTTTTTCTTTTCGCTCTATTGGTGGTCCACCCTTGTCATTTTTTATTATAGAATTCTGAAAAATTATGGGATCAGCTGTCTCCTTTTCCTGACTACAATTCAGAAAATGTTTTTATTGTTATCATGAATGAACTAAGCAATGTTGTCTTTTGTTTGATAATATATATATATATATAGTCTTTTTCTCATTATTTTTATGGGATGGAAGTTTAATAGCTCATGCTTCATATCTGTCTGTGTGACATACATTTCTTGTTGCTTTGATGATCTCTTTGTCCTTAACATCGGTGATTTTTGCAGCAATTTTTTATGATTGAAATCTCAGAAAATACCTTATGATGCCCTTCTGCAGCTTGGGAGTCATGGATCCAATTTGACAGAGGAGGAGCTTGAAATGCACACGATAGCTGCATGGAAAGAGGGCAAAGCATATATGAACAGGCAAATTTATGGGCATGGGAGAGCATTTTCAAGGCCTCTTGTTCATGTGGGTTCATATGCATGTCTTTACATTGTTTCTGGATTACTGGGTTTTGTCCATCGAGCCTCTTTTGCATTACCTCAGTTTATTGAATTATCCAATACTTGGCCCGAACTATTGTTATAGCTTGGCAACTGTTGGCCCTTCCTCAAATAATGTTTTATGGAACCTTTCTCTTGGTTTTAGAGTTTGAACTTCTATTTTCCTTCCTTCTCTTTCTTTCTTTTGTATAGGGTTTCACAATTTGAGCCTCAGCAATGTATAGTTCTGACACATGGAATTAGTTCTAGTATCTTGTTGTATTATTTAAAATTTTCAATTGTTTTTCTCCTCATTCTGAGCTTGATATCCTACATTTTGGAGTTAAAGGGGATGGTGAACTGGTGGAATTTTCCTTGCTAAATTGTGCAGTTTTCAATGTATTTCAGGCTGGACCATATGATAACTTAAAAGATATTGCTTTGAAGATTTTGCAAAACAATGTAGCAACGGTTCCAATTATCCATTCAGTTTCAGAGGATGGATCCTTCCCACAGCTATTACACATGGCTTCACTCTCTGGAATTTTGAGATGTATGCAGCATCATTTTTCAAGAGCATTGTTTTCTATATAATTTATTTTATGTTTTTCCTCCTCCAAGTCAGCAGATTATGTTATTCTCCTATGCAGGTATTTGCAGGTACTTTAGGCATAGCGCTAGTTCATTGCCGGTGCTTCAGCAACCAATTTATGCAATTCAGATTGGAACGTGGGTTCCCAAAATCGGTGAATCTAATAGACGGCCATTAGCTATCCTGAAACCTAGTGCTTCACTTAGTGAGGCACTAAATTTACTGATCCAAGGTGTGTATTCAGTTTCTTTGACCTGTAGTTATTTAATGATTAATTCTAGTCAGCAAGCAAAACTGCCTCCTAAGTCCTAACTCTATTTAGGCATTTGTTGTCCATAGCATAGCCTATTTTGATTTCTCATGTCTATACATTTTTAATAGATAAATCATGACACTTTGATGTGAATCAGTATATGAACTCAATCAGAACTCTGCCAAAAAGTCCTTTCTAGTATATTCCTTTATTTCTTCATGGTTGCAAAGATCAGTTGAACTCGTGTTGATTACTGACTCTTTGCTACCATTGTACTCTGGCAGCACAAGTTAGTTCAATACCAATTGTCCATGACAATGACTCTTTATTGGATATATACTGTCGGAGGTATAACTTCCCTTTCCTCATTTTCTAACTATTTCCTGGTAGTAACACAATCTACAATTTTTTGTTGCTTCCTTTCATTTTCTAACTATTTCCTGGTAGTAACACAATCTACTATTTTTTGTTGCTTCCTTTTTATTCTCCTTTCTCTTGACGATAATGGTATTACTTACTAATTGTTGATGACCATTAAATTTCCTTATGGCAGTGATATAACAGCTCTTGCAAAGGACAAGGCTTATACACACATTAATCTTAATGAAATGACTATACATCAGGTTAGTAAGATAAAACATATGTTACATGGTATTTTTTCAGTTGGCTTAGAAAGTTAGTGATTTGGACAATATGATTATAACATATATAGAACTCTCACAAGAAAAAAACCAACCTGTATTGGTTTCTCAATTTTCTCTGACAAGGCTTTGCAATTGGGGCAAGACCCTTACTCACCTTATGAGCTGAGAAGTCAGAGGTGTCAGATGTGTCTCCCTTCTGACTCGCTGCATAAAGTGATGGAGCGATTAGCAAATCCAGGTATCATGTCTCTTCACTTTCCATTTCCTCTTAAGGATCATATAATAAGCTAAAACAAATACTAAAATTAGATGGTATTTGTTTCAGCTGGCTATACACTTCCTCTTTTCTTTACTGAATTTATTCGGCGAATCATGAAATGTTGTGTACCAGTCATGTTTCATGTTCTCATTTGATTTTTCAGAGGTAGACATCCAAATGCCCTCCAAATCTTATGGGCAGGGCAACAGATGCCCTAAACTTAGCCCGGCATGAAAACAGATAAACTACAAGGATAGCCCTAGTCTTCTTGTGCGTTTGCAAACTTTCCTTCCAAATCAAACCGCCAATTCTTTCCTACTAATGGAGGTTGTTAGTGGACTTGTAAGACATTGAGACTATATCAGCCTAAAAACCTTAGCTGATTGGTGGTGATACTTACCATTCTTATAAATCTGCAACCTTCTTTCTATTTCTTTGGATTACATCCTCGCACATATCATGGTAGTACTCTTTGGCCTCATTGATGCCTTTTTCTGGCCTTGTCAAACTGAAGAATCCCCAGCCACATTCAGCCAAGTTCTTCTGTTGGGGCCTCTGGCATGCTTATTTAATGTCCCAGGCTCATTGTTAAGAAGCACTTTTGAAAATGTATAAAGATGATCTGGGATTTCCCCACCTTTTTCATCAATTTAATTTTATGGTTGAGTACATGGTCACACAGCTAAAGCTCAGAAGGTAAATCAGTTTAGGGCATTGTCCTTACCCTGCTCAAGTAGTGCAATGTTAGGCTGATTTAGGTCAACTGGCTCCTCTATGTGTGAGCTGCCATTTCTTCGATCTTTTGGGCATCCATTTCCTTAAAACTTAACTAGAATATCTTTTGAGAGCACTGCCCAACGTCTTTTTTTCCCATTTTGACTCTTACTTAGGTGTCAGACGAGTTATTATTGTGGAGGCTGGTAGTAAGCGAGTGGAAGCTGTTGTCTCTGTGAGCGATGTCTTCAGGTTCTTGCTCGGTTAGATTGATGAAGGCTCTCAGCAAGGAAACAACGAAGCCGTCTGCCTGTATCTGAATTTGAGGTTGCCAATAGGAAGCAAATACCAGGCTGTGATTGTTCAGAAGACTTCAACATTACCACGTCTGACTTGATGGCGTATGCCTTCTCAAGCTCCCCAATTGGATTGGCCTCTCATCTGTGCCCACTTTTCCGCTCTCAGATTATTCAGCTTAAGATTGATTTAAAAAATGAGAGGCCTTTGAAACTTCTAGTCAAAAGATCAAATTGAGTCTCCCTAGAATTTGTCCAGAGATCTCCAATCCTCGGTTGCTGTTGCTGGTCTCCACTCTGATCCTAAGTTGTCTTACATTTTTTCTTTCTTGAGGTTTTACTTTTCATCCCTCTTCCTCTTGGCGCTCACTGTTCTATGAGTTGGTCTGGGAGCAGGGTAAAGAATGTTGATAATTCTGTCCGATTTGTGGAGGAAAAATATTATGGGTGACGTGGCATTGAATCACTCTGTACTTTGTGATGACCGTATCTCGGGTTTGCCTAGTCTCTGTTTATTATTATTATTTTAAAAAAAAGGTACTTTCAATCGATCAACAAAGAGATCCGTATCCCATCCACAGGCATTCAGATCCGCATCACGGAAGTGCTTGTTATATTAGCCATGGCGACTAGTCAAGCATGGGCAGTAATATACTTACTTAATTCATGTACAAGGTAGTACGAGGTGTCATTCAGATGCCAGATGCATGCCGCCATGGTCCACGTTCGAGCTTTCGGGGGGCCACGGATGTAGAAGATATGAAAGTTTCATAATCTCAGAGCATCAGTGAGATGGCAGAAGGGACAGCTAATATATGTACAAACCATTTGGGGGTGTATCAAAACTAACGAGAGAGGTGAGCTTTCATGCGGTGGGAACGAGTCCCAATATTTGGTTCCTTATCATGCACATACAGCTCTGTATCTCATTGTAGATTGGAAGGTTTTGCGAGCAGAGCGGTCTCAAGCTCCTCATGGCCGAGTTTATTATCTCGGCAACCTCAGATGGTGGACATTGGCGTTTCGTGCAATTCTGCAAAAGGGAAAGAGAGGGCAGTTGAGAGACAGTATGTGAAGCAGCTAGTAGTGAGTTTGCTCTACATACACACGGATATATATGGTGAAGTGAACTTCTAAGCAGTTAGTTGGGTCCTATTTACCAACACCGAAGCAGCGAGCGATTTACAGAATACTTGCCTGGATCATGAGCATCGTTGCGACACAGTTTGTTATGAGTTCCGAGGGGATTTTCTCAGTATTCTCGGCAAATGAATCGGTTGATGTAAGGTTGCATCCATGAATTTTCCCAGGACGGTCGGGACAGGAGGCATCCACTTGATCTTGCGATTCCAAATTAACTACAGCCGAATCTGCCGACAGAAGCAAGTCCTGGGCTGAAAGCTGATTGTTTACGAAATCCAAAGCTTCCTCGAACCCATCCGGATTCTTTACCTCCTTAAATAAGGAAGATGCTGCCTGAGAAAAAAGGTCAATTTGGACTCGTGGTTAGAATGTGCGTGACGCCATGAATGATAAAAGAAAGCTAAGCCATCATAATCGACACTTAAGTTATGTGAATACAGCACAAAAGAGCTCGAAATGTGCTGAAAATCAGAGACGGCATTTCAGTGCTATATGGGTTTCACTACGGCAAGTGGTGAAAATGTCAACAGTTCATAGATGGAGCATTTGAAAAATATAACATGTGCTGAATAATACATGAATGGCGCTTTTTGAAAAATAAGACATGTGAATAACTGTGCACTAAGCATTAAAAGATTATTTCAGTAAATAAAAAGTGAAAGTACTAAGATGTTTATTGAAAACAAGATATTAGGTCCAGAAAGCAGGGAAACCTACAAAAGATTCAGCAGTGGTCTTATCTAAGAGCAGATATACAATCCCACAACAACCACAACACCCCCTGAGTGAAAGCACCGAAACTTCAGAAGAGGGTGTATTTGCAACCATTCAACTTAATACCTGTATAGCAGCAACAACCATTGCCCTAGCTTTAGTTCTAGAGTCTTCGATTATTTGACTGACACAAGGCCCAAAATCTGCAGGTTTACATGTAGAAAGGTCAACAGAGCTCAGCTGAATGGTAGGGTGAACCAATGTAGTTGTACATTTTGACTGAACATTCTCTTGATATGAGTTTCTGCGCCTCAAGCAACATAAGGCGGAAGAAACCTGCCAGGAGAACAAAGATACGTTCAGAATCATTTTTGCAGTATGAGAAAAACAAATCATACAAGGGTGAAAAATTTTAAAGAAAATCCCATGAAAACTCATGCCTGCTGATTAAAATCATTTAACTGCCAGAGCATGAGAGCATAATGCTTCTTAAAAGGTTCTGAATCCTTTAGAGTATTCACCCCATCTTTCTGTATTTTGGACACCTCATCATTCATTCGTGTCAGTTCGGAGAGCAGAGCTTCCTACAGGTTCCAAGATAAATCATCAGCTCTTGAATTTTTATTCTCTCTACTTATCCATTCTACCATGAAAAGTTCTTAATGCTATTAAAAGTGAGAAGAAAGTTGGAGGAACAAATAAGAGGTAAATAGGTTATAGAACAAATACAGGTGAATGGCCGAGAACATGGAAGAAAAAGATGGCTGTGTATCAAAAGTTAGGGGCATCTACGAGGTTAAGTGGCTGTGCAGAAACCTTTTTGTCAAGTGCATGTGTAAGTTCAGATAGAGCTTGAATATCAGCTTCCCTTGCTTGGTCTTGCTCACTGTCAGAAGCCTGAGAAATTCCAGCCTGTGGTAGGGTAGCGTTTCCACTATTGGAAATTCCTATTATGCCTTGTGAATTGCAGTCAGATGAAACCCCCTGCCAAAATATTATCTGCTAAGTAAAGCACAACGAAATAACTCTGCAGCAAGGGAATTTAATGTGTGAATAAAGAATTACCTTGTAAGCCATAAGTGTGTAATAGGTCCCAAAGTAATTAAGGATTAAATTCAAACGGAAAAGACCATATCTGCTCTTTTCTTGGAAAGCTAGATGTCATATATATTTCCAGTAAAGAACCAGAAACAGCAGCTAACCTCTGGTGGATTTAATTTCTTCATGATGTGAATAGCTGATGGCAGTGAATCAGATGGGATATCAGTTTTATCTGTCTTCCCAGCCAATGGTAATTCCTTAAACTGGATCATCTTCGCATCTTTCAATTGCCCAGTTAAAGAAAGGCTGCTGTTCTCATTCAATTTCCTTGAAGTCTGAATGGATCGAGCAAGGGCTTCAGGAATATTGTCCAACATATTTAAAGGCATGCAATCAATATCCTGCAAGAGGAAATCTACTTGCTGAGCCAGGAAAAAAAAAATACACACACACCAGAAACTAAGATATATGAGAAACAGGCAGTTAGACTACACCTAACCTCAGAAAATACCATCACTCAGAGGGGAAAAGACTACCATGATTTTCATTTTCCTAAGAAAATATATTTCTCCAAGTGAATTTGTAAGTATTACTCCAACACAGCTTTTTGAAGCAAATTTTTTATGACATCACCAAGAAACTCATTAATCTGTTATCTATGGAAAAGCTAGATAATCACTGAAGTAGAAGGTGCCAGTTGCTGAAAGAAAGGAGCGCATATGCTAATGATAACAACAATCAGTTACCTTCACCCAGTGGATCCCTAGTTCAAGCTGTTCAAATTGAACGAGACAACTGCTATGATCGACTGTCAACACATAGCCTCCAAGAATTTCTCTGCTTTTCGGGTGAATGACAACAATACGTTGTCCCACTGTTAATGGTTGGGGTAAGTCGACAGGAAGCACTTCTGAGGCTCCAGAACGAAGTGAAGTATGATGAATTCTGATGGATTCACGATGCTGAAGTAGCTTCTCCCTTTCTTCTTCCAAGAATTGCTTTGAGAACCTCCGGGGTTTGCCAAGGGAACTGCATTAAAAAACTTAAGTGAATAATCCCTGTAGCACTAATTTCTCAGGAGAACATGACCACCATTAATAGAAACCCAATGATTCATATTGAGAAATAGATAGATACCTTCTGATCACTCCCCACTCAACACGGGTTAAACATGGAACATGGCCCAGCCCAACATGATCCAAGTATTCAGCAAATTCCCTCCTGGCAAACCATGGGTAATCAATAGCACTGTAGAACCACTCGAACGTGCACCATCTCCGTGCTTGGGATCTAGATAAGAAATGATGAAATCTTTCCTGAAACAATACACATCCTTATGAGTACAAGAAACACTTAAAACTTGATAGGAAGCGGCTGACAGATTCAACCTTAGGATTGAGTGCTGCATTGTGTAACCAAGGAACTGGTATCTTTGGCTTGACTTGTTTAATACTTCCAAGAGATTTGTTATCATTTTCAGTATTCTTCTGTTTTCCATGATTGTATCTACTCTTATCCTTGGTAATGTTTATGGAGCTTGTAGACTGAAATCCATCTATTTCCATGTTAAGATCAGTTCTTGATGTACATTCTGGAGGTTTCCGTGTCCTGCCTTGCTTAGCTTGTGAAGTATTTTGAGAAGATAGCTGCACTTTCTTTTTAGAGCCCTAAGCAACAAAAAGAGTTATCAACATTTCTTGTAAGAGACGGCTAAAATTTTACTTTCATAGCAATTTCCATCATAACATAAGAACAATAAAATCATAATACAACTCTACGGAAAAGTGAGATCCTTGCCCTAAAGTTCTAGAGAATGAGAAGACAAGAAAATGGAAAAACCAAATTCAGTAAATATATATATATATGTAAATGATATGATCAAGAATATACAAGTTTCAGGAAGTTAGTATTCTTGTCAGTTCGTCACTTCAGCTGGAGGCAAAGCACCTCAACTGTGGTCAAGTGGAGGCGGATTAAAATCCAGGGTTTTCACAAATGAATATTGTTGCTTAGCCAATGACATCAGAAAAACCCAGATGCAACTGCACAAAGCCTCCATAGTGTCTATATTGCATGGGCATATAATAGACATTTTCCACGGAAGATTATAAACCCACCTCAATCTTCTTTGATTCTGTCTTACTGGAATCTGAAGATGCATCAGCTTTGGGAATCTGCAATCAACAAATGAGAATATGATCGCAGACTGTGTCTAAATCAGCTCAAAACATTAACAACAAATAATATAGTGTTGAAGTAGATGGGTATAATTCTTTCTGTAATGGAGCAACTGATTTAGTTAGTGCAAAAGCCAGATTCCACAAAACATGAGTCATAACAATAAAAAGTTCAATCTGCCAACTATTCGGTAGCGACTTCCAATAAAATTATACTTATTTCTAAGTTCAGTTTTTCTCTTTTTCTGAGTATTAAATAAGAAATTTCATTCTTAAGGTCAGTTTTTACATCAATCCTTACTTTAAATGGGGAGGATTTCTGTTTCCTCTTCCGTGTTCCATAATTAGAATGATGGACTTTCTCTTTCAGTTCCTCAACAGCATTAATTTCACAATCGACTGCTTCCTTTGCTTCAGAGGTTCCCGGAGGAATGACTTCTGTTGGAACCGAGAGATTACCCTTCGGTTTAGACTGCTTGACAGTATAAACTTTTTCCTTCTCTTCCTTGATTTGCATAGCTAATTTTAGAGCGAGGAAAATAAACATGTCACTGTGATATTATGAAGGAAACATATCAACTAGTTTATACGCTAGCAGAGGGTTTCCCAAGCTTACTGTGGGGCAGTCAACTATTTGGTGAATTAGGAATATTTCTCAAGAATAATCAAGAGACATTAAATCATTTTTCATTTTTATTTTTACTAGTTATGATATCAGTCTAATATGCATTAACAAATGAATCTTTTATTTCAAGATAAACTAGATATCTCAGTGTTATCATAGTATAGTATACTGAATCTTGGCACTACAGCCTCTTTGCCAGATCAAAGCAGAAAATCTATATATATTAACTGCATTCAGATTTACATATCAAATTATAATAAAAATACTATGGTTGATAAAAATAAGGGAGAACAGACTGAGACTAACAAAACATAAGAGATGACAACCAAGGAAAAAAAAAAGAGAGATCCTCCTATTCACATAATAATACACACTTTTGAACAATTAAGACACAAATAGTCTTACTAGCATCAGCAGTTGATGTCGGCATCATCAGTGATAGGTCAGCCAAGGTTTTGAGGGCATCAAAAGTCGAATCTCTATCTGCAAAATTTGATGTGCTCAATGATTCTGAGCAATTGAGAGCATATAAAATGAGAAATGGATACGTAGAGTCATATTATCCACCTCTCGTATCTGTACATTTTATTCCAAAATAATGCCAATCAGGCAGAAGAATGGATTGCAGGGGCACTGCATGCAGTATTTGTAATGTACCTTCTCCAGACAGAATTTTTGTACCCTTCTCTCTCATACTCTTACAAGGAGATCTTGCAGTTTTGATACTAGAAACCCTGCTTCCAAGTTTTCTCTTGAAAACATTGACCTCTTCACCTTCCTCTGTTCCGCTGCAAGCTTCATTTATATCATCATAGTGAGCACTCTCCTTAACTTCTAACATCCGTATTGAGTGTTTCTTTCTTTTTTTCAGAACTCCAACACCAGTGCCTTCTGAGCTCCCCAGGCTTAATTCGCAACCACCCCCAAACTCGCCATCATGAGGCTTACCACCAGTAGATTCTGATCCAGGATGCTACAATCATAAAAGAGCTCAATGCATAAAACATTGGAAATACTTCAGTTAACTAAATAAACAATCTATTTAGCAAAAGAGGATTACCATCCCACTGCCATTCCTGATGGATGATAGCTCAGCTTGCACAGGTTTTCTCTTTGAAGTTTGAGAAAGATTGGACGACCCACCTCTTTCCGAGGCTTCAGTCAGGGCTGCCGCTACTTCATGTGCAACATCATAATCATCAGTAACGTTCATCTTTTGCTTAAAACCTTGCTTATTTGGTGATAAGAACTTCTCCCCAGAATCTCTATCATAAGAATATGAAATGGGGATCCGAGGAGTCCTCCTGCCAACAGCCCGTGTCTTACTTGCTGAATTAAAGAAACAAGTTAAACAGGGAGTATCTCAGTGCTGGAATAAAAATAGTATGAAAAAAGTTGTCTTCCAAGTTATACTGATAAAAAGAAACAAACAAAGAATTATGACAAAAGAAAAGGGATTCTCACAGCATTGCCACCTCCCAGCCAGCACCTCTTACAGAGTAAAAGTGAAGATCCATTTCACTGAAATTATGAGGGGGAAGAGGGTCATAAAGAGGAAGATCTACATACCAGAGCGCCTCTTCTTGAACAAATCAGGAATATCCAGGTTAAATTTTGGAAGATCTGGAAGGCTCCTGTCGATCTTTTTAGAATTATTCTGCGGTAATATTGCATGAGGGAGCTTCTGAGGTTTTCTAGATGAATCTGCTCTGTCACAGTTGTCTCGTTCACTATCACTTCTTTCCTGATAATAAAAAAACCAAAGGTTAAAACCATTCTCAGGAACAACTACAAAGAATAAATAATAAATTTCCTAGTTTCTGGTACCAACTTTGGCAGTCATATACAAGTGGCTTTTGGTTTGGATATATATACCAAAATACATTACTGGCCAAAGCAAATATCTTCTTTGTTAATAGAAAATTCCAGAGTAGACAATCTAAATTGCAAAGTCACCATGAGCTTTCGCCCACTCACAGAGAATGAGCCATGTGAAGATTGATTTGAATACTCCTAATCTGACATCAGTAGGGTAGAGTCTCACTATTTCATCAGTACTTTTCCAGTGTTTGCAACAGTGCTATCCAGTAATGTTGCTTATCCATGCAGAACTCAACTTATGACTGAAGTTTTGTATAGAACTGATCTTCTGTATTGACCACGACCACTCTTTAGAGCAAAGCAACACATCTAACTGGTAAATTTCATGCCAATTTTTTGTGAACAAAATATTTACAAAGGCTAAAGGCTCTTGGAAACAACTGGACAAAAAATTCAAGATACTAAGTGTTTCTATGAATTGGATATGCAACTGAAAAGCAATTTCATGCAATTCAAGTTGCAACTTACTACTAGCATCAGTTTACTAATGTCAAGATCGCCACGCCAACAATCACTAATTTAGAAACTGTCTCCCAGGTTTCACAACTAGGGAATCATGACAGTGGTTCTTTAGCATTAAAGTGTGAAACACAGGCTATGCATTCGATTGTGCTTGGTAGGGTAAAGAATTTTTTAAAATAGATTTGCCTAGCATTCTTTTGTTTCATCAGGGTGCCACATATTTCTCTATCAATTCTCTAATCAGTAAACATATTCTTATAACAATATGAAGTAAATAAAAGGAAACAACCAAGTAGGAGCAACTGCTGACTTGGACAAAAGAACAAAAACACCGTTTGAAGACAGCACACTAAGTTAGCTAGTTTCTATCTTACCATCATTGCATAATGGTCAGTCATCATTGCCACTAGACCTACAGCAGAAGCAGCGCCCTCAGGAAGAGACAAGTAAGCCTGCAAAATGCCAACCTTAAATAATATGGAAGGGAAAGAAAAAGGTCAAACACCAAAAGTATCATCAATTTATTCTGTTTAGATTCATAATCAGAAAATTATGGAACCACACACCCTATTGATATTGAAAAGAGCCTCAACCATATCAGCAGATCTATATCGTACTGCAGCAGCAACCTAAATATCACAGAAAAAAAGGCTAGAGATGTTAGATAAATACATCTTTAAATAATTTCAAATTATGAGTTTATAATCTTTAAATAACTTCAATATATGAGCTCAATTATTTAACAGACTGATTGCAAGAACGTATATACAGTAATAACACACACATCAATAAAGAACATAACTTGTCCCAGCAAGCTAAAATTAGCTCAACCAGACCATTCACCAATGCAATAAGGCTGAACTATTATTATCACAGCAGGACCAACCTTCTTCCAATCCCTGCCATATTTGCGATATGCTTCATAGAAGCACTCAAGCTCTTCATTGCTCCATTCAGGACCTAATGTATCAACAAATTTCCTCTTCTGCACATATTTTGAAATGAATACAGAATTAGAGAACTTACAAACGAAGTATTTGAACCGATTCATTAATATGATCACATATTTTGTGAAAATAGCATATTCTGAAATATTAGCAAATTATATCAGTCATCATATTTTCTTTCCTTTTTGTGTTTGAGGGCTATTTCCAAAGAAAAATTCAAGACGCTTGAGTGCTGTGGAAACCATTTTGCACTCTTCCATAGATCCTAAAACTAGTATCCAGATTTTCTTTTCTTTCTTTTTCCAATTACATGTAACTATCCAAGGCAGAGCCATTTTATGCAGCCATTCTTGGTTGAAAAAACCAGGGAGCATGAAAGTACCTAAAAATGTTGACAAAGTCAAATTTCCTCTTAAGTGATTAGCAGCAAACCTTGTCTAACATAAGCATGATTCTTTAGCATGTACTGAACTGAGACTTGGACATGCATGTTCTGCCCATGTCAATTCTTGTACCAGATAGCAAATATATGGTTGGCTAACAATATTGAGAAGCATTTTCAGAATAACCTTATATTTCCACAATTGGTAATTAGATTTTTTTTTTTTTTTTGATATATGGTGACCAGAGATTTTTTTTAAATGTAAAAGGCTGCAATATTTAGCTAAAATCTAAGAAACCAAGAACTCACTCGCTGGCAATTTTTAGCGGCCTCTCCTTCAGCTTTTCCCAGAGGAACATCATTTGGAAGAGGTATCCGTCTATTAACACTCCTAGATTTTCTTGATGGTGCCATAAGTAACTTCCTCACCCCTATGCACATAAAGAAACTAGGCTTCAAATATTTATCATCTGAGAAACAACAAGATGTTAATTATCAATATCGAACAAAAGGGATGAAACAGATACAAAATCAAGAAATGAGATAACCCTCTACTCTTTGCTCAAAAAATTTTGAGTATTGAATCACATCAAATCATTTGAAAAATCAAAAGAAAAAAAAAGTTCTGATCCGGTGCTGGCACAAACAATTGGACAAAACAGATTCCCTCCCTGCCCAGTGGATCCTAGGATCCCCACTCTGATTAGCAGTTCAAATTTTCCTTGCATGAGTTTGTCAGTTTAAGCAAATCAACCCGTTGATGACCTGATCTGGCCAAGCTTAAGGAATGGCATGATAACATGTATCGAATCTGACACTCCTCCAATCCCCTCAGTGGCTTCCCTAAATCAGCCACGTCTCTCCACTCAACAAACAGACACCCATCTAGACTATGTGAAGATATTTAAAACTAACGTGGGTTAAGGGCTTGTGGAATGTCCCTAGGCTATTATAAAACTCATCAGATTGTCTTTGCAAGCATAGAAGTTTAAGGGAGGAAGATTTGCAGCCCACATTCTTCAGGATGCACAAGATAGCACACTGCAGCATAATTCAAGCCCATACACTTGCTGCTGGCAACCCTTTGGTTTATATATATATGCAGAAACCCACCAAAAAAAAAACTTTTTGAGGGGCAAAGGACCTGATTTAGAATAACATCCGAAGTGCCACTTCGCAGAAAAAGGGACGTCAAAGCCTAAGCAAATGCATGACAAGATAAAAGTACCCCCTAAAAACAGGGGGCAAATCAATGATGGCTCAATTTCCGTACATCATCGCCATTCCGGATACTTCCGGATAGAACAAATAGAAACGTCGTATTGAAAAAAAGATTCGCACAACAAAGATGTGGCGGAGAATTTTCATTCTAAACCTCCACGCAAAACGATTCACAATCCTAAATTCGCATCTGAAAATTCCCAGCACCAGAAACGAAAATTAAAATAGAAAAACAGATTCAAAATCTGAAGCAGTGAAATTCGAAGACTCCAAGCTGCAATCAGCGGTTACTTCCGTATCAAATCCGAAATAGAACATAGCTGCACTTACCGGTCAAAGCGAGGGTTAAAAATCCGCAACGACCATGCCAGAGAGCTCTCCAGACCAATCGATTGCAGAGATCGAGCAAGAAAACTGAAGCCTGAGGAGCTAAGAACGATAGTGATGTGGAAGTGATGATGACAGAAGGAGTGGAAGAAGTGCGAATTTTGAGGGACAAAACCGCGAAAACTTTAAAATATTGCGGGGCCAAAGACGGAAATTCGAGTTTTTTATTTCTAAAGATTGTAACGCAGTCCCTATATTTTCTGCATCTTGCATCGGTGCCGTCCAATTCTAAATACTTTCCACTGTAGTCCTTCTACAATTGTACTCTTCAGGAAATTGGTCGGTGAGATATTTTCTATTCCATCTTTGTGCAATCTTTTTTTTCTTCTTTTTTTTCCCCTCTAATATATCTTAAAATCTCGGGAAAATTGGTGTGGATGCTTGAGTTAATGATTCAAGACACATATTGCAGTAAAAAATTCATGATAGTAAGATGTTCACATTATGAATGGGTTTTAGAAATTAAATTTTTAAAAGATAAAACGTAAAATAAGAATAAAATATATAGATAAGAATATAATATAAGATAATTTAATTAACAAAACGGTAAAATGCGTAAAATTCGCATAGAATTGTGTGGTATTCCTGTGCATTAAGAACCATTCCCTATTAAAAGCATCCGTACCAATTCAAGGTTTATATTAATGATGACGTAATAAATTTCTATTGTAAAATTAGTTTTTTTATATAAATCACCTGTATCCAGTTGACTTTATCTAACTGTCTAATTAGGATCGTTTCGGATTAGCCCATTTAAGAGATTAAGAACTCCTTATCACAGGTGAGACTCGAATTCGAGTCCTCCCATTGGGATGATGAGTGTTAAACCAACCTACCAGGCTCACGGTGAATTTGTAAAATCAATTTTTGAATCTTAGTCTACATATATATATATATATATCTTAGCTTATTTATTACTATAAGGGAGGAGTTCTTCTTTTGTTTTGTTTTGTTTTTTTCACTTCCCAAATTACCCATTTATGTGTTAAGGGGGTAGTAGTGACACAATGGTAAATTCACTATTATTATAAATTATTTACCCCCTTTTTATTTATATACCATTCATTTTGCTCTCTCTCTCTCATTTCTTTCTTATTTTACATTAGTCGTTCCCTCTCTTCCTATCTAATCTTAGTACTATACATGCCAAAAAAAATTAAAATTTTCTCCATAATTTTCATATTTGAATTACCGAAAATTACAAACTTGGAATATCATCTGTAATTAAGACTTCATTCAATATCACTTGCATCCATATAGTTTTTTGACCAATCAATAAGAAATTAAATCACGATATGGGAGGGGACAGCATTTTACCCTAAGAAACTCTAATGCCACTAGCACAAGGCCAATGCAAGGCCCGGATTTTTCTGCATCCTGCTAGCATCGACACTTCGCTTGCTGACCAGCTATTCACTGCACATACTGTCAAGATTGTTCGATCACAGAACCGCAAAAATAATGCAGGAGAACACAATTAAGGAAAAACGTAACTTTTATTCGAATATATCAGTTATTATATCTGGTATGCTAGGCTCCTCTGTATGAATGAGGCTTAGTCACATTCTCAGACATTCAAAATTTTCATAGGAGAGATGCGGAGAGCCAAGGACTCTAAGAGAGTGAGGACAGAGTCAGAGCAAGCGATCAGATGCTCTTGAGAGACTATGAGACAAATATTCGTATGACTGCGTGTAAGGTTACAAAATATTCGCATTCTTGTTAAAATTAGAAAAAGGAAGAGCTGAGATATTTTTGGGTTAGGAAAAGGGAGAGACTTTGGTGAAATTTTTTAGGAATAAAAGCAAAAGAAAACAAACGAAAAAAAAAACATAGGAAAGAGAAAATACGAAAAAGGCGGACGAGGGGGGGAGAGAGAGAGAGAGAGAGGGAGAGAGAGCCAAAACCCAAACAACACTGTCCATGTGTGAAGCCAAGGAAGACCAGAGCTCCAGGGAGAGAGAGAGAGAGAGAGAGAGCCAAAACCCAAACAAGACTGTCCATGAGAGTGGAGGAGGGCCTAAGCTCCGATCTTTCTTCTTCCTCCTAATAAACCCCAGGAAAATCCAAACCCTCCGTCTCTCTCTCTCTCTCTCTCTCTAAACCTTCCCCCATTTGATTGGAAGACCATTTCTCGGGCAGCGATCATTCAACCTCACCCTACAACGGTACCGTACAATTCTTTGCTCGTCTTCCCTTTCTCTCTGTCTATCACTCCGGTTCCACGAGTCACTGCTCCCTTTACAAATGGAACCTCATGGGGGGAGCAATGAAGGGTCGCAGCCCGAAACGGGGCTCGAAGGTGAGCTCCTCTAACGCTCTCTTGCTTTCACCGTCCCTCTCCTCCAATCTCACCTTCATTTGCAAATTGCATTCTGGGGTTGGGTCCCTTTGATTGATCGATCATGCGGATGGACATTGTTAATGGTAATGTGAATTTCGGGTTTGATCTCGAGTTTCTTCTCTTTTGAGCGAGATGCAGAGGCCATGTGGCATATGGGCCTGGAAAGTGGAGGAGGTAGTGGCACCAGAATGTCCTACCCGGAACGGGCAAATGAAGCCGATTGCAGGTTCTATCTAAGAAACGGGTTCTGTGGCTATGGCGACAGGTGTCGATTCAACCATCCGAGGGACCGTTCCACGGTGATCTTATCAGATTCTCCCTCTCATTGCATTATATGCTCTGGTTTGATCTACGGGTGTTAAATTTGACTGCTTTAACGTGTGATCACTTGAAATTTTCGGAATCAGTGTTGGCTGATCTTTTGAATTGAATGAGATGGGTCTTTAATCAGTGGCATTTGTGATTGGAAATGATGATCAGGAGCTTTAAATCTGGTAAAGATGCTGAAATTTTTTTGTTACATATAGTTGAGCTGCCCGGAATGTAGCAGAACTTTCTGATATTAATTTCACTGCTAATGGATCTGGAATTAATTAAATACAGCTGCAGAGATCTAAATATGGTGGGCTTATTAATTTTGTGGAATCGTCCTATTACTAGCTGAATATGGAAGATCTTATCACGTGCAGGGTACTGGAGCTGCAAGAGCTGGTGCGGGGGAATTTCCCCAACGTGTAGGGCAGCCAATCTGCCAGGTAATTGTGTTTCTCAATTGTTTCGAGGATTTTATGTCTGTTCATTTAAAATACTTCATAATTTTTCTGTATACTTGGATAATTATTTGAACAAAAATGAAGAAGTTATGTTGACCTGCACCTGGCAGGACTTCCTCTGATGCAACATATCTAGTAAAGGGCAACACTTTACATTTTGAACTTGTGTTCAATCATCTGAAAGGGAAATGAAAACTGAGAATTTTTTATTGCTACCATTTTTTTCCCCTCTTGCAGTATTATATGAGGACGGGTACATGTAAGTTTGGTGCAGTCTGCAAGTACCATCACCCCAAACAGAGAAACGATTCTACTAGCCTTGTGACCCTGAATTGCTGTGGTTACCCATTAAGGCCGGTTGGTATATAATTCTATCGCATCTTTTAAATGAAGTTGATTGTTCTTCACAATGTTATAAACCATGCAATACTTGTAAAAATGGTTACAGGGAGAAAGAGAGTGCTCCTATTATGTAAAAACGGGACAGTGTAAATTTGGATCAACATGTAAGTTCCATCATCCTCAGCCTGCTGGTATTCAGGTCCCAGTCCCACCTGGTCCACCGATGCTTCAGGTTGGCCCTCAGCCCATTCCAATGCCAGCACCCAGTTTATATCCTCATCAGATGCAGTCTCCTTCTGGTCCTTCCTCCCAGCAGTTGGGTTTTGTAGTTTCAAGGCCTTCTTTGCTGCCTCCATATGCTTCAGGCCCCTATGCCCATTTGCTGCTCTCCCCGGGCATGGTGCCCTTTCAGGGCTGGGGCCCTCATCAGGTTGGTTTACAGGACAGCTTGTCTGGTATTGGAGGGTTTCCTGAGTTTTCTCAAGATAAGGGACGCAATATTCTGTGTAGCTCCTGATTATCATTTTTACTTATGGAGAAATAGGAATAATTTTCCTGTTCTTCAACAGGAGATGCATGCATTGGATTGCATTGTAGAGAATATAGATTGTAAGCTGTCTCATAACTTGCAACCAAGCATTATTGCCTTTTTAACATCATCGTTTTTCAGTAAGAAAGTTGAACTGGAAGAATTTTCCATTCTCCAACACTCACACAGCACCCACGTCCCTTCCACACACACCACCCCACCCCACCCCCACACCCCCCCAACCAATATATCAGGGATAGAGGACTGAGCAAATAAAGGCAGCAGCAGGTTTTCCTTGCACATAAAGTAGACACCTGAAATCCTCAAGATTTTATTACACATATATTTCCTACTAAGTCTTCTTTGTATATGATTTTGCGCATCTTCTTGATGCGATATCAATGAATTTTCTTGATTGAATACTCAAAAAAAATGTATTTCCTATTAAGTTTAGCTAACTCATTTTCTCAGGTGCCTCTGAGTCAAGTGCCTTCATCTGGCACTCAACCCACCTCAGCATCTGGCTCCTTTTACGGGATATCGCAATTATCCCATCTAGCCACTGGTTACACAGGACCATCTCACTCTCCCCTTTCATCTGCTGTCCCTTTGATCAGAACCCAGAAGGAACAGCTGCTTCCTGAGAGGCCTGGCCAACCTGATTGCCAACATTACCTGAAGACTGGAGAGTGTAAGTTTGGATCATCGTGTAAATATCATCATCCACCTGATCTGATAGCACCAAACACAAATATCATTATCAGTGCCACTCCTTTTCATCCGGTAGGCATCTATTTCTTGATTGTATTTTAATGCACCACATGAATCATAATTTTTTTTTCTGAAGCTTGGTCTGAGGTGGACATTCGTTACTACTTGCTTATTTGAGAACATAGCTGGGTTTTATATGAGATCCAGTGGAGAATGGAGAAACTCAGTGTTTGTGCACCCATTTTTTTTTAACTATACTACCGTAAGACTGTCAGACACAACTAAAAAATTTCCATCTTCCTAAATTCATAATCATCTAAAATTTCCAATTATTTTAATGTCTCTTACAATATTCTTGGATTTTTGTCGTGTGACCCAACTGAGGAAAAATATTTTGAGGTTTGGAGTAGGTGATTAAATAGTACTTTGAATTTGTGGTTTTGTTGCTCATCAATCTCTGTTCTTCAATGAAGATTTATCTAGGCTTCCTGTGCCAACTTTCAATAACTTCGAGACAGATATAACATCCAGAAACAAATGTTGCTGGATTTATTAGTTTACCTTTTCTCCCTTCGTAATTACTGGCACCTGTTTAGTTCGCTGATTATTCCATGAAATCCTTCGAGTCTCTGCTTTCAGTGAGTGGCTGTTGAGAGATATTTTATCCTCATGGAAGCTCTTCAATCAGCTGCTCTTTCCTGAGTTGATCATTTCTATACAGTATTCTGAGATAGTTTAGGTTTACTGATCCTTTATACACCTGCTAAAATTTTTCCATTCTTATGTTATATGAGTTATGCAGTAGGTGGGCCACTTTTTTTCATTTTTATCTCAATAACATATTATGTACAGATGGGAGAAAAGCATGAGGTAGTAAACTACAGCGCTATTCTTCTATATTTCAGGAAATTTATCCACCATTGACCAAAGATGGCCAACAGAGTCACAGTCCATCTGCATCTTCCGTCGCAGTCTCTTACTCGAGCGGCTCTCCCAGTGGCACGTTGGCCCCATCATCCTCTTCTTCCGAGCTGCGGGACGAGCCTAGTTCAGGCCATTCCATCCCCCAAGGGAACAACCTGAGTTCATGAGCTTCAGCCTGAAGCAAATACCTGAGAGGAACACATCCAAAAAGCTTAAGCCGAGCAACAATGGTGAATAAGATCAATTTTCCCGCTGTCGCATACTTTGGGGTGAATCATTAGATGGGAAGCATCATTGATTGTTCTTTAGGTGCCAGGGTTCCATCCACTTTGGTTCCACGGAATGGATTGAGAAAAAGCACCATTTTTGAAGGCATCTTAATGTTTATACATATTTATATATAGGGCCATCCATACTTTTTGCCTCTTTGGAATAAGCAGTGGCCATGATCTATCAAAGGCTAGCAAACAAACCCAATTTAGCCATCCTCCCATTTCCACATACCTAAATCTGCAAAGACATCCAGACGGTTGAGAGTGCTCCTCTTTTACAGTCTCATTTTCTCCCAAAACAGGAACTGATGAGTCATGAAGAATTCACCTGTGCAGGGCTAAACCGTCAGTCTCTTGATAATGTCTTCTCATCCGGCTCCAACTCCAGGAATTCAGGTACTTGTTCTTTGTCTCTAGTTTGTGAGACTTTGAGGAGGATTTGTGGCTTGGATTTTATATGATGGTTAGTGATGATAAACTGAATGACGGAAAATACTCCTTATGGACTGTGTCCTCAATAATCTTTGTGGGGGAAATACAAATGCGCATGGTTACTAGTCAAAGCGTGTATCAATCTTCACGTCCAGCTTACAAGATGGCTCACAATGTTTTATCTTTTCTTTTCTTTTTTTTTTACCTGTACTACGTTTCTTCCATGTCCCTTGGCGTTGCGTCTTAAATCCCAAGTGAATTAAGCTCCTAAACGACACTAGCATGTTTTCTGTATGTTTGGTCGCTGGAGCCTGGAATGGAGCTGTTATAGAATATATATATAAATAATGGTTATAGCCCTCTAAGTTGGCTTCCGTTATGTGATAATTCCTGGAACACTGCGGCACATCGGAATCAGGATCGGTTTTTACATTTCGATTGACGGAAGCCAGTGTCTGTGAAGATAACAGTCGGAGTTCGCTCAGGATAACGTGATTTAGCTTGGATCCACCGATAATAATGCCTGAAATGCACATCTCTTATGCCTTCTAGATACCGAGGGAAAACTTTGAGAAGGAAAAATAATGAATTCGAAACTGCGGCCAAATTGGTTGTGGAGGGCCAACGGTACTCATCGACAGTCGATGGAAACTCCATCGAGAACACATCGCACTAGCTAGCTTTCACGTGGAAAAGAGGCTGTGGCAGCTGCAGCTTGTTAGGGGAAAAGGAAAACGACTCGACTGCCGTCTGCCATAGCTATGTGCACTTTCCTCTTGATTCTCCAATTACTTTCTTCCCACAAGAAAAATGGTAAAATTGGGGTGTGTCACGGAATTACTGAGAAAAGCTTCTAGTGTATATATATATATATATATATATTTATATCGTCGATTTAAATTTAAAAGATTCAAGCTTTTTAGTGTAATGGTGAAGGGGAAGAGAGTAAACATTTGTAACAAAGGCTACAGAGCGAAAATGGAGAGAACACACCATTGGCATCGACCTCATCATCAAATGAGAGAATAGTAGCCCTAGTCTAGTCATCTGACTCACCGGAGAAGCTATAACGTCCTCCGGAGACGTTGCACCTCCCAATCACGTCCTCGAGGTTGCCCGAGCCTTCCCACCACATGGTCATGTGATCATCGTGGCTCTGGTGGCTCCACGCAATCCCATGACCCATCATGGGCTCGCCGCCAATTGCTAATGGGATATCGAGCGTGTCGAGCTGCGGTCGGTTGTTAGTAACTATATCGATGGGCTCAGAGGGGTTCGAGCTTTCTGCTTTTGGAGGCTTCAAGCAACCTTCAGGGACAATGCAGTTCAGGTAGCCTGAATTATCGTTGGAGCCACCGCTTCTGAGGAAGAGGAGGAAGTCTTCGTGTGCCTTTGACTGGTCGGGTGAGAGCCGAGATGGTCGGTTCTGATCGGATGAACATCTTATGACAGCATTCTGGTGATTAGTGCTGAACACTGGAGCCCAAGCCGGAGGAGGCATGGCTAGGGCTTGCTGTTGGGATCCAAAAGGCCCACCGGAGAACACAGAATTGTGGTAAGGGTTGCTAGGGCTGTTGAAGAGGCCGACGTGGTGGATGCCATGGGAGTAGATGAAGTTGGTCCTTGCTTGGACGCCCTTCATGGAGAGGGCGGCTCGGTCATACGCGAGGGCGGCCTCCTGGGCTGTGTCGAACGTGCCGAGCCAGTGCCTCTCCTTGGTGGTCGGGTCCCGTATCTCCGCCGCGTACCTGCCCCACGGCCTTCTCCTCACCCCGAGGAACCGGCCTGGCTCTGCCACCGCGTGCTTCTTCCTCCCTCTTCTCTCCCCAGGCTGTGTCGGAGCTGAGGAGGCCAGGTTCCGTTGGAGCAGGAGGAAGCCGCCTTGCATCCCTGCCTCGCCGTACATCGTCATGAAGGGACTGTCATGGTTTTGATCCATGGTCTTGGAGCTGGACATGGTAATTAATTACTGATGCGGGGGGAAGTCCCTGACTCCCTGTAGACGGCAAAGTGAAAGTACAGCTGCCTCTTGTAGTCGGGGAGAGCGACCCTCGACAGGGTTTTTAGGGCTTGGATAAGGAGTGTACGTACGTTTCCGTCGTCCACGCCTTAATTAGTACCCCGGAAGAAGAACGAATTTTGAATAATTTAAATTTAAATCATATTAAAATTTTATTATGAGTGTTCATATTTATTTATTTTCTTCTTCTTTCGTCCATTTATAATTAATGAATTTTTTATATGATCACATATAATTTAATATAAGTATATTTTTTATTTAAATATATGATTTTATTTTTACCCTACTTTGATTTAGTGACATCAATTGGTGTTCGATATGAGTGATCACTATCACCGATTACCTTCCCTACCATCGTTAATCCAAATAAGTTTAGCTTATAATTGAAAACACGAAGGCTGTGCCATTGAATTTTGCAGATAAAGCCGCGAGAAGGGGAAACAACCACAGAGGAATGGAGGGTTTTCTTTTCCTTTTTAACATACTCGCGGAGAATATCAAAACATAATTGGGATTTTGAGAGAAATATTATCCACAAAAGTCTTGTGTAAAGTATGGCTGGATGTTGATTCTACAGATTTAACTCAAATTAGTGCATTAAAGGACAAGATTCCTATAATTACGAACTACTCAAACCCCTTATTCAAAATTTGTCGGATCGAAGATTTCAATTGCAACAAGTAATTTGTGTGTGTGTGTGTGTGTTAGCAAGTATATGCTTATTATGTCATCAATTATAAGCACATGCAAATCCGCGTTTCATGCAAGTGCTTTTGCTCTTCAATCAGTAGTAGTACTTGTCTGCCTCATGATTTTCAAAGGGAGCAGTTAAGAATATGACATTAAAAATTTACTCCGAGATGAGGGAAGATGGCAGGGTCCGTTCGGCCCTTTGATTTCCACGTCCCTTTAGACGAATCAACAGCCCCCACAGCATCGGAGAACAGAACAAAGAACTCATGACCCACGAGTCAAGAGTTCTAGTCCCTGTTCCTTCTTTCGATCGTATCGTGAGCGTGTATAGGAGCAACCGGAGAAGCTTTTAATTTCTCAAGCCATCCACGTGGCTGTTCCTAGATGGTTACGTCTGCGACCTAGCCGTAAGGGTGGAACAATAAATTATTGAACAAATCATCCCTCTAATATCGGAAAGTTCTCTTAACCTTCTTTACTACACGTGGGTGGGTACGTAAACCTAAATAGAATATGATTAGTTCACTTATTTTTAAAAAATTAAGAGTCAATAAAGAAAGAAGAAAAATGGTGCCTCTTTATCTTTTTGGTTGAATGTTCACGTGCCCAAGTGTCATTGAGAATGGCATAAAACCTAATGATGATCAGTTTGTTTATGTGCGTAGCTCTTAAACTAATCATAATCCTATGAGTTCCTGATCATGTGGCTTGCATCCCTAGCTATATAAGACACTGTTCGGCGCCCCCCACTTGCTTTCTAATTAATGACCACAGCCTTCTCTTTTTTTTCCATATAATTTTATGTAATTTTATACTTTTATTGGTTCTTTTGCCCAGAAAAAAAAAAGGACCATACTGGGTAAGTGATAGTAATTCAAATCGGGATCAAATGATCTTAGAGTCAAAATTATACATGAGAAAATTTGTTGAGTTGGCCGTAGAGTCTATACACATCCGAATTAAATATTTATGTATTTGTAGAGTATTTATATAGGCTATCGATCGCAACTCGAACAAAACCCCGATATACCCCTCTTCCCTAATTATGTGATATGTACTCGATGGATTGGAAAATCAAGAGAGAGCAAAGATTGGTTGCCTTTGTGGGAATTTGCCATTTCATAAAGCAAAGAAGAGAACGGAGTAAGATGCCCGTCAGAACGAGTTGTTTGAATATAATTAGTAGAAAAAAGTTGGTTCTCTTACATTCAGTTCCCTTGGAATTAATCATAAGTTTGCCCTTGATGAATTTGGTGGGGTTACTCCCCGAAATGAATATCAACTTTACTATCCATAGCTTTATACATGGATAACTAATTAGTCGTGCCCGACCTCGCACTGGTAAAAAAATCCGTCCTACCATGACATCTGTGGTCTCAATTGATAGATGTGAAAATTTTGAAAAGATCCCCTCCTGGTGAATCATGTGGAAACCTAATTACTTATTGATTGACTGTTCGACAATTCACCTCGGCCATTGTAATGTGTGAAGCCCCGATGCCATGTGAAATTCCGAAGGACATTCTAACCTGTTAAATGAGAGTACTCATCTATTCATATCAGTTACTACTCAGTAGTAAACACAAAAACATGATAGCCTGAGCAAATAAGGGCAACAATTATATAGTCCAATAATAATCTAAGAATTAAGATTTAAGTAATATTATCACTCATAATTGGATTATTATTTCTTATTTCGAATTACAAATAAGGTTGACAGATGAAACGAAAAATAACATGGAATAAAAAGATTGCAAGGAAATTCTATTAATTAAAGTTGAATTTAAGATTTATTAATTTCTTATCCATTAATAATATCTTAAAATTTTTTTCCTGTTTGAATGATAGGAGAAGAGGGTCTGGGATTGTTTGCTTGGAGAGAATTTTTGCACATTTCCCAAGAAAAAAAACGTGGCAGTGGCTACAAACATAGACTGCTGCTTTACCATTTTACCCAGAGAAGCCCGGAATTCAGGGAAAAGGGAAGACTGGTTGGTCTTTAGGAGATGACTTTCCACCTTTGACGAAGGAAAGAGAGAGGCACAGAGAGTGAACCGAAGCCGTCCCCCTTCCGAGTGCTGCAGTGGCTTGTTGGTTTGTTTATTTATTTATGCTTGCAAGATGCAGCAAAGCTTTCCTTTATGGTCAAAACACAGACATGCGTGTGTGCCATTGGGGCCCCCAACCCCCCCTATAGGCCGGGTTTGCGTTTTCTTTGATTGCTTTCTCAAATGTGGGCAACTTGTGATCAGTGTCTCACCAGGGATCATAGTTACTGTACTCAGGCTTTGAATTTGAGCTTGAGTTCTCTCCAAAAAGAAGGATCAAACTTCTGTTACGCTGTAATGTAGGCTTACATGCATTAACGTGCTTTCGCGATATCGTGGGTGCAGTACATGGCATACACGGGAAAGCTCGTTTATATATGCTGACAGGCCACGTGATCCAAGTACGGCAAGCTCGAGCTCTTGCTCGAAATGAGCCGAGTCGAATTCAGGTTCTTCTCGCTCTTCCGTTCCGGGGCCCACGTGGTATGCCGTGTCGATTGCTGGTTCGCCCCGCGAGGACTGCCGATTGACCCTGCTGTCTGCGTGGGTGACGTGGCGGAGATCCGGTCGTGGATTATGGGGAGTACGAGGTTAGATGGAGGGCTAGGATTTGCCGGGTGAATCTCCTCGTCTCAGAAACAGGAACGGTGAGGGCAAATCGAGGGAGAGAATGGTCAAAGATTCAAAATCATGGTGTGAGGGTATTGACTGATGTGGAGATTTGACGGCTACGATTGGAAAGATTCGAGGGCAATCCTATTATAGCCTCTAGGCACATATCGCTAGATTTACTCCATTACCAATGTATGTACAGCTCCGTTCAGCTACATGCAGATCCGTATGAATGGCAGGGTACCCACTGGTAAACGAACTGAAAAGGAGAGGGTAGAACGGTCATTCGGTGGGATTTTTCCTCCTGATTTCATCGCTCACAATTTTTACTTTCACCCAACATATCTAGCAGTTAAATTTCTGCAATTATTCCGACTCAAAGGTACACCGTTCGACGGTTGGATTTTAGTTGTACTGCAGCTATCTAATAATTAACTCAAAGAAATCTTAACCTAAGCAGCCGAGAGAATTTATATGCAAGCTATTCTTAAGTTTGATCGGCTTGGTACTAGCACGTTAGCTAGGACTGTCATGGAATCACACATCTGAATGGATTTTTTTTTTTTCATTCACTACTAAGTTAAGTTCTGAGAATATGAACAAACTTGATCTCTTGTGCCGGTTACAGTTTTCTTAGTTTTTGGGTGCATATCATCGTCTAGTAAGTATGATATAGAATGATCAGTAAACTGAGAGCTCTCCATTCGGCTTTCAATTGGTACCGGGCATCTGCTGTAGCATAAGGCATGCTGCGGCACGCGCGAGCTATGCAGCGGAAGAAGTAATTAGGTTAGAGCCTCCCATGGAATGCTTTTGGAGAAAGAGTACGAAAGCCGCCAGTTTGGCATGGAGAACGCTCTGTATCTTACCGTCGGACAGCCTTCGACAGACCGAACTGCAGCATGTCTGCAGGAGATTGACCAGTATATATATATATATATATATATATTTGTGATACTCGGAAAGTTGCATGTATCGATGGCATTTCGATGTATTATGTGGAATCTCACCTTCTCGGTGCTGCGAGGCTTGATGTAGCTCTAGAAGGTCCACAAAAGTTCAGTACAAAGAGTAAGGGCAAAGTAAAAAAATGTGGGGGAAAAAAACAGAGCCAGGTTCATGAAAAAACCCTATAGCTCACACGTTAGGATATATAATATATATAGAGAGAGTACATTATACATATTTGGTCTCAGCAGGACTACATATATAATTATGACCCCACATTCATCCAATAAACCCTAATTAATTAGTCGGTCTCAAATTTTTTATGCATATGGTAAGACGTTGGAAAAAAGGGGTTTACGCTTATTTCTGGGGGTTCCTTTGGAATGTGTTGTGTATGGAAAATAGGAAGTTTGTCCAACTTCAAACCCATAAAGCACCAGCTGTCCTGAGCAAGGGGATCAGGGAACGTTTGAGGTGGAGGCTCATGACCTCACTGACTCCGCCCACCAGCTCCCCACCGATGAACACCGCCGGCACTGAGGGGCTGCGGCCGAGCCTCGACAGGGCCTGCTCGATCTCCCGTCCCTTGGGGATTGCATCAACCTCGTGGACCTCCGGATGGACCCCGAGCTCGGCGAGGAGCGCCTGCACCGAGTAGCACATGTCGCAGGAGCTCTTGGCGAATATCACCACCGGCCTCTCGGACGCCATCTGCGTCACCCTCTCCATCATCCACAGAACTTCGACAGCCGAGCGCAAATTAAGGGTTTCTCTACGGCTTCCCCTTGGAAAACTTCGCCGGAAGATCTAGCCTGGAACGAGAAGTGGAGCGTGTGATCTTGTGGCCGGATGAAGCCCTTGGAGATGAGTTGATTGGTCTGAGCGTGAGAAAACACGGCCATGCGAATGCTTATTTATAATGGTGAGATTTCTGAGTCGGTTTCCAATCTGCGCAACGAGAGAGATATGCTGTGCATGCACTTTCATTAACAAGAAGGCAAGAAATGTGGAAACTAAATTCCTCCTCCTCTCTAATTTACACGGCCTTATTCTGATCGATAATGGAATTTATTTCTCCCATACTTTGAAGAATTTTAAAAAAAAATATTTTTCATTCGTGATATTACATTAGCTAGAGCATCTATCATCTCAGTCTAGAAGTATGGCTTATACTTGCCAAGGTCTTAAACACCCACTTGCAATATACAACCAACACGAGCCACAAAAGGAGTGAATAATTGACCCGATATATCAACTTGGGATTGAATTAGTAATTTTCTCACTAACCTCTCAAATAGGTGATTTAAGGATTGAATCTCAAGTCGGGAGGGTCGACGAAAATTTTTTCAGGAATCTCGATCCGACCACAGACTAGTCTCAATGTGCACTTTAACTGACCTAAAAATATTGCGTGATACAAACTAATGAATAACTTATTTGATCTTGAGTTCCAAACTCGAGTCTAGCAAAATTGTGAGCCCACAAGTTTAACATGTGTATGTGATAATATCCATTCATATTATATTTGTACAGAAATTTCTCATTATTTTTTTCCAATAAATTTCGTTTCAACAATATCCATATCATTTTTTGATCAACCTTGATAGTGACACAGCAAAGATCTCTCGTCAATATTATTCGAACTTATCTGAAAATCGTACGGTCTGTCGTCCCACACCTCAGATTTTTTTTGGTCGACGTTTGGACCTATCAAATATATATATATATATATGCATGTATGTATGTATGCATCATGAGAGATTCCTTCTGAGCCAAAAAATTCACGAGACGAAATTCTGACGATTAATAATTATGATATAGAGGTTTGAGATGAGAAACAAACTATTCCGTTTAACTAAGTGAGAATTGACGGTACGACACATTCAAATAGTTTGCAGAAAATATAATTAATTAAAATAAAACCATAATATTATTATTATTATTTAAATTTGAATTTTTCTCTCTATATATCAATGTCGACGTCAAAACACCAGATCGATGAACAGTATATATATTTATTAGTAAGAACCCGCGTGTAAAATGTAGAGCATATATGGATGCAATAACATACATGTGTTGTTATTAATTCAACGGGATGAATCATTTTCTTTCCCTCAGTATCCGTACTTAAGCTCGAATCCAAGATTTTATTCGAGAGTAAGAGATATCGGACATCGATGGACCGACCAACGTTGGAATGTGGGAATCCGCATTGATGGAGAATAACTAGCGGATTTTATCCAATCGGGACCAGCATGCCCCTTCCCCCCCTTTGCATGCATTAGATAGATTCTCATTCTTCTCATGTGGAAATAAGCCAAGTGAAAGGGATAGCTGTTCCTTTCACCTTCTTGTTAAATTTCTGGTGGTCCTACGAGACATTCTATACAGTCAGTGACTCGGCACGTAGTGGTAAATCCATCGTGACTCACCTATCATGGGCGTGGTAGAGTGGTTTGGCACTCATCATCCCAATGGGAGAACTCGAGTTCGAATCCTATCTGCGGCGGGAAGCTCTTAACCCCCTTAAATAGGCCGACCGGGGACGATCTAGATTAGTCCAACTGAATACCGGTGGTTTATACCAAAAAAAATCCACCGTGACTCGTGAGCACACCCTGAACTCGAGAACGGACGTACGTATGTTCGTGTATACGTACATGTATTCAGGTCCGGGCCTGTACTCCACATAATTTCCACATGTTGCCGGTTTAACTAAGAGATACCAGAGTTCCAAGCCAATAACAATCTCTCTCGTAAGATCTGGAACACTATGAGTAACCATAAATTGGCAGCACGTAGCACAATCGAGTCGACGAGAAGAGCGAGATTGGAATTTATGTGTAGTCGGGTCGAATCATGAACATTGACCAGCACGGTCTCTTGGCTTGGCCGACCATCTAAATAAGTAGGGCGGGTAATAACACCGGTTGCACCCGAAAATGAAAAGCGATGAGATCGACTTTTTTTTTTTCTAGTTATATAGAAAACTCATGATATACAACTTATTTGTTATTATGCCGAGAATAGTGGTACTGCATGCATGAAGTCCTTTCTTGGAAATCGAATCTTTTTAATAGATGTAAAATATTTGATGAGAAGAAAAAGGAAGACAATTAATGCGAGGACGGATCGTGGCATATCAAAAAAGGATTGTTGTTCGAGCAAAGGGCTGGTGAAATGTAGTTGCGTTCCGTGCAAGGACACCTGTGGCACCCAATAAAGAAAAGAAACCGAAGCAATTGAGAATCGTATTCCAAGTTTACTATCAACAAAAGTTTATTGTGCCGATATCTTATTTGATATAAGATTAAGAGATTTAAAGTTTGTTATCATTAGTGAAATTTTTTGTACATTTTAGTTCGACGTGTCTCCTTCTCAATAAGATTTAATATTTGAATACTGTGATTATGATAAGAATTAATTCTTGAAAAGTAACTAATCGAATTTTATTAAAATTCAAAGATATCACATCATAAGTATATGTAAAAAAAAATCTCCTACAAATATATTCATCCGAATTGATGCAAAATCGATCGTACAATATTCATATTATATATAAATATATATGTATGTCAATGCAATTACGATAAATTAGTGGAAGATCAAGAATCTCATATCTCCTTTCTCTCCCTCCCTCGAATAAGTTTTATGGCTTTTTCTACCATTCATTATTATTCCTCACCGTCTATGCCGCATATTTATCAATTATAATTCTTTTAACGTGTCTGCCGCAGATTCTTGATGGGGCATCTTTTGGGGTATGAATGATAACGGAGAATGCCTAAATGTCAAAACACGACACCAACAATTATATATATATACACATGATATATCATACATTTATAAAAATTGAATTCGAGATTTTGTTGTATCTGAATGCTCGTTTGTTACTTTTTTCCTCCCTTTCTTTGCTTTGAAATGGGTCTCTAAGGACTAGTGGGCTTTGTCAGTTTGGGCTTGTAGTTGGACAAGCCCTTTATCAGTGAATGATTGAGTATAGTTTAACCTAATTGCATGGAAGAAAGAGACATTTCTTCGTCTACTAAATCAATCAGATTCTGACTAATTCAATTCTGAGAGATATCAAGTAGTGAACTAAACTAGAGGTCAATTTAAGCGCCCTAAATACTACATATATATACATATATAATGTTTGTATCCATCAAACACTTTTAAGGGATGATCGATCATAAACGGCCTGCATGTTCAATTTTACGATTTGCACGCGTTCCTTTTACGGATCCCTGATAAGACCCAAATCGGAATTCCATCTGAAATAGTCTGGAACCTTATGAATAAGGGCCTAAGATCATGATCTCGTGTATATATTCCCCCAATCTATCACAAGTTGACATTCCCCCAAACAATCGATCCCCATCCCCTCAAGTGGCCCATATGCATATCCCCACACACACATATCTACTCATCCAAAACACTGTGTTAGATGTGTTCATAACTTAATTGGAGTGGTAATTCTTGAATTCCAAGTCACACATATGAATGAAAAGAATTGATATTATGAGAGTTTTACTCATTTTGCATACATATATATATATGAATGAATAATTAATCAGTACTCTAAGGGATTTCTAAATAACAGCCGGGAAACTAAAGAGAAATTCTCTCATCACTTTCGGCAGCCTTTGGCTTATCCGGACATCGGGGGTAATTAGACTCCTGGGACAAGGAGGAGGATGAACATGTAGGAGCAAGCCAGCCACACACGATCCTCATCTGCCTAAAGCTCGATCGAGCTAAAATTGTCTTCATGAGATTCATACTAAATATATACGTCTATATGATTCATTGTTTAATCTATGCTATATCTATTATTATTATTATTTGTAGAAATTCAATAGATTATTCCTAATCTAAACTCGAGTATTGTTGATTTAATATGATATACAAAATATTTTAATAGTAGATATTTTCAATTTATAATATTTGAGTTGAGCAACTGCCATAGTAAAAAGATTTTCACGAATTTAAGTGGAAAAGGGCAAGTTGAGATAGAAAACTACAGTTACTTAATAATTTGATTTTGAAATTATTTTATTATAACGTAGAGAATCGTGTCGGTTCCACGAACCTCTAACACATCTTTTTTTTTCCCTCTCTTTCACAAAATTTTTTATTATACAATGGATTTTATGAATTTCTTCAGGAAAGAAGAAGGAAATCATTGATGAGTGCTCCACTTATCAACCTATATATATATGTAGGTGGTCATAAGGCTCCCGTTCCTCATCACAAGTGTGTCAGAGCTCCTCGACTTGTAAAAACCGTCGAAACGTTCCATCTCCCTTTACCTTAGTCGCTCTCTTCGATCGAGCTCTCCAAAACCCATTAGGAGCACTAGCTACATCACTTCCCGCGGAGTTGAAAAGCCCCGGCCATTTATATACACGGATCGAACAGGATTCGGTAGGTTGTTTGTAAGTAGATAAGTGGTACGCGCTCGGCTGAGGATCCCAAGGTTGGCAGCAATTGTCTCTCTCAGAAGGCATGGACCGGGTGGCGAAGCTGGCGTCCCAGAAGGCGGTGGTGATATTCAGCAAGAGTACGTGCTGCATGTGCCATGCCGTCAAGAGGCTGTTCTACGAGCAGGGGGTGAGCCCTGCGATCTGCGAGCTCGACGAGGACTCGAGAGGGAAGGAGATGGAGTGGGCCCTGGCCCGGCTGGGGTGCAGCCCCTCTGTCCCAGCCGTCTTCATCGGTGGGAAGTTCGTCGGGTCAGCCAATGCCGTCATGACACATCATCTCAATGGCTCCCTCAAGAAAATGCTCAAGGAAGCTGGTGCCCTTTGGCTCTAGAATAAGCGCATATATATCATATATATATATATGTATGTATAACCACTTCAGCTCAAGTCCTTCCTCGTATTTGAGTTTTAAAGTTTTTGGCTTCTGATTTTTATGTTCCCGCGAGGCTTTTGAAGCACATTATACATATAAATACATATGTATGAATGATGAGAACGTATTATGAAAACGTTATCCATAGAGATATGATGAAGCTAGAACAATAATAGCTTTCTTTTCTAGGCGATCGAGTTTATTTTCCAAAGCAACCTAGAAACACTTGAATGAAAAGTGATATAATATCGTGACATTATTCTCCATTCATATTAATTATGACTAAAAAAAATCCTAATTAAGAGCTACGATCACGGTCCCTTGCTATTGTGCCATTGGTATTGGTGCACCAATGAGTGTTCAGTACTCCTCGATGATCGTTACGTCGACGAGCCCATTGATATAAGCACTGGATGAGGGTGACACCTGGATTAAGTATTATACCGAGCAGACATACAACGGTTCTCAAGGCAGGTCTTGATCGTTCAAGCGAGCCGAGGATATGTACTATATGAGGAACCAGAAAACTCCGAACTCCCTTCATGTGCCCTTCTTAGATTTTGGTACCGTACATATACATGTACATACACGCGTACATGTTGATCAGATTGGAAACTGTTCGAGTGATTTAGCGCCTTTTAATCGCCCTACTACAGTCGAGAAAATTACATCCTTAAAAAAATCTGTCCGACTTCAACATTGATTAGATCGCGGAATGGTGAACATCTAAAGCCCGAAGACGTTTATTCGACTGTGATAGGTGAGAATGCATTAGGCGAGGCCCACAAGCGGGAGAGACTTGAGAAACCTTCCCGGTCGAGTCGATGCAATCCAGCTTGGACCAAATTGAAATGTGGGTTTGTGGTAACATAAACTGTTTGGATGGGCTTCGCCGAACTCCTCAAGAACTTCAACATTAATTTTTTTGGCCAGACACCGGCCGGCTCCTTCTCTCCGCCGCATCCAACCACCCCTCCAATGCCTTCGACCACTGGGAGGAGCCCCATCCACGGGAGCCGGTTAACTTTCCAGTCATCCGGTACATATTTTCAAACAATATCAAATTCTCTTCCGATATGAATCGTCTGAGATAAAAGGCAACTGTTCTCGACTCAATCATGAAAAAAGTCACATTTTGACATATCAAATGGTAACCATTTTAAAATTAAAGAGGAAAAACGAAACGAAAAAGAGAATGAAAGAAAGATTTGGCTATATATATATATATATATATAACATACCAATTTCAGCTACACCAGACGGCCGCGGTTTGGTCCCTCAGGAAGTTTCTGAAAAAACAAAAGGGGAAGGCCATAGGGGATAATTGTCCCTCGGCCGGTCAACCAAGATTGACCAAGCAAAGTGCTCCACGTGTCCAGCAAGACCTTGGTCAAAGCTCCAGAACCGTCCGATTGACCACGAAAAGTCTTGCTCATTGCCTGGTTAGCAGGTCGGCTGGCAGGCAGCCGCGCACGCCCGTGGACTCGCGGAGGGAATTTTAAAATTTTTTTCCCGTTTTAATCATCATCACGACAATTCAAATATATTCTAATTTCCGGTCCATGTTGCTATGCAATGTAGTAGAGACAAACCGGTACAACTCACCAAGTATATAATTTATGAAAAGAGAGGATAACCTGACTCCAAACAATTGAATGAAACGCCGCCAATGCGTTAGTTGGGCGTGCTGGGGTCCGACCGAGTCCCGACACAACGAAAGGTTCCAAGAAAAGCAAGAATTCCAAAGTTAGATTCGTCGACTTGGCCTCTTTGCCATATCGAATGAGACGACTTACACAGGAAATCTCCAACTTTTTCTCTTCACATCCCATGCTTTCTCCTCTTCTCGCTTTCCGTCCAATGAATCAGACAAACAGCTTGCCCACATCTCTTTTGTTGAAAGCGATAAATTCGATTAGACATTTATTAACCACGACAAGAGCACTGATTGATTCGGACTATGTCCAGATTGTTACTTAGGACTTTCAATGAACAATTGGAGATAAAACCGAGTACAGTTCCACCTGTTCCCATAAATTCCTGCATAATCCAAGGGCTAATGCTCAACGGTTCTTTCTCTCTACTTGACTTGGAATGGTGCGCTTATTTTGACCGTGATTTTGTCTGGTAATGGCACCGACAATCAGTTATTTTCCTTTTTTCCCTCGTAATGATCGATGGGAGCATGGTCGTGTTATTCTTAACACGTGCCTAAAATTGGGCAATGCATGTACGCAATATTGTTAAAGTCAACATCCTAGCGGGAATTATAGATCAACCATGCGTGTGTGTGTGCGTGCTCTCGAGAAAAATTAATTTATATTTTGTCAAAAATATACAAAAATTAGAGGACAAGCTGATGCCGATCTCATCGCCAATCTCGGCCAGACCCATAAGACAACTACCTCTTGGATGAAAAGAAAAGAAAAGAAAACAGGTACGAGAATTATGGAAATAATTCGTAATGAAATAGGTATCTACACTAGTTATAAACAGTTTATGTTTCAATAGAATTTGCGGTGTTATATTTAGTATAAGCACATATTTGAGTATGTATTGGACGAGATCGGACAACTATCATAAGCCAATGCTTTCAAATAGCACACGTAACAGGGAAAAAAAATTACTGGGGGTGGTGATCGGTTTTGTGGGTGTCCCCTTTGTTGGACGGTGATCAGATTTTATATTTGACTTTGTTTGCTGTCGGAATTGGATTCATGTCAGTCCGCCTGTTTTGAAGAAACCGTAGTTTCCGATGCCGCGGCCACTGCTGACTCCGGCGTCATCTATTAAATTGCAAGAGAAGTCCATTGCGAGGGGGTTCCAAAATAACATGCAGTGACTAGGCGCCTCCCGGTCCCAACCAACTCGAGGTTCGAGTCTTAGTGTACAGTCACACGGTTCGGATCTTGCCGAGCAACTCTCTCTGAATCACAGTTCTTATTTGTTAATTGAAATTCAAAATCAAAATTCATCTTAACGTGTCATTTAACATCATAATATTTTGAAATAATATTGGTGCATTATTTTTTTTCCTTCCCTTAACAAATTACTTTATATTTATCTTTTTTAAAGAGGAAGGTGTCCGGAAAATAGTATTTTAATATCCTCTACGGACGTTGGATCAAGCGCCCGTGACGTCATGCCCCTTTTGCCATCTGATCTTTCGAATCCAACGGCCGGTATGAAGAGACATCTCGGGAGAGCTGAGCTCCGACCGCAGACAATTGCTAAAAACCCCCCTCCTTCCCACGTATGTATTTCCCGTACCACAAAATTTTCCTAATTCTTAAAACGTGTTGCAAATGTCTGTCATAGGTGTGGAAGCACATCCCAGGGGGCCCACTCTCGCCACCGTGATCACCATTAATTATATTCTAGCAGTGGTGATTTTGATTATTAGTTAATTATTTTCTTAAATAAATAAATAGACTAATTAATTACTGCTCTGCCAAAAAAAACACAAATAGCCCATATCTGGGATTTTTTGAGGTAATTCAATTCCTTTTTTCTTAATTCTTATAAATTTAGAAAACTAATAATTATTTTAAGTTATAAATATTTTTAATTACTGGTGATTTGATTACTTTGCGAGTATCAGGAGTTAATACTATCTGTTCTTCTAATACCACTGTAGTTTTACACTATATAAAATATCAAAATTGGAAAATTCAACAATGAAATGAATAATTGAAATTTTCAATTTCTTTTTTTCCCTTTTACTTAGCGATGAATTATAACTCAATTCTAATCTACTAATAAACTGATAATAAATAGTAGATCAGGTTTATGATTTGAAATTATCATGAAATCAGTATCTGGAAATCAATGATTGTCTCAGACTGTATGATATATCGATCGATAGATTAGTCGGTTATTATGGTACTGAACACTATCTATATAAAACAAAAAAACCTAACTTAATCACAGGCGGTTCGGTTCTAATTGAAATTGGCAATTAAGTGCCATGATTTACGACATGTTTTTTTTCCCGCGTGGAGGGAGCGACGGCTATCTCAATTCGGTGCACTTCCCCGGCGTACCAAATAAATTTCGTATGTATTCAAATCAATAAATAAGAGTGGGTAAGTGTAGTGTGAGGAGATTACGTATGGTTGTTGGCTCTTAACTGCCCATTTACTGGAATAATTAATTGCAATTTATTAATAATTTCCATAGACCATTTATTAATCAATTTGATTGCTATTCACTTCCCTCAAAAATTCTTTTGAAAATTTCATTAATTTGTATTTTTGCCCTTTCTCCCTTCGCTTCCTTTTGCACTTTACTTTACCCCATCTCTCAAGTTCCACTACAAATCATAGGCTGCGCTCCTTCTTTCCCTGAGTTGTTGATCTGCTAGTTGGTCCCGATCTCCCCCCTTGATGGGCCGTGAGGTTCGCAGGTGAGCCGTCTCCAGATAGAGGAAAGCGGCGATTTTGATGAGAATTCTCTGGTGGGCGCTTCCCGATTCTTTCTGGAGAACGACCGCTAAAGTTTGAAGCTTGAGGGAGGTTTTTATGACTCGGGAGCTCTGATTCTGAGCCGGGCGTTCAATTCGGGTTCATTTGATTCGCGGGGGCTTCTGATATGGGTGGGTGTTTTCCTTGTTTTGGATCATCCAACAGCAAGGAGGGGATTGGGGGAGTGAAGAAGGAAGTGAACAGTAAGGACTCTTCTTCAGTCAAAGAAGGGTCTGCCGCCGCTGCTCAGTCCCATCACCATTTGAGCAGTCTCAGCTCAGGTAAAAAGACCAAAAGAAAAGGAGAAACCCTTTTGTCCGCCTGGAAATGATTGCGGGTTGCTTTGTGTTCTTGAATTTGTTGCGTTGCTGAAGGTCACGCTGTAATTTTGGGTTTTCTTGGCGGCTCCCAAGTGTTGTGGTGTTGAATTCGTTGTTAGAGGCAGCTTTTCGTTTGATCTGCTGTGCTCTTGTTTCATCTGATACTGAATTGGGGTTCTTTCTGTTTCTCTGATAATTCATTGATGAGTTGGGGACATTTACTTGTCATGTCAAGGGTTCTCAGTGACTTCCCAGTATCACGTATGGGTTCTACGAGTCTGCAGTAATATGTGTTCCTGTATTATTGGTTCTTCATTCCTTGTTGATGTTCCAGTAAATTCAGGGTAAATTGAGGGCACCGAGTGCCAATCAAGTGAAAATTCTGATGCTTGCTGCAACGAGCAAAGCCTATCAGGACAAAATGAAGCTTTTTCTTGATGAATTTTCTGTATTTAAGGTTAGATAATGCAATTTGCTAAGAATAATTTGGGATTACTGATGGTTACTTGGGCAACTCTAAGCCATTTTAGTTGAAGACAGAAATGAAAAGAAAAACTAGAGATAATAGCATTTTTTGCACTTTCTGTACTGAACATTCCTCTAATTTCAAAATCTCAGATTGAACAGCGAAAATATATCCAATGAGGTTTTATAGTGAGATCACAATAGCTCATTAAAGTTTCTTATATTGACTAAAGAAAAGTTCCATGATATGATCTTTATGAATTTTCCCTTAAAGAACTTATGTTATGGAGTCTGAATTGGTCAGACTATATCATCATTATGAGCTACTGTTGACCTTTGTCAACATTAAGGGAATTGGAATGTTTCCAAGATATTGATAATGCACCTTGAGATGTAAATCTGCTTGAAATCCTACTTTTCTTGGTCATTGTTCTACATAGTATCTTACCTATATGGCTCAACTTCTTTCTAGATAAATCCAATTCCCGAGAAGGTTTAGATCCAAAGAAGGAAGTTTCTGCTCCGAAAGAGGGACCCATTGACCATATTTCATCCCAGACATTCACTGTTCAAGAGCTTGCTACTGCCACAAAGAACTTCCGGCCCGAATGCCTGTTGGGTGAAGGAGGATTTGGCCGTGTATACAAGGGCCGCCTGGAGAGCACTGGGCAGGTAATTTATCACATAAAGGAATGTCCTCCATCCACTGAATTATATATTTTTTTGCAGCCATATTCTGTGGCAACTGATGCAAAGAGGGAAAACTTGAGATTTCATGGGATGTTTATGGGATAATATTTTCTTATAGATAGAATGTCAGAATCATAATTTGTTTATATTGTAAAATTTTCTTGGGCATAATTATGAACTAGAAGCAATGGAATCTGAACAAGGAATTTTGGCCTGCATTGATATTGTGTTGATTACCCAAATTGTCTGGTCAGAAAGTATTAATATATATATATATATATTTTTTTTTCATCTCTATCTGAATATTCTGCCTTTAGCTGATGGCTGATTGAATTTAGATAAAATTTGCTTGTTTTGTTCTTCAACCATCTGTTACTTTCATACAAATTTTCTATGTCGTATAGGTGGTGGCTGTTAAACAGCTTGATCCGAATGGACTTCAAGGGAACAGAGAATTTCTGGTGGAAGTTCTAATGCTTAGCTTACTTCACCACTCCAATCTTGTCAACTTGATAGGCTATTGTGCCGATCATGATCAGAGACTACTTGTTTATGAGTTTATGCCTCTTGGATCCCTGGAGGATCACTTGCATGGTAAGTATATGTTTTGGCATAATATTTATTGAAGTTTTGGTGCTAGGGGATGTAACGATTTCTGGTCTCTTCTTTTATGCTGGCGGATATTCAAGCTTCATGGTTTGCATGAGATAGTGATGGTTGCTAACAAGGTATTCCCTGTTGGGATCTGATTCATGCGCTGCCTCAACTAGGTGATGGATTGAACATTGATTACTACTTGTGCTAGTAGTGGTCTTGAGCTTGCCAGATATAGTTACCACAGAATCTGGAAATTAAGAAGAAAAATGTTACGATTATAATTCTACATGTGTGGTTTTACCATTAGAAGGCACATGAAGTGATTCTAAATTTGGATTGTTGACTATGCGGAGTGAGAAATGGCCCACAATTTCCTAAATGATGGTACATATTCATTGGAAAGGAAGGAGAAGCAATTTGGCTTTCAGGTGATTAGATGACATTCTTCGGCTAGTTTTGTTATTGTAGAATGGAATAAAATAATGTGGAATATCCTATGTCAAGAAAATAAAGAGTTGCAGTTGGATAGTAGATGAGATAATTGTATTATCCCAAGTGGCAGCTGAGGGATTGAATTTGTTGCAGTGGTGGTGTAGCCAGCAGCAAAAGTACTAGAGCTGATGGAATATGATGCAAAAGAATTAAACTTATGGAGAATGAAATCTATTCCTTCTATTTATTGTGCTGCTTTTCATGCCTTAAGAATGTCCCATGTCATTATCTGTAAGCATTGATGACCTGATATTTAGTGCTTTGAACTTAAATAGGAACATTGGGGCTGAATAATAACAACGAATGTTTTCATGTTTTTGGCTGATCATACCATAATAAAAAGAGGGGTCTTACTTTGGAGCAGCATCATTTATTAGTAATTATTAATTTATCTATTGACTCACCTTCCATGTTTAATTCAGTTTTCCTTGGATATGGCACTTTGTAAGTTGCGAAATCAAATTATTTGATTCTTTTTAAAATGAAAAACAAAATCCAGTGAATTTACTGCACACCACTTGATTCTCACCGAAGTTGCTTCCTTTTCAGATCTTCCACCAGACAAGGAGCCACTGGACTGGAACACAAGGATGAAGATAGCAGCAGGAGCAGCGAAGGGCTTGGAGTACTTGCATGACGAGGCCAACCCACCAGTGATATACAGGGATCTGAAGTCATCTAACATCCTTCTTGATGAGAGCTACCACCCAAAACTTTCAGACTTTGGACTTGCAAAGCTAGGGCCTGTAGGTGATAAGACCCATGTTTCTACTCGGGTTATGGGGACGTACGGGTACTGTGCTCCAGAATATGCCATGACGGGTCAGCTGACCCCGAAGTCTGACGTCTACAGCTTTGGTGTTGTCTTTTTGGAGCTTATCACAGGGCGCAAGGCAATTGATAACACAAGGGCTCCAGGAGAACATAATCTTGTTGCTTGGGTAGGTGTTTTTAGCTTTGATGCTCCCTCTCTCTCTCACATTCACAAACACTGGTATATGATACCTTTTTGAATCTAACCTAGATCTTCAAACTTCGATCCAGCATTATGTCAGACTAGGCTAAACCAGTTGAGCTGGGAATAATAAGCCTCTCCAGTCCACTAAGCTCTTAGAACCTAAATAGCCTAAAATGAAAATGACTAATCACTTGATCGTTTGCATTCGGTCTAGCAATTCTTTTGCAAAAGATTTTTATAAATAGTGATAAGTTCAATTCTGAAGGTATCAACAAAATTCAAACATGTAGGTTGGAATTGTATATTTGGCTTTATTGTCCTTCAATATATCATATTTTAAAAGTTGGGAACCTTGGATGGAACAAGATCGGAAATAAGAGGAAGTTGTTGCTGTTGACATGTGATTTTTATGTTTGAGAGTGGATTGTAGAAAAATAGTTTAGTTTCAATGGGTAGTTAAACCTCTCAATTCATGCATTCGCCTTGTTGGTTCATCAGTCTGGCACTTGAAGTATTGTATGGTATTAGGGGAGTTTGAACCTCTTGACAAAGTATCTATGCATGGTAGCACAGTCTTGCTCCAAGGTTGAATGACTTTGGGCCAGGAAATTGAACCTGATGTGTGTAATTACATGGGTGATAATCTTCATATTCATAGGGACAGATTAGTGAGAACTAAGAATTAAGATGCATCTCTTAATTTATAATGTTTGCTTTATGCTGTCAAACGTGGTTCTTTACAGGCAAGGCCACTTTTCAAAGACCGGAGGAAGTTCCCGAAAATGGCGGATCCACTACTGCAAGGGCGATACCCAATGAGAGGACTCTACCAAGCCCTTGCGGTTGCAGCCATGTGCCTACAGGAACAGGCAGCCACGAGGCCTTTGATTGGAGATGTCGTGACTGCTCTCACCTACCTTGCATCACAGACCTATGATCCAGCTGCAGCTGCAGCCCAGAATAACAGGGTAGGCCCATTGACGCCAAGGCTCAGAGATGACAGGAGAAGCCTGGCAGATGCTGGGCTGGACAGCCCGGACAGTGGGATGCGTCATGGGTCTCCCTCAACCCACAGGAACTCACCAGATTTCAGGAGACGGGACCGTGGAAGAGATTTGAGCAGCACAGGGACCGATGTGGGGAAGAACGAGTCTGGAGGGGGCTCAGGAAGGAAGTGGGGTCTGGATGAGTCAGAGTTGCAGGAGTCACAAAGGAACAGCCCCGGGAGTGCGGGGAGGGCAAGGGAGGCAATGCTGAGGAACCGGGACCTTGACCGGGAGAGGGCAGTTGCTGAGGCTAAAGTATGGGGGGAGAACTGGAGAGAAAAGAAGCGGGCAGCCGCAATGGGAAGCTTCGACCCTATGAATGAGTGAAGGGAAGGGAAGAAATTGGTCTGGCTCTCACCAGTGAGCGAATAATGATGGGGGGATCTTTGTATCCGACTATTTCAGGTGTTGGCTTTTCCGAAATTAGGATTCTTCTGGCTTAGTTGCAATTATATGTTGGTAAATATAGCAGGAGAGATTTTAGAGTCGACGTGGGAAGTTTGTGATGGCTCATGAATCTTGGATTTGTGATTAGGGGGGATATGATGTTTGAAGGAGAGTGGTTGGGAGTTACAAATCTTTCCGTTCCCCCTTTGTTTGTAACCCGGCAGTGTTTCTTCTGTTTCTTCATCTGTATATGATCGAATCTGCAATTAGTTTGCCAGTTGAGGTTTCATCCTTGCAGCCTTCTTTTTATGAATATCCTTGCAACTTAATAGGCTCGATTTAGAAAATTTGTTCACATTGCAGCCTGGGCAGATCATATGAGGAGAGAGTGCATCCTCAATGATTTGTCATGTTAGATGTCAGCTTGTATGGGAAATGCAATGACCCTGATGTCTATCCATACTTAATTCCTTATCCTAATCATTCATAAATCTGAACTCAAGATGATCTGTTACTATATGTGACTATCAAGGTAGACATATATTGGACAGTCATTTAATATTGAACTAATCGTAAAAAATCTAATTAAAATCAAACACGTAGAATCAACTGTAGACATTATCTGAAGTTAAGACGATACCATTACACTTCCTATAGCAGGAAGAAGAGCCGTTGGCAGCACACGCACAGGGGGAGAGAGAGGGTTGGGGAGAGTCTTCTTCCATTGACAGCTGGGTCGACGGATGGGGAAGCTGTCAGTGATTTCATGCACTCACGTGTCACCGCTTCCTCACTCCCGACTGAAGCAACTGATCAGTGCGCAGTCTTATCGTCAGTTCTGCTCATTGCTTCAGGGGGAAGAAGAAGAAGAAGAAGAAGAAGAAGAAAGAAGAAGTAGAAGAACTCCATCGCTCCCTTCCTCTTTCTTTAATGAAACCTCCTGGTTCCCGCCCGTTCAGTCTCATCGGCGGGCTCCTCGACGGCCTCTACACCGTCGTAACTTCCTGGTGAGTGATCTCGGGTGCCTATTCTTGGGAATGTTGATGCTTTTAGTTGTACGCGTGCGGTCCATCTCCATCCACGGTGCTTCTTCTCCTTCTCAAACATGTTTTTGTCTATGTTACAGCTTGTACAACCTGTGCTGTTGCTGGCTGATCAATGACTGCTTTGGGGCCCAGGTGGGTCGCCACCTCCACCACCTGCTCCGATCAGGTTTCCTCCACTTGGACCGCCGCCCGGACCTCCCACAGGCCTTCCTCCTCCACCTGGGCCTCCAACAGTCCAGCGCTGGGCCCTCCACCTCCTCCTAGGCCTGGTTTCGGTCCATCAGGAGGGCCATGGGGCCCCGGTCCACAGCCGTGGTGATAAGGGCCGGACAGATCTCGGCGCTGTTCAGGCCATTGCCGTTCTGTCGATCTACGTCTATCTATGGCACAATACCATGGGGAGGTATCTTCAATAATCTGAATATACTCTACTAGAAAATACTCTACCTAGGAATCAGTACTGTCTTAGTTAAAGCTTTCCAACAGGGACCGTTGGGGAAGACTATTACGATTTGTGAAAGTCGAAGTCGAGACTGAGTCTGCTAAATGTTTGATGCTAATTTGGCAAATTTAGAGTCTGGCGAGTCAGTGTCAAGGAATTGAGCTGCCGCCACGATGATAAGTTCTGCAATGTGAGCATTCAAGCCCGCAATGCATGAAACATCTATGTTCTCCTGGTTTCGCCTTAACCTACAAGTTATATGACATCATACCATGTAGTCCATTGGCCATAATAGAGTTCGTTCGATCTTAGACGGATCGGACAGCCTAAAGTGAACGATCAAGATATAGCCATGTCCAAACCCGAGAGACGTCCGTGATCAATCAAACAATCAGGTGATGACAAATTGAATTGACTTTACCCGAGAACATCTCTTATTCGATGTTTAAATCGTCGCATAAAGTATTTGTTCCCTGTGGCGCAGTCACGGTCTGTCTGTCTTGTCTGTCTGTCTGCTCCTGAGAGGGCACGAGTATGACATGTCATTTTTTTCAATGAACGTCAGCAATTGGCTGAACAAGTAATCAGCACTGACGTATTTACTGCATTTTGTATTAATTAAAGTAATTTTATTGATATATTTACCAATTCCCATGTTATTATAAGATAAGATATGACTCTTAAAATATTTTATACAAAATATCCAAAACTACATCAAATAAATTTAAAGTATGTATTTTCTCCTATTGATTGGTTAAGGTAGTCCGCTAAAAGTAGAGCTGTCAAAATTTGACATGACTTGAAAATAAAGTCTATGAATGGCATGAAAAAATTGTGTCCGATCCGGTATTTTCAAGTCGTTCAAGATATGAGAACCGTGTTAGCACGGTACCAAAAAAATCTTGTTAACTCAAAAGTGATAAAATAATTTTTATAATAAAAATAAATTATTTTAAAAAATTAAAAATTAATTAATTATATAAAAATTATATTTTAGTATTTTATTCAAATATTTTATTTATATTAATTTAAAATTTTGATTAACAAACTCAATTCCATCATAAAAATTCATTTTGAGATATAAGATTATTTAAAATTATTTTTTAAAAATAATTATTTATATAATTAACGTCGTATCTGGTTGGTTGGTCCAAAAACAAGAAAAATAATTTTTACAATTAATGGCAGAATGAGACTGATCTGAATATATTGTCTTCAAGCTATAATAACAGCTATTAGTGAATGAACTTTAATTAACAAAAGAATAAGAAAATATATATATACATACATACATATGACTATCACAATAGAAACGACACTATGACGAGAGTCGGCAGAATCAACAGCTGGACACGATCAACTGTCCTTCAGGTGAACGTTATTTACGGTGAGACAGCTGAAGCAACACAGTGCACACAGGCTCTCCCAGACAGCCAAGTTCGAAACTCCAAATGACCTTCCAATTCAAGCAGCTCCATCATATTATGCGTTGTTCGTTCAGCTCCAGAAGAGGACTTGAATCCAAAATCAGAAGCATCTTCATGCAGTACTCCAGAGGAGCAACAGTTTTAGAGGCAGGACATTCAAATCTTACTTACCTGAAGATAGGGAGAGATGCTCGAAAGCCATAGTAGTAAGTAGTACAGAACAAAGATCTGCTGGAGCTTCCCCGTCAATAGTCGAGTTATCAGTTTCCTTCTCCAGAATTCTGCTACGTACAAAATCAGGTCAAAATATTTTTGTTCAAAATTGATCAACCGGGTAATACCTTATTCGCAGGCAATTCTAGTGTCGAAGCTACTGAGACAGATCGTGAATGCCTGGAAAGCAGAGATAGGATAACGAAAGTTCACTGTGAAGAGATCCTCGCCAACTTTCCCAAACTGGAGGGTGATCTTCTCGTGCTGTGGCCCTGCTGGTCCATTCCCATGGGAAGCCACCAGCTGGAAGTTTTTCACAGAGGCTAGCGTAACCCCCCCCCCCCCCCCCCCCCCCGTGGAAGTTTAGGCACCAGCACTGGAGCTTCTCGTGCCACCTTGGAGCCCTGTTCCTCAACAAGAGAGCTCCATCCTTCTCACCGGTCAATGGTCCCGAAAGAAGACTCTCCACATTGTTTGGTTTTGTTCTGAAGAATGGAAGTGACGGGAAAAAAATCTGCGCTGCTGAGGGAGATCTCAGTTGGGACTGGGGCAACTCCACCTGGTTCAATTGCTGATGCGCGAATGCAGACATCGAGATTTGAACATTCTCGGCATCTTATGATTGACTGTGTAAATAAATTCAAGTCAAACTTTAATCCCATTAATGTGCTTACCGTTACTTTCAGCTTTCACATGAAAAGGTTTTGAGTTTTTCAGATAAGCCGTCTTCTAAATCTTAAATGTACTGAAAACTCAATTTTAAATAGGCAAAAATCCAATAAAAATCGCTCAAAATGGGAGAACATCTCAGGGGGGAAAAAAAGAATGTCCCCTGAAAACAGCAGCCTGAAGATTTATGTCACCGCCGATGAAATATGGGTTTAATTGAACAATGCACTAATTCTTCTCAATTTTCCCAGCAGAAGTTCACAGAGAACATTCGAGAAAAAGACTACCTGTTCAACTGAAATAGGGAACCTTAACTTTCCCAGAAACTTCCGGCGTCCTTACGATCTCCTTAGTAAGCGATCTCCAGCACCGGCAGGCAGACCCCGGCGCAGGCCACTACTCTCTTCCGCAGTGGCCACTCGCTCTCCGACGCCTCAATCCTCAACAGGACCTCCCTCAGGAGCTCCTGCGGCAAGTTGGCCCAGCAGCTCTGGCTCAGCCCATCCGCCGCCATCGCCGCCGACGAGCAGTCCTGCCCCACCCAGCTGGATCGCGACCTCACTTCCTGCATAACGCTCTCTATCGTCATGTACGTATAGGACTTGGGGTTCTCCAGTTGGGAAACTCACAAGTCTTCCACCAAAGATCGAAACTTTCGTCGGTGTTAGAGCTCAGCAGGATTCCAACGGAATCATTGGCTGACACGAGACAGAGTAGGGGATCATAGTACATATCTTGGTGAAGTGACAGAGCAGAGGGAACAACGAATAACTTATTTGTTCCTTTGAGAAATCTAAGTTGAGGGATTATTGTTATAATTTTCTCGGTTCACGAGCCTCAAGTGGGCGTGTGATACTTGCATCCCACGCAATCAACACCACCCATCTCTCTCTCTCTCGTTTGGGGAAACAAACTCGAGGGAGTATATTGCTCAACATGGAAAGTTTAGGACCTATTTTTCCTACGTAAAAGATTGGAGGACTACTTGTCCCTGCCCACCAACTTGGGGTGGTGGACGGGTAGTTTTCCATATCATAGACATGCAAATCGGACAAACTCAACCCTGGGAAAGGACACGGCTAACCCTGTAGCCAATCACCACCTCCGACAGTTTCGATACAAACTACGCTCACAAATCTCAAGCTCCCACTTCTGCAATTTAACCTTCTCAGTCTTCCTCCCCACACCGCACTTCCCGTGTCTCCTTCCTCCCACTCAGCCTCACGCTCCCTCTCTCTTTGTTTGTAATCTCCGCCCTCAGATCTCTCTCGGGCTCGAAGCATTTTCGGCGTTTCCCAGATGTCCTCCGTGATGGGAACCTCTGTTCGGTTGGGCTCTGTTTCTTGCAACCCGAAGCAGACCCGGGTGAGTCCTCGTCTTTGATGCTGCCGGGCAATCTGGGTTCTGTTTTATTCGGTTCGGTGTTTACTTCTTTGTTTTTGTAAATGACCCTTTTCTTCGATCTTGGTGTTGTGTGCATTCATTCTCTTTGGTTGTTTTAAATGTGTTTCGGCTTAGCTCTTTATTCAGCTGTATCTGGGATGTATTTGGCGGATCAGCTCCGATAGTTCTGCATCTGTTCGGACATTTTCACGAATCTATTGTCAAAATATTGTGAAATGCATTAATGCCTTCTTCAGAGAAGGAAATATTTGTAGCAATCTAGGTCGAGAAGATTAACTAGAGTCCGGTGTGAATGAGCTTATTAATGGCTGTTCCAGTGGGTTGCATATTTTTGTGAGGGTATGAGTTCTAGGAAAGAAAAATTAAGTTTTTTTCCAGCATGTTGGTGGCGATGTCTGCTCTGTAAGTGTCTCGGGTTGCTCCACTGTTCGAAGTTGAAATTTTGAAAGAGCTACGCTGGAAACACTAACGCCATTTTTGATCGATAGAAATAGAATAGGATGAATATAGCCGTGCAAAATTTTGTTTGGTATTATGAGGCAATTCCTTTCAGTTTAATTTCCATTTTTTTGTGACCAAATATGAATGATCCCGGGACTTTGCCCTCAAAATCTGTCACGGTTTAGCTAATCTGAATTCCTCTTTGGCAGTGGCTGAATTTTTTTTGCCCCTTCACTTAGACTTACTAGATATCAGAGATATATTTGCTTGTCATGTCTAGAAGGTCTTTTCACACTTCGTTATAAGTCGTCCAGTTCTATTGACAGCTTCTTGGGCAGGTGACTGGGTCCAGAATATTCGACTCGAAATCAGCCTTCTTTCCAGTGACTGGAAGAAGCTTTCCATCCCTTAAATCACGTTGTTTCCAGGTTTCATGTGCGGTATGAATCCCTCTTTGCTGTTTCTTGTGGCATGAGGCAATTTGACAAACACTGATTCATGAATTGTTCTTCATTTCACCCATCTTTCTTATCATCTTTCTTGGTTTGTTTTGTATCCATATTATTCTGACCGGTCTCATGAGAAAGTTTGGCACATTCACATGTATTTCTGGACAGGCCAAACCAGAGACAGTGAACAAGGTGTGCGAGATAGTGCGGAAGCAGCTGGCACTTCCTGATGATTCTGCTGTGACTGGAGAGTCGAAGTTTGCTACACTTGGAGCAGACTCTCTTGACACGGTACTTTATATAATATAAATGCAGATACAGTTCCATGATGGCCTGTTTGGTACACTTGAAATGGAGTAGACATGCCTATCCACTGCATTAGAGTTATGAATGCTGATATCCTATTCCAATCCTATGTCATTCCACACACTTACTACTCTCTCGACCTGATTTGAATTTTTTTTTCCTGGGGGATGGACATGGCTTGCGAACTCTTGCCAACCTTCACATCTTTGGGTTTCCAATAACTTTCATCTATCCTTGTTAGTGCAAATTAGAACAAGAGTGGCTGCTGATTATTCCCTTGCCGTTCTCTGTGTCTCAGGTTGAGATTGTAATGGGGCTGGAAGAGGAATTCGGCATCAGTGTGGAGGAAGAGAGCGCTCAGAGCATCACAACTGTCCAGGAAGCTGCCGACATGATCGAGAAGCTGATGGAGAAGGGTGCCTGAGAACCCTTTTTCCTTTGTGTTTTTACATCTTATCATCCATTTAGAGGGATGAAGAATATTTGCATTCAAGAAGTGAAGTACTTTTTCTGCTTGGGACTCTTCAAAGTATTTGCAGACCTTCTGCCCAGGAGCTGCGTTCGCAATGTCAAAACTTGAATTATTGTATTTCACCCGCAAGGCATCTTTAGATTTAGAATAAATAGACGTTACATGCGTCTCTGCAACTTCTGCAGTGATCTGCCCATGTGAGTGAAGAATTCCTTGATGTGTCACTTCGATATTGTCGGGAACCCTTTTACGTGGAACTAACTCCTTGTCAATTAAACTGAAAGCTTATGCTGTCAGGCAATACAAATGTTTTACGTACACGTTAATGAGAGGCTCGAAGGGATGGATGGTGCCATTGCTGGACGTATTAATGAGACTCCGGGAAGCGGTGGATGAAGAGCTGAGGGTCTGGCTGAAAATTCTCTGCCACCTCCTGGCATATATTTTATATCCTTCCTGGTGATTTTTTGTCCTAGCGGTTGAGGGACGAAGATCTTCTGAGCTTCAAACAGTCCAAAAGGTCACGGGATCGTCCAAAATGCATTCAAATGAATCGGTCAGCGTTGTGTAAATTTGCAGGGCTGGTGTAGGCAATGAGAATTTGCCGAGCTTCTATTGAAGGATTGACGTGGAATTGAAACACAACTCAATGCATGACATACAAAGCCGGACCAGTATAGGCGATGAGAATTTGCTGTATATGGTATGCAAGCTCAGGTAGGTCGAGCTTCCCAGGGCCACCACCAGAAAATGGAATCCTTCCTGCCCTTCCAGAATCCACTCAAAAAGGAGCTATAACAGTAAGTAAATTAACTGCAACGTGGAAAATGTCGTAGCTCCGAGGCGGCTTGCTTTGCTGCACTAGCCAAAGCAGGGACGTTCGAACTTTTTACCTCTGAAACAATATACTCAATCTTTGAGACATCCGTGACTGAAATCGACAGAATCATCCCATGTGCCGAATATTGCCTGCAAGAATAGCTCAAAGCTTGCAGTATTCTCCGCAGCGTGACATCAGAGATGCCCTTGTTCCATAACTCGGGGATTGGGCTAACCTTGGAGAGGCTAGCAAGGAGCCCTGCTGTTCCTTCTCTTGGAGCTGCCTTTAGCAGGAGTACCAGACATTCAGAAGCTAAGATTGAAATGTTTCCTTCACGGACTCGACACATCTCCAGGAAAACACTGGCATTGCTGCTAAAGTCCACTGTGTACTTTACAGCTTGCTTCAGCTGATCAACGTCACCATCAGTGCATCCTACAGAATGTCGAAGAAAGGCCCTGCAGAGGCCAAGAGTGGGTTCAATAAAATCCTCCATGTCCTTAATGTGCATATACTCTAGAAGATTTCCTATCCTTCTCACTACTTTTAGCTGAGAAAGCAGCTTGGACTCCATCTCAGGAGCAGAGGCCAAAGCAAGGCAGAGCTTGACATCATTTACATTTCCATCAGAGGTCACCTTGCAAGAATTTGAAGCACTTAGACACCGTCTTTGGCTGTAGGATGGCGGGGATTGCAATGTAGTTAAACTCATTGAACATCAGGAGGAGCTTCTTCACGTAATGGGAACGAGATCCTCATCCTCAATCATTGTCGGGTAAAGTGTGGAGGAAATGCTTGTTAGAGATGGACTTCAAATAATCTAATCTTAGGTCCAGCTCAGGGGATTTGTTGAAAAAAGTGACCATCACGTCAAACAGGACTTTGAGGCAGAGGAATCTGGCATCCGCATCCTTGTTGCCTTTATAATAGATTGGCCAAACTAGGAAGAATTCCACGGGTGAAAATGTCAAAGCTTTCAAGAATCCAAGCAGACTCCTGAGTCATGGCCTCAATGACTAGAAGAATAAACAGCTGGAACTCGTCCCTCCCATGGAATTTCGTAATGAACAACACTTACTAATACAGAACCAATTATCTGATTCTTCTATTTCTTGCATTTGTCTTATAAAATGCAAACGACACCATATCAGTATTTGCAGGTATACCATTTTTCAGAGACAATGTTGGGTCATATGAGATTTCCCTGTTCTTCTGATCAAGATATCCTCCAGCCAAGAAAGACGGAATTATAAAAATTTTAGTATAGTGCAAGAGTCTTCATCAACTCAGTTCCGCCTCACAGAACCTATTTGTCTACCACTCCATGATGACACATTCTTGGGCATTTATCTTAAAAAACGTGTAAATAAGAAATCATCGAGGACAAATGGTATGTAAATATATCTTGAAAGGAAAATACATTAAACTACGCTGCCAAACAGCTAGTTTTAGCTACTTGGAATGGGTTATCGACCAACTTTACAATCTTGGCCAGCTGCTGCTGAACCTGAGAGTTGGCTACCCTATGTTTGAAAGAAAGGCTCCCCTGAAGGTTGAGAATAATAGGAAACAAATGGATGTTTGTCTTTGGTATGGTTCGACTGTTGAGGGGAGACATACCATGTCTTCTTCCTCCCATCATCTGTTGGATATCTCCAGCTACATTCTCAAGCAAAGTTAGCACGGTAGAGACCACCATGTGAACAGATGCAGCCAGACACTGTTGGAGATAGTTATCCTTCTCTTTTGCAACTCTGTCAACTGCAGAAATTAGCCTTGCCCTGCAAAAGAAGTGTGAGAGCCACCTCTTGCCATTCTTACTGAGGAGTGCCACAAGGATGAGTGCTTTTCCCCTCAGGACTTCAGTTCCTTGTTCAATCAGAGAGATGAGACAAGTTATAAGACTCTTCTCCTCCAGCAACTGCAAGAGATGCCTACCCATGTTGGTCAATGTGTGACTTCTAAGCATGGCCATGCTTGGAAGATTCAGACTGATCTTGCCGCTCACGAGGACTGCCCTTAATAAGGGAGGACGCAATATCTTTAAAATAGAGTGTCCCTATTACCCATTGACTACTTGGCAGGCTAAAACGAACAAGGCGGACTAAACAAGACCCAGCTGTGAGCCTCATACTCTCCTGCTTTCTTGGGGCTCTGAAAATGTGGCACAGATTACTGAGCACATCTTGGCTGGTGAAACGATTTGCCCAATATGCTCCCTGGCTGCATATATTCTCAGTTGTTTTTAAGGCATAAAGTTGGGTCAGGTCATCCTCTCCATCCGTAAAACAGATGATACAAGAGAAATCAATGAATTCAGAACCTGCATCAGGAAAATGTATTTATGCCTTTGTACAAGAGGTAAAAGAAAAATAAGCAATGAAATAGGCATAAATTATCCCAATCTGAGTCAACGGCCAGATGCCCTAAAAAATCTCTCTTGAAGATCCAACACCAAACGTTGAAGATAGTCAAGTAGTCTAGAATGAACAAGTAAATGGCTGACCTGCCAGGTAGATGCTGGGCGACCATCTTTCAAAGGAGGCTCTGCTGGATTATTTCTGTTTTGCTCATTTGGCGTGGAAATGTAGAAGAGCAACTCACCAAATGCTGCCATAGAGAACCCTCTTAGTTTTTCCTGGCCGTCTCTTAGAGCTTCTGTAAGTGAACTGATAATTCCTGAATGGGATAAATCAGCCTCTATGAAAGTAGAGTGCCTAATCAACAAGCCAATAAGTGAGGCACATTGAACACGCAAAGGATTGAGCTTTTGACACTTGAAGCAATTTAACAAGGACGGGCATTATAGGTCCATTGGTCAAGATATTTGCTACACCTGGATTACTACTAAATGTTTCAAGGTATCTCATAACACTATGTTTCTCAGCACTGCTTGTATTTCCCGTGAAAATAGTTATGATTTTATTGCTGAGGGAATCCAGCTGCCCCTTGGACATCTTCACAAGCTCAGATGCTTGCAAGGCCTTGAAAGGAAGTGAAGGAATAGACACAGTAGCTCTATCTGCTTTCCTAGCAGGCATTACAGGTCTGACCGAGAGATCTGAGGGGTGCCACAGAATTTGAGAGAGATTACTGGGTGATTTTGCAGACTCATATTCTTGACTGGGGGCTGAACTTTCCTTTGTTCTTTGATTTTTAAGCTGAGGACCACTACCGGTGGTATTGGTGGAAACTGAAGTTTGATCAGAAGGAGATTCCTGATCAAGTGTTCTTGGTACATCTGAACCGGGAATTTTAGTAGCGGGAGATGTGTCAATTTGCATATCTACTCCCATATCTTCCTCCTCTCCTTGATTCTGATTTTCATTTGAGGATTTTTCAGCAGCGCTAGAATCAAGGATATCAGGGCCATCTTGTTCTTCATGTGCTTCATCTTCAACATTCTCGTTAAAATCAAGTTCCACAAAAGTTAGTGCATTAGGAATTTGATTGTGTTCCTTCAGGGGAACAAGTAGTGTTTCATGACTGATTAGTATATCTAATATCTTACCTTACCGCAGAGCTTTGACCAGATCATAGGCAAGTTCATAAACTGATTCTTCGGGTAGCTGTCCATCCTAAGAAAATTGAGTAACTTTGTTAATCCTGAGAGAATAGAGCTTTGACAAGATCATAGTGATAGTTTGTTTCTTCATTTGATGAAGAAAACGGGAATTACATCATTGATTCAAAGGCTCCACTTAACACTTCACACCAAAGTTAGTGCGTTTAAGCAACTCTGGTCCTTCCCGCAAGCAACGCCATTTGGTTCTCTTAGTTCCAGTGGCCACGGGATAAATGTCAGTGAGTAGCAACCCACTCAATAGCTGTAACAACCAATCAATCACCTGACAGATGAAGAACTGATCTGGAACCGAGCCAACTGCAGCTGCCCACAAAAACATGGAACAAATCAACCAGCCGATCAAGCAAAATGAGGACTCACCTCCTGAAGAATCTTGCTTTTCTGCGACTTTTCCACGCTCTTAATCGCTAAATACTCGATCGTTCGCTTCTTCCTCCCCTGGTGCACCGTCTGCAAGTCAGCAGGAGGACCAGATCCTTGAAATTGGAGTCACAGGAATGGAATTAAAAGAGATGCCAAAGAAGGTATCAATCAGGGCGTTACCGAGCGCTTGCCATGGCCAATTGCCTGGTAGAACGTGGAACTTGTTCATCGGAACCGGCAGGAAGCCACACGAAGTTTTGCTTTCCAGGATTCCGATCAAAGAAATACTGAGAGAGAGATGGGGTTTGGCGGGAATTACGAATGGGAAATTGAAAATTAAACTTGAAAACTGGGGAAACGGCTGGGAACACGAGCTATCAACTTAACGGGACGTCGGTACTGTAGAATACATGCTCGCAGCTTGTCTCCATTTTTAATCTCTTGTCGACCTGGGAAACAATTTCAAGACGCACTATACGTTTTTCAGTCTATCGGAGAACGATCGTCCGCGAGAATGGAATAAAAAGAGGTGCTTGTTCCCAGTTCAGACAGAAATGAAGTTGAGTTGAAATGGGTAGTGGGATTTGTACGAGGTTGAATCCGCTCGCCACCGTCACCTGTAAGGTATCGTCATCTTCATCTCTGTGGAGATCGGGCCGCATCTCAGGTGTACATCGCAGCCAAATGGATGGCTGCAAGTCAAGTGTCTCAATACGATGCCTGAAGAAGACTCGGATTTACAGCGGCTCCAGTTCTTGCTACTCATCGAACATTGGCTTAATTAATCTTCTCCTCCTGTGTTCTAATGGGTAAGTGCCTCCCCTTTGCTTCCATATGACTAGGCAGGCTAAGTTTCATAGTCCCATCGAGCAAAGAAGTGGTTATGAAAAGCAGAAGCCTGTACAGCGAACTTAACTAGCGACATCTTACATCCCTAACAAGGAATGGGACAGAGTGTCGCTTGTCCTGACTATTCAAAACCCCACAGGATCATCAAAGAGATCAAGCAAAAGAGACACATTAAGGTTATCTTCCCCCAAAAGACGGCACATACATACACACACACACACACACACACAAAAACTCATGATTAAGCCATCACAAGTTATCCGAACTTAGCTGATGGCTTCTGTGCAAACTCACGCTGGACTGTCCATTGTTTGGGAAACTTGAACTCTCCACGCATAAATTTTGATGTACAATGCGTTGATGCTCATTGCCGTACCAAAACCCAGAACAGATGCAATTAGTAGTGCGTAAACTGCCTTCAGATGGAGCTGCAAAAGTTGCCACCCAAATGTTCTCGTTAGAGGCAGAAACATGGAAATAATCTCAAATAACGTGACGATGCATCGAAGTCATCCAAATGTATGCAAGCATGTTAAAAAGCTCCTTAGATCTAAGGTTCGAAAGAGCCGATCAATATCTTGCCCAAGATGTGCAGGCTTTAGTGGGTGCTGGCTAATTCAGATGCATAAGCGAAGCATTCAAGAATAGATGCTCATAGGGAGATTACAGAACTGCATTGAAAGCTCAAATGGCTAGAAAGGATGCTTTGCAACCCTGGTACCCCTGCAGCCACTACAACAAATATAATGTGAGCTCAGTACTTACAATAGAATAGAATAGGTGTACGATGAGAGCCACCAATGCAAACTCCAGAGCTGCATAAGTCCATATATACTCCTTAATTGCTGCAAAAATGCAAGAAGGTAAGAATACAGTCACCAGAGTATTTATTATTGGACAGGGTTCAATGTATTTCTGAAGCAAAAGACCGCACCTTGAACAACTGCAAAAACTGATGCCAGGATACCCAATATTATCGAAAATGATATAATAATTGCTTGAGATTTCATATCATGAAGCTACAGAATTGGGAAAAATAGATAATTAGCATATGATAGTAAAAACTCCAGGAGAGTGTAAAGGGCGCAAAAATCATTTTGGCTCTGTTTACTTTGCCGTGATTAGAACATTTGATATGTCGAAATCATCTAGAGTGTCAGCTCTTAAGAAAGAACTAAGATGGTGAAGGGAACAGTCATCCCATGGATAAAGGTAATAAAAGACATACCAAGAGCTGCTCGAGGAAGAAGAAATAGCATATTGTGCTGATCAGGACAAGCACCACAAAATCCTGCCATGCACTGCAGAATATCAAATACAAACTACTCCTCCATAAGAATTCTTGTATTCCGACTAAATAAACTTTAATTTTTCACTATGGGCCTCAATTAGTTCAGACGCAAAGTAATACCAATCAGACAACCTTATCGATTGTGAAGTCATGCTCCGTTGATTATGATCCTGTCTGGTGTCTCTTTGTGCGGAGCTCGCAATCCGAAGCAAGGTCACAGGTAAGTTCAAAACCTCTTGCCCACAAACATCACAGATCTTGTTTCCTTTCGTGCTGAACCACCTAACTGCACATTCTTCATGAATAAGTCGGAGAGCTCCTTTACAACTGCACTCCATCTTCAGAGTGTTTCCTTCCTGACACGCGTCTAGGCAAATCCTGCACACTGCTTCCTCTTCGGGGATCTCCTCGTCCTCATCTTCCAGTGGAGCAGGAGTTATTTGATCTGATCCTCCTAAAATGAAGTTTGATCATTTGTGTGATTAGATTGGAAATGATACATATGGTTCAATATTGATAAAATCTTTTATCCCTGTGAACCCGGTTATCAATGTCACTCTGAGGGGGCTGATCCATCCTGAAGATCAGTATACTCTTACGCTACTCTAACCATTGTAAAGAAAACAAAATTGACAGCATTAGGATTAGAATCATTTGGCAGAGAAGTGACTGTAAGGAGTTGATGGGGGCAGTTGCATCCTTTTTTTCGCCAAATTCCCAAGTCTCATGTTGACCTAAGTCCTTGAAGTTTTTACATAATCTTTCACAAATAGAAGTTTGCATAGTAATATATCAGAAATTTATAAATCTTTGAGAGCACAAATTATGGTGTAGTTACATTGTTTTCGAACAAAATTTGGGGGGAAAAACATTAAAATACTCGGAAAGCTTGACAAACAAATGCAGTGCAACTGAATAAATGCTGAAAGTAGATATAGTCCACATGCAGTGAGAAACTGGATTGCATACCCTGAGCTGAACTGGACGCAGAATGTTCCTTGTGGGCAGCAAAGGAGATGGATCGCACAATAACCACGTTTCTTCCAGGCACAGAAAGCGACCTTGAGACAGAAGCATTAACAGCACCTTTCTGCAAGAGTTTACCCCAACAGTGTTTAGCTTTATAGATTTTTTTTTTTTACAAGCTGCAATTTGAGAATTCTCTAACCCGGAAAGGAATAGAAAGAATTAAAGTCGACACATGAAAAATGAAACCATTTTAAAAACATAACTATCCTGTTTTATAGGTGCAATCTACGGGCCTTAAATGTTTGGGTTCAGTTCATATCAACTCAATTTTACTATCTTGTCTTCGAAGTCCCATACAAGAATTGTCATAAAACTAATCCCACATTTGTGGGCCTAACAACCAATATTTGATTATATAGGCTCAATGGGTTCTCCCACCCAGTGGACTAGTCTTTTGGGTAGTGCTCTTCCATTTTGTCAATGACAGATGGCATTAGAGCCAAATTCACACTGAAGGCTGCAACGCAAGGCGGTGGCCATGGAGTGATGGCATGAACCAAGAAATAAAGGGGTGTAATTTGAAAGAAAATCCCAGCCCATAAGGTGTCAACAATGACCAATGTCTCCGCGACCAATGACAACATTGGTTCTCCAAGCGTGGAGTATTGTCATAGAAGTAATCCCCCATGGGTTGGTGGGCCTAATGGAAAATGAGTACATAAGCTAAATGTTCATCTGCAGTTACCTCCATCACTTCCGCTGACATAGATTTGCTATGGGGAGAATTTATTCCAGACAATGAGATCATGAATACATTTCTATAAGAGAAAAGGATGGAGCAGAACTCACTGAAGGTATGTGCCTTTCACCCGGCATCCTCGCTGAAATAGGCATAGAAACTGAAGGTGACAAGTTTGACGCAGGTGAGACAGGGAGCGAAGCACATCTCTTCCAAGAAAGCGCAGACATGATACGAGCCACAGAAGGGCTTCCAGGTGCCGTCTTCAGGTCTGACCCAAGGAGGCAGCTTTTTTCATTCTCAGGTGTCGCAACAGTTTTCCTCTTGAAACTCAAGCCTCTCAAGAACCCACTTGATGATGAGCTACTAACAGCAGGACTCTGCAATGCCTTACTGCTACGAGAGCCAGAGAAAGGGGGCCGTGGGGGGATTTGAAGTGAGAGATCATGCCGCCTTCCACCGGATCCAGGGCCTGAAATGTCTGATCTTGTGGGCCCCATGGGTTGAGAATCTGACTGCATTTCATAAACATTGACATGCTAAGTCATCTACAAGATTTGTCATGACACTTATGATAGTGGGTAGAGGAGTCTGATATAGAATATGAAGAAATGCTATGTTCTAACAGAGGAATTATTGGAATCTTTCAACCGGCAATCTCTTCCTCACTATGTCTCCTGCCTCTTTTCTTCTTCATTTCCCAAATTCCCTACTTCTATCTTTTTCAAATGTCTTATAATCCCTCCATATGACTCTCTGTAGTATCCTTAAGGACATGGCACTTCGATGTTGAAAGTTGAAGAACACAATATCACAGGAAAAACAATGCATCATCAAGAAGTAATTGCCATGTTTTGCCTTTACAGAGACATAACTAGTGGGGGAGGCAAATAAACGCAGGAAGATTCTTTACATAACATAATTTATGTTAATAAGTTTATTCCCACATCAAAGAACATAGAACTCCCAACTTTCAGAATGCTGCAGTCACCAGTTAGCTAGTACATAAAGGAACTTGCAGATTTTAATAAAGTAAACCTTCACCCAATGATTTAAAGCCTGCCACAACAATATAAGGGCTAAAAAAAAAGAACCGTCAATATCGGATGTAAAGTATCCACTGCTGGATAGATCCCTTTGGCAGCCAATCATTTTGATCGAACAGTCATAACTTCTAAATATGCAAATATTGTGACAGGAGCAGGGTTCATATTTAAGAGAGTCATGTGGGTTTATCCATGGTTAGCTTACAAAAACCTTATGGGGAGCCAAGGAATGTTATCTAACAGCAGCTTGGGTTCAAAACTCAAGCAAGTAATTACCAGAAGCTGCCATGAGCTCATTAGAACAACAGCAAAGAAGAATCACGGAACACACCAAGAAAGATACTGTCGGATTACTTGAGCAAAGAAAAATGTTTTAGAAAAAATTGGAAATTTATGAAGTACCGGATAGATTGAACTAGAGTACCTGAGGAGAAGCATCTGCTACGCCACCTGAAGAAGCTCGAGCTCCCTGTTGCATACTGGGAAATTCAGATCCCAGAGAATGGGAATTGCTGCCCAGGGGAATTTAAGAACAAGAGAAGTTGGCCAATTTGTCCAGTGGGTGTAGCGCAGCGTACTTCTCTTGATAATTTAATGTATTTTTCTGCTTATGTTATCAGACGATAATTGTTATAAGAACCTCTGGGATGCCACCTTCAAGGAGAGGGAGACGGACAAGGGTCACGGAGGAAGAAGACCAGCAGTCGCTTGGAAGGTGAGTGGAAGATCGTCCTGGTGGGACCCACTCCATGACCTCGTATTCAATATGTCCATAACTTCAGTAATCTAGATTTGACTCAATTGACTTTTAAAAAAGGACCCACTTAATCATAAAATTCCAGCAAGATATCAGTTAAAAGAATGTGGTTTCAGATTCAAAGATTATAGAGCATGTCTTTATGACCACTTAGGATTAAACAGAGCCGAATTAGGCGAGCATCTAACACGCAACAGTTCTCACGGCATTGCATAGATCATAGCTTGGCCAGTCTAGGATTGACCTCATCCTGGATGTGTCCATGGCCCTCCAGGATGCTTACTAGGGTATCACATAACTGTACGTGAGAAACCAACAGTCTTGCTTTCGAACCAATCCAATAGAACTTGCCCAGAAATTGACCTTTCTAACGCGCAGAGCATGAAATTATGGAGAGTTTCCACCAATTGTCGTGTCAAGATGCCGAATTTTCATGAAAACACGGATCGGTTTTACCTGTTCCCCGGGATAATCCGGGAGGATGGGGCAACCGTGTATGCAGGGATCATCAGCATTGATGAATTAGCCACAAAAACACAGGTCGTTTTTATGCTAATTGCTCGCACTTTTGCCATTTTCATCATAAAGATCTTATACTCATCTTCAACTTTTGGTGGTACATGAATACGGTCTTATGTAAATCATTTGAAGATTCAATGGGGGCGGCTCCTTCATATCCGTGGGTCACCAACCCTCGATCAGGGGAAAGAACTCAGTGGGGTAGTTCAACTTCATTCTGGGCTCCGAAGGTCCGATGTCCCTGTCCTGTTTTGAATCGGTTGGTCGGTCTCCATCCATGCTGTTCTCCTGAAGTTGGTGTTGGGTCGGCGTCACCTAAGCATCATCTTACTGTCAGAGATCAGTGTCCAAATATCACGGGAATACTACAAGACCGGGTCACCATCTTCGGGACCAACCTGGGCATTGACTTGCCTCCATTCACACGAGTGAAGAACTTGCCAACATTGGCCTCGATCCGAATCAATGCCACCGTGGCTTTGAAATTGCAGAGTTGCCAAATCTTGAAAGATTCCAGAAAGCTAAACATTCGATATCACCGATTTTTTTGGGTCTGGATTGACCCATTGATCTAGAGTATATATAGTCACACTAATATTATAGCATGAGAAAGAGCATCATCATACGCATGCATGAATAACATCTTTGGAAAAAAATTAGCATCCCGGGCAGGTTTTCAGTTAATGATAACTACTAAAATTCTGAATGGTAATTTAAGTCATTCGTTTGCCACAAAATCGAGTACAAGCCAGTGAATCCCAGGCACAGGGTCCCGATCCAAGTCACTTGGTGCGGAAAGCCGGGCATGAAAGCACCAAAGAACAGATCTGCGCTGAATCATGATGTTCCATATCCAATATATTGGATTCCTTGTGAGCGGCAGAGTAATCAATAGAAAAACTCGTCAACATGACCGTAAAAGCTACTGTTCAGCTCCAATAGAACCGTGAAATCCCCTCATTTTCCTTCACCATTGATGTCGTCGAGTCTTGTGTCTTCGATCTGTCCACTGACTAACAAGGCTGGGGAGGTGAAGAACGAGATTAACCCAGCGCTGTACTGTGGCACGAGATCGAGTGGGATCGGACGCAATTAGAGCCATCGAGCCAAACGGCAGCCCATGAGGGCTTCCATTATACATATTGAGGATGAACATGGTCGAGAGAAGATGAAGACGGATCCACGTAGTAAGAGGATCGAATTTCATCCTCAATATTGTCTCTTATCCTTCTGCCAAACAGAAAGATTTCTTACTACAAAAAGGACAATTTTTCTCGAGCCTGGTGAAATGATAGCATTTGGCCGACATGATTCAAATATGAATTCGGATATCAATTTTATGAAAAAAAATTTATGGCAATATAATATTTGTGGGAAGATTTTATCCATCGTTGACAAAATACGAACCAACCGCACGATTCACAAAAGAAGAATCTCGTTTTGGATCTCGAGTGGAAGACAAACACGTACAACGGACTCTCACCTCTTTTCCTCCCCTTTTTTTTCTCCTTACCTTTCATTTCCTTTTTTGCCAATCATATGTCACAAAACATCCCACATTCTGCTCTTTAAACCCCATTAATCTTTGGGTAAATGCCATGAATTGGAGGGGAAGAAGTGGACCTTACACCTCCCATCTTGAATGGCAAATTGATTCTCATTCACGACGCATAAATGCCACAAAACATAAGAGAGTGGAGATAATTCCTAAACATCTTCTGGGCATGCGGATCTACCCGGCAAAACCTATGAGAATTAACCAAAGCCTTTTTTGTGAGTCGATTTTGGGTTCTTTTTTATGAGTCAACTTTGTAATTTAACATTTTCACGTAAAGATGATATCGTCAATTGTACTGTCAAATTTTAACTCATCCAAATTACAAGTAACGCAATAGATTTTGCAGCTAAAAGCTGCGGTGGATTCCTCCTCCATCTTATACGTAAAATCTGACGGAGGGCTTGTTCTTCATGCAACTTCAAAGCTATCTCTTCGCTCCATTACGTCTCGTTGCTTTTGAGGATTTCTTCTCTAATGTTTTCGAGGATATTGATAATAATAACGACAGTGAATTGTTGGAGAGGCTTCAATAACGCAGAGAAAGGCGACACAAGAATTTATGAGTAAAAGAGTAATTAATTAATTACTTTTTTTAATGTATCATGACCCATTTATAAATTTGTATAATTTGTTTTTTTGAGGAAACGAATTTTTATAATTAACTAATAATAAAATCTCGTTTTTTTTGTTCTTCTATTTAATTTATTAAGAAAATGGAACAAAAAAAAAAGAAGGTTTCTAGGCCACCGGTTGCTGATGTTTTCCTGACTTCCTGTTCTCGGTGTCTCCTCGTTTAACCGGTTGCTGTCCGGAGGAGTTGCATGATTTTACATATATACCCTTTCCACCGCCGCCGCCTCCATTTCATGCAACCGTTAACGTCGACTCTCTGTCCTTCGCGGTGTCAATGGCCAACGAAGGAGACGCAAAAGAACAGCCCAAAGTAAGGTTTTTTTTTTCAATTACAGGAAAAATCCTTAAATTTTATGTGCAATGCCTTTGCCTTTTTACTCTAAATTAATTCAGTAATTAGGAAATTTATTTATGTTGTATAGGTCGTGGTGGCCGAATTCAAAGTCTCCATGCATTGCAATGCATGCGAGAGATCCGTTGCGAAGACCATCGCCAAGATAAAAGGTTGCCACTTTCTCCTCTCCCTGGGCAGATTACAGATGGTAATACGTGTGGTTTCATTCGTTGATGACGACTCACATTCGATCTTTGAAGGGGTGCAAGAGTTCAAGACGGATATGAACAGACATGTCGTGGAGGTGACGGGGATGATCGACCCGCAAAAGGTGTTGAAGAAGCTGAGGAAGAAGACGGGGAAGAGGGTGGAAATGCTCGGGAGCAAGAAAGACGGCGATGCCCCAAAGGATGAGCCCGGGGCTGGCGGGGGCAGTCAGGAGCAAGGTCCGGTGGTTGCGCACGAACAGAATGCCCATACGAAGACGAAGTTCGACTACTGTTGCGTGGAGAACGAGACGCTGATGATGTTCAGTGACGAGAACCCTAACGCATGTTGTACGATGTAGACACCATGTTACAGAGAAGAGAGAAAGGTCTTTAGATGATTAGATTTTTGCAGAATCCGGTCCTGCAAGAGGGTACTTTGGTCGCAAAATATGAGTCAGATCTTGACAGGCGAAATTTTATTAATCCCCGTTACAGCACATCTGAAAATCGAAGAAGGGCAGCCAGAATCCCTGGTGTCGGGTCTGGTACACCAGAAAGGAATGGAATCGGAATGAGCATCTCGGGTGTGATTCCGTTTATTTAGTCAGGATGCAAAAAATTGAAGCCGGAAACACCATCCCGCCGGAAACGATCGTTCCTCATTTTCTTTAATACATCCCCATTCAGGTCCTTCGATGGCGGAATCACCATTCCACTTCCATTTTTTCCAATTGACAAGGTTCAAATACTAACCTTACTCTCATATCTTAAGCCAAAATCACATAATTGCGTAAACCCTAAACTTGCAAATTAATCGATGTACCTTCTACTTCTCTCTGTAATTACTTTAATTATTCGGTTATTATCAATGTAGTGTTTGTATTGACAAGAATTGGATGCAAAAAGTTTGATGGTGGCTCGATTTCAAGTGTTGGAGAAAAATTTTAGCCCCTTAATATATCTAGGTAATAAGGTCATGATTACTACATTAAGTAATTAATCCAATTCCATTCCCTTAATATGAAAAATGATACCAAACTAAAGAATTAGATTGAGTGTTCCATCAAAATTCCATTCCATTTCTATGGAACCGTTGCATGCCATTCCAATCGATTCCATCCCACCAAACGGGACCTTATAGATCAGTTTCGAGCAACAGGGCATTTGGTATTTCTGATCTCGTCATCGACCAAATGCTTGGACATGGTTCTTCCTGAACTAGTGGGGCATCAGAGAGAAAGAGAGAGATCTTAAATGTGCAATGAAGAAACTACAAAATGTCTCAACACTTGGATGGAGTACGAGATCTTCTTAACAGGGAACGGGATCTTAGTTAATAAAGAGATGATATGGGCATGAAGAGAGCAAGTTATATGCTCACTAACTAGAACAGCACAGAGATAACAGGCTAAGGGTAGTGAGATGATTATTTCACACTTCTAATACGAAAACTCTCAATGTTCTTTTCACTGAAAAGAGATGTGGATCCAAATTCTGGCTGGCTCACTTCATCTTTGCTTCTGTAAAGAGAACATGGCGATTGACTCGGGGATCATACTTCCGAAACTCGAGCTTATCCAGAATCTTTCTGGGATTCTTCTTCTTGACATAGAAGAAACCGGTCCCAGCAGCTGAAACGAGCCTGATGAACACCGACGCAGCCTTCTTTTTCCTGCTACCCATTTTTGTATCTTCAGCTGCATAAAAGCAGGGCACATTAGTCGGCAGCATAAGCTAACAGATGAACAGGAAAACATAAAATAGCAGATTCAGCTAGAAAAATTTTTAAAATGTTAACACGAAGATCTCAGCCAGTAGGTTCCATATACGGATATAATCAATGCACTACAAAGTTCAGCCGCTGCCCCAAAATCTCATGAAAATCTTATTGAAGCACGGAAAAAATTGAAGGGATATCTTTCCAGAGCCGGACTCTCCAACCATCAGGAGGTAGGTTCATCATCCAGTTGGTATCCATCCATAGAATGGCAATGCATCTCGCTGCAGCGGCTCAACAGTCATATCAGATATAGGAGCTGATGGTAGGATGAAACTTCTACTATGATTGCATCCCTACTTAACCAACCTAAACAGATAGATTTTCTGTCCCATGTTGATTAGCGCAAAAAAAAAAAGGTATTTTCTGTCGTGTCCAATTAGATCTACCCCGTTATCTTGCAAGCAGTGAGACTACAGTACCACTATCTAACCATATTGATTTACTACTCTCAAATGGAAAAACCTATGGACCAGCGAAATGATAATCAAAGTTGATATCTTACTATATGCCTGAATGCTAAGGCAGCTGGAATCCTAGAGATGAATTAGCTCGAAGATCCCACGACTACAGGGGAGGCATACAAAGGGGCCACTGACATTTCGGGAGGTCCTTGCGGTTCCTAGAGGTTTAAGCAGAACAATCGCCAATATTCACAGTAAATAAATCAACCCAATCGCTAAATTGGCCCGGAAACAACCGACAAGATATTGAAAACTCTAAAATTTAAAGTATCACCTCTTTCTCTTCAGCTTGGGAAACAACCAAGACGCAGAAGAAGTACAGTTGCAGATCCGAGCTCGCAGGCGCGATGAGGAAGTCGGAAGATGCAAACCAGGAGCTATAACCTATCAGCACAACCGACCGCGAAAAACCGAGCGACGATGGTAGGGGAGAGGAGGGTTTCAGGGAGGACGACGAATGGGCCTCAAAATGTTGTGGCATGGGCCCAGCAAATAATTAATGGACCTAGTGCATGTTTAAAGCTGGGGCCCAGTAGATAATCTTATATGGGCCTTTTTACTATAGGGCCTCAAGAAAGTTCTGAAATGTATGATCTTGGATCAATTGTAGAACTGGTAGAAAACCAATTGGTGGAATGGAATGGAAAAACAATAAAAATGAAAAATGAAAAAAAATATTTTCCAAGGAAAATGCAAGGACGAATATGCCCATTCTAGCAACACCTATGACTATTTTGTCTTCTGCCTCATCTCTCCCGTTTCAGGCTTTTCAGTGTTACAGCGCCCTAACACAACACAGATCTTCTTCAGCTGCCTCTCGCTCGAGAAAATCCAGCTGTCACTGGAAGGTAAGTGCTCCTAGTCGAGTCCTGTTCGATCTCAAGACCGCGAATTTCTGTTCATTTTCTGATCAATTGTTCGATTCAGTCTCTGCGAGTTGCTGCAATTCGCCGATCAGCAGTGTCATTTCTGTTCATTTCTCGACTTGCTCGCAGATCGTATAAGTATAATCCTCCTGATGTATGATTGATATTTGCATGTGTTTCACTGATTTGTGATGCATTGTAGAGATGGCGGGTCATTTGGACTCATCAGGACAGCCAATCCCGACGTCGTCTGTGCTGATGGCATCGTCGAAGCACATAGGGACGAGGTGCCATTCGGAGAACGTGGCGTTCCTCAAGTGCAAAAAGAAGGATCCCAACCCCGAGAAGTGTCTCGACACAGGCCGAGAAGTGACTCGCTGTGTGCTTGGCCTGTGAGCAAATTCTGTTATTCTTTCTTTCTTTTTCACAACTGCACGTGTGGAGCATTCATTTAAAATGCTGGGAGAATGAAAAAACTTGCTGATCATTTTTCCGTGGTGTTTGGTAGAGTATTTGTATATGTATTTATGAAGAGTAGCTTTTTGGTTGTATTGCCATACAAAATGTTGTGGGAGAAGAAAACGCTACAAGCATTGATTAAAGGAATGCGTCCAATGATGTGATATCTTCATACGAATTGAACAGATGAAACCTTTTCCTCTAAGCCAGGCAGCACTTGGTTCTCTGTCATTCTGAAAACAAGATTTTCTTTATTTGGATTCTGAGGTGATAGAGGCAAGTTCCAAGAACTGGTTCTGTTAGAACTGGTAAGTTGTCAGCTCAGGGGATGGTTACCATTGGAATATACATACAAGTTGACAGATCCAAACTCCCTTCTGTCCGTTTGGATAAGCATACAGCACCTTGAGTTCTGAAATCTAAAAAATGGTCTTTAGCTTCTTCCATTTTCGTTGATTGATTGATTGATGATTGAGTGGCACACGTGATATTTGATAAATGAAAGTGATTTAAATTGTTTTTGTCAATTAGAAATAAGTATTCCTCTTGAATCTTCATTTTGGCCGTTATCTCATCCTTTCCCATTATTTAGGAATATGTCCATTCTCCATGCTATATTAAACTTAACTAATCAGAAATAGGCTTGCAAATTCTTATATTAATGAAGTGGAGTCTCAATGGCATTCTAATACCAGCATCTGTGGCAATGGTCGAAGCAACATTTCCTATTGGGCGAATGTCTTGGTTGCTTATTTGAAGCTTTCCTGTCTTGGGACTTGCTTAGATGCTTTTGGTTGTGCATAATTCAGTCATAATATGTCTTACTGTAGTAGTGATGGATGTCTACAGACCTGAGCAAGAGTAATGTAAAGATGCCATCTTTAGAATGATCGTTATACTAGTTTTCTAACTGGTAAAACTAACGTAGGGAGCTCTAAATGTTGTTGATTAGTTAAATACAGAATTAGACTTTTAAACCATCCAAAATTTCCCTGATATGTTTAATAATGATATATTTATAGTAATCATCTCCATGTGGTATAAATTTACCTGCTGATGATTGGGAAGTTGATCCTATTATATGTAATTTCAGGATATCCATGTATTTTTTTGACAATGTTAAATGTTGTTGGATTAGCCATGAGTATAACAATGATGCTTACTTTCTAGGTCAACTTGGGATCAACTTACTGCATGATGAGCACTGTAATTTTGAGGGCTTGCCAAAAAGCCCTCTCTTTTGAGTAATGTATGTAGGGATTATTCATCAAAATAAATAAATAAATGTACCTGCTGAAAGACAAGTTAAATCATAAATATCCTCATTGTTACTCTAGGTTTTCTTAAAAATGGTGTGAACTAGGATTTTTTTTAATTACTCTCTTGCCTAAAACAATTATCTTAAGAATCAGTATTTTGATATATCAACTCTGTCTGCTACAGTCTTTAGTAACAAGTTATTGGAATGCTTGAGGGAGTGCCTTCTTTCTGTTGTTGTTAGCAAATTATAGATTGATTTGATCTGGTGATTTTGAGGCACATGCTCACCAGATCAAATCATCGTTTCTGCCAAAGTTGCTTCTCAAAAATATCTGCAATTACTATCTGTGAGATGAATGTGAAATAAGGATTGAACACTGCTGCTAACTTCTTGTTTGAATTCTGTCCATCTCCTCCATCAAATCTTGACATTTTGTTCTTGCCATTCATGCTTTTCCGTTTCATTTCCCAAATATGCCACTTGTCCAGTGTTGGGTTCCTCCAGTTCCACCCTGGAACTCATATAGGCTTTTTCACACACTCATATTTGCTGTAGACACGATTGAATCATTTAATGATTAGAAATGTATGTGTTCATATGTAGGTGGAGTTCCTAGGGGTAAGTTCCTGTTACGCTGACAGAGTTTCTTTGCAGCAAACAATTGCATTTTTACATCTGAACAACACTGCATTTCTAAGACCCTCTTCCTTTTTCTTATGGCTGCTCAGGCTGAAAGATCTTCACCAGAAATGCACCAAGCAGATGGATGATTATGTGGGTTGCATGTACTACTACACCAACGAGTTTGACATGTGCCGCAAAGAACAGGAAGCATTTGAGAAAGCATGCCCATTGGAATGATTCTTCGGTAGGATTCTGTACCCAGCAACCGTTTAATAATATTGGGCAGCTTCCTCTGAGCATGTGCCTCAAAATCTCAGAGAAGTTACAGTTTTTGTTATTGATTTTTTTTTTTTTTGCCCTTTCGTATTGCTCAAATTCAGGACTCTAATCGCCCCTGTGAAATGTTCTCGAGGAAAAAGATGTTGCTCTCTTTTGATGAAAGGGTTTCAAATTCCATTGGATATTGGTTGTCCGATAATGTATGACCCGACCTTGCATTTCTTTCCTGCAATCCAGTTTCTCACGTTGATGTCAATGCCATACCGTGCCTGATGGAATTTTGGTCAAACCCTGATTGATTGCAATGGAGCAACCGGATATGAAACGTCGATGAGCTAGCTGCGAGCTCCGGTGACTGAGACTACTCGTCTTGGTCGTTGAAAGAAAGATGATTAGGTTTCACGGAGTTCCCGTCATTATGGAGAACGGGAAAATGCTCCTCCGTCCTAAGTTCTCTCACACTCTCTCTCTGTGACTCTATATATGGCTCGTGAGAAATCGGTCAACGAGCCGATTGAGAACAAGAGAGAATTTGAAGAGTAGCGAGGTCATGTCCCTTTACTGTGTTCGGCCCTGGAAGACATGATCAAGTTTTTTTTTTTCGCTTTTTCCTAATTTATATTAATTAAGCACCGAATCATAATTTCTCCAGTTAAAAGGAGCTTAAGATAATATTATTTCACTAATTATTATATTTTTAATTTTTTATATTTGAGTTATAATGCTTTTTTCCTACTGAATATGATATTTTTAGGCTTATAATGTTAAGCAAAGTAATTTTCCACGTAATCGGCTTCGGAAGAGGGACGCTTTCGGCTCTTCGAGTGGTTAGCTCAGGCGCGGCGGAGCCAGGCAGAGTTTGAGGCTCCGAACCAGACCCAGTTTTGGGCCCATCCAGAGACCTAGTCTTAGGGTCGCCGAGAAGCCCAGTATGTGGCCCAGTCTGGGCCGCAGCAGAGGGACCGGTTGTTTCGGTTCGTCGGTTTTAGAGCTTTGTAGCACAAACTAGGGCAAGTGAACCGTTGCTCAAAAGCGGTTCTTCTGTCATCTCGACCTCGGACAGCCGCTAGTCGGTTTTATGCCCGTCTTCGAGTGAGTCGGGCGGCCCGCCATCCGTCGTTGTGGAGTCAAAGTCGGTCGTCTCTTCGAGCTGCATCCTCCATATCAAAGAGAACATCATGCTCGTCGCCGAAACAGCTAAAGCCTACACACAAATTGTGGCACGTGGACACAATATCATGGTCGAAGCGAAGGCGTAGAACCAAAACAAGTTGCGGTTACCGATTACGGCTGCTTACTCAAAGCTGACTCACGCCCAGCTCAACTCCCCCACTAATTTATTCATTCCCCCTCTGTACAACTTACCAAATTTTCTTGTCTCCATGTTCATCATGTCTTCCTTCCCAATCTCAATCCCCGAACAGATAATTATTTATTTACTCATTTTTTTGGAATCTTGGCTCACACTGGTCGATAGATATGTTAAATGGATAGTCCGGACCGGTTCAAGACCGGCTTGAAACCGTTTGGCTCTGTTATAGTTATTGACCAGAGTTCGGGAAATTTGTGAACCAGCTAGGAACCGGGCCTAAGCAAGTCGGTTTGAATTGTGAACCACAACCCTTTCCTCTTTTTTTTTTTAATATCTTAAACTAAACCGACAATGAATTGACCGTTAATTGCAATTTTTTCGGCAGTGTAGGCTGGTTTGGGCTGATTTCACAATGGTTCTAAGATGGTTCAATGAGAAAATATGTTTAATCGATTCTAGTTCAACTAACCTATTTCTTATATTTGATTCATAATTACTTCTCAACCAAATAAGAGTAATTTTAGTTCATATGCTATTTGTTTGTTCTCTCATAGAGATGTTTTTTACAGCACCTAAAAATTGAACCAGAGAGAGAGAGGTTCTACATGAAATCAAAACCAAACGGGACCGAATTGTCCGGCAGCTCGCCTCAGCTTTGCTCCACTACTCGAAACTGGGCTTCGAGTAGTCTTTGGGTGACCCTCCAAAAACATCATATGGTCACCCTTCTGGTGCCGTAGGATTGGCTAAAAGAGAACACGGATTGCCCGAGAAAGAAATATCACGAGTCGGGTTTCAGATCAAGAAAATGAAAGCAGCACGCGAAAGATTCGATCTTTAGGCAGACAAGATTTTGGCCAAGGAAGGCAAATCAGGAGAAGTCACGATTTTACTACACGGAATCTTTAGGTGTTTGTTCTGTCAGTCAGTAACCTGATGAAGCAGCTGTTGGTTTAGTTGTCTGCTCGCTTGGTGGGGCATCTTGTGGGGAAGGGAAGGCCCGATTTTCTTTCTACATGGTAAGTCGGGGGTAATGCCACCGGACATCCCCAGCTGTTATATCTCGAGATGGGGAAGGAACAGAAGATTGTGAGCCCATTTTTCAGGAGATGCTGCTAGCCCTGACGGAAAATGACCGGTTCAAAAACATGCTGATGAACTGTTCTTGGGGCTCTCATCAACCCATTCAACTTTGCTCGACAGCTGAATCGCGTGAAGCTTATATGGTGTCTTGGCTAGATTAGCAAATTACGGGAAAGTTGTCGATTAGGTTGTCTTTTTACATACACACTAATGGGAGATATGATCGGGTGAATTGTGAAGACGGGTCGTCAAAAGCCGAAGGTGAAATGTCACCCTTGGAGCACATCTCCAACAAATATAAGAAGAGATTCCAAATTGAAAAATTGAAGTTGTCAAATTATATGAGAATAAGTTTATAATGACTAGATCAATTTTAGTTTTTAATATTCACAAGTCAGGAGCAGTCTGAAGTGTACCACATGCACACTGAGTCACTTCCAGCAGAATCGCCGAGCTCCTCTTCTTCCCTTCCATTTTGAATTTAAGTCCTCCGGCAGGATTTTTCTTTCTTTTTTTTTTCCGGCAACTCAATAGTTTCTTCGATGAATGATTGGTGGACTCAGTGACAGCATGAAAAAAAAAAAACTGCCAAAACTCTCACTTGTACGAGAACTTACCTTGGATATGACTCATATACTTACATTATTTAATACATTCACAAAATTTGAAAATTTAAAATCTTACCTAAATGCACTGACTGAGTTGATCATTAGGAGTATGTTGATTTTAAGTCAGTGACAAAAGCCCATGTTAAAGTGAATAATCTCATCTTGTAATCATTTTTGTTTAATCTCCTAATCAATTGGATGGGACAAAGTTGATAAATATCTAGCCGCCCTGCTGCACCAGTCTCCCTCTCCCTCTCCCCCTCCCCATGTATATATATAGCCATCTTCATTGGGTCATTTCCTCAGTGTGAACCATCACAACCTTCGCTTTCACTGTTTCCCCACATTATTTGGTTTCTTCTTCCCCTTCTTCTTTTTCATTCTTAGGTTGATTAGGCTGTAGAGAAGAAGAAAATGACCATCCAACAGTGCGAAGATATCGAAAATGGCGGAGTCGGAGGTGAGGAAGATCTGCAGAAGCCTCTCATCCTTCCTCCTCTCCCTCACATGGAGGAGAACAAGAAAATTGCGACCTGTAAAGATGGTGAGACTGATGATCAGAACGGGTCCATTGCGATGGTCCTCCTCAGCACATCCGTTGCAGTTTGCGGCTCCTTCGATTTTGGCTCCTGCGTAAGTCCACCAGCCTGAAAATCTCTCGGGAAGCTTACTTTGCTTCTTCACTAGACAGAATTTTGAGCCAGTTCTTGATCCCACGTTCCCTTTTTCCTTCTAATGTCTGAAAATACACGGTTGTCCTTCTAAGGGCCAGTGGCATCTCTTCATGGATAGCTTCGTAGCCTTTGAGTTTCTTGGTACATCAGAGACTAAATATGTCTTTTCGTTGCTTTTTTTCTTCTTTTTCGTCAGTTTAGGATCCGAAATGAAGTGCCAGAAAATGGTTTTTTTTTTTTTTTTTGGTTTTAGCTTTGGGTCATTTTTTTTGGGCAGGTTGGATACTCTGCTCCTACTCAATCTGCAATAAGGGAAGATCTAAATCTCTCCCTGTCTCAGGTACAAAGTTCTGCACCATTTTCCTATGGCTTTAGTTTCACTTAGCAGAATGATTTTTTTAGGAACTTATTTGCATACTGCTCCGACTTATTCATGCAGTACTCGATGTTCGGTTCCATATTGACAATCGGTGCAATGCTCGGTGCTGTAACAAGTGGCCGGATCGCAGACTTTGTGGGTCGAAAAGGGGTATTAGATATGGACATTTTGTTTCATATCGTATACAATTTGCCTTTCAGGGTCCATCATATTAAACGATCTACGAGCCGTGATAATTGTGTGACCTTCATGTGCATTATTCAGGCCATGAGATTGTCAGCAGGCTTCTGCATCGCCGGGTGGCTAGCTCTCTATTTCTCCGAAGTACGTGCCGTTAAAGCTGTAGTAGATGTTAGATCTGTTGAATTTTCACATCTCGTAGGGTTCACCTTTTGCAGCATTCTGAAGTAAGGTGAAAACACAGCCCTTCTTTGGCTCATACCCGAACTAAGATGACACTGAGAATCTCTGCTTTTCCCTGCAGGGTGCTCTGTCGCTAGACATCGGAAGGTTCTCAACGGGATATGGAATTGGTGTTTTCTCTTACGTGGTAAGTTTTCCGCACAGTTTCCTCTTGCAGTGTATCAATTTGCTCCTTTTTCAAAATGTCTGATACAGTTTGAGCCAATTTTCCCCACCCCCCAAAAAAAAAGGTTCCCATATTTATTGCTGAAATCTCTCCGAAGAATCTCCGAGGAGGGCTCACTACATTGAATCAGGTTCGAGGATTCGGTAAAACGTTTACACAACTATCAATAGCAGTTTAATATTTCCTGTCGCTCCATGTTTCCCTTATTTTCTTACTACTTTGCCGCTGCTACTTATGCAGCTCATGATTGTCTGTGGTGCATCCATTGCATTCTTAATCGGAACCATCATAAATTGGAGAACTCTGGCCCTTACGGGTAAGATTTGATATTTGTTTCCCATCAAAATGGAACAAGAGATATGCTTTAAACAAGATGTGCAGCTAATCACTGACATAAAGGTTTAATTTTGATTGCTCGTGCTTCAAGTAACTCACTTACTAACTATGTCGAGCTCTTGCAGGAATCATTCCCTGCACTGTCTTACTCACGGGTTCATTCTTTGTGCCCGAGTCCCCGAGATGGCTTGTAAGCAAGCTAATCACAGCTCTATGAAACCTAAAGCTAAAAGTCATTCGGATAAGAGGTTTGACTGGGCATGCTTTTTCTTTCAGGCAAAGGTTGGCCGAGACAAAGAGTTCAAGTTGGCATTGCAGACACTCCGTGGCAAGGATGCAAATGTTTCTTATGAAGTCGAAGAAATCCAAGTAAAGAAGATGACACTAACTCGCTTTTGTTGATCCCTTGGATTGAGTTTCTTTCCTGCTAAAAGCTGATCCTTCTTTCTGACGACAGGTTTACATCAGGACGCTGCAAAATCTGCCGAAAGCTAGGCTGCCTGATCTGTTCCATAGCAATCACATCCGGTCGGTCACCGTAAGTAACTTCTCATCCTGTTTGTGTTCTTTCTTCCTTTTCCTGTTGCTCGATTCAGACATTTGCACGACTGACTGATGATGTTCCAGATCGGCGTTGGACTAATGATTTTCCAACAATTCGGAGGTGTAAACGGGATAGGCTTCTACGCGAGTCAAACCTTCGCTTCAGCTGGTAAACTCAGCCCCCGATAAAATTTCCTAAGTTCAATATCTACTTCGTCCCTATTGGCTAGATTATTTAGGTGTGTTGCAGGTCCGTCTTCAGAAAAGATAGGAACGATTGCTTACGCTTTTGTTCAGGTAATTCTTTTTCCTTGGGGGATAAATCCTCAGATATTGGATCGAATCTCGATTGACTCCTAACTCATTGAATGGATTCATATCTGCTGCTTGATGGACAGGTCCCAATAACAGTTCTGGGAGCAGTTCTGATGGATAAATCTGGACGTAGACCGCTCATTATGGTGCAGATATACTCTTTTCACTTTCACCTCAACGTTTCAAGTTAAAAATCAAGATTTGCTTGGTGAATCTTATAGTGATCAGTGATTAAAACTGCCAACAAATCATGAAGGTGTCGGCTTTTGGGACGTTCTTGGGCTCATTCCTGACCGGATTCTCGTTCCTCATGAAGGTATCATGTAACATCAGTCCTACTTCGATTCCCTTGGAATTACAGTTACGGTTATAATTTACGTTTTACTCGACTTCCTTTGAGCCAGGCCAATGATCTGTTCGCCGAGATGGTTCCACTCCTCACTGTCGCTGGAGTCCTGGTAATTTACCGATCCCCGAGGAATAGGGCTTCGAGAAAAAGCATTGTTTACTTTCCCAGTGCTTGAGGTCTTGAGTCTTGTCTACTCCGTTCACGTTCAGATCTATGTAGCAGCATTTTCGATCGGAATGGGAGCGGTCCCTTGGGTGATAATGTCCGAGGTTACACTCACAGAACACTTTCCTTGACCGTTCCCTGTCGGAACTCCGGGAGAATCGTACGGAAAATGACCGTAAATGTCTTCATTGTGACAGATATTCCCGATAGACATCAAGGGAGTTGCGGGGAGCTTAGTCGTGCTGGTGAATTGGTCAGGGGCCTGGGCAGTTTCCTACACATTCAACTTCCTCTTGAGCTGGAGCTCCTCCGGTAAATCCATCGTACGAGGTACTGACGTTTCCGAGTGTAAACCCGGAATCCGTCGGACCTAATGCCGGCCCACCTGTTCGTTCTTGCAGGGACGTTCTTCGTGTACTCGGGAATCTCGCTGCTGACGATATTGTTCGTGGCAAAGGCCGTCCCGGAAACGAAAGGCAAGACGCTGGAGGAGATCCAGGCTTGCATCAATCGCAACTCGGAGAGGGGAGTGCTGATACAGGCACTGCACTAAGACGTGACTCCGAAGGTTGCAGTTAAAGAGTCGTCTTCTAGATCGTCGTCGGCCGCGTGTAGGAATGCTTGGATTCGATCGCATCAACGTTGAAGTCGGGATATCGCTCGGTCCTTTCGGAATGAATACTGAGAGCTAACCCCCCGAGCAACCGCAGCAGCCGGAGGTCCTCATGGAATTTTTTCACTTTGTTCCACAGCTCGAACATCAAGCCGGTTCCCGAAGGATTAATGTTCGCAGTTTGTAATTTTTTTTCCTATGGGCATCGTGGAAATTCATTACCAAAAATCAGACATTCGGTGGATTATATCCGAAATTAAATCCAAATTCGATCCCGTAATTAGAAAAGACTAGCATAGATCTATTTGAGAATAAAGAAGGGATCAGGTTAAGGCCAATGGCTGTATGCGCCGGGTCTATGTAAAAAATGCCTCACACTCGGACTCTTCGATGCGTTTTTGTCGGTGGATGATTTGCCCTTGGGAAGACCAAGGCCAAAAGGGGGAAAGAGATCGTTACTCCATAGTTATCTGCGATGGCGTCCCCAGCAGCTAGGGCTTCGTTCCGCATAGTGTTGGCGGTGGTCGTCGTCCTCGTCCTTTTCTACGTCGGCCGTCCCCTATACTGGAAGATCTCCGCCACCGTTCACGACATCCGCCACAACAAGCAGACCGTCAAGCAAGGTGACGCGAAACCTCCATGACAGACGCTCCGGATCTCGCGATAGTGCTCAGATTCTTTGACGATTTCCTGTCAGCAGAGTGGCGATTTCTGACGCGATTCGGTGATCTCGTGGCGTTTCAGGTCTGTCGCAGATCGTGTACGAGGCGCAGAGGTCGGTGGGCTGGTTCCACGACGAGTCGGACTCTGGCGTCGCTGCTGATGACCGAAAGGTCCATGGCGCTGCTGCGGCGGCGGTGGCGGCTCGGAGGCTGCTTCACGAGATCAATCCATGAGAAGACATATCCATCTACGATCTTAGGATCTGTTGGCGGAGGGCAGAAAAGGTAACTGCATTGCTGTGAGTTGTATCCGAATGGATGTTTCGATCTATAGCCGATTCGAGGCCATCTTCATATGATCCAGCGATTCAGTGGTAGGGTTTGTTTGTTAGATCGGTGAAGGTAGCATATGTTCGGGGTCTATGGTGTGGATATGAAATAGATAAACTGAATAGCCGAGCTAATTATGGTGATGAGCTTCAGAGTTAAAATCCCATGGAAACAGAGAATTTCCTTATCATAGAACAGCATGATCTTCTTCTTCTGCACTTGTTTCACTCCGAATCATTTCAACCGTTTCCTTACTGTCGAACCTGTGGAGGGGATTGGTCGGTTTGGATAACAGACATTTCAGTTGCTGGACCGTACTGTAGTTGCTCATTCTAACAGAGGACTCCGGCATTGTTAGGCCTTGAGAATTATGGCATCTCTCTTAAAATCGCAGATGCTGAGTTCCTGAATCCTGATAGACACTTGGCCTTCCTTTACCTACAACTCGAGTAGCTGAACTCTGGGATCTCAGCTCTTCCGAGAAGTGACCGATATAGATTTCATCTTCAGTTGAGTCCCTGTTGCAGCTGCACCGGCTCTCTATGGTGGCCATGAGGGCCGGACTCTTTCCTTCCCGGATTGCTACAAGCCCTTGCGACTGGTGATTCAACACGGCAGCATCCTGGGTGACCCCCAGGTGCACGAATCGGTCTCTTTCTTCGGGGGGAAGCATAGCCATTCATCCATGTCGATGCTGGCCTTAACGGTATCCTTGCCTTCGAGCTGGATGATGGCTCAGACTTGTCTTCCCCGAGGATTGCATCCATGTCATGTCGTAGCTAGCTAAAATGATCAATGAGAAATAACTACAGTACGCAAAGGGTGCCGACGGCTCTAACAATTCGGTCAATCACTTCTTCCTCGTTACAGAATGTGATCCGAAGGACACGAGGAGTGGCCCTGACTGAGTTTGATTATGCGAGGATGATGACTCATCCTCCTATCTTTCTTATTTTTCACGAACCTCTTCAGCTAATTTTTTTCCCTGGTCTCCATTACTCAATCGACAAATGATGATTCTGGGCCTTGGTCAGCCCATCGTTATTTCTCACTTTCGCCCATTATACATAGAGAGAGAGGGGGAATCGAATCATCGGGATACAGCTCGAGGCAGATCATATGTTGTAATTAAGCGGCACGAAATTGATCAAGAAATGTAAGAAAAAAAACTCATTTTGATTAGTTTTTGCTTGTTTTCTGAATTATTTTTTTCCGACTAAGGTAGAGGATTCGAGTAAAGTGACGGTGGACGAAATACTTCCATCAGTGTTAGTCAAGCAACTTAGGAGGGGTGAAGCGCATTTCATCAGCAAGGTGGGACGTGGTCGATATCCGTTCTTGGTATATACCGACTGCTATCCGGGAATCTCATGGATCTCGACTACCGACTAAGGGTTTGGTTTAGAAAGAGAGAGAGAAAAAAAAAAAACCCCATAGAATAGGATGTTCCCAGATAGGGGTAAAGGTAATGAATAGACATTACTGATGCGTGCGCATGCACAATGGTGGGGTTTGCAGAAACTCCGAAAATTTAGACTAGATGGAGCTCTACGGTACCTAATGAGTGGGGATTTATGCCAATATATGCTGCTTTTCATTAGGGTTTTACTTTTCTTATCCACCTCTCAAAGCACAACCCCCACCACCCCCTCACAGCATCCTATGACTCGCTCGATTATATCTTACATTCTCATTTGGGAAAACTAATTATAATAATGAGTGAAAGACACGGCCAACCGACTGTAAACTCCACCTGGTGCGAGGCAGTTTCGTCCGTTGAAGAGATCCCGGCCGTCACTGTGGTGGGAACCAACGATGCCCCACCCCTCCCAGCATAATTTAATTTGAGCCGATAAGTCAAGGACTATTCCAGGGAGAGATGTGAAGCAAAAAGTTTTGACTTTCGTATGGATGGTCCCCTCTCATAATTCTAAGCTGCCTACCGGCCATGTCCTCCGGAAGTGCTGTGGTATGATCATGCACTTGATATCCTTGTTGGGGATTTCATTATATTATATTATCTCTTTTTCTGTTAATTGGGTGTATATATATATATATATATTATAAGAGATATTTATAAATTAAAAGGGTAACGAGAAAATGAAAAATAAGATAATCAAATTCATAATTTTTTAATTATATATATATATATCTTTTTTGTGATTTTCCTTCAAGAAGTAGTGCTGCATCTTCTCCTCTCTCGTCGTTGATTGCAAGGAAAAGCTTTCCCACTTTGAAATTTTGATGAATGCGATCCTATCCCACGGGGATTTGGTCAAAAGACAATTGAGTGATCGAAAGAAAGCGCCATCCTCTCCTCTCACAGCTCATCGATCATGATTCACAACAATTTGTCGAAAGAACTCGAGAGGTGTTGGCCCTGGAGGAGGAGGAGGAGGAGGAGGCGGGGGGACGACTATTCTCTGATTTGACTCTTGCTATGACCATGTGGGTGGGATCGATGCTCCTCGAAGCAAGCCAGCTAGCTGCCCCATGTACAGACAGAATTAGCATGCAAAACAGTCATGGGTGGGCACATGGGAAATCAGTCGGTGACAACTCTTAAACCCCCCCGAAATTTGTGGTGGGCAGAAGAAGCAAAGTCTCCTTCAGTTATAGCCATGGGATATTGACTGTTTAATTCTCACTCTCACAATGATGGAATGCGATGTACACTTACATACATTCACAAAAGTGGACGAGATCTTGGTGGCTTCGAATTTATCCCGATGAACATGGATCGATAATCAATAGACATAAAATAAATAAATAATCAATGAGTAAGCTATCTGATTTTATGCAGATTTGCTATACAATATTTAATGAAATTAAAAAAAATTAATCTAGCTCTTTCACATTCCCAAAAGTCAATATGTGACATGATATTGGATGGAACCGGATTAGAAAAATAAGCCACGGATAATGAAATTAAGTGATGTTTATTTGAATTAGGGAAGTGTTAATTGATACATTTTCGTTTTTAATATATCAAGAAAGTTACTTACGGTTCATCATTACTCACTCGTGGGATCTTGAATACACTGTCACCTCCATGTTTGATTTTTTTTTTTTGTTGCTGCATGAGTGATATAGTATTTATAAATGCATTTTAATTTATTTATATTCGAGATAAATTAGTTTAAAATAAATAAAAATATTTTAATAAGAAATTAAATTTTAATATAATAATAATATTATTAACTTAACAAATAAAAAATTATATATTAAATTTTTATTATAAACTTTTTATATTCTATTTATTTATTATTATTATATCTCTTTTATGAACTCACGTATCTTCATATAATAAAAAAAGGGGGTCAAATAGGGACGACAAAGAGTGAAAGGAAAATAAATAGGGAAAAGGTGGGTTTTTTTATTTAGGTAAGCACTTCCACGTGGGAAAAGCATTAAATGACTTGCAATTATATATATATATGTGTGTGTGAGTGTGTGCATCTCTCCATGTCGAGAAGCACAGGGCCCTTGGACAATCAATCCTATTTGGAAAATTCATTGCTGTCGAGCTTGGGGATTCCCGCATATCATATACATGAATCCATAAATTAACATAATTCGATGATAATTACTGAATTTAAAATACAATTATAAGAAATATTTACAATAAGATACGAAAAATTCTTGTTCATGAGGGTCAACCAGAAGACCCCTTAGCAGATCTCGAGACCACGTCATTGCATTAAGTTAATTGAAAAATGCTGTTAAAATTTTTAGTATCGAATTACTAGGGAAAAAAAAGTATCAGATTTTACATCAACCTAAAGGCTAAAGAGGAAAATTCTTGGTCAAATTGTTGGTGGCATGATCGAGACCGTCCAGGTGTCCGCACGTTGATCGGACGGACGGTCACATCTCAAGCAAGGGTCAAGCGCATTGCTGCATTGCATCAGCGGATCCCCGAGCAAGATATTGTCATCGCGGGAATCAATGTCAAAACAGTTGAAGTGAATTCCCAGATCAGCTGGATCTAAGTTGGGTCCTCTTTGTCATGCCTTTCCGCGTACATTTCGGCAACCCAACTATTCCCCCACCCGAGATCTTTCTCATAATCTCCGACCTGAACCTCGCTTTATATATATATATATATATATATAGCTATTGAAGGTGACAGTTTGCGTAGTAGGTAGACTAAGTTTTCTCTTGCTAAGTAAGATTCGCAGATCACACTATTGCTACTTTTGACACAATTACCTTGCTAGGAGGACTTAGCTTCGTGTTAAGATTGAGAGGTAGTTGTGCTTAAAATGCAAGACCGGGAAATTACCCTGTCAGTGCATTATCAAAATCTATGGGGCATTATTTTAACTGTGAAGTCTCTCAAAAAAATTAAACTAAACTCAGGTAGGATTCCGAAGAATTCACTGATTCGATCTCCTTTCAGTCGCAAAGGAACATTCGCGCATTTAAAAAGATATACGAGAAAAGTGAGACCAAAAAGAGTACTTCCATTTACAATATCGAATCTCTTAATTTTAAGTCGATTATGAGTATTACATTCAGATATCTGACCCCTTATTAACGTCAGTATGAGCACATGGACAAACAATTAGAGTCCAATCTAGGATATACTATTGTCCAATGGATGGATTGTGGAAAGTTGATCCCTAATGGTGGGTCAAGGCACGCAATTAAATAAGAGAGGAGAAGACCAAGGGGGGATCCGATTTCTCACCTTTCACTTAGTCTTCGGTCTATATTCCCTATCCCAGCATTTGAATGGGCATCCCCAGTATGAAAATAAAATATTGATAAATTTTATATTACTCTAACTTAATAATTAAAAAAATATAAATTTAATTTTTAAAATAAGATTCCGCACACTTATTTATTTTATTATTTTTCTATAATATTATAACATCATTGATGCTCATATACAATTAGAAAAAAAAAACAAAAGAAGACAACAAAGTCTCGCCAGTCGTACATGGGCTACGTTAAGTCAATTCCCAGCCATTCAAATCTCACGTGGCTATATTATAATAAAATATTTTATACGATTGCTTTATGGTATTAATATAATTTTTTTTTATTTTTATATAATAGTTATATTCTTAGCGTTCACCAAAAATTTTTAGGTCTTACTTAATAATTTCCAGTTTTTTCAATAATTAAAATTTTAATATTTTTAAATTTTTTATTAAATAATTATATCACATCAACAACCGAACGATTTGAGCTAACTTACATGTAAGATAAATCAAATTATTGAAGGGCAATCGTCTGACAAAAAAAATATATTAAATTATAACGGTAGATTTATTTAATCTATAAAAAATTGGACTCAGAGGTACTTGCCTTGGGGAAAAAAAACCGTTGAACTATCTGAAGCAGTTACGGTGGTTGAAGATTTTATAATTCACAATTAATAATATTAATAGTAAGTGAAAGATATATATATATATATATATGCACATATATCAACCAACAATATTAATAGGTCAAGAGGGGGAAAGGAGCAAGAGTTTTCTTTGTGTTCATACCCGCTCTGAAAAATCATGTGACATTCGGGCGAGCCGAATGCCGTAGATCTGTCGGATTGCTTGATCCATAAATTTTTTTGTCCGAGCAGTACGTGGGAAAGGAGGAAAATTCAGGGGAAAGGTGACAGTGATGGTAAATTGACAATTGAATGAGAATAAAATAAGGTTATTTAAAAAATTTTAGACCGAAAGTAATAGGAATATGTGTTAAATATGGATTGGGCGATAATATTTTTCATCGGGAAACCCCAATCTTATAAATGCATCGTGGGCGTGGACGGCTTCAAGACAGCCATAGCTTGTCGAGGCTGCCCTTTCCTCGGCATACAAAAGGAAGGTCCAGAGGATCTAGGGAGCGGAGGAGACAGGAAGAGAGAGTTCAGTAACGAACTGTATCTTGTCTCTGTCTCTTCCCGACGCCGTTACTGGCGGCAGACTGAGGCAGCAACCACCGCTTCTCCCGCCTCCGCTTCTGCCCCCTCACCTGCCGGACGGGCACCCCTCTGCAAGTTTTAAAAAAGTTAGCCTCCGCCACTCTTTAACTCACCACAACTGCTTCTCCGTTTATCCCCCTTTATGTGTGTTGGGGAGTGTGTCAAATCAATATAATTGGTCCATTATTTCTCACACGATTCTCTTTTGGAACAGAGCATGCTCTTTTGTCTCTCGACGGTACCCCTGTTAGCTGATGCAACAGTCCTGAGCTGACTGAGCGTGTTTCCGGGTCTCGATTGGGAGAGCAAAAATATTTTACGGGTCGAGATTGAGAGGGCCAAACGAGAAGAAATGTTGCTGCAGAGGGAAACCAGAGCGGCAGCTGTTGTACTGCTCCTGTATGCAGCTGGATGTCTCGGACGCGAGTGGGCTGGCTCGGTTGAGTCCAAGCCTCAGCGGATCCTCTTGGATACTGACGTCGACACCGATGACTTCTTTGCTCTTCTTTATCTCCTTAAGCGCAACAGATCAGAATTCCAACTGGAGGTCAGACCATACAACATATGCTGTTCTGGTTCTTCTTCTCTTCTTTCCCACTTTCTGCCGGGTCGGCTGCTCTGTTTCCGATTTCATCCAAAAGATTCAGAGCTTTTTTACTTTTGGCCCCTAAAACCAATTTCATCTTCAAGGACTCTGGAATAATCCCGAAATGCGTGTAAATTCTGCGCGCACAGCAACTTAGGATACGGAAGTTCCTGAGGTCTACTCGTGCCCATCTCTCTTTTTTTGGCTTTCTGGGATGTTTCTAACCTGTAAATCATACACATCGTTTTCTAGTGGAGTTGTTGAGAACAGAGCAGGCAAATAGATCTTACTGTTCAAATTCATGATCATGTCCTTCATTGCTTGTCTCTTACGCCATAACAAAAGACAAACATCATGAATATCTCAGAAAGGATGTTGTAGCTTTCACCTTTGACATGTAGCACAAGCTTACCCCTTCAGTGATGCTAAGGAACAATGGTGCAGGCGATCACGATCAACACGAATGCGTGGAGCAATGCAGGCCATGCTGTGAACCATATATACGACATTCTCTTCATGATGGATCGGGATGATGTTGCTGTCGGGGTTGGAGGCGAGGGTGGAATAGGGGAAGATGGTACCATCCTCCAGGATGTTGGAGGCTACCTCCCTATTATTGAGCAGGTCCAAACAGTTATCTCAGAAAGAGAAATAAAAAAATTCCTCTGATTGATTACTTTTTATGAGTTACACTCTTTCGGATAATCTGTTCATAGAATGAACATGATATCGGATCAAGAATTCGGTAGTTTCATACAAATTATGATCAGAATGTTTGTTGATCAGAATGATTATTTTCATGATAGGGAATGATGACAGCAGGGTACTGTCGGTACAGGCAAGCTATACCTGTAGGCCTCGGAGGGCGGTTGGACGTCGATTCCAACTACGGTATCAGAAAATCATTTCTTCCCCAGGTACGAAGAGAAGCACCTTCTGCTGCTAATTGCTCTTTTTCGGTTCTCTGATCTATTTTAGCCCAAGAAAATAGTAATTCTTGGATCCATTTAACTATGGAGAGCTGTGGCAAGTGAAAATCCTGCTGAGTGCCTTCACTAGTCATTTGGAAATGAACCAAATGGAAAGCTCACTAGTGGGTTGTAAAATCTAGGGAAAGAGGAGATATTCTCCTCTCAAACAGCCCACGGCTCAGCAGGTGATGATCGAGAAAATATCTGCTGGTCCAATCACTGTGATCATCATTGGAGCTCACACAAACTTCGCCATTTTCCTGATGAGTCATCCCCACCTGAAGAAGAACATTAAGCACATTTACGTGATGGGGGGTGGCGTGAGATCAAAGAACCCGACTGGATGCTGCCCTGCAAATGCCAGCTCGTCATGCAAGACTGAGCAGTGTGGGGACCCAGGAAATCTTTTCACGGATTATACCAGTAACCCATATGCCGAGTTCAACATGTTTGGAGACCCCTTCGCTGCATATCAGGTTCCCAAATTATTACTTAATAAAAGCTCTTAATTGATGCTTGATTATGAGCTGGAAGGCTCCTACATTCGGTTTTATGTCTTCTGTTCTACTGGCAAGAAATTGAAATGCTGCAACTGGACAGTGAAAAAAATGTGCTCCCTATTCTGCAGGTGATTCATTCGGGCATCCCAGTCACTCTTATCCCACTTGATGCAACTAACACTATTCCCATAACCGAGCAGTTCTTTAATGCCTTCGAGCAAAGTCAGAGCACTTATGAGGCACAATATTGCTTCCAATCCCTGAAGATGGCACGAGATACATGGTTCAATGACCAATTCTACACGGTAACTACTTTGATTTAAATAAAAAAAAAAGGACCGCTAAGCCGATTCTTTTCCATCACTGGGAAAAATTATGCTTCAGCACTTCCTTTATCAGCTCCAGCACTGCTAAACTGAACCTCAATATTTTGTAGAGCTACTTTATGTGGGATTCGTTCACATCGGGTGTGGCCATCTCAACGATGCAGAACAGAGAAAATGAGAATGAGTTTGCAGAAATGGAGTATATTAATATTACTGTGGTCACTTCGAACAAACCTTATGGGATCTCTGATGGATCTAACCCATTGTTCGACGGGCTTGCAGTCCCAAAGTTCAACTTGACAAGAGGCAGTGTCCACGGCGGTCATGTCCAAATGGGTCTTAGAGACCCTTTTTGTGCCGCACAGAATGGGAAAGGAAAGTGCAAGGTAGTTATTGGAACTTAACCTGAAATTTGAGCTCTCATTCTTGTTATCAAGGTCAGGATTGAACATTTAATTTCTATTATTAAAATTCTTGGGTAGTAAGTCTTGTAACCAAATCAAACAGGACGGATATACAGCTGAGGTCAATGGTCCAGATGCAGTTCGAGTTCTTGTTGCCACAAAGGCAAAGCCAAATCTGCAACCTTATAGTGCTCTTAACAGAGAGTACTTCAAGAGCTTTCTCAGTGTAGGTTGAAACTATTAACGTCAGTTCATCTTTCCTGGACTATTACTGGTGATGATGAAGTTTGAATGGTTGCTTATATATAGGTTTTGAGCTATCCTCAACAATCTGCAAGATTTAATCTTGCGACACAATTTCCTCACTATAGACAAGTCTCATATAAACCCGATTTCAGAGGCAAGGAACTAGGGAAGGCTGTAGTCTTTGACATGGACATGAGTGCTGGAGATTTTCTCACGCTATTCTATCTCCTCAAAGTGCCCGTAGAAGAGATCAATCTCAAGGTATTACAACAACGTTTATTCTTTAGTTCGGACGATGCTTCCAGATTTCTGTTTTCTAGAATAAAAATGTCTGAATTCTCTCTCTAAATCAATACAAACCAGTGCAGTAAAATTTTCTCGACAGTTTTGTGAATTGTGCTGTTGACTTGCTGGCTTTCTTTCTGCCAATTCATTGTCTTCTTTTCATTGATCAGGCAATATTAGTCAGTCCGACAGGATGGGCGAATGCTGCAACCATTGATGTGATCTATGATCTGCTTCACATGATGGGCAGGGATGATATTCCAGTAGGCCTAGGACGTGTCTTTGCGATAAATCAGTCTGACCCGATAATGTCTTCTGTGGGAGACTGTAATTATGCTAGGGCAATCCCTCATGGAAGTGGCGGTTTTTTGGATTCGGATACTCTTTATGGGTTGGCCCGTGATCTACCTCGAAGCCCGAGAAGGTGAGACACTTCCACGTAGGAAGGGAATTAATATGAGATAGTGTTAGTGTGCTCAAAATCCTATTTTACTTTATATAACTTGGGATCTTCATGGCAGGTATACAGCAGAAAATTCTGTTAGGTATGGAGCTCCTAGAGATACTGATCACCCAGAACTTAGACAGCCACTAGCTCTGGAAATTTGGGGGTCTGTAGTGAAGACACTTAAGCCGGGATCGAAGATCACTATATTAACCAACGGGCCATTGACTAACCTAGCGGACATCATTCAGTCAAGCCAGAATACAACCTCCGTGATTCAGGTTTGAAGTGTTCAAGGCATTTTCCGGTTTCCTTTTCTTGGGAAAGCTAACTGTATGACTCACATGTGCTTTCCAGGACATTTAAGATTCCAGCGCAATCATTTCTGGAGCATTAACGTAAATATATCTTTTGAAACATTTCCTCCAGGATGTCTACATTGTTGGAGGGCACATAAATCGGACTCTTACAGATGGAGGGAACGTTTTCACCATTCCCTCCAATAAATACGCCGAGTTTAACATGTTCCTTGATCCATTGGCCGCGAAGACCGTTCTCAGTTCCGAGCTGACCATCACCCTCATTCCCCTCAGCGTACAGCGCAGAGTAAGCTCATTCGCGAAAATCTTGAAAGGACTTGGCACGATGAGAAGCACTCCCGAGTCTAGATTCGCATACCGTTTGCTCTCAAGGCTTAACCAACTTAGACGGAGTCACAAGAGATATCTGCACATGGTAATGTCCACATAATCCTTCCAAAACAAAGAACTGGATCATTGATTTAGTGATTTTCTTTTCGATTTCTCCCTCCATTTATTCGCTTCACCCATTTCTGTTTCACCGTATTGTTGCCGCAGTGAATTGAAGGGAAACTTTAGGCCCGCATTTTGTTGCTGAGTATGTTACATTGGTCTTTATTCCGAAGAGAAGGGGAATTTCCGGCCCCAGATTGATTTGAATGTTGGTTAACAGAATCGGAGCATAATTTAGTTGCACCAGTAAAGATGGGTTCTGATTTTGCAGGACATTTTCCTAGGGGAAATCCTAGGCGGCGTGGTCTTAGCACCCGGTAAGAAGTCCTATCTGAAACCGACCTTCTCTTTTGAGCACGTTGAGGTCTTCAGCGAAGGAGTTGAATCGAAAGATGGATGCACTTACATCGACAAGAATGGGAAACTCGTAGCCATATTGGAGGATTTAGCCCCACAAGATTTCTTCAACATATTTTGGGGTCGGCTGAGGGATGACGGGCAGTCCGCAGTGATGGGAAGCTTCGAGGATCAGAAGAGAATGTGGAGTTTGCCTCCCAATGGAACGGAAACTTAAATCTCAACTTCCTCACCTTCTCGCGTTATTCAACTGCTAATATCGTTGTCTTGCATCTCCAAATCTATTGTTCTTCACGGATACTTCTTTGCTTCTCGACAAGACAGATACGGTGCGTACAGAATACACAATCGAACGACACAGGAAAGACGATTATATTCTTTGAAAGATTTCAATCACTTAGATCAGTATTATGTACATAATACCAATAATGAAGGAACAGCTCCGATTTCGACCACCCTCTGCCGTCTCTACTATTTTCGTCCTTCATGTGATCTCAACTACTATGAGAGATTCAGTTTTACGTTGATATCTCTTGCATTCTTTTTTTTATTTCTCTTATTTCGAATATACTCAATCACTGGAATTGTTTGTTAATATGTAACCGACAGCAACTATCTGCTGTCAATGATCCACTACCAAAGATTCACTCTTGTACAAGGTCTGTGTTAGCACATAGACATCAGGCAAAGGAACCGAAGGAACACTGGAGAACATGGCCACTGACTGCCCTCAAAGAATCGATTGCTTGAAAGAAGACGTCGAAGTCAGGGAGCCCAGTTAAAGCCCAGTTGTCAGCAGAACGCTCGTGGGGGAATGCGGACTGCTCTCATTGGCCTCTTCTCCAACATCAGCCTTCATAATCGCTAGGCCAAGTCTTCCTTCGGCTCGAAACGACCAGATATGAACCAAGTCATCCTCTTTGAGACCGTTGTTCGGGTTATGGACTACTTCATTCCACCCTGTGGTTATCACATAGACAGGTCTCGTAGACATCTTCCACCTTCGGAGGGTAAGAATCGAGACCCCGAGGGAGGGCTCGATGACAGGAACTGTGATAGTCCCTCCGCTCTCGAGACTCTGGTGCTCATTCCTGCTCAAGGAAATCTGCAAGGACCTTCGTTGGGGGGAATGAGAACCGACCCAAGTTCGTGTTTAAGTCGCTGGGAGTCAAGACCTTCTCCAAGATCAACTTCAAGTTGGTACCGCCATAACTCCTGTATCTTGGAATAGGCCTCCAGCGGAAGTTCCTTCCTGGTAGCAGAACGACAGGCTATGCCCTGCTTCTTGAGGCCCGTCTTGCGCTTGCGTTTCTTGCTGGCTCCTGAAGGCAGCGAGATCTTCAGAGCGTTCTCGACAACTTTCTTTGCCCTAACCGATCGCTTCCCCATGATCTTCACGCCAAGACGTGCATTTGACCTCTGAAATTCAACCTCCGGCAGAGAATCCAACAGACTGGGTTGAATGGTCACGATTTGGGCAGCATCTGCCAAGAGATGAAGTTCTGAGAAGAACTCCATTAACAAGAACCGCCAACCCACCAGGACGAAGTCGAGGAACTGATCTTGACAGACGGGGGCACAGATGACCGCAGACAGAGAGAAACAGTTCAGACAGTGGAAAGTGGAAGACGAGGTTATATACAGACGATCGCCGACAGAGAGAAACAGGGCAGACAGTAAGTAGAAAGAGCAGGCGGTTCTTAACGGCTAAATTTCTTTTTTTTTTCACGCGTTTTCAGTTCAGAAGTCCAACGGTGAAAGACGATTACAGGATCCCAATTTCCTAATTTATAATATACGAGAATATTCATCGAACTTTCAATCGTACAGTTACTTGTTTTAACTCTATAAGTAATATTTGTTTGTCGAGCAGAATATGGGGGAGGATTCTGCGGCTTCTTTGGGGGAGGGTGGGGGTCTGCGAGCTGGCCCTGCCCAAAGTCGTTGCCTTAACCGCAGGGGGAGTGGTGGTGGGGGGACGCCGAAGGCAGGGCTAGTGACAAGCATCCTCCACTTGGCTCGGGAGACAAAGCTCAGTTGGTAGAGGTCCGCTCTTGCAATTGGGTCGTTGCGATTGAAATTTCCAGAGCTATTCAACGAAGTAAAGGGTGTTTGTTCTTTCGGCTATAACTTGGAGGGCTGCCGTATATTTTTATTTGGAAGTCTCGAAATGACAGATTGTTCCGAGCTCAATGTCCATCTGAAGAACGTGTCCTTGCTTCTAGTGTTCAGTCTGTTCGCTACAGATTAATTGGTGGGATACATGCTGCAGAGGCGTCGAGGGTCGGTAGTAGAGCTGGTTAGGAGGCTTGAAGGATGGGAATTGGGAAGTGTCCTTTAATTCGCTGAATTGATTCTCTTGTAATTTTCCTACTTTGTAGCTCTGCAGTGAGATGAATGTCAGGGCCTTCGAGGTTCGGACAGAGGACAGTTGAAAAGACAAACTGAAATTGTTTCTCAGCACACTTACCATTTCCAAGCGTTTAGCAGAACCAGTGCTCCATTGCTGTGAAGACGCAGTTCTTCATTGATTAGAGTTTCATGTTTCCTGAAAGGCCAGGAGCAATTAGTGGATCTGGTGAGGCAGCAGAAGCCGGCTTCTCCTCGAGAACATACTCCAAGGAGCTCTGCTCGGAAAATGAGTACGATGCCACCCAATATTTGGACGACTTGGAACGGCACATGCACTTCGTCTCGATCAAGTTGACGCCAAAATCATTTGACCAGGAAATAGCTCAAGGAGAAGCCATGGAGCAGCATCTGAAGGAAAGTTCAACATAATCCACTGATGTGACCGACTTTGCCCCAAACATGAATTATTTCTTCCTCCTTTTTTCCGATCACTGATGCTCAACAAATCAAAATCATGAGTAGGATCCCGTAATCTTGTATAATTTCCAACCAAATCAACTAGCAACTAACTGTACCACCAAGGTCAAGATTGGTAAAAACTACATCTGGGTAAGAATAGTGGGATTATTCATATTGTATCGACTACTTTAAAAAATCTCAAAATTGTAAGTAAATTAAGATAATTTGATACTTATTTACCTTAAACTAGTCTTTTGATTTAAATTATGTAAAAAGAGAAAATCTTGATAGAGTTTTTGCATACCCAGCAAAACCAACGGAAAAGAAGAATTGTGATGTGTCCATTGGCACTCCCACTGGAGGTCATTGTCGCCAGAGTCAAATAAAAACAAGTCAACATTCAACTTTGCATACATACATTCATTGACCAAAATTTTGAACCAAAATCATTATGTGAATGATATTAACTTAATTATGGTATAAAGGTCGAATGCCTGTTGTTATCTTCAACCCGCACACGATAACAGTCGTATGTGGTCATCGTGACGTCTAACCTTCACACGATTCCAAAATTCATTTTACAGTGCAACCATATGGTGGATCTCCTCGATCCGTATCCGTGAAAGTGCGCTTTCCGACTTAATGCAGGGATTTTACAGGGAAAAGACGCACCGCACTGGACGCATGGCAGACGACGAGAGACGGCACTGAGAGACGCCGTTAGCGTGACGTAACTCACAAAGGGTTGGGGGTGGGGGGCAGCTTTGGTGGGCCCACAAGATGACTCGGCAAGGCTGACGTGTTATTTTGACTGACTGAGTCATGGTCAAAGCCCGGGCCCACCGATGTGCCACGCACACCCCCACCAACACCACTCTTCCTTGCCCGACCTAATCCATTTCTTATTGTGAGAAATATTTACTCTTGCACGAGCACGGCCATGACTAAATAATGTTGTTTTTGTAAATTTCACTGACTCCTTAAAAGACACATCAAAACAGTGGCGTCTTCTTAAAAATTAATTTTCTGTTTTCATTAAGTTCATAAAATTTTTTTATGCATTTGAAAATAAAATCCCTCAATTTAAAAATAAAAAGGGAGCAAAAATGGAAAAGAAAGGTAAAATAGAAAAATGCTCAAAATGGTCTTCCAGGGTGGCGACGGCGACGACGACGTGTAATTAGTTTTCACGCGGCAAGACAAGCGAAGCTCTCATGGACCCTCATGCCCTGGAATCATAGTTTTAAAAACCGGATCGGGCCGGACGGTTTGACCAGGAATCGACAACTCACCCAGTCCAGTTCCTTCAAAAAATTCAATTGCACATTAAAAGAGAAAAATTCGATTGAACCGGCCAGTTTCCGGTCCGATCGATGAACCCAATTAAACCCATAAGAAAACCGGCCGACTTAAAATTAAAACAAAAACAAAAACTTATTGTAATGTACGTATTTTATTTTACTAAACTTATATTTACATTTTATATTAAATTTTTGTTTGAATATAATGGTTATATTTAATAATTTTTATTATAAATTATATTCAAATTATAGTATTATGTAATTATTATTAATATTATTTATTAAATATGCGATTCAACTCATTGAACCTCCGGTTTGACCCATGAACCTATGAACTCATGCGTACACCGATTCCCGGCCCGGTCCGATTTTAAAAACTATGCCTGGAATATAACCCCTCCCCTCGACCCGGCCCCACAAACCCTCCTTCCTCGTCTTCTTCCCCGTCTCCTTCCCTGATCCTTCCTTCTCCTCTCACTATAAAACCAAGCCCATAGCCACCTCCATACCTGCGTCACCGGAGCTCAACAGATCATTTCTTCGCTACACGGGCCACTGTGCCTCCTCTGTGAACGGAGATCCGATTACAGAAATCAGAGAAGCCGGATCATCTCCTCTCTCTCTCCCCTGTACAGTTTCCAGCCGGATCTCTGACGTAGGGATATGGGGACTGAGATCTTACGGCCTCAGGACTGCCTCATCGGCAGGAGCAGGACCTCACCGGTGCTGTTCCCTCGCCGAAAGGGATGTAACTACGGAAATTCCTACTCTAACGACCGAATCAACTTTAATCCTAGCCCGAACCCCAGGCCCAGCAGGAAGCAGCAGCAACCACTGGTACGTTCCGAGAAACTGAACCACGAGCGACGGTCGGCCCAGCCGGAGCCCTCGGTCTCGAGGAGATCAGGCTCAGATGACGGCAGAGCGGGAAGGATCGGACTGGCGGTGATGGAGAAGGTCACGGTTCTCCGGCGCGGTGCGTCGCTCGACTCGAAAATGAGGAGCGAGCTGCCCATGAAGAAGGAAAGAGGCAATCCGGACGCGAAGCAGCTACAGGCGTCGGACGCCCGGTCTACGATGATGACGAGATGCGACTTGTACGCCGGATCGGCCTTTGCAGTCTCACCGGAGCCAAGCGCGCTACCTCTACCCTCGTTCTCGAAGAAGAAGGTGGTTCCTTTCGATGATTTAGCCACTAGAGACCTCCGCCGGCTGCTCCGGTTGGACTAGCCAAGTATCCCCACCTCAGCCCAGCTCTCTCTCTCGGTTTCGCCGTTTGCCGTCGCTGCAACTTTTTCTGCCGACGCTTTCTCGGTCTGGGCCATTCCGTGATTATTTTCCTGAAACGGGGGGGACCGATCTAGAAATAGGAGAAATAGTTGAGGCGAGTAATCAATATTTATTTTTGCTGCCAACAGTCTCGGTAGTCTCAGTTTCTTAGCTGGGTGGTGTACATCTGCTCTCTGTCCGTGTGTGTGGTAGAGAAATGCTCGAGAGGAGACCGACCTTGGAGGCTAGAACTACAGCCCGAGTGATTTAACTTCTCGGGGATCAATACACCGATGGCGATACGAGATTGTAGCTGTTCGAATAAGGATTTCTCTTCCCTTCTGTTCTTCCCCACCTCACAATCGTGGGAGCAATGCGTATACATATATTCTACCGAAGATTTGATCTTGTTTTTTGGACTTGCGTGTTACGATGGGCGAGTCCAAATGAACCCAAGTTTCATAAAATAAGTAAGAAATTGATTCCAGCAGTTACCAGTCGGTCCAAAGGCTGTAGCTTTGTTTTTCATTTTTTTTCCTTTCCAAGTACCATCCTGCAGCTGATACGAAATCAAGTTGAACTCGGCTCACAGCTCAAATCTCGAGCTACTTTTTCTGGAAATCAAACTGTCAGCTGTCTCGTTTGCGACCACCGCTGCAACGTTTGGGAAAGAAAAACACCTGATCTATCCAGCCTCACCTCCAGTGCCATCCAAAATCATGTAATTTATCTAACAGCCCCAGCGTGGACCACACTTCTCTGGACTCTCATCAATCGATGAACAATGAATCAAGCACGGTCTCTGTTGGGTTTCCATCTGTAGCATCATCGAAGACACTGCAGCCATTTTCTCTCCGAGATTTCCGCTCCTCAACCAGGGCTTCCACCGACTCGGCGCTGAAATTCCTTCCAGCTTGCCTCGCCGGTTTCTCAGCCACAACAAACTTGTTACCATCACGGGTTCTCTCAGAAAAGCCTGCCCAAACTGGTGCAACATGACACAAACAGGACATGGGTAATTCCAGTGGCACTTCTACTTCAAAGGTTTTGAGTACAAAAACATCATTGGCCACATACCTCCAAAATGATGCAGAACGATGGAAGCTGCAACGGTAACATTCAACGAAGCAGTGCCGCACCCATATTGAGGAATATAAATGAAAAGGTCGCATATCTCGCATTCTTTTGCAGTCAGACCAGTTCCCTGTTGATAGAAGTAAGCAGATCAATAGAAATTTCCTAAGATGCTCCTAGGCAAAAACAATTCCCGGCCACAAAATATGAGTCTTCTGCTTCTAATTCATACGACAGATAGATACTCTTCGACTTATTATGGAGGACCATGTTACCTTGAGTATTGTCAGATAAGAGATACTGACAGCTATTACACCAAGATAAATTAATTACAAGATGAACTGGTATCCGTACATGAAGTTTCATGCAACTGAAGTGGCATCAAGCGCATCGCAGTAAACCAAATTTATCATGAGTAATGGGGAAATAAAAGAGGAAGATTCTGAGCAGACGATGCGTCCATTACCTCATTTCCAAGAAGGAAAGCGGTGCTCCTCTTAAAAGGGTGCTCGTTCACAGCTACGGCGCCATCTGTGATTTCCACACCGCATATGTCACAATCCTTCTCCTATGGATGAACAACAGAAACACCCATGTACACAAACCGGCTCAAGATCACAAATTTTGCCAGATAGCATTACGAGAAATTGCCAGACATCATCAATATTCTCGCTAGTTAGTGGAAACGTATAGCTAAAATTGACAGCTTCCACGCCCATATACAGAAACCAATTCAAAATCGACAATAGAAAGGAGCCCGGTTCGTAATGTTGTGCAAGGTCAAGACCCAGAGAGAACAACCAATAAATCCAATATCTCGGAGCACAGGAATCGACGAGAAAAACCCTAGCTAGAACACTGCCGAAGCAGGCAGGGTGAAAAAATGAATGTGGGGGGACCTTGAGGAAGGAGCGGGCCTCGAGCAGGGAATGGAAGTGCCGGAAGCCGAGGTGGGAGGTAGAGCCGTGGCTCCCGAAGGCGTTGAAGTCGCGGCGGCCAACGAGTATCAGCTCCGACACGCCGAAAGCGGTGGCGCTCCGGGCGAGGGTACCCACGTTATGGCGCTTCGCTATGTTGTGCACCACCACGTAGCTCTCCACCACCATCGTCCTGGTCAAGTCCGTCAATCTCACTCCCGCCAGCAGATTGAGAGAGAGAGAGAAAGAGAGATGGGGGAGCTGGGGAAGCGGTTCTTAGCTTCCGTGTCTTCTGCAATTTATTAAAACGACGTCGCGCGGAAGTTGAACAGCCTCCTCAATTGGGGCATTAATAATTTCAGGAAATAAAACAAGGGCAAAGTCGTTCTTTGAATTATCACATGAAATGGTTTCAAGATCCTCATCCCCTGCCAGATGAGACTGTCATTCTTGTGATGAAGGGTTCCACGTCTCTGATCCAGATGGCGATGTCGAAATCGAAGTCCGACGTGTTCAGTAACTATATGGAGGCAAGAAATCAATCGAAACGTACTAATTAGAGATTATTAGCTTGAAGCATAATTCAATACGATCATACTAAGGCTGTTCCTTATCTGTACAAAGCATATTATTACTGTGCGTGTGTCAATGGGCAAGAGTACACTAGTTTGCCGACAAGAATTATTGTCATCAGCACAACAATTACAAGGAGCTGTTGCTTGTCCGTAAGTCACAGCCTCAAGCTTGTTAAGGCTAATGCCAACCAGCAACTTTTGTTGGTTGTTTATTGACCTTTATGACGCAACAGTTATGTACAAATTCCCGACATGTATGTATATGTATATAGAAACTGCGAACGTTTTTCCTGTCGAATGTCTCTCTCAGACTGCAACCTGTGCTGCCGCTAGCCTTGCAATAGGAACCCTGCCAAGAAATGATTCCAACCTCAGGGGAAAGAGAATTCTGAGTAAGAGGATCCATGGACTAATGAACTGTCTACAGGACTGGGATGTGGACTCGGAATAAACAGAGAAGCAATAACCAACTCACCTGAAAGGAGAGCAGGAAACATAGTCGAGTCCTGCCTCAGCGAAGAACGCAACGGAAGATGGCTCCCCTCCATGTTCTCCGCATATCCCCACCTGATTTTGATAGAAAAAGAGTACGGTGGAAGTGAATTAGAGGTCGAGATCAGAAGCACGAATCAAATAGTTAATAAGGTGCTCTCGGTTCGCAGCATTCTTGTTTTCGACTTCACCTTCAAGTTAGGCCTAGCCTTGCGGCCCCTTTCAGTAGCAATCTTGATGAGCTGTCCCACGCCCCTCTGATCGAGTACCTGCGAGCAACAGGATCGGTGTGTTCTAGTCAATATATCAGATTCGTGAAACTATTTGCCACGCTTTTGACTAAAAAGTCTTGCCCTTCTTCTGATGGCAATGTCAACAAGAGAGACTGGCCTCAAAAGGATCTGCCTGAAGAATGCCTTTCGACAAGTAGGAAGGCAGGAACTTGCCCACATCATCCCTGCTGTAGCCAAACGTCATTTGTGTGAGATCATTTGTCCCGAAGGAGAAGAACTCCGCTTCCTTGGCAATCTATGAATCAACCCGACAGTTGAAGAAGTTAAAAGATACTAGCAAATTGCGGAATTCTGCTAGTCTTTGAAGGGATGGTAAATCGATCTTGTACCTCATCTGCCACAAGGGCAGCTCTCGGGATTTCGATCATGGTCCCAACCTTGTAGCTCAGTGAGGTTCCCATCTCATCAAAAACTTTCTTGGCGACACTTCGTATTAAGTCTACTTGATGTCCCAGCTCCTATCCATCAGAACAGTCGAGATATCATTTCATACAGTTATGATTAAGAATCATTCTGCCAAATGCACAGGATTTTATAGGAACAATTGGTTGGATATACGTCCAATCAAGTTTGGTCTCCTCGGCTCTAGATTAGATCTTTCAGATCAGTTTACTTTCTTCTGATTTATTCAGCATTGAGGATACTAGTGTAGCTAGAAGTGGGTTAGGAATTTGTAAGCCGTGCCTGGGGTGTTCCGACAAGAGGAACCATTATCTCTGGAAGGACTGTCACACCCTGGTTGCTCATTGAGACAGCCGCTTGAAAGATTGCGCGTGCCTGCATTTCAGTAAGTTCTGGATACGATATTCCCAACCTGCCCAGAAATAGCAACCAAAAGTTCATTTCATGTTGCACCTTGCAGGACTCATCTCGTGATTAGTGATATTATTTCCATGGATGATATAGTCTTGAAATGGTACGCTGGGGATTGTATATGCACCTGCAACCTCGGAAACCAAGCATGGGATTCACTTCGGACAATTTCTCGATTCTGGAGAAGACTTCATCCTCGGTCATCCCTGTGTCTTCAGTCAGTTCACTAACAATCTGATCGATGTCACCTTCTGGAAGAAACTCATGCAGCGGAGGATCTAACAGTCGGATTGTTACTGGTAGACCTGAAACTCAACTCAAGCACTTCTCTTGTAACCATCCAGAAGATGGAAGGTGGAAAGTACTTTTACTACTACGGATAAATGCCTTTTAGTCTAACTAAACCAAAGGTAAGAAAATTACCGTCCATGGCACGGAATATTCCCTCGAAGTCAGTTCGTTGGTAAGGAAGTAACAGGTCTAACGCTGCCTGTCTCTGTTTGGGAGTGACCGCCATTATCATCTTTCTCACGGCCTTTATTCTCTTATCTGAAGCGAAGAACTGAAGAAGAAAAAAATCAACTAATTTAACTGCAAAAGATGCATGTCACTTGAATATTGTTAAGAAAAAAATTGTCAGATCCCAAGCAGATTTGCTGGCATAAGGGTATCAAAAGAAGCTAACTACCATATGCTCGGTCCTGCAGAGTCCGATCCCTTGAGCTCTGTTATTTCTTGCTGTAAGAGCATCTTCAGGTGTGTCTGCATTTGCCATAACCTACCATGGCCAATTCATGCATCTGGTCAATAACTGCTGCCAAATGTTCCTAAAGCTGAATCTAGCCTGATAAAGGCATAACAGAGCATATATGTTCCCTTGATTATAACTAAATTGACCGATATCCTCTCTAACATTTGTTGAAAAACCAATCATATATAAAAGTTCAACAAACCAGAGAAACATTCTAAGAGAATACATGACGTTCATATATCTACTCTCAATTATACCAGGCAGTATAAGACTTTGAGAAGCTGTAGGATAAATGCAGCACCTTGATAGAGCGCACTTCATCCGCCCATGACATGAATGTCTCCAAGTCACCACTCAAAGCCGGTGGAGAGAGTGGCTGCTTCCCCAGAATCACTTCACCAGTTGATCCATTGAGTGAGATCCATTCACCTTCATTGATGACCAAGTCTCCGATTCCCAGCACCTGTTATTTCAGAAAACAACTTATTGGATCTCATTTCAATGCTCTTCCTGCTGGCCGCAAAAAAGACCCAGCTTGCTACAGCGATTGATGTACCTTCTCGGCATCATTAACCTGAATATCAGCACAACCAGAGACACAGCACTTTCCCCAACCACGAGCTACAACCGCTGCATGAGAAGTCATGCCTCCTCTTGCTGTCAGTATCCCAGCAGCAGCATGCATTCCTCCGACATCCTCGGGGCTCGTCTCAGTCCTTACCTTTAGTGGAAAATATGCAGGAGATTTAGATCATTTTTAGAAGCCAACACAAAGTCCAGTCATATACTAAAACTAGAATTCGAGTTGTGACAAGAGTAGCTGGAGTCTAATAATAGTTGCATGTCAATACCTATGATGATACTAGAATAACTCTTAGAGCCCATTTTGTCCCCTGGAATGATAGAGGGATAGGAAATTGAAAACTTGAAAAATGTAATCTCGTCAATATTTGTTCCATCTTCATTCTATCATATGACAAAAGGGCTGATAGTATTCTTCTGGTAAATCGAGAGAAGGATCATACCAGAATAACACTTTTCCCTTGTGCATGCCATGCCTCAGCATCATCAGCACTGAACACAACCAGTCCTACGGCAGCTCCAGGTGATGCGGGCAATCCAGTGGCAACCACTTTGTCTTTGTAGGCTGACGGATCCTCAAACTAAATCAGATAAAGAAAAATATGTCAATTTCTGTACAGCTTCGATGACGTCTACGTGTTCTAATGGATAAACTTTTTCTGGTATATGCAACTGATGATTGTTCATATTGGGAAGAAAACCCACACTTGAAGATCAACTTAGAAGAATCTACCTGCGGATGAAGAAGTTGATCAAGATGCTGAGGCTCCACCATCTTCATTGCTGAACGAATATCTATGAGCCCTTCTCTCACCATGTCCACTGCAATCTTTACTGCGCCTTTACCTGTTCGCTTCCCAGATCGGCATTGGAGCATCCACAGCCTGTTCTCTTGAACAGTAAACTCAATATCCTACAGTGGCAAGAAAACAAATTGAAAAAAAAAAACCAATAGAATTATGAACAACAGGAAATTTTATCCAGTCAATTTCGCATGTTGATCATAATTCAGATAAGGACAGCTACAGTATGGTCCATTTACTGACTTTCCCTGTCCCATTTATAGCGATACTTTCATGCTGACTGAATCAGAACTCTCACCATCATGTCCTTGTAATGCTTCTCCAGAATCTCGCAGTTCTCCACGAGCTCCTTGTAAGCTTCAGGCATGCAGCTTTTCATCGTGTCCAGGTCTTCTGGTGTTCTTATTCCAGCTACAACGTCCTCTCCCTATCATAATGTTAGCTAACTTCAAGAATGGCTGAAGTTTAGAGAAGGGTGACTGAAGTTATTCTTAGTACCTGTGCATTGACAAGAAACTCCCCATAGAGCTTCTTCTCCCCTGTGCTCGGGTTCCTAGTGAACAAAACACCAGTGCCGGAAGTGTTTCCCATGTTTCCAAAAACCATGCACTGAATGTTCACGGCTGTTCCTTTCAACCCTGTTATTTGATTAATGCTTCGGTACTTAATGGCCCTTGGACTGTCCCATGAGTTGAAAACTGCTTTTACAGCCAACTCCAATTGCTTTCTTGGATCTGAAGGACAGTGCAGTTCAAAAATAGAGAATCTTCATTAGAAAAATATACACGTCTAAATCTATTTAGTTAATGGCAGATTTTGGCTCTTGTTTCAGCACCTGAAGGGAAATTTTCACCCTTGGTTTCGAGATAGACATTCTTGTACTGTTCTACGAGCTCTTTAAGATCATCAGCCTTTAGGTCAGTATCGAGTTTAACTCCTTTCGAGCTCTTTAACTTCTCCAGTTTCTCCTCGAATGATGAGTGTGGGATTCCCATGACCTTCAATCACACATGAAAGGGTCATCAGACATTTATCAGTCTATGCAGTCAGCTGAGGGAAACTGTCCTCCTATTCCTGTTTTGCTTAATCCCGTGTTTGATTGAGTTAACTAGGTGAAAGTAACAAGGACACAAATGACTCACAACATCACCAAACATGTCCAGGAATCGCCTGTAGGAGTCATAGGCAAATCGCTCGCCACTTTTAGCTGCCAAACCCGCAACAACTTCATCATTGAGTCCGAGGTTAAGCACCGTGTCCATCATTCCCGGCATAGAAATCTACAATATTTATATGAATAAAAATTGTCTGGCATATTTAGGAACTGAAAATAAATTGATTAAGGATGGTATGAAATTCCTACAGCAGCACCCGATCGGACAGAGAGGAGCAGCGGCCTGGCGGGGTCACCGAGGGAAGCTCCCATGTCCTTCTCGATGCTCTCAAGGCCTTCCAGTATCTCCTCCCATAAGCCTTCAGGCAATTTCTTTCCGTTCTGCTGATATTCTTGGCAAGCTTCTGTGGATATTGTGAGACCTGGAGGTACGGAAAGCCCGATACTTGCCATCTCAGCAAGGTTCGCTCCTTTCCCTCCTAGCTACAATATCCAGATAAAACTTCAAAAAGCTCATTGCATAACAGAGCATATCTGAATTAGGTTGCGACTAACTAAAAACTCATGAAACTTTTGACGAATAAATTTTGATGAGGAAGGTGCTTACTAAGGACTTCATGCCCTTGTGGCCCTCACTCCTTCCTTTCCCGAACGTGAACACTCTCTGCAACAAAGAAATCAATCTCCTCAAAGTTTGATTCATACTTTGCTGCTAACTGAACATCCTTCAGAATCAGAAGCTCGGGAATACTGCTCACTGAACCTTCTTTGCAACAGAAGCTGGGTCAGAAACTGGACTCAGCACAGCTTGGGTCCTAGAAAATGGCTGCTCATAATTCTTTGGTTTCAGCTCTGAAAACCCTCTGGAATGTGAATCTTGACAGCGGATAGCTCCAACTCCCCTGCGCCTTTGGACCCTCAAGCAAGAGCGGTTTTCTTTTATGCAGTCTGTCAGCTCCCAGTTGTTTCCCCTGAACAGCCTGCACGCCCGGATATCAGGAGCTGTCCTCATTAGCACTCCTTCCATCCCCAACGGCGTTTAGTTGTTGAAGTTCCCTGCTCGAGTAAAAGGAAGCAAAGAAGAAGAAGAGGAGAAAAACTGATGATAAACTAACAGGACACATAACCAAGTCATCGGTTCATTGTGATTCGGGCACTTCATAAAATAGATGACATGATCTCAATTACTTGAGCATCACATAAGGGGAGTATTGAGCCTTCTTGTTCGGAACTTCGGATAATAGAAATCAAACCAAGAGCATGAAATAGTGAAGATCAAATGAATGGGGACACTCAAGGAAAGAGTTAAATGGAGAATGAATAATTGTAGCATTCTTTTCCCCATTTACATTGCTTCCTCTGTTAAACCAATTTTGATCTCGTTCGTCATGCAATTACCCTTCCTGTACAATATATAGATAGATATTCGGTGCAAGGAAGAATATTGGTGTGCGGCATTCATAAAAAATTTCCTGCCAAAGCTTTCCAATTCTCTTCACTTTCTTGAAGAGCTATGCATTTACATGCTTTTAGCTCGAGCAGACTCAGTTTGAGAGGCACTCTCATGGTAGGATTGAAGACGACAACAGCAGAGCAGCATAGATACTCATCAGGTCCTTAAAATTTCAAGTTTATCAATTCATGATAACTAAAACTAATTTCACGAAACAGGCAGGATCACGACATCAACGGAACCAAAACGAGTCTCCGATCGACATCAGTTATGACCACCAGCAGATACTCGAAACACTGTACGATCACAAACTGCAGAGCCGAGATGTGTTGTGCGTGGCATGGTTGGCTCAGTGCCGGAAGAATACCATAAACTATTCCCGTACCTGAGTTGTTGGAAGTGCTGAGAGTGGGGGGGAGAGCTTTTCTTTTCTGCGAGTCTCCAAGTTCAGAGCTCCTTGGAACACAAATGGCGGTTGCCTTTTTTGGGTTTCTATTTTTTATTTTTTTCTCTTGATGTTTTTTTCTTTTTTGTGAATCAGAAGGAAGGAAGTTGATGATGAGCGACATGAGTGGACGAAACTACAGTCAGAAAGCTGCTGTTAATCAAGTCCAACTCTAAGCCACGGTTGACCAGTGCTGTCGAGCAAAATTATGAAAAATTAACTATTATTTTAAAGCATTTTTTTAATTACGCTTAAATATATGGGAGGGAAAATTTTTTTTCCTACGGTCTCAATCACAATAATCAAATCAAAGATTTATTGATCCCAAGAACCCTATTTCTCCCTTTTTATTTTTTTTTTGAATAAGTTAAAAATTAGAGGATGAAATTTAAAATTGATATCACTAATATCATAATTTTTAAAATTTAATTGGACCAAAAACCCATTAAAGTATGAATTTATTGATTTAATATATATAAATGGTATATTTAATAAATAATTTTAATAATTAATAATTAATAATTAATAATTATAAGTATATCATCAATTTATAATTTTAAATTTTAAAATGTCCATCATTTTAGCCATTAATATAAATTTATATTTAATAAAAATAAAATATAACATCAATTATCTTTTTTATAATAAATAGTGAGGTTGATAATTTTTTTGTTTTATAAATAATTTTTAATTTATTTAGTGTGACTGTTAGTTCAATTGAATTTAATGGTAGAACCGAAAACTGATAGATTTAGATGAATCCGACTGAAATTAGAGTGTATTTGTATTAATTAAGTAAATCGAATTTGGTAATTGTCCGGTTCCAGTCTGACTAGTCAGTCTGATCCAGTTTTAAAAGTTATTATTTATATTGATCACCATAATTTTGAAAATAATTTCCTTCTCCAGCTTTAAAAGTAATGGGGAATTTACGCATATAACCTCCTACCTTACTTACATCCATGATCGGTACAGGACTGCTGACTTTCAGTCGGATCCAGTCTCCCTCCAGAGTGAAAACGGTTGGATTACGTGAATTTCCTATCCCGCCCAAGCCATTGCAAAGTCACATCCTAAATTTCACTTGTGACATTATATAATTAAAATAAATTTTAAATGATATTCATAATTATACCTCTAATTTATATGAGCAAAAAATGGTTACTCGATGATAATAAATAAAAATGATGTAGATAATATCTTTTTATATATATATATATAGAAATTTATCCATGGCACACAGTTCAATGCCGACTTGGAAGAAGGGGCACGGTACTCTTTCTCTGTGGACAACATTCTTCGGGCTTAACTCACATCTGATATTTGTATCTTTGAAATAAGACATAGATATTAATATGTGGTAATAAATAAATATTATTATATTTAATTAGTTAAAAGATTTAATAAGTGTGAATAAACTATTAATTTTGGACATAAAAATTTCCTCAATATAATTATTGCAAATGCTATGGCGCATGGCAATGAGATGAGATTTTGTGGCTCTAGCAAGGCTTTAAGGTTTATTTATTTATTTATTATGGTAGGTAGAGAGATTTTGTTTGTATTATTATCATTTTTATTTCCAGCATGATTTTCGTGGACGTTTTCGCATTCGATAAACAAGGGAGGGAAGGGACCTCTTGCAGGGTCAGGGTCAGGGTCAGAGGGCAGGCGCCCGCCCCGACATCATTCCCGACCAAATGGGAATATACTTCGAGACCAAAGGGTTTGTGCCACGTGGCTCGTTGTGAGACACAGGTTTGAAATGATCTCCATTTATCATTCAAACGACGCACGATGTGCACGTATTAACTGAATAAATGGAAAAAAAATAAAAAGAAGAAGAAGAAATATGATTGGAGGACGAAGAGAGATGAGCATATGAAGGCCAAAAGGCCCAATATTTGCATTTGGGCCTGCACTTCGGCCCATGGTCTGGCCCAGGATGAAATCGAGCAGTTGGGCCAGACTTCTGGGCCACATGAGTCATTGTCACTTGAAACGTCGTCGTTTCCTTAGCACCCGTCGTCAACCTCACCGACCGAACTGGGACAGATCTCAGGGAGAACAACAGATCACGAGCAAACTAGAAAGAAACAGAACTCCCAGAGAGACATCATGATGAAAGAACTCAACGTTGCAATGATCTTTCGGGATAGCAGCAATAAAAAGCCAGAATAACTAAGGTATTGATTATTGTAGGGTTTTAGATCTCAAACACAGGAGAAGAAAAGGACTTTGCAATGTCGAGTATGCTCACTGTTGACTAGGCAGCAACCTCCGGAATTCATCATTGAATGAATACGCATGGTCGGGGGACTGACAATATCACAGAGAGCCCCTTCCTTTTGACTGTCTTGGAACCAACCAAATGGGGATTCTATTCCCATCCAACTTGATCCACTACTCTCTTTAGATTTACAGAGTTGCAATGCCACATGAGCAGCGAGCCCTAACTATGGCGTTAGCAAGAAAGTAGCCATCAGAGGAGGAAATAGCACTCTTGCCGAAAGAAGCCGATTGGAATTCTCTCACACCAGTAGTTTAGTGGCACGGCCCTTAGCCTCCATCCTATCAAACCAAAAATTCAACATAAGAAAGATATGCTCCCATGAGTTCGAGTCTTAAAATACAACCACAAAAGCTTTTACAAATGTGTCTGTTCTTCAAGAACTTGATTCATGTTTAAGGGAAAAAATCAGCACTCAGAAGAGAGCACTATCGAAAGGCACCTCCTTTACTTACCAACTGCAGGCTCTGGCTGTGTACGTGATGGGACAAAAATTGCTGGGCTTCGGGTCATGGACATGCTGCACTAACAAGAATGTAAATCTGATCCATCACTGCTCCTAATGGATCTAAATATTTCAGATCTAGACATATTTGAGGAACCTAAGCTGCCCTTTGCTGCCTTCAGGATTGTTGGCCTGACAGCGACCATGCTCATTCCATCATTAGCACCTGCCTAAGATTAATGGCACAGAAAAGTTTAGATGGAATGGTGTATAGGTGCAAAAAGTAACCATCATTTTCATGCGATAATGAAGATATAAAAGCATACAAAAATCAAATTGCCATTACATGAGACAAGTCCTTGATATGGGCAACAATGATAGTTATGTCATCTGTGCGATTCTCGTTCTCCAACCATAACTTATATGACTCTCCGGCAATGGCAGCACATGCATCCCGAGGATCCACGTAGCTTGCAACCTGAAGAAAGCAGCTGAAGTAATACTAAATGAAGGTTGCACGACGCTTGCATGAATGATGAATTGCTTTGAACTTTCCACCAAACAACGCAAATAGTTAGTAATAATTAACTTACAGGATGAAAGATAATTCATCTGTTATCTAAGGACAAACGGGATGATGCAGATAACAGTAAATGCAGGAACACAGAATCGAAAATACTCTAAGCACAATACCTATCGTAGCTTACTAGTTTGTGATAAAATATCAGCCAAACTATGGCCATTAGAACACCCAAGGTTTGCACCTATCTAGTAGCACAAGAGCTGATTGTGACATCGGACTTTCACAAGACATAGTTTGCAATCAGCAGCTAAATCATTTCTTAATGTGTGTGTGTGTGTGTGTGTGTGTGTGTGTGAGAGAGAGAGAGAGAGAGAGAGAGAGAGAGAGAGAGATTACCATGTTGACAACAGCTTGGCTCGAGAGGAACTCGAAGACCCCATCACTGGCGACAACAAAGAACAAGTGATCCGATGTAAAATGAACCACAGACACCTCAGGATCAGCAACCACACCAATCTTCTCGGCTACACTATCACCTACACTCCTCGTGAATGCAGTCCCAGGATACATACCATTCTGGACCCACAGCCTTGGGGGATCGTTTCCCTGACTCTCCTCGTCCCCCCATGACTGAATATCAGGGTCCCTGAGCCCCTCGACCTGATCCATACTCAGAACTCTAGCTCCACAAGCCTTCACCCTTTCACACTCGTCCGTCCTAAAGGGCGTCTGGTCGCAGGAGAGATCCTCTGCTACGACATTGTCCCCAACCTGAACTGCAATAACTGCGCGAGAATCGCCCACGTTGGCAACAAAAATCTTATCCTCAACTACGAGGACAGTGATTGCAGTGGTCCCGCTCATCGTGTCGTCTACTCCGCTTTCATGAAGCTCCTGATTGGTTCTAAGGAAGGCAGAGTTGTACGCTTCAATGGGGTCATCCAACAAGGAGGGCTCCTCCAATAAGGCTTCAACTAGCCTATCCCTGACGAAGTTTGAACATTGCGTCCCAAATTGGCCATGCCCATCAAATACACCGAAGAAATGGATGTTCGCGTTCCCTCGGAGCTGCGTCTTGATGCAGAAGCTGTCTTGGTTTTCTTTATCGGGCGAGTCGGGATAGTAACCCCGCTGAGTTAGAACAGAGTACTCCAACCGAAACTTGTGGGAGGGAATGGGGACGCATTCGATCGATCTCTCCGTGAGTACCTGATTCCCCACCTCACGGAGTTCCCGGGAATCCTCACTGGAAGACTTTGGGTACCGGCCACAGCACTTGCTGTGGACGCACCCCATGCCCGGGAATGCCAAAAAAACTCCGGCTATTCTAAAGTGAGAGACAAAGCAAGCGTCTTTCGCTAATCGCCGTCCTTGGGGGTGCAACCTCATGGTAGAAATGACGACACGGAGAAGGCCATAAATCAATGCGGAGGCCCCAACATAGGGAAAGGGATAGAGGGGTGAAGGAGAACGCAAGAAATCCCCTGAAAAGGAAAAGAACCTCCATAGAGGAAAGGATCGGAACCCTAGAGAAGAAAATGGAAAAAAGGCGGAAGATTTTGGTTTTGGTTTGACGAGACATTGACGGGATGAGGATTGGGTTTTTTTTTTCTTCGTTTCCCTTTATTTGAGAAAACGTGCCCTTGGGATTTACCGAGGAAACTGTCGCCGGTTCACCCCCATCAAAAAGGGACCGCGGCTCCAGACCAATCAACAGTGGGGGAGGTGGGGGAGCAGAATCCCTGAACTGGGAGATCATGTGCTGCGAGAAGCGAGGATTGCTGCACGGGTGAGTTGGCCTGCCCAAGAGACGGTCCCAAGTTCCACTTTCGACCATAGTTTTTAAAATCAGACCGTGCCAGGAACCGGTAAGGTATGGGTTCATGGATTTATGGGTCGGACCGGAAGTTCAATGGGTCGAACCATACGTTTAATAAATAATATTACCAATAAATCCACATAATATTATAATTTAACTATAATTTATAATAAAAATAATTAATATAGTCATTATATTAATCTTAAATTTAACATAAAATATAAATATAAATCTAGTAAAATAAAATAAGTATGTTATAATAATTTTTTATTTTTTATTTTTTATTTTAAGTTAGCCAATTTTCTCACCAGTTCAATTGGGTTCACTGATTTGACCTAAAACCGGCCGGTTCAACTGAATTTGATTCAATTTGAAGTATAATTAGAGTATTTATGAGAACCGGACCGGATGAATGACCGATTTCCTATCAAACCGATTAAACTGGGCAGCCCGATCTGATTTTTGAAACTATGCTTTTAACCTTACAAGTGAAAAATGCTGACAAAAACAAAAGACCTTGGGATTTACCCACCACCATAAAATCAACATATCTATATATATTTTTTCTTTTTTTGTTTTTGGTTATAAGGACAATTTTGGAGTAAGATAAAAAGAGAAATAAAAAGTAAATAATTATATATGAGAATGGAATCTGGAATTTTCTTCTTTTTCTCTAATAGATATGGTCGCTGTGCCTCTCTATTAAAAGAAAAACCTTCTAACTGATCAATTTGTGCTTTACTCAGTCAAGGAAAATAGATGAATCTATGCCATTTTGGAACAGCACATTATGGTTAATTAGCACGTGTTGTTACAGTTTGATACATCCAATTAATGATACTCCTAATGTTCCCGAGTCTTATTCCTCCCATCTTTACCTGCGCATAAGCGACTTGTTATCCTCGAGAATCAGCAGCTAATCAGTGAGAGTACAATTTACCAGCGTCATCCGAATGAGAGATATATGCTGTCCGAGAACACGTTGACCTTGGTCTGTAACCATATTTGTTGTAATAAAAAACACATCGACTGGTTACTTGTCTCGCGGTGAAAACTTCGTCACCCTGATCAGGAAGAACACAAATCCGGTAGCATGATATAGAAAAGTCAAAATCATTTTAGGGCATACGAAATCCGGAGTTGGAGCTCGCGGTGGAAGACCCAGTAGACTAATTTTAATGCCAAATGGAGCCTTCTGCTTCCCCTTCTGATATATAGTCTCAACAAGAAGAGTGAAGAGAACAGTTCACAGTAGATCGCGCTCGCAAAAGACCTCGGGTGGGTCAAATAGCTGCAACACCGTATATCCAGCCTACATCATAGCAGGCCTTCGGGGACTCAAATCGTTGACACAAAGCCCATAGGAGTTGGAATTGACAAGAATATTTCTACATTGATAAACCAGACGATTAATTTCTCTAGTTTGAGATGTTACCTTCCCTTGACGCATACATCTGGAGTCTAAATCTGACCACCACCACTGTATCCTCCTCAACTCAACATTTGGAAGTCATCCCGCTCATGGACCTTCAACGTTACCTATGCTTGCATCCAACTTGAATTCGATGTTGCAAAACCGATTGAGAAATGACTAAATACCAAACAGGACACAAATGAATGTAATCCAACAAATTCGGACAATGAACCATATTCGAGATCTCAAATGCTCATAGGATACTTTCTCATAGATGCAGCTCGAAACTTTTCCTTCAACAGCAACCAGGGACAGAAATAACTTTTCACTTTATGGATGAAAGATTGAATCCAGCCTTTCCATACAAATGATTGTTAGTAACTCGAATTGATATAATATTGCTCCCAAAACAATATTCCAATTGATAGAATACAGAGAAACATGTATACGTATTTACACATTTAAGCCATAAGCACCCAATAATTCATGTACCGTAACTTCAACAGAAAAGGGCAGCAATTGAATCATATACTACGGCAGGGGAAAATTAGTATAAGGCATCTTACGTTTGAGCAACCAACAGTGAAAGAAATAACCCTTTTAGGCATCAGGAGGTGCATCATCTTGCTCAATATCCCAGCTCCAGTTCTCCTCTTCCTCTGCAGAACTAAGCCTCTTCCTTAGATCGACTCTGCTTGCACTGCTGGAGTTAGCATCCCCTTTACTCTCGTCATTGCTCACAACGTCTTCAATCTCATCCCACCCAAGATCATCCTCACGGATTGAGGGTTGGCTTGAGACGATGGAAACATCGCTGTCTTTACATGACTCAGCACTCTCTGCCTTCTCTTTCTCTCCAATATTTCCTTCTGACTTATTGTGGTTGGATTCTTCAAGAACTTTTTCCTTGTGTTCTTTCTCATCACCCACCACTTGACTCGATCCCTCTACTGCTGATTCTGGATTACCAGTGCTGGGGTTTGATGCCGACCCTTCTCCTCCTTCTTCCTCTTCTTCATCGTCATCAAAATCCCACCTCAATTCCTCATCTTCTTCCCCAGAAATTGCACGCTTCACGAGCCTAGCCCGAGCATCTTCAGCCTGCTTGAGCTTGTGCACCCTGTAGAAGTATCTTCCCCAGAAAGTCTCACGATCAACTGTGCCGGGCACAACCTTCTCATAAATCACCCCAACAACTCCATTCTCTTGAACCAAGCTCTCAATGTCGTCATTCTTCTCGGCCAATACAAACCCTGACGCCCATTCCCCATATTCCACCTTATCCTCCGGCTCATCACAATATGTACCAACATCACACTGGATAGCACGCAGCTGAGCATCGAACCTGCTGTACTTCTTAGCTTCTAAGCCCTGGTAGCTATAGCCATGTAACTGGGAACCGCTAATGTTAATGTTCCCGCTGTTCATAAAATCGGCGGAGTCAGAATCTAGATCCATCAAGGCTTCCTTACTGTGAGAGATGATCTCGGCGGTGGACTTCCAGACGGTGGCGCCGATGTTGTCAATAGCCTGGCCTACCGACTCGAGAGACTCCTGGGCGACCGAAGCACCCACCTCGAGCGACGCTGGCAGGTCCTTAACGGCGCGGGAGGCGGCCTCGCGTATCACCCCGGTCTCCTTCCTCAGACCGGACCCGAACTCGTCGAGGTCGCGGCGGTAGTTCTGTATCACGGACTCCGATTTGGTGGCGAGGGTTTTGATCAGGCCGCCGAAGCTCCAGCCGCCGCCGCCGCCGCCGCCGCCGGCGGTGGAGCTAGCATCAGGGATGGGAGGGTCCGCCGGCGGATCCCGTGACGCCGTCGATTTGGGGGAATCCGGGATAGAGGTCGGTGAATCGTCGGAGAAGACGGACTTGATGAAATCCATCGAAAGGGTTCTGGTGGAAAGGGGAAGGAGTGAATGTTCTTGTTGATTTTGGTTTGGATGGCAGAATCAGTTGGGGAACTATTATTATTATTATTATTTTGATGGTCGAATTTCTGCCATTGTACGGAAGGAAGCCGCTGTCAACTTGAATTCAACGATGTGAAATCAATATTCTATCATGTTGAAAGGAATCATTTCTGCTAGCACATGGATCACAGTGGGAACATCTGCTCTTTTTTTTTTAACAAGGCCATTAATGTGAGCATTGAGTCTCCCTGTCGTGACATCTATATTAAGACCGAACCTCGAGGAAGATAGTCATGACCAAGACGATGACGCTGGTGAACGGAATCGGACTGAGGAAGCTGAAATCCCTGCCCTTCTTAGATGCCCAGCCCGCACACCCACTTGGGGCAGTCACAACTCCTGAGGTTAGGATTAGAGCTTCAATCGCAATCCTTCCTGCAACACATTAGCATGAGTGAGATAACTGTTACTACAATAACAACACGACAAATAATCTTGGCTGCTGTACTAGTAGTCCGAGAACATCCGAGTGCGGAATAGATGCAGATCATCAGCTTACCACAGCTCACTCCTACGGTGAAGCTCGTTCACAGGGTGAAGAGGCCCGTGAAGGTGAAATCCAAAAGGTGTTTCGGCTGATAACCGTGGAGAGGCCACAACACTGTATGCCTGGAAGTTCTGTCATGGCATCAGAAGCTTGCCACCCAATTTCACTATATAAGGACGATCTTATGATCAGCACACCTGATTTTTTTTTCTTTTCCACATAGACTGTAATTTCTCAACCAGACTAATTTTCAAAGAACATACTGCCTCTGAAGTGCTAAAGCTAACCTGTAGAGCAGATTCACAGCAAGGCAATTGAGGCAAAGACCAGAGAAGAAATTCTAACTTTCCTAAGTTGCTGCTCATACAGCTGATTCTCCTCTAGATGGTTCTGATATTACATCATCAATGTTTATAGCTAAATCAGTTGAATAGAAACTACAATCCAAGCTTGGAAAAAGAGTGTAATCACTAAAACTTGGCCTGTAACTCTCATGTGACGGTCTCACTGACTCTTCTTTGGTCCATTTGACTCTGAGCAGACTGAACATTAGAACTTAGACACATAGATTGTCAAACCAAGAGTTTCCTACTCCACCTTCTGAGTTGGGACCTATCAAATTGGGGATTGCCACACTGGGTGCACCCAAAAATAAAAAAGGCTACATCAAATAACACCAATTCATTACGGTATACAGTTCCAATTCTTTTTTTTTAAAAATTTTCTTCATTAATTTTTACCTGCTTAATTATTTTTCTTTGATTTACTAGCATAGAGATGAATCCACCAGAAGCTAAATCATTATCTATTGTTGATTGAAGATGAATATAAAGCTAAAGCATGAGAGTAGCAAAAACATCCATCAGATGTCCATTCTCAGAAAGACACTCAACAAAAACATGCATAAATTATTGATGAATTTGATGATTGATAAGATAAAGTATCATCCACAAAAATGAATTCTATCATCATTCAATTCCATAATATATACAAAAATGACAGCATGGAATTATTGGATGGAAGCACAGGCACGGCAGGGATGATTTAATATGCAAATTGACACAATGTGACTCAATAAATTGATCAATAAGCAAGTGAACAATTCTGGATAATCAAAACAGGCATGACTTAAAGCATAAGGAGATGAAATTAACCCCAATTAAGCAACAAATCACTAAAAGCTGCTCTGATCAAGCTAAAATCAGCAGACACGTACCAGAAAAGACACAGTTACAAGTACATAAGTGAAGATTGCATGTAGATGAAATTTTATTTGATTGATTGACAATCAATACAGGAAGGAAATCTCAACTGCAAATGATCTGCCATGAAAATTTTTTTGCAAAATGATACATTAATAAGTTATAAGAGCAACCTTAAAGAAAAGGGTCTGCTGAATCTTTATGTTTCAACAAGACCCAACTCTCCCTCATGGAAGTTAGTAATCAGATAACTGCGTAGGCCATCAGGGCAACCTGCCTTGAACAAAAAGCCTAAGACTACAAATGAATTATTCATGCTATTCCCTTGCGTGAGACACTGAAGCAGTGTCCTAAAAGTTTGATCCCGAGGCGTAAGCCCACTCTTCAGCATGTTCACGAGCCAATCTTTTGCTTCAGCAGCAAATCCTTTTTTGCATAATCCCTTGATAATGAGCTCATCCAGAGGCCATGGGTTGAGGCCCTGATTTTCAACACAATTCAAAAGTATCTTTGCTCCTTTCTTGTCTCCCATTTCATGAAGTTTTTCAATGAATGCAGCATAATCAGAAGCTGGTGATACAAGACCCTGCCCAATAGCTTCGCTCAAGAGATTTTTACCCTTCCTTATCTTACCCTTTGTCCAAAAGTGCCAAATCAGTGCACGATATGATATAAAGTCACGGGCAATACCCTTCTGGGGCATTTCCTGAAACATTTTCCATGCTTCTTCTATCTTTTTATTCAAAATTAACCCACAAATCATAGTGTTGTAAATCATGGTACTACCTCCAAGACCCTTATCTGACATCTCATTGAATAGCCTGCCCGCATCCTTGACACTCCTGATTTTGAACAGGGCTCGGATCACCGTACAGATGGTGTGCTCATCTGGAAGAAAACCTTTACTGATCATTTCAAACCACAACTTCCTTGCTTCCCCAACCCATCCCATCTCACAGAGGCGGTTTATCATAGTTGCATACATGATCCTGTCTGGAGCATAGCCTCTGTCCTTTAATTCATTGAAAACACGAAGAGCCTCATCCCCCTCCCTTTTCTTGAGCAGCCCGTTAATGACTGCATGATACGTGCAAATACTAGGAGAACAGTTCTTCTCAATCATTATGTGCAGGAGTTCAGACACTCGATTGAAGTTCCTCATTTCACAATACGTAGATATCAATTTATTAAAAGCCACCTTTCGAGGGACTAGCCCATCTTCCAAAACCAGCCTGAGCAGCTTGTAACCCCTTGGGACATTTCCGTTGAGGCAGAAAGCTCGAATGAGATGCGCAATGGTCTCCTCTCCCATATCAGCTAAGCTACCTGTTGCCACCAACTCCCTATACAATTCAAAGACTAGGTCAGTCCTCCTTGCCTTGATACATCCCGACAATGCCACATTCCACGTCTTGGTCTTCAGGGCAAGTCCCGATTCTTTCAACTGACGGAATGCTTCCATTGCATCCCTGACAAAGCCTCCTTCAAAGAGACATACAACGTACTGCTCAAGCGAGGCAGCTCCAGGGGTGAAACCCGTCCGAGCGACAAAGGACTTTGCCGCATTACATGCCTTTGCCTCCACGAGCGCATCAAAGAGTAACTTGCAGGAATCTGGGCGTGGCGAAGCACCATAATATGAGAGGGACCAGTAAAAGAATCTGATTGATATAAGCAGATTGCTCTGGTGCTTGAAGAACTCGTGCAAGAACAACGGACTGGAGAAATCACAGGAAGGAAAATCAGCAACCAAGGTCTGCTCCCACCTAGCCCTAGTCCTGGTGATGTGACAGACCCTTTTAGCAATCTCCGACAAGTTATCGCAGTTGGGCTTGGATTCAAATTTCCCGCCGTCACCTCCAGGCTCGATGCTGAGGAAACGGAGCGGGGCTGCAGGCCTAGCCTGCGCACTGGGGCCATAACGGAGGAGTATTGATATGGAAGAATAAGCGCGGGACATTGGACGAATCAAATCTCAACTCCACCGCTATCATCAACGGTACCACCCTGCAGCAGAAGCTTCAAGTCAACACTGGTATGGGCCGGGAAGGTGACAAAGCCGAGGCAAAGCAGTTCAGTTGCCCCCAACGACTAAATACAATTCGCCGGGAACCAACAGACAAACTACAAATCCCTGAGATGATAGATTACGCCAGGAATCAACTCTTGTATAACATTATGTGTCGATCGCTCATCCACTGCAAAGCGGTCGCTTTTGCAGCAGCAGATCAGAGACCGCTAAGAGAGAGAAAGAGGAGAAGCGAGGCAGAGAGAGGCGGAAGTTGTCGATAGTCATCAGTAGCCGTCGAGACCCGAGAGAGGGGCGACGGTGGCCCGTGGGCGACTCTGAGCACAAGAGCGAGTTTGCCATGGGATGGGCCATAAAAATCTCTAGAGACGGGCTTAACAACTGAAGCTGGCCCATGAGAAAATTGAAATTCAAAAAATAAATATTCTATTAAGTATGTATTTTTTAATAATTTGATTTTTTTAAAAATCTCTTTCGTGATTTTTAAATAGAGAAAATCCAATATAGTCACCATTTTTCCCTTAAGAAGACAATTTCACTCCAATATAAATTTGATCAGACACCCCAGTGCAGCTCTCAAAGGTGAAGATCTTCTTTTGTCAAGGGCTCAGGCGAGCTTTTCTATAATGCAAATCAGTAACTGGGTCACAAGATTAGTTCTTTTTTCTTTTGATATACACTCACCATATCAGGGTCACATCAGTCGATCAGTTATAGAGAAAAACTCTCTCAACACTTACTGGAGTGTCTACTTAAAAAGATAATAGTATCCAACTTCCTTAACCAAGCAACCATGGTCCACAAGATTGATTCGGTTGTCGTCCAGATGTCATGAATCTGATACCTGTATTTTATGACAAGTTGTCTTTGGAAGTTTCTCCCTGTATCAATACAATGATGATCATGTAATAATGTAGCATCTATTGATCTTGTCCGAGAAGAAACACTGTAAACATGATTAGTACATTCTCTTCTGTTGCTATTGATAGAATCAGGGTCCAAACTTCTTTCTCTCACCTCTTCTTTTTTATTTTTTTTTATTTTTCCTTTCGAAGAAGGATTTCCCACCAAGTCGCATTGATAATCTTGACCGGCTAAAGAATGCACAGACTGACTGTCAAACAAAGATGTACTCTGACAAGATCGAAGCACCTATGAGGCCTACCAGGCACACTAAGGAAGCAAGATTTGATATGGTACTCGATGAACTTGACAGGAAGTAGATCTTATGGCCACTGCTGTCCCCTCTAAAACCTCTGATGATCATTGCCTGCAAGGAGGCAAAACCAACAACCCAACTAAGAAGCACCAACTTAGAATGAAAATATCATTCTGGATACCAAACAATGTTGAGCATTCATTGGAAGCCTCTATCTGGAAGCACATAAACCATTCAGCAGTGAAACACTTGTACATCTTTCCCTTGTTCTTCGTCAAAATAAATTCCAGTTCATTCACGTGATTCTATTGGTGCAATTAAAATGTCCAATAATATCTGAGATGAATATACAATCACATCCATGGATAACAGCCAGACAGAACACAAACTTGCATGGGATATCAAGGAGATAAAAATAATAACAGTAATGCCAACAAAAAAATAAAGGAGGGAAAAGAAAAACAGTACCTGAGAGATCTGCTCTGCATGGCTAAATATATTTTTGAAGATTCTCTGGACATATGCGACAAAAACTGCACAAGAGAGCTTGCCCATTATGGTGCCGATAAACAAGAAGCAGAAAAGAGTAAATCCCAAGTGGCTATAACTAATGTGATCACATATATATTTGCGATTTCATCCTTACTGTCAATTGTCTCCATCATAGTCAATTGAAGCCAATTTATCCTACGAGAGACGATTCCAAGTGCAACATTCCTCACCTGCAGAAAACCAAAACAAAAGTCATGATTACAAAGTAAAAATTTGATCCTTGACAAAGTGGCAGCCTTACCTCATCAAAAACTATATGGATGAACCTCAAGGAGAGTAACAGGGTCAGAATAATTTCATCCACCGGCACACCAACATATGTCAGAGGGATCAAGTACCACCTTAAAGCAAATGCTAGTTGCTCTGGTGGTGTGGTTGTTAGGCAAAGGCTTGCACTTTGAAAGATCTTTCAAGGAGGAAAAGAAAACAAAAGACAGGAAGTTAATTATCACGATAGCAATGAATCTCCCTTGCAAGAAACTCCAGCAAATAATGCGTACAACTCAAGCAGAACCGACCAGTTTGATCTTTCTGATTTAGAGAAATACAGTAAAATATAAACATTTTGCGTGGTATCATACCTCAAAAGTAAAAACTATCAGGAAAAAAAGGGGAACAGGAAAGAAAATACTAAAGGTAGGAGAAACTGAGATAATCACCATAAAAGTTAAGCATGCTGCTGTGCTAGCAACTGACAAGCCCTTCCGTGTTAACTGAAGTGGTCCAAGTTTCATAATCAGGTAAGAGTAGCCCAGGAAAGATGAAGGAAAACTAGGCAATCCCATCATGGCAGCTGGCGGTGTTCTTGATTGGACAAGAGCAGGTGCACCATCTGCTCCCAATCCCAGCATCACGAACAGAATACCTGAGATCAGGGAAACTCTCCCAAGTTGATCCTACAAAAACATTTTAATCCATAAGGGCATCTTTCTTGAAAGCAAGGGAACTATCACCAGAAACGGATGTACATCCTCAAATCACTGACCATTATGATCTAGTAGGGAAATCAGACAAATTCTAAAAACTGATCAAGGCTCCTAACATGCTAGGTAACTTACCATCCATAAATGTCTTGGGAGGATCCATATTGAAAGGAAAGCTAAGTAAAGGACTAATCCAAAGCGCATCATTATGTGCGACCGAGCCGGTAAAACAACAAGAGCCACAAGCCATACCTGCACAGAGCAATAATACAGATCAGAAGGGCAGAACTTCAGAAATGCATCGTTCCAACCTGACATTGTTGCTCTATCTTTCAAAGGGATCAAGATAAAAAAATTAGTGAAAGATGATGCGACAAGCTAAAAGAGCAACCCTCATATACTTTTTATCTTCATGTTTTTATTTTTTTTATAACCATCCCCAAGTCATGACTACCTCACAAGCCCATGGATTCAATATTAAGCACGTGCATTGTCCACCAACATACACTATTTAGAACGTCGTTTGTGCTTTATTATGGTCATAAAGAATAAAACTTATGACAGATGATCAACACCCCCAGCAAAAAATAAAATGAACCAACAAGATAGTAATTTTCCACTAAATCAAGTAATGAAAGCACAATATTTAATGCAAATGTCCACAATAGAAAGTCATACAGGAAAAAAGTTTCAATACACAGGAAAAGTACCGGATTATGGCGCACAAATACCCAATTTTTTTCTTTCAATCAGGACGCTGCAATTTATAGCTCATCTACTACAAATATATATCTCCTTTGGATAGTAAGCGGAATTCACCCAACAGAAAAACGGAGTAGGTTGAACAACTAGCCCCGAACTGAGCTAATAAACCGGTCAAGATTCGATATTTCCTCGGATAGACTGGCTATCTTATAAAAGTGGGAATAGAAAGTGGTACCAATTTGATTCTCGGGTCAACCGAATGCAAGAAAGTGGTAGGCGACGGCACAAACTGGCAAATGGGGCCGGCTGTCGCGTTGGCTATCAACCGAAAAACCTTTTCGGCTCCCAGAGAAAACCTGGGCAGCCGGTTAACAAAGTTCTTGACTCCATCATTGCTGCCGACGGAACACCTGATTCTGAAGCTCGGTTTCCCCAGTAACCTTAGGGTTCTGGTCTGCAAGAGGGGCAGTCTATGCTTCCGCCGATTTCTCCCGGAGTAGGACGAAATTGAGGGTCCTTTTCTAGGGCTTTGCGGGAGCTGAGGCAGGGCTATCCGTTGGAAGGTGCAATTGGCGCAGGACATTGATGAGTATCCGCAAATTCCCCAGTGACCTTCCGGAGGTTTTGGCGAGAAAGTAACGGCAACTTGGGGATAATTTCACACAACTACTGAAAATTGTCAAAGTTTCAGGAGAACCCCTATACTTTAATCAAATTACGAACAAGTCCTATTAGCTCAGCTCCTGCTCCAAGCTCTGTAAACGGGTGATTAGGGCGAACAGAGCTGGCAACGGCAACGCCACCGTCTCCATCAACTCGTTCACCGTACTAGTACAGTACAGTACAGAGTAGAGCTACATTGACCCACTGAGTTGAAAAATCATGTAATGGAGAAGAACCGGACCATAACCGTAGCTTATGCCTATTTCTGGCAGTAGTCCGGGTCATGTGCTTTCGCGTATGCCTTCTACTGTCAAGTGACTAAATAAGTAAACATGGAACTTCATTTGTTGGCATCTCACTTTCTCAAACGTGCTTCCTGCTGTAAGGATGAATTAGAAGCATTCAAGAAGCAATATTCTACAGAGCAGAGGTTATCATCATAGCTAAGAATCGAATGTACCCACGAGCCTGAACAAAATGTTTTAGTCTTGGGGTGCACTGATCGCAGAACCCATGGCTAGAGACCATCAAAATGCCAGCATTCGACTCAAAATGAGTGACTGGGAAAAGTTAACAACCCAAGAAACAAAAATGAAATCCGTGATATTCTTTCTTGCTCTGAACTCAGTTCCGAGCAACACATGCTCGAAAAAATTGGTGAAAAAGAATGCAATTCACGTGAAAAATCTGGGGGCAAAGAATGAGGTACTCTAAAAGAACAATACCAGTCCAAGTTTGTCGCCTGAAAACTGCTAAGTCAATTTTGGATTCAGACAGGCAGTAAAAGCTAAATGCTATTTATTGAGTGCAGAACTCGGAATTTCAGCAGCAATGTTTCGGACATTCAAACCACTTGGTAGCTCTCCGTGATCAGCTGGGTCCACTGAGAGAACTTGGGAGGCGATCCACCTCCCAGCGGCAAAATGTTCACAACCTGCAGGTAAAGAGGACTGCTTGTAAGTCCAACTCTTACCTAAACAGTAATCTGATTAGACCGAGGAAAAGATAAGGATCCATTTTCATCAATCTACTAAATTTAAGGGCAGAAAATGGAAACAACAGCAAACCACAGTTTTTGTGAAGAAGAAAGAAGCTCTGCAATGGCAGGAAAGGAGAACAGCGGAGCATATATATACTATAGTTATCAGAAAATGCAGTTTTCATATTATGAAAAGGATACGAAGAACGTGAGATGTCAGTGTAACAAAGTGCAGTATAGAAAAGAATGAACGAGATGCTGGGGGAAAACTCAACCAATGAAAGGCTTGAGTTGAACAAACCTTTAGATTACTGAATGTGCTGGCAGCTGAAAACTGTACTGATATGGGAAAAAATGCAGAAGAATCTGCTGGAGGAACAACGAACTCCATTGATCCACTGCAAGCAATGCAGCTCAGTTAGTTAATCCAACCAGACTGGTATTCATTGGATGGATGCAGAAAGACATGTTAAATACCTGCGATTTGAATTGTCAATGAGAAGTATTGACCACTCCAAAACTGAATTCCGAGAGTCATATCTGCACAAGGTAATATAATTATAAACCCAAAAAGTGGAAGAAAAACTGCTTGATGCTAGAATTCTTCATTGCCAAGATTTTTAGCAACTTCTATATTGGAAAAGCCTTCAAGACCTTCAATATTTTTTCTTTATAACTCTTACTTGGTCCAGTAAGACATTCATGGTATACAAGACATATGGATCATGTTATTCTCTAGATGGGATGATTCTTATCTAAAAGTGCCTAACAGATAACAAGAATCATTAAAATGACCACGTCTTATGTAAATGTGCCTAACAGATAAGAAACATGATTAGAATCCCCACATCATATATACACCAGAAGAATGAAATGAACTAGCAACAAATGTCTGAAGTAGTTCACCTCCATTCTCCATCAATCTGTCTCACATTAGGTGCTTCTCGGAGAGGTGGGAGTGGTACCGATATCATGACATTTCTCAGGTCAAAAGACGATGAGGCTTCATACTCAATGCTGACATAGGTTTCATTTCCCGAAACTGATGGCCAGCAGTTGACTAAAAAAAAAAAAGGAACGCTTTTTCCTTAATCCCATGAGTATACAAACTATTAGATTCCCATTGAGTCAGCAAAAAGTTTTGACCTACTTGTGAGTGGTACCATTGACTCATCAACGCTCTGCATCCTCCACTTTAAAAGACCAACACCTGCATCACCAGCTTGCCCAGTCGGAAAAGGTCTATTTGGATCTTTGAGTCCTAGGATGTTTTCATTTGAGAATAGCTCTTTGTTGACATTAGGGTGTGTTTTGAATAGAATCCCTGGATTGCCCCCAGATTCAATCTGCAAATAAAAAAACATGTTAATTATATATGAGAGAATTTTTCATGCTGATTTTTATGTCTGCTAGATGGTCAGAAGATTCCTCATCCATTTAAAAAATTCACATACATAGCAGCATATAATCATATACTATGGGCAGCAGATAGTGCCATTGGAGTCTCAACTAAAGTAGTGACAGTTGGTATCAAAATAAATTGTAAATAAGCTGATATCCAGAGCATGAGAAAATAACAGATTCTGTTCAAGAAAATATATATATCACAAATTTGTACTTGCACAACATCCAACGAAAGGGAAATTCCTTTTTCAGTATCCTTCTGTGACAGGTAATGAGTGGAGATTCGATGCTGTGGAAAACACATCATGTATTGTCAAGACCCATTGAGCCTTTTGCCAACATCAAATTGATGAAGAGCTTAATTATGAAGCCAAAATGCACCACATTGATTTTCCCTTTTACCTTCTGAGAAGTGTTTAGTCCCATCTTGAATTGTAGCCCAAGTATAGAATACTCATTTTATCTCTTGCATGGACATAAATGGGGAAAACTGTCACAATAATTCTAAGTTTAAGAATTATGAGGTGTAGAAATGCACAATGTCTATCTCCAATTATAAGCAATACGAGATCTCTAGCTGTAAGCGTCATCATCATACAGAAAAGGAAAGTAAGAGATAAAGCCCACCTGAACTTGGATTAACCCATCATCCTGGTTAAGAATTTGAAGTGACAAGGTACCCTGAACATCAAAGTTACTCAGTCCACCATCTCTTTTGAGTTTCACATTGAGTTTCTCTTCAACAGTCAAAGTGATAGGATCAGTTGTCGGAGGTGTGGGCAATTTAGAGTTCCCTAATTTAGGCTGCACATCTTCAAGAATAACTTCACCTTCCGCTTTCAAGCTTTCCAAAAACTGATTTGTCCTTTGGGTTTTACCAAGCTGCATACCAAGACCTTTGGAAGGGGCAACAGCAGATGAAGGTGTACGACCTGCAAATTATTTTCAAATGATGTATAACCCATGAAGTAGAGAGATTCCCCAATCAACTGCATGAGTTGTCAGGTATTTGTGTAGCAAATTCAAGCATAAAAGAAATTCCACATTATACATGCATTATTTCTAAACTCAAAGCATAAACAAGAAACATATCACAGCTTGATATTTGTCTTGGATGCAATGTCACATTTCAAACTCTTTGCATGCCTTTAACCACAGTTTCAATTATGCAGGGGAGAAAAAAACACAGTTCCAATGATACTGCTATCAAGTTGATGAGCTGGGTAACAGTATAATTTTTTGAATAATATAGCATTTTTTTGTCCTTGAGCACCACATGTAAGTATCAACAATAGTTTTACCCTATTTAACTCAGTGCCTTCTTCACATAGCATGTGCTTCGCACTCTTATAATATTGTATCACCACGTCTTTCAATTCAGCAACAATGTTTGTTACTCATTTGAGTAAAATAAATTGGTAATCAAACAAATCCAATCATGCTAAAGAAAATGAAGTTGTAATATCTCTCATGGGGTTAATTATGCCATATTCACATCAGAAACTACTATTGGGACAACTTCGTCATTGATAAGATAACACTTGCTGACTATGATCGACCTGTTTTATACAAAAACGAAGATGTAACACGAACCTTTAGTCTTGCTGGAGAACGAATCAGTATCAATACCCAATCTAAATCCAGAATTATTTCCAAAACCACTTCCATTGCTAGATATACTCATGTCGTTGAAGCTACTCTCCAGTCTTCCAGAGCCCATTGATTGCAAAGGCCTAAACCCACTCCTGTCACCTCTGGACTTCTCAATCTGCAAAATAGTGAATTATCTGATTAGATAAAAAAAACACTTGACATTAGAATGGGGAGTCTACTTAATCCTCTAAGAAAATATCCATTTATACCTTGCTCTTGTCAATTTCACTTGCTTTGCGTTTCATGACATCCTTTGTCTCATTGATCTTACTTTGCATAACCATCTTGTGCAACTTCTCTTCTTGGCTCTCCATTTCACAGTATTGTTTAACTTGAGTTACAGTTACATTTTCCTTGTGCCCAAGGGAGATGACTTCGTCAAAAGCGAAAATCAATTCAAAAGCTGCTCTTCCAATGTCCTCTTCATCTAGAGAAGAAGAATATTCAGGTACCTAAGGACGGCTAAGGAGTCAACAGCGCAGAATTCTTATTGCATCCTGCTTTAGATATCTCCAAAGAAATTACATGTCTATTAATAACATTACATATTATAACAAGGCATGAGAACCTAGGCATACAGACAGCCAAGTAGATTGAGAAAATAAGAGGAGATAAAATATGCATCAATGATAACAAATAAACAAGACTGGTCAAGAAGGATACAATCTTGGAAAGAAGCCTCAGGGTGTCCAGATCTTCAAGAATGTTGCTTTGTTTGTTGGTAACAAGTAGCAGGTATAAAGCTTCTATTGGTTGGTAGACATAGCGAACATTCTCAGTTTCGACATAAGTATGTTGTTTTACAGTCGGACCAGTCCCAACCAACTTTGGAAAGGCAGCAAGAAGACCTTCAATTCTTATTCGAGACATATCCACAAACTGCCTACTAAGAAGAACTGGAAAAGCAAACAAAAGGTCGCTTAAATTTAAGGAAGAACCCCAATAGGACACAAAGATGACAACAATTACAAGTCAACGAGAAGCATTTGAACTGAAAATAGCATTTTCATTATAATTAACCAAAAAGCATCATTCAGGGTCAGCAAAAGAACTAAAAATGAGATCACTGAGCAGAATCACTCATTCAACTTGGCACTTCCTTGGAATACCAAGAACATTGTTAAGGAGATGCATACTTTAAATTTTTTTAAAAAAATGACTGGTAAAGATGTGAAGGAAGAAAAGTTCCAATAATCCTGGTATATTCATCTCCTTTATTTACAATTTTGCACTTCATCGGGAGGAGTAAGGTAACATGATGGACATTGTAGAAGCATTTACAATCCGGCACAGCGGTATTGATAAAATTGATCACCTTTTCCAGACTTGCAGACAATTGAAGCTGCCAGAACAACCTAAAGCAATGCAAGAACAAGCCATGAGTACCAGAGAAGAAACAAAGAAAATATGCTTTTCAACTCTTTAAGCACACTACCAAGTGAATGAAATCAATGCAAAATTAAACAGGAATTTATGAATTACTTATTGAGGTATTCATGATATAAGGGGGGCAATAAGCGTCCTTCACATGCTATTCTAAATCTAGCTTCCACTAAGGCCCAGTAGAAGTTTATCCAATGATCTCATAGGTCTCATTTGCACTGAATCTCATAGCTCTATAAAATACAATTAAGCATTTATCTAGGCATATGGAAATCAATCAGGTACTCTTTTATCAGTAAAGAGAACCAAAAGAAAAATATTCAAATGGTGTTGAATGAGTACCGCAGCTACATATGAGTGCAAAAGAGAAAACATAACTACAAAGTTCTCTTCAACCCAAAATTTCACCCACTCAAGATTGTGGTTTTTCTAATAAGAAATGCCTACATGAAAGTTAAAACTTGAGTCCTTTAATTCTAGCAATATACTTGCTAGACATCTCAATGATTGAACATCTTGGTATATGAGTAGCTTCCACAGAGGGGAAAACACTTACGTCAATGAAATAGTACAATGCATCATGGAATCAGGAATCAAGAATCGTGACAATAATCAGGCAGAAATGCCATGTGAACCGGAAAAGACGAATCTTTGAAAAAAAATTAAATGAAAAAAGGGAAAAACTACAGATAACATATTGCCCATAACGATATATGGACGTTCTAGTAGGCCAGTTGTTAAGTTGGCCAGGAAACGAGGGGTATCCAATTCGAAAGACATCAATAGCAAAGACATCCTTAGATTACGAAAGTAGCATAAGCATCTAAGAGAAATTCCAAAGCTTAAACAAGCGTTTTCTTCTTCAAATTAACGATATTGACCCAAATTTCCTGATCGCAGATTTCAGACATTGACAGAGTCGCCCAAATCAGAGCATGTAAAGTCTGAAAAATCAGTAAATCGGAGAAATATGTCAAGGTGAAAGCTGAAGCTTTACCATCTTCACTGGCTAAGAGAAAGTGGCCGCAAAAAAACGAGGACCGGAGCTAAGATTCCAATCCGCCTGCAAGAGGAGATTTTGCCGGCATTAGAGAACCAATCCGGAACAAAAGTAGCGAGACTCAGTTGAGTAGATCATGAGAGGACCCAAAAGATCTGGATCCCGAGTTTCTGCGGTAATCTGTGATCACATTGTTAGATCCAGATCTCCCTCGGAAGATGAGAAAAATAGAGGAAGCGCTGATGCCACTGAAGAAGAAATGACACGCAAAGAGATTGGGAGAGAGATAGAGGGAGCACTTGGTGACTGGTTCTGGAGCGAGATGGAGCTCGAGCGTGAAGCTTTGCTCCCTTTACTTACCTGACTGGCGGAAGATCTCCTTCGCGCGTAAGGCGATCAATCTGCCAAAAGCGTTGAAGAAAGGAGAAACAGAGCGCAGGAGAAGAACGTGCCTGCCGTTGCACTTGAAAGGCTCGATATGATACAATAAGAAGCCGCGGTAAAGGTCCTCGAATTCTGTGGTTCTTCGATTTCAGTCCATTTACTCTTAACTTTATGCATTTAGGCCCACCAACTTTCGAAAGATATCTTTAAGCACATATTTTGGAACGTCCATCATATTTGCACAAGAATTTACAAATTTCGATTAATTTTATTAATTATTTGTCAAAATTATCACATTTCATCTCTTTAAATTCACTATTTTATTTTATTTTTATTAAATTTCACTTTTGACAAAATTTTTTTTGCATCATTCCCTCTATCTGTATGCATTAAATGATAAACTCAACTAATGGGTAATGGCTTGCTTTGTTGCATATGGCAATTTAATCTGAACTAATCTACATTTAAGTTAGCGATTTCAATGAGGTATAAAGTAATTCTTTCAAAACATAGCTCATAAGACTCAAAATGCCTTTTGAAGTTATGATCAGCAAGCATTCATTCATCGACCCCAACAACTTACAAGATAAGAAAATAAGAGATGAAATGAGATGACAGTATTATTTTTCTGGATGAGAACTTGATAAATTCAGTGAATTTATTAATTACCATAATGTTGTGGTCAAAGAATGCCCAATATCCCTACTTGCATGATGAGATTATACATATTTACGTATAAAGTAATGTAGAACAACCTTATAAAATATTTAAGGAGATGATAATAATCTAATTAAAATAAGAAGCCAAGTTTGAGGAATTTAAAAAGGAAAAAAGAAAAAAATTTCAATTTTTTTTAACTTACCAAAAGTATTTTCCAGGGTAGAGAAATCAGAAATTCATTCGCAATGTCCAGGAGTGGAAGGGTAAAATTGGAAACACAGAAATGACAGTGCCCAATAAAGCTAGGGCAAACGTGAGGAGATGTCGGAGGCTTGCTAGGGAAGCGGGGGGCGGCTTCTGCTTGTTTGAGTTTCTTCTCAGTCTCTGTGGTTGCCGCTCTCGAGATGCCCCCTAGGAATGAATTTCACTTGTGTTACATACGCAGTGAATATTTAGTCTTAGCCGAGTTGCAGGACGGTTTGCCGTCGGTGAGGGCTTGCCGGCTTCCGCTCTTGCGGTTGCCCATCCCTCTCCGATGGCGCCCCGCGGTTACATTATCCCCTGTTGTCTCCCTTTCCTTCTTTTCCCCTCCTCTTCGATTTTAACTCTCGATCGATCGGCCGCGGAGTCCACGCATGCGTGGAAAACGCGCACTTTCGTAGAGACATGCAGACATAAATAAATATGTAGACACACATAGTCACACACACACAGAGATTGAAGCTGATGAAACGTCGAGCTCCCCCTGCTCGGAGATCGGAAACGCGCGAGGTAAGTGAATGGGGCTGTGAAGAAAGACGAAATATTGGATACATCAGGCGCCCATTTTCTGAGAACTGTCCGTATCTTGGCGTGGCTGGCTTCCGGGGCGAGCCGCAGCCATGGCGGGGTTCCTCCGTCCCGTTTTGCCTGAGATTCCTTTTGTCGATCTGAGCCCTTACCCTTTCTCCCTCTCCCTCTCCCTCCCTCCCCTGCTCGTGAGCTCGCGAGCTCGCTCTACAAGGAAGTTGAAAGTGTTCACTCTATCTCTGGCTTCTTCAAACCACTTCCTGACCACTTGTGCATGTAGTTATGGCATTGTGATTATCAAAATGAGTTGGGTGGATGAGGTGGTTTGCTAAGGCCTCCTGTAGAGTCTGTGGACTGAGAAAAATGATTTTGAGAAATTTTCTGCTTGGTTTTTCTGTTAGCCCAGTGAGCTCCACAAACCAGACGGGGAAAAAAAAAGAGATGGCACTGAGATATGCATGATCTAGTGATTACATGGAATACTTGATGGCCAAGGAAAAGAAAAGCGTGAATACACTGCTGCCCCTCAACCATGAACTTAGGGACTTTCCTCTCTGAATTAGCCATGGCATGGCGGCTCCTGTAGTGAGCTGCAGCCATGGCAGTGATGGATCGATGAAAACGTTAAAACTTAAAGTTATGCGAGCATCTTTAATCAATTGCTCTAGTGTAATTGCACGAATGGTACAAAATGTTTCTCCAATGTTTCATTATGGTACAAAAGCTTAAAATTTTGTTTTTGCCTAATTGGTACTAAATGTTTTAGTGTGAATATATGGAAAGCTGATTACATATGTTTCAGTTTGCTTTGTTGCATTTCCATATTGTGGCCGGTGATCTTGTGGTTATGGACTTTCTTATGCTCCCACCTTTTTCAAGTAAATAGCCACTTTATCCGTAATGTTTCAGCAAGCCATTTTTTTTATCCTTAGTGTTTTGTTGCCACCAATTTGATCCAAATAATCAATGCCGCTCAGTCCAGTTCAAGCCCAGTGGGTTCCAGATACCAAAGAGGAAAAACCTAAAGATACGACACTGAGTCTATGATATTCATCGTGTGGTTATGGAAACTCTTAGGGTCTCTTACCCTATCAGCTCTCTTTATAAAAAGGTGCAGATATGCCAGCAATATGGCAATGGTGATTCCCCAGTGATTGCCTGGTTGCAAAAAAATATAGTGAATTTCAAGAAAAATTTTCAGTGCCAACTGTATCTTGTCTTGGCTAATCTGGTGTAACTCACAACCATGGCAGGGCTCCATTGTTAAGTTCTTTCTTGGTGCACATATACTTGTGTTGGTATACATTGAAGTTGATGAAACATTGTAGCGCCCCTGGCTCAGATTGTAAATGCGTCAGGCAAGTGAATGGGGCTTTGAATTAAAACAAGTGATAAAAACATGTTGCCAAGTTACCGGGAGCTGTCTGTATCTTGGCGTGGTGGCTCAGGGCCTAAGGGGACCAAGCTGCAGCCATGACAGGGCTCCTCCATCCAGCTTTGCCTGAGAACTCATATTGCCAATCTGAGCCCTTTGTGCATTTATATAGATATTGTAAATACTAGTAATGGGCTGAAAATCTGAGGTCAATTTGGCGTGTGCAAGTGTTTTGAACAGAGAGAATCCAAGATTTTGACAATGTAAAAGCTTGCTGGAGCATACCATAAAGAAAGACATACAGATCTGCATGATCTGCTCTTTGCCTGCTTGTTTGGTGGCTGTTGAAGAAAATAATACATGCTAGTCTGCTCCTCAACTATGATCTTTTAAAATTTTCCCTTATTAGCTATGGTGTGGCAGCTATTCGAATGAGCTGCAGCCATTGCAATGTCCATTCAGTCAAAAAAAAAAGAAAGAAAGACAGAAAGAAAGAAAACATCAAATAATAAAGAACCATAACTCATTTGTTTTCTCCAATATGGTTCTTTGTTTATTCTGAAGCTGAAAGCTATGCAGAAAATTGGATATTCATACATATACAGATGCATGTATATACACATTGAAGCCGATGATATATTGGAGCTCCCCCAGCTTGGAGAGCTTAGTTGCATGAGGTAAGCTAATGGGGCTGTGAAGAAAAAGAAACGGTGGAAACATTAGGCCAACTTACTAAGAGCTGTCTGTATCTTGGCATGGCAGTGTGGGGGTTATGCTGCAGCCATGGCAGGGCTCCTCTTTCCCATTATGCCTGAGAATTCCTATAGTTGATCTGAGCCCTTACCTTCTCTGCATTTTTTTTCCCATCAAAATGAGTCTGAAAATATTCCCAGAATCTGTTATTACTCACAAAACAAAAAAAGGTATTCCTAGATATGCATTTATATGTTATAGGTCTGGATGCAAGCAAAACAGCTGAAGCCATTGGAGAAATGTGCTCCAAAGAGACTATGAGTTGGCAAAGGTTAGTGATTTGTGGTTAGGTTAAGTTTATATTGTGTTTCAAGTGGTCCTTCTGATTGTTCTATCTTATTCCTCTCTGCTTGTGTACCTTTTGATCTGCTATTGTAAGGTGATGGCACTAAGCTGAGCTACTTCCTTATATAGGTTTGTTGCCTCAGTTCCATGGACAGAGTAATCAATTTGACAGTTCATTTCTTGGGAAGCTGTTGAGACAATTTTAGACTGTACTGTAGTTCTTAAAATATGGCTGGGCATTTTTATGCATCTCCATTTACCTGCAAGTTTAATAATTGTATTCTTTAATTAAAATGTCATTGCACAGTATACCCGATTTCAATATGGTTGTTGTCGTTGGATGAAAATTATTCTTTAATTTAAGAAGCCCAAAAGATTTGTCCTTTGATTCAGTCCCGTTGCACGTGATGAATTATGGAGTTGAAGGAGTTGTATGGATTTGAGACACAGGGTAGACAGAGAAGAAAATTATAAAGGGCAATATTTCAACATGTGCAATGCAAATGGTTAAAAGAGATGGCTCCTTCAGCTGCGTGGTAGGTCGACCCATGATTTCCATTCCTTATCTTTGTTATTATCTTTGCACCATCTGAAATTTATTCAGGACACTTATTTTTCTTTTTGGGGCCAATTATTCAGGACACTGATGCAAGACTTATCGACAGTACTTCCTCTTCCCAAATGGTAAAGTTCAAGCTGTGTGGCAGCCACCCTGATGCTCATGTCCCGGTTTCAATAGAAGATGGGTAGTATGTGCTCCATCAAGTGAAAACAAAGAAGAAGAGTCTACTTGGACAGAACCTTATGAGGAGGACACCCAATCCAGTCCCACAAAGAAGCAGACTCCTCAGGCAAAAAACGAGAGCCACCTCGAGAGTCCTTAAATAACCCCAAGAGTCAGATTTTGGATGATTTGATTGGCCCCGCTGGGGTCTTAAGTGCTTCAGAGGTGGATGAAATCAGAACTAAGAAGTTGGTTCTCCTTGTCCGCGGTACCATGTTAGGATGTCCCGATAATAAGTTGAATGTTTTCTTGAAGGTGACAGCACAATCCAACAAGATAACACGATTGCTGACAATGTGGTTGCTATGAGGTGATTGCTTCTATCCTAGACCCTTACCTCTTACAAATCCATCTCCTTAATTGTATTCAACGTGCAATTATCAATGGAGGCTCCAGTTTAAGTAATGGTGAGAGTACGAGATAAGCCTAAGTCGGTTCATTCTTTGGCGACCATATTTATTGTCTATTGAGCCTGATGAGGTCATTAATTCATAAATACCTACCTTGAGAGTTTCAAATCCACCCCCCATTTGTTCACAAGTAAAAATGCTCCTTTTCTCTTTATGTTTTTTCTACAGAGTGTGAACATGGTTTTTTTTTTTTGGCTGAGTAAATATGGTTCGTCGAAAAGGTTACATTTTTTTTGTGGTTTTTTACGCTTGTCGAAATTAGAAAAACAGCAGCGTAACGTCATATTTATATTACTTTCAGAGAAATCCTTTTTAAAAAAAAAAGCTCACAGAGAGTATTTTACTATTTTCTCCTCCAACATTGCAAAATCCCTTCGACAATGACAGACGGATAAAAGGGTAAACTCGGAAATACGTGAACAAACACTAACAGGGCCTTTCTTAATTAGGGCTGGGTGAGACGGCGGAGCTTCCGGCCCAGGGCGGATGTTGGCCTCCGAGCTTGTCATCTCAGTGTCTGTGATTTCCACTCTTGGGATACGTTGGATTGAAGGATTTGGAGGGTTAAGAGGGCGTGAAGGTGTTGTGAGCAACGGTCGTACCGACCCAATAAGGAGCGGAGGTTTATGGTGGTGGGTGGACTTGGTATAGGATCGAAGGAGTATTTGAGCTGGGAGAGGGCTAGCCTCGCCCTTGCTGTCTCCGAAGATGCCCTGTGACTTCGTTCTCCGCTGCTCTATCCCCTTCCTTCCCTTTCCCTTCCTTCTTCGATTTTACTTAACCACGAGCACGCGTTGAAAACGCGTACAGACAAACAGAGAGACAGAACATATGTTGCCATAGATATATACATTGAAGCTGATTTGCGATTGGAGCTCCCCCGGCTCGGAGATCGACGACGACGCGTGAGGTAAGCAAAGGGGGCTGTGAGGAAAAAAAAGAAATCTTTGAAGCTTCAGGCATATCTACTGAGAACTGTCCGTATCTTGGCGTGGCGGCTACGGGGGCCGAGCCGCAGCCATGGCGGGGTTCCTCCGTCCCATCCCATTTTTGCCTGAGAAGTTCTTACGCTGATCTGAGCCCTTACATCTTCGGCACTCTTTTGTTTGTTTTTTTTTTTTTTTTTTTGGTCCGGTTAAAGTTGCTGCATTTAACCCCTCATTCTTCTTCTTTACGTTTATATAGACATTGTGATTACCTCTATGGGTTGGTTGATTCAGGTTTATTGATTGAGGTCGATCGGCATGTTTGAGTACTTGAATTTGGAAAATCTAATATTCTGAGAGCATGGAAGCTCAGTGGTGCAAAAACTGAAATAGGAGACATTGAGATCTGCCTGATCTGGTCTTCGCCTTCTTATTTGGTGGGCGGACAAAAGAAAGGAATAAACACTAGTCTGCCCCTCAACTGTGAACTGGGAACATTTCCACTTCCATGGCGCTGTGGCTGTTGGAGCGAGCTGCAGCCATGGCGGTATCCAATGGGTCAAAAAGGAAAAGCCTCAAATAATGCAGAACCATATTACATTTGTTTTCTTTAACGTAATTCTTTACTTATGCTGAAGCTGAAAGTTTTGCAGAGAACGAGATATCCATGCATGTCTGTATATACGTTTAAGCTGATGAGATATTGGAGCTCCCCTAGCTCGGAGATCTGAAACGCGTGAGGTACGCTAATGGGGGCTGTGAAGAAAGAGAAATGGTGGACACGTCAAGCCAATTTAGTGAGAGCTGTCCGTTTCTTGGAATGTCGGCTGAGGGTCAAGCCACAGCCATGGGATGGGGCGGTTCCTCTTTCCCATATTTTGCCTGAGAAATCTGAGCCTGTCCCTTCTTTGCACTTTTTTTTTTTTCCATTACAAGGAGTTTGGAAGTGTTTCCAAAAGCTTCAATCTTGGGTACCAATCCCTTTCTAGGGTTTTAGTTTTTTATTGAACAAACTGATGTTGGGAGAGCTTCATCTCTTGATGCACCGACAAAGGCCCATATCCATGATTTTGTTCTCTGCTGCTCTATCGTGGTGAGTACTGTGCTGTTGCTGTGTTATGTTACGTAAAAGGGTACGCCATGAAGATATGATGGTTTCCCAAATTTCGCCTTGGTTACTGCCCGCCTCTTCAACTATCGCATGTCTCATGGTTTTACGTGTAATATCTGGGAACCTAATATAGGTCAATTGAAAACTTTGGCTTTCTCAGTATCTCTTCTCCTGGATGAAGTACGGATATTGCGGTCTCAATCTGGAGCCAAACTTGGGCAAAAGACACAATTTCAAGATTTATAATATTTACAGAGAAACTGTCTCAAATAGTACTGAAGGCGACTATCATCCCAAGACCCTCAGATCTCCCCCTTATTCTCACTGGCTCAACACAACGTCAACTAGCCAAAAAAAAAAAAAAAAGGGATCCGTAAAAGAGAAGAAAATACAGTGCTAAGGGCTTCAAGCATCATACTCCCGTGCCTGTTACCTCCCTTATCTGCAAGCTAGGCGGAATCTAGAAGAACTGACGGTCGGGGAAAATGAGTGGGGCCACGAGGGTCCACATATAAAGTCCAGCAGTGACCCACTCGGTGCAGATACGGACCCAGACGGAAGTCCAACCCACATCTACAAGGTCAGAGCTGTCAGAGGAGCTTGTCCAGTCCGAGAGAAGCATACCCGAGTACATGCTAGCAAAGGCAAATATTAGGTGGAAGAAACAGTAAGAATAAGTGACAGGTCTCGCCTCGGCTTCCTTCTTGTCCTCCTTATTCTTCCCTTCCTCTACATCTTCCGCCTTGAGAAGAGGCTCCTTGGCGCCTGAGACATGGGATTTTACATATATAAGATAAAGTAAGAATACAACAGAGTTAAGCAAGAGTTGCCTCAAGCCCGCAGTTCTTAACAATGTAATAGGAAGCATTGGTAACCGCAGTTCATAGCAAAGCGCTTCCATTTCAGCAAGAGCAGTGTAACCTCTCAATCACCAAAAATTACTGAGTAGATGCTCTTCTGGGTTCGTTGAGCCTCATAATCATTTTGGAGTTTTATCAGAATATACCATTTTTAACTCCTGGCAATTTCACCAGACTGATGGGTCAGGGGGTCCAAAAATCATCTGACAGCAATGGCTCATGGGCAACCTTCAAACGTTACACCAGCAATCACTTTATGATTGTGGGCTACAGTCAGTTTTGATACCACTAACACAAGAAGCCCAACATCCAAAAGTACAAACTGGAGGCACTTTTGGGTTGATTAGGCCACTGTAACTCTACCAGCATGATCACCACGCATGAATATCAAGTCAGATTACCATAGCACCTATCAAAATCTAGGAAGAAGTAAATGAATTCATGTAGTTGGATTACCTGATCTTGGTGAAGCTGGTGGGCTTAAGAATATTGTTGAGGATCCAGCACGAAGTGCAGAGTACAAGACAGAAAGCACTGTCGTTAGCATTCCAAGAATGAGAGTCCCAGTGGAGACTGCTTTTGACTTGTTGTGCAGACCATTGCATGCATAATCTCGAGGCTCACACGAGAGAGCAGTAAAGCACACGTAAGCACAGTAGACTGATACTACTGAAGCAGGTAAAAGGCTTCCATTCACCTGTTCAGTTTCCCAGAGGAAAACATCAATAAAAGTTTGATTTTTTGAAATCCTCCGAACATTAATTAGCAAAGCTATGGTTTATTGGCTAGAAGGAACCAATTTAATAGGTTCATCTAGTCTAAAAATGAAACGGGGTCCAATTGCAGATCAAGAGAAGAATTGCCTGGGGATCTAATTCTGGTACTCTGACCGGATGATCTAGTCTGGTTTCTAAAACTAAAATAGATAAAAGAATATAATTTTGCAATACATCATCTTGGAATTGAAGATATAAGTAGATGGCAAAACTTCATAGCTCAAGGATGTGATTCTCACCGTAGGATGTAATGCAGTGACAGTAAATACAACAGGTAGAATCAATGACATAACCATGAAGAAAACGTTAAGGCCACAATCATGCCCCGAGGGATTGAACCAGATAAACAGAACTCCACCAAATGTAAATGCTACAATGTAGCACGCAATTGATACTGCCAGCAAAGCTACATACCTAATGAGATTCATGGAGACTGTCAGAAGTGAAGCAGAGATGAATAGTAAAACCTAACCATCAAGCAACAAAAAGCTCACCATTTCTGTTCATCTTTTTCAACCCATGCGTCATTCCATGAGTGGGTGAAGTCCAGTAGTATAATCACTTGAACCAGCAGAAACAAACCCGCACCGAATTTTGATATGGTTGCTGCAGGGTCCATCAAATATCTTCAGGTCATTCATTAGATAGCCATAACAAGGAAGATTATTTGTCAGATTATCAATCAGGACATCTTTCCCTAATCCCATTGCATTCAATTCCAACTTATTATAGGTTATTTGTACCTAGATTAGTATGGGTGGCTTCAGGAGCTTCTTTACATTCCATGAATTTAAGGAAAGATGACTAAGGATAATGAAGATTGAATTTTGTTGGTGTTATTCAAAATGAATAGTCCATAGTCCATGAATACCCAAGATTACTAGTTTTAGCACATACTTATCTTGGGAAACCACAGCAAAAAAAAGAAAAAGAAAACTAAAATGAGAGATTTGAAAGAACGGACCATAGATTGAGATGACCACATTTGGAATGAAGAACATGAGGACAACGAGCAAGAGCCAAATCACCATCTTCGCAACCCACCCACCATGTTGCCATGAATCGCGTCTATCATTCTGGTCCTTGACCCCAATCATTATGAGAGCAAGTATCCCAAAAAACAGGAAATTTCCCATGCTCACCCGAAGAACTGCTTGCATCTGGAACCATGCTTTCGTGTGTGAAGAAGTATTTATCCCTGGAAATGAGAGGATCCAATCACGCAACCTCAAGTCAGACTCCAGAGAAACAAACTTTAGACTCTATATAGTATATATATATATATATATATATGAGGGCGGATCCATAAAGAAGCTGAAAATCAACTAGAAACTCTTCCGTGCCCTCTCTTCTACCCTTTGATTTTCCCATCATAGCATATCCCGATAACAAGGTAAAATGCTATCACATAGTCTAACACCGTTCTGTTCTAACATCTTCTTCCATTTAAACCTTAATCTAAAAATAGGCATCACTCAGAACAAGCAGACAACCAACTTAGCACAACCACAGCACAGTTACTTCAACTACTGTACCAATACCATCCATGGTCTTCAATTTGAGCGAACAGAAGCACAGGAATAAAGCGACAGAGCTGTACGAGCTAATCGACTTCAGACAAGGAGGTGGAGAAGTGGGGGGAAATTGAATCAGGGGACTGACATGACAGATGCTTGAGGAGAGGAGCGGCGACTTCCCTGAGGACCCACGAAACGATGAGAGAGAGACCAAAGAGGCCGCAGTAGGCGAGCCTCGCCGACCGCTTCGAGATCCCCGATGCCACCGACGAGCATAGCCCGCACGTAGCGGCGAAAAGGCAAGAAGCCAAGCACGACATCGCCCTCCCGTCCGCTGTCTAGAGAGATCGCAGGTGGGTTCGAGCTGGGAAGGTTCTGGTAGGCTGGAGGAAGTGGAAACCGAAGTGGCCGGCTTGAATTTCTGCAAGATGAACTTCCCTCTATGCCAGTGGATTTTGCAGAGAAAATTTGACAGCTGACTGGCAGTTGAGGAGGAAGAAACTGACGATGACAATTTCCGGGGAAATAATTTTTAATTATAAAACAATAAGAAATTATCTGAATGGTCAATTTCTGGCCCAATTTCTAAACCCATTGGGCCAATTGGGCTCGTTAAAAGGCATCGGTATCTCAGTTATTTCTGGGATTTTTTTTTTTTTTGGGGGTACAACTTGGTATCTTTGAGGTCTCTCTCGATCTCTCTTTTACGCTGCTATCATCTTTTCACTTCTCTAGAACGATAGGTAAGATAGGCACCCCAGAGAGAGAACTGAATATTATTAACTCAACAGTGTGCATACTGATCAAAAGAGCAACTGATGCTAGAAAAAGCTAAATAAAAATTTCTCCATGATATTCCTTGAATTGGCTTATCTAACAGCCTCATGATACATGGAGTGCTCTACAGGTTAATGCAGAAATTAGTACCAGTAGAACTCTCCCATCCACATCTCTCTCGAAAGTTCACATAGTTGCTTCTCACACCGGATCGCCTCAGTTGCTTTACTCACCTTCTCTACAAGGAGCTAAAAGCTATTCCCCATAGTCTTATAGTGAGCAGATTCGACAGAATAAGCTGATTCCTCTCATGACCTGTTTGTAGGCAGAGACCAGACAGGACTCCCTCGAGCTTTTGCTGAGTTCAGATCCTCCTCGGTAGCTTTCCTCTGGGTCGCTCCCTGCTTAATTTGGCCTCCCTGGACAATTTGAAGGAAGTACATGAAAGTTATGAACTGACTAATCTTACAAGAATCTACTGCAGAAGTTTTTTTCTGGTCAATTTCATTAATCGCCGACCAATTTCACAGTGACCATCTATCCTTTCCTAGACCCGCTGTTGAGCAAACCAATTTGCAGATAACTGTTGAATTTTATAATGTGGGGGCAACTTATACACTAAGCAAAGCTTTTTCTCATTTTTACAGGCACACAAAACAAAGTGAACAATTCTGATTCAATGCAATTCCAGGAAAAGTTCTAAAAGAAAGAACAACAAAAATGCTGAGAGACTTACAGTTCCTTTATTCATATTTAGCCTCCGATATGATGGAGCCCTTGCCACTGATGAAGCAGCAGCTGCTGCAGCCACCCGAATCCTGAAAAACAGGAACAGGAAAGCAGAAACAGCATTAGTTTTAAATTTCTTCCAGTCAGGCAAAATACACCTAGAGAACCTCTGGCACAGATAATCGGTAGTACCTTTTGTGCACATCAACATACTCGTCTGTTTCATCAACAATTTCCTCCTGCACCGATGAAAAACCGATCATAACATAATTTACCAGAGATGCAAGGAAATTAATACCTGCATCATGACTAAATAATATACCTGCAGGAGTTCCTCAAACACATCTTCAAGTGTTATGATTCCTATCACCTCACCATCTTCAATATCCTCTGATAAAGTTTGGAACCCATTTTTGACTGAATCATTGACTTGGGCTCTGTTTAGTGTTGCAGGCTTCAAGCCCTTGTCAATGTCAAGAACAACAGATTCAGACTTTTCATTTTGGTTCGAGAGTAAAGGAGTGGCTAACTGAGAATCTGCATCATCAGGTTTAGTTTCCACTAATTTCTCCCCGAAGGATGATGGGGGCATTTTGATCTTTCGCTTTCCCCGAACTACTGCTGCCATATGGCTGCTGCCCTTTTGAAACTCATTTAGAATATCATATAGAGGCATGTCTGCCGGAACCCTGAGAAGAAGCTCTTTAGATGAATATGAATATTCAACTGAAATAGAATAAACTGGAGACAGAATTTGGGAGAAGATATTAGGAGATAGGACAACCTTGGAATTCTACGGATTGAAACTGCACTAACAGGTGTCTCTGTTTCAGGTCGAACAGTGAGAAGACTTTTCACAAGTAGAAGCCCTATAACATTCTTAGGATTCCCAGAATATACAGGTAGCCGACTATGACCTCGAGCAAGAATTTTCCCCATTGCTTCCCTGATGAAGAACATGAAACATGTTAGGAAGTTTCAGATTTGAGTGTATTTGGAGATCAAATGGCATGACTGCAGAAAGATTTCATGAACTTATAAAATTAAGGGGACCAATGGAAAACCTCATTAGGAACTTAACTAACCAATCCAATTTTGAATTTACGTCTAATGAGAATGTTGACTCGATTGGCGTCATAGCCTCCTCAGCAGTCTGTCATATAGCAGAACATAAACAGTGAGATGTATTCAATCAAATCACCTGAGAGCATTTCTGATAGTAAAGACTACATTGAAAGACGGCAGAAAAATTAAACATGTACATAGCATCCACAGGAAAAACAGCACAACTGTTGTAAATCAGCTAAAAAGCAATGGCCAAAGAAAACTCTCTATTATGCAGCTTGATAGTAAAGTTCAACGGATACTTGAACTATGAGAATGAGACATGAAACTTTGCAGGGACAAAAAATTGGTAAAACAACTTTACATCAGGCACTCCCTTTGACTATTACTAGAATGGCTGAGAAGATAAATGATTCAGAAACATACCTTCTCTGTCAAATCAAGTGCTCCACTTATAATTGTTGTCTCATCATGTGTGAGTTCACCTCCCTTGCCAGCCTAACAGAGATGTAATTTGTCCAGTAATATTTTTGAAAAGGGTACTTAAATTAAACCAGGAGAAAAATAGAAAGTCATAGGCTACGCAGGTTCTACTAATAACTACGAGATACATTTATGTGCATTATTTTTCATATACCTCCTTGCTATGGATAGAAACAAGAGCCTTCAGCTGTGCACGCCTAAATAACGCCTCATTGTGACCTAGAACCAAATCCAGGACCTGAAAAGAGATTTAACATTTCTCTTATTTGGAAAAACACCAACAAAATAACAAGGACTAAAGAAGATGAAATTGCCACTAGGTAATTTGGCAAGTGCCTACCTTCCCAATGGGGTATGCAATTGGATAGCAAATAATCATTAGAACTCTCACAAGCCCCACAAGGTTGGCACCTACTGCAAGCCCGTATCGGCTACAAATTGCTTGTGGAATAACCTTGAGATTAAAAAAAATCAAAAAAAGAAGAAGAAGAAGGGGATCAGCTCCAATTTAAATATACAAGACCTTGTCAGGTTAAGATGAGAAAGTTCAAAGATTGTGTAAGGCAATACCTCCCCAAAAGCTAAGACAAAAGTCACCGAGAGAATAATAGCAACGAACTGATTGAACAGCTTATCAAGATATATGGGAAGGGCCTGAAGATTGCACATTCAAAGACATATAAGTTCAAAGACAAGAGTATAGGAATCAAAAGAAGCTTAATTAGAGGAACCAACTAAATACTTTCCAGGTTGTTTCCTCAGTATTAATCCATTCTCTCCTTTATTTCGATCTTTTATTCATTTTTATTTATCCTATATTTCTTTTTCCATTGGTGCATATGTGCTTATTAGAGAACTGCATCGTGTATAGCTGCTTTGGTCATAAATAAAATTCATACAAATTAAAAGAACAAATATTCTAGAGGCATTTGGCCTAGCTCAGCAGCAAACCTCCAAAATTAGCTTTAAGAAAAGCGTGTTAACCCGTTAATGCATTACATCATATGAAATAAGTAGATTCATTCTTCCAGTGGTGATAGTTTCCTAATTGTACTGAAAGCTAGTATGTTCTTGACGGGTTCAGCATGTGAACTTCAGCATATAGAGGTCCCTTCAGTATTGTAGGATGATGAGATAATGAAATGGACTGATTTAAATACTAAAATTATATATACCTTTGAGTTAGCAATCATATTTTTACACTTATCAACAAACAAGATTTTTTTTTCCTCCACAAGGTGGTGCCACAAAGGAGAACACAATCAGAGACTACTAAAATATCCATAATCAGCTCAAAACAATAATAACATGTTACACACAAGATGGCAGCACTATCAGCCTATCAGCTTCCAAATTGAATTAAATGACATTTTCACTTGAAAAGGTAGCTAAGTAAAACATCATAGAGGTAAAACTCAGGCTGGACTTGGAAAGAAACAATGGTTTGCATTTGATTCACAAATATCTTAGATTTTAACCCAAAATGACACTTTCCGTTACTTCCCATGTGAGTTGTATCATGTGATTTACATGCCCATTTGTTGAATAAGAAGAATCCAACGTATGGTGGGGAAGACAAAGATGAACTAGAGCATAAGAACTTCAATCCGACTAATTAATCCAAAGGAGAAAAGAATCACCTCCATTGCAGCAGCATTGCAGAGAAGCAACGTGACAAGAAGTTGGTGTTGCTTTTGCACCACTGGAAGAATTGCAGCTATGAAGAAGAAGAGCACAAATGAGCATAGTAAACCTATTCTCTCTAAATCAATCGGATCACAATGTTTCTCCTCCACAAACAAAACTCAATAAGTTCTCCCATTTGAAACTGGCAAAGTCCGACAAGACCCACCTATTCGAGTTTGTTTGGTAAGTCGTACAATTCCGATGGATATACGAACTGAGCATCGGTCTGGTTTCTGACATGTGGAATAAAAGATTCAACATCTTAACAGTTCAAACTTTTATATAAGCTTGAACTGTTTCGTTAATCAACCTATTAAACTCTGTGATTAAGCAGCAGAATTATATTTTGACAACTAAGGCCCAAAATCATTAAAAAAAAAAAGGAACAGTAACAAAACACTCAACAACGAGCTCTGGGGAAAGATCATGAAAGTCATTCTCGAGTCAATCCGAGGAAGGGAGGGAGGTAGCTACCGGCTTGTTTCTTCTCGGTAGGTGTGCCGCTGCGCTGGAGGATTTCAAGATCGACGAGGCCGAGGGACATTAGGCCGAGCGTCAGCCCCGACATCATGCCGGCGAACAGGACGAGGAAGCACGAAATCCCAGCGTACGCGAACCACTCTACTGACCCGAACGGTATCCACTCCGGCCTGAAGCCGCCGCCGCCGCCGCCCTCTGCCCCAAGCTCGCGTCCCACCATCCGAGCCGCCATTAGCGCATTGAGCGGATGCATCTCTACTCCCGAAGCACGGATCCCCTTCCTCCAACCGCCTTCTAAAATTCGAACACTTTAGGAATTCCCTTCAACTTATTATGCTTGCCTCCTCTTCCATCGTCGTGGTCATCGCCATCGTAGGACGAGTAGAAGAAGAAAAAGAGAGATTCTTTTCTTTCTCCTCTTTTGTGTTTCAAATCGAGTGCTCCGTTTTTAGTGATGGGGTCTTAAAACGTGGCAATTTCCTAGTGGTGGGTACGGGATGCTTCATGGGGCCCACCGCAAGGTCTGCGGTTGCATTAATTCCCACGAGGACAAAAAGGCTGACGTACACATAAGAAATATTGATTTAACACACACTACGGTGATCACTACAGGAAGCGGCTCGAGCATGAGATTCTTTTAGACACAAATATTCAATTTTTCGTTGACTTGATTTGGGTCTCGGTCAACACTATTTGCGTCCATTAATGCTTGTTATCTTTTTTTTAAAAATAAAATTTAGATATAAAAATTTACTTAAAAAGAAAATTAGTAAATATTTTCATTAACTTATATTGATCATTAATATGACTTACTAATACTTTAAGGTTCATGCTCCCTTTAAATGTGAAATTGGGCGATGGTAACCCATGAATTCCCAATTTCTCGAAAAATCAGCTAAATTTTCCAAATTGTTCGCTTGTTGTTGTTGTTGTCCTAGGATCAGAACAACTGCAGCTGGACTGCCTGTTATTTTTCTTGATCACAGAGCTACAAGCTTGGAATTGGAATAAAATAGAGAGATGAAAAGATTTGCGACTACGGTGGATCTTCATGCGAGTACGAGGGGCTTCAACAGGACTTCCCATTACTCTGTGTTGTTGAGCTCGCAACCAGAATTGTGCTGCTAAGCAAGTTTCAGCTCCTCTGACCGTCTATGAAATAAGATCACGGCATTTTCTAAGTCGTTGCAGAGAAGATATCAGTATGAATATATGCGCAGAACCAAGTGCATGCTAGTATTATGTTATGGAGATGATCTGCAGGAGTCGATGATGTAGAAAGTGACCGGTTATATCATTTTCTTGAGAGCATGTCTAGTTGTAAGAGACGCTCGTGGGGGGGACACGATACAGACAGATCCTTAGAGGGGCCAAGACCAAAAGGCCAGACAGAGCTTGCACCTGCAAGAGAGGGAGTAAAAGTTATACACACACACATGCACACAGAGCAATGGAGGTGCTGAGGATAGTAACGGGGATGGTGATGATGCTGGCAATAGCAATGGCGGTGATGTTTCCAGATGTTGGAGCGACGCGGTGGACCGTTGGGTCAAACATGGGTTGGACCCCCAACGTTAACTACACCCTCGGGGCTCAAGACAAGCACTTCCGTAATGGCGACTGGCTTTGTAAATTCTCTCTCTCTCTCTCTCTTATTCAGATCTACTATTTGCCCTCGGTGATGCCTTCTTAGACCCATTGATGTTTGTGCACTAAAGAAGCTGAAACTTTTCGCAGCTCATCCCTTTCTGCAAGATCCTTCTGCACTGAAGTTCCTGCAGAGACTTACTGCGAGAACTGCACATGTGAATTTGGTAAATTATGATATGGAGCAGAAGCGAGTGCAATATATCATAGGAACATGAGTCAATGTAAGGAAAGAAAGCTGTTCAAATAGCAATGAAAAGAAAGTAATTGGAGGAAAGAAACTCTTTTATGTTATTCATTATAGCTAAACTTCACAGAGTCCACTGCTATTTATAATATTGCAGCATAATAGTTTCAGACTGCAATATAACAGTTTCAGATAACGACAAAAACTAATTAGTTAGCAAAATTAATCAGTCAACAAATTGATAACAACATTTATTCAGCACATAGGCTTTGATACTCCCCCTCAAGATGGACTATAAATGTTTTTGACACCCATCTTGTCAAGGAGAAACCCTAATTGACTAGGATGAAGTGACTTTGTGAGGAGATCGGCTAGTTGCTGTTTGGAAGAGATTGGCATGATCTTGATCACCCCTTCTTTAACCTTGTCTCGTACAAAATGACAATCCAGTTTGAAGTGCTTAGTCCGCTCATGAAAGACGGAATTGGCAGCTATGTGTTGTGCAGCTTCATTGTCGCAGTAGAGGAGTGCAGGTTCATCATGATGTATACCAACATGCTGGAGAAGACTTAGGATCCATACCACTTCACAAACCAACTGGGCCATGGATCTATATTCTGCTTCAGCAGAAGATCGAGAAACCACTATTTGTTTCTTTGAATGCCATGAAACCATGGCATCGCCAACAAATACGCAGAATCCACTAGTGGATCGACATGTATCTAGGCAAGCTGCCCAATCAGCATCGGCAAAAGCCTTAATACGAGGCTCCGTGGATGCTAGAACAAAAATACCTTGATCCAACGTGCCTTTGATGTATTGCAAGACTCTGTGAGCAGCTTTCAAATGAGTGTCCCTAGGAGAAGAGACAAACTGACTTAGTTTGTTCACCACAAAGCTCAGGTCTGGCCGAGTGATGGTGAGATAAACGAGTTTCCCAATGAGTCTTTGAAAAGGGGCAAGATCCAGCTGTAAGTTGCCATCAAATTTTGTCACGACCCGAAATTTTGGCAAAGTTTTCCCTTATTTTCATGCTAACCAAAATTTCAAAACCTGTTATAAAATAATTTGACCAACATATTCAATAACAATCGTCCACAACTCAGCAGATATATATATATATATATATCACCAACCCACCCACAACACATACCTCAAGCCATAGTTGTTTTTCCAAAATATTTCGGGTCGTAACATCGTATACAGAACTAAGCACAATTTCTACACATACCCTATCTACGGTTCGCCCTAGTTGATCCCCGAATCAAATTTGGCAGTTCCGCTTGGCTGAGTGTCTTCCCTATCTGAAAAAAAAAACATTTGCAGAGAAATATGAGCTGCAACTTAATGAATACATAATTTTACAGTGAAATAACATTAATTTAAGTATAGGTTCTTACATAATTGTATTCATTTTACTAGTTAGTCAAATATCGATGATAGATAGTTATTAGCAACCTAACTAACTCCATATGACCCACATAATGCAATGCATGTAAACATTCATGTCAAACAATAACCATGAGGTTGCACTACCTCTGCGACAGAGTTATGGCAGTACCGATACTCTTCTCTCCCCAAACGGTACCGTGACTCTGCACTTCAATCAATCTCATAATGTTCTCCTTCCCGTGCCCTTCCCTTTGCACGCAATCACAGGGGCCGCCTATTATCCTCCAGCGATAAGAGTGGACCCGTCGCTCTTAAGTTTCTCTCTTTTTCTCACCTTTCCTCTTTGGTCTTTATTTTTCCGACCGAGTCCGAAAAGGGAGTCACCTCATATATTCCGCTGGGGTCACAGAGCCAGCGTCGCTCATGTCCCATGTTTATATCCCGCCGGGAACCCGCAGTAAATCAGTAAGGCCCATTTCTATTCAGTTGGCTTAGTGGTCACCATGGTTATACACAAACACAGACAGTAATGCAAATCATGTATGTATGTATGCATGTCCAACTACTACTATTACTTATCATTTTTCTATTCTCTTCGTCACTTATTCAAAATATACGTATTCGTTAGAAACGACAATTTTTTAGATATAACAAATAATTATTTCATAATTTATATTTACTAATTACTAATCATAGATATCGCATTTCACAATAGAAAAATGTACTCACAGCCCCTGAACTGACTAATCATGATGCGGGATCTTCAGGGTGGGTATCTCGGGTCTCTTCGGTACCTATCATTTGACTTATAGTAAAATTAATACATATCATATAATAATTTATACCTTAACCAAATAAATAATCTTATCATTAATATAAAGGATTTACATTCTACATAAACCCATCTCTTGGACTAACTTCCGTAGATTTATGTATACATATATATATAAGACTAAAATGGTTCCCAACCTCATTATTTATATATATATATATATGTACATTATTTATTTATTTATTTATTATTATATTTTATTTTATTTTCTCTCTCTTTTTTTTTTCCTTCTTCGTCCCCGTTCCTTCAATTCTTTTTCTTTTTCTTTTTTTTCTTCTCTTCCCTTCATCCTCCCGTTCCTTTCTTTCTTCCTTTTCCCTTCTGTCTTCCATTGCCTAAATCATTTTCCTCCTAATCAAGTGTGTACACATATATATATGTATATATATTTTTTTATTTTATTTACCACCAATTCATTACTACCTATTTAAGCAAAAATCATACTTGTACATATACTATTCAACTAACCTATAAGTCATAATATGTATATTACTATCATAACTCAAATCAATCAAAATAAATATTTAACTATTTCAAACTTACCATCGTTCCCTTTTTGTTTAACTCCTCCTTTTCAACTCCCCTCTCCGACCTCGCCTTCTCTTCGTGCAAATTTCTCCCTCTCTCTCTCTCTCTCTCCCGCACGCGCTGGTGTTCAGCGATGACTCCAGAAGAATGGAGAAAAGAAGAGAAAAAGTTGATTGACAGGGGTAAAAGGAGGCGTAAGGCGGTGGGGGAGAGAAAAGAAAGAAAAGAAAAAGAAAAAGAAAAAATAGATGGGCCTAACTTAATTGGTTGGGCTCTCCTTGGGCCCAAGTCCATGGGCTCACAAGTTTTGAGAACTTGATAGTAGGTTCCATTGGTGTAGTGACAAGTCTGCAACCAAGTAGACCAGCATCAGAAAGCAACTCCATTGCGTATTTTCGTTGAGAGATATTTATCTCTGCTTTCGATCTTGCAATCTCTATGCCCAAAAACTATTTTGGAACCCCCAAGTCCCGCATTTTGAATTTCCTGAAGAGATCCTATTGAACCAAAAAAGCACGATCAAGATCATTGCTAAACAGTAGAATATCATCAACATATATGATAAGTGCAATGAAGAATGCAAAGGGATGCCCTCTGATAAATAATGAATGATCAGATTGTGATTGGCGAAATCCCAAAGATGTTACGGCCTCAGTGAATTTGCAATTCCATTGTCGAGATGCCTGTTTCAATCCATAGATAGATTTATGTAAATGGAAAACTGGATCAGGCGGCAAACTCTCCCCCTCTCGAAGACATACCCATTTGGGAGTTCCATGTAGACCTCCTCTAATAGATCACCATTCAAAAATGCATTATGAACATCAAATTGACGTATAGCCCAACAAAACATTGCCGCTAAAGAAAACAGTAACTTTACTGTTACCAACTTAGCCATAGGGGAGAAAGTGTCAAGGTAATCAAGCCCACCTTTTTGGGTATATCCTTTTGCCACAAGCTGCGCCTTATGCTGCTCAACACTACCATCTGCAAGAAATTTTGTCTTGTAAACCCACTTACTACCGATAGGTTGTTTTCTTGCAGGTAGACTGACGACCGTCCATGTGTTGTTTTGCCTCATAGCATCGAGTTCAACGGTCATAGCATCCCTCCAGATCTGGTGTTTTACTACTTCATCAAAGGTCTGAGGATCAGTCTGACTTGTAACTGACATAACAAAGCTATAGTGATCCTGTGAGAGACGTGAATAGCCAACATAATTTGCCAAAGGATGAATAGTTGAAGTATGAACATTAGAATAAAGATGAAAATTGGACAAATGTGAAGGAGGCCTAAGGAGTCTTCGTGGTCGAGTGTGTGTGTTGCCAGTGTCTAGCTGCAAAGAAGCATCTGAACTAGCATTTGAGGGTTCTATCTGCAACCTATAATGCATTAGGTGTATCAACTACTGGCAGAGGTAATACTATTTGAGAAAAAAACTGGGAGGAAACTGTTCGTGTTATGTCAGTAGCCAATGGAAAAATCGTTTCATAGAAGATAACATGACGGGAAACAAAACACTGTGCTTAAATATCTAATAGTTTATATCCTTTATAACCAAGTGGATAACCCAAGAAGACACAAGCCCGGGCACGCTGCTTGAACTTGTGCCTAGCATGCATGGATGTTGATGCATAGCATAAGCAGCCGAATGCACACAGATGCTCATATTTTGGCTGTTTCTTTGTCAACAACTCATATGGAGTGTGGTTCTACAACAAGGAAGAAGGAATGTGGTTAATGAGATAAGTCGCGGTTTGAACACAATCCCCCCCAATAACACAATGGAAGGCCAGCTTGAAACATTAAAGCCCTAGCGACGTTTAACAAGTGTTGGTGTTTCCTTTCGACTACTGCATTCTGTTGGGGAATTTCAGGGCAGGATTTATATGCTTGAATTCCTTTCTCACTATAAAACGAAGCAAGGTTAAACTCAAGTGCATTATCTCATCGAATTCCTTTTATGACGGTATCATACTGAGTTTTAACATGTGCATAGAAGGAAGGAATAAGCTGCAGGACATCAGATTTTGACTGCATCAGATAAACCCATGTCATTCTAATATGATCATCCACTATGGTCAGAAAATATCGATGCCCTGCTATGGTGGAAATTGAAAATGGTCCCCAAACATCCACGTGTATGAGATCAAAAGCATGTGCAGCCATGTTATTATTGAATGGAAATGACAACCTTCGCTGTTTTACATAGTGACAAGTTCTACAGTGTGGCATGGAAATAAAGCTTACTAGCAAACGCAAAATTGGACCTAAAATCCATAATCTATTGATAGATTGATGACCTAATCTCAAGTGCCAAGTATCGAGAGTAACTAGAACACAACTAAAATTAGACAAGGAAGAATGATCAAAGAAATACAAATTCCTGCATTTGTTACCCTTCCCAATCATCGATCCCTACATCTTGTCTTGAATAAAACAAGAGTTATCAGTAAATGTGACAGAATAATGTAATTCCTTAGTTAAAGCACTAATGCTAATGATATTGAATTAAAACTCAGGAATGAACAAAACATCATGCAAAACTACATGCTTATTTAACAAAACAGTTCTAGTATGAGTAACATGAGCAGCTGACCCATTCGGAAGTCGCACAGTAATGTTATCTATAGGTGTTAATGTAGCAAAAAAAGATTCGACATGACAAACATGATGTGTGGCTCCTGTATCCAATATCCAAGGATAGTGCAATATATCAAGGGAAGGATCATTACCATACACTTGTGACACAACCGGTTCAACTAAAGGAGAAGAGCAATCACTTGGAGCTTCAGTCAATTTGATCTGTTTAGGCTGTAGTTGTGAGCTCAAAAATGCTATGACTTATTGAAGTTGATCTCGTGGGGCATTTTCTGGCGACAAGGACACCGTAAAAGTACATCCAGTGAACTTCATGTTTCCTTGAGTTTTATTACCTTGAAAAACAGTTGCTTCGGATCGATGTTGCATCTGTCCATTATGTCTTCTTCGTGGCTGAAAACCTGGTGGAAACCCATGTAGTTTATAACACTTGTCGATTATGTGCCCTACATTGCCACAATGTGCACAGATAAGACGATCTTTTCGTCCTCTTCCATAAGTTGTTGCTGCGACCAACTGTGAAGACTGCCCTGCTTGATTGGCAGTGAAGGAGTATGCCATTGTCTCAAAGGCAGGAGGTGGCAAGTTACCTACCATGCACTGCATTTCTTCTTGAGTAACAAGGTTAAAAGCTTTTTTAAGAGAAGGAAATTGATCCATCATTAGTATTTGTCCACGAATTCCAGTATAAGATTCGTTAAGGCCCATGAGAAATTGCAAAACAGTCTCCTAGTGATGATATTCCATCCATGCTTGCATATTATTGTATGTGCAATTTCCACAACTACATACAGGTAAGGGCTCATAATTGCGCAATTCCTCCCAAAGTACCTTTAAACGAGTGTAATACGTACCAATGTCATGGGAACCTTGCGAAAGTGAGCTTATCTATTGTTTGAGGTGGAAAATTCGTGGAGCATTCTTGCGATGAAAAGTCTCCTGCAAGTCCTTCCACACTTCTTGTGCCGTCTTTAGATACATCAAACTCTCAGCTATATCTTTGCTCACTGAATTGATGATCCAGGATATCACCATGCTATTACACCGTTGCCAAGCACCTATAGTAGGATATGTATCTGGTGGTCGAACTATTGTGCCATCCACAAATCCTAGCTTATTCTTAGCACTCAAGGCTACCTCCATTGCTCTGCTCTAGGAGTTGTAATTGTAACTTGTGAGCTGATGAGTCACAAGAACCACACCAGGATTATCGCTGCTAGAAAGAAAGAAAGGACTATGGAGGTTATCGGTAATGGTAGAGAGATCGGCAGGTGTTGTGGCGTTGCCTCCCAATGGAGATGCATTTTGCAATGCCTGGAATCGATTATTGCTCTGTGCGTTGTTATTTTGTCCTCCTCTCACCATGGACACGTTCAGCGAAGTTGTTGCTCTGATACCATATCATAGGAACATGAGTTCAATGTAAGGAAAGAAAGCTATTCAAACAATAGCGAAAAGAAAGTAATTGGAGGAAAGAAACTCTTTTCTGTTATTCATCATAGCTAAACTTCACAGAGTCTGCTGCTATTTATAATATTGCAGCATAACAGTTTTAGACTGTAATATAACAGTTTCAGTTAACAACAAAAACTAATTAGTTAGCAATCAACAAATTGATAACAACATTTATTCAGCACATAGGCTTTGATACAATATTAAGCTGAATAGATGTAGTGGTGATTTTTTTTTTCCAGCGAAATGACTTTAGTCGATTAATGCTGACAGATCGCCCTTGGCTTCTTGTTTCCCGACAGTTTTCATGTATGATAGGAACCAGATGAGTGTGCTCGAGGTGAACTTGACCGACTACGAGTTGTGTAGCTCAGAGCACCAGCTCCACAACTGGACCACAGGCGCCGGCGGAGATGCCGTCCCATTGAACGTGACCCGCAAGTACTACTTCATCAGCGGCAAGGGTTTCTGCAACAGAGGCATGAAACTGGCCATTAATGTGGAGAACCCCGCCTCCTCCTCCTCCCTCCGTCTCCCCCATTGAGAAGTGGGTTCCCCTCCCCCGCACCAGCCACTGAGGTGGAGATCCCGCCTCTCTGGTGAAAAGTGGGTCCCCCTCCCATGCACCGGCCAAGGTGGAGAGCCCGCCTCCTCCTCACTTCACCTCTCCAGTGAAAAGCGGGTCCCCGCAAACTTACCATGCAAGGATCGTCATCTCAGTTGCTTTACTTCTCGCCATCGGAGCAGCGTGGGCTGCATTCCTCTGATTCTGCTAATACATCACGGATAAAATCCGGCATCAACTTAGGATAATAAACTTTTTTGTACTTTATTAATACAATATTTTTCAAAAAGTGTTCCTTATTTGGCCATCATCCAATGGAAAGTTTCTGGCCATGTAACATTTTGTGTGACTTTTAAATTACATCAGCAATGTTTAGTGGTTACATAGGAGAATTGCTACATAGGATGGCCCGTCATTATCGATTAATGATGTGAGTTTGAAACATAATGTGCTAGGGAGATGCAAAGTTTTCGTCTTGTACCAAACCGAAACTACTGGTGCAATTACCCCCTCATATCTAGCTTCCATTGGGGCCCTCGATGAAACTGCATTGCTTTCCACACCATCAGCCATGATGGTGGAGACTGGAGAGGCTGTGTATCTTTTTGCAGTATACATACTAAAGCAGGGAAATAGAAAGGCCGAGAGGGGCAAATGTGGAATGCGATTGACATTGTCGGGGCAAAAGGGAAAATCTCAAGCAAAAGTCAACTGATCGAATCCGTTGACCCCATGATCACCTTACTTAATCAATCAGCCAATCATTCAATGCACATGTTTGTCAATGTTATCAAAGCCACCATTATTAAGAGTGATTTTGATATAGCAGTGTATATTTAATTATTATAGTTATACTTATTTATTTATCTATTCTCATATATATTTGTATGTTTATGGGCGTCCAATATAATTAAAAAAAAAGTCACCATTACTGATATTAGTCTTTAACCTGGTAACCGGGTTTACACTAAGTATCACTATCTGTTTTGTATGTGATTAAATATACTTTAAGTAATTGAAATGTGGGTGTGACACGGTGATTATAAAGACAAAAAGGGGCTAGATTGCTTAAATAAATAAGGACTTATTATTAAAAAAAAAACTCTACATGTTAATGTGACGGTTCAAATTTTTGATTGGAAAAACAAAACATGTTTGATCCAGGGAGGGATTATGGAAATTTGATTTTTATTGCTCGTGATAGTTTATGCCGGCCCACTCCTGCTTGGTGGGACCAGCATGGTCCAATAAATTCAATGGGTCGGACGGACACGACCATTAACGGTGAAGCACGATGAGGTTCATCGTGAATCGCTAGGAAGTAAATTTTTGTCAATATTTTTTATTAACAAAAAAAAAGATCTCAATTTAGAAAAGAGACGGAATTATTTAAAATATATTTCTTCATCTTTTTCTGGAATTGCCTTACCACGTCGATCCCATGTTACGGTTGGCATCAGGCCATGTGAAGCCAGGTGGCAACACCTTGCCGATCCACCAGCGCCGCGGGAGGCGGCAGAATAGAAATATATATCAGTAATCCCAGCGAAAAGACTTAAGTACCCCCCCTCCCCGCCCCCACACCCACGGTCTCGCGATTTCATTGAATGGACACGGTCGTACACGCCCACCGCCATGTGCCGAAGGGTAGTCCCGTCTTTCTGTATATTTTGTCCACTACCCGGTTCCTTCGTCCTTGTTGCCTCCCTCAAAATCTTGGTTGTGTTCTTTTTTTTCCCTTTTTGTTACATATAAATGGTCTCAACTTTCTATACCGGCAAATTTAGATTTTTAAGTCGGATTTTGGAGTAGCTTGAGAGAAACGAGGAATCTAAATCATAAAAGGGGTAAAGAAGAAGAAGAAGAAGAAGAAGAAGAAGAAGAAGTTGGGGTTGAGCTCTGCAATTCTGTATTCTCTGTTTTTCTCTGCAGAGGTGAAGACCAACTTGAAGCTCGGAATTGCTGCATCGCGTCCAACTCTGCACAGCCTAGTAAGCGGAGATTGCCCAATTCTCTCTTTGTATTTCCTCCTCGAAATTCAGCATGAAAATTCAGGCTTGTACCCGAAATCCGAGGGCTTCAGAATATAAAAATGTTCAGGGGCGTGCTTCTTGTCAGTCCTCTTGAATATTTTATTGTAAAATGTCTATGTAAAGCTGATGAACATGTGGGCTTTGGTCGTTACTATTGCTTTCATGGTGATGTATTTTTCCCCTAGGGAATCCAGGAAGCAGTCACCGTCAAGGGTCTTCCATGGTCTGCTCCGGCCGTTGATTCCAATGGTGGAGAAGAGGTCCATCTCGATGCCGCCGCACCATAAGCAGGTGCAGTTGCGGTTGGGGGCCCTGATAACATTTTTCTTCCTGGGTTTGTTTGTAGTTTGGAGCAACGACGGCAGTAGTGTCAGAAGTTTCATCGATGCATGGAGACCCAAACAGGATTTTGTCCCTATAGAGGTCCTCACTCCGGCTGATTTGGTCGTCATCCAGCAGAATCGGACCCTGGTCCATCCTGGATTACCCTCGAATGCAACCCTTGTTTCAGTTAATTCGACCAGTTCTGCATCTACCTTGACGCAGGATTTCTCCATTCTGGGCTCTCTTTACCCCCGAAACTGGAGCACCACAGAGTTTTCATGGGTTTCGACCCAACTAGAGCCCAATTTCTCCTCGAACCTCCTGGCTAGGTGGCTGGCCCCTGGGGGCGAGCCCTGCCGGGAATCCAAGACCGAGCAGATCACAGTTCCGGTACTCGACGGTCGGGATTTGATCGAGTTGTCGGCTGGGGAAGTGCATGAATTCCATTTCACGGCGTTGGACTCATCCGGCAACTCCCGTTGCCTTGGGGGCGACTACTATGAAACAGATCTCTCGGGAGAGTCTTGGAAGTCGAGGCCGCTTGTTAAGGACCTCGGCAATGGGACATACTCGATCTCCCTCCAAGTCCATCCCGATTTTGTGGGGGATTATAACCTCACGATCGTCCTGCTCTTCCGCCACTTCGAGGGGCTGAAGTCCTCCCCGCCTCGGTTTGTGATTGATCGAAAGCTGAGGGGCATTCCTGTCAGGTTTTATCGAACTCAGGCGACACTTCCTGACCTGCACTACTGTGAATCCACGGATTTCTCCAGGGATGTCTGGGTCGGGAGGTGGAGTCGTCATGGGAAGAACGGGGACTGCAGCATCAGCCACGACGGAAGGTATCGGTGCCTCTCCCCTGATTTCCCCTGCCAAGCCCCATGGTGCAATGGCTCTTTAGGTGCACTGGAGAGCAATGGCTGGGTTTACTCCGCACACTGTTCTTTTCGGCTATTCTCTTCCGATTCCGCTTGGAATTGCTTAAAGAACAGGTGGATCTTCTTCTGGGGTGATTCAAACCACGTGGATACGATCAGGAACATCCTCAACTTCATCCTCGGCCATACCGAGATCCCAGCAGTGCCACGGAGGTTTGACTTGAATTTCACAAACCCACAGGATCCATCTCAGAAAGTCAGGATCACTAGCATATTCAACGGCCACTCCAACGAGACGATGAACTATGAAGGTTTGGATTCTCTCAGAGATGAAGGCTTTCGGAATCTTCTGAAGAAGTATTTCTCGGAGGATAGAGTTCCCGATACAATGATCATGAACTCTGGCCTCCACGACGGAATCCACTGGCGTAGTATAAGGGGCTTCATCGGTGGAGCCAAGTATGCGGCATCATTCTGGGCTGAGGTGATGGAGTCGGTTAGACGAAGGGGGCTGAGGCCGCCAAGGATTTTCTATCGGACTACTGTGGCCACAGGTGGACACGCACGAAGCCAGGGATTCAACCCGAGCAAGATGGAGGCCTTCAATGGGGTCGCACTCGATCAGTTCAGGAAGGCAGGGCTAGTCTCTGGCGTGATCGATAACTTTGACCTGACCTTCCCGTGGCATTTCGATAACCGTTGTAGTGATGGTGTGCACTATGGACGGCCACCGGAGAAGAAGATGTGGCGGGACGGGAAGATTGGGCACCAGTATTTTGTGGATCTCATGCTTTCCCACATCCTGCTGAATGCTTTCTGTTTGAGATGGTGAGATGAGCTTCGTTTCTTAGATGCTGGATTCAGCTACGGCAGTCGGAAGAGCGCCCTTTGAGTTGAGCGATGATTAGAGTCTGGTTCATCACAAAGCTGTAGATTTCACCGGTCGGTGGCTCTTCAGTCGAGGGTGATTCTTGAGGCTGGAGGCTGAGGATGCCCTTCTTAATGGGCTATTTATCAGCAGCTGCCATCAGCTCTAGGCAGTCCAAATCTGTTCTCATATCTCTCGTGTACATGAATTCTTGCATAATTAATTCTTGTATAGGACGAGCAATGAGGAATATATTCTCTTCTTGTGAAATCTGTGATTATCGGTATTGGTTTTGTTCATAGTTTTGTGTAATAACTGAGCTTCTACATGGCACTTTTTTGTTACATCGGGAACTTTCCGGTGCATTTGAGAGTCAGATCGTAAATTCAAGAGCCTGGCTAGTTTCTCGATGAGAAAGGAATTGCCCTGTCAAGAATGTCCGAGCATGTCAGTCGACTCTGGGGGACCACAAAAGATTCATATCAGAAAGATGGATGTTTTAACACACGGTGGAATCCATAGGGGTAATGGTATTTAACTTGAGATACTGTAAATTTCTTTAAATATCTAAGATCTTATTCAAAAAGGAAGAAAACCATCTCAATCAAAATCATGCGGAGTAACTGCTAGCCAAAGTCGTGAGTTAAATTTCAATAATGGCTATGGCTATGAACTGATAGGTCAGATTCGGACCATTCCACATGCATCCGGATGCCCTTGTTTGTTCTGTTGATGCGTGTGCTCTTGGCATGCTCTGTTGGACCAGCAGGGAGCTCATTCATGACAAAGATGGTCCCCAGGCCCAAATGAAAGCCCACAATTCCAGCTGCTCTGTTACGAACCAGTAAAGGATTTCGTTGTACCATTTCGGTCAAACGGAGCAAAGTAATCCCTTGACGCGACGTAGAGATTCATGTTCATGGCAAAAGTCGAATGGCGCGGGCATTTTATCTCTAACTATAAACTGAATTTTATCTCATATTCAAACATCCATTTAAACATAACGAAAAAGATTTGAATCCGAGCAGTCAACAGTTTCGGATAGCTTTGCCGTGCTGTCTGATGGGCATTGGGGAAGCATCCCTTCGTAATTTGGAAACGCGTGTACCCAATTGGCTCCAAAATTAAGGAACAGGGTGAAAGCGATTGGCTCCGTTCTGCGTTGGTTTTCCCCTTATCCGGCAGCGGAACGAGACAGAACCACCTTTGTTTTTTGGTCTGCGAAGGAAATTCTACTTAAGCAAGAAGATACTTTCGTGATCCACACTGAATCTAACATTGCAACAAACCATTGTGCTTGCATCGGCTAAGACGAAGAAGACGACAACAAGAAGTGGGGAAGGGAAAAAGACGGCAACGAGGAGGAGAAGCTGCCGCTAAATCTGGCAAAATTTGAAGGATTGAGGGCTCGCTTGTACCTTAAGCTAGAGGAAGGAGGAAGAGGAGGCGACAAATCCGGAGCTGCCAGGGACGACGTCGAGGAGTGCAAGCCTTGGCGCGGCCGCATTTCGATGGCCCTCACATGGGCCTCCATCCTCAGGATCGCCCTCCTCCTCGTCCTCTTTGCCGCTGTCATCGTTGCCTGCTTCACACTCCCCGTTGAAAAGGTCCAATTTTGATTTCTGGGTCTGCCTCATTTCCCGAAGTCTACTCAATTGATCACTTCGTTCGCTCTGTTCTTCTTTTGGATCGTCTACTTGTTGAATTCCGGATTTTGCAATTGCTATGGCTAGCTGATTGAGAATTTTATTTCATCCACACATTTTCTATGTCTTGATTGAATTTTCTCAGTAATTGTTTAATGTTCAATGTTGGGATTCTCTTAGCTTTGGATTTTGCAGTTCTAGCTAAGCTTCTTATCGTAGTCCATCTTTTACTTTTCATGGAATTGTTGTAGCTGTTCATGTTCGTTATTCTGATATTCTTAAGTCCAATGTTGTGCACTTACTAATGATGTCTTGGAGAGCAATCAGCAGATTATTGAAAATTTTCTGCTCTCCACAGCCTTTTGATATGTTGAATTCATCAAAATGCAACCATGTTTCTAGACCATATACTTGCCTAGGTACTTGAAATTGTGACTTAGAAACCACTGAAATTTGTGTTCAGTACTGGTAGTCCTAATGCCACTGCCAGGATTAGTTTATTTTCTATAGAAGTATTAGGCTGAGCTAGAATTCATGTTTCCTGTTGCCCAGCTTTGTGCTCTTTGGATTTCTAAAGTAACTAAACGGGCAAATGACTCTGCCAGATTACATTGTCCTTGTAATACATATATCTTACATGATGTCATGATAGATTTTTCATTATGTAGCATTTCTGTAGCTTTCGTGTTTATCCCTGTCCTGTTTCTTACAATTCTCTGGAAAATGAAGTGATACTTCTGCACATATGTACAGATCCTTGCTCCCATTCTTCTCAAGAGGATGGAGCATTTCCCTCTTGAGCTATTGTATTAGTCTGTCATTCTTTCAGTGAGTTTTTTGGCATGGCATCACGTTCTAGGGAAGTGTGTTTTTTACTCAAAGTCTTTCCTACAGATTTTGAAGGATTTCTTGTTATGGGTTGAAGAAGATCTTGGCCCTTGGGGTCCACTGATGCTGTAAGTGAATTGCCACTTCATAAGTTTTTTTCTTTAGTGGTCTATCTGGCAGGAATTCTTTCTGATGTCAACTCTTGCTATAGCCATAATGTGTTAAACTGATTAAATCACACTGGAAGTTTAAAAATAGCACATGCATCATGTACAAAGTTCTAGAGCCTTACCATTTTCACTTGTAACTTTAATTGGTTTCCTCAGGGCCATTGCATACATTCCGCTGACAGTTTTGGCTGTCCCTGCTTCAGTACTCACTGTAAGCGTTGATTTATCTTACTGTTGCCTTGAGTATCTTTCTTAGAGTAGCAGGTTGGTGACAACAACTTTAAATTTCCCACAGCCTTAAAGTTTTCAGAGAGTAGCATTTTGAGTGTGACAATGGTTAAGAACCTACCTTAAGATCAGACAGAGGAAATTCTGAGTAATTAATAGATATGTCAGAGAGTATATAAACCTACAACTGGGAGGCCTGTTTTAAGGAATGATCATTGCAAAGTACAAATTGGAGAGAAATGTTCCTCAATTAAGAGACGTTCATAAATGTGACATTATACTGTATGAACTTCAAAATGGAGGTTGCAATTTAATCTTTTCTATCTTTTTAGCTAGGTGGTGGTTATTTATTCGGGCTACCCATTGGCTTTGTTGCTGATTCTATTGGGGCTACAGTGGGTGCTGGGGCAGCATTTATCCTGGGGAGGACGGTGAGTCTTTTGCTTTCGTTTTGCTCTTTCTTTGCTTTTCATTTTAGAACAACAAAAAGTGAACAATAATTTGCAATATTTCAGTGTGATCATCTACTTGATGTGATAAATGCATAGTACTATGATAAGAATTCATCTCCATTTATCATCTTTTAAAGTAATTGACTCCTGCTTCTTGTTTTATGTGGTTTACCTGGGCAGATAGCAAGATCATTTGTAGTTTCTAAGTTGAAGGATTACCCTAAATTCCAATCGGTAGCCCTCGCAATTCATCGATCTGGGTTCAAGGTTTGTGATCTGATCTCAAAACGTCATTTGTGGATAGTTCTCATTATAGATATTGATTGTTTGAAATATGGTGTTCCTCTTTTTCTCTTTATGCTTTTGACAGATTGTTTTGCTGCTTCGCCTTGTGCCATTGCTTCCTTTCAATATGTTGAATTATCTCCTCTCTGTGACTCCAGTATCAATTGGGGAGTATATGCTTGCTTCATGGTTGGGGATGATGGTACTTTCTTTCTTCCCTTCTTCTTAAACTGTCTGCCCCTCAGTTATCACAGGCTTTTGATGGCAATTCTCTCTTCAATGTTTTTCTTTCTTGTCGAAGGAAAAAAAAATCTGAAATTTAGCATTGCTTTAGTAAAACTCATGAAATTCATTTTTCATCATTATTTGCATTTTCTTATTTGAATAAAAAGTTCTTTCACATATTTGGTAAATTTTTTCCTATTGTGACTGCTGCAGCCTATAACCCTTGCCCTGGTTTACGTGGGCACAACCTTGAAGGATCTATCTGATGTGACCCATGGATGGAATGAATTTTCAACTTCTCATTGGGTAACAAATAATTTGAATACGCTTAGACATTTCCTCCTTTGGGAACTTTTTGAAATCAATAATGTTTTTTTTCTCACTGTTTTACCTTGAAATCTTAACTTTGAGATGGAGAAACACTTTTCTCAAATGGTCTTCATGGATCTGAGTTCTGTTCCTGTAACAAGATATCCTTTCTAAAATTAGATGGTGTCTCCTTTAATGTCGTTCTTTTTGTTTTTCGGTATTTTTTCATTCCTTCTCCATTTTGCCCATAAAACAGATTTCCCTATTTACTAGGCTAGTGATGAAGTTCTTTATAAATGAAGTATCTTCATGGGTGTATTTATGTCACTTTTGCAAGTTTGCTCAGTAAACGTGATGCCTGTTTCCATCTCCTTTGCCATGCTGTGTTCCTTCAATTTGAGATAACGATAATCTGATACTGATGTACAGCTGTGTCTGATATCTATTGACGATCCATGTTTTTTTTTTGGACATATTATTCACTCTGGCTGTTTTTTGTGTTTCTTTTTATTTTCTCCATGTGATCATCACATCATCCTCTGCTTTGTCTGTAGATATTCTTAATACTGGGCCTTGCTGCCTCTGGTAAGTCACATATAAGTAGAAAAATTCTTTCCATCCTCTCCTGAAAGTTTCCATAAATTTTAGTATTTTGGTTTGAGGGTACATTATCGAATGGATTCAACTGCAATACTATTCCATCTTTGTTAGAGCTGATGCATTTCCATCGCAAAATTTTTGTCAACAAAAAAGCAACCCAAAAAAAAAACAGAGAGGAAAAATTGGCAACTCTAATCGGATAAAATCACAGAGAAGGTTTTTTTGGAAGCCAATGCCTTGGATCTTAATATAAAGACTCAGACCAGAACAGCTTTTCATTTAGAAAAAGAAATGTTAATGCAATGATATGTTTTGACCGATGCCATCTCCCGTGCTGGGCTATCTCAAATGTTGGTTTTGCTAGACTGAGACTATGTATTTGTCGGATGTTCTCTTTCCAATGTTGCAGTGGTTCTGATGTATGTGGTGACTAGAGTTGCCAAGAATGCCCTGGAGAATGCATTAGCAGAAAACGAAGACATAAATGGTGTTTTAGCCTCTCCGGAGCTGCCTGTTGCGGTTGAACGGGCCACCAATCTCACACAGCCTCTCATTATTAAGATTGACACATCCGAAACCAACCATGAGCAATGAAATCCATCATGCAGTGCGGAAGATGTTTTCGTTTTATTTCCTTCTGCTATCTATCTGTTCATGTACAGTGCCCCAAAGTTTTAGTTTCATATGAGCAGTTTTCCCAACCAGGAATGGTTGATATGCCGTTGAAGCTCAAGCTTTCTCATTCATGAGGAGTTTCTGATTTCTCCATGATGCATATTATGAACCATCTCTTCATCTCTTTTTCCTGAGGCATCCTCCAAAAGATTGACAAGACGTTTGGATAGAACAAATTGCTGCAGCAAACTCAGTCACCGAGCTGGCTACACAAGAATTTGCTTCCCCTGCTGATCAAATCCGCCACTGCTCCGAATCAATGGTGCGGTGTTAGCAAATGATTTAGCTTCATACAGCATCCTACAACGGATCAACCAGAAGTTCCATTAACACGATGAATGATTGGTATTTGTTGCACACGGTTTGTTGTCGGTAAATGATGAATAATGATTTCTCCCTCCTCTCCACACACACACACACCCCCTGCCAAGCAACTAAAATTAGCTAAAATGAAGTGAAAGATCCCCTTCTTGTTGCTAGCTGCTACAATTAGGTGATCAATCGCTAAATACTCTGATCTCTATCGATCAGGCTGTACCCACATCAAAGTTGTGCCACCGACGAATGCTTCTTACAATCTAGCAGTTCCGAATTGATTCTATATGAATTCCTAGCTGATCCGAATTACGTTCTTCACAACATTAAGGGGAAAGAGAGAGAGAGAGAGAGAGAGAGAGAGAGAGAGGGACTGTTGAAGTTATTAGGCTTCGAGAGGGCATCGACAATGGCAATTCTCTTCTTCTTCTTCTTCTTTTCCCCTGGAAATTAATGTCCGTCTTCTGTATGCTGTTGATGGGTTGTGTTTTGTCCCCATTGTCTCGATAATGTTCAACCTTGCCACCCCGATGGCATTGGCAGGGCCGCGGGATGGATAGCTTTGCGGATAAAATCAGTCCCGTCAGAAAGGGTTCAATATAATGCTGTCATCTCCCAAAATGGATAACAAGCCATCAAACTTATAGTTGTTATTGTGACGCCACCTACCATTTTATTTTTTTTATATCGAGAAATTCATTTATAACCCAAAAAAATTAATAATCTTAAACGAGACTCGAGAATTAACCATTTTTTGATTTGATCATCATATTTTTATTATATCCCTTTATTCCATCATCTTCTACTATATTTTTTATTCAAGTCCCGAAAAAAATAATAATAAACCCATAGGACGATAAACATCCCGTTCTCGTAACATTTCACAAGCTGCGTGTAATCTATTAACACTGCATCTGCATCAACACCGTCATCGTCGATCGATAGGAATTTAAGTATTTATAATGGATTGGCTCGGTTCAAGATCAGTATATGGATGTTATTATACTGGGTGCATGTCTAAAAAAGTAAAAAAAGAAAAGAAAGGAAAAACTACCATGTCTGTGAGACATAATGTCAGTGACATGCATATGAATGAATAATGTTTTTTTTTCTTTTTGGGGATATTTTATGTCGACCGTCCATCTCCACATTATATCGAGCTAGTAACTAAGACTTCCTCCGTTTGGAAGCAGTTGACAGATCAACCGGATCGGAAAATGAATTCCGTGGACCACACGGGGCAGGATCGTACCAGTGGGCCGAGGAAACTAAAAGTTCCTCGCCGTACCGAACGGTTTGGTGCGGGTGGGTGCACTTGGGCTCGCATCCACTTGAGCAGCGCTGGTGAAGAGCTCGACTCCCATTGATGAAAGGTGAAGCAACATCATTTCCGATCCCGTCTTCCAACTTTTAAAATGCATGTCACGGCCCCTCCATCAAGACTCCCTCATTACCACGATTAGAGGAACCCCGACCGCCACAGGGATCTGTCGATATATGAAGAATTTTATTTCTTAAAAGAGTTAATTAGTTTAAGATTATGTCAAATAGTATTTATTAAATTTTTAAATACTAAGTAAGGTAAGATATTGTGAAAATAGTGGTAGGCACCAAAAATATCAAGGCTTACCATTCTTCTAGTTTTCAGCGTCTTACATTAAAAAAAATTTGATAAATTATGACTAATTTATTTTATAACCGGATATAGCTTTTAACCTTCTAGAATGAAAAAAAAGTTATATATTCATAATATACATCGATTGAAATGATTCAATATACGTGACTTTTGAAATAGCGAAATTAGTTGGAGAGCATGTTGCATATAAAAATCGGAAGTAACCAACCCAACCTGTCGGTTTCAAGATTCAAGGCGATCAAGAAACTCTGAATAGTTGGCTTCCATTTGCATCCATCGTAGAGTGAAGGAGAAGCTTAGGGGAGAAGCCATGAAGGTGAAAGCCGGGCTGAGCCTGCTGTGGCTGGTGGCCGGCGGGGGCTGCTTCGATGGCTGCCGGGACCACGCTCAGGCCTCGGGAGGGACTGGGACCCGAATCTGGAACCTGAGCGACCGCCCCGTGGAGCTCCAGATCCGGGTGGGTTCGATCCTGAAGAAGGTCCACACCCTCAAGCCCGGGTCGTCCAAGCGGCTCAAATGCAAGTCCATATACCGAGCCTACATGCCGGGCGGTGCCGGCCGAGGGAACGGCTCGAGGAGCTTGCTGTACTACTATGACGAGGCTTGCCGGCCGTACATCTGGATCCACGACGCCGGCGGCGACTTCACGAGGGTGGTGAAGCAGCAGTACCTCAGCCTCGAGGACCTCCGGGACTGCTCTGAGATCAGGATCCATAGGAACGGCCTCCGGGGTTGTATCTGTGTGCGCAAGAAACCACGCCCTGATTTCTGCTGATCATTTTGCCGTTCTTCTTTTTTCTTTTCCCGCTCGATCGTTCAGAATCGAAACCCTAGTGACTGCTCGGTCTGGTTGCATTTTACGTTGTGACTAGTACACTTGTTGTGATCACCTGTACCATGTGCACCATCCCGACCTCGTCGTCATGTTATGTGTTGAGCGGATTAGGAAGATCATGAAAGTCGATGATTAGTCCCCTTGGAAATTGAATTTATCACTTGCATCCTTGTAAGACTGCTGCAAGAGATCATCAAATGAGAAAATGAATTTTATCAAGCTGTGTATAGGAAGATCGCGGTGTTTTTCATGGGAGTATGGGAAGTCAGAAGGAAAAGTAAAGGGGTGCAGTAAAATTAGGTGAAACATGATTTCGGATTAATTTCTGCCCAATTGTTCTTCACTCTGTCGTAGCCGTGACATGCTTCGGGTAGATTTCAAACTTATGAGCTGCAGATGAAGTTGCTGCACTTAGTGAGCTGAGCACGTGATTCTCATAGTTGGAACATAATTAACTGGGTTAGTGGAGGTATGATGGGCTCGTGCTGGTCAAATCTTGCTATTTAAATGTTTAAGCTGACAGTCTCTGATAGGGAAATGGTTTTGGACGTGGCCCAGGTGCGAAGAATATAATGACAGTCCATGATTTCGATCGAGATCGTGGAAAATCATGACTTCCACATTCCACTGGCATCATGTTGCCCCCACCCAAAAAACTTGGGATTATCTGTAATGCATCAATTTCGACCCGCCATCCCCCTAATTTTCTGAAAATTTTCACTTTAAAAGTAAGGTTGCAGAAGATTTGGCACGGTGTTGCCCATGTCGAAGTCGGATCTCGACCTAGCACTGGGCTTGGGGAAGAGGCTTTGATTCCCTTATTTCACTTAAATGTAAAGTTCTTCGGTGATGGCTTGGGCTTATACATCTGTCTCTCCAAGCCACAACCTGGATCAGCCTCTGATCCTGCACCAGATAACATCGCGAACTTCTCCAAGGATATCATCCCTCAATCGGTCGTTTCATAGCTGAAGCAGGGTCGAGTATGCCCTGAATTCAGGTACCACTAAATCCATGCGACAAGTAGTGCTCAAAGGTCTCCATTGTCAAAGTGCAATCATGTGAGGCTTCCTGTTTTGGGGCCCTCTCTTTCTCATACACAAAATGGTGGAGGAAAAAGAGAATACATTACAGCATTGCGCACTTTGTCCGGTGAAGTTAATGTTCTTCCCAAATTTGGACCACAAAAATTGCTTGAACACGGTCGTCGAGTATGACCATTGGTAAAACCTCTTCCCGTCGAATCTGAGACACCAAGTCCCTGCCGGAAATATCAGCAATACCGAAGATCACACTGCTTGATAACTATTAAGGGAGCTAGTTGACTTGTTCAACTGATTTGAATTATTTTAGTCCTAGTTGACTTGTTCAACTGATTTGAATTATTTTAGTCCATTTGTTATTGTGTTAGTAGATTTGATTTGGTTGTTTTCGTAGATTTGATTTGATTTGGTTGTTATTCCAAATCAATGTTCATCATCATCTTGTATATATTGCTGTACACCACATGAGTGAAAGAGTGGCTTGCAGACTATCAATCCCTTTTACATGGTATCAGAGCAACGATTCTGAGACCGCCTCACAAAAAAAAAAAGGGAGAGTGGGAGAGATAAGGGAAGAAGCCCTTCATCGATCATGGCCAAAAACACCACCACCCCACCCGCCTACATCTTGGGCTCGTCTAACAGCCCTGGCATGACACTAATCTCGTGCCTCTTAAATGGAAGCAATTATCTCACATGGTCACGTGCCATGCGGAATGCGCTCCAAGCCAAAAACAAACTTGGCTTCATTGACGGGACCATCCAAAGACCAAAGGAAGGTGATTTGCTCTTTGATCAGTGGGCGACATGCAACTCCATGTTAATTGCATGGATCTTCAATTTGTTGGAAAAAGATTTACAAGCCAGTGCTATCCAAGCTGATGAAGCAAAAGTTCTCTGGGATGACTTGAGGGAAGCTTCTCACAAGGTAATGAAACAAGGATCTATCAAATTAAGACTGAAATATGTCTTCTTAAGCAGGATGGGATGAGTATTCCCGTGTACTACTCAAAATTGAAAGGGCTATGGGACGAACTCGAGAATTACATCGAGTCTCCAAATTGCAAGTGTGAGGCCACCACAATAACTGCACTACAAAAGGAAAAAGAGAAGGCTCATCAATTCCTAATGGGCCTCAACTCCGAGTATGGAATGGTACGTTCCAATATCCTAAGCACTGAACCCATGCCTTCGTTGAATAAGATATACTCTATGGTCGTTCACGAGGAACAACAGAAAATTGTCTCGCGTACTCATGAGGCAAGACCTGAAGTGGTGGCTTTTTTAGCCCGAAACATGAATAACAGCAAGGTGTCTAGATTGAAGGATATAAACTTGTATTGCGATCATTGTGGACGCGAAGGACATTCGCGAAGTGGCTGCTTCTTGCTTGTAGGATTTCCTGATTGGTGGGAGCAGAAGAAGAACACTAAAGGGATAAGCTCATCCAATCGATGGCCAATCCATTCTTCCAACCCAAGGAGCAACCATCACAAGCAAGCTTCTATATAGCATAATGGACGAGGCTCAATCAATTCTTCACAAGCCACGAGCCACTCTCTGCAGCAGAAAGATGGTAGATCGGGCCCAACTACTTCGGCCTATTCTGTGCAAGCCGCCAACAACAACAGAGCTGTGCAGATTCCTAGGCTTTCAGAGTCACAATTTCAAAGATTGCTGAACCTTATAGGCACCGATGCACAGGACACCGAACCATTATCTGGTAATGACTTTCTTTCATTGCATGTTGGAAGTCAATGGATACTTGATACGGGTGCCTCCCTGCATATGACAGGTCATAAAGATGATCTTGTTGATCTAATTAAAATTGAAAAGCCTTTCTTTGTTCATATTCCAAATGGAGATTCCGTCCGAGCCACACATATTGGGAAGGCAATTATTGGAGGCAATTTTATTTTGAATAACGTATTATTTGTGCCTAACTTTGATTGTAGTCTTATATCAGTGGCCAAATTGTCTCTCGAACTTAATTGTCATGTGACATTCCTCTCAACTCTCTGCCTAATACAGGACCATGCCACGAGGAGGATGATTGGAGTGGGTGAGCTTAAGGGAGGGGGGGGGGTTCTACCACTTACAACGTGTAGCATCTCCTGCAATCGTGAATCATGTCTCAAATAATGAGGAGCTTTGGCATCAAAGACTTGGACATCCTTCATGTCGATTGAATCCACGGGCTGCAGAGTTATCTTTAGGTGAAATGAGAAATAAAGCATGCGATGTTTGCTATAGAGCCAAGCAAACTCGTTCTAAATTTCCAATTAGTCTGAATAAAGCAACTAGACCCTTTGATTTGGTTCATTGTGATTTGTGGGGGCCATATAAAACTCCTTCACTTTCTGGTGCACGTTATTTCCTGACACTTGTGGATGATCACAGTAGAAGTGTATGGTTATATTTGTTACGAGAAAAATCAGATGCACGGAGATATATTCAAGGATTCTGCAACTTAATTAAAACTCAATTTGATAAGTCTGTTAAGATTATCCGCAGTGACAATGGCCTTGAATTTCTGTCAAAAGAATTGCAGGGCTACTTTATGGATCATGGAATTATGCATCAAACATCGTGCACTGATACACCTCAACAGAATGGTCTTGTAGAAAGGAAGCACCATCATATTCTCAATATTGCGTGGGCATTACTTTTCCAAGCATCCCTTCCTACGCACTTTTGGGGTGAGTGCGTCTCAACTGCAGCTTATCTCATTAATTATACTCCATCCTCAGCTTTATCGGGAAAGACCCCATATGAGGTTCTATTTGGAAAATCACCTACTTACAGTCATCTCCGTGTTTTTGGATCATTGTGTTATGCTCATTGTCGAACTAGAGATAAATTTCATGATCGACCCCAAAAGTGCATTTTTGTTGGGTATCCATATGGCAAAAAGGGATGGCACTTATATGATCTTGCAGACCATGCAATCTTTACTTCGAGGGATGTTGTATTCCATGAGTCGTCTTTTCCATTTGCTGCATCCACGAAAGATGTTCCTTCTACTTCATCCCATCAGCCCTTGTATATCGACCAAAGCTCCCGTGGGCAGCTTATTCACAACCCATCCCACGAGACAGAGGCTGAGCAATCGCCCAGTAGGCAATTGAATTCTAGTGCTTCTCATGGGCCGCTACAAAGCAGTCCAACCCATACTACTTCAGCTCACTCACCGACATCACCATCCAATCCTCTACCATCATCTAGCTTACTTTCGTCATCAGATTCTACTATTCCTGAGCAATCTCTCCAAAGGAAATCTGATTGCCTGAAACGGCCACCCCCACGACTCACTAATTATGTGTGCCACACTACCCGGCTTCCCCCCTCCTGCTCCCCTCTCTCACTCGCTCTGACCATCCCCTCAGGTATATCCTATCCCATTGAGAGTTATCTTATATATACAGGTGCTTCTATTCATCATAAATCATACTTGGCTGCCTTAGACTCTACCATTGAGCCCAAGTCTTATCGTGAAGCTATCAAGCATCCTTAATGGCGACAAGCTATGTTAGAGGAAATTTGAGCACTTGAATTGAATGGCACTTGGACTGTGCAAGATTTACCACCGAGCAAACATCCAATCGGCTATAAATGGGTCTATAAGATAAAGCGTCGAGCAGATGGTAGCATTGATCACTACAAAGCACGCCTCGTTGCAAAGGGTTTCACTCAAATTGAAGGTATTGACTTCCATGAAACCTTTGCTCCTGTTGCTAAGCTTGTGACGGTACGTTGCTTATTAACTATTGCTGTAGCAAAAGGATGGGAAATTCATCAACTAGACGTTCAAAATGCTTTCCTCCACGGCAACTTAGATGAGGAGGTTTATATGGAACTTCCCCCTGGTTTTTATCCTTCTCGGACAACCAAGGTGTGCCGCTTACGGAAATCCCTTTATGGTCTTCGTCAGGCTTCCCAAAATTGGTTTTCTAAATTTGCTACGGCACTTCAGCACTTTGGTTTTCAACAATCCAATGCCGATCATTCTTTGTTCACATTCTCTCGTAGTGACATATTCCTTGACGTTCTAGTGTATGTAGATGACTTATTGCTTTGTGGCAATGACTCTCAGCAATGCCGACAATTCAAGGCCTATCTACACACATGTTTCCGTATTAAGGATCTCAGGCCTCTCCGGTATTTTCTTGGCATTGAAGTGGCTCGACTCGGCTCAGGTCTATTTCTCAATCAACGAAAGTATGTCCTGGATATTCTCACTGAGTCAGGGCTGTTAGGCTCTCGTCCCTCTGCCTTCCCAATGGAGCAACAACATAAGTTATCACTTAATTATGGCTCTCCTCTCTCTAATCCAGGCTCTTATCGTCGCCTAGTTGGTCGACTCATTTATCTCACTATCACTAGACCAGAGCTCTCGTACCCTATTCATATCCTCTCTCAATTTATGCATGATCCTCGTCAAAGGCACTGGGATGCTGCCCTAAGAGTCCTTCGATATCTCAAGCAATCACCTGGGCAAGGAATTTTATTGCGGCCTTCTTCCTTAACACTCACTGCATATTGCGACTCTAATTGGGCTAGTTGCCCCTTTACTCGACGATCTGTGATTGGGTATTTTATCACATTGGGTGGATGCCCTATTTCTTGGAAGACCAAGAAGCAAACTACCATCTCACGTTCCTCTGCTGAAGCCGAATATTGGGCTTTGGCGGCCACTGTCAATGAGATTTTATGGCTTCGCCAATTACTAGCATCTCTTGGCATTCAACATATAGCACCAGTGACACTATTCTGTGATAACAAGGCTGCCCTACATATTGCTACTAATCCCGTGTTTCATGAACGCACCAAGCACATTGAGATCGATTGCCACTTCGTTCGAGAGCACATTCAATCTCATGTCATCGCCCCAGCTCACATTTCTACACGTTTTCAACTTGCTGACATCTTTACGAAGGCACTTGGTTGCGATCGTTTCCGTTTCCTTCTCAGCAAGTTGGGCATTTGTGCTCCTCATTCTCCAACAGGGGCGTATTATGGGAGCTAGTTGACTTGTTCAACTGATTTGAATTATTTTAGTCCATTTGTTATTGTGTTAGTAGATTTGATTTGGTTGTTTTCGTAGATTTGATTTGATTTGGTTGTTATTCCAAATCTGTGTTCATCATCATCTTGTATATATTGTTGTACACCACATGAGTGAAAGAGTGGCTTGCAGACTATCAATCCCTTTTACAATAACATCAGCTTAGGCGGCAAAAGTTCAAGTGGGACTACATGTTCGATTCATGCCCCCTTGGAACATTCACCAGAGTGCATCGCTAGGATTTGACCCGTGCAACCTTTATGCATTTTTTTCGGTTATATAATGGGTTGTAGATTTAGGGGATATCTGATATTTCTATTAATAAAAACCGGACATAGTAAAGGCCCAAAAGAAAGAGTCTATGAGGGCTAATGATTCTCTTCCTCTGTTCGAGCTTCCCCTTCCATTCTGTCACTCTGTCGCACATGCAGATACACACACACACACACACTCGTTTTTTCTCCCTCTGTCTCTCTATTCTAGCTCTATGTAATTGAAGACTGAACCTTTATTGCATCTCAGCGTTTTGTTCTCAGCAGTAGAGCCGTCAATGAGCATTTGTTTCCTCTATTTTTTTCTGTAATTTCACTGTTTGCTGCAAAAACTCTTCTCCTTTCCCCAGTTACGTTCCTTCCTTGCTATATAATTTCTGTAATTAAGAAGCACACTCTGCTTCTGTTAGCTGTTTCTGTTTGTCAGATCCATTTAGACCCCTTTCACCTTTGTCTGTTTCTCTTCATTTACAGCATCCTCTCTATATGATCCAGCAGGTGTAAAATCCTCAATGAGCAAAGAGGAGTTCTGAAGATCCAGGTACCTGCCCTGTTCTCCTTCCTAGCTACACTCCCAGTCTTTCTCATGGGCATTCTTGTATTTTGTTCTTCTGATGCTCCATTTGACAAATCTCGATTGTCTTTAAGAGCAGTGCGACGTTAAATTTTTATTTTTTTTAAATTTAAATTACCCACTAATTGTTTGCTTTGTTTCGTCTGTTCTTTGCGACTGCGGCTGCTTTCCTGCGCATGCCGACTTGTGTCCTTGAAGTGAACATTCACTGTGATGGATGTAAGCAGAAAGGGAAGAAAATCTTGCAGAAAATAGATGGTGGTATCTCATTTCCCTTCTTGAAAATCTCCATATCTCTCTCAATGTTTTTTTCGGGATATCTGTAACCTTTGCAGAAGTGACACTTCCATGTAATAATCCAAGCAGAATTCATCCAATATGAGATCAAGGTATTGGATTTCACATGAACTCTATCTCACATAAGAATGTTCAATACATTATAAAGTTCTTTAATTTGTGATAAACCATGTGTGTCATGACTCTGGTTGATTTTTACACCCAGGTATCGGGAAATCAGGAGTGTTAACAACTAAAATCGACTAGGAGATTGGCAAGGTGACGGTGTCTGGGAATGTCAACCCGCCGATACCCATCAAGAAACTTAGGAAAAGCCGGCAGGTATGTGGAGCTGTGGGGTGGGGTGGTAGAAAGGTCAACAACAACAACCACAATCTCAACAATCAATTCAAGAACCTCCAAATCGACAGCAATGGCAAAGGGGAAGGAAATAACAATAACAGATGGCAGAAGCACAAGGGAGGAGGTGGTGGTGGAGGCGGCAACAATCAGCCTAACTGTCAAGGCCCGCAGGGCCAAAATCACCACCAATAGATTCAGCAAATCAAGGGTTTTCAAGATCTGAATCTCCCTCAATTCAAGGACCTGAAGCTGCCTTCCAAGGACCAGAACCACCCCAACAACAACCAGAAGAATGAGACGTTGGTGCTTGAGGAAGATGATGGCTTAGGTGATGGTGAGTCCCATGATGTTGACGAGTTCAATGACGAGGATCTCGAGGATGACATGGATGACTCCATGGACAAGCCACTGCCACCTACCAACAAATCGAAGCCTGCTATGAGGACTGGTCTGGGACAGGGCGGCATGACTAGCATGATGTTGAATGGCACGATGAGTGGGAACCACCAGCAATTCTTGAAGGCCATGAAGGCTGTGACAATGGTAATAACAATGGCAAGAAGGGAGGTGGTGGGCTGATTCAGGGTGGCGGCGGAAATGGGAACGGAGGGATAAAAAGGCGGTGGAGGTGGCGTGGGAAATGGGAGCAGCAATGGTGGAAATCAAAGTCAAGGCGGTGGCAAGAAAAGTGGTGGTGGAGCCATAGCCATGGCTAATAATTGAAATGGAGGCGGAAATTCTTATCAGCAGCAGCAGCAGCAGTTATGAACCAGCAGCGAGCCATGGCCCATGGGGAACGAGCGGTCCCAGCCACTGATGTATGCACCGCCGCGTCCTGCGGTCAATTATATGCCTCCAAACCCTTGTCGACATCCATATCCGTGCCCATATCCTCTGCCTCACGGGGACCTTGCACCCACCACTTCAGTGATGAAGAACACATCAAGTTGTAATGTACTGTGAGCAGAAGAATTAAAAGAAAACAAGAGAGAGTTTGGAATTAGTGGGGGAAAGGAAGAAAATGAGATGTAGCGAGGGTGGGGAGAGGGGTTGCCAGAGCAAAGTGCAAATTGATTGGGCAGTAACGTTGGGTCCAGGAAATTCAAATTGGGATGGATGGGGTCCACAAGTGAGGGGAGAGTGAGTGCATTAGACATGAGAAGACATAATTATTGGGGATATGCCGATACGCTTTGCAAACTCAGAAAATATGACCTCCAAGATCGAACGGCGTTGACACTTTGACGCAGGATTTTGGTAAGCGGGCAGTGTTGTCTAATCTAATCATCGAAGGCGCATCAAAAGTCTGCGAGATCCAACCGCCTGGGGTCACCTGTTGGAACTGGTGGGGCCCACCCACAGCTCCATCTCATCCGTCCATTTCAACCCAATCGGACGGAGAGGGGATTGTTCATCGTGGGGCCCCCGCCATTCCACTCTCAGGAAAGTGCACTACGGTTCTCAGTTTTTGCTTCCGGTGGGGGGCAAGCAACATGTGAACACCAACACCATGGATTGATGTATCACTCCCCAAAATGACATCGCAGCGAGTGCATAGGTTCCGAACCCAAATTCTATAGCTCAGGTTGCTGTCGTAGTCCATCGTCCTGGTCGGTTGGTCGGTCATACTACGGTGCTTTGTAATGTTATATGCCTCAAAGACGCATGTTACTGATAATCTCGTATGATATATGGTGGTGTCAGAGGCTGCTTCGCTCATTGCCTGCTTGCCCTTTTCCATTTTTCATGTTTCTTCTTGTGTTAAAAGTGTGGTTTCCATTCTCAACCAAAAGGAAAATAAGATGTCGTTTCCATGGAGAAGAAAAGTGCAACTGAGATTTCTTTCCTGCTGAAGCATGTTCAGCAGTCGAGAGCATGGGACTTGGAATTCCATCTTATGACATTGCAACTCACAATCTCAGCGGATTATGGCGATTTAGTTCGAATATAGCACTTCAAATTCCATTTATGTCGTACTTCCACCAGCACTTCATCATCCTCTTAACATATCAACTATCGAGTCAGATAAAAGGAGCCATAGCATGTCAACGAGTCCCGGCGCTCCTTGGATGGATCCTCCCAGTTTAGTCGAGTAATTCTGGAAACGGAATTGCACACCCATGGATAGATCTAGGAATTCCATCCAAGATGCAAAGTCTCATCATTTAATAAGAATACTGACAAAATTTATATATAAAATTTATGGATTTATGGAGTCCATGCCCTTAAATCCAGTCCCTGTGTGCACCTGTAGGTCACGGGCTTTCCAAGAATACCGAGGGTGTCATTCTTTAGCATCTATGACATTCGACGGACTCGGGAAGCCTTAAGCAATTCTCGTAGTCCATCCTGAGAAAGCACGTTGGGTTCAAATTCATTGGTAGGAACTAGGAAGCAGTCGGTGTTCGGTTTGGAGCAAAGTGCAAGGCACACTATACATAAGCAAGCAAGCAGGAAAACTGGTTCCAGAAATAAATTGCGTCCTAACTCAGAGGAGCAACACACGGATTGTGCTGTAGCACTCATCTACTCTCATCTTCCCTTAAAACTACACTTCTCCAAGGAGCCTGAACCGTGTGAAGAAACTGAATCTCACCCACATCCTAGACCTTAAATTTCTTGGAATCCAGTCTTCGATGCAAGGAGCTAAGACAACGACCACATGACGGGTCATTTTCCCTAGACTTGTTCCAGGACAACCCTGGAGTTTCGAGAACCAATAGCATGAACCAGTTGCCCGTAAACAAACCCTTTCCCAGGGTTTTGGATGAAGCATCGACCAGCAGCGTGTCCAGGGACGACCGACAGGAGGGCTCCAGCTCGTTGCAGAAGCTTGCAAGAGTCGCGCTTGAAAAGCTTACTTTCGGTCAACGTCTACACAAAATAGACCTAAATCCTGTCCGTATGGTGAGCGTATGATTATTAGTCTTTCCGCGTACAAGCTGAGACTGGGCCATTAGAATGTACAGAACGTAAAGCAATACTAAGCTCGTGACGGAAATTGACGGAATGCAGGTTGTTGCTGAGTTTGTAGGAACTTTTGTCCTAATGTTCTGCATCTGCGGGATAATAGCCATCACGGAGCTCCTAAAAGGCGAGGTGGGACTTCTAGAATACTCCGCCACAGCTGGACTGACAGTCGTGGTAGTGGTTTTCACGATCGGACACATCTCCTGCGCCCACGTAAATCCTGCAGTGACAATATCCTTTGCGATCTTCAGTAACTTCCCGTGGTCCAAAGTAAAACCAGCAACTGATCGATCATTTTCAATAATCTCGTAGACTTTGTGGTTGACCGATTTCTGATTTTACCCACTGAACAATCTGATCTGCAGGTTCCACTATACATAGTTGCTCAGCTGGCAGGTTCAGCTCTGGCAACTTTTGTGGGATCCACCATCTACGGGGTTGAAACCAATCTTATGACCACGAGACCGATCCATGGGAGTTCATCTGCCTTCTGGGTGGAGTTCATCGCCACGTTCATTATTGTGCTCCTCGCTGCTTCCATGACCTATAACCATCAAACAGTAAGGAGAAAGCACGTATTTTTTACTGCAGTTCGGCATGGTTCTGAAACTCAGCAGATTATTAGTCAAAGACACTTATACAGGAGAAAGAAAGCCGATTTTCCCTTTTTTCAACTACTACTGCATGTAATTTGGTCAAAGTAATAGCCGAGATCTCGAAACATTTGTACAGGTTGGCTATCTATCCGGCATTGTTATGGGAATGGCCGTTGCAGTGGCAGTACTTATTACAGGGTAATGGCCAAACTTACAATTAAGCTATCATCTCGGCAGAAGCTTGCCATTGACAGTAAGTCTTTGAAAGAGTTATGCTTTTGCAGGCCTGTTTCAGGAGGATCATTGAACCCCGCAAGGTCGCTGGGACCCGCAATTGTCTCGTGGGACTTCCACTCCCTGTGGATTTACGTGACCGCCCCGGTCGCCGGAGCTATCGCAGGAGCTCTCGTCTACTGCCTGCTCCAGCTTGAGAGCAAGCCATCTTGTAGCTCCGAGTCATCTCCAAGCGCCAGTTTGCTTGGCTGTCCTTAAACGGGTCCTACTCTAGAAGGAATTTAGCGTAGCAACACCAGATATACGGATAAAAGCGATGAATTTTCTTGGACCCGAGAAGATCCATGGAGCAATGCAGTTTAACTACTTCTTTTTCTTTCCGGAAATGTCGTCGGGAGGGGAAGACGTTGTTGGAGGACAAGCAGAAGCCGTATCGCCTTGCTCTTATCTTAAGGTTAATTTACGGATGACAGCTTTTTTAGATCATAAAAGGACTCGATTGGATCACATGTCTCAGACTAGCCTTCTGTCGACGTTCCGATCATCGACTGGTTGCTACAATACAAGTTTATCGGGTCAGTCTGGATACGCCAGTTTGCAGCTCCAATAAATGGGACAGCTACAGAGGTAGTTCAACAACAAATGTGGGACATGTCATCAGCTTCTCACATGTAGCTAGAGCTACTATTATATCCTTTCTGATGCTCAACCAACGTTGGATGATAGGGAATTTTACAGCCAGAAATTTTGTTTTCCGTACAGAAATAGACGATCCTATACCGTGATTTCATTTCCTTACATCATCAAACACGGATGTACGTAAAGATTTCTGCCCCGAATACTTCGAGCTACTGTATCCAAATGGAGTCCGACATCCATTCAAGGATCTCGCAATTATGCAAGACCACCCCCCCACTCTTCCAAAAAAGAGAAGAAAAAAAAACGACCACTTTGCCTTCTGGGAATCGTGATGGTTTGAACTAGCTAATGCTTTACCTAGGATGAGGACACTGATGACTGATCCGTAGGACAGATGTCCAACTATGCGATCGATAGGAAGGCATTATTGACGATGTAAAGTGAAAAATCTAGTGCATTATTGATGATAATGTGGGCCTAAATGGTTTTGCTATCGCAATCATCTCCCACCCATCTATTTCCATTAGTGGACGACTCAATCATAATGTTCTATATAAAAAATTAAGTTAAATTAAATAAGAAAATTTGGTACAATTATATTACAAGAATAATATATTTTAATCTTAATTATAATTATCATGTGTGAAAACCAACGTTTCCTTCAAACATGACGTCATATCTCCCCCCCAATATTTCGTGGGTATCCATCAAACTAAACAAATCGGCAGACAAACATGAAGCTCCAAGTAGTAGGAGACGCACTCTTCTTTCCCACACATCCTGGGATTACTGCAAGGAACCCTAGTTCGTGGCTCACTTTTATCCACTTTTGGTAAGTCGAGAACCTGTGCAGTTTGCTTTCTTTCGACCGCTGATGTAACTTTGTTCATTGAAAATGAATCGGCTCGATGAATTCTAAACCAATAGAATTAATTGATCGGATGCCTCCCTTTCTTGTTTGACCATTCGCAGCCAAGATGATAGGATAGGTTAGGTCGTGCGCAAGATTTCTCGTGAAGAGCCGAGTAAGTCCCGTAGTAGTGACTTACACCAAACCTCTTTCCTCATAGAAGTAAGGAATGTGAGGTGAATGCAGACTGAAAATCAGACCCATAGTGATCCCCTGCGATCCCCAATTGTTATCGAAGGCCAGCTCATATGACATTTCCGATAGTCTATAAGAAGAAACATGCTCTCTTCTACAGCTAGCACGTGTATAGATGGGTGGCTGACAACTTGGAAAAGCTAGCAGTTGCCGTAAATGCATGTATACAAGATGTAGATTATGGGATTCCCCCGACATTAAGAATCTAAAGCCGTTTCAGGTGCTTTTTTTAATTAAAAAAATGCATGTCGTAATTTCCCATCAGTGTACGAATGAATTGCGTCAGGACACACGGGAAATTTACGTACTAAATATAGTTTTGGGATACGAGAAGTTTTGACCCGACTCCTCCTGAGAGGTTTCTCGATGATACCATCAGGATTGATCATTGGAAAGATCCTATGTTTCCTGCTTGAAATTATACAGCACTTCTCCCCACGGTTAGACCGAGAATGGCATCCATTAAACCATTGGAAAAGCAGTGTTCATGAACCACAAACCATTCCGGAGCACAGAAACCATAGAGTTGCCCTGATTATGAATGCTGAATAATGTGGATTGAAGTCAGAAATGGGGCATATTTGGGAGTTTTCATAGTTCGGTTCATGTTTAAGGACCATTTTTAACTCAATCGAACCAAATATCCATTTCCAATTGGGGCTGTAGGGGTGGCAGAGAGGATAAGGAGTTTTCCTGGTTCGGTTCAACCGATGAACCATTTTAAACTTAATCGAACCAAAAATTCAGCATTAATTAAGTCCGGTCTTGGGACCAAAACAAAAATTAAGACGTCGAACGGAATACCGAGGAGAGACAGACCGACTACATCAGATAATTAACTCCCCGCGATAAATTTCTCTGGACAAAAGAAGACAAAGCAATTTGGGCGGGCCCACACCCGCAGTCCCCACAGGTCCTAAATCTCGACGTGCCGGAATCATCGCCATTGGCCCGCCACATGGTTCCCCCCACCTCCATAAAAGTCACCAATCGCCCATCGTAATTACCAAAGTGCCCTCATCCCCTCCTCCGCGCTATTTAACCCCGACCTCCTCCCTCACGTTTCCTATCCCATGTGTCCGATCACTGAACTCCCTAGGAGCTGACGATCTGAAACCTCTTCCCAGTCCCTGTCTTCTGTGGCATCGGAGGGTTTTAGAGAGGGGAGATGTTGGGTGTGTTCAGCAGCTCGATTGTCTCTCCCCCGGACGAGCTGGTGGCCGCTGGCTGCCGGACTCCGTCTCCGATGACGTCCGCGGCGGCGCTGGTGGCCCGGTTCTCCGACGCCCACGACTCCGCCGTGACCGTGCAGGTCGGAGATCACGTGCAGCTGGCCTACACCCACCAGAACGAGTCCCCGCTGAATCCCAGGTAATAAAATCGCCCCCGATCTGCGGCTGGGTGCTCTGTGATGCGGCGTCGCTGTGCTGCGACCAAGAGAGACAGAACTCGAATCTATCTGCAACGACATGCCAAGCTAATCTTAATAGTCTGGAAAACATCATTGAAGAAACTTCACCTCTAGGCCGGAAAAGGTAAAAAGGAAGAAGTTGAGCCAACTAACAAAGCAGAGAACATTGTTAATCGTCCGAACTTTGGGCTAGTCCGACCGGAAACTGGGTAATGTCCCTGGCCGGGAAAAAAAAGGGATAAAGAGGAAAAATTAGAGCCAATTAACTTTCTGGAGAACATTCAGTTGTTGATTGTCATCGGAGACTCACAAGCCGATCGAGATGACGGTGATCCGTGACTGAGCCGAGCTTCAGCCTATTTATTGATCAATGACTGATCTCAGTGCACTTTAAACTCAAAACTGCTAATTTTTTCCCTGAGCAAGAACGGAAAATACCCTCTCTTTTTTTTCCCCGTGGAGGATATCAAGGAAAGCAGCCGACAGATTTTCCCAATAGATTGATTTTTCATTTTCTTTCGACCTGAAACATGGATGGTAGATCCTGACCGTGCAAAACGGGCTCCACCATCCACGTGGACGGTGGATAACAGTGTAGTATTTATCGTTTCCTTGCTCTATTTTTTTTCTTTTAAACTATTACTCATTATTATTTTTCCAAAATGTTTTGCTAATTTAAGTGAACGCTAACTTATGACCAGAGCTCTGTGGAGCGGCTGAATCGTGATAGGTGAGGTGTTGAGAAGAAATGTCTTGCTAGTTTCGAGCATTTATACTGGAAACTGGATGGAGTAAATGTGGCTCATCAAGTTCAACGCTCTGGTTAATAAGCCCGCCACGGACGAGAGAGTCTATCTCGTACATAGCGGTGGCATAAAATAATGTCCTAAAGAATACATTCGACTGGCTTCGGTGCGTAGGAAGTTACACTTACAGATGAACTGTGGAGTAAAAACTCCAAAATGAACATGAGAGACCATGCGAATTTCTTGCACCATGTAAATCGAGGGACAATTATTTATGGGCGCCTTTGTCTTTAATGTTGGGAGGGTGAATCACGGGTCTTCTTCCGTGGGTTTTGAGGATATTATTGGCTGACGATTGAAACTGACATGTTTTTGTCGTAGGTGGGAAATATCATAGATGGTTTCTTATTAATGGTTTCTTGGACTGTTCAACAATTTTCAGAGCGTTTGGCGTGAAGGACGAGATATTCTGCCTGTTTGAGGGGGCCCTGGACAACCTAGGGAGCCTGAGGCAGCAGTATGGGCTCGCCAAGATGGCGAACGAGTCGATCCTCGTGATCGAGGCATACAAGGCTCTCCGTGACCGGGCTCCTTACCCCCCGAACCACGTGGTGGCTCACCTGAGTGGAAACTTTGCCTTCGTCGTATTCGACAAGTCGACCTCAACCCTGTTCGTGGCATCTGTAAGTTCTCGATCAGTGGCCCCACTCGAGAAAACTCCGGATGCTGGAGAATTTATTAGGGATGGTAAATGGTGGGTTCCTGTGACAGGACCAATATGGGAAGGTTCCGCTTTACTGGGGAATAACTGCTGATGGCTATGTTGCGTTTGCTGATGACGCTGAGTTGCTTAAGGGTGCTTGTGGCAAATCACTCGCTTCCTTCCCTCTAGGTGAGGACCCTCCCCAGTTGAAGTACTTCTTGCTGTTTGACTTTAGGGACGAATCGAAGTTTCCCAGCAAATTTCTGAGGAAAGGGGATGAAGAGAGAATCAAATGAGCTAAATTCCATGTTGGGATTGCAGGTTGTTTCTACTCAACCTCAGTCGGAGGACTGAGGTGCTACAGGAACCCGAAGAACAAGATCACCGCCGTGCCTGCAAAGGAAGAGGAGATCTGGGGGGCAACCTTCAAGGTAAACACTACGTGCACATTGTGATAGTTTGATGTACATATCGATCGATCTTGAATGCCATTAGCAAAGTAGGATGGGACAACCTCTCTCGACATAGGAGATGCCTCATGCAACTATAATGAAATTTGACGGCTGACTTATGGTGTTATCAACCAAATGGGTATTGTTCGATGCTTAGAATAGATTGTTTACCCCTGATAGCTTCCGGTACTTGAACTGTTGATGGAAACTCGGCCGACTATGAGAGGAAACTTAGCCTGCCCGCAGCTTTCTCCACGTGTTTCAGTCTAATGCTTCTCTCCCATGGGTGCTTGTGGTATCACCTCAGGTGGAAGGCCCGGCAGTCGTTGCAGCCACAGAGTAGAGCCAACTCTCCTGCACAGTACTGTTGACATCGATGTTTCTCTGGAACCTTCGGTTGGAAGAAGTCGAGTGTGCTGCGGCCATGGAAGAGAACGTGGTAAGTGTAGGTATGACGACCGGAAGGGTTGACGACTGGTGGCAGGGGTCTCTGTGTGTGTTATTGCAGAAATTGATTAGCGTACGGTGTTCCACATCGTGGGCTGAACTCGTCTTCTGGAAATCATGTGCAACAACTACTATGTTTTCTCTCGTAATAAATGGGTGTGATTTTACGCTCTGTAGATGCCATTAAGTTTGAATTTTGCGTCGTCTTATTTGCACTAACCAAAAATTCAAAATTAACTGTATATTTTACTTGGAAAATAACAATCTAATATTTGAACTTATAATCAAGAAAAACTAGCTTGAAAATTTTCCCTTTTATATCAGCACTCTTTTAATCTATCAAAAACCCAACAAATGCCCTTATTGGCATCAGCTTTAATGGACAAGTTTTTATTCTTTAGAAAACAAAAACTTCATGTGATCCAACAGCACAACTGAGGCAAAGATGTCGGTTGATAGACCCAAATCGGACGGCGGATGGGGCGACCTGGCACAAAGATCTCCGAGCCAATTCTATCTCCACGGAGGTTGCTTCCCAGAGATCCATCAATTGAGACAGGTAGAACGGTCCACGGATATTTATTAATGGGTCAGAGGAGAGGTTCGTAAACAACCTCTGCATCACATTCTTCGACAGCATTTCATGTCCCGATCGATGAAATTGTGACCAACTCCGCCTATGGGTTCTGATATGGCTCAGATAAAAGGCCCAGTGAACCCCAATCCGGATCCAGCACGATCCAAGAAAGCCTAAGCGCAGCAGCAGCAATCGGAGGGCCCATGAAGCTCAGCTCGGCCTAGCGCACCTCTGAGGCAAAGAAAGAACCAGCAGCTGCGAAAAGTGAACGAGCCAATTTGCAGCAACAGTAAAGCGATGAGCCTATCCACAAATGAATGATATTGTTGCTGCAATCACGAGGATGGACATATTCAGTCTCCTGGTCGATATCGTCCCCAGGGAGGGCCTGATGGATGAGGTCCTGGGCTCGGCCGTGGGAGGAGGATTAGGAGCGAGCAAAATTGGATCAAATTAATGTTTTTTCATAGAAGGAAACAGCTTTACGGATAGAGTAGATGACAAGCATGCCAGTCCACACATTTTACACTCGAGATATGTAGAGTGCTTCTCCCCTGTCATCTATCTACTGACAAACTGTTCGCACGTCTGCTTACCGTGAGCGAGCAAGTACTTATAGTAGATTTTGCAATTCAGACAAAACCTGTACAAAATAACATTGTAGTTTGCCAATCGAAACATATCCTCTGGAATAGAAAATCCCGGATGCTGAATGTTTTGGAGCCATCTCAATTCGCATCCAAAGATATAAAGTTAAACCCAAGCTCTTCGAGGGGTTCAAGACTCTTCATTTGCAGAACGGCTGAAGGACCGGCTTTGGAGTACTTTGCGCGGCCCGGTAATTAGTTCATGGACCATTGACCTACTCGGAAGAGAAGGAGCTGGGTTTACACTCTAAAGTAATCAGACCGTCCACCGATAATGTCCAAAGCGTATGTGATCTTCCAGGAAAGGGGGAAAAAAAAAAGCCCTTAAGAACAGAAGAGATTAGAGGGGCAGGACATAGAAATCGCCGTCAGTATTAAGGCCACAAGAGACGGAAGATGTCTACGTTGACGGCAGGGTTTTGTCCATGGTTGACCGATTCATAGGGTTGCTTTCAGTTTGTCCCCAACCGTGCTTGAGGCAGTCTCTCAAGCTGATTTCTTGTAATTTGAGTTGTGTGTTTATCCCATTTAGCGTGTCAAATCGGCTCAGCTTGACCTATCATTAGAAACGTGAATTTTTTGGCTATGGATCGAGTCACATGCCACTCATAGAGCTCGTTTGACTTATGGGTCTGGCTCTATCTCTTCTTCTTCTTTTTTTTCTTTTTTTTTCTACCACACCCCCACCATTTCCCCTCGCATGGCAATCGGTTTTAGAGATGATTTACACTCTATACTGTAAGCAATAATTGCCTATTGTACATAACGGCAATGAGAATAGCCAAGATCATTGTCTATGATATGATGTGGGAAGACAGAACAGACTCCATGTCTAGCTTAGAGATGCCTTGAGAGTAAGGGGACCAAACTGAAAATAAACCACCACGTAAGCACCGCCGGCGCCTACCCTCTACTCTCTAGTGGGACTCGGTGGGGGAGGAAGACCCATGATTCCACTCTGCGAGTCCACGATCTCCACTCTCTGACTCCCCGATCTCCACTACGTTGGTGACCTGACTATTCTTCATCTTCTTCTTCTGATTTGTTTATTGAGCTCTTTTGGATTTGAACCTTAATCCATCATTCACATCACTTCCCTCTGAACCAAACTCTCCCCTCAAAGTAACCCATGAAAGAGAGCCAAAAAGCAAAGCATATATTATATGATTTCGCCATGAATGCTTCCTTGCTTCCTTGACACCCATCGCTCTCTCTCTATACACATATATATTTCTCTGTTTTATCAGCCATAATATTACTGACTTGCCAAGCAAAGAAGAAGACGATAATTAAGCACAAAAGATGTCGGAATTTCAACTAGGCTTCCATACTATCTCTTCATGATTCTTGAGTTAGCTCCATCACCTCCGGCAAAGATTTCTGATAACCTCTGCAATCGACAATTGGTTCCCTCAAACAAATCCCACAACACAGCATCTCGACTTGGTCGCGGAGAACCTTGCAAATTCTCATTCCATGGAGGTGGTGTCCTTCCTGCTTTGCAAGAAGTTCAAGAAACAGAGGCTAATGGAGCCCCACGTGGGCGTCGTGGGCTTGTTCTTCATCCTGACGCTTGTCGTCGTCTGCTGCTTCTTGTACCTGGACTACCACAGGGCTTTCTCTAAAGGGTTCGACCCGGGGAGGGCTTTGGTGTGGCAGCAGCTGAGGGGCAGAGGAGAGGCAGGGGTCAAACGAGTTGAATTTCTGGGCGAGGAGGGAACCGAGTGCGACGTTTTCGATGGGGACTGGGTGTGGGACGAGAGTTATCCGCTGTATGAGTCGAGGGATTGCAGGTTCTTGGACGATGGCTTCCGGTGCTCTGAGAACGGACGGCCCGATCGCTTCTTCACTAAGTGGAGATGGCAACCCCGTTACTGCAACTTGCCCAGGTCACCTATTGGTCTCGCCTCTCTCTTTATCTCCTCTTGTTCTCCGAAAGTTTGAAATATATTCCATTACAGACTGGTTATCACAGATACGCCCGCTAAACGCGGCCTCACCTCACGTTGAACTTGGCGGTAACAACATGACGGCATGTTTTAAAAATCGGGTAATATGGTTTGGGAAAGAACGTTTTGATTGGTTTTGTGAACAGCAATTTGATGCATTTTCCTTTGATCTCTTCGCTCTTTGAGATCAGAAATATGGAAAACTCTTTTCCAGTTCTCAAAATAGGAGAAGAAATCTGCGTTTCTAATTTTGATCGAGAAGACCTCCACTGATGTACTGACTACCGATGCGGCTTATTGGGACAAAACTCATTTGGTTGTTCCAAAAGTGCTGAAAGAACACATTTTCTGACCAGAAGTTGCTGAAAGCAGATGCTGTTAGAGAATTTCAGGCTATTATTTTCACGATTGGGCTGTGTATCTTTTGTTTGGCTGTTTGCCGAGAATGCTCTCACGAGACTTGGGAATGATCGATGCTGACAGATTCAATGCGAAGCTCCTGTTGGAGCAGTTACAAGACAGGAGGCTCGTTTTTGTGGGGGACTCGATCGGGAGAAACCAGTGGGAGTCTCTTCTCTGCATGGTGTCTTCAGCTGTACCCGATAAGGATTCGGTGTTTGAAGTGAACGGGAGCCCGATCACGAAGCACAAAGGCTTTCTGGTGATCAAATTCAAGGATTACAACTGCACCTTGGAGTACTATAGGGCTCCTTTTCTTGTGCTCCAGAGCCGCCCTCCTGCTGGTTCTCATAGAAACATCAGGACCACATTAAAGTTGGATCAGATGGATTGGAGCTCGTCTGAATGGAGGGACGCTGATGTCCTGATACTCAACACGGGGCATTGGTGGAATTATGAGAAGACTCTGAGAGGGTAATTTGATTCACCGATCTTCCTTACCCCCATTTCTTTTAACAGAAACAAATATTATTGTTTTCCATCGAAAGAATGCGTTTTCTAGAAGCAATTCGACTGTTATGTTTGAATCTACTACAGACTTCTCACGAAGACTGATTCTAGAAAATCCCGATTCCTTGATCAGAGGTTGCTATTTTCAAGTGGGGGAGGAGGTGAAGCTAGAGATGAGAGTCGATGATGCATATGCAAAATCCTTGGAGACTGTCCTGCATTGGCTTCACTCCCAGGTGAACTTGAGCAAGACACAGGTCTTCTTTCGGACATTTTCTCCAGTGCATTTCAGGTTAAATTTCTCATTCCCCACTTTGAATTAAATTCGTGCTATGATAATATCCACAGCTCATGGCAAATCCACAAAGCTTGTAAACACCATAAAACCTTTTAACTCATCCTAATCACTGACCAACTATCTCATCGCACCATGCTCTTTCCTCTATACTGCATCTGTCGGATTCGTCTTTATTTGCTTGATCGAGCTTTTCAGAGTTTTTAGACCTTCAACTGCAGCCTAACTAGAGATTCGGTTTATGTATTCCATTGAAATTTAAGAACTGAAGCGGGAACTGGAATCAGAACAGAAATTTTGGAATAGATAAATCCCATTTTTCCAGATTGGTTATGGCCGGAAAATCATAAGGTGAAAAAAGTTGTTTCTTTTCTTCTCATTGGACATTCAACGATGCAGAACCTATGGGTGTGGGTAGAACAACATAAAAGAAGTCATGCTGAACTATTCAGCCAAATTTGTATTAGACTGCAGCGACCACAGAGTTCTTATTCAACTCCTCTTCGATCTCGAAACAGCAAAAAACTCTCAGTTTGCTCTCTGGATTTCTTCATCAATTAAACATTTTAGGCATTTTCAGTTATACCATCTTTATCTTTGATGTATGTTTTCTGGCAGAGGAGGTGATTGGAAGAATGGAGGAACCTGCCATACGGAGACGCTTCCAGACTTGGGCCTGAGCTCGTCTTCATTCGTGCCATCGAAGAACTGGGCTCAATACAAGATCGTCTCCGACGTCTTATCAGCCCACTCCAACACTTCCGGGGTGGTGGGGTTCAGCCTACTTAACATAACCCTCATGGCTTCCTCGAGGAAAGACGGGCACTCATCTTTCTACTACCAAAACACGAGCAGGGGCGCCGTGTCGATGCACCGGCAGGACTGCAGCCACTGGTGCCTGCCCGGGGTGCCCGACTCCTGGAACGAGCTGCTGTTTGCGCTCTTCATGAAGCGTGAATCTGCTCGGTCAAGGAACTCTACGGTTCACTTGGCAGGGATATGATCTTGTTCAGCTTTCTTTTTTTGGTACAGAAACCGGGCGCACACTTACCGGAGGCATCGCATTTTTCTTGATGAGGTTACATAGAACATCAGACAAGACAGAGCACAAGGGCCGTCGCACAGACAGGCTGGTAACCTTTACGGCCTCCGATGATACATTGGGAAGGACACTTACAACTTTCCTCATTGTTTTGAAACCGTAACTATCATTTTCTTTTGTGTATCAAAGACTGTGTACTCAGTTGCATGCAGTTCCAATTGTCAAAATCCCATTCAGTACAGTTATGAAGAGTCCCTTTCTTTTGCATGCAGTTGTTCCAATTGTCAAATCCATTAAATACAATAGTGAAGTCATTTTCTTTTACAATCTCGTAATGGCAACCATTGAGCCTCAACGAGTTCTAACATCAAGCCGATATTATAAAATGTAATAGAATGTCAAGATTCTTCCTCCTCCTGACTCTTCTCCTCTGTTTTGTTTTTTTTACTTTTTTTTTCTAAGGCTAGAACTGATGGAAATGGAACCGGCTCGGGTGGGTGCCCGGTCCTCGATCGAAGAACTGTCCGGTCCGATTTGAAAATATATGCCTGTTCTGGGCATCCTTTTGCCTTTGGGCCTCTGCTTGAAATTTCTGAAAAAACGAAGCCTCTCTTGCAAATTCTGAAACATTTGGGCCTGGGCCTGAAAAAGGTACCAGTTTAGCTTCTCCAATGGCGTCAATCAGCTGCGGTCAAGGCCTAGCTGCAGAGCTGGGGAGGAGAGAGAGCTTCAGTTCACTGTAAGCATCGCAGCGGGATATTGAAGCTATCCAGTCCCCTCTGCAATGGCCCCTCTCTGTCGCGTGCTCAAGCTTCCGGTCTTCTGAAAGAAAAATTGAGGGCAAGAAGCAGCATGGCTTTCCTGCTCGTAAAGGTTCTGTCTTGATTTGAGCTCGCTGAAGAAATGGTGGATTCGACGAGCAGATCGAGAGACCTCGACAAGCTCCTCCTGCGACCCGGTAACCTCGTTGGTCCCAACTTCGAACCCGGCCCCGAGGTAACATTTCTTGAACAACTCCTGTTGCCTTTTTTTCACGGTAATTTAGTTGGGGATATCTGTCCTCGTTAAGGCCGTGTTAGCATTCCTTATCACTGTTTGTTAGCTTAAGGTGCCGCTAATCTTGCTCCCTGTAGCCTTATGTTACTGCTTCTAGTACTTATGATTCTTCCACGGATTAAGTCATGAGCTCGGGGTTTGTTTCACTATTGTTTTGTTAGCGAAAGGCCTGATGGTGTCTTCTTCGAGGAGTACCTACATGGTTCATATTTGTCCTGCGTTCTTTCTTTTCGGTTGCAGTTGAGGGATGATCTTGGCGAGTATGCAAGAGTGCTGGTGGTGGGAGCAGGGGGTTTGGGCTGTGAATTGCTGAAGGACTTGGCTCTTTCAGGTTTCAAGAACTTGGATGTTATTGATATGGACCGTATCGAGGTCACAAATCTCAATCGTCAGTTTCTCTTCAGGTGTTGTGCTTATCTCTTGGAGGAAAAGAAGAGTTCCAATCTTGCTTTTTAACTCTTTTGCGCTAGTATGTCATCAATCTGTTAGGCTCAGGCCCCTGTTTATCTTAGATCACTTGATGTCAGCAAATATTCCTGAAACTCTGAATTGATCAGTTCACTCGCCTTTTGAGTGAGTGGAGCTTTCTGGTTTCAGATTTTTCATCCTAATACCAGATGCTCAATTGAAGCTAAAGTCCAGTCTTTTACATCATCTGAATCTTCTAGATCTTATGATTTCTAGGATGGGTATATAATAAATTATTAGTGTGGGATTTTTTTCCCTCTTGCGTTCTACTTAAGAAGTGTTAAGTAAATGAGCCAAAACCATTTCTAGGGGGCAAATAGGCTATTTACCTTGTATGGAGAAAAGCACGAGAAGGGGATGTAGGAAAGGGAAAGGATGGCCTAGAGTAAGGAGAGGAGGATAGATGATGCCATCGGCAATAATACTCACTTTTTCTAGACATTTTCCTCTTTTTATAATTGTAAGACAATAGTGTATTTATCTCATATAAGTTTCCTCTCCTCTATGGATACTCCAAGTTGAAATGTCAAAGGGAATTCTCCAAACCCTATACAACTTTCTCCCCCTCTATATCTCTCCTCCTCCTAAAAGAATTCTGCTAATGCAGAGGATGTCAATTATCCTCCACATTCCTTTGCGTCCCTCTATCTAAATAAGTGCTAACATTTTAGAAGTTAAAATCTTTGAGAGGCTTAGCAATCCATAGGATACGCTTATATGACTATATCAAACTTTTATATAAATTGGTTGAAATAGTAATTGAGGTAGTACTAAAATATAGATGCTAAGGATTTGCATTTTGCACATTCTGTAATTTGAGCTACAAGGAAGAGGTGGCGTGCTGAATTAATTGGGCTGGCAATTTGTAATGAGATAGCTAAATGACACATTCCTCTTCACATGTCACTGACTCTCGAGCCAATACTCAGAACACCCATGTGTCAGTTCACAGGCATGTTTGATATCTCCTATGCTTCCTAGTCCATTTTTAATACAATCTTGTCTGCATTCTTCAGTGTAATTCTTGGCTCTTTGTGCATGATTCATCAGATACAGCCCCTCAGTTGACTGCCTATTGATTAACTGTCACCTTTTATAGGCTTGAAGATGTTGGGAAGCCAAAAGCTGAGGTGGCAGCTACGCGTGTCATGGAGAGAGTTAGTGGTGTTAACATTGTGCCACACTTTTGCAGGATAGAGGACAAAGAACTCGACTTCTATAGTGATTTCAACATTATCGTCTTGGGTCTTGACTCGATTGAGGCACGAAGCTACATAAATGCTGTTGCATGTAGCTTTCTAGGTGCGGATTGTGGTCAATATAATTTTAAAAAACGCATTTGTTTCATCATATGGATTTACAGCCAAAAGAAACTTGTTTTTCCATCTTTAGTTATTTTACAAAGTTGTTATTTTGACAATCATTAAATTGCTGCAAAAGGCTTTTGATTCTCATGTAAGGATGGCATGCTGCATCATAGCAGTTTTCTAATTGTTGGATCTGGATCATTATTCTTTGACTGTGAGGATGCCTATTTGCTTCATCTTAATTAATTAATAGTAGTTAAATTAAAATTTTCCTCCTAGGATACAGTAGTGGAAGTACTTCCTCTTCTCTAATAAAAATGAATAAGTATGTTGAATTGCAGTGCCTCTACTGCAATCTGATGAACCTTTTTTTTTTTAATTCTTTCATTTTGTCAAAAGAAAAAAATGTGGAAAAATTTCACAGTTTTGTAGAGCCAAATAGATCCTTAGTCTTCTTAGACATGAATCTATATGAACTGTCTGCTATTACTTCAGAATGTTAGAAGAGAATTTATTTAGCTATTTGTAATTCTCTTGGTTGACATTTCTCATGCCTTATTTATATGTAGAGTATGATAGTGATGACAACCCAAGGGAAGAAACTATGAAACCCATGGTGGATGGTGGGACCGAAGGTTTCAAAGGCCATGCTAGGGTTATTTTACCTGGGATTACGCCCTGCTTTGAGTGTACCATTTGGCTCTTTCCTCCTCAAGTGAAGTTTCCTCTCTGTACTCTTGCGGAAACTCCTAGAACTGCGGCTCATTGCATAGAATATGCACACCTGATTAAGTGGGATGAGGTAAAGCTACCACTTGCAGTTTCTGTGGCTTATTTTTTTATTGGAAACATTGACAGAATGCTCTCATTGTGATTCTTGTTCGTGTTTGCTTGTAGGTGCATAATGGCAAGGCATTTGATCCTGATGAACCGGAGCATATGCAATGGGTCTACAGAGAGGTTGGATGCAGTCAGACATTTTTCCTCCATGAAGCCATTTGGTCAGTCTGACTTATTTTACTTGTGTTCCTGCAGGCTGTGAAAAGGGCTGAGCTTTTTGGTATACCTGGGGTAACATATTCTCTCACTCAGGTAATCTAGAAATATTCTTTATTCCTCAAACGAGTGGTTCAGCTTGTTCTTCGCTTTTGTTATACCATTGCAAAAAAGAATTGTATATCACACAGTTAAGAAGTGAAAAGTTTTGTCAGGAGCAGTGTTATTTGCCATCGAAATTTGAAATGAAGCAGGCATCAGTTATTGCCTTCTTTTTTAACCTTTCACCTGATGTCCAGTAGCCTTTTCAAGATGTAATTTGTTACATAGTTAGCCTTGTCTCTTAGGATTGTAATTTGATCGTTCATGGTGGGATGGTTTTGATGATAATTATCTTCCCCTACAGGGCGTTGTGAAGAATATAATACCTGCTATTGCTTCAACAAATGCAATCATATCTGCTGCATGTGCTCTTGAAACTTTGAAGATTGCCTCAGGATGCAGCAAAGCTTTATCCAACTACCTAACGTGTGCCTTCTCCCTTTATTTTGATCATAAGTTTTCAAGTTCTGTCTACTGGAGTTGCCTCTTGCTTCAAAACTTGTCTTCAGTTCTCTCTATGCAAGGTGCAAGATTTGTTGTGATTGCAAATGGTCAGTGAATTTTCAGGTACAATGGTGTGGAAGGTCTTCATATCAAGGCAACCGAGTTTGTGAGGGATAAGGATTGCCTTGTTTGTGGTCCTGGGGTTCTAATTGAGTTAGATACCACAGTTACCCTACAAAAGGTTATTGTGCATTCTGTTTATTCTTTGTTCCATTTTTTGCTCTATTTTGAACTCATCATATGCTGAGACCAAAACCTCCGCGCAAGATCATGGACAAATTACATTTCCCTGTTCTGCTCTGGAGAATGTCTGTTCTTGTGTACATCTTCTAAGAAAATTGAGCCATATTTTCATGCTTTAGTCAGTCAGCACACTTACAAACAACAGCCTAACCGCTCTAACCTGTGTTTTTTGGATGTTTATGGGGGGGGGGGAAAGCAGTAGAACCAAATGCTACAAACTATGTTGCTTGATCTGTTGCCTTTAGAACGAAATGTCTAATGCTTTACTGATCAGTTTCCTTTCATTTCGGTATGGCAACAGTTCATCGAGATGCTTGCAGAACATCCAAGGCTGCTTCTATCAAAGGCCAGTGTTACACATGGGGGAAAGAATTTATACATGCAGGCACCTCCAGTGCTGGAAGAGATGACCAGATCGAACCTAAGCCTGCCACTCTTTGATCTGATGGGTAAAGTATTGAAAGATACCATCCATGTCGCTGGTATGTCTAGCTTAAACAACAAGAAAGCCTCCAGCATGCGGAAGTTGCGTGTCAATTTCAAGGGAGTGGTTGACGGTGTTGCAGACATGGACATGGCTGGGGGTGCGGGAAGCCCCCTGCTTGCAAGAACAGCTGGTATTTAAGTTCCCAGTCTTTGTCTCTTCTGCTTTTTCGGGGTTGACTAGATTGTGAGGGTAGATGGGGTGAGGCACAGAGGTCGATTTGGTGACAGATTATACATGTATGATGAGCATGAAGGGAGTCGATGATGTCTACTGGCTCAATTTTTTCACCTAGTGCTGAGTTGCCTGTTGACGAAATCCAATGAAATCTGATGAATGTCTTTACGAGCCACTAGCCAATGATAAACTGTTAAGGCAATATCATCTTGCTAAGGAATATACAGCTACGCCCATGCCTGAGTCCTTGCTGTTGACAAGTGAGGTCTTTGGTAGGTCCCCACCGGTGGTCGAGCTTTCAAGGTAGTGGGGCTCATAAAGCTGAAGAAGCCGAGCTGGGGCTCGACCTTCCCCTGACTCCAGGCAAAGTTTATCCCTCCCCTTTCATGGGCCCGGCTTGGTGAACCGAACGGAACTGATTGAGCTTTGCCACATCTGTTGGGGCTCTTTTGCGTATCTTAAAGGACTAGGGGAGACGGCATATGGTGCTCTCACGAAAAGGCAATGAAACCAGTAAAGGTCGTACGATGTTCGTCTATACTTTCTACCCTTGTCTCTAAATGCATTCATGTCTTAGATATCGATTATCTCTAGCATAACTTCTCGTGTCTCTTTATTTTCATCTCTTTCTAGGTCAAACGTGTACCCCGAACGAATTATAATTATATGTTGGTGTATGTGGGTGCGGTAAAGAGGTCAAAGGGAGCATGATTTTCAGGAGAAATCGAATATCATTCATCGTAGGGCAGGGGTTAGAGGAAAGGCAAGAGGGCCTGTTGTTGGATCTAAAAGTAGAATGAATTCCGGTCGGGGCCCAAATTGTCCACCCCCAACACCGCCCATGTTCCCTTATGCATGCAAGTAGGCAAAATCATTTTCGCAATCAACATCATCATTTGCCGTGAAAACCTCGAAAAGAATTCACCCATGATGTTCCCTACCACCTGGCCAATTTATGGTGTTAAGCTTGAAGGCAATCCCATCAGGTTTGGCTTGTTGGTGTGGTGGGTTTCCACACACACACACAAACACACAAGCAGTTTCTTTTTTTTTTTTTTCCATTTCCCTTCCTTCCATATTAAAATTGGAAATTTTCATCCCAAAAAAAAAACAGAAAACAGACCGTTTACGATACTGGGTCCTCAATCTTCTCCATTTTTATTTTCGTTTTAATCCTACCTTTTTTTTGGGTTAAAGATTGACCTATTTTGTCTCTAGAATAACTTATAAAAAATTTTTAAATGAGAAAAAAAAGAGGACCAAAAAAAAAAAGCAGAACGAATAAGAGATAGGGACAGGAGAGCAGGAATCGAGGGGGGGACGGAGGGGGGCCTCTCTCCCCAATTTTCAATTTCAAAATTATTCCATTTTTCCGGGGGAAAAGAGGGATTAGGGCAAGCCAGGGCCAATGGGAATTTAGATGATAATTGACAGGTGAATCAAGAATGGTCCCAAGAAACATGCGTAATTAGATTCCCTACATGCAGATGGATGAGAAGGACAATCCACATAAATTAATGCGAGATTTTCCCATTTAACCGAAAGACCAAGATTCTAGGAAAAGTTGTCGAATTGACTAATAACATGTATGAAATTCATCATCGTCACCATCATCATCATCATATATATATATATATATATATAGAAACTCTCTTAAATTTTAGCTATCCTTACAATTTCAATGGTGGACCAGTCAGGATGAGAAATTCACGAGAGGTTCGAGGGCAAAGACAAGCTAACCGATGAGAATCAATATCAGAACGCGTAATCTCATCGAAGATTCCCACGATGTAAAGGGAATTGACATGCCTCGTACACCGGCGCCAAACGGATCATATGAAAATTTTCTTTTTGTTGACGTTACGTAGGGAGGATGATGCGATGCAACTCTTTCGTTCAAATAAAAATACAGGATGCATCTTAATCGATACATTTTTACAAAATAAAAATGAGAGATTGAATCGTTTGCGAGATTGGAACCGATAATTAATATTATATTAGTGAAGTCAATACTCATGGAATATTCCCTCGAAAGTGATGTGGGCGTTAAAACTGCCGTTTATTAGCTTTTTGACAAAGCCATGGATAGGTGCTGTCCCCATTTCCTGCTCCATAATCAGACATGAAAAGAGTTTCATATTTCAGGCCAAGATTATGAACTTTTTGATTCATAAGACTTTGGCTATAATTTTCACTTTTTATTTTTTAAAAATAGTAATTAAGCCGACATTAAGAGAAATCATCATGGTTTGGGCAGTGTATCTTGACCATTCGAGAACTTCTGCGACTGTCTTTATTTTTCATGCTACAGCCATCAGAAAAGAAAAAAAAACAATTGTCATACACTTTGTCTGATTTTTTCAATAGTTAATGTTATTTTACACGTGGCATGTTCCTAATGGTGCTCTGTCCAACATATGGATGAGACGAGCTGTATTAAGTGGTGGTGCTTTGCTCGCGCGGTATCTTCCTCTCTTACGTAAAATTTGCAACAAAACGATGTTGTGCGTATTACTAGAACTTAATTTCGTCCAAAGAAAAAGGAAACAAAACTACATTGATCATCGATCCATTTAAAACATACGTCAATGTTGTTCTCGACATGAGATGAAAAGATTATATATATACTAATTTTCATAATTATCATCCTAAATTTCCTCTTTAGGTGTACAGATCCATTTTTCTTAAATGGGTCTAGTTATCTTTAGGTACGAAACAGTGACGTTTGTATAACAAAATAACCTTGTCGGGCTTCTTCTTCTTCATTGAGATGTCGCGGTGACGAAGAATCATTGAAGTTCTTTGATCAGAAATTGTAATCCAGCTCAAATTCCATGTAGATCCCTTTCGTTGAAGATACAATGAAGCCAATTTGACAGATCTCCCCTGTGTTCCCGATCAAATGGTGCAGATGTAACCTCCCCAGTCCCCTTCCCCTTTTTTTCCTTTCGCTTCCTTGCCGAATCTTTCCTCTCTCGACGAATGTGCACCACAAAGTAGGGATTGCAGAAGATATGTATCGCGGATGCAATGGTTGTGCCGGTGCAAATTTTGTTTTCTCTCCATCCACAAGCGCATTATATACATATACACACTGATTATCTCCATGTCTAGGGTTTGTGTAGGAATTCTCCGACCAGGACTCGTAAATTCTAACACCTGAACATATACTGTGAGTTTGTAAAATGGAACGAAGACCTCGGATTGTTTTTTTTTTTTGCCCCCTTCACCATCGATCTTATATATTGTGAAGAAGGACGACTTGAAGATTTTTCATTCCGTTTGTGTCGAACGATATTTTTCATAGTGGAGCATGCACGTGCATCACATGCGTTTGATTTGAAAACAGACAGGTCGATCCGGCAGAGATTGCACGAATCGGGTGGCATTCATTCTGCCGGATACAATGTGGAATTGAGTGGTGTTGATCATTGGGACGCACCTGGGTGCAAAATATTATATATTATATATATGCGTGTGTGTGTGTGTGTGTTATATCTTCGGAATCTTTCAGCAAATCTGGCAAATGGATATATGACAAATTTAGCCGCAATAGAACTGGCACCGCATAACCTCGTTCAAAGGAAACCACCCAAAATAACAACGAAGACACAAACGGAATTCAATTATAATATGACACACATAAAAATCTTTTTCGGTTCGGATAAGATAATTTGATATAATACTATCATCTTTTATCTTTTAAATCAAAAAATTTTGGATTCAAGGCTACCATGTTCTCCCTGAGGTTTTTGACGTTGAGTCTCTGCAGCTCACCACCGGAGCAATTCAGCCCTCGCTGCCGAGCCGTGGAGGAGCTGTTTCGGGATTGTGTACGCTCTCAAATTCAAGATATGCTCTGACGGTATGGATCCTACACGCAGCGTGGAAAGGGCTCCGGCAATCTAATAACACATGCACGCATCGATATGTACGCTGCGGTAGACGCGTCTTCGGAGGAGAAAACGAACGGATGGTATAAGCCTACGTACCGTGCATCTCTTCCGGCCTAGTATTCCCGATGCCTAATTGGCGGGGGGTGGTGGGGTCACAATCAGTGCACGAAAATGGGTCCTCGACCCAATCATGACCAATTGGTTGATGATGCTTCTTCGTTACGTACAATCAATGCAACTTGCACCCTCCCTCGCCTCTCTGAGCCCATTACACCGTTTTTCTTCCCGTCCGTACTCGCTCAGCCTTTTGCAGATTTCCCCGATACGATTCGACCAGACTTTCACATATTCCTAAATTTGGATTTTCTCCTCATTATTACTTCACCCAAAGAGAAAAACGAAGAAGATCATGTACGAATTGTGTTATACATGGTATCATGTTTTTCTCACAACGTTAGCCGCACTCTCTCAATTCTAACCCGTGAGGGAAAATAAAAATACGTAGATGCTAGAGAAGGACTAAAAAGGAAGAATGAGATAAAATTAATGGTATCGGATTACGATGGAAAGCTTAATCTATAATAGAATAATTAATCATGATATAAATTAATCTCTATTTAATATGAAATACGAGCCCCCACATAAATCTGACTCTAATACCCTACTCAATCTTCATTTAGTCAAATATACAGGCCCATAGGTGGTAAAAAGCCTAATATTTTATACTTTAAAAAGTCTTTACTAGCTTTCTAGCGCATGATCACAAATTCTCAAATCGATTGAAACCGCTCCACCTCAGATGATGCGAATAGTGATAACGCGTACCCGGATTAAGCAATATCTTGGAGACAGATAAAATTGTCAATAAATCTCCCGAGTTCGCTGAGCTTGCGTTCAGTCGCAAGTATCGAGCTGTTTCTAAGCTATACAGGACGGCATCGTGAAGTCGTAACATATCATATAGACAAAGCATACGAGGCAGTGGATCTCGTGGCGGAGTTTTATAATTCGAATGAGTCAAGATGGTACGTACTCAAATCAAAGAGAATACGTGAACGTACACGGAAGCGTACTTGAATCGATGATCAGAGCTCACATGGGTGGTGGGACGTGGATCTTTTGAGTCTACACGCAACACCTCAGAATCCGTGGGAACGTCTAATTTCCCTCTCACTAATGGGACATCAGAAGGGTCGGATGTATAATGCGTGATCGGTAGACCACAACCGTAAATTTCACCGATCATAGGAGCTGAAAATTAGCTTATGAGTTTTACAAATTGATCCATACACTTTACGAGGCGTCGAATAAACCCCTATTACTTGAATTTAATCGCATCGCCTAATTAAGTCAACTATTTTAATCGCACAAACACGCGGTCAATGATACCATGAATGCCACAATTTCATTGGACGTTTTTTCCTTCCCATACAATTAGTTCCCAGTGTAATTTTGATAACAAGGCAGCTTACTTCTCTTTCCCGAGTTAGGCACGACAGGGGTGTCTCCGTTCGTTTCGGCCCATTAAAAAATGGAATCGATTCCCTCCCACGTGGAACTCCCCCCATTCCTCTTCCATACATTCAATTAACGGATGAAGGCTTCAGTACCGTTCTTTCGAGGACAGAATTCTCCAACAACCCTGCTATCAAATTAACATATATTTTAACAGTTTTTTTTTTACGGGCACATAAATGATTTGATATATTATTATACATGAACCTATGAGATGGGCTCGTGATTGCACAAGAAAACATGGTTTCCTTTGTTGTCCGGGGGAGTCTTCTTACACGTACTGTTAATGTTTTGTGATTCCATATAATAGGTTGGCTTAGTAAGTTCTAATATTAATTTAGGCTCGAAATGATCCATTTATAAGATATAGATCTCTCCCTCTTAAAACTTTCATCAATTCATAAGATGAGAAATGAATGGTCAATTTCATTTAAGAAAAAAAAAAGTAAATTGAGTTCGGAAATAATTTCCTTTGTTAATTATTAATGAAGGGTATGATAATATTTACACTCATGGACGGCTTCTATTGCGTGGACGAGGCAGGCTATCCGGTTGACGACCAAATCGAGTCTTCGATAAGATACTTATCCCTTGAGAAAAAAAAATTAAAAACTATTATGAAAAAACAGACTCGCCTTTTTATTTGCTTTAATTAAACAGAGAGACCTCGATCGAGTTAATAAAGGGTAATTCGTAAAGATGCAAATCATGGGGAATACATAGTCAATTAATTATCGCAGGAAGCAAACAAAATGAAGCAAAAATACATAGAAACTGATGATGAAGAAAGATGTCGAATGCTACTAGAATGCTGATAGTATAATTTAACGCATGGTACGACAATGCTGATAGTTTTCAAGAAGTGGCCACCCAGAGCGGCTCCCAGTTTAACATCTTGCTCTGATGGTGGCGGTCGTCATGCTCTCCCTCATTGCACCTTATCCTGACAACTGCCCTCTGAATCAACTTCCCGGTCGTATTTTCTCCGCCTTGATGATCTTGACGATCCTCTTCTCCGGGCGGCAGTGAATATTCCTGATGTTTCTCTGAGTGTTCGCCATCTCTGGCTCCGTTTCCGTTTCCAGGACCTTTTCCGGTTGCTCCATGGGAATATTCAGCATCTGTTCCTGCCGGTGGATTTTGATCTTCGACATCCGGTTCACTTTCTTGTAATTTGTTGGGCCTTTCTCGGTCGCATGACTTGGGAATATCGGTAACGTGGGAGGAGTCAGTGTGGACGAGGCTCAGCCGGAGCCGACCGCCGATCCGCTCGGCCCGAAGGCAGGGGCTCTTGGATGGTGACTTGACGCTGTTGATGACGAGACGGCCTTCCTGCCGTTGGACCTTGACTTGGAGGGTCTCCGCTCCCCTTAAGGTGGTCAAAGGTGGGGGAATGTCGCGGGGCGGATTGACCTTCCTGCCCCCGGAGCGCTGACGTGTCACTGCTGCTGGGGACTCCGTTGGAAATTCGGAATTCCTGACGTTGGAGAAGAAGCTGTCCCCTTCGCTGACGTCAGTGCCGGTCTCGCTCCCGAGATTCTCAGTGCACAGCTGCAAGCTCCTCTCGCTGAGCTTCAGCGACGACTGCCTCGCCGGGGGAGGCGCACAAGCGTCTCTCCCGACGATAGTCGGCACTGATTCTTGCGCAGAATTGTCGGTGGAGCTGAGAGAGTACTGCAGGAAGCTCCACCCTCCAAGGTCCGCCGGCTTCGGCGAGGACAGTTTGAGCCGCATCGTCACAGGCAGAGGCGGCAGTAAGGGCGGCTCCGCTTTCTGCAGCGGATCTACTAATGACGAGGGGAAACCTTGGCACACAATCGTCGCCACTGATGCTCTGGATAAGTTCTTGATCTGTCGCTAAGGGCTCGGTGATGAATACAGAGCAATGCAAAAAACTCCCACCAGATGAGTTTCAATGGTCGGTTCACAGTCGTCCGCTCTAGCTTTATGAATGAATGATCGATATAGATTTACAGCAAGACCGAAAGGAACACGATAGAGAGGTCCCTATCGGGTTTCGGAAGGGGAAAGGAGGAGCTGCTGAGGGATGAGTGGGAGTGGATGAGAGGAGGAAGGTGAGAATTTGTAGTGTGCAAAAAGTGCCACTATGGGACATGTAGACTCTGACAGCGGAGGGGGGGGCCTTTTTTTGGGGTTGAGCTTTGCCATTTGACTCACAAACCGCCCGAGAATATAGAATTCTCTTAATCTGCCCCAGAGTGGAAAAAGGGAAGAATCAAGTGAAAACAAATGGTTAATGGAGTTAAAAAGAAGAAAGAAAGTTCCCTAATTGCCCTGTTGAATGGAAAGGCCACATCGTATTATGTATGTCTCAGCCTAGTTCCCCAGGCTTGGGACTCCCAAGTCTAAGAACTCAATAGACTTAAGCTCGGTTTGTTCTCATTATTAAGGACTTAGATTGATGTTCGATACTGTGTCCATCATCAGGCCTCAAATCAGAGGAGGTTTGGCAAATATACATGTGCAAGTCCAGTGCACATCTGTATGTTTGTGGATAAAAATGGGAAGCAAAGTAACATATTCAACAAAATTGAAGGGATCAGATGATACCACAGCCTATGTACCGTGAAACCCTTTAATAGCAACAGATTACTGTGACCAACCAAACTAAATGTCTTATAAAGGAGGACATAATCTCCGCTGTTCAGACACAAAACAATGGGGGGGGGGTGGTAAAATGCACACCCGATCTACGTATATATATCATCTCTAGTGCAAGCCATCAGGTTGCTGATAGCACATGGTTAGCAAGTGGGTACACCAGTCATTTGTAGCAAGAAGGAAATTCTGTCATGCACCGCACAACGAGATGGTGCGGTTCAATTTCTCTCTCAAATTTCACCTTCACTGTACTTCCTGGCTTAAGTTTAGAGTTCAACTGACTTGGAACATTCATCCCTGTTGCTTCATTCCAGCAACTTCCAAAGAGAATACCAACAAGAGCGGGCAGAAAACGTATATTTCTTGCCGGTGATTCCCTTCTCCCTCCTCAGATATATCCAAATGCGGCATCTGTCCCTGATTGATAAAAAGATCATAACCATCTCACATCGGGTATGCCCCCTGCCTGCCTACTAATTAATTAAGACATCATCTTGAGTCCATATATATATATATGTGTGTGTGTATGGTGTGATGAAAATTTTTATATTAACAGATAATTGACACATCTATATATTGATTACAGAAACTGACAAATAAGATTTAATGTAGTAACAGAATTAAACATGTATGAATAAGTATGATATTTTAAAATATGTACTATTTACTCTTTTTTTTTTAACGGTGAATTTTTAGGAATTGTACTATAATTTTGCTCATATAAACCATTCTAGTCGTCTAGGCATTGAATGAGATATGAACATGGATATCATATGGGTGGCGCAGGCTAATTTTCAGTGCAATCTGTGATAAACACAAAGCATGCCTACCAATCTCATGTTTTATGCCTGTCTAATCGAGTCAAACATGCCGAGGCAGATTTCAATTCAAGGGGGAATGAAAGTAAAAAAGAAGTGAAGAAAGACAGGTCCCGCCCGTAACCATTCCTTTCTCTGAAATGTACATCACGATATTCAACCGAACTTAGCCTGATACATATACCACCACCTTTTGACAAATCTAGGCCCCCCAAACAGCAATCCGATTGAATTAACCAGCGAGCGTCAGTTCGAACTTCCTGTTGAGCACATGTATTATCACCTTTAATCTATGGCAATTATGAAAGAGGTTTGCGGTTTAGGATTTATCTTCTAATAAACAAATAATTTTAATTTTTTTTTTTCCTGTTGACAGTCAACCCACATGCACGCTTACAGCCCTACTGTCAATGGATGGCGATTGCGGGTAGTCTGTCTGTAGATCAAAACCCGGACATGTTACACATTCCTAAGAAGACCGAGTGATTACACTTTTTGAATGGCAAAATAATCCGATAAAATCAAAGATTCATGGACCGAAGCAAGTTTCGTCAACCTTGAAAAGTGACTCACGTGACGCTGTGTGCAATCTTGCCATTCAGCAAGGGCGTAACACGGCCAGAAAAGAATCTATATATGATGACGTCGTTTTAGATTTACTAACAAGACGGCCCGTGTTCCATTCTCGTCATACAACCTCAGGGAGGGGCCTCCTTTTTCTCCTACTCTAGTGACCTTTGTTAGAAAGATGGGGGCATGACAGAGTGGGTGGAACACGGGTTGGGTTGAGAGAGGAAATGACGGGATAGGACCGGTGACCGCCGGAGATTTTGCCGAGAATTTCAAACAAAGCAAAGGTGGTGGTAGACGCTGACCCTCCCTCCCTTGTTGACTGCCGACCCTACCAAGAACGTGGCCCAACAGTGTCACTGTGTGCTACGAGCAAGATAATTACTCGAATTAATGTGGGCACATGGCGCATGAGATGATGTGATTTTAAATCTTCACGTGACCACATAAACCTAAATTTGGGTATTTAGACGTGAATATTTCATTAATTCATGAGTCACAATCAAATCTTATCAACCGATTTAGAAAAAATAAGGAAAGAAAGAAAATCTCATTCAGGGGCAGTGAGAATTCATTCCATCGACTATATGTGAAACGCGATAGGTTTGGACACCCATCTTTCAGTCAAACCGGCGAAATATACGACTGACTGTTGGGAGAACGGAATATGATCCCCACTAAGGTTTGCCGTATTATATTGTTTGTCGGCTATGTGCTTGATAGTCTCTAGAGCATCAGACCATTTATCGTGCACACCCCTGCCAGACCTGTGGCCCAAGAGTCCGGTTCGGGTACGGCACAAAAAAAATCGTAACTAAACCTGAGTTTTTGAATCGTCCAAAATATTAGGGCGTGCTTAAATTACAAAAATAATATTTATAATAAAAATAAAAATTATGATAAAATTCGAAAAAAATAGTAATCATACATAGTAGATATTTCAATATTTTTTTTTTCAAAATAATATGCCCGAATTGACAAGTCTAACCCAATACGTCATGGCCGCAAAATGCACTGTTGGAGAACCTAGATATCCCTCCCTGTCCCGTTCTCATCTTCAACGGAAAGAAACAAAAGTTGTGGAGCTACATGAGCTTAAGTAAGCATCCATCGCAAATGAAGAAAGAAATTAGGGGGACCAAATCACTAAAACATAAAAACAACATTCATAGTTAAATTTTCGATTGTAAATTTTTTTTCAACTTGTAAGACTTAAATATAATATCTTACTTATATAAAAAAATTATGAGATATTTTATTGAGTTATAACCTTATTTTTTTTTCAGCTATTCCTTTCTATTTAGGAATCACATTCATGTACTGTCCTCTCCCATGTGTATCCCACCCATCCTCTCCCATTAGGGCTTGGGGGAACTAACCTTTTAGATGGAACCCAACTTAGGCTCATAATGGGAGTGCGCACTTCTTTTCAAGTCAGAAAATGAAATTTAATGCGATAATATTATTTTTAACCTAATATTTAGAAAGTTCTAATTAATTTAATTTTGATATATTGAAATTATTATATATATATATATATTCATATCTCATTTTGGTCTCTTTCTAACTCATATTAAATTTGGGTGCTTGCTGATAGGGGCCAAAAACCACCTAAACGGTTAGTGGGTTGGTGGTTTCCAAGTGTAGAAGTCTATGAGTTCACTGCACCACAAGAGGAAAAGCCAAGCCCACCTCGTACAGTGGTTAATGTGGAAACAGGCATTACATATTTGATGTGATTACGGATGCATGAATCAACTTCTTAATTTAATTAACTTTTGATTTTATTCAGGTAAGTGCACAAGTACAGTTCGCCACATATATGTATGCACTTTTAAGCCTTCCCAGTACGGCAGTTCTTAGTGTTTAGCTTGAGGTGTGCGATGACTATCTTTACGGAATTCGTACAACTATATATATATATATATGAAGCTTTTTCAGCATTTTTTTAGTCGATTTAAAGCAGAAAAATAAGGAAACAGGATCAATCTGATGATACTATATATATATATATATATATCTACTCTCTGCTAGAGTCCGTGGAATCCTTTTCCCTTTGCTACGTCAGTGATCAGAGTTATTTGTTAACGTTTCCTGACCGGGTCGGCCGATGGACGGGGCCTCCACGAATAACACAAACAAACTGTTAGCTGTGTATATATGTTTATTATAGGGTTAATCTCTGGTTGAAATATACGATCTCATATTAATTAAATAAATAAAATATTATAAACTTATACCTATTAACTTAAAATTTTAAGTAGAAATGGGCTTAATCTCTTATGGGCTCACAACGAATTTAACATGATATCAGAATCAGTGAGTGCGTATCTTGCCTGACCCGAGTCCAGAAGTCTAGCTTATGGTCAGTTAATATAAACTCGAGTACGGGAAAAAAATTGCCCGACTCGTGGCCAGTTGTCCCCCTCGCCTGAGACTGGAAGAAGAATACTCGGCTAGTAAACAGTTGTTGAGAGCGGGTGTTTAATGATACGTGACAAAGTGAACTATGTTACCACGTGAGGGCGGGTGTTGAAATATACGATCCCACATTAATTAAATGAAGAAAATGTTGTGAACTTATAAAAAATTGAATACCGCCACTTATTAGCTTAAGTTTTTAAGAAAAAATGGATTCGATCCCTTATGAGCTCACAACAAATTTAACCATCCCTATCATCGGCACCATGCTTTTAGATTGATTGGAGTATGTGGAGCCCTAATACTTCTTCGAGTTTAGGATGATTATTGTTCCCTACGAACTGAGCCCAGTTCACGTTCGAAACGTAAGCTTATGGCCACTGTCAAGCTGATGTATGAGCCGAGATTCGTCTAAGTAACAGATTGAGATCATCTCACACTGTATCAGAAAGAAAAGGAATTTTGTAAATGCCAGATTAATCTCTAAAGTTAAAGGGGCATATACTGCAACCGGAAGCTAAAACCTCAGAGTGAAACATTAACGGTGCAATTAATATATTGCATTATTTCACATCTCCATGGGAGGAGCTGATCCCCTTCGTATGCGGGGTAATGCAAGAAAGCACAATCTGAATATATTGTTTCCCACAGTGTCGAGAGGAGGAAGAAGAATATATAAGGATACTAATAATCAGCTGGAATCAAGACGTTTCGAAGTTGATTAAAAATATTTTTTTTATGTCCATTTTCTTATTCATTTATTGACATAATTTATAATCAGAAATACATACATACCAGTATATATGTGGATATTTTGCATAATCGGCTAATGTCAATGTCACTGCCGCCATCAATAGTATCTTGCCTGCAGGTCGAAGACGATTTCATGTTCCCACCTTTCAAAATTTTCCATATCTAAGATCTTGTCCTCTTTATGCTAGAGTCTAAGCTTGCAAAGCACCATAATATACGCCTGTCTCATAATTTCTGACAGGAATCAGCAGACAAGGATGTTTCATATATGAAGTTTATCCGTTGAGAAGTCTGAAAATGATATGTGAAGCTTATCTGTTGAGGGCATATGCACTGTATAAAAGGAGCTTTAATTGAATGATATACTTGTGAGTTGGCTTCGGATATAGTCCAAAAAAAGAGGAGTTTGGAGTATGGAGGATGGAACAAGTTTACAGCATGTCCATGCACCTTGAAATATGCAACATGGAAAAACAAATTAAGAAATATGCAACAAATTGCCAATCGTTTTGCTACATAAACATGGATTGCTTTCGTACCAGTCGAGCCTCTTTTAACTCCGTGTATATTGAAAGCGTACAATTCTTGACGTCCACAAGAAACGCCAATAGCCAGCGATTAGCTTAGCCAGGTATCCGTCCGCAGCAATAGGCATTCTCAATATAATTTAGGGCATGAAAAGCGACTCGAATGCTGGCACTGCACGTACGATGAGGACGAGCACGCTGCCCTGACCACATGCGCACCCATCATGTCCTAGTACACCTCCACCCAGCCTCCCGCCCCCATAAACCATCATTAGCCCAAAAGGAGGATTCCGTATGGTATTATCAATATCAATTTTAGATAAAGATATTTTAACCTGAATTTTATAAGTAGAATATCTCCCATCCAATCATATCGTTTGCCTGAACAATATTCCAGCAAGTTGATACCCTAAAAGCGCCCCCGCCCCACATAGATGACGAAATCAACCACTTGGAATTGCCTCTGAGGAAGCAACTTGGAGCTCCTCCTCAAGAAGAGAAAAAGAACATGGAGATTGACTGGAAAAGTTTGGAGTCTTTGGACCCAAAAATATCTTTATAAAGTGCAAAAGAGAGAGCCCAGTAAGGTAGCGACAAGTAAAAAGGCGAAATTCCCCCACACTAAGGTCTCCCTAGGAATGAATTATTGACCCTCAACTTGCGTCCAGGCTTGCATGACGACGGCTTGCTCTTAATTAGAGTTTACTCAAACCCTGCACCATACTTTTATGTTATTTTTTCAATTGCAAGGACACAGAGAGTTCTCCCACCTAGAACTAAATAAGAGACAGGCAAAACAAACGAATATATATAGAGAGCCTTATGCAATGATTCAATGTAAGATGCTCCTCTTCATTTTATATATTGAATGTGTGCTCATCATATCAAATCCATTTTCTTATAATGGTGTCATTTTGGATTATGAGGAGTGCCAGTATTGTACTTGATAAAGGAGGATGGGAAGATGTGAAATAAAAGGGTGTAGAATTCCACCCAAACATGAATTGCTAAAGAGAAAGAAGCCATAATTTCGGAAAAAAAAATATAATACTCGGGGAGGAAATAAGACAACTAACCAGTTGATCAAGATTTTAGTTATGTCTATTGACCGATTTAAGAGATGGCAACTAAGAGTTAGAAGAAAAATATAGTATATTATATAAATCATATCGAGTTTACTCTAATTGGGTTTGATCGGATGTTGCAATTGTCTCGCTGAAATCAATGAAAACTTGAAGCGCCATTGGATTTTAACACGGCCTCAGGTAATACACATCAAGGATGAACATTAAGCTGTGGGAAGTTCCATAAAGATCTTAAGTCATAACCCTTCACAAAGCATGAACTTTAATTGCAGTACTCGGTTACGTTGTCGAACATGATATATGTGTTATTCAAATTAAGAGATTTTAAGTACTTTTTGTCACTTAAGTAGGCAAGTATCAAATCATACTAATCATAGTTTCAAAAACCGGACTGGGCTGGCCAGTTCGACCGGTTCTATTGGGAATCGGCCACTCACCCGGCCGATTTCTAGAATTAACTAAATTGCACTTTGAATGTGGTCAACTCCGATTGAACCAGTTGGTTTCTAGTCGAACCAGCGAACTTAATTGAATTTATGAAAAAATCCACCGACTTAAAATTTTTTTAAAAATAAAAATATATTATAATTTACTTATTTTATTTTAATAGTCTTATATTTATATTTTATGTTAAACTTACCGTTAATATAATTGCTATATTATGGACTTTTGTTATAAATTATTATTAAATTATGGTATTATATCAATTTATTAATAATATACGATTCGACCCATTAAATCCCTTATCTAACCCACAAACCTATGCCTTAATCGGTTCCCGATCTAGTCCGGTTTTAAAAACTATGATACTAATGCTAGATTAGTTGAACATTGCCAACTGTAGAATAGAAGACAATAATGTAATTTTTTATGTTAATTATATGATATCTAAAAGTTTAAGAGATTACAATTAATCTAAGTTGGTATTGGTTGGTCCAATAAATTAATTATATCAATTTATTAATAATATTATTTATTAAATATACAGTTTGATCCATTGAATTCCCAATTTGACCTACAAACATATGTCTTAATCGGTTCCCAATCCGATCAAATTTTAAAAACTATAATATTAATGCTGGATCAATTGAACATTGCCAACCGTAAAATAGAAGACAGTGATGTAATTTTTTATGTTAATTATATAATATCTAAAAGTTTAAGAGATTATAATTAATCTAAGTTTGTATTGGTTGGTCCAATAAAGGACAAAAAAATATTAATTTAAGGTAATGGTACATATGTAATTTTGTCATTTATAACATTCAAAGCATTATATTTTATCCAAGAAGAGCATCATCCAACTAGAAAATTCCAGTTTTGAAATATAAAAAGTAGGAGTTCTTGGTCCCCAGATCAAGAGTAACGTTACTTTACGGAACTCTCGATCTCGCATTGACATTATTTATGTTCATTGCAAAGTTAATCAATTAATTAGGGGAAAGCACATGTGATTAAGATAAATAATCTCGGAAAGCCAGAGAAGCTATAGGAGATGTGGTCCTAAATCCTTTTTCAAGCTACATCACGCCCACGTAGCCTTTGAAATATATTAATTAATCAACCAAAAGAATTGCTTGATAATTATAGTGCTACTAATTAACCTTTGACAGCACTAAGGGACCAACTTGGTTTCAAGACTTAATTTTTTCTCCGTCAAGAAGTGTCTATCATCTTTCGAGATGGTGGAAAACTGATACGAACGTGAAACAAGTCCAAAGGTTTTTTTTTCCCTTGTTAAAACTCGAACTAAAATTTATTGAGCTCAATATCATGCATTCCTAATATATGCAGATCCCCGAAGTGAACCTTTCTTAAGGGGAAATCACATATATAGTTTTATATATTTAATTTTTTATAATTAAGTATTAAATATTTTAGAACGATTTTTTTTATTTTATGTGTTTTCATTTGTGACATATTTAAATTCTAATCAATTTACCTCTGTTAATAAATTGCTTATGTGGATGACACAGACTTAAATGTAACCCAGGTGTCCGGTCCCATGTATTATTTCACATGGACAATCGAGTAAGATGAGGCAAAATTTTCATTTTTAAATTCAAAGGAGGTATTATTTCTTCTTTGCTCCTTACCATTGATCAGATTTTCAAAATATATCATTAAAATTCAAAACCCTAACGCAGTCACCACCACTTTCGCCTCCGATAACCACGCCGCCTCCGCCGTCCATCCTTCTACTCAACGACTTCCACCTTCAATTCTGTCTTCCCAATGCTTCTTGTAAGCTGCATCCCATGTGAGTTTAATGATTTTTTTAAAGGGTGAACTTATTACAAACAAATAGCCGCCATTGACGACTTCGTTAGTTTCATAATGGCCGCCACTGAAGGTTCCACAAGCTTCATCGGACTCATATGAGCCTATCTTCCCCTACCCTATTTTCACACAATGAAGACTGCCCGACGATTAAGGTTCGAAATTGGTTGTGCCCGACGCTTTATGGCAAAATTGCATTAAAAACTTTGAAAGAAATCGAAAACTGACATATGAATTTCAATTCTGCCCGGGGTTGGAGTGATGGTAGTGGCTGTTGGATCCCTTTTTCGAATACGAGGTTGGAGATGTCAGGCTAGATGAGCTTCTGGTTCATATTGTAGCTAGCCTTAGGTAATGTCGGGTGGCTGTGGCTTCGGTGATGGTGGTGGCTTTGGGGAAGCAAGTTATCATCTCCGGTGCGGTGGCTCCCGGTGATGGTGGCTGGACGAGATAGTATGGCCGGGGGAGAGGAAAGAAGAAGTGAAGGAAAAGAATGGCTGACATGGGAGGGTCTCTCGTACACGTTACTTATGAAATTACCTCATTACTAATATGATAGAATTTAAATATGTTATGAAATATTATGAAATATAATATATGAAATTAAAATAATTATTTTAAAATATATATAATTTAAATATAAAGATCTTAAATATATATAACTCTCATTATAATAATTTTTTTCTTAAATACTTATTATCAATTAATTTGAGTAATATGCAGTCAACCCTTAAATTAAAAGACGAGCTGAAGCACAAAAGCTTCTTTATAAATCCTCATGCCGTTTATAATTATGTGGCCAAGCTGCCAAAAGAAAGAGACCATCAGAACAGATCAGAAGGACCAAAATCTCATTCATCTTGCTCAAGCCAGAAAGCATATATACATACATATATATATGTATGTATGTATGTAATGAGGATAACACTCGCCCGAATTGCTCAACGCTCCACATGTCTACGAACAAGTAACACGGATGTGAAGATCCATTGATGCATCACAACGACACGACTCATTATCTGATTATTGATTAACATTTCCCCTATTGTGGGCTAGATTATTCTGAAGATTCCTATCGAGTAAAATGATGTTGATTCACCGGCATAAAATTTCATATTGTTTACCGTACCATTTTATTATATAAGATATCGGGTCAAAATTTACAAATGAAAATTTCTTATTATTAAGTGAAACTAATTTTATTCGAATATGGGTGTGTCAGATCTCATTGGATTTCAAGATATGAGATAGTGGAGAGTAGCCAAAAAAAATTTAATCTACAGATGAAAGGTGGTCCATGCATATGCATGTACACAGCTAAGAATATCAAATGCCAAATTTATAACATATAATAGCTAGCCCATTGAGGTCTGCCTAAACTGTCATCCCTATCAATGAGACAATATGGGATGGTAAGGAAACAAATATTGAACGTTACATCAGCTTCCAATTCGATCGATATTTGCTTGCTTGATGACTGTCCGTTGTTAATTAAAAGGGAGAATCCCTTTTTTTCCCAACTCTAACCGGATGAGTACGTCAAGCCACATTGGCCATAAGTGATTATTCCTAAAGTTAAATACTTTTTTTGCGTGTGTATTTTATGGTGTCATATAAATGAAAATTTTTGGACTTTTCATCAATTTATTTTTATTGGATCAATTTTGGGGAAAAAGAAGAAAAAAAAAGAGAGAAAATAGTGGGTAAGTTAAGATGATACATCACTTCTTTTCTTTGAATAATATTTTAGAATTGAGTTCTATAAATGAAAAAAATCTATGATTGAGATGTCTTGTTTGGTATATACACTCTGGATTCAAATTATGCATTATATATTATGGAAAATTAGATACAAAAGAACAAGAAATTATGACATATGTGAGGGAAAAGACAAGGCAAAAGAAGGGAGGAGGGGCCTCTAATCTAAGTTATTGGGGGCGCTTCGTCCTCCCTTTTTCGATCACGTCGGTGCCACTAATGCATTTAAAGGGCAAAACCATAAATCATTAAACGGTGACGTACGTTTTCAAAAGATTTGTTCTTCTAATAATTAAAAGGGCGCCCAAATGCTTGATGACATCGAAAATGTGCATAGGTTGTGGCCTGTGCCGTATCATTGAAAAGCTTGAAATCTGGGAGCGAACATGGGCATGTGAGTGGCCTAGTTGCATATGTGTCACTTCGTGCGCATGTGTGTATGCATTGCACATGCGTACGGTGTACTTATTTACGTATTCGGATCGTCCACAGAGAAAGGTCATCTTGAAATTTAGGGGATGGGTGCTATCGTGTTTGGAAAAAAAATTCCAGAAATGTAGATCCATCGAGATACTCTCACGCTATTTTTTTTACTTTTCACGATTTCTCATGTTTGGATTTCATGAATGAATGAATTATGTGATTGGAAAGGGTTTTTTTAGGGTTTTCAGAATAGATTCAGTTCTTAAATCCGAATGAACTAATGCTAGCTGAGCTCCGAAAGAAGATCATGGAGATATCTTCTACAAGCGGATCAAGAAAGGAATGAAATTATGTCAGATTATGGATGTTTGAATAATTAAAAGTAAGAGAAATTGGATTTAGTATAATGATGCTGGCTCATCCTAACAATCAAAAGGTTGTATATTCGATCCTCATTGTGTCCCTTCATTCTCGTTTATTTTATTTCATTCTAAATTCATAAATATACTATGCAATCGAAAAAAAATTAATATGCATTACAATCTGTCAAGAAGACAACCTGCATCTCTAATTAATTAGAAACTCTCCTCTCCTTTTTTTTTTTTGACCCTTTTCCCGGCCAAATTTATTTTATCCTTTATAAATTTACTAATTGGCACGCATAATAATAAAACATATGTACAGATTATAACTAATTCTCTTTTCATATCCTTTAAAAGAAAAGGGGAAAAGGCTGATGATCGACATCTCAGAGAAGTGGCGAGCTGTGGAGAATCTCTGTATTTTATTTGCCGCTTTTGGTCCTCACAAAAATAAGAGATGCATAGTGGAATTTTGTTGGACGGAAAAATATATAATTAGAAGGATCTTTTATATATATATATATAGGAATTTGGACTCGGATCCAATTAGCATGTATTGTCGGGCTTATCAAATCAAATGGTGCAGAAAGAAAAAAAAGAAGAAGAAGAAATGGAATTCATGCCATACATGATGGTGGATTTATATGCATGAATAATGGACAGAATATTTATCGAAGAATTGTAAAAGAGGATATCCCGCTATTGTATGTATGATACGACAACAAATTACTACTTATATGAATAAGACTTTTGAGTCGGCTGACATATGCATTCATGGTTGACCCAATAGATAGCTCATCGGGGTCCAAGAGGGGTCCCCCAAAGGTGTTATGTATGGATGATTAGTTAGGGTGTATAATATTGCACTAACCTTTGACTTTTTGGGCCCATCGGGTCCATGTCAGCGTGCATGGGCCATCTGCATAAGATCGGGAAAGGATTCTATGATTTCAAAGATATTCAAAGCGACGAGATAAAAGGGATGAGAACGGATGAAAAACAGTAAGAAAAATAGATATGGATATAGTAATGGCGTACACAATCAGCCATTGATTTAAAATTTTAAATTGGATATTAGTGAATTCTCCTGTATACTCATTTCAAATCTAATACGGCACCAAATTTGGCTATGATTTGAGGTGAGCCCATCCCTGGTCAAATCCAAGCGTGTAACTTGCGACTAGTAAATCTGAGTACAACACAAAAAAAAAAATCAAATCCAATGTAGTCTGCCGTTCCTCTTCGTCTCATCGTCTAGATGGAGTAATATGAATACAATTATCTATCAAATTGAGTCTTTGGGGTTGGACGTCCTTTGATCTCTAGTAGGGCTTACTGTGAATCTAACATAAAGAAATTAATGTACCTGCACTGAGAAGTTCATTGGGATGTGGATGAAAAAGGCATATTCGGTGCCGAGTGACATCAAATTTTGGAGGAGTGGTGTGTACGTAGACAGTCAACATCGAGACATACATGATGTCGACTTCCCACTCTCCCCGAATCAATGATAGAGATTGGTGACAGCTGTGGCCGGGAAATCACAATAATGACGATTACCGACCGAGGCCTAACGCATAAAACCCTAAATTCAGGCTCGGCTCAGTAGAGAGCCACAAATGAAGGTTGGGCAATTAAGCGATTCCACGCACATATTCTCCTTGAATAACATTTTGGGTTCTGGAATATAAAGAAGTTTTTATGTTTTTATGTGTTAATCTAGCTCAAAACTGCACTGGAGACAAAATCCGTTGAATTTCAAGCTAAGCCGAGAGGGAGAGGGAAATCGAGTAGATGGTGCAGCCCTTCCACCCCCGGCTGAATAAACGGGCGGCCCGGTCCGGAGAAAAAGGCCGGATGTGGCATAATCAAGAAGCCCATCGGAATCTTGAACCGTGTGATTGATCCTAGCCAGTGAAGCCACGGGGATCATGTCACTCTCCATCTACTAGAGAAGTCTCATGCCAGTGCAGGCAGGTCAACTATATATCCCTGCTGAGAGGCCATAGTTTGATGCATTCCGGAGGGCATTTGCTTCTTTCTTGCCTTCACTGGCGTGACATGGATAAGTGTCCGTGGATTCTGAGGCTTAGTGCATCTTTAGAAGGCTCGCTGGCACTGGCTGGCCCTTGCCTTTTGTTCTTACATATGCTTACTAAAAGATCTCTGTACTCTCTCTACGCGAAAGGTGGCAAGTAAGCTCTTGTGCCATTAAAACTAGACCTGGTTTCCCAGGTCCACAATCCACTTCACTGTCCTTAACTTACTGTAGAAAAGAAATTTCGAATATCTTACTTTCAGTGAAAATGCGCACTCCACATGTAGCGGCAGAATGGACACACGTCTTACTAGTCCGCGAACCCGGAGAGACCATTATTACCTATTCTCCAGAAATTGGACTATGATACGTTTGTGTAAATGGACTTGAGGCAAAATGAAGCGATAAAAAGCCAAATTTTCTCGAATATCCCTCGTGCCCACATAATCTTTTGACGTCATTTTTCTCTACCTAACCATTATATACTATGCTTTCACCAAAAATACAAGCATGCAGTATCCCCCTGAGAATAGTAGAGGCCAATAGATCACGCCATCCTTGTTGAAGATAGTCTAGTATATGCGCCAGTCCTCACGTACATTCCAACTAGACGTCGTGTACCTGTGCATAGCACACATTTGCTATCTTATATGAATATTAAAATAAGAAAAACCAGTTACTGTTTGTAAAGGAATTTTCCTTTCTTCCATAATGGTTGATGGTGACCTAATGATTTATATGAAAATATAGAAAAAAAAAAGGGGGGGTGGGGAAGGGATGGAACGAAGATAAGTTGGCATGGCAACTGTGGAATAGGCTGGCACAATAACACCTTATCTGAGTCGCACTTTGATGCTTTGAGCCATAAGGAGGCACGGTATGGAACAAGAAAATTCTTGGAACATCTACATATAATATGATTGAGAAGATTTTTACCGTAATTTCCTATCACAGCGTACTCTTAATCCAAAACCACCACCCCCTCCTCCTCCCCGTCCTCCTCTTAGAGATCTCTTACTTCAGATCATATGGAGCTGGTCCAAGAACAGGGAAATGAACCTGCTAGAAATTATGATCCAGAAGGATCATGTCTTCAAGCTGAAGAATATTTTAGCTCCCTCAGAATGGAGGGGCGTGTTCATAATCAAAGGGCTTCCTCTTTGTCATCATATGTTATCCAAGGTGCAATAATGTATTTTCTCCGTCTTGCCTGCAAATTTTGCTGGCTAGGACAAACCATATGCTCACCTTCTTTCCTAAAATTTTGCTTTAACTGCATACGCTCTAGGTGATAGGATGGCTTCGGATGTTGTCCCTGCTGTGCAAGAAGATGCTTACCTTGTTCAAACCGTGAAGTGTCCATCCTTGACAAACCACTCATTTGAAGATCTAAGTCCTAATTTTAACTTTAGCTCCGATGTGAATGAACTTCAATATACTGTGCAGAAAGATTTTGGAGATCAAAGTAATTTATCTTTTTCATTTTGTTTCCTTTTAGAAGCAGGAGTTAATTCTGCTTTATTTTATTTATTTATTTATATTTTTTACACAGAAAGTGTAAAGCATGTAATCACGTCTTTCTGTTGGAAGTGCAGGAAACTACCTTACTTTGGAGGTTGCGTCTGGTCCTTGTCAAGGGATGTCTTGCTCAATCAGTTCCAGTGATTCTGAAAGGCTTCCGTTGACCCTTGGGAGAGTACCTCCAAGTGATTTAAAGCTGGGGGATTCTGAGGTTTCAGGGAAGCATGCAATGATCAACTGGAATTTTAATGTATAGTACCTTCTTATTTCATGCCATCCAGTTCCATGCTCTCTCCCTTTCTTGTATATGTTGTGATTACTTGGCTTATCTTGGTCTACAGAAACATAAGGGGGAGATGATAGACGTGGGTAGCTTAAATGGCACTCTACGGATTGCTAGGCCGGTCAGCCATCCTGATCATGAAAGTTGACATTGGGGTGATCCAGTGGAACTTGCCGATGGTGATATAATAACCATCGGTACATCATCTTGTATTTCTGTAAGCTATTGTGCTTGAACTCAACACTTTTATCAATCACTGCTGAACAGCTAGTTTGCAGGACATTTGTAAATAAATGGCAAAACAAGATACCGAAGGTTATTAAATATTTCTGATAAGTGGTACTATATAACTTCGTCGGTTTTCCTTGTAGAATTGAATGTCTCTAACAGATGCTCATTCTTTACGTTGAGTAGAATTCCGAGTTTCTGAAGAGATGGAAGAAAATTTATGAAGTTACTACCATTAGTCGAGTTGGAGTGCTCTTATATTAGCTAAGTTTTACATCCAGCAGGAAAAACAAAAGGCTAAGTTTTGCATCACAGGAGAGTGGCAGAAATAACCAAATATTTAAAGCAGTTTTCTCTTGCAGGAGAACATACTGAGGATCAGTCATGCAAATTATTAACTGGGCTTACTATGGCAGGTCCAAATCACATCTAAGGCAGAGTCCCATATCCCTTTTGATGTTGGTATTGCATCTGATCCCATGGCTATCCGTCATGGAGGTAAGAAGCTCGCTATGGAGGATGTCTGCTATTACCAGTGGCCTCTCCCTGGACAAGATCAGGATACTGAATTTTCATAAATAAAACAATCTTCCGTAATCTACTGAAGCCTAAATTTTGAAATGATCAATGTGCAGTTTGGGAATTTCGGAATTTGTGATGCAATTTTTGGAGCTGCAGCTGCCAAATATGCTGGCAAGTCGGTTATTCTCACCTTACTCTCATTTCTTATTTTGCTCTGTACCTTTATTTCTTCACTAAATATTACCATTTTAGATTGCTTCTGCTGTGATTTGCTTGTCTGTCAATGTTGATATTTAATATCTCTATACTTTAGGCTTTGCAAAATCATCACATGAAGCATGTCTGTCATTGACACCAATAGCAGCCAAAAGATGATTGTCTGTCACTAATTCTCCGTGACACTCATATTTCTGACTTCTTCCAGGGTAATCCCTGAGATGATTGGTACTTTATTGTCGAATCCACTAAACCGGGAGAAGGTGTTATAACTTTGTGATGCTTCCCATATGCTTAGGGATGCACGTTGCAGTACAGATATTGAAACTTCCAATTTGAAGACAGAGCAATTGAAGGAAGAATCATCAATTAAGGCAAAAGATCAAATCAGCCCTACAAGGAAAGCGCCGCAGGAGCAATTAGATATTTCTTGATTTGTAAAATATCCATATTGTGTTCCATCCTTCCCCTATATATTTCTTGTACGCTGGAAAGCAAGACAATAAGAAAGAAAAAAAAAAGAAAACACTTTGCATCTTCCTCTCAATTTTTTTCATGGTATCAGAGCTATGGCTACATCAACAAAGTATCCTTTTCCTTCCTCCATCAACGTGGCAAACTTTGTCACACTAAAGTTGACAGACAACAACTATCTTCTCTGGGAAACACAGGTGATGTCATTTATTGAGAGTCAAGACCTAACAGGCTTTCTTATCGAAGAAACTACAGCACCTGCAGAAACCATCACCGAAGGAGGACAAGCAGTCACAAATCCCGAATTTACCTCTTGGACACGCACTGATAGATTGGTCAAGTCCTGGATTGTGGGAACTCTCTCTGAAGATGCACTTGGCCTTGTGGTAGGTCTCAAAACAACTGCTCAGGTATGGAAGGCTCTGATTGACCACTATACTCAATGCTCTGTGGCACGAGAATTTGATTTGTTGGCACAATTACAACATATTGAAAAAGGAAACAAGCCCCTAGCCACATATTTGCGTGAATTCAAAGGAATCTGCGATCAATTGAATGCTATAGGGCAACCCCTTTCAGATACCACAAAAGTTTTCAGGTTGCTTGAGGGACTCGGCGATCAATACGAGTCTTTCAAAACATCTATGCTACGGCCTCCAATCCCTTCCTATGCCGAGGTCATCCCGCAATTACAAAGTTACGAGTTACGTAACAAGAAGTTTTTAAGTAAGCAAACAGATACCTCTATGGCATTCATCTCACAATATCGCGGTGGTGGTCGCGGTGGTCGTAAGAGAGGAAGTGGTCGTGCTTGGGGGCGCGGCTTCAATTCCATTGGTCGAGGATTTCCTCAAACAACTAGTGGACATCGATCACCCACCAACCCATCCAGACTACAACCACAACAGGGACTCAATTCCAACGAATCTCCTTTGGTTTGCCAAATATGCAAGAGACGAGGACATGACGCGCTCCGCTGCTGGCATCGCTTTGACAATAGCTATCAACATGATCAGCTCCCACTCGGACTAAATGCCATGCATCTATCCAATTCAAATGATGATGAGTGGGTTCCTGACACTGGAGCAACTGCCCACATCACCAATGATAAAGGTAAACTCACATATTCCTCTCCTTATAGGGGATCAGATTCTGTGATAGTGGGAAATGGAGCATCTCTTCCCATAACACATGTTGGTCATGCATCTATTGGTCACAAAAATGCTCTTGTGCTGAATAAGGTTCTAGTAGTTCCAGAAATTAAGAAAAATCTACTATCTGTCTCTCAACTCATTAAGGATAATCCATGCCTCTTTGAGTTTAATCAATCTGGCTTCTGTATTAAGGACTCCAAGACACGACAGGAGCTATTGAGAGGATTTAATAGTCAAGGCCTCTATTCATTGCCAAGTCCAGTTGCCTTCTTCTCCAACCGACAAACATCGGCTAATGAACAAGTGTGGCATCAAAGATTAGGTCATCCCCATGATCGTATTTTGCAATTCTTAAGGAGCAATAATTTTATTTCTATAAATAAGTCATCAGACAAATTATGCTCCAGTTGTCAATTGAGCAAGAGTAGGAAATTGCCTTTTCAAGTATCTGAGACTCGCAGCTCCTTTATTCTAAATAAAGTGCATTGTGATTTATGGGGACCATCACCTACTTTGTCTGTTCAAAGTTTCCAATTTTATGTTATCTTCGTGGATGATCACTCCAGATTCTCTTGGCTTTATCCATTGAAACATAAATCTGACTTCTTTGGAATCTTTGTGGCATTCCAAAAATATGCCGAGAATTATTTTGACAGGAAGATCAAAATCTTCCAATCAGATGGTGGTGGTGAGTTTTCAAGCCAATTATTAAAGGATCATCTTGCAAAATGCGGCATTACACACCAACTTTCGTGTCCAGGTACTCCTGAACAGAATGGCGTTGCTGAACGAAAGCATCGACATATAGTTGAACTCGGCCTTGCATCACTCTTTGAAGCATCAATGCCATTCAAATATTGGGTTGAAGCCTTTACTACTGCAAATTTTCTGATTAATCGACTTCCTTCTACTGTATTAGGCATGCAAAGTCCCTTTACCATATTATATGGAAAAGATCCTGATTACACCTCGTTTCGGGTCTTTGGCTCACGTTGTTTTCCTTATCTCCGAAACAATATGAAAAATAAATTTGATCATCGATCTCTGCCGTGTGTTTTTCTTGGTTATAGTGAGAAGCATAAAGGATATCGATGTTTGCATCGATCCACGGGACGTGTCTACATTTCCCGACATGTCATATTTGATGAATCAAATTTTCCCTTTGCTTCTAATCAAACACACCAAAAGACATCCTCAGGAGGGACTTATTCATTCCCCGAAGATATTGCCCGTTTATTTGCCCCAGCGTCAGCAAATTCTCAAGACTTATTCATTCCCCGAAGATATTGCCCGTTTATTTGCCCCAGCGTCAGCAAATTCTCAGTCCACATCCTCAACTGAGGCGTCAACCCAATCCAGTCCAGCTCAGACCACTATTCAACTTGAACAAGCTGAGAATTTTCGCTCAGCTAGGTCCGAATTGCTCACAAGTCCAGCAGGCCCAGAAGCTTCACCTTCTCACGAATATGAGGCTGCTCATGAATTGCTCACAGGTTCAAGAGGCCCAGAAGCTTCACCTTCTCCTCAGGAACCTGAGGTTGCTCATAACTTGCCTCACGAGATGGAGCAAGTTGCTGACTGGCCTTTCTCTCCGAATGGGACTCAATCTCTTTCTTCTCACCCCATGGTGACTCGGTCGAAGGCTGGCATTATTAAACCAAATCCGAGGTATGCAAACCTTTCCATCTCTTTAGTTCCTTCTGAGCCAAAGTCCATTACCATGGCTCTCAAACATCCAGGATGGAAAGCTGCCATGGAAGAGGAGATGCGGGCACTTCATCTTAACAACACATGGGTTCTTATTCCCCGTGATAATAACATGAATATAGTCGGGTGCAAATGGGTCTTTCGCACCAAACTCAAAGCCGATGGTTCTCTTGATCGGCTCAAAGCCAGGTTAGTTGCCAAAGGATATCATCAAGAAGAAGGAGTTGATTTTATTGAAACTTTCAGCCCTGTTGTCAAACCAGGCACGATCCGCATTGTCTTAGCTATTGCTACTGTTCGACGTTGGCCGACTCGTCAACTTGACGTAAGTAATGCATTTTTACATGGAAATCTATCGGTTGCAGTTTATATGGAGCAGCCCCCTGGTTTTCATGACTCTTCACAACCAGACCATGTCTGCCTTCTCCGACGAGCCTTGTACGGTCTCAAACAAGCTCCTCGGGCATGGTTCAATAAATTCAGCAACTTTCTTCTAGATTATGGATTCATCTGTAGTATTGCTGACCCTTCACTGTTTGTTTATCGCCAGCATGGACACCTTCTTATTCTTCTCCTATATGTGGACGATATCATTGTCACAGGGGACTCTTCATCAAAAATTGATGAACTCGTTCGAGATCTTGCACAAGCTTTTTCTATGAAAGATCTTGGCCCTCTTCACTTCTTTTTAGGAATGGAAGTCTCCTTCACTAGCTATGGTATGCTTCTTACCCAACAAAAGTATGCAAGTGATCTTCTTATACGAGCCTCCATGCACCAGTGCAAACCTATCGGCACTCCAATTGCATTAAAAAAGTCTCATATTAAGGATGGTGATACTCCATTTCGCGATCCCACATTTTTTCGTAGCATTGTTGGGGGACTGCAATATCTTACCTTTACCCGACCAGATTTATCGTTGGCGGTTAACATTGTATGCCAGCGAATGCATGCCCCAACTATCTCTGACTTTCTTATGGTTAAACGCATTCTTCGCTATATTCGAGGTACAAGTCATCTGGGTCTTCGATTTCTATCACATAGCAGTCTTGACTTATATGCTTTTGCGGATGCCGACTGGGCTGGGTGCTCAGAAACCCGCCGATCTACCTCTGGCTATTGCACCTTTTTAGGCTCTAATTGCATCTCTTGGAGTGCGAAGAAACAACCTACGGTTGCTCGTTCTACGGCTGAAGCAGAATATCGCGCCCTTGCCTCTGCTGCTGCTGAACTTACTTGGATCACATATATTCTCCGTGATGTTGGAATCCCTCAACCTCAGCCGTCTCTTTTGTTCTCTGATAATATCTCAGCTCTACACCTGACCGCTAATCCAGTCTTTCATGCTCGCACCAAGCATATAGAGCTCGACTACCACTTCATTCGGGAAAAGGTCGCCCTTGGATCAATCGTCACTCGCTTCGTTCCGTCATCCTCCCAAGTTGCCGACATTTTCACCAAACCACTTGCCAGGAACTTGTTTGGTGATTTTCGAACCAAACTCGGTCTTTGGCCTCAGCCCATGACCGGTTTGAGGGGGAGTATTGAAACTTCCAATTTGAAGACAGAGCAATTGAAGGAAGAATCATCAATTAAGGCAAAAGATCAAATCAGCCCTACAAGGAAAGCGCCGCAGGAGCAATTAGATATTTCTTGATTTGTAAAATATCCATATTGTGTTCCATCCTTCCCCTATATATTTCTTGTACGCTGGAAAGCAAGACAATAAGAAAGAAAAAAAAAAGAAAACACTTTGCATCTTCCTCTCAATTTTTTTCAACAGAGGCATGCATGGATCATGACCATGAGGTTCTCATCTCGTCCAGTTCTTCATTCTCTTCTTCCAATGGCTCTAAAGTTAACTTCCTGTATGATGGTGTTGGGTGCACTTAAAAGTTCTCCATGCAAATTTTTTATTTCACTATCATCCTAGTACAATCATTGCCATTCTCTTTAAATGCGTCTTTTCTCTGGAGTTGATGCTTTTGAAACTGAACTGTAATATAGGTTCTATTCAGTTGAGTTACCCAACTCAAATGAGAACGGAAGACATAGGTCATTTGCCTACCGTCTATTGATTATTCTCAATCTCCTGGATTGGTTTTAATCCCCTTTCTAGGTTCTGCTACGAAAGAAAAATCTTCAAGATCCTCTAGCCTTGATCAATAGTACAATTATATGGTGGCTCAGTAAATTTTAGTAGATATGATGACAAACTCTAGGTCATGGGCCTAGCATGATTCAAGTATCATTCAATTCCTAAGCATTAGAAAGCTCAAAAATGTTAAATCGCATGATCCTTCAACTTATAGTTTTGACACACTGTTACATTAGTATCTATATATTTAGATGCTTCACTATCCTAAAACTATGCCATGAAGAACCCTAATCTGATCTAACATCAAAAGGCACAAGGAAATTATGGGTTATAAAATGATTAATTGTATAATGCGTTTTTGGAAATTCTGGGTAGTAGTTCCCGTCTCTGCATTATTGGATGTGGAAGGGTTTATTATGCTCTGCAGATTAGCAATTCTTGATTTCCTAATTGTATGCTCGTTGTCAGGGTTGTACTGCAACAGTGCTGCTCGTATGGGGAGATGGCAATGAAAATTTTTTTGTTCAATGTGCCAACGTTGGAGATTCTGCATGTGTACTGAAGTATGTGCTCATCTTGTCTTACACTATCTGGATCATTGCTCAATGACAATATATGTACCTGAGTTGTTTCTTGTGGAGAGAATGCAATAAGCGCTGCTAGAGTCTTGCATTGATAGGATTTTTTTTTTCTAGGTTAAATGCATTTTGCAAAGTTCTCATTATGTGACCTTTCCAAAGTGAGACTGTCATATTTAACAGCTCGAGCATCTTAATTCTACAGCATTAATGACATGCTGGTCAAGATGACAGAAGACCATAGGGTCAGCAGCCAATCTGAGAAACTTCGGATGTGGGAAATGGGAGAACCATTAAGAGATGGGGAAACACGTCTATATGGTAACTGCAATTTCTCTGGCTAATCTCCTACCTTTTGATATTCTTGTCTGGTGTTGTTTGTCTTAGAAAAATTATTAAGAAGGTATCAAAAGAGAATGCAGTATCGTTAATTGACAGTTAATTGACTCAGGTTTGAATCTTGCTCGAATGCTTGGAGGGAGACAAGTTCATTAAACAGCAGGATAGACGATTCTCTGCTGAGCCTTATATAAGTCAAGTTGTGTGCATTGATCGAACAAGCAGGGCTTTTGCTGTAATGGCCAGGTTTCCTTCGAACTTGTGCTCTTATTGCACAGGTCTCCATTTTGGTTTCTCAAGTAGCTCGCCTCTTGTGATAAAGCATATTATATATGTGGGAAGTAGCTTCAATTTAACTACTGCTTTAGACATATTCAGGAAGGGGAAGGAGAAAGACTTTTGCTTGCTGCTGTTGTGGGTGCGTGTGTGTGTGTATTTTTCTCAAATTTTGATTTTGGGTTCTGCCAAACAAACACGCAGTGATGGTTTATGGGACGTGATCAGCCTTAAAAAGGCAACTCGGTTGGTTCTTCTTAAGATAATAATTTTTCACTGATTTCTTCTTCTCTAGCTCCCTTGCTCCCTTACCCAACACAGCACATAAGAAGGGTCAAAAAATGGTCCCACGAAGTTTCTTTACTCCCGAAGCTTTACAGGCAAAGGAAAGAGAAACTGCAGACAGGCAGGACTCGGCCGAGAAGATTGCTACACTAGTGCTGAACGAGGCGAGAAACTTGCGGACGAAGGACAGCACTTCGATAATCTTCTTGGACTTGAGCACCACCTCCACTGGTGAAAGAGATTCTTAGGTTCACCCACGAGGTTAAATTCTACGAGCATGTCTTCATTTCCTATAAGCTGCCCCCCTTCAGCACCATTCCCCTTTTCGCCGAGTTACATCATGTCTCAATACAGATTTCACCATTCTGTTTCTGTGCTGAGGAGATGCAAGAGGTGCCTGTGGTGGAAGGAATCACAGAGATGTACAGGGGTTTTTACCCCTTTTTTCTTTTCTCTTACTTTTAGTAAAATTAGGAACGATACAGATCATGTCTTGGAGATATCCATTTTTCTGATAATCCCGGTATTATTATTTTCAGCTTAATATCCATATCTCTTGGAGAGAGAGAGAGAGATACATACATATATATATATATCATTTTTCGTTAGACCCTTTATTAAATAAATAAAAGAAATGCCAATTGTTTTGACATAAATCTGATGAGGCATACTTAGAATAGTAGTCGAACATTATCTTAGTCGAATATATTCCCTTGTGAATATAATATCAGTAACCCACCGTGGACGTGGTTGAGTGGTTCGGTACTTATCATCCCAATGGGAAGACTTGAGTTCGAGTCCCACCTGCGGCAGAGAACTCTTAACCCCTTAAATTGACCGACCCGGGGCAATCCAGATTAGTCAGCTTGACAAAGTTCAATTAGATACCAGCGGTTTATACCAAAAAAAGAATATAATATCAGTCTGCATCTCTTCTAGAATATGACCTTACCATTCGGCGGAGAAGATCTAATGAATGGCGTACGCTTGTTGAAGAATGCTAAAATTCGTAAAAACGGCTTAGCCGGTGAATGTCAGGCGGGGCCACCGTTAACGAGTTAAAAGCTAAGGGCGAGGATGCATCAGAGTTTATGCTACTCAGCCAGGCTAATTGAGCCGAGAACCCACCCCGAACACTACATCAGAAACAGAAATTGGCCAGACGAATCCTAATCAATCCATGAAAATTCGACTCTATAAACACAGTCAGGAACCAACTACCACGTCGAGATTCTTCAGCTTCGGTTACCACTCAACCCGGTTGTCTCCATTTTTCCCATCCTCATCCCCTCCATCAGGGTCATTGTCGTCCAAGGATGCGACCATCTCAGGGCATCTTTTGAAGATATTCCTGACCTCATCCGCACCCTCCTCTGAAATATAGTTACGGTTGACGTTCAGCAGTTTGAACTCAGGCTTCTGGACCATGACCTGGGCCAGGCACCGGACCCCAGCCCTTCTGATCGAATTCGTATTTAAGTCCGCTTCCTCTAACTTGTCGTGCCCAACTTCCAGGGCCTTGGCTACACGTATCACCCCTTCGTCCCTCAGTTCATTCTCAGACAGGTTCAACTTGGAAAGGGACTCCTAGGAAGCCACACGAGCAGCTAAGAATAGAGCGGCTTCTGCTGTTATATCATTCCCTGCCATCTCCAGCACTTTAAGCAAGGAGCAGTCTCTTTGAGAACATTAGCCGTAGCAGTCGCCCCCTTATCTTCCAAGTTTAAACAGCTTATATAAGCCTCACTAAGATTGAAATGCTCGGAGAGTGCTTTCCTCAGGGCCACTCCACCTTCTACGCCAAACATATTGTTGTTGGAATTTATCCTAATCCAAATTACCTCAAGATCATACGTGTTGAAATCAAAGAGAATGCTTAAACATAAACGGAAGCGTACCTGAATCCATAGGTAAGACTCGTGTGATTGACCGGATATGGATCTTCTAGGACTGTACGAAAATTTTTTCAGAGGATGTGGGATTCGCTCTGACTCTCGTTGACTAATGGGATATCAAAAGAGCCGATAATATCGTATGTCCCAGGGACCACAACCGCAAATTGCACATAAGTGCCTTCAGTTTATTAATTTCTAATTTCACCCACCATAGAAATCAGAAATCACTTTATGGTTTCTGCATATTGATCCCTACACCTTACAGATTGTCTGTTCAACCCTATTTTATAAACTTAATTAGATCACTTAATTGGGTTGACCGATTGGATAGCAGAGACACATGATCAATAATATATTGTTGGACCATATATTGTCAAATTAAAATTCAACAATCTCCCACTTGGGCCAACAAATATATCCCATATGTCATGTATCACCAAAATACTTTATTGAGCTCAAAAATGCTATTCATATCAACAATCTCAATAATCTCGTCCATTGAATGTATCAACATAGAACCAAAGCGTTCTTCATCCCATTTATTGTGACTAGAACCATCAATGATCACGTATGTCAACACACCCAACGACATAGATCAAGTGCAGGTATGCAGCATGGAAATTACATGTAATGTGATCTAAACATGCCTATTTCCAACTGGTCCTCCTCAAACCTTATGGAGATCAACTTTAAGTCATAAGCGAGATTCAGACTGCAAATGAACTGAAAACTTTATTTCTGCAGAAAATAATTCAAAATAGTCATCATGAACAAATATAGTCATTGTACAAACTCCCACTACACCTTAGCATCACAGTATGATATTACACCCATATGAGCAGTGTGCTCATGAAAGACCATGGGTGCTAAAGCCTTAGTGAGCGGATCCGCAATCATGGAAGTTGTACCAATATGTTCAATAGACAACTGAGTACTCTGAATCCTATCTTTAACAACCAGGAACTTGATGTCAATGTGCTTTGACTTCGAAGAGCTCTTGTTGTTATGGGAATACATTACTGCTGACTTATTGTCACAGAATATCTTTAGTGGTCTTTCTATTCCATCAACAATTCGCAGTCTTGTGACAAAATTCCGCAGCCATATCCCATGATTAGATGTCTCGTAGCAAGCTACGAATTCTACCTCCATAGTTGAAGCGGCTACAAGTGTCTGCTTAGCACTTTTCCAGGAGACAGCTCCTCCAGCCAACAGATAAACATATCCTGATGTAGATCTGCGACTGTCTTGGCATTCGGCGAAATCAGAATCAGAATATCCAACGATCTTCAACTGATCTGATTTCGTATATGTGAGCATGTAATGTTTTGTCCTTTGTAAATACCGCAAAACCCGTTTGACTGCTTTCCAGTGTTCCTTACCAGGATCATTCAAATATCTGCCTAACATCCCAACAATGTACGTAATGTCCGGTTGCGTACAGACTTGAGCATACATTAAACTCCCAACAGCAGATGCATAGGGAATATTATGCATTTCCTTACGCTCAAATTCATTTTTGGGGCATTGATTAAGACTGAATTTATCTGCCTTATAAACAGGGGTATCAAGAGGCTTGCAATCCTTCATGCCAAATCTAGTTAGCACCTTTTCAATATAGCTCTTTTGCGATAATCCAAGAATTCCTCGAGAGCGATCTCGATGAATTTGGATCCCTAAGACAAAAGAGGCGTCCCCAAGATCTTTCATCTCAAACTTCTGTGATAGAAATCTCTTGGTTTCATGCAATAAGCCTATATCGTTACATGCAAATAATATGTCATCGACATATAAAACCAAAAAATATATATTTACTCCCACTGAACTTAAGGTATATATATTCATCAACTACATTTATCTCAAAACCAAATGAGAGAATAATTTGATGAAATTTGTAATACCATTGTCGAGATGCTTGCTTTAGCCCATAGATGGATCTCTTTAACTTGCAAACCATTTTCTTTGGGTCACCAACCACAAAGTTTTCTGGTTGCACCATATAAATCGTCTCATCAATGTCACCATTGAGAAATGCCGTCTTTACATCCATCTGATGTAGCTCGAGGTTGTAATGAGCTACAAGTGCCATAATGACCCTCAAAGAGTCTTTTGTAGAAACCGGAGAGAAGGTCTCTTTATAATCAACGCCTTCCTTTTGTGTGAATCCCTTAGCAACAAGACGAGCCTTATATCTTTCCACATTGCCCACAGAATCCCTCTTGGTTTTAAATATCCATTTGCAACCAATGGGTTTCGCACCATTTGGCAAAGGGACAAGATCCCAAACGTCATTGTCCTTCATGGAATTCATCTCTTCATTCATAGCGTCTATCCACTTTGGAGAATTAGTGCTCTGCATGGCATGACAGAAGTTGATCGGATCATCTTCCATCATTCCAATGTCAACTTCATTCTCCTTGAGGAATACAATATAATCATCCGAAATTGCATTTCTCCTCTCTCTAGTGGATCGTCTTAATGGCACATGTTCTTGAGGTTGTTGAGTTTGTTCTTCTGGATCAACCTCTTGAAGTTGCAAAGGAAGTTGTATGACATCGTCATGTTGCTCCTGATTAGAAGCAATGACTGTAGGAAGAGAAATTGATTTCTCTTCAAAAACAATGTCTCTAGCCTTATCTCCCCCCACAAACTCAACTTCCTCAAAGAATTGGGCATTTCCCGTCTCAAGAATTAATCTAGTAGTGGGATCATAAAATTTGTAACCCCTGGATTTTTCAGAGTAACCAACAAAATAACAAGTGAGCGTTCTTGATTCCAGTTTCTTTTCACTTGGCCTATAAGGCCTAGCTTCAGCTGGACATCCCCATATACGAAAATGCTTAATACTGGGTTTTTTCCTAGTCCATAATTCATAAGGGGTTTTGGACACTGTTTTGGTTGGTACTCTATTGAGTATGTAGGCTGCGGTCTTTAATGCCTCTCCCCAGAGTGATTCTGGTAAAGTAGAATGACTAATCATACTCCTTACCATATCCTTGAGTGTTCTATTTCGTCTTTCAGCAACACCATTCATGTTAGGACTTCTTGGCATGGTGTACTGAGGGACGATTCCACATTCCTCTAGGAATTTGGCAAAAGGTCCCTGACGTTGTTCACCTGATCCGTCATATCTACCGTAATATTCACCACCACGATCAGATCTTACGGCTTTAACTTTCTTGCCAAGTTGAGTTTCAACTTCAGCTTTAAAGTTCTTGAATGCATCTAGGGCTTGAGATTTCTCACTAAGGAGGTACAAGTACCCATATCGAGAATTATCGTCTATGAACGTGATAAAGTATTGTTGACCATTCCGAGTAGCCGTAGAGAATGGTCCACAAATATCAATATGAATAAGTTCTAAGACGTCTAATTTTCGATCGGCACCTAATCTCCTAATGTTTGTTTGTTTCCCCTTGACACACTCAACACAGACCTCATAGTCTGTAAAATCAAGAGAATTAAGAATTTCATCTGACACAAGCCTTTCAATTCGTTGTTTCGAAATATGACCTAAACGCTTGTGCCATAACTTTGCAGAACTCTCATTAGTTAATTTTCGCTTTGTACCGCGTGAATCCGCATGCAAGGTTTCTCCATATGAAGCAATTGTATTAAGCAAGTAAATGTTATCGTGAAAGGATAAAGAACCGGTAGCAATCACATTTGAATTAAGGAGGAGTCGAAATTGAGAATTCCCAAAAGAGCAATGATAACCGAATTTGTCCAATTGGAAAATAGAAACCAAATTCCGTCTAAAAGACGGCACAACATAAGTCTCCTCCAAATCCAAATAATATCCAGTCTTTAACAATAACCTAAATTTGCCTATTGCTTCAACCATAACTGACTTGCCATCGCCCACATAGATGAATCTTTCAGCATCATTTAGCTTTCGGCAATTCAGGCAACCCTGCATAGACACACTTATGTGAGTAGTAGCACCAGAATCTAACCACCAAGTGTGTGCAGGTACAGAGGTCAAATTAACCTCAGAACAAACCAAAGCGAAAGATGTACCTTTCTTTGCACGCCATGCGTGATATTTGGTACAATCCTTCTTTAAGTGTCCATCTTTCTTGCAAAAGAAACAAGTAGTAACTTGATCTTGTTGCTTTTGCTTCTTAACCTTATCTGGAACACTCGCAGCTTCCTTACTCATGGGCCTTTTCTTGCCTTTGCCCTTATTTTTACTCTTAGAGGTCAATGCCATGTGAGCACTTTCTGCCTTTTCATGCTTCAATCTCTCTTCCTCTTGCACACAGTGAGAAATGAGCTCATTGAGACTCCATTTCTCCTTTTGACAGTTATAACTAACTTGAAACTGACTGTATTGTGCAGGCAGAGAGATCAAAACTAAATGCACAAGCAAGTCCTCGGACAGCTCTAATTTAAGTGCCTTTAGTTTTGAAGCAATGTTAGACATCTCCATGATGTACTCACGAATGTTCCTGTTGCCAGTGTACCTCATTGAGATAAGCTTTGCTAAAAGCGTGCTTGTCTCAGCCTTTTCGTTTTTCTCAAAACACTTTTCTATGGCATCTAGGAACGATTTGGCATCTTCCTCATCAGAGGTATCGCCCCTGAAGGTCTCTGGAATTGCACGCTTCATGATCATAAGACTCAACCTATTTGAATGATCCCACCGCTCAAAATCCCGTTTAGCCTCAACGGAACTGTTAACTGTAAGAGCAGGTGGTCGTTCAGTCCGAAGGGCCAAGTCCAGATCCATGCAACCGAGAACTATCATAATGTTCTCTTTCCAGACTTTAAAATTTGTGCCAGTCAGCACAGGGATTGAATTAATAGTGGCAGAAATCGATGTAGCAGAAGTATTAGCTGAACAAATAACAAATAACAAATGGGAAATGTATCAGCTCACATATGCATTAATAGTGAATGAAATAACAGCCTATCCCATCATGAGATACCAAACACAACATTGATATTTCATCTTTGGACAAAATAATCAACTTGTAAGCGGTACTCTCGATGCAATAATCAAACACTGACAATCAATCCGGTCAAACAATGAGCCTTCCTTTGGGCCGACTCATGTTCACATGGAAAACCCAACGATTATTACGCATTTATTACCGCAGGCATATTTGAAACTCGGCCAAACAATGTCCTTCCTTTGGGCCGATCCACTGCTCGCATGAAATTTCAAACATGCAAACATCTTATACATTCTTAAATAAATCAATCTACACAGGAGAGCTCACTTTGGCGAGATGCTGCTTCAATTAAATTATTCTTGAATATTAGACATAAAAAAATGCCATTATTTCATTCAACATTCAAAATTCAAGTTTAAAAGCCTAAACCAAACTTAATTGGTAGTGATTTAACTTTTGATGGACTAAAATAGGCTTAAACCAACTAAATCAAACCTTAAGTGGTATAAACCAGGTTGTAGTAGGTCTGAACCGTTCTGAATTGGTCTTAATTTTACTATAAATTTCTTGAATTAGTTCAAATCGGAGCAAAATTGGTGAAGAAATCAACTAAACATGAGGGAACCATTCAAACCAGTCCTGAATCAGTCTCGAATCAGCCCAATTTCGATCCAAACAGTGTGAGCCGGCCCAATTTGCATCGGACCGGTCCCAAACCGGCCCAATTTTCGATCCAAACCGTACGGACCGGCCCAATTTGCATCGGACCGGTCCAAATTGGACCGAACCGGCCCGACATGCAGACCGGTTACTGTTCATCTTCTTCGCCGAAACCCTAATGCCGCCGCACGATTTCATCCGTTTCAACCGAATCCCGCGATCTTAGCTACTAATTATCGCTAACGGATGATCAGCGAGGACGTCGGTCGCCGAGATCGGCAACCGCTCCTTCACGTCTCCGGCCATGTGGGCTGCCGCCTCGACCCACAGACAACTGTCGACCGGCGATTGGCCGCAGCCACGGCCCACAGACAACTATCTACCGCCCCGGTTCGGCGATTGGCCGCAGCCTCGGCCCGCAGACGACGCCCCGTCCCTCCTCCTGCGACACGAGCCGCCGATTTCAGCTGCTGCATTCGACCGCGGTATGGCGACTCTAACGGAGGTTGGACCGAGGAGCTTCGTCGATTGGCCGGGAGGGGAATTTACGGTAGCCGACGGGTGGTGGCGGTGAAGCCTGGGCCGGCTGGTGGCATGGAGGCCCCACCCTGCAGCCAACCAGCGGCTGGTTGGTGGCGGTGAAGCCCGCCAGAACACTACCGACGGAAAAAAAAAATTTTCACTATGAACAGTGGTCCGAAAATTTCCAAATCGGTGAATCACATCAAACTAAAATTCTCAATGATCCAAACACGCAAAAGCTCTGATACCAATTGTTGGAATTTATCATAATCCAAATTACCTCAAGATCATACGTGTTGAAATCAAAGAGAATGCTTAAACATAAACGGAAGCGTACCTGAATCCATAGGTAAGACTCGTGTGACTGACCGGATATGAATCTTCTAGGACTGTACGAAAAATCTTTCAGAGAATGTGGGATTCCCTCTGACTCTCATTGACCAATGGGGTATCAAAAGAGCCGATAATATCGTATGTCCCAGGGACCACAACCGCAAATTGCACATAAGTGCCTTCAGTTTAGTAATTTCTAATTTCACCCATCATAGAAATCAGAAATCACTTTATGGTTTCTGCATGTTGATCCCTACACCTTACAGATTGTCTGTTCAACCCTATTTTATAAACTTAATTAGATCACTTAATTGGGTTGACCGATTGGATAGCAGAGACACATGATCAATAATATATTGTTGGACCATATATTATCAAATTAAAATTCAGCCGACAGGATTTCTACAAGGACAAGAAAGTTGACGTAATACAGAGGGAGAAGCTCAGAACATGCAGGAATAACCCGAGCCTACGCCTAGGCCATTACCAGCAGCAAGGAGGAGAAATGCAAGATGAGTGGACAGATGGAAATGGAGTGAAGGTTTCCTGACCCAAGATTATGGAATAGGAATAAAGCTTAACAGCCCACTAGCGAAATGCTGCGATACAAAGGGCATAAAATACTAAACAGGATAATGTGGAGTCATGCATGAAGAAAGCGAGAAATGCATTGCAGCCCCACCATTGATACGAATAAAGAATATATAAGTTCTTGCAATGGTTTAGTCAGTTTTTTTTTTCCCTACTTCCTGTAGCGTAGCACTGCTCGTCACTTTCATAACGATGGCAGTCAGAACTCTAGAAAAAAAAAAAAAAAACCACACACACACACACACACACACACACAAAAGCAGATGCTTATGTCCCTAGTTAATCAGGCTTTAAGAGGGTAGAAGAGGTTACTCTCAAGATGATAAATTGAACATATTAATTCCCAAAACTATCCAATGTAGAGAAGAAAAAATGGATCTTCTTTCTCGTGCCATAAAAACTCTAAAATCATCAAACTTGACGCATCTAATAAAGCCCCGCCAAACAGATATCCATAAATAGATGCAACGGCTGCTAAATTCCACCATCGCAATGCGAACAAAAAAAAAAGGAAACAAAAACAAACTTACTCAGCGGCCTAACTCCGCCACATGGAAAAGAAAACAGCAAACTGATCGCTCGAAGCGTCCATTGGGAGTGTCAGAAAGCACAGACAGCAAGGACAGCACAGGCAACATAAAATGCGAGTCTCGGGCCCTAAAATCCGGAAGGACCTCATGTGGGGACCCTGTTGACCCGGAACTTCCACAGGCTACCGTCACAAGAACCGCTTTCAGAGAGGGAAACAAAATGGCACGGGGAAAACGGAAAATGAAGGCACAGCTGGAGACAGCGAGAAGAACCCCGGAAAGACAAAGCCGGAAGAAGGGAGTAATGAGACAAACGGAGCGGGTCTGATAGGACAAGTGCGAGGGTATTCTCCTCAGTGAAGCAGAAACTGAGGAAAACAGAGAGTGCGTTTCGTCGAGGGAAAATAGGAAAATCAAAACCTGACAGTACGAAAACAGTGTACACATTCGGCCTACAGCATTCAACAATTTTGTTGCTTACAATTCAATCGCTTAATTGGATGTATCGTATCATTTCCTCTAAATTTCAAAGATTTTTCACATTATTCCATAATCCACAATCTCATCTGACGAAGTTATGGTATTACCCACTAGACATTTGATACGCATAACAGGAGAGCTCCATACCATTCTCTTCCATGGCAGGGTGAGACGAGGAGAAGGCACGGACTTCCAGGGCGCTGAAATTCTGGTCAGGGCCCAGACGGGAGTTACAGGCTCCAGGCGTAGTAAATTCATACCCAAGCAGCGGAGCGACCAACAAGTAAATAAAGACTAGCAAGAGACGCTGAATTTCACGCTAAACCAGCCAGTATAATCATCCAGAGAGGCATCTGCTTTAACGATGGAAAAGCATATCCTTATCTGGATTAATCACAACTAATGATAGATTCCTTAGTCCTACATCTGCAATGACCGCCCTAAAGACAGCAGCTAATTACCTCTCTTGCAGTCGCACTCAAAACCATTCCATAAAGGCGAGAAAGTTAATTTTGCTCAGGAAAGCCCATAGTAATTGCCTGGGACTCCAAGTAGCAGGAGGAAACAGTTAGGACTACTGAGCCACAAAGTTCATGAAAAGGACACCAGTCAACAGTGGGAGACCATTTCAAACTCGAAACTCATGAGGCACTATGTTGTTACAACAAATACTCCGATCATTCCGAGACACGCTAGATCACTATAAAGTTCTGTAGAATTAAAAAATTCCTAGCAACTTATGTCCATGTCTGCAATCCAGGCAACATCTTACACTAGAAGTCTGGGACTGCCAGGAAGGTCACATAAACCTAGCTTTTGGGTGCAGTGACTCCGGCATCAAGAAAGAACAAGGCTCACTACAATTTGATACTGTTGCATTCGCACACTGAGTGAGAAGATCACCACATCCACCAAACAGCCCAAGCAACATGCACTTCTCCGAAGTCCAAAGCTGTGACACGGCAGACATCCACTTCCTATACAGCCTTAAATGGTTAGAGGGAGATAAGGTAGTAATGCAAGAGAATGGACACTAGAACCGCATCGGCCGCTGATTTGGCTTTGTCAGTTCTCTAGCAAAGTAGCTGCGAATCTCAGGTATTATTCTCTGGATCATATGGGACTTCCTGAAATTTTTGCATTAAACATGAACATTATCAACGGATTATCAAATCTGTTCCTATCTAACAGAAGGCTATTGGATCAAAACTGGAAGCAGGATGAATTTTCTCAGTGTCCACCCATAGAAACAAACATTATTTAGTCCTGATGCAGGCGAAACCTAAAAGCAGTTGCAAGACACCAACTAGATTATCTTCTGAGCTCTCTAGCTTAAAATTTATGTCCAATTGATCCAACTATTAAATGCCAACTAAGCCCCTTCAAAGAAATGCAAAGAGAAACCCAAGTGCAGGGATTTAACTGGCACCCACGTATAGCCAATTAAGACAGCATCAGGACAATCTCAACCTTGGATGGCCACTCCAAGTGGCACAGCTAGAAGAGTCACCCAGGGGCCAGTGAAGGGGAAGGTAGCCTCAACAGGCAGTGCTCAATGTATGTTCAAGGTTACCTTGACCTAGGCCAGCTCTTGGCAGGGCCAACTACTCACCAGCCATTTTCAAACCTAACGACATTACCATCTTTTATGCAAAACTATATGCCACATCTCCATAGAATGAGAAACTTTTAAGAGGAACTCAATAGATGGAACTTACCCGGGCCGAAATTTGTCAAAATACTCCAAGATGAACAAGATGCATGAATGCCTCAATGAAATGGCATTGAAGGCTTCAGAAAGCTCATACATGCTTATGACATTGTCCAGTGATACATCCTGCAATGAGCATGTAGATCAATCACACTTGCATTCAGGACCAAGAATCAATAAATGAAATCCAAGTCAACCCATCTAAGCAGGACTCACCTGTGCAATGGCATACTCACAGAGCCGCTTAAGGCCCTCCAAGAGATACTGATCAGCAGCTCTAAGGAGATCTTTAGCAATATTTAACGTGACAGTAACAGACCCAGTGTATATGAATCTAAACCATCAAAGAAGTCTGTCATGCGACGTAACACAGAACATGAGGTTCTGCATTATGTAAAGATTAGCAAGTTCAACAAACCTCATCATCAACTCAAAGACCTCCCATCTGATATTGGGAATCTCTACATCCCTAGCATCTTTCTCCTGAAATAATATGCAGGGAGCATTCAGCAAATGCATTCATGCAATCTTGTATCATAAGAACATCTCTATTTCAAGAATGATAATTTGGTTAAACCAGAAGATAAATAGGTTTTCATAGGAATCGACAAGAACAAGTTGACTTCCATGAAAAAAAACCACAATGAGTAACAAGTTCACTCTCCGATCAAAAAGAGAACAAACAATATTTTCTTCTATGTGCTTTTTCAGTTTTTTCCTAGCATAATTCTTACACAAAACATTTCATTATTTTTTCTTTCCCCAAATTAATAAAGAATACATGGGAAATGGCAATTAAGCACTCACCCGATAACCACCATCAAACATTGCACGGAATGCATCTGAGGAAGCAAGCAAGCAAATTCTATGGGCATAGAATCGCCTACCTGCAGTTTATTGAAGGCAAAGGATAATGGTAATAATATACCAGTTAATATATGAGTTTAGTGATCACTCTGTTTTCAATTAGAAAATGCTAAGACAGGTAATCACAACCTTCAACCAGAAAAGTCACATCAGACAAAGTAGGATTATTCACGTACTGCTCCCCCAGATAGACCTGTGACAAAAAATGTACAGCAATGAGGTAAGAAAGGCCAAGATCCAAATAAAAATAATAAGAAGAAGCAATCGAACTTCAAAACTAGGGTACTCAGATAAAACAGGTATGAAAGTTAGTAGGATTATCATCTAATTCATAAAGTCAAGAATCCAACAGATGCTAGAATCAAAGCGGACTTGAAAAGCAGTCAGCTGCTCCTCTTGCCAATTTCTATTTTACTCAGAAGAGCATTAGAGTGGTCAGAATTTATTTGTGAAAAAAGGACAAATCTGAACCATGGAATTCGAAATGTAAAATTACCTTTCAAGGTACAAAAATAAACTGCTTTGTGCGTGTAAGTGTACTTTATTATTTATCATTAAAATAAAAAAGAAATTAATCTGCACCATAATGTTTTACTACAGCTTCCAGAGTGGAGGATCACAAGCAGTAGGACAAGGATGAGACTCATGCAGCAGACAGATTAACTCGACAGAGAATCCTCAATACCATTTCAGACCATACCTAAGGTAAAATTCAGTAAATAATGCCTGACGCAATAGTCCGATATATTCAGCTATTGAAATAGTAAATTTTTAGAGATCCATCTTTTAAATTATTAACCATATTTCCTGAATCTTTAATACCAATGCAGTAAGCAGACAGACCTGTGGGGTTGGAGAAGGTGGAGCTGCATCAATGGGAGAAAGAGTCATTGCTTTGTTAGCAAGCTTGTAAAGGGCCACAGCGCCATCAAGTTGCTGTTTGAGGCCTGATGAACCAAGTAGACCAAGAAGCAACTCTAGTCCTAAAAGAAGATACAACTTGCTGAGCTACATCACTGGGTCTAAATAAAAGCAAATAGAAAAGGTGAAGAAATTCAGATTACTAAATTGAGAAACGACTGAAAAATGACATGCCATCATTATCAAGAAAAATAGTTTGTTGGTCATCTGGGGAGCAAAGGTGAGCAAGAGCCAAAGCAACCCGTCTCTGAACAGTCTTCTCAGTTACTCGCATCAAGTATAATAAATGATTCAAAACCTAAACATGGAATATCAAAAAACAGTAAGCACCCTAAATTATGAACCAAAGAGTTATCTTTCTAATAAGTAAAATCTTAAAACAAATATGCAGAAACAGGCAACTCTCAATAGCTAATTTCTTCCCAATAACAATAGCTAATGCCCAATTTAGCAGCAAAATATAGGAAATAAACACTCACTCGTCCATGAATCTTCTCTTCTAGTCTTTTCAATGTCTTGGCCACACAATCTTTTGTTGCCTGCAAGAACACAATCAGTTTCATATTTTATATTGGTTAAAAAATAAAATGATTACAATATGAATGAACTGGCAGGCTAAGGTTCTCACTCCAGTTAGTGATAAAAAAAATATCATTTACTCATCTAAGAAAGCATAACAAACAGTAAAAATGACAAACAGGAACCCAATGAACAGCCATCACCAAAACAATTGATTGACATACCTGGATTATGAATTCTCCATCCTGCAACTTCTGTACACCCCCTACCCGGATAAAGTCAGACACATTGTCCTAAATAGAAACCATTATCATGATTAGAATTGCTGAGGATTATCCTAAAAAATATAAGAAATAATGTTTCATAATTTTATTTGCTTTATGTGCTACAAGATTACAGGATAGGAGATAGATGTATGTGACATGACATCCTTTAGAATATTATGCATCCAACTCTCAATTAACATGGATTGATTTGCATACCTCATTGTCTGCAAGTCCATAAAGTGCAAATGCCGCATTGTGCTGCAGGGACCCATTTTTTGAGTCAAGAAGCTTTAGCAGCGGCACTAAACCTCCATTAAAAGCTATACCAGCTTGGTTGTGCGAATCCTGAAGAAAACTAGAGTTAGTTCAATCAGAACTATTGAAATCATCATGACAGTGAAGTAATATCAAACAATCACAATGGCTGTTTTGTCTTAGTGATTGTGACATGAGTGGGTATCACCCACTGGCTCCAAGTTCCTCGACACAACAAATGGAAAGGGAGACCACAAAAGCTATTTCTCAGGAAATCTATTAATCAAACAACAATTAGGAAGAGACAAATGACCTGTGCCAATCTCCCCAGTGCAAAAGCTGACATCTCCCTAAGCTGCACATCAGGGGATTGAAGCATTTCAATTAGAGGCCGCACGGCACCCCTCTGAACAATATGGACCTGCACAAATCAAAGATTTTAGGGCACAGATGAATATCAAGGATGCCCACCTTAACTTACTAAAAAGCAACATGATTGGACTCCCTATCTGATAATAGAACTGGGGAGAAAATATAATTATAGAATCATAACAAACAAATGAAAACAAGAGAGCATAAAAAAATTTTGCATGAAAGCAACCCTCTCAAGAATCAAAATAATGGATCCAATAAGCAAAATCAAGACAATACATCCATGCCTGAATGAAATGATTATCTGTATCACCTTGCAATCTGAATCTGCAGCAGCAAATTGTCCTAATAGCAGTGCTGCCTCTCTTTGACTCTCAGGACAGCATGAGCTGTTATACAACAGGGAAGAAAAAGAAAAAGAAAAAGAATATATTTATTTCAATAGGATAGTTGGTGCTGTAGTAACAGCTGTGAAAGTAACAAGAAAACACTTGTACTTGCCACGGAAAGAAGAAATGCTTCAAAAAAAAGGAAATTCATATAAATGACGACCAATACACACCTTAATAATCCAATAACAGGTTGTAATGCCCCAGCAGCAAGAACTTCCTTCTTTATATTTGGAGATGAGTGAACCAGATTACCAATCACACCGACCTAAAACCCACGAAAGGACAAAATCAATTTACAGTGTGTAATACAATTAGCCATTAAGTCATTCAAATGGTGTAAATACAAGTTTTATTATACTCTCAATTGTTATATAAATTTTGTCTGTGATCTTACTGCTTCATAGTGGATTGCAGCATCCTCAGATCGAAGCATCAAAATAAGTGTAGGAAGCGCATTACATTCCACAATCTATTAAAAAAAACCACTTATAAGAGAAAAAAAATAATAGTGAAGAAAATGAAATTAAAAGAGCCAATTGCTAATGAACTTGAGTTACCTGATTCTTGTTTTCATCATTTTTAAAAGCCAAAGTTCGCAAAGCCCCAGCAGCTGCTCTTTGCACCTTTGTATCAGTAAAGTCCAGCAACTCAACAAGAGGTGGAATTCCACCTTCCATCCTGCAAGTCCCAATCTCGATAGGAAGGAGAAGGAAAGAACTGAAACACCAAAATATGATGAGAGGATCCTTTTTGGTTAAAAGCACATACCTGACACGGACTTTGATGTTGCTATTTTCATGAGCAAGATTTGTGACAGCATCAGCAGCTCTCCGTAAGACACTATTCAGAGACCGAGTGGTAGACCCATCTCTGCTTTTCTTTAATATATTCACAAGTTGAGGCAGGGCACCACAGTCAACTATTAGTTGCTGATACTCTGGCTGTTGATAAAGAACAGAAGTACAAGAATAAAAAGCATCAGATACATTTCTTAACTTTTCATGTCCATGGAAAAGAAAATGAAGTACTCAAATCTCAAGGATTTTGGTATAGAATCTGCAAATTCCATCCAAGACAGCCAGGAAGAAAGAGATGGTGAACATAAACAATAGAGACTTGTTACCATCACAGAACAACTCACTCTACACAGACTATCTTTTTATAATTTGTTTGGGAATGACATGTAGATGCAGAGGTCATCCATCAATTCATATGAACCTGTAGTGCATCTGAGCAAATTCAATTATACTAACAGCCAAATGAGGAAAAACTGGACACTCGATATCCAAGATTAGGCATACTGCACTCTAACTTTTGGTGGACATGAAAACTAAGCACTACTTGACATGCAGACCAACTTAATCAGTGAACATATTCTTAGGCCAAAAAGTAAGCTCATGACCACTAGATTTACCAAAAAACACAATCTTAAGGAGCAGTGTAATTGCTTACGTGGTAACATCATCTGATAGAATTATGCCATCTGTTACAACCAGTTCAGCCGATCTTATTCAATTTTTATTTATCCGTATCACCACTTAAGCATGCCACATGGAGACATCGTTGCACAACACCCTTCTCCTCAGAGAATCACAAGAATGAAACAACCCTATTGAGTTGCAGAGTATGTGATAAACTCATATATGCCCATGGCTATATCCCATCTAATGATAAACTTCAAGACACTGAAGCAGGTATATTTAACTTCCTTATACAAAATGATGACATATGCTCCACGGCAGAAAAAGCATGAAGTAGAAGAATTCTGGGAAATCAAACACGGTTAAGTTACCTTAACAGCTAGGAGCCCTAAGGCGAAAGCACTGCCTTTCTCTACTTCATGTTCAAATGGCTTTGCAGTGCGATCAGACTCACTGGATGGTGGCGCCTGCAAATGCTTCACGAGAGCTGGAACTGCACCGCCTTCCACTATCAAGTTCACCACCTCATCTGGATAAATTTTTTTTAAGAAGACAAGGGGAAAAAAAATCAAAATCAGTCCGAAGCAGCAGAATCCACCATGACACCTGGAGCAAAACCGAGATCAAGCGTCGAAGCGGTTACCGTTCTTGGCGAGCTCAGAGAGTACGTGAGTGGCGCGCTTGGCGGCAGCACGATCGGCTTCTGACCACGAGAAGGCGGAGTTGAGTACGGTGACCTGCGCCCTCACCTCAGAGAGGAGGGCAGAGGGGGCTGAGATCTCCCTGTCCTCAGCCGCGGCGCCCTCTTCCTCGTCCACTTCCTCCTCCAGTTTGCGCTTCTGGCCCTTCTTCTCCGGGAGATCGTGGAGATCCTGCCGGTGAGACTCCATCTCCATAAACGGAAGGAAAGACAGACGAAAGGGGGCACAAGAGAGAGAGAGAGAGAGAGAGGATAGGGTCAGAAGAGATTTAGAAGGGTAACAGGAGCAGTGAGGACAGAAGGGTAGTTTCGGCATTTAACCAAAAAAAATAGCGCTAAACCTTCCGCTTGGCGGGATGGACTTATATTTTCTCCTTAATTGGACATATATTTTTTTTAAGGAAAAAATAGACATATTCTTCATCTTCTCTTTTCTGTTGGATAAAAATTAAATTTGTATTACAAATTACACTTTAAATAAGATAAATGTAATTTAATCAGTAAATCATGGTTGGACTGATCTAATTTTAAATCATTCAAACCAAACCATTTGGAAACTCGCTAAATTTTTATTTGATTGTCACCTAGAAACAAATTGGACCGGTTCAGTTCGGTTTTGGTTATTATGGTTAATCAAATGAACAGCATGATGATTAGCCTAAACGCTTCTCTCTTTTTTTATCAGCATTATCCTAACCCCTTCTTTCTAAATATATACATGTATACACATATAAAGGCACCATTAAAAAAATGGGTATGAAAGTTACGTTATTTTTCATTTGATTCGGCTGTTGGCCCCTTTAAGTTCTTCTCCACTTAATGGAATCCTCACGCCGTCGGCGCTCCAGGGTCAATCGTGTCAGGTCAGCCACAGGAATGGGGAGTCTATTCCAAACAACAGTTCCGTTATCTCCGGTAGACGTGTGGCTTTTGGGAAGAGCAGTTGGAGATCGGCCGGTGTTTGGATTGGTGTCGAAAGAAAATTCACTTCAGGGATTAATCATGTTTTGCTTACGAAATTTATTATTATATTTTGAGCTTTTAGCAATTAAAAAGAAGATATTATTATTATTATTATTATAATAGGCTCTGCCCACGTTCTTCGGACAAGCGGGCTCGGGCCATAGGAAGCTTTCGGTTTCGTAGGGCCACAGTGGTTTGATATTTTGGTCAAGCGAATGACAGAAATCAAATCGGCCTCTTCAAAGCTAGACAAGAAAGAAGACATAGGACAAACCAGCTCCATGCTGGGGTGAGCCTTCCTTGTCCCATTTTCCCTCTCCTTTCTCTTCTTGTGCCTCGTCCCGTGAAAAAGAAGTCCTTAAAACGACGAGAGGTTTGACCCAAAAAAAAAAAGAAGAGCTGTCTGTGTTTCATATGATTAAAAATGTATTCGATCTCACTAATTTGCTGTGAATATTTGATACATACAAATATTCTCAAAATCCAGTCAATGGAGCATGATTAAGTTGGATTGATCCATTAAGACGCCTAATCATATCCTCTATTTACTAAGATTCAATGGCAAAATACAAGTTAACAGGAGGATATGTCAACCACCTTAATCAATTGGCACCGGCATGCGGGTTTAATTAAGGTCAAAGGTTCCTCAATTGGACCGCATGTCTGGTCTATATAGCCGGTCCACCCGTACCAACCAGCCCAAGCCGAAGTTCACTGAAATACAGACAGCCCAATGCAAGTCGCCTCAGCTCCGATTCTTATTCTACTCGGCACGGGGAAAGCACAGATCGGATCGAAATCGGAGAAGACAACAAAGAAGACCAGTAGCCGATCGAGTTGGCTGAACCCGGAGGCATGTCGGAGAGAGACGACCCAGAAAACCCCAACCCCAACTTCCCCCGTCTCTGTCCTTCCAAGTCTCCGTTATCTTCTCCTTCATCAGCATCCTCTTCCGCCATGTCCACTGTCAGGATCCTCTTCCAGTCCATCGCCATCCTCTTCCGCCACTGGCTCCACTTCCTCGCCATCTACGCCCTCACCGCACTCCCCCTCTCACTGCTCCTCTTCTCCCTTGCCGTCTCCGCCCACCCTATTGAAACCCGCGTCCGCTACCTCGAGTCCCTCGCCCGCCTTTCCCCAACCCGCTTCGAGTCCCGCCAGGTCCTCAAGGAGTCCCGCTCCGAAGCCCTCTCCGCCCTCCGCCTCCGCGCCGCATACTACCTCCCCTGCCTCATCTTCTCGCTCGCCGCCCTCGCCTCCGCCGCCCACTCCGCCTCCGCCGCTCACTCCGGCAGGCGCCCCGCTCTTTCATCCGCCGTTGTTGCTGTGCGGGAGCGGTGGCTTCGCGCCCTGCTCACCTCGATCTGCGTCTATGGTTTCATGTGGGGCTTCCTCTCCGTCACTGCGACTCTCAGAGCAATCCTCGCGGACTCTCCCGGTCCAAGGCTCTTCTTATTCCTGATTGGCTCCGCCTTTGAGGTCTACCTGATGGCAGTGCTTGGCTTCGCGATGGTGGTCTCGGTGCTGGAGGAGAGGGTAGGTTTCGACGCGATGCGGGTCGGCTCGGCCCTCATGGAAGGCAGGAGGTGGACGGGGTTCGTGCTATCTAGCGTGCTCGTCCTCTTGGCGGACTTGATATGGTGGGTGCTGGGGGGATCGATGGACGGCCAGGATTGGACCTCCCTGGTTGGGATGGTGAGATGGATGGTGGGGATCGGCCGGAGAGCTTGGCTGGTCCCGGTGTACGGGCTGCTGATGCTGTGGAGCTATGTCGTGTTAACTGTTTTCTACTGCGATTGCCGGCGAAGGCATAGTGAAGTCAGCCGCGGACGGGGAGGAGGAAATGAGATGGCCTTAGTGGACACTTCGTAGTGTAATATCATTGCCCACAATTGACGATTTTTGTGGGCACATTGCTAATCACTGTTGTTTTTGTTCTCATTGGGGGCATTGGGGATAAGTCATTGTACATTACTCTCCACACTTGTGAAACTTACACGATCAATTCCCGATTCAGGTACAATAATATGTTTACCAATATCGAACTGACATAATCAGCTTATGAACTGTAAACTGAGCCGTGAGCTCGACATTGTTTGAGTTTAACGGGTGAAGATACTGGCCTGATCTGATGAGATGTGAACTGAGTTAGCATAGTAATTGCTTAGTCTAAGAAAGTTAAGCTCAAGTCACCTGTCAGGGTAACTGGCACTAGACAGCATCAGTGAATGAGTGTAGCTTCAAAATTTATTGCGGAACTGGGGAATATTTCAGAAGTGCAGATAACAAACTTGCCTATTGCTTAAGCTTAACGTTAGACAGTCAGACAGCGACTTGGAAGTTTCCAGGCTCTCAAGATTGACCCCCTTACATGAGAGTGACTGATTCATCATCCCAAAATTTTGCTGAACAGGCTTGATCATACAGAGTGGTTGGCTCGACTAGCCTATTGCAACCCATAGTATATCAATTTAGACCTTCTGTTAGCTGACCTTGAAAGAGTCAGTCTAAGCCTCCTCTTTGCTGACGCTTCTTTGTGCTGAAGAGCCCTGTTTGGGCCAATGCTTCTATGATTGGCCATCACTAAATCTTGGATCACTCTTTAGCATTGCCTGGATGTGTAGGCCATGGCAAAACTAAAACGTTCAGCCCAGGTTTGCGTTTGACCTCCATCGGCTCAGACAAGGCTTGGCATTGATCTCCTCGTGGTTGACACCTAGTGGGCCATCACAGCCCCCGTCTATTCCAGCCAAGAAAAGCGGTGTCCTCATCTACAGCTGAGCCAAGTTCTCCGCTGCCTGTCGTATTAAGACCCAGATGAACCTGCTGGTTGGACCTGGAACTCAACTGGCTGGAAAAGCCAGATCAGTAAATAAATCATTCTACCAGTCGTTTACTATATAAGTCCAGCTCCTTTTCCATTTAATTGATTGTATTCATACTTTAGGAATCATGATTCACTACTAGAAAATCTGTCTGGACTCACTAAACTTCCAGGCTTCCAACTGAATCCATGAGTCGACAACTTATGTTACTGAATTCCACGCTTATATATTTACTGGAAGAAGGACGTCTTCAAACTGGCCCATGTAGCATACACCGCGCCAAAGAATATCAAGAATGTATGCGCAAAGTGCAAATTTATTGCTCAGATTCTTCATTTATGGTGTGCCATAGGAACCTCCTGATTCCATGCCAGCCTACCCCGTTCTCTGTGCTTACTCATGAACTTGCCTTGCCATTGGTAACAGCCTGAACTCTTCTTTGGTAGCTATCGTTTTGATCAACCGAGATGCTCCAAAGGCATAGGCTGCTCCCAAGGGAATAGACGTAATTGCTTAAACTCTCAATCTCCGTCTTTCCAGAGAGGAGTTTCCACTCCATGGGTGATGCAAGTGATTTTTGTTCAATCTATTCAGTCCGGTTTTGGAGAAGGATGTTTATGTATGAATATCATCTGTCATAAACAGATGGCTCCGTAAACATGGGAGTTTCTCTATTCATGCATAACAGCATTTAACTTCGTCATGCTTGTGATTACAGAAGGAAGATCAAGTATTCTTACGCTGATTGTGAAATGAGACAGGTCATTCTTCACCTTGAATACTATGTAAACTGACTGTCTGCTGAATCCGAAAGTGCAGAATGAAGATTCAGCACAGTTGTGCAGTGATCCCAAGGTGAAGGCACCTGTCCTTGCTGACACGAGTGCTATGGCAAGAGAAGCTCGGGGTAATGTTTCTTCATCTTTCTGCCTTTTTCAATCCTCTCCTCGTTTCATCTTTCACTTCTTACAAGCCGCTCACTGACTTCTCCCTTTAAGCTGCATTATGTAACCATTACAGCTGTGAGGCTTGGCGTTCACAGAGGCGGCGACTCTGGTTCTCGAGCCATTTACCATGGATAACGGCCCCCTAACTCCGATTTCCAGTGCAAGTAAAAACAGACCCAGAGGGTTCGAGAGAAAGGAGCCGTGATATCGCGAATCTGGACCCACGACTGAAATACTCTCAAAAGAGAACATGTCTCAAAGTCTCGAGTAGACGTATGGGAGAATATAACAAGGGCATCTGTTATGTTAGGCTTGCTGTCTTCATCGTTAGGTCCAGCAGATGTTGTGCTAGTTAAGCAAATTAGTAATTGTCAATGTCTTTCCTAATTTTTTTTTCCCTTACAGGTTTCCTACAACTAAGAATTTTACTGATATATATGACTTAAATTCAACATTTTAATTAAGATTAAAAGGAATTAAATTATTTTAATCAACTTTTATGTCATGCGTTACAATCTTAAGCCAAAATTGCCCTAAACTAAAATTTCGAATTCCAACGTCATAACCTGTAAACTCATCCAATTAAGCTCGTGTCAAAGTCGGGTTTGCATATTTATATTTTTATCTTATTGGCGTCCCCTCTGGGTGGGCGATGAATCTAATGGGCGCACATCCAGCTGCATAATTAGTTAGGTACGCGGGCGATACTGTCAAATCAAACACAGAAGTTATGAATACCCACACCGCCGGGAAATTCCTTCTGTTTACTATCGTCGGCAGGTCAACGCCGCAGGTGGCATCGAAAGACGTCGAGTCCCATGGAAAATTTCGGTGGACCGTGCACCAGAGGAACAGAACCCGGTGGCCCATCCGAACTTCTTCGCGGGGGCGAGTGGAATTCTGATTCGGAGTCAAATATAAACGGCAGTGGTAGAACCCAAGAGCACATCAAATAATATTGTTTATGGTGAGTTGTTTTTTTTTTCTATTAGAATCCTAGGAGTAATAGAAATTTATAATTTATAGAGATTTATAATTTTAAGTGATTGGTTAATTCGAACTTAGGCCAATTAATTAATGAATTAGTTGTTTAATTGTTTTTATTAAGAGAAACAAAGGGATGACGAACTGTGAGAGAGAGAGAGAGAGAGAGAGAGAGAGAGAGAGAGTCAGACGTCGAGCGAGCTCTCTGGGAGAGAGAACGACACTGCTGAAGAACTCAGAGAGAGAGAGAGAGAGAGAGAGAGAGAGAAGGAGAGTCATCTACGATTCTACGGCATAGTCAGCTCAATCTCTCTCTCTCTCCACCAGTTGATTCCCTTCTGCTTCTCTCAACTGCTCCAATCGAATCCGATCCTATTCCTTCAATATTCGTCGTATTCCCGATTGGTGATGTGCGCCTGAAGTCTGTGCGATCCAGGTTATCCTGGGGGCGAATTGGTGTCTGGTTGGATTCGAGGTAGCGTTTCGGGGGAGCTGATTCGATTGACTTATAGTACATCTGCGGCGTGAGGTTGGGCACCGGAAATTCGTTATGCTGTCGAATCACCTGCAGAACGGGATGGAAACCGCGAGGCTGGTGTGGTCTCGTCTCCCCAACTCGGAGGATGGAGAGTTCGATTCTGCGGGCATCTCGAAGAAGAGCGATGGATGCAGCGTCGAGAGTCTCGACTACGAAGTCATCGAGAATTTTGCCTACCGAGAAGATCAGGTGAATTCTCTTTCCCTTCTGAAGATTAATTCTCTTTTTGCTTTTGATCCACGAAATTTTGCCCTTCAATAAATTTTTTCTACATATTGGTATGGAATTTTCAGGCGAATAGAGGAAGGCTGTATGTCATATATCAAGTAGCTGTAAAGTGGTTCTTCGCTTTGCTAATTGGAATTGGTGAGCTACCAAGCTGGTTATCTTTACTTAAAAGACTTTTTTTTTGGAGGGTGTCTTTACTTGAACGTCATTAATAATTCTACATGCGATGCCCCTTTTTGCAAAAGATTGTGGAGCACAAATTTGTGTTCTTTTCTTGCTTACTTCGAAACGTTGTTTATTTGGAAATGCGCTAATTACTAAAAACATCTGGGATCACCAAAGTCGGGGATGATTGATTCACGTAACAAAGTAGCTGACTTTTTTAGCAGTGGTTATTACTTATAACATTAATTTTCTGGGCTTGTAAAACATCTTTTGCCAACTGAGTTATATATCTTTTTTTCTTAGTTTTAAGAAGTGGAAAATTAATCTGACCCTTCTCCTAGAGACAGTTGATAGTAGGACCAGTTGCACTTATGTCTTAATTTAGATAGGCAGAATCTGCAATATGGAACTTGCCCTGTTTCTCATACTTTGTGATTTATAATTATCCTTGTATATTACATTACATGCGAACAATGAAATTTTATTCTCAGTTTTTTGTATGTATCCTTTCTTGTTCTGAGGCAACATCCTTGAACTAATACGTCATGGAGCATTCACTTGCAAATATTTATACATTTTATTTGGATCGCAGGAACTGGATTTGCTGCTGTGTTCATCAATATATCTGTAGAGAACTTTGCCGGATGGAAGTTTTCACTGACTTTCACAATAATACAGAAATCATATCTGGCTGGTTTTGTAGTATACATTCTGTTCAACTTGCTTTTAGTCTTGTCTTCTGTATATATCGTCACACAGTTTGCACCAGCTGCTGCTGGTTCTGGAATTCCTGAAATCAAGGGTTATTTGAATGGTGAGCTCTCGCTGTTGTTTTTGTATTTCCTTGGAAGTGCTGTTAGTTAATTATTTCTGATAATCATCTGAAACTGCAGGAGTTGATATCCATGGAATTCTTTTCTTCAGAACTTTGATTGGAAAGGTATGCACCCTTGTTTTGTTATTTATTTTTGTTTACAAATTGATTAGTTAATAAATATTTTATGATCTTTTATAGATGAAAAATGCTATTTATGTTAACTACTGCCTTGCCTTGCTTTTTTGTGTATAAATTCACAATTCCACAGATATTTGGAAGCATAGGTTCTGTTGGAGGTGGTTTAGCTCTTGGCAAAGAAGGACCTCTTGTCCATACTGGTGCTTGTATCGCGTCCTTGCTTGGACAAGTAATTGAATTATTTTCAACTTTTTTTATCATTTGCTCATCAGTTTCAACTTTAATGATCATTCCTATTAGTCTTCCGTTAAATTATTTGTGTCATGAGGGTTGATAATCAACTAGTGTAGTATTTTTGCATCCAGATCATATTTTGATAATAATTCCTTTAAATCTCATTCCTCTTCAGGGTGGCTCCACAAAGTATCATCTAAGTTCCAGGTGGCTACAAGTTTTCCGGAGCAACCGGGATCGCCGTGATCTTGTTAGTTTCTAATACACTAAGATAAATTTTGAGCATCTCCATCTTTAGGTGGATCTTGTCGATTCACTTCAATTTATTTCCAGTTAAATTAGTGAAGTCTTAGACTAACAGATAATTGAAGAAGACAAGGGAAATTTGAAGTTTTATCTGTCAAATACCATTTATCTTGGCAAACTCTCTCCTGCATGGAAAATCTACAGTATTTTCTGTTATATATCATGTGAGGGAAGGCATGAGAACTGCTAGATTTTATTTTATTTTTTTATGCAATCTTTTCTTTTGTGCTTGGTAGTTTGAAGTGGGTAATGGAGTTTTTTTTTTTTCCTTTTAAGGTAACATGCGGATGTGCAGCTGGCGTTGCAGCTGCATTCAGAGCCCCAGTAGGCGGTGTCCTTTTTGCCTTAGAAGAAGTCACATCATGGTAAAATCTTGTAATTTACTTTAGTCTGTTTAGATTGTATGCTGACACACATCCCTTGTAATTAGCCCCAGTGGTTAAGCCTCAAAGGTACAAGTAACTCTTGAGTAATTGCACTGCATACTGATCCTTATATCAATGCTTCTGAAGGTGGAGGAGTCAACTTATGTGGCGTGTTTTCTTCACTTCGGCGGTTGTTGCTGTTGTGGTGCGTACAGCAATGGGATGGTGTAAGAGTGGAAACTGTGGGCATTTTGGCTCCGGTGGCTTCATAATATGGGATATTTCAGGGTTAGCATCATCTTGTCAATTATGATCTGGATATTCACTGTATCATTTTTGCTGACTGTTTTGTTTGTGTCTCCTCCTAGTGGTCAAGAGGATTACTCATTTCAGGAGCTATTGCCAATGGCTGTCATTGGGGTTATTGGAGGTCTGCTAGGTACGTTCTTGGTGTATTTGGATCATGCATGTTCACTTTATCCATTCTCGGATATGCTAATCTTTAGCTTACCTACCCTTGTTACATAGGAGCGTTGTTTAACCAGCTTACACTTTATGTAACTTCCTGGCGTAGAAATTATTTGCACAAGAAAGGAAACCGTGTTAAGGTGAGATTTAAGAACTGTTATGTTTGGAAATTTGTGTGAATGAGTGTATATACCCTTTTGTCTGACAAGGGGCTTCATGTGCCTTTCCCTTTTTGTAAAATCAACCTACAGATAGTTGAAGCATGCATCATCTCCCTATTAACATCAGCCATATCATTTGGATTGCCTCTGCTAAGAACATGCAGCCCCTGCCCTGAGGCAGATCCTGCTTCTGGTATTGAGTGTCCTAGCTCCCCTGGAATGTATGGGAATTACGTAAAGGTATGAGTCTCCTTGGAATGTCAACCTTTATTTTTTAGGGGAAGTTTACTCTCTGATTTTATATTATCAAATCAGGAGAAGTTCATGCGGATCACATTGGTTCCTGCTTGATTTAAGTCTTTGATCTTTGCTTGACCATCTATTCGAGTTAACAATCTCTTTCAATTGATCTTGGAAATAATTGGGTTGGCAACTACCTAATATGGGTAGTTCTTTTATCTGCCAAATATAGCTTCTTACTAGTTTTGTCTTGTGACGAATGCCTCCCTCTTCCACTGTTTGGTTTGCTTTGATTTAGATTTATAAGATATAGTAGAATGAGTCCTCAGCAGCATGCTGCAAGGCTTTGACAAAAGCTGAATTGATTTTATGTCATCCACAGTTTTACTGCAGAAAGGACACAGAGTATAATGATCTTGCAACTATCTTCTTTAACACTCAGGTATCTGGAAAAAAAATTTCCTTTCTATTTTTTATTCTAATTGTTGATATAATATTCATGTATATGGTGAAATCAATAATTACTCTCTCAAGAAAAAAAAGGATTATATTTTGTATGAATAAATTTCATAAGAATGATATTTACATAGCAGAAAAAAATTAAAAAGCTAACTTTTTTTGCTAAAGTTTCATAATATGGAGCTTTTTATTACAGGATGATGCCATAAGAAACTTATTTAGTGCAAAAACTCTTCATGAGTATAGTGCACAGAGTCTACTAACCTTTCTGGTATGGCATTCCTTCACACTCTTTATATTTTTTTCCCTAATCTGTTTCCATTTCCATGTAATGAAATTATTGCACTTTGACTGCTTTATGGCTAAAATATCTGCATATATTTCTTTCTTGTTGTATAAATATCTTAAACTGAGATTGGTTATTATTCCTTGGTATGTGAGGCGTCCTGGAGCTACCTTTCTATTAGTTGCTGTATTCTTTAGAGTAATTGTGTGACAGAATTCCTCCTGAGACTTCTTACTGATGAAACTGTATGAGCCCTCTAGCTTGTGTGATTGGGTCTAGCTGTAATGAGTTTCTTTCATTAGTTTTTATGGACAATGGAAAATCTAATTCTTCTTTCTTACGTCTACAGGTAATGTTCTATACTTTAGCAGTTGTTACATTTGGTTCCGCTGTTCCAGCTGGTCAGTTTGTCCCGGGCATCATGATAGGATCAACATATGGCCGTCTTGTTGGCATGTTTGTTGTCAACTTCTACCAAAAGCTTAACATCGAAGAGGGAACGTAAGCCTCTTTATGGCTTACATTATGAACTTTCTCCGAAAGACTTACTATTCATTATCAAAACACTTTTCACAATTTAAAAAATCTGGATGGTTAAATTGAAAACCAGATCAATTTGGCTCTTGGAGATTTTGTGGCTACAAATGAAGCAGTTTTAACTGGCATGTTATTAGAGTCTGATTTACTATTATTTTTACATGATCATTTTTATCCTGTTGTTCTTGTTGAATCTGCAGTTCAGTAGGTTTCCTTTTCTCTGTAACAATCTCAAAACTATGTTTGCTTCCTTGTTGGGTCATTCACTGAGAACTGTTAATTTTCACTGTTCTTATTCTGATTCTTGCCTGTGCTTTCAGGTATGCTTTACTTGGAGCTGCTTCTTTTCTTGGAGGATCAATGCGAATGACTGTCTCACTTTGTGTAATTATGGTTGAAATAACTAATAATTTGAAGCTGTTGCCTCTTATCATGCTTGTTCTTCTGATATCAAAGGTAGTGATAAATTTTCTAGTGTTATTACCAAGTACTAAATTGACATGCCTTTTTGAGTAATTGACGCCCTGTTTACGGCAGGCAGTTGGTGATGCCTTTAATGAAGGTCTGTATGAAGAGCAGGCTCGGTTGAGAGGCATACCATTGCTGGAATCAAGGCCTAAGTATGAGATGCGGAAAATGACAGCAAAGGAAGCCTGTGAAAATCGGAAGGTGAATGTCATTTTAGTACTTGAACAGAACATTTACTATAGAATAACATTTGAAAAAAAAACCTAGAGCATCAACCTTGTTGAATTTGAAACTTGAGTATGATCACTCTATGTATGTTAGAATTAAAACATTCCAGATTTTGTCACTTTCTGTTATTATTGAAGCCTGTTTACATTTCTTCTAGAATGCAATTCTGGACACTTGCATAACTGTGATCTCTTTCTTCCCTCTTTTCCTTGAAGGTGGTCTCTTTGCCTCGTGTTGTTAAGGTTGCTGATATTGTGTCTATCTTGAGAAGCAACAAGCATAATGGCTTCCCAGTATGGTTTGCGCTTTGCTTAGGGTGATTCTGTTCCACTTGGTTATCATGAAAGTTCTCTGTACTTACATTTGTTGAATTACATTTAGGTGATAGATCATGCGAGAAGAGGAGAAACACTAGTTATTGGACTGATGCTGCGCAGGTAGTTTTTGTTGATGATTTTTTATGCTCTGCACCTTCTGCTTATTTGTCTTCTCTCAATGCATTTCCAGACTGTAAAATAATTTGTATTTGTGTCACATGACAGTCACTTACTGGTGCTTCTGCAATCTAAGATAGATTTCCAGCACAGTCCTTTGCCCTCAGAGCCTCGAGTTGGAGCAAGGCCAATCGTGTAAGGAAGCAACAGGTCAATTTTGATGAACTTTCAAGATTTTACTTTGCTCAGCAGTTCTAAATATCATGGATCTCATAATTGCAGGCACATTTTCAGCGAGTTTGTAAAACCAGCGTCAAGTCGAGGTCTATCTATAGATGACATACATCTGAGCTCTGATGACTTAGAAATGTACATTGACCTGGCCCCATTTTTGAACCCATCTCCTTATGTAGTTCCAGAGGATATGTCATTGACAAAGGTGAGGAGATGAGATTACATGCTTTCGATGCCTGGGGAATTCTTTCTTCTGTTTTCTTTTGCAAAAAGGGGTGGGGAGTTCAGTTAATACATAGTGCTGTAACAAGATGGTTTGATTTATGAGAAATCCTCTATGTTTTGATCCTGACCATTATTTCCTAGATTCATGATTTCTTCAAGAACAGAAAATGGGAAAGTGGGAAATATTTCTTAGTCTTCCATAGCTAGTGAGTTTTTTCTGCTTATAAATGATGGGTTCTTTGGGTGCCTCATAATGTAGGTTTACAACCTTTTCCGCCAGTTGGGTTTAAGGCATATATTTGTGGTGCCCCGTGCCTCCCGGGTAATCGGCTTGATCACAAGAAAGGATCTGCTGATTGAAGAGGTAATGAGAGTTCTCCATGATTTGAGCTCTTCTTTAGCTCAGTAGCTTTGGTTTTGCATCATGAATAAGAAGAGATGGCTTTCTTTGGCAGGAGAATGAGGAGTTGGCTAATGTGGAGTTACAATCGACTAGTGTAAGGTCTCTGATTCTTCACTGATTTTATATTGGAGATGATTTGTGGAAATTTAAGTGATACAGAGAAGGTCTTAATGAAAGTGCTACGAGAGCATAGTTTGGATCCAAACATGGCATGTAGTAACTACTGAGGTTCTTTGTTAGATTATGCTGAAAACCAAGTGAATTTGAAGAATCATTCTGGTATTAAACCTCCCACACAGTTTGCCAAAAATGGATACTTCCTGCTGTAAAAGTCGGACGTTTGGTCCTCTTATGTGAATCAACGGCAAAGGTTGCAATATGCTTTCTGAATAGGACAGGCTTCCTTCTAGTCAGGCAAATCTTTAGGGGTATCATTCGAAGTATACCCTCAACGAATCTATTTGGGAAAGCTTGCATCTTTATTCTGTCACTTGTTTGGTCGAATTCTGTTTTCCTTTTCTTCCTTTCTTTGTATACATCCTGACCAGTTCATTCGATGGCAGAGCTCAACGGCATGATAAAAGAATGGCGAGGAGTGCGGTGGTAGAGGATCCACTTCTCGACGGTCTTCTCCAAGACGATTCATCAAGGAGAAGCCAATAATGTATACTCTTTTGCTTCCATTACATAATAGCTGGAATCCAATTTGCCCTTTTCTCCTCTTGTTTTCCCATATTAAATGTATATCTCTTTTTTTACCTTTTGGCTTCTTTTAGAGCATTATATTGTATGTCTTCGGTCGGGTCGTACCGGGAACTCCCTGATTTTTCTTAGGCTGAAATTTTAATCCCCACTTCATAAAGGGGGCGAACAGATAGTCCGTTAATTCTTTTCAGAGCAGCAACGACCGCTTGGTGGGTCATTATCTTCCATTCCCGGGGGAAGTGCTGTCAAATTGATACCGGAATCGGGGCAAAACCTGAAATTGAATACATGTACGGACGGCGTAGGAAGCTCTTCAGCGTCACCGGTTAAATGGGGGAAGAAGAAGGAGAAGATAGTGACGGTCGCCCCTAGGATGGGCTCCGGAAGCACCTTCATATTGAAGAGCAACATCAAGCCAAATAAAAAACAGGTGGCAATTGAACGAGCCTTGCCGTGGTTATATGGGTCAACACGCTCCGGTGCGAAACATGATTTATTCCCAATCGGATCGTAACACGACCCTCCAGCAGATCATGGTGTTAAAACGCGAAACAGGACCATTGTTTCTGGTGGAAACAAGCGTGCCTAAACCGATCATTTTTCCTCACTGGGTAAACTTTCCTGCTTAGCAATAGCTTTGGTGTTAATGCGAAGGGGATACGATGAACATGCTTGTCATTGAGAGCCTAGCCGTTGCCTCATCCGGGTTGGACCAAGCTCGCCACATCGTGGTGATGGTGGTCGTCGGCAGGTGACAGTGGATCATGAATAATTCGTGGTGCCTTTCTTTATCATTCATCTAATCACCGTAATCAATGCTAATCAATCAGAACAGTCTTATTCCCCGTTTCTCCCTCATCGAGAAAAAAAAGATTGAAACCGGCAAGCATTAAAGAAATTTCTCCACACATATCATACACCGCTCGTCACCCTGCTGCTTGATCACGAAAATGCCCCGAGCCCCTCTGAAATTGCATCCGTGGAAGTGACTCCGCTAGCCAAAAATGGAACAGTGGAGTCCAAGGACGGCCACGGCAACCCCTAGCTTATAACGAGAGCGGACTCCCACGGTGGCGAAACCCGAGTTCGGGGAGTGATCCGGCACTCCAGAAGCAGGGACGGTTCTGGAATCGTCCGATCCAGATGACGGCGCAGGAGCCCCCCTGGGGCTGGCAGAAGACGCCTGAAGACGAGGCACGTTGATGTCAACCTTTTGTCCAGCCTGGCAGTGGCCGGGGACCCCGCAGAAGAAGTAGTGGTGGCCTCGGTTGGTGATGGTGATGGAGTCGTTCCCGGTCGTGTAGGTGGCCTTCGGGGAGGTGGTGTTGCAAGCCCTGTACTCCGCGTGGGTCACTTGCATCACGTTGTGGAACTGCGCGTTGTACTGGAAGACTGGGAAACAAAACAGAATAATAATAATAATAATAATAATTTGAACCTCGCTCAGGAAATCCCACATCACCAGCAAATATTCATACATGAATACGAACTGTCATCATCGAAGAATCCATGGCTATTCGTTTGGCTATTCCGGGCTCAAAAACAAGCACAGAGCAAACATACATGATACCCACGGGAGCCATCTTCACTGTCAGATTGCTGACGAACTCAAGATGGAAAGTGAGTGAGCGAGCGAATGAATGGAGCTCCACTCCACTAATGTCTAGGGAGGGAGAGATGGGGCACTAAAGGGAGATTTTTTTTTTTTTAAAAAAAATTATGTCCCCCTCAAAGGCGTGGGGGGATGTGAATGGAATGATAGCGATAAACAAAAATGGGTGAGTGGAGCACTCGAGTAGACATCAATGGACACGCTTCCTCGCGGAGACCAAATTACGAAGCAAAGACTGACGGAGCAGGACCACCGCCGCCCGCCAGAGTGGCCCCCTTTTTTGGCGCACCATGATCGATCGAGGCGTGCACACCCACCGGAGACTTTGCTCCCCGTGCTCTTGATGGTATGATTCGACAAAACTATGTCGAGCTTTGTCCCCCACCTCCATAATCTCCACCGACCGCGTATAAGTGGTCTATCAATAGTCCACATGGTAGGCTAGTTCGTACACGATTTTACATGGTCAATTAGCTAGCTCAAGAGGGCACAATCAGTCCGGGCGGGGCGGGGGGTGGAATTTGAGCCAAGCTCTCACCCTTAGACTCCTCCCCCTTTTCCCCCCTCATTTTTCACCTTCCCATAAGTTAATTATCTCATATTTCTCATTTCTAAATTATTATTATTATTATTATTTATATAAATTCTTTTAAAACTCATTTTATTATATTTCCAAGCCTGAAAAAGGGATGTCCCCCACGAACTGTCCGCATCGTGTATGCTTCCGATGATGATAGGGCCAGACCCGACAGCTTGGTCAAAGAATGGTGATTGACTACCCCTCTTTTTTGTTGAAATTTAAAGGGCCATACATTTAAATCACATCCACAAGATATTTGCAAGTGGTTTTGAAGGCTTCACAAAACCGCATGTCCTCATCCAAATCTCAGACGAGAGTGGACTCCCACAGCACACACATACACACACGCACACGCACACATTTATATATATATATATATAGATAGATAAGTCAAAGGAGTAACGCTGGGTCCCAAATTATCATTATTATGGAGCCCTAGTAATTAGTGATATTGAGCCAACGCAATAAATGGACAAGACCAGCCCTGACGAAAAAAACAACTAGGCCCTGTAGGGACTGCCACTCGGTCTTGGTTTCCAGTTCGACAGAGCCATCACTCGGACAGGCGATTGTTGTTGGATCAATTTCGATCTGTCACAGAGACCACCATCGAAGTTGATCCAACAATATCTGGGTAGCAAATTGTTACTTATAAGCGGCCGCATGCAATAATCGTACGACGAAGAAAAAAGAAGAAGGAAGAAGAACAGGTCTATAGATAAAGCCACCAGAAATGCAAGGTGTCTTTGAGGAATGTGACAATCTGTGAAAGAATTAGTAACAGGGGAATGGATGAATAGATGATGGAACAGGAGACGAGGGAGCGAAGAGACGGAGGAGGAGGGACTCAACTGATGACGTCGCCGACTCGGAAGTTCTTGAGAGCTGCCCACTGCTTGTAGTTCACGTTCCCGATGGTCGTCCACCCGGCCGCGTCCCCCACCTTGTACACCGTCGCTTCCGACAGCCGCAGCAGCAGCAGCAGCGGCGTCAGCTGGACCAGCAGGCCAGCGACGGCAACCGCCCCCCCGCGCCCCATCAGACCCATGACAAGGGCGGAGATGAGATATCCCTCGAACGTACACTACGTGTGTTTACGAGGGCAGAGATGGAAGCAGAGAGATCGGATAACTTCTCCTTGGGATGAGAGAGAGATAGAGAGAGAGGGGCAGATGCAGAGACGGAGAGGCTCTGCGACAGCGTGAGAGGACATTTATAAGGGCGTGGATGAGTTAATTGATCACCGACTCGTCAACTGCTTTTGTGTGCTTGGAGCTGTGTTTGGGGGTTACCTTATTTATTCATAAGGGGATAAGATGTATTTTACATACATAATCAGATCAAAAGTGATACGGTCGCACTCAAATCACCAGGGTTCTCGCTCGTCGTCGGCCCCTGAGTTAGGGCTGTCCCAACATGACAGTGCTCTAATGAAGAAACCCCGGCGGTAACCACGGTAATATGATAAAACTTGTGGTGGTCAACGTGGCTCAATAGCACCGTAAGTTGTCAGTCCATCAAGCCGTGTCGGGTCTTATACACCCGACTTAGGTCGGCACGATAACTTTCAGGGCAGGCCCGATGTGCTTTCTTTCTTATTGGCCTCACATGTTCATCCGACAATTAAGGGACATGAAGTGAGTTATTGTGTCCTTATCAAAACTACCCAATTTACATTCGCAAATAGAACCCTTACAGAAAACAAAAGGGAAGACAGCACAGTAATTCATTCTCGAAGCATAGCCACTGCAGGAAACACCATCACACACGCACAGATCTGTGCACTAACTTTGATTGACAGTCTTCAAAGCAAAGGATGTTAGTGGAAATGGGAGTTGATAAATCCATGTATAGCTAAAACCCAAAAATGCCACAACTAGTCCTTGTCTATCTATGTTTGGCCTTTGTAGTCCCAGTAGAGTCGGTGAACGTTTTGACTTTTCTTAGTCCATGTCCAGTGAATCCGTGATTCATCCTTACCCCCTTCCAGTGACATCATCAGTGATGTGGCATCCCCCACTTTCGATTTTTATTTTCAGTGTTTCAATAAAAATGAGAAAATAAAATGACATAACAATTTAAGTTGAATGTATAATTACTGCACTACATTCATCTCTCTACTCTCTGCCGTTGAGTTTCGTTGAGATGCATCTTTCAGGATTGGTCAAATCTGGTTGATGTCAAATCAAACGTACTACTACTCGTCGGACGTGAGTGTCGAGGCATGTCAACAATACAAGCAAGGCCGAGCCAGTAGTCAGCAGAAGCAACTAAATTTCACCTTTATGGTTGACAAACTCCTGTCGTCTTGCTTTCCTTCTAATCTAATTCCTTGTTGTTTAATCAGACGATTTCAGGAAATTGCGCAGATCATTAAACGATGACTTGTAAAGTGGACTAAGATCAGGGCCTTGGCACCGAATGGTCAGCTGAAGCACAGCATCCGGGCTTTGCCACAGTATTTTCTTAGATTATGCGCTAACTAATCATGTTACGGAGACCACAATAAACCTTAGAGGTCAATCTGCGACGGCAGCTCCAGTGTAGCAAAATCACAGGCGACCGAGCTCAATATCTCAAGCAAACCAATAATTGTCTTTGAACCGGAAGATCAGAGATGGCATTGGTGTTGGACCATTTTCAGTTAGCAGAAATATGTGAACCGATTGTGTAACCGAAAGTTGGCTGGATCGTCGGTGGTTCAATCTTTAAGCAAAAGAATACTTACATGACGAAGCCACCTACGTAAGACATCAGAATCCAACAGGACAGAGAGATAAAAATTCTCTCCTTTTCTACAGTCTGACCTAGCCCGGGGAGTTTCCATGTGTGTGTGTGTGTGTATATTTTATATAAATTCCTAGACAATAATCGGGTGAGGTTGGGTGTATTCATTCATTATTTAGAGCATTATGCTCGACTCTCTGTCTGTCAGCATTAAATATGTATGTCTTCATCACTGAATACAAGTTACAAATGTAAGCATAAATGCATGGCTGCATGCTGCATTGTCGTCTGGTGGCTGTCCACCGTAGATAATTTATCTTATGGTTGGTCATTGTTGGTTATCACCCCTCTGCAAGCCAAATAGGAGGAGAATCGGACATTGATCTCTCGACCTTATCATGTGCGAAATGTGGAGTGGGAGATCCTTAATGGACATTTGCGAGCTGATAACGGACACCAATTAGTACATCGGACGGGGAGTTGCTTCCAGGCAGACACACTCGCGATTCGCGAATAAAGTGATGCTCAGCCCAATGAGTCTCGTGCGAGCATGGAAACTATGGTTCTTCGTGAGACAATCAATGACAAATTATTACACCGAAGAGGTGGTGGGTGATGCAGATGAACTGCTCTTCTGCAACTCACGCCGTCGTTGCTCGGGAAGTCCTCTTAAGGTCCTAGAGTTGAGCACATTGGCGAGCATGATCCAAGCTTGCTGAGCCAAGGTAACTCAAATGAGGTTGGAGCCGACCTTGGCATAGACACCGAGTCGTATACAGTTACGGCAAAACCAATCTTGATTTTCGAAGTTCAGGTTTTAATGAAGGTAGTAGTGATGCATCGACATAACCATGGAGCTGATACGCCCCTAGAAGAGAGACTGGTTCTTGGAAGGATAGAAGAGAAGAAGCTCGCGGTCGGAGCTCTGACACCGCAATAGAAGTAGGGAGTAGAGATGCCGAAGTCAGAGAAGTAGATCCTCTCCTTGATTGATTCATCTTCTATAATATTGTGTATATATTTAGGACTCTTAACTATCACCATAAAATGTGTATTCATCGTTGTCGTCTACAAGTCACTACGAAACCATGAGTACGTGGTGTTTGCATTTCTGGTAATTAATCTGTATCATGAAAAATCGAGCTCACAACTGAGATGCGGGAGCGAACCCTCTCGCATTCCCCACCTTGCTCGATCCGCTCCCTTTAACAATCTCCTCGTCATAGTCTATGTCGTAATCCATGAATCTCTTCCAGTACCAGTGCTTCTTCCACACCCTCTCCGTCATCTCCTCGATCGGGACATTCTTCGTCTCTGGGAGGAGGAACAGCACGAACAGCGACATGATGAAAACCCATCCCGAGAAGAAGAGGAATATGCCGTACTTGAAGTGGCAGAGCATTGAGAGGAAGGCCTGGGCGATGACGAACGTGAAGAGGAAGTTGAAGCACACCGTCACGCTCTGCCCCGCCGACCGGGTCTCCAAGGGGAAGGTCTCAGAAGGCACAAGCCAGCCGAGCGGGCCCCACGACCATGCGAATCCCGATACGAAGGTGCAAATCATGATGACCACGAAGATCGATAGGCCGTGGCTGAGGTTCTCGGAGTGGTCAGTAACCTTCTTCCCCAGGACGATCGCGATGGTGACCTGGGACAGGAACATCTGGACACCGGCCTCTAGGAGGAGGATTCGGCGCCCGACTTTGTCCACCGAGTAGATGGACACGAGGGTAGAGACCACGTTCACTGCTCCTATGATGACTGCAGAGTATAGGGATGCATCATCCCCGAATCCTACCGTCTGGAAGAGGACGGGGGCGTAGAACATGATCGCGTTGATGCCCGTACACTGCTGGAAAATCTGTTATTGAAAGATAACTGTTAGTCCGGGATGATCGATTGAATCTGCTCGCTCGATGTTACTAGAATATGATCACATTCTGGGGATTATGAGTAGATCGAGATTGGTTAGCTTGTTAATAGCTCGATTATGCTGTTAATAGAGAAAAAAAGATTTGTAAGTCTCAGAAGGTAACCACTGACCTGCATAGCAATGGCAATGACCAGTTGGGGGCGGTTCCTCCTCTTCATGAGATTTTTAAATGGGTGCTTCACTTCTTGAGCAATACGACTGGCCTCGAGGAGCTCCAGGAACTCGGGTTCGATGTTGTCGGTTCCCCTAATCTTCCTGAGCACGGCTTTTCCTTCTTCATGGCGGCCTCTTTCGATGAGGCTATTGGGGGTCTCCACCACAAAGAGCGCCCCTGCTGTCAGGAGGACCGCAGGAATTCCAGCAAGCCCGAGCAACAGCCTCCATCCCCAGCCTCCCTTAATCCTGTTTTCACCCGAAAAAGGAGACACCAGCAAAACGACGAGGACTTCGAAGTAAGAAATCTTAAGCTCCTTTGAATTGGTACTTTCTTCTTCTCTAGATCGATCGGGGACCACCGACTCGAGAAATGGACTTACTTGGCAGTTCCGTAATTGACGAGATTGGCGAAAAGGATCCCGATGGTAACATTCAGCTGAAATAGGATGTTCAGACCTCCACGTATCCTCGTGGGGGCTATCTCCGAAAGGAACAGCGGGACAGCCTGCACCGGTTGTTTTAACTTTGCTGGTCAGTTGCCCTTCCGGTAAGTCAAAGTGTACGACTTTCGAATCAGTAGCCACTCAAGTCAAAATTTGTATACTCCCATTTCAACTTGTTCTTACATCTTCGGGTTAGACATTTTATGTTCTCCGACGTAAGAAGGCGAGCCTTTTCCAAGGGAATAGTATTCAAAAATGAAGGGCGAAGATACCTCGATCATGTGATGCCTTTCCGCCAGAAAAAAAAAATTAACAAAAAAGAGGCCACAATCATATGGAAAATTTGCACCAATTAGAGCTAAAAGTATATGTAGAACAAATCTGACTTGCCGACCTAATTTTCATGGCTAAATGACCCAAATGGTACAAAATCTTTCAAGCACTTGATATTTTAACATAAAATTGTTTTGTTTTGTTTTTTTTACACCCATAAATAAAACTTTTTTTTTCAATTATAGAGAAGAATAAAATAGTATATGAGAGAAATAGAATACACAAAAATTTTATGATAAGAATTAAGTTTATAACATTTTGATTGTTAGGTCGGGAATGATAGTACCGTACCAAACTCTTTTTCTCATGGATAAAACTTTTAAAAATGCATTCATAAGTATAGGCGAGCAGGTTCGACTAACGTGCTGCCAATCATCTGCACGTGGCATACATATTCCCTGTAAGCTTTCATGTCCACAATAAACTTGAATGGGTCAGCTGCAAATTTAATCGTGCCAACCCCCAAGATTTGATGATTTATACTATATCAGTGTATTCTTAAAAAGCTAATGAAAACTAATTCTTACACAAAAATATTGTTGTATTCGCCCAAAATTCTGGAGACGGATCCCAAGAATCTGTGACTGCGCAAGTTAGGAAAATGTACACATATTGCATACCTGATTCGCGAAACCGACTCCACAGCCCAGCAGAATCCTCCCGATGATGAGCATTGCAAGGTCTTGGGCGGTGGTGTTGAGGACCACACCGGCAATGAAGAAGATCCCCGCGATGAGCATGGATGGCCTCCTGCCGAGCCTTCGGGTGGTGTACGACGCGAAGAAAGTTGAGATCAGTCCAGCGAGGTAGAGCGACGATGTGAACAGCTGCAAGCCTTGGTTATCGTACTTGCAGTAGTTGCTGTCGCTCGTTTGTAACACAGTTTTGCGGTAGACGACGGGGAAGAACTTCTTCAGGAAGTCGGACATGGCGGTGACACCCCCTGTTCATGTGGATGCATGAATTCAATATATTAAGCCATGATCGGTGATCGGGAATACAAGTAGAGTCTTCCAGTGGCTGATTATGAAAGCTATTAGCTATGGCGCTGCGACACTCAAGGGAAAAGCAGCGACACGCTGTCTCTTGATCCGAGCAAGCAATCGATCAGTTACAAACCGTGCTGCATAGCCCTAAAAATCCTGCTGACTTCTCACTATATAGCATCAGTAGTAGGTTTTTTTCAGTATTCAAGGACGATTTATTACGTGATATTGTCAGGACTACTGTTCATTCAGAGAATCGCCAACGTCACCGAGACTCGGAGATAATTTGGAGGAGGACATCGGATACTTACCGGAAACACCAACATCGTAGCCGAACATGAGGCCTCCGGTGGCGGCCATAATGCAGGAGATGACCACGATGGGTGCGATCTTAGCCTCGAACTCGCTCCCCGAGGGGGCCACTGCGAATCCTCCCGCAGGCATCTCCGGAGCCTCGGACAGCAGAAGATTGAACACTTTCGACTGGAGCTCACCAAGAAGAAGAGACTGTTGTGCTTCGGATTTCAGTTCGCTTCGGAGTGAAGGGGTTTAAATAGAGGCGCGGGGAAGTAGGGGGAAGGATCTGGTGCGAAGAGGTGTACGGCCATAACAAGTAGGATGGCCCACGTGGCGGTATCGAGGGGGAGGGAAGAGTCGCGGCTGCTGACTGCTTATCCTGTGACGTGGCTGGAAAGTCAACCAACGGGGCTCTTACAAGTTTCCGATAATGTTCTTGTCGGACTTCAATGTGAACCCGATTTTTAAAAGAAAATTGACAGGAAATCGTCTTCAATTTTATGTCTATAACCACAAAAACACCTTACGGATTGTTTGGATGGTGGAATAAAGAGGTACGAAAGAGAAAAAAATGCATGTTATAATATATATATATTTATGGATCCGTGATTTTCCAAAACCTGGCCGAAGCATTTAGGAACAAGGATTGAAATATCCGGTAGAAATGACAATAAAGCAAGCCCGTGCGAGAAATTCAAAGACAACGTTGTACTGTGAATGCCACGCAGTGCCACCATGGGACGATTAGTTGAGACCGCCGTGGCCTTCGACTTTAACGTACATAGAAAAGAAAATCTGGCATGGCACTGTGCTCGAGACATTGAGTAGACGTCTCGCTTTCTAGCTCCTGGGGCATCATGATGGCCATTTACTTTACTGGAAAATGTTCCCATGGAAGGTGAAGTAAAAATCTAACAAAGTATTACGCGATTTCATTAAAAAAAGGGGGGGGGGGAATGTATATATTCGTTGAGTTAGAGGCTTCAGTTGTCAATTGATCCACGAGTACTCAATCGAATAAGGAAAATCACACAAGAACAGATACTTTGGGGATAATTTTAAGTGGCCAATGATTATTATAATTTCAATTAAGGAAATAAAAGGTGTAAATACGAAAAAATGCGACTTTACCATTGCTAATATGCAATTTTTCCACGTTCCTTATTTATTTATTTTTAATTAAATGATGTTCAGTTTAGTTCGTGAAATATATTATTAATTAAAAGGGACTTGACAATCACCTATACATATATATATATATACATCTATTCCAATAATATAAGGGTGGGTGAGTGTAGAATTGAATAGGAGGGGTATAAAATAAAATAATGTAAAAATTATTATGATAATATACAATCTCTCTTAATTGTTGAATATGAACAGTTATCACATACCTCTCCCCTCATCAGTAAAGTATATCTGTGTGTACGAAAATTTGCTTTTTTGATCCGTCACGTATGTTACCGGCTAATAAAGTAGATTTTTCGTGGTTGACCAATGACACACGTGCCTCGTTAAGCATCTCAACTACATTTGATATATATATGTATATATATATATATATTATAAAAGGGACTTGTAGATTTGAGAAGAGTATGCACGGGGAATAATTAATGAATTAAATAAGCGTCCAAAGTATTACCAATAACAATGGATGCGGTTAGACCAAGTATCCTTTGACCATTTGTAGTCCTTTGGGCGTTTTATCTCCAGCCACAAGATTTGCAGACTATCGCATGCAGCAGTAGCAATCTGTAGGGGCCAGAGCCGATAGTCATCCCTGTCCTCGTGCAGGATGCCTGCGCTACTGACGGCGATGCCCGTGAGCGGTTTCCACGTATCAAACGAGTTAAGTTACTCCATCCATGGATTCAGAAGGCACGCCGAGCCGTCTGACCGCGGCGGCGTCTAAAACAATTTGAACCAGCGACCGGAGACTTTGGATGGACCGACGTGGGCACGTGTGGAGGAAGAAAGTCTCCTGATCTCTTCCGATCGGATAAGATTCTGAGGGACATAGGAACATGAAGGGAACACCGTACATGCAAAGAAAAGATCTTACGAGGACAACAAGCATGTGCAGAGATAGAGTTCTCGTTCTGTGATGAATAATAGGTATCTTGTTGGAAACCGAAAAAGAGAGAAGGGCTCCTTGGCACTTCACGTGAAAAGGGCAAAAGACTAGTTGGGGTGGAAGGACGACAGCGGGCGCTGGTGACTTTGGATTTTTCCTCTCGGAATTCAAGCATACGCTATAGCATTTAGAACCACGTCTTCATCGGGCGCCGGTGGTCTGTGACATTCATTAGAGCTTGCCGATGCTATTAGCCATTACGCTGACCGGTCGTGGTAGGGAAACCAGTGGGACCTAAAAGCCCAGTATTCTGTGCTTATTGGGCCGTCTCCAGGCTATTCTCTTCTGAAGCCCAAAATGTCGATTCCCACACTCTTATTGAACTTGGTGTTAATGTGTGTGCGTTGCACCTTGATCCATGTCTCTGCGGGGGAGTGCTCATTTTCGAGAAGAATCAATATTTGGTTACAATAGAATATAAGAAAGAGGGGGGGACAATCCTAGTTGGGAAGAGTGGTTGGTGTGCACTTACTGTTAGTAAGAAAATTTTGACTCGATCGGACATCCTCCAAGAGGACAAAGAAACGTGGAACCGAACTGTCGATGAAGAGGCAAAACCTCATTTATACCCTAGTCGACACGTTTCGCATTACATAAGGTAAGGACACGGCATTCCCCCGGTCTTGTTAAGTTATCGTTCGGGGTTAAGCGATAGCTTAATTTAAATGGGGCATGCTTGGGGGGTCTAGCTAGGTCTACTTATCCTCGTGTTAGCTATCAACCATGCCAATAAGAAGCCATAATCATATGCCATAAAAAAAAAAAGGCTTACCATAGGCATCACTTGGGGGTTCTTGATTAGATTAGATCCTACCCAATTAGCTAGGGAATACTTAAAAAAAAAGGAGCATTTATATATATATATATATATATATGTAAGAAGTGAAAATCTTAATTTTTTGTTTACACTATGTAATATTTCTGAGTCAATCGAAATGTATATTGAAACTAATATGCGATCGGATCAAAATTATTACAAAAATTTCTATTGACTCATTTAAAAAGTAAAAATCATTAATAGTAAAGTAAGCTAATTTATTTATTGAGTACTACATTGACCTTTTCAAATATGCCAAAATTAATAAAATTCTAAGTTTTTTTGGTTATAAACTATATATATATATATATATATTAGAATTTCGAAACTAAAGATAGATGGGGTACACCCACCGTGGACGTGGCAGAGTGGCTCGACATTCATCATCCCAATGGGAGGACTCGAGTTCGAGTCCCATCTGTGATGGGGAGCTCTTAACCCCTTAAATGGACCGATTCGGGGCGATTCAGATTAATCTTCAACTAGATACCGATAATTTATATAAAAAATGATAGATGGGTACTAAAATACCCAAGTAAATGTTATTTTAAATACTGGCTTCGGCTCAAACACATGAGGTTGCGTCCACGTGGTGTGCTCTCATACGCGCCACGTCAAGATCCATCCTTAAGATTTAATGCTTTTATTTTATTTTATCTTTTTGTAAAGTGAGAATCATTTCGTCCACCCCTTTCTCCATGATATAGGCTTGTAGCTGTGGATCTATCTAGTCGATTTAAATACAAAAGACGTGTGGGATTATTTTAAGTTGTTGACAGTACTTTAAGTCTTGGCATGATTCCACTGTCACTCTAATTTTGTCCCTTTTTTTATTGAATAAAAGAATATTAATGGTGGATGGAATGGGGCCAAAATACTACTCAGTCCTTATTATATTATTCTTATATATTATTAAAAAGAAACATGACAAGACTTTAATATCTCAGTATTTTTATAATAATCATAAATAATTAAAAAATTTGCCAAAAAGAGATTTGATATATTTTAGATTTGGATTTACATTATGTCATATAAATAAATATTAAATTGACGGTGATATTATTATATAAGCGGCATTTTCTTATTTTTTCTCTCCTTACTTTTTACTTGGTGTAAGTCATTAGACATATGGAATCCCATCATACCATGACTGAAATAAATAACCTCCTAACATATATACTCTTAATTTGTAATATTTGGATTTAAAGTTAGATCTAAAAAGAAGATGCGTTAAATTATTTCAATTAACTTATGCATGTCACGTTCATTTATTTAGATCAAGATATGTATTTTAAAATAACTACCTCTTTTAGTATCTTTATTGTAATATTATTACGAGAGACATAACTACACAAATGCAAGCATGCTTATGTAAGAGAGAGAGAGAGAGAGAGAGAGAGAGAGAGAGAGAGAGAGAGAGAGAGAGAGAGAGCGAGGGGGGGTTGGAATTTGGTAAAAGAAAAATGTGAAGTTTTACTTCTTTTTTTCAATTTGCTGTGATTCCCCTGAGGTGGCTGAAGCTGCTGCAGCCTTTGAAGGATACTCGAGGCAGACTCGGAGTTGGCATATAATGCCACACTCAAGAAGGGAGGAGGTTCTAATTGGCTGACAGTGAACCCTTCGCTGCTGGTCTTGGGAGGGCTCGAGGTCAATTTCTTTCTTTACCGGTGAACCCGGCAGGAAGGGAACCCAACGAGTGCGCTGACTACCTGGCGCAGACGGCAAGAGAGGGAATGCGCCCCAGTGTTTGGGCTATTGCTGGGCCATGTCCTTTTAATGAGTCTGTACAGAACGATTTTTGTTTTTTTTGTTGTTCTGGGCTCTGGGGTCTGATTTTAGGTCTGTTTCTGGCAGTGTTACTGACTATGGTTGGCACTAAGAACTTGATACTTTTATGGCAGAAAAAAAAACACATTTTTTTCAATTTTAGAAAGCAACAATCTTCAAAATAAAGCTTAATCAGATTTGTCGTTCGAGAAATCTGAACGTGTGAAGGAGCAAAAAAAGTAGCTGATGATGCTCCCCTGTCCCACTCTGTGGACTTTTTGTCATGCCCCCCCCTCTCTCTCTCTCTCTCTTCATAGATTGATAAATTACAACTCCCGACAAAAAAATATAGAAAAGTATTTTATTACCGTCAAAGTTATTCCGGAAAATAAAAAGAAATCTTATTATTTTTGCATAATAATAATAATAATAGTATGAGAGGATTCTTCTTCTTCTTCTTCTTCTTCTTCTTCTTCTTCTTCTTCTTCTTCTTCTTCTTCTTCTTCTTCTTTTAATATTCCAGCTAGAAAAAAGTATTCAAAGTTCTTACGCATTCCCCAATTCCACGGCCATCAACAATTGCCATTAAATCGAGCTCCTAGGAGGAAAATGTACTCTCAATACACGAATTTCTTTTCTAGACCCCGTATTGCAAGCTCGGTGCTGATCCGGGAAAGCACGACATCCATTGACTTGGATCACGCCATTGTCGAGCAAAGCACGAAAGAGACTGAGCAAAATCACAGGGCTGATCACCGAAATTTAGCTCATAAATGAAATTGAATCCATGCAATGCTGTGAAGCTTCTTCTTCTTTTTTTTTTTAATTAATAAATTAGATGATATTAAAAAATTATTAGAATCCAACTAATATAATTTGAGTCGAATCGGTCTATCAGGAGAGTAGATTTCTCTCAATATAAGTTCTTTTTATTCACAAAATTCGAACTCGAGATCATACCCGACAATTTTTATACGACGTGGAGTTAAATAGGTTCATATTGAGTATAGACGTGTTTAAACAGATCAAACATGTTTAAATAAACGTGTTACGGTGGGTCAAATTTATGTAATATGATAAAACACGATTAAATCCGTTGAACTAAGTATGTTTGAATGGGTATTCAATTTATTAACGCATTTCATGTGTTTAACTATATATGTACTGTGTTTACTTTGTTAATCATATTAATAATGTATTATGTAAATAATATATTTAGACATATTTAAGTTACACAGATTAAACGGACCATATCGTGTCAACCTGTCACTAGACTAAAATGGTTTTTGACACGAACTTATTTAAATATGAATTGTTGAGCCTACTTAAGATATTATTTAAAAAAATATTAAATTATATGAATCAATTTATATCAATAATCCATCATTTATAACTTTAGAAATATGCAGCTCCATATTAAGTTTTTGAAGAAAAACGTGAGATGACCGATCATACTTTTGTTTTGAGTCTGTTTGGCTATTATACAATTTCATCTTACAAAAAATTAAAAAAGGGAGGAAGGAATTCATACGTGTCCACATTTCTTTCGGTAAGCCCTATTTCAAGGGGTGGGTCCACTTAACGTAGCTTGCCACGATCACCATGTCAAATTTATTGCCCCCACACACAAGAAGATAAAATATTCATTCCAAATAAATTAACAATATCATTTAATTATTGACCATCCGAAAAAAATAATATAATAAGAAATTATAAAATAATTTGCCTCAGCTGATATTTAATAATTACTAAACAACCAAAAAGTTCACTAAAATAAGCATCACGAGCCGTTCGCATATATTGGTAAGTACCAGTACATGGTCATTTACTAATATATTAAATATAATGCTTATCTAAAGGAATAAAATAATTAGTCAAAATTATTCTAAGTATTCATGGATATTTTAATCGGGTGGTGGTGATGGTGGCGAGCCTACCGAGGATTAGTTAAGTACTAAATCTCACCAAAATAACAACCTAAAGTCGCTTCTTTGATTTTCGATTTTTCCACTCGGCCGACCGATGCGACCAGATCCCATCCATGAGTAGGGTTGTGATCGACTAATCCCTAAATGTATCCTTGAACTTTGCTTCGGGATAAGATGCTATTATGCCCGTAAAGTTTGATTCTTTGCAATTAGGCCCCCCAAAGGATAGTCAACTTTAGATAATCACCCCCTACCTAAGCCACATTTTTCCTATATAAACTTTCGAACATTTTTCGGTTTTCATTTCAGCCTGGGCTCCGCGCTCAGCCGCACTTCTCTCTCCTCTCAGTTCGCTCTATCTGGTCCCGAGCTCCAGCGGCTGCCTCCGTTGGGCGTCGCCGTTCCTGTCCCCCGATCGCTCACCATCGTCGCTCTTCCCTCCCTCTCCGACCCTTCGCTGCGTTTGCTTGCTGCTTCTCTCTCCACTGAGCAAGCTGATGCTCCCTTTTCTACCCTGTTCAACTCTCCACCAATAGCTTCTGCTGTCGTTTTCTCTTCGCTGAATTGCAGGGGATCTCCGCCCAGCTTCCGCTGCGGCGACTCGGCGGCTGCCGCTCTCTCTTCTCGGCCTTACTCCAACTCTCCGAGTGCAAATAAATTATTCTGTTCTAAATGACACAGACCCCATAGCTCTTAGACCCCAGTCCAGGTACACCTCTCTGCGAATAAAGAATCGTTCTTGGAGAAACAAATCGACGTGGGACAGATTTAGCGATTGGGAGATCGCTTGAGAAAATCACTACGCGGAGCCCTGACCCAGAGTGGGGCAGATCTCTAAGGCATGGACGGTGCTAACATCCGCGTGGACGCTGCTAGTGGCGGTGTTAACCTCCAATTATTTTTTTTATATTTTTATCTTTCAGTCACATGCGACCAATAAAGAGAAGAAAAATGCAATTTTTTTTTGGTGTGGAGGTCAACAACTTTCTGGGCCCAGTTGTGACGTGGCCACTTAGATTGCCTCATATACCAAGTGTCTTATTCAACTTTTTTTTTCATTAAATGATTGTTCCTTTTTTTTTTGAAATTTAGCTGATAATTCTCTCAATCTCCCGGACTCTGTTAACCTTCCACTCTTGGGAAGAGAGATATTTTCAGATGGAGGATGGAAAAGTTGGGTGGAAGTGAGTGAGTGATGTGGATAGCCAATAACAAAATCCACGAGCAAAAGAGGATCGAACACGTGTCTTCCCAGAAACATGACACGTATACTAGAGACACTGCCACGCTGTACATCCTCTGTTAGATGCGTCTGAGCGCGTCGGGGGGGTGGTGAGATTCCCCTCAGCTAATATTTTATTCCTTAGGCATTTGCTTACTCTGCTTAGTGGGCGGTGAACTTTGATCCAGTTAATCCGAAATAAAAAATAAAAATAATTAAAAGCATATCGGATCAAACAAAAAAATAAAAATAAGATAAATAATTTATGTATATTTTATTTAAATGATTTATGTATATTTTATCCAACTAATTATTGTATCATTATAAAATTTTTATTTAATGATCCTCATTTCTCAGTAAATTGTCGGGTAATTATCTAGTTTTTTTTTTCTGATAACATAATATGATATATATTTTTATCTTGAACAAATGTAATATGATTTATTTAACTATACAATGGAAAAGTGGAGTTGGCTGCAAATAGAAATGATTTTGGTGGTGCGGATGGGCCCAAGTACACGTCACCCATATGAGGCCACATCTCCCAAACGTGACGAATAGGGCAGGGCCAACAACGAAAAAGTAGGAGGGTTGAAATAATTTCAGGATCGGCATCTGTGGACCCCGCACCACTCGGAAGCCCCGTGACCGTGGCTCTCTCCGCTTTCGCCCACCGTGCGATGGATCTCCCATCCAACGGCTCTGCAGGGGCAATCTCCTTCCGAGGGGGTGCCAGCTCGGACTTTTGGTCGCTCGTTGAAAAGACGCCACAACCACGTCAGCACCAGATCCAACGGCCAGCGTGTTCCATTGGTTGTCAGCGGCAGCTCACCGTCCGTCGATCTATTCTTACGTGGTGGGACCGGGTTGTCCGTGGGGCTACCAGGTCAATCCTGGGAAATAATAATGTATATGAACTCTGCTAAACTATTAATTCCTAATGAAGTATTTTGAGTTCTTTACGTATTTAAGCGACATTTTATATTTAGGTTTTCTAAACAGATGCGTACCAAATATAAATAAAATATATGATTTTCAGAAACTTTACTTATTATAAGGTCAATGAATTAAAATAATCAGCAAAATTTAAAATTTTAATAATTTTATAATTAATTTTTAATTAAATTTGAATAAAAAAGGTTGAAATGTGACTGGTGGAAGTGAACTTTATTTTTTCCACGGGGATTTTTTACTCTCTTTTTTTTGGCGGTCACCAAGATTCTCATTGGTTGTTATACCATGGACTCTCTGGCAACCGGCTATGGCCGGTGACGACATTGCTTGGGGAAATTCAATTGAATGTCCTTATATATATTTGTTTATTTTTAATCGAAAGAAATCCATTCTCTATGTTATCCTGGGTAACTGTGTCGGTGTCCAGTTGCTGGTCCCGGCCTAGAGTCTCTCCACTCATTGATGGAGATATGCTTTTTAAAAGAAAATTATATTGCCATTTTTATGATAATTATAATAAATTGGAAATCAATTGTATAACTTAATTGAGGGGCTTTCATATATTATTCACTTAAATAATACTTAATCTGACATGAGAAAAAGAAGAATATTTATAATAAAAAATTTATTACCAACAATATTTAATTCAAACATAAATTAATCACACTTGTGTATTATAGAGCGAAAAAGGTATTCACCGGACATGGAAGCTCGTGGGTCGTGGTGAAAATGGGCTGACACGTGGCGATAGAGTCGCGAAAAGCTAAGAAAGCCTGAAGCGGGGCCAGTTAGTGGACGATCGGGATGTTGCCACGCTGGTGGGTCGGCGATCGGAACCGTAGGCTGAGTCGGGCAATTGACGGTCAAGAGAGGGCCAAGTCACAGGGAATTAGATCCTGGCCGTCCACGAGGCTGTCCAGTGGGTTTCGATGAGAGTGAAATCGCCAAAAGGTGATCAGATTGGGGGCACAATAGCAGGACAACTAGAGAGAGAATCAGAGAGAGAGAGAGAGAGAGAGAGAGAGTAGTAGAGGGGAAGCAGAGGGAAAGAGATAGAGAGATAGAGAGCATAGAGAAAGAGGAGAGGATAAGCGAAAGGTGAGATCTTTACGGTGTGTGAGGGAGAGGAGATTCAGGTTCTGCTGTTTTCTTTCAGTTTCCGGCGAGTTATGGTGGGATTTCGGTGATGAGAGATTCTGATAGGAGGGTCCCGGATGAATTATGGATAGGAGCAGGGAAGCTCGGAGAACTACTACTATGGCGTTCTCCAATGGATTGTCCAGAAGGAGGCATAGGACTAGCCTCAGAGACTCACCAGGCACCAGATCTAACTCTCCTGTTCATTCTTCTTGCATCATTGAAAGGGCTGCTTTGTGGGTTTTCTTCTGATTTGAGTTGTTTTCTTACAGAGGAAGATGGCTCAGTGGAGCTGCCGGAGGCGGTGAGGTTGAGAGATCGAGTGGGGAGCGGAAAGAAGGAAAGAGACAGAGAAAGAGATCGGGATCGAGACAGGGACCGGGACAGGGATCGGCTGAGCCAGAGCAAGCGGCGGAGAGCTGATACGCTGGTGCATGGCAGCAACAGGGAGGATGATGGTGGCGAGAGCTCCGAGGAGAGCGTCAATCGTGACGAGGAGGAGGATGAGGAGGAGGAGGAGGATGATGGTGGTGACTGTGGAGGCGGCGGCACCGCCGGTGCCGGCCACGTGAAGGTTCTGTCGCCTCCGTCCACTGCTGCTGCTTCGTCGCTGTCTTCCTCGTTATTGAACCACAGCAGTCGCCGGAGCTTCCCGCCGGCATCTACCACGTCGGCGGCTAAAATGTTAAAGCCTGTAGCGCCTTGGAAGGCTGCCGATGAGATGATTGGTGTACCAGTACCGCGAAAGGCTCGGTCAGGTAGAGAAGTCGGAGACAATTTCAATGATTGAATCTCTACCATTTCGAGATTTTAACAAAATCCTTGAAGAAACCTCCGGATTTAGGGTTTCTGATTCCCGATTTTGTTCTTCCTCCCCCTATCTCATGATTCTCAGTTTCAACGAAGAGGTCTCATGAATGGCTCTCAAGCAGTGGCCACAGCCCTATTCGAAGTGCTGGGGAGCAGGCTTTCCGGCAGGCATCAACATCGCCTGTGAGGTCGGGCCTGGCAGCAATGACGGCATCTCCAGTGAGGCCAGTCTCGCCTTCTTCATCCAACGCTTCAGCTCGTAAAAAAATGGTTAGCTAGCTCAGAGCGGTGAATTCATTCATTTTCCATCCACTCATCTGTTTTGATGTGTAATCTTTTGGTCTGTGGATTCTGCAGAAGGCTAATGGGTCAAAGCCCAGATTGCCTAAATCATCCTCAAAGTCTTCATCATCAGATCAGGATGAGATCGAGATAGAGATAGCAGAGGTGCTGTATGGGATGATGAGGCAGCCTCAGGTCCCTTCCTCGAAGCATGAAGCTGCTGGGCATGACTCGATGAGGTTCAAGAACAGGGAGGAGAGCAGATTAAGTGGAGATGCAAAATCTCAAATCTCATCCCCAATCTCATACTCCCCTTCTGCTGCTGCCCCTCAGCCCTCTTCATGTTTGCCCCAAAATTCCAGTTCCTCTGTCACTCCCGTGTCTGCTATTGGTGAGTGTTCCTGCTCTTGAGTTCTAGCGCATTAGCCTATTGAAATCATCTAGATCCCCCTCTGTTTTCTGTTTGGAATCTGCAGCACCGAGGAGGAAGAAGCCGCGGCCCATGAAATATGATGATGAAAACCAGCTAACTCCGCCAGTGCGAGGTAGCCTCATTTCAACAATGGGAAAGGCCGAGACTTACCAGGAAGCAAAGATCGAGACAGGGTCACCGGATCTTGAAAGTGTGCGGGGATCTGCTGCTGCTGCTGAGAATGGAGGGACACCATATGATTTAGCAGCCAAGCCGTCGTCAGAATTGGAGCTTGTGAAGCCTGAGAACCCTGCGGTTGTACCTGATTCAGAGCCTTCTCAAGGAAGAGAATCAGGGAATCGAGAGGCAGGTGCTGCCAAGGAAGAACGCCAATCATCTCCCAAGAAGGAATCTTGTGGTCTCCCGTTGGATGATGATCGTGTGGATAGCATGATAATGACCAAATCGTGAGCACCCGATGGACCTTTTTACTTTTTTGTCCCTTTCTCAAGGAAATATTTTTGATGTTGAAACTTTCTATGGATTCTTGAAAATCTTTGCACTGAATCTAATCTTGGTTGATTTCTCTCAGGAATGAGATTGAGAGTCAGCGTGATCAGAAATTGCAGATAGATTTGATGGTGTGGAAATCTCTAATTTTTCGTACAGATTCTTTCTTTCCAAATTAAATTCGTATGAGAAAAGTAGAAAGGCCTTCTTTTTGGGCTTCAAAATGTGATTCTTTTAAACCAAAATTTGGATTTTAGGCTCTACCATCAAGATCTTCTCCAGAGATGGATGACAATACTGATTTAGCAGCGCAAGATCCCAAGCCCATGGTACCGGACACAAAAACAGTGAGTCGGATATTCATGTTTCCCATTCTTTTCTGTGGCCAGGTTCTGTGCTGATGGCAGTTACTGCAAATATATCATCTTTTGATTTGGTTTGGATTATTTGCAGGAAGTGAAGCCTCTGATCAAGGATGATGAGAAGGCAGTGAAGGTTGACGGTGGTGAGCAAGGAACAAATGCCATTTCTGGAGAGGTGAAAGCAAGTTTGAAATCCCACAAACAAGCTCTTTACAAGGAGAACATGGATCTGCAGCTCGATTTGGAGAAAAAGACTGACAGCGGCACCTCTGGTGGGACCACTATTACCAAGCGCAATCAGCCCATCTATAAGCAGCAGCTGCAGCAACAGATCCCCTCCGAGAAAACAGGCAATATTTCTCTGCTGCTAGTTTTTCTAAAAAATCGAGAGAATCCTTTTTCTCCTAAATTTCTCCTTTCTGCTTTAATCTGAGACTTTTGCTGATGAAGGATCTTGTTTTGATGTTGCAATTTCAGTTCAACCCTCCAATTCCTTGACTTTACCAATGTCTCTGTCTGGGTGGCCGGGTGGGCTTCCTTCCATGGGGTAAGCTGGGTCCTGAAGTTCATAGCCACCCTTGGTTTCTGTTGCTATCAGCTGAAGAATCTCTCTTTTTATACTGATTTGGGGAATTGACACTCTTCACCTGAGCAGATACATGACATCTCTACAAGGAGTTGTTCCCATGGATGGAAGTGCTATGGCTCCTGCAGCAATCCAGGTAATTTTCCTGTTTGTCATCCATGTCCTCCACCTCATGCCATCTTTCTTTGACATGGTATAGATCTGTTGCTCAACCTTTTTCATTGGCTTTTCAATCAGCCATGGCTCAAGAAGTGTGCAACCCATTACTATATTGCTCGGAACATTCAAAATCACCAGCAGTACTCGAGGATGAATCTCTTCTGGCCAGCAGCTGCAGGTTCAGCCTCTCTCTATGGGGCCAAGGCGGGCAATCTCAATGCTGTTCCCCCTGCTGACCTGCCTGGAAGGTCTGGTGCTGCCCTGCCAGAGAAGGCTCCAAATCTCGGATCCTTCCCTGGGAAGGAAAATGACACCACTAGTGCTGCTAACAGTCTTGATCCATCCCAGAGGAAGCAGCAGATCCTGCTTCAGCATACTCTTCCTCCTGGAGCACCTAGTAATATCCTGGTAAAATCTCCTTATGTTTTTGTATAGTCATTCTATCTGGGGAAAAATGTAGCGGCCTTTTTGGTGAGCAATTATGATTTTTTTTCACCTCTTTACTTCTCACTGCATTTCAGCAGGGCCCAGCATTTATCTTCCCTATGGGCCAGCAACATCCTGCAGCAGCAGCGGCAGCTTCTTCAGTCAGGCCAGGGCCTGGAACTGGGAAAGCCCACAATCCAGGTGCTGTCTCTGCTTCAACAAGTGCGTTGACCTCTGCCTCAGCAACAGCAGCAGCAGCAGCCTCTGCAGTGAGCTTCGGCTACCCCAACATGCTTGGTGGTGAGACACCATACCTGGCCATCTTGCAGAATAATGGGTTCCCATTTCCAGTCCCTGCCCATGTTGGTGCTGCTCCGACTTATCGCGCCACCCATGCCCAGGGGATGCCTTTCTTCAATGGCTCATTCTACTCATCTCAGATGTTCCAACCATCACAGCTCCAGCAGCAGGCTCCTGCTCCCTCTACACAGGCTGTCCAGTCCAGTCATCAGAGCAGTTTTATTTCAAGTGGATCCACTTCGACCCAGAAGCATTTGCAGAACCAACAGCAGAGACAGCCACATTCAAGCATTGGGAATGGCAGCTTGCAAAGTTTCCCTGCTGCCACTAAATTCCAGCACCAGCAACAGAATCAGCACTTCTCTTCTCATCATTCTCGGTTACTTGATCGTGAAGTGAGTGCTGATGATAGCCCTTTGTCAGCGGATGCCAGGGTCTCCAGTGTGAATTTTCATGGCCAGAACTTTGCGCTGCCTAATCACCCACCAAATTTCACACTGATGTCTTCTGTGCAAATTACTGGTGCCAATTCAGCAAGTGGGATTAGTACCAGCGAAAAGAGGCAGCAGCAGCAACAGTTATTGGGACCCAAGGCCACTGGATTTGATTCTCTGCCGTCCCAGGCCTTTGCAATGTCGTTTGGCTCACTGAATAGTTCGACTACTGCCTCAAGCCTTGACGTTTCATCCATTGCCCCACATCACACTGTCCTCCAGAGCCTTCCCGAGGCCACAAGGCATAGCTACCAGGTATTTGCTGCAGCTGCTGGCACTCAATCAACCCAGCAGAAGAAAAATTACCGCCCTTCTGATGGGGGCAAAAATGGAGGCAATGATGCTGCTTGTGAAGAAAGAATGATAAAAGGCTCAATCAGCATGGGACAGTCTATCGCCTTCACAAGGCAAGATCTGACGGCAGAGGCTACAGTATCTTCATTATCTGGCAGCAACGTGGTGGATAGCTCTGCCAGAACATTGAACCCTGGGTCTTCTTCTGCACGTTCTTCAGGTTCTGTGTTGCCTGCTGTGGTCAACACCCTAAACAGTCCTCAGCAGAACCACCAGCAGCAGATGATGCAGCTGCAGAAGCAGCAACAGTTTGCTGCTGCTGCTGTGGCAGCTGCCCGGAATAAGACTACTGCAGTGGGTACTGCAAGCGTTTCCATGGAACAGCTACTCCCTCCTTTCTCTTCTGCCACTGCTACGACTGCTGCAGCTGCTGGAAAATCTTCAAATGTTCTATCTCCTTTCCAGCAAAGCATTGTGCAGTGCATTAGCAGTCCAAACCAGTCTCCCCAGTGGAAGAACTCTCCTCGGGCAACACCCGGAGTTTCCCAAGTCCCATCTTCCTTAAACTCAACTTTTTCTGCTCTAAAAAGTTACCATCAGCCACAGCAAGGGCAGCCCCCCCAAGGCCAAACGCAGATATCCTTTGTTTCTGCCAGCTCGAAAGGCCTCAATGCCCCCCAAGTAGTGGGACAGCAGCTTCCGAGCTCTAGCCAATCACCCTCTCCTCCAATGATGGTTGGGTCTCCCACAACCTCTTCCATGTCCAAGAGCACTGGTGGAAGCCCGAGGACTACTAGTACTACTGCTTCCACGGGTAACAAGACAAACCAAGCTTCGGTCTTGTCAACACCGCAGGTAAAATGCAGCTCTCCTTCAATGGGAGGTCACAAGTCTCCTGCAGTTCCAGGGGCTGCCCCTTCCATCCTGGGGAACTCCCATATTATCAGTTCATCAGGTGGCACAACGAAACATCAGCTTTCACAGCAACTTCCCAAGCAGCAGTACAGCCAGTTGTTCTTCACCCACCCTTATGTCCCGGTTCAGTCCCCACATTCAACCTCTTCCTCAGCTGCATCAGTCACCAGCGGCCACTATCCAGGGAAGAGAAATACAGATCCAAAATCATTGCAACAGCGGCCTCCTCAGGGTTCATCAGCCGCATCTCCCATCTCCTTGGTTAACTCTAGTACATGCGATCCTGCAAAGGCAGTCACTGCGAGCAGTCTGAAGGGTGGGGGCATACCCTCGCAGGGAATTCTCCATGCTGCACAGTTTGCTGCTGTGACTCAGACCTCTGTAGGCCCGCATCAGATCGCTCCTGCTGGGTTTCCTTATGTTCACGCTGTCCAGAATGCAGTTCCGGTCAAAGCAGCTGAGCAGAAACAACCTGCTGCTGGTGAGTAGAGTCAAACTCGTTTGCCCTCCTTGAAGTTGTAATTTTTGTTTTGTACCGTCTAGGTCTTCAGTAAGCAGCGAGTTGATAGTTAACATTTATGGATAATGAGAAACACCTGCAACCTTCTGCAGCCCGTGAAGAATCCAGACGATCAGACACGTGAAGGGAAGAATAAGGAGAGCAAACAGCAGCGATTGGGCCCTTTAACCGGGTGATGGCCACGGCAGTGGCACCTGCAGTTTTGGATGAAATCTGACAGAAACCCAAGCGGGGACGCAAGGCAAATTGCTCTCCATGGGGTCGGGGCTCCCAGAAATGTGTAATCTTTTGGTGCACCCTTTTAGTTCACCTGTTTATAAGGTCTGACAGATTTGGGTTTTGGTGTATATGTAATGTTTCGTTGTTCCTTGATCCATCTTTTGTTCAATCTTATAATTTATGATTAATGGTGAAGGGAACATATATTTTGCACCTTGTTCAATAGCGCGCTGCACAGTTCTCCCCTGCTCTCCTCTCTCTGGCTTCACTGCATAGCCTTGCCGTTGTATTAGATTTCTTAAGTTATTGTGGTCTCTTTGCCTTACGCAGTTGTGGTTTTGCTGATATTGTGTCTTATCTTGAGAAGCAACGATCGTAATGGCTTCACAGTGAGCTCTCTGCTTAGTTTCCTCATCTACCCCTTTGTCACACCGTACTTGGAGCCAAAATCCGAAGTGGATGATGTCATCTGAAGGAAAGTAGTGCTGCGGCGGTGGTGAAGACGACTTCCGCACCATCACCCGTCATTTTATACTCTTTAAATTGGAAGTTCGGAAGATAATTAGAATATGGTGCGGAGCATATATGACCGTTAGTTAGTTCTGGTCCGATACCTTGTTATGCCCCCCAGTGAGGTGCACGCCGACAATTATTCCCTCGCACGGGGGTGAGAGAATTGCCCTTGGCTCGTCGTTCAGTTATAAAGAATGGTTTGGTTTGGGACACACTTGGCAGTCAGAATTTTACCGACACTATGAGGGGAGTTTCTGCTGAGAAACAGAGAGTCGTTTGGCATCTGTTAAGGCTTTGCTTATGCTATTGGGTTAATCGGTGAGCAAATTAGTCGGACCCAAGCCCAGTCTTCCAGGCTATTCCATGCTGAAGCCCAAAATGACAATTCCCAACACCACCCCCCCACCCACCCTTTCGTGGAACTCAAGTGTTGAGTTGTTGTTCGGGGTCTAGTGAGAGAGCTTGGCTCCCTTCGTGTTAGCCATCAACCTTCTTAGTATAGGACCTACAAAATGAAGCTAATAAGAAGCCATAATCATCATAAGCTCTCACGTTAATCATTATTAATTTTCCTGCAAGAACAAAGCAAAATTATCTTTTGATTATAATATACTGGAAAAGTCCGAAACCGAGACAGGCTACTGCATACATAGCACCCAAGTAAAAGCCAACCTTCTTTCTTTCCAAGTATTGGCTTCTGCATAACACGTACGATTGCATTCACGCGGAGCGTTTACACGTGCCATGTCCAAAATCATCCATCAAAATAATTGTTTTATTTTTTTTATTTTTAAATGGATCATCCCGTCTTCCACCTCCTCCCACTCCATAACCTAAGCTCGGATCCATCTAATATCTAGTTGTTTTATTTTTGTCTTTCTTTTTTTTAATTATTGAATAAAAAAATATTGATGACGGATGAAATGATGGGGCCAAAGTACTGGTGGGTCCTCATTAGATTATTCTCAGAGCATTTTCCCCCATAAGAATCATAGATAGAAAAATTGCCCTCAAAGACTCAATATATTTTAAGTTTGAATTTTCAGAATGTGGTCGAGACTAAACCTAATTCTTGAACCCAAGACAGGGCTGGATTATTACACCGAGTTAACCGAACCATATAATTTTACATGTTCATTATCTAGAAATGATATTATCCTCGATTTAAAATTAAAATAACATTACATTCATTCCCATTGCAGGCCTCTCGGTCTTAAATAAAAAATTCGCCCCTTAATTTCAGACTAATGATGGTATCATTAGATAAATTCTTTTTCCAATTTTTTTCTTTTATTTTTAATTATAAAAATATAAATAAATAAATTGCCTCTTTAGGATGCATCCCTACTGAAAAAGGGGAGACAATCTTCGACTCTCGTTGGAATTTAGTAAAAGAAAAATCAGAGGGTTTAGCATTTTCTTTTAAAATTCTATAAAATAATAAACTTGAAAATTAGATGTGTCGTTGCATTAATTCGGAACGTGGGGAGGAGCAAAAGGTCGCTGTATATGATGCTTTGTCCCACTTTGTGGACTTTTTGTCACACCCCTCTGCCTCTCTCTCTCTCTCTCTCTCCATCCAGAGAATAAATATTACAATTCCCAAAAAATAAAAAATTAAAGGAAAATATTTTATGCCGTCAAAATTATTCCCAAAAAAAATTTGTTACTTACGAGGTCCACTAATTAATACCACTTGTTGCATTTTCCCTCTTTTTCAATATTTTTTTAATACATAATATAAGAGGCTCCTTTTTCTCGGCTAAAAAAGGGTATTCAAAGTTCCATTTTTTTTTAAAAAAATTTTAATTTCCCCATTTCCACGGCCATCGACCATTCTCACTAATCGACCTCGGAGCCGACCATCAATAACTTGGTGGTCCACAGATGACACGAATTCCATGCAATGTCTAAGTTTACATATTCTCGACAATATTAAGAAATATGCGATTCCATTTAAAGTCCTTAGAGAAAATTCAAGATAATTTGTTATTATTTATCTTATATATATATTAAAATAGCATCAAAGTTTATCTTAGAAAGGGAAGGATTTATGTATCAAGCCTGTATTTCTAGGGGGTGGGTCCACCTCACATTGCTTGCCACCATCACCATGTCAAAGTTATAGACTCCACACACACGAAGATAAAATATTCATTCCAATTAAATTAACAATACCATTTAATTATAGATCACCCCAAAAAAATAATATAATAAGAAATCATAAAATAATCTGCCTCAGCTGACATTTAATAATTACTAAACAACCAAAAGTTCAATAAAATAAACCTTAGTAGCTGTTTGCATATATATATATTGGTAAGTATCAACACATGGTCATGATTATAATATGTGTATATATATATATATATATATGCTCATAAGAAGGAATAAAATATTAGGTCCAATTATTTTAAATATTTATGAATATTTTAATTGAGGTGGGTGGTGACGTGTAACAACGATTAATTCAGTACTAAATAACCGAAATAACAATCAATGGCTGCCCATTGCGATGCGAAAATGCGACCAGACCTAATAATTAGGGTTTTCCGCAAATTCCCAAACCCTCCCCCCAAACTTTGGTTCTTCACAATTGGCCCCTTCATGTTTAGACGGATCGCAAATTGCCCTCCTGAAGTCTGAAGTCTGAAGTCCGAAGTCCGACTTTGGATAATCAATTCAGCCCCACTATACTTAACCCCCATTTTTCCCTTCCACGAACTTTCGAACTTTCCGTTTTCCCGATTTTTCATTTCAACCAGGCCTTCGCCCTCCTCAGCCGCTCTTCTCTCGGTTCTCTCTATCTAGTCCCAAAGCTATCCCGCCGGCTCTGGCCGTCGCCGTTCCTTTCTCCAAGCTCGCCGTTGTTGCTCCCTCTCCAACTATTTGCTGCGTTTACTTTCTCCTTCTCTCTACTGCGCAGGCCGATGCTACGATTTCCGTCCCCCACCGAATATTAGCTAACTACCACCATCTTCTCTTCACTGAACTGCAGCGGCCCTCCGCCCCGCTTCCTCTCCGGCGACCCGGCGGCTGCCGCTCTCTCTTCTCCGCCTTTCAACTTCTCCGAGAGCAAAGAAATCACCCCTTCTCACCCCCTAAATCATATAGATGATTCCTCAATTTTCCTTCCGTAATTCTTCGGACCCCGATCATGGTACATCCCATTCACCATCACGTATATAAATAAACAGTGCCTCTTGAAGAAACGGATGGACGTGGGGGCAGATTCTGTGACTGGGAGATTGATTGAGAGAATCACTATGCGAGAGGGAGTTGGCTGGGGCGGCAGAATTCTTGGCCCAATGCTCGTTTTATTTCCTTCCAGATTCAGATAAATCCTTCCCTTCAACAAGCGCATAGAGTCAAGAACGGTGTTCACCTCCATTTTTTTTTGTATTTTTATTTTTTTATCTCCCCTTTTTTTGGTATGATATTTTAATTTTTGGTTCACATGCGACCGGTCCAGACGATCCTTTTTTTTTGGGGGTGGCGGGTCAACAACTTTCTGGGTCCGGCCGTGACGTGGCCGCATAAATCTACCCATTACACCGTCTACCCATTGCCTTGTTCCACCACCAATTTTTTTCCCAAATTAAATGATTTTTCTTTTTATTTTTTTAGTTTTGCTGATAATTATTTATCTCATGGACTCAGTTGAGGTTTCCATCATTCTTCGTCCGCAAGTCACCCTCGTCCGATTTTGGTAGTCAAACAATAAAACACGTGCCTAATTGGTGCTTACTGAATACGTACAATTTCACCCCCCCTTTTTTTAGAAAGGAAAATCTAGTCATTCACGATTTCCTTACCAAGTTGTTTTTTCTTACCAATTTATTATTCATAGTATAACTTCCTCGGAATCAATTATAGTAAAAATTGGTGTAATAATTATCCTCGAAAATTTTGAATGTAATTCTTGCTGTACGCTATATGACTTTTTATTCCAATCTTTTTCTAATTTTATTTTATGTTAGACAAAAGGGAGTTTTTTAAAACAAAAATAGAAGCTGAAAACTCCTACCAGACAAAACAAAAAAGCACGTGCGTGTATAGCTACTATAATTATATCGATATTTTATAGAAATATGCACGTGGAAATAACATTGCTCTAAGTTAATTTCACTCTAATACTTTAAATTTAATGTTGGATGCCACGTATTCTTAAATTTGTGAATCTAGCTTCATCAGACTTAATTGTCCTGTTTATTTATCGGCAATTTTCCTGCATATACCTTAAGGAGCATCAAGATAATTCCAAAGCATATTCCACTATCCAGGAAATTGCTATTTATATATATATATAGGGAGAACTTCTTTTGAATAAATAATTTACGAGCTGTCACGTTGCTGAACAAGGCACTTGGGTGAGACTATCCTTCCCCCCTGCGAACGATAGATATTTCCAGATGGAGGTAGGAAAGTTGGCCCCCACCCAAAAAAATAAAATAAAATGTCGAGTGGTGGGGGAGATGCGAGTGAGCGATGTGGGACAGGGTAGCCATTAACGAAGATCCAACAAGCAAAGGAGCGCACGCGATACGTGTCTTCCTATGAGGGTGACACGTACGCTAGACGACACTGCCACGCTGTACAAACTCCTGCTCGAGGCGTGTGAGCGCAAGTCGCGGCAAGAGCGCGTGGGAGAACGTAGATTCCTTTACTAATATTTTATTTTCTTAGACATTAATTTACTCTGTTTAATATTATCAATGCGCGGTGAGCCTTGACCCAGTTTCTCTATGAAATAAAAATTAATTAAAAGCATGTCTCGAGATTTTTTTAAAAAGAAGAAAAATAAGATATATGATCTATGCACATTTTATCCAATTAATTAATATTATTATTATACTCTCCTCCCGATATTATCGGGTAATATTATCTAATTTTTTCCGCTATGAAACCATAGTAGAGTAGGATCAGCCATTTTATTTTTATTTAATTAATAATTTCTCACTAAAAAAACGGGATGAAGTTTTTTGGGTAAAAAAGTAGGATGAATTTCACTGAATGGGGAAAGTATATTTGGCTGGCTGCAAATAGAAATGATCTTGGTGGGTGTGCGTGGGGCACAAGTACACGTCACCCACAAGCAGCCACATCTCCCAGACGTGACGAATAGGGCGGGGCCAAGTGCCAGCAACGAAAGTGGAGGGGTGAAATAATTTTCAAGATCGGCATCTGTGGACCCCGCACCACTTGGAAGCTGACCGTGATCCTCTCCGCTTTACCCACCGTGCGATGGACCCCCATCCAACGGCTCCGGAGGGGGCCATCACCTCCGGTGGGGCGGGGGTGCCAGCTCGGACTATCGTTCACTCGTTGAAAAGACGCCGCAGCCACGTCATCATCAGATCCAACGGCCAGTGTGCCGAGATGGTTGTCAGCGGCAGCGCAACGTCCGTCGATCTATTCTTACGTGGTGGGACCGGGTTATCCGTGGGCCCAACTGGTCAATCCTAGGAAATAATGTATATTTAAGCGTGAACCATGCCTAATCTATTAATTCCTATAAAGTATTTTGACACGTAATCATATTTAAGTAATATTTCCTATTTAAGTTTTCTAAACAGATGCTTACCAAAATAAAAATAAAATACTTGCAAACAATGATGAAATTATCTAATTTGTGCTGATAATTTTCATTAAAATGAACGAGATGTATGAAGATTTTAGTTAAAAATGAATAATCAATAAAAATGATGTAAATTTATTTATTTTAAAAAGGGTAGAACGGAGACAATTGATTTTTTTGGGGGTGGTGGTGGGGGGAAGTTACCCACTTTTTTTGGCGGTCGCCGAGAGTCCCAGTGATCGTTATGCTAGCTTTCACTTGGGACTCTCTGGCAACCGGCTATTGCCTGTGATGACACAACTTGGGGAAACTCAATTGAATGTCCTTTTTTTTGGTTCTTTATTTGCATTATTATATATTCGTTTATTTTTAATTAAAAGAAATTTGTCCTCTATGTTATCCTGGGTAGCTGTGCCCATTTTCTGGTCCCTGCCGATAAAGTCTCCCCACTCATTAACAGGTATGCACTTTTTCTAAATTTATATTGCCATTTTATAATAATAATAAAAAAATAAATATATAGTAGACTCAATAACTTTTTTTTCTCAGAAGAATATATAATTTGTACCGTATGAAACTTCAACTTACCCATCAAGGAGGGTGGAATTTAAATATAGATTAATTAGAGTTATATGCTTCTAGACTGAAGAAAAGGGTGGTCACTAAAAGAAGGAAGCTGCTGGGTGGGGAGGATGTGAAAAGAGGCTGACACGTGGCGGTGGAGTCGCGAAAGGCTAAGAGAGACCGAAGGGACCATTTAGTGGACGATCAGGATATTGCCATGCTGGTGGCAAGGAGATCGTAGCCGTAGGATGTGTCAGGATATCGACGGCCGAGAGAGGACCACGTCACCGACGATTTGATCCTGGCCGGGCACGAGTGGGTTTCGCGGAGAGTGAAATCGCCAAGAGAGGATCAGCTGAGGGCACGATACAAGGACAACTAGAGAGAGAAAGCAGAGGGAGAGGGAGAGAGAGAAGGAGATAAGCGAAAGGTGAGATCTTTCCAGTGTATGAAGGAGAGGAGATTCGGGTTCTGCCATTTTCTTTCAGTTTCCAGCGAGTTATGGTGGGATTTCGGTGATGAGAGATTCTGATGAGATAGTACCGGATGAATTATGGATAGGACCAGGGAAGCTCGAGGAACTACTGCTATGGCGTTCTCCAATGGATTGTCGAGAAGAAGGCATAGGACTAGCCTCAGAGGCTCACCAGGCACCAGATCTAACCCTCCTGTTGATTCTTCTCGCATCACTGAAAGGGCTGCCTTGTGGTCTTTCTTCTGATTTGAGTTGTTTTCTTGCAGAGGAAGATGGCTCAGTGGAGCTGCCGGAGACGGTGAGGTTGAGAGATCGAGGGGGAAGCGGAAAGAAGGAGAGAGACAGGGAAAGAGATCGGGACCGGGACCGATTCAGGGACCGATTGAGCCAGAGAAAGCGGCGGAGAGCTGATGCGTTGATGCATGGGAGCAACAGAGAGGATGATGGTGACGAGAGCTCCGAGGAGAGCGTCAATCACGACGACGAGGAGGATGACGGTGGTGACGGTGGAGGCGGCGGCAACGCCGTGAGGGTGCTACCGCCTATGTCCACTGCTGCCGCTTCGTCGCTGTCTTCCTCGTTATTGAACCACGGCAGTCGTCGGAGCTTCCATCCCGCATCCACGGCATCGGCAGCTAAGCTGTCCAAGCCTGTAGCACCTTGGAAGGCTGCCGATGAGATGATTGGTGTACTAGTGCCGCGAAAGGCTCGGTCAGGTAGAGAAGTCAGTGAAAATTTCACTGGTTGAATACCTGCCATTTCGAGATTTTAACAAAATCCTTCATGAAATCTTTCGGATTTAGGGCTTCTCATTTCTGATTTTGTTCTTCTTCCTCCTATTTTATGATTCTCAGCTTCAACGAAGAGGTCTCACGAGTGGCTCTCAAGCAGTGGCCACGTCCCTATTGGAAGTGCTGGGGAGCAGGTTTTCCGGCAGGCATCGACATCGCCTGTAAGGTCGAGTGTGGCAACAATGACGGCATCTCCGATGAGACCAGTCTCGCCTTCTTCGTCGAACGTTTCAGCTCGTAAAAAAATGGTCAGTGAGAGCTCAGAGCGGTGAATTCATTCATTTTCCATCCGCTCGTCTGTTTTGAATCTTTTTGTCTGTGGATTCTGCAGAAGACAAATGGGTCAAAGCCGAGACTGCCTAAATCATCCTCGAAGTCCTCATCTTCAGATCAGGATGAGATCGAGATAGAGATAGCAGAGGTGCTGTATGGGATGATGAGGCAGCCTCAGGTCCCCTCTTCGAAGCATGAAGCCGCCGGGCCTGACTCTGTGAGGTTCAAGAATAGGGAGGAGAGCAGATTCAGTGGAGATGCGAAATCTCGAATCTCATCCCCCATCTCTAACTCCCCTTCTGCTGCTGCTCCTCAGACCTCTTCAAGCTTGCCCCAAAATTCCAGTTCCTCTGTCACTCCCATGTCTGCTATCGGTGAGTGTCCCTGCTCGAGTTCTGGTGCATTAGTTTATTGAAATCATCTTGATCTCCCTCTGTTTTCTGTTTGGAGTCAGCAGCACCGAAGAGGAAGATGCCACGGCTCATGAAATATGATCAGGAGAACCAATTAACTTTGGCGGTGCAAGGTAGCCTCATTTCAACAACGGGCAAGTCCGAGCCTGGTCAGGCAGCAAAAATTGAGGCTGGGTCACCGGATCTTGACAGTGTGCGGGGATCTTCTGCTGCTGAGAATGGAGGGACAACATATGATTTAGCAGCCAAGCCGACGTCAGAATCGGAGCTTGTGAAGCTGGAAAACACTGCGGTTGTGCCTGATTTGAAGCCTTCTGAAGGAAGAGAATCCGGGAATAGGGAGGCAGATGCAGCCAAGGAGGAACGACAATCGTCTCCCGAGAAGGAATCTTGTGGTCTCCGGTTGGATGATGATCGTGCGGATAGCAAGATAACGACCAAAGCGTGAGCACACGATGAACCTTCTCTTCAGGAAACATTTTGGATGGTGAAATCTTTTATGGGTTCTCTAAAATCTTTGGGTTGAGTCTGTTCTTGGTTGATTTCTCTCAGGAATGACATTGAGAGCCAGCGTGATGAGAAATTGCAGATAGATTTGATGGTGCGGAAATCACTAATTTTTGTGACAGATTCTTCTCTCTTTCCAAATTAAATTTCTCTGTGAAAAGTTAAAAAAAAAACTTTTTGGGCTTCAAGCTGTTTTTTTTTTCCAAATTTTCGATTTTAGGCTCTACCATCAAGATCTCCGGAGATGGAGGACAATACTGATTTTGCAGCTCAAGATCCCAAGCCTTCGGTACATTCATGTTTCCCATCCTTTTCTGTGGCCTGGTTCTGTCATGGCGGCAAATACTGTAAGAATTTCATCTTTTGATTTGGTTTGGATTATTTGCAGGAAGTGAAGCCCCTGATCAAGGATGATGAGAAGGCAATGAAGGTTGGCAGTGGTGAGCAAGGTAAAAATGCCAGTTCTGGAGAGGTGAAAGCGAGTTCAAGATGCCACAAACAAGCTTTTTACAAGAACATCGATCTGCAGCTCGATTTGGAGAAAAAGACCGACAATGGCTCCTCTGTGGGGACCACTAATACTAAGCTCAATCAGGCCATCCATAAGCAGCAGCAGCAGCAGCAGATGCCCTCCGAGAAAACAGGTAATCTTCCTCTGGTGTTAGTTTCTCTCGAAAATCTAAAGAATCCTTTTTCTCCTAAAGTCCTCCTTTCTGCTTTAATTCGAGTCTTCTTTTACTCATTGGGGGGATCTTGTTTCGATGTTGCCTTTTCAGTTCAACCCTCCAATTCCTTGACTCTCCCAATGTCGATGCCTGGGTGGCCGGGTGGGCTTCCTCCATTGGGGTAAGCTTGGTTCTGAAGTTCACAGCCGTCCTTGGTTTCTGTCACTATCAGCTGAAGAATTTCTCTCTTATTATAATTATTTGGGGAATTGACACTCTTCACCTGAGCAGATATATGACACCTTTTCAAGGAGTTGTTTCCATGGATGGAAGTGCTATGGCTCCTCCAGCTATCCAGGTAATTTTCCTGTTTGTCATCCTTGTCCTCCACCTCATGCCATCTTTCTTTGACACGGTATAGATCTGTCGCTTAACCTTTTCATTGTCTTTTCAATCAGCCACGGCCCAAGAAGTGTGCAACCCATTACTATATTGCTCAGAATATTCGCAATCACCAGTGCATGAGGATGAATTTCTTCTGGCCAGCAGCTGCTGGTTCAGCCTCTCTCTACGGGGCCAAGGCTGGCAATCTCAATGGTGTCCCCCCTGCTGACCTGCCTGGAAGATGTGGAACTGCCGTACTGGAGAAGGCCCCGAATCTTGGACTCATTGCCGGGAAGGAAAACAATACAACTTCTGCTGGTAACAGTCTTGATCCATCACAGAGGAACCAGCAAATCATGCTTCAGCAGACTGTGCCTCCTGCAGCGCCCAGTAATATCCTGGTAAGATCTCTTTATCTTTTTAACTAATTATAGTTTATATCTGAAGAAAAAAAGGAGTGGCTTTTTTGGTGAGCAACTATTATTTTGTTTCGCCTCTTTATTTGTTTTTCACTGCATTTCAGCAGGGCCCAGCTTTCATCTTCCCTCTGAGCCAGCAGCAAGCTGCTGCTGCAGCAGCAGCAGCAGCTGCCTCGATTCGGCCAGGGCCAGGAACTGGAAAAGCCCACAATCCTGGCGCTGTCTCAGCTTCAACAAGTGCCTTGACTTCTGCCTCGGCAACGGCAGCAGCAGCAGCCTCTGCGATGAGCTTCAGCTATCCCAGCATACCTGGTGGTGAGACACAGTACCTGGCCATCTTGCAGAATAATGGATTCCCATTTCCAGTCCCTGCCCATGTCAGTGCTGCTCCAGCCTATCGTGGCAGCCATGCCCCGGGGATGCCTTTCTTCAGTAGCTCATTCTACTCATCTCAAATGTACCACCCATCACAGCTCCAGCAGCAGGCTCCTGCTCACTCAACACAGGCTGCCCAGTCCGGTCATCAGAACAGTTTTATTTCAAGTGGATCCACTTCATCCCAGAAGCATTTGCAGAACCAACAGCTGCAGAGACAGCCACATTCAAGTGTTGGGAACGGCAGCTTGCAGGGCTTCCCTTCTGCCACTAAAGTCCAGCATTCTCAGCAACAGAATCAGCACAGCTCTTCTCATCATTCTAGGTCGCTTGATCATGAAGTGAGTGCTGAAGATAGCCCTTTGTCAGCAGATGCCAGGGTCACCAATGTGAGTATTTACAGCCCGAACATTGCGGTGCCTGTTCCCCCAGCAAACTTCACACTGATGTCTTCAGTGCAAATGACTGGTGCCAGCTCACCAAGTGGTATTAGTGCCAGCGAAAAGAAGCAGCAGCAGGAGCAGCAGCTGGGACCTAGGGCCACTGGATTTGATTCACTGCCTTCCCAGGCCTTTGCAATGTCGTTCAGCTCACTGAATAGTTCGACCACAGCCCCAGGCATTGACATTTCGTCAATAACCCCAAATCACAGTGTCCTCCAGAGCCTTCCCAAGGCCACAACGCACAGCTACCAGATGTTTACTGCAGCTCCAGGCACTCAATCTACCCAGCAGAAGAAAAATTACCGCTCTTCTGATGAGGGCAAAAATGGAGGCAATGATGCTGCTTCTGAAGAAAGAAGAACAAAAGGCTCAATCAACATGGGACAGTCTATTGCCTTCTCCAGGCAGGATCTGACGGCAGAGGCTACTGTCTCCTCATTACCTGGCAGCAACGTGGTGGATAGCTCTGCCAGAACATTGACTGTTGGGTCCGCTTCTGCACGTTCGTCAGGTTCTGCGATGCCTGCAGTGGTCAACACCATAAATAGTCCTCCTCAGCGGAACCAGCAGCAGCTGCAGAAGCAGCAACAATTTGCTGCTGCTGCTGCGGCAGCTGCCCGGAATAAGACCAGTTCAACAGGTAATGCTAGTGTTTCTATGGAACAGCAGCTCCCTTCTTTCTCTCCCGCCACTGCTCCGAGTGCTGCAGCAGCTGGAAAATCTCCAAATGTTCTATCCCCTTTCCAGCAAAACATTGTGCCGAGCATTAGCAGTCCAAATCAATCTCCCCAATGGAAGAACTCTCCTCGGGCAACACCTGGAGTTTCCCAAGTCCCATCCTCCTTAAACTCAACCTTGTCTGCTCTGAAGAGTTATCATCAGCCACAGATATCCTTTGCTGCTGCCAACTCGAAAGGCCCTAATCCCTCGCAAGTAGTAGGTCAGCAGCTTCCAAGCCCTAGCCAATCACACTCTCCACCAATTATGGTTGGGTCTCCCACGACCTCTTCCATGTCCAAGAGCACTGGTGGAAGCCCAGGGATGACTACTACTACCACTACTGCCTCCACGGGTAACAAGGCAAACCAAGCTTCAATCTTATCAACACCGCAGGTAAAAAGCAGCTCACCTTCAGTGGGAGGTCACAAGTCTCCTGCAGTTCCAGGGGCTGTCCCTTCCATCATGGGGAACTCCCATATTATCAACTCGTCAGGTGGTGGAACGAAACACCAGCTGTCACAGCAACTTCCCAAGCAGCAGCATGCCCAATTGTTCTTCACGCATTCTTACGTCCAGGTTCAGTCCCCCCATTCAACCTCTTCCTCAGCTGCATCAGTCTCCAGTGGCTACCATCCAGGGAAGAGAAATACGGATCCAAAATCATTGCAACAGCAACCTCATCAGGGCTCATCAGTGGCTTCGCCCGTCTCCTTGGTAAACTCTAGTACATGCGATCCTGTGAAAGCAGTCGCTGCAAGCAGTCTGAAGGGTGGGGGCTTGTCCTCACAGGGAATTCTCCATGCTGCGCAGTTTGCTTCTGTGGGTCAGACCCCGGTAGGCCCACATCAGATCATTCCTGCTGGGTTCTCTTACATTCACACGGTCCAGAATGCAGTCCCGGTGAAAGCAGCGAGCAGAAACAACCTGCTGATGGTGAGTAGAATTGAACTTATCTGTCCATAATTTTTGTTTTATGCCATCTGTGTCTTCGGTAAGCAGTGAGTTGATGGTTAACATATATGGATAAATAAATAACAAACACATGCACCCTTCTGCAGCCCGAGAGGAATCCAGACGATCAGACACGTGAGGGGAAGAATGAGAAGACAAAGCAGCGGTGACTGGGAACCTAACCGTGCGACTGCCACATCGATGGCACCCGCAGTTTTGGATGAAATCTGACAGAGACCAGAGCGGGGGCGCAAGGCAATTGCTCTCCGAAGGGGTCTGGACTACCAGAAGTGTGTAATCCTTTGGTGTACCCTTTTTAGTTCACCTGTCCATAAGGGCTCTGACAGATTCGGGTTTTGATGTATATTTGATGTTTCATTGTTCCAGAATCCACCTTTTGATCAATCTCATAATTTATGATTAATGGTGAAGGGAACATACATTTTGCTTCTTGTTCAGTAGCGTTCTGTCTGCACATGCACAAATGCTCCGGTGCTGCTCTCCGGCTTCATTACATAGCCATCCCCTCCTATTGGACTTTTCCTTTGAAGTTAATTCAGTGCATTGTACTCCAACGAACGCACTCATACACTCGATAGCTTCACTGTCCCCTCTCACTACCGGGTAAGGGGGACTGTTGGAGAAAGTATGCAGGCATACGTACACTGACCTTCTGTACAGGATTTTGGATAATCCCGAGTTTGGCATATCTTATCAACAACTTCCCTTCTTATGACAGACAAATAAATAAATAAATAGATCTATCATATCATCAGTAGTCAAACATCACCTTATAAAAACAAAGACAGGGTCCAATAACTTCGAATAGATGGTAAAAGTCAACAAATTATTGGCTATTTTATTATTAGAGAATGCTTTGAAATAATTGCGTTCTAGATGTTTTCGATTATGACGTTAACTTAAAAAATATTTCTGGGTTTTTCTAATAAATCTTTTTATTTTATTTGGAAGATAATATTAAGGTGCATATGTGGGATAGGCCCAACAATTTTTGCCACCACCAGACAGATTTAGACTAATTCATGTTAAAAATAAATAGGATTCTTGTCGATTAAATTCTTGTAACTCGTTTAAATGAACTTATTAATGCGTGTTAAACTTGTAACACTATTAAATCTTTTTTAACTGAATGTATTTAAATATATATAAAACTTATTAATTCATTTAATATGTTCAAGAGTGTATATACTATATTTATCATGTCAATTATACTAACCATATATTATATAAGTAACATATTTAAATTATACAAGTGAAATATATTACCAAATTTACCCATAATTAAATAGGTTATATTCGTATTGACTTTTCTTACCCGTTAAATAATCATGGGCATGTCATGTACGGTCAGTTGCCCCCACACTTCACGGGCCTAACGTGGGGGCAAGTGTCAGTGCTATCGAGTAAGTAATATAAATGGCACTGTTATATCTAATGTGATCGGATTGAAATTGTTCTTCGAGTTTCTTTCTTAAATAATCTCACAGTTTTAAATTTTTATAATTGAATAAAAATTACAATATAAAAACTTCACTCACCAGTAAATTCACCTACTTCAAATATAAATTAATAAAAAAAATCCTCGTGCATGTAGATACAGATGGATGTGGGCCCATCTCAAATGAATTCTAATTCTGGGCGCATTTATTTATTTATTTATATTCAGATGGGACGGCAGCTCATGGGCAATTAATTTCAAATGCACCATGACTACCAAGATATAGAAATGAATGATATGGTTGACTGTATTTTCTCTTTTAACTAGAATTTTAGATTCCGATCCTGATAGTATAATTGAGAAAAAAAATATCATAATTAAATAAATTTTAATCTTTTTTATGGGTGATATTTCTTGACATGTTAACATCAGGAAAAATCAGCGATTAATCCTCCTGTATTTTTTTCTTCCCGAAAAACAAATATGTTAAGAATCCAGAGAGAGAGAGAGATGAAATGACAAGGAAAAGATGGCGACCAGAAAATCTGGTTTGGGGGACCCACAGGTACCGGTTTATTTTATCGACAGAAGCTGTCAGAAAGTAAGTCCAAAAAAAAAAACTCACTCACAAAAAGACAAATCCCATGCGGTGGTTTTCCGATTTTTCCTGTACTCAATAATATAATATTAAATAAAAATGTTGTGCATTTATTTTTTATTTTATGCTTAGGTCTATGAACTCCTCTATAAGCTAAACATATGTGATTTGGCACGAATCCGAGGTGGCATCTTTAATTCTGAAATTTTCCCGTGTTATTACTCTGATTAATACCGGTTTAAGTCACGTGCATCTATTAAAAGTTAAAATCCTTTCGGATTATTAATATTTTTATTTTTAAAATCAAAATTATTTAGAATTTATTTATAAAAAGAAAAAGGCAGTATGAACATCGGGGCAAACCCAGAGAGGGCAACAATTTTTAAGCGTGGTCCTCCTCCACTGGCACCCACATTCAGCGACTCACATTTCTGCTGGTGGCCCCCTCCTCCCGCCCACCGGCAGCACATTTGGCGTTCTAACTCGGTGGGTGTTGAGTTCGGGTATTGTTAGACCGCATGAGGGACGATGCTGGGTTAGAGGGGAATTTTGGTTACAATCTTACTCCAATATTCACCGTCTCTGCGTGACTACATATTTGGATGCTGACAGAGACCTGAAACTGAGACCGCACATGAGTGGAAGAGATATCAAAACCGTCTTGAACAGTTTTTCGGGGCGGTAACGTTCGAAAGACTTGTTATATTTTCGGGATTTCCCGGTTAACCCCCTATACAATATACAATGATCACGTATTCGCACGATGGGTTAATCCTCAAAACAGACACTGTCAGCGACTAAGTTAACGTGCGATTAAATTCCCTCCCTCACTGAGTTGGTCTCCGGTTCCGGCTGGAACTGAAAATAACAGGGAAGCAAAGAGCCCATGAACGTGGGCAGGTGAGTCGTAACAGGGAAACTATAATTTTTTTTAAAAAAATAAGATAATAGAGAAATGTAAAGAGGACTGAAGATTGTATAATAAAAATTAAAATTATATATTTTTATTATTAAATTAAAAATAATAACCGTGAAATTTTTTTTTTCTTTGATTGGACCATTTCTCATCCTCTGCTTAGTTCCCAACAATTCTTTTGAAACTTCTCTCCTCCTTTAAGGAATCGGGGGCCCGCATCATAATTGCGGTATTATAATTGGCTCGCACTAGTCTTGGAAATATGAATGAAGTGAACGAGCCCAGTGGGGCCATCCTGAAAATCAGAGACAGGTATGTCAAGGCCACGTGGACAACAAACATCAACGAAGAAGCTGACATCACCCACTACAGACACGATCTGCCCTGGGGAACTCGTAATAGAATAATAATATCTTGGAATCCCACTCATTATTGTAATGTTGGATGATTATATAATTACATATACAATCTTTGGCAGCCGCGGTGGGGTGGGTTCCATCTCAAGCAGGAACTTGCTGGTTATTATACTTACATATATATCATGAGAGCCAAGATGATGAGTATGAGTTGCCCATTAGTGCAATCCACTAATTAGCACGTCAAGTGGGGGATTATGAAACCCACCAATGCGACGATTGCACATTCTCCGTCCTTACCCTTTTCCCCTTTTGTCAAGAAAAGAATTGTTTTGGTAAATAAAATAACAGCCAACAACAACAGCAAACGAGCTCAATCTAACAGAGAACGGTTTTCCTTTTAAAATCTGGTATTGTCGATGAAATTTCATGCCCAACAATTAGATGTATTTGACGGATTGGCTTTTTCTGAGATTATACCGGGAAAACTTCTCGGGAGGTCCACACATTTACCGTGAAATACAATTACAGGGGCCATGGTAAGTTGGTAACTCTCTCATGGTGTTGAAGTTCCCTTGCAGCATTCAGCATGGAAAAGCGATATCTCGTCAATTTCCTTCGTACCGAAACTCGGAAATTTGTTACCTCTAACCATGAGAATTCGGCTACACGTACAAATAATCATATAATGATGACATCCAAAAGAATATAGGAGTGACTAGTTGTTGAATAACAGAGTAGGAGCTGAGTAAGCTTGCAAGCCTCTGTGACCAGTTAGTTAATTAGTCATGGTGCATTCTACCTTACATTTATACAGACTTTTGAAGTTGACAATCGTGAGCCAATGACTTTACCTCTGAGGCACCTCTCATTTGAATCTTTACTTTAAAGTTGCCAAATTCCCGGAAGACTTTCACTGAGTTGAGACAGCCTGCGAGTGTAACTTGTTCAATGATTCGATCTCCTTCTGCTGCTGCTTCTTCAGGTACTTCTGAGCGGTGGCAGTCACGATCTTCGAGACAAAGTTGATGAGCACGAGCCACACCACAGTGTTCCATATCGACGCCAGTGAGAGATTCCACTGCTTCACCTGAGAAAGCAAATTATCATTTGCAAAAGAGCAAGACGAGAAATATGGGAAAAAGGCTGCATTAGATCTTAGGTACGGGGCACACCTTTGAGCCTGAGGTTGTGGGAGAGGATGCTGTAAGATACTTGTCCCTGACAGCATTGAGTCGGGATACGATTTTGGGCAAGATAGGAGCAAGGCCTGGGATGAAGCTGAGCACCCAAATTAACTTATTCTCAACCCAGTTTAGAAGTTGGTTGTTGCAAACTGAAATAATAAAGACCGTCTGCAGAAGAAAGAAATGCAATTATATCAAAATCTGAAGCCAATGTTTTTGTTATTTTTCAAAGTTCAAGGGCATAGTTTCAACATCTCAGAATTGGTGTAAATTGAAAGGTCATTCTTCCATACAAAACGCATTTTCCTACAAAAAGTACAAATTACAGCCATATGATGTTGATATGGGCCACCAGGAAGGGCTGAGCAGGACTCAGGAAGCCTTTGCATGATATTTTATGGATTCTTTTAAAGTTTGTCTTGTATCATTTCTTTCTCATAGGGAAGCAGATATACAAAAGTACACTTTCTCAAGAGTAATGACTCGGGGAATGCATGGACCTGAATATGGGTTTTGATGATTGCTTTCCCGATCATGGTTGCAAGAAAGAATTTCCAAAAGGGAATCCCAAATTGTCCGCACATGATCCCAGCAAGGTCAAAGAGAGGATTTGGCACCTGAAACAAGAAAATTTACATAAGAAAATCAAGGTGGGATATATGCAGGAAGAATTTCAAATAAAGTAGCCGTAAGAAAAAGGAAGGTCATAAGGAGACGAACCGAAGCAAGCACTAAGATCGTGGAGAAGTTCAAATACTGAGTATGAGAAATGAACCAGTTTTGGATTTGTCTGAGGTAGCTGGAAATTATTGCCTTGTCTTTGCTTGAGGAATCATCCAGTGCCTCCTCGGTCTCTAGGTCATTACCAGATAATCGAGCTGCAAAACAATGGAAACAACCATAAACTGCTATTTCAGGGATGGTTATCTCAGTGAATCCCCAAAAATGACTAACTAAAAAGATCAAAAAATTACATAGGTTGATATGACTAGAAAAGACAATCAAAAGATTCATGTAAAGAAAGCAATTTTGAGGATCAACAGAATACTCGTACAAAAGAAAGCAAATAAATTTCCATGGAGTTAAGAGCTGATGAGCTAAATCATTCCCAAGTTGTACTCCAGGGTGAAACAAGCAACAGGGAACCTATACTCCAGTGTCACTCATAATTTCCATGAATTTAATTGCTTTGAACAAACACGTACCTGTTCTAGAGATGAAATATGGAGGAAGCTCTCCAAGTGCTGTTCCAATGCCCCATAGGACAGCCTCTACCTGAACTTGAGGCAGTATGCTACTAAGGGGAACTCGTAACCCATTCGTTGTGGCAAATAATGGGGGACCAAATTCAGAACAGGCCTTGTCGAGCCATGATGGACTTGTCTTCAACTGAATTGTGTCATATGGGGCACTTTTCATATCAACGCGCCCACATTGCATTGCTTTAATAGTAAAAAAAGCAATATGAGGACCTAGGTAGAGGACAAAAGTATGCAGACCAGAACCTGGAAGAAGAAGCCAACCATCAGAGATCTGCTAGAAATATATAACATATAGATTAAAGAGAATCACATGGCTGTTTGCATTAGAAAAAACAGCCATCTCCTTTCAAGAAGCCTGAACGGAGTTAAATCTCCACAAGACCTTCAAGAATTAATCATCCATTTAATTCATGACATACGCATATAGAAGAATGTCAGAGATCCCAAGTTGCTCGGACAATTGAAAGAGCACACTGTGGCCTGACTGTACATCTCATGTTCAACTCACCAAATGCTAACTTAACGTGTGAGCATAAATGGGCTTATTCATCAAGTTCCATGTAATTATTAAAGGTCCAAAACAGCTCTTTAAGGAGATCCTCATCAACCAAAAGAGAAAATGGGAAAGAATTACATTTGTATCAGCAAAACCAACATTGATCCTAAAGTTACAATTTGAGAATTTCATCTCTCTCAAGAATGAACCAGAATCTATACATTAGTCTAGGAGGTATAATTGCTTACCAAGACCAATTGAAGATGCAACTCCAAGTGCCATCCACCACAATCCAAACTGGATGTATCTACAAAGCTCTTCAAAGTGCTGAAAAAATTCACAAGCAGGAAATCAACAATTATACATATACCAACAACATGCAGGAATGACAAAGCTGAGAAACACATCATCTAGATTGTTACAACACGGTGGTTTCAAGTCCTCAGTAGAGGAAAATGGATATTCACAAACTAACATGAAATTTCCCCACTCCGAGAATATTGAAGAACATATCTAGCCTGTGATTTTGCAACCCACCAGAATTTGCAGTCAAGTTGTACAATCCACCAACTATCAATGAAAATATATTGGGGCATATCATCACAATCTGTTTGGTCATACTATCCAGATATATATATATATATATATGAAAGTGATGGTCCATATCTACCCAATTATACACACAGACAGAATGAGAAGTATTTAATAATAAAGTATGAACTGCCTTCACATGGAAAGTAAACGACCTTCTTGTGTGATCCATCAATCATCAAAAGCCAGGCAGCAGTGACTGCTGAACTGAAGCTCAGAAGGATTAGCAAGCCACCATTAGCAGCAAGGTAGGATGCCCAACCTTTAAGGGACTGGGTGATGGCCAATATGAAGAGCTTTAATGTCTTCAAGGGCTGAGTTGTTAGAGTCAATTTTTCGAGATCATCTTGATGTTGCTGTTGAAGTCCTGAAATTGGCGGGGTGGTGCCCAGTTAACTAAAATAACTTGATGAAATTTATTTTTACAGCAATGACATTACATTCATTAAGTATAAAACATTTTGCACCCAGACAGACCAAAAAAATTCATCTTCCAGGGCATGAATAGGAACATACAGGACACACTCAATAAGTCAGTAGATATCTCCTTGAAATAAGACTACCCAGAGCCTAAAAATTCAAGAATTCCCAAAATTTACAGCATAGGTCCAGATTATAACCTTCTCATGAAAAACATGCATAAACACGAATTTATCTGCAACGTTCCAGGTGATCCAGGGAAACAATAATTGGTTTTATTAAATATTAGCGTCGAAGAGCGCTTATACTTAAGCTGGACAATGATTCATTAAGATCAATAAAGTCATACTTAAGATCACACGCAAAGCTCCAGGGGTTTCAATTTTGAGGTGAAAACAAGCGGATTATGGTAAGCTATAGGCTATAATACAATAGAATATGAACACAAACTCATCTAAGCCATTCCTGGTGAATCAAGGAGAAAATCATAGGTTTATATTCAATTTTAGCATCAAAGACCACATGTTTAAGCCAGACAATGATTAATTGAGATGAACAGAGTCATACTTAAGCTCTCACGTCAAAGGCCCAAAAGCTTCAATTTTGAAGCACCAAAAAACACCTCCTGTTTTAGGCTATGACACAACAATCAAGATGTTCCATAAAACCATAAATTTCGAAACTTGCCTGAGATAGAAGCATCTATGTCTCGAGAAGAAGAAGCAGTAGAATTCGATCCTTCGTCGAACCCCATGAATGTTCCAGGAGTTCTGATTGGAAAAAGTGGAGATACGGATACCCTTTTGTTCAAATATTGCGCTAACAAGCAAGCAATCTTCAATGGAGAAGCGAACAGGGGATCTGAAAACGATGGCGTAACCTCGGAAGCAGCCACAACGAGTTTGCGAGACGCAACATATGAGATTTACCTGTTCCGTCCATCCCCCGTGAGTCCGTGACCGAGATCATCGGATTGTTTATATTGCCGGGAGAATAATTCCCATTTGGTACCCCTACTCTGTATACTTTACACATTTATCCCCCGTACAATCTATGTTATCAATTTTTTCCGCACATGCTTCTATATGAATCGTTGAATCTGAAACCTTTCTTAAATAGTAAAAATAATGCGCAAACAGAGTCTAAGTGGCAAGAGATGAAGGAATTACTATGAAAAATCCAGGATGGATTAAAAAAAACCATAAATAGGGCACAGAAATTCTACATGGCCTAAATTGATCGCATGCAAAAGTAGTGTACCAAAATATGGTATTTTCCCTAATTCTGATCGAGCGGAAAAGTGAAAGAGTTATTACGTAAGCTCATCTTATCATCATCTTACGTGTAAGCGCTGTAAATAAAATAAGTATTTTTTTATCTACACAAATAGTTACCATAATTATCACCAATTATAGCCATTTTTTTTATCCGCTACGAAAACTGAATGCATATTAATGCTGTCAATGTTGCATTCCTCACAATTTATCGTGGTCGGAACCGCCACCGATAATAAATTACTCGTTCCACAGTGTTTGTCTCCGTAGTGACCGGACCACATCGACACAATCGACTGGAATTGAAAAATGAAGTTCAACTTTCGGCTGGTAGATTGTTGCCTAATCCCCCGATTTGACCACTCCAGTTAAGATAATACAGAACCGGCCAATTAAACTGGCTAGGGTAAGTGAACGGAATCGTTCCCTATGATCCATGCATGGTTTGCCTTCATCATATATTTAGGAAAATTGAACTCTTCCTCTAATTTGGGGTACTTGACGTGTCACATGTCCCCACTGAGGCTCATAGTGAGGGGGCAGGAAGGCGCCGAGTAATAGCGGTGCGCCATAGTACTCAGTGCATTTTTCGTGGGGGGGTCGCCCTCTGTCGTTGCGGGGGCCGCATGGCAGCCGACACCAGCTCGTTGGTCTTGGTCAACCGGTCTACTCAATGCAAGCCAACAATCTTGCAGTTGTTGCCGGGAAGGCCATTGACGAGTATTCTGCCCCCTTAAAATTAAGATAATTTTAAGAAAATAAGTTTGGTACGATAATATTATTATTAATATAATAATTAAGAGATTATATATTTTATTTTTATTGTAAAATTTTTAATATTCTTTTATTCATTCTCTAATTGTGCTATCCCATAGATAATCGAAAAAAAAAGTTGGAGATAATTCATGAGCACATGCAGTGGGGGTGGAGCTCCGACCGACCATCATCATGAGGCGTGTCGTTCTTCAACGTGGGTACTACGTACGCGGAGTAAGGAATTGAGCGTAACGACGATGGAGAGGGGAAGTAGGAGCAACGCGATTTTGTGGAGGATTTGATTGCGAGACTGATGTCGGCAATCTGTTTTATGGACATTGCCGTGGTGGATGCGATACATGGCTCCGATAGTGGCTGGTTGACTTGTCGGCTAGTGGAAAAAAAAAATTAAAGTGGAATTATCGGGATAGAGTGGGTGAGGCGATTGACTCTAAGCTGAGTCATTCGCACCTTCCTTTTTCTTTTCATCTTGAATAGGTTTCACGTTTGAATTTTGTTTTTGTTTATTTCTGAATATTGAAAATTTTGTGACTCAGATAATCTTACGTTTTACTGAAATTGTACGGTTCAAATGGACAATTAGGATCGAGAAACCGGTAGACTTCTAGGTATAGAGGAAAAAAGAAAGAGGCGGGGCGAGGGCTCCTTTTGGGTGGGTAGGGCAACGGTTGGTTCTCAGGGACTGACTATCCACGTGTAGCAAAGCATGCTTCAAAAGGACCTCTTTCGGTTAGGGAATGAGATGCCTAACCGATAAAAGAATAAACCTTTCCTTTTTCCTTCCGTGAAACCAAGAAATGGGGGAAACCCAAGCGCATGGCCACACACTCACAAATGGATCAAATTGGGTAAAGGGCAGAGCACCTTAACACACGTAAAAGGATAAATTAAATATTTTCCATACCTTTTCTAATTAAATATAATTTGGAATTCAAGGCTCATGACAGTAAAAAGCATAATTTCGTTTTCTTTTTTCACGTGTTGATGCAGTTCTTTTGAAGTTGTAAATGTCACGGGGAACACATCAAAACGTAAAGGGTAAAGGGCAAAGATAAAAAGAAATGAACCTATCATGGGCGTGGTAGAGTGGTTCGACACTCATCATCCCAATGAGAGTACTCGAGTTCGAGTCCCACCTACGACGGGGAGCTCTTAAGCCCTTAAATGGGCTGATCCGGGACGATCCAAATTAGTCAGCTGGACAAAGTCAAACTGGATACTGGCGGTTTATAAAAAAAAAAAATAATAATAAAAATGGTCCATCATCTCTCTTTCTCTCTCTTTTAATTGCAGCAAAAAGGATGATGCTAAAAAGAATGAAAGTGGAGGTGGTAATTATGTAAGAGAAAACGAAAGAAATGGTTTGACTCGTGACAAATTTGAATCCTTACCATTGTTAAGTCTACTCGGAAAATAAGGTCGGACATATTGGGAGGATGTGGATAGGCCCAAAATGGTGGTGATTTATGGCTGTCCAGCCCATCGAGGACGACAATTCGGGCCTATGAATTCTCGGCTTCCCTTTCCGGCTCATTTTAAATTTGGTGCCACGGTGCAATATTCGGCGGATTTAGATATACGGACTTTATCACGCGGGAGTCGCGCGCGCCCCAGGAGCAGATCTTCGAGATGCCCACCGGTGGGGCTGCCGTCAAGAGGCAAGGCCCGAACTTGCTTAAGCTGGTGAGGAAGGAGCAGTGCTGGGCCCTGGGAGACCGGGCCCCCCCTCCCAGGGACAAGATCGAGTACCAGTTCTACCGGGTGCATCCCAAGTGGTGAGGACCAGTACCTCCATGAGAAGGTGAACCCGGGCCCGCCAGGGCGTCGGCCAGAAAACATGAGGTCCATGGGGAAGAACGTCAGCCCCAGTGAGATCAAGTTCACTGGCAAGAAAGTCTCCGACTTGCGAGGTGAAGTGTAAGGGAGGCTCGATGTGCACTTAAAACTAAAATCGTTACGAACCCATTGGCACATTTAGATTGTCATGCATGATGGTCTTGAACCTGGTTCGGATTCCACCTACTTCCTCAAAACAAATGCCAAGAAATCTTGAACCTTCGACAGAGGGAATTTTAGTGTGTGTATGTCAGTTATTCTGAACCTGTAGTGAGTGCGAGACCCCAGGGGAAGAAATATTTAAAAGCCTACACTATACCGGCGGCCCGAAACAGGCAAATTCCAAAAAAAGGGTGGTTGAGTATGTTCGCCTCTGTCAGCAATTATCGGCTCGAAAGAGTCGAAACCAAACTTGCCAACTAATACCTCTGAAACTATCGCCGGTGCACCCTGCGGTGGCTCTTGATGGGTAATTAAAACGTAATAGAACTAATGTTGGATTCTTCAAAGTGTAGTGCTTATAAGTTGGATGCTTAAAAATGGTTGATCCAAGTGGATCCATATTTCTCATCTTACTTGGTCTGGAGTATTGTAAATAGTAAAAAAATAAATAATTTCTTTAAAAAAAAGTCCTTTTTAGCATGTACTACTTGATATGGAATCTTCTAAGTAGTCATAAATAATGAAGTTTATGTTGAATGAACCCCAAAAGTAAAACTCTATTGATAATAAATAAATTCTAATTGCAATACTTTAACATAAAATTTAACACCATATATATCAATGATTCTATATTAATTAGGGAGTTTTAATTTTATTAGCTAACTAGAGCTATTGACACATGTTTCACAGTGTCAATTACAATCTATAATTAAACCTGACCGAGGAGAAGTGGCAACGAAATTTTTATTATTTTCGCTGTAGATATTATATCTAAAAATTTAATATTGTTTACTAATATATATTTAAGAACGATTTATTTATTAACGCTAAAATTATATTGATTATAATTTTTTTCATGGATAAGATTGGATAAAAAAATCTAATTTAAAAACTAAAATCATTATCATAATTTCCCAAAACCTTTATTTCATAAACATTCAACGTTAATTATTGTGCAACAAAAAAACAAAGCCAAGGTGGCTACTCGCAAACGACGAAGAATCCTAATTCACGTGTACGTATACTGTGCGTCCAGACCCAATTAGACCACATGGCCAGTCAACATAAGTATTCTTCTGCTCTGCGATGGGACGCGACGCCCATATAAAGAGGATGGAGAGACCCATCCGGACAACCAACGAGACAATGGCTTCACCAAGTTATTTCAAAAGCTATTGCCTCTCACTACTCCTCACACTCTTCTCTGCATCGCCAATCTCCGGCCTCCGCATCGGCCACCCTCTCGACCCCTTAACACCGTCAGAGTTCCTCCTCGTTCGAACCCTCGTCAAGAAATCATATGGTTTCTATGGCCAAAACCTGACCTTTCACTATGTCGGTCTGGACGATCCAGATAAAGCCCTAGTACTCCAATCATGGGCATCGAACCGGGCACCGAATACGCCACCTCGCCGAGCCTCTGCGGTGGTCCGGGTCCACGGTGAGACTCGCGAGCTGGTGGTTGACTTGTCTCAGAAATCTCTCGTATCTGATAAGATCTACACGGGCCACGGTTTCCCTATTCTCACCACGGAGGAGCAAACGGCTGCGTGTCAGCTTCCTCTTAGATATGGTCCGTTTCTAGAATCCATCAAGAGCCGAGGGCTCAACGTGTCCGAGGTTGTGCTCGAGACCTCCACGATTGGGTGGTTCGGAGAAGAGAAGAGCAGGAGGAGGTTGAAGCTCCTTCCGTTTTACCTGAACGGAACGGTTAACTTCTATATGAGGCCGATAGAAGGCATAACCATCGTAGTCGATCTTGAGCCAATGAAAATAGTCGAGTACAGTGATAGGTTTAGGGCGAAAATGCCTAAAGCTGGTGGGACCGATTATCGGTTGTCGAATCTAAACCCACCCTTCGGTCCAACCTTGAAGAGCGCGGCCGTATTTCAGCCCGACGGACCGGGATTTGACATCAAGGGGCATGTTATCAGGTAACTATGTAGATACGTACGCTTCAACTATAAAAAGTCCATAATCATTTTGGTAGCCCAACGGGTATTGAGCATACGTAGAAACGATGTAGCATTGGAATTGGTCCAATGACGGCAATTCAACCAATTATATGCAGTCATATTATACATATAAGATATTGGATAATTTAAGTTGCCCCGGCTGTAGTGGCATGAGTATTTTAATGAAATTAAACTTGTCAAAAAGCTCAAAATCCAATGTTTTTTTTTTTTTTTTAAATTCTTCCTCAAAGCCAAATTCTCTTTCAAAGCTCATTTCCTGAGGGGTCGTGCCGTGAGAAAGACCTTGCGAGTTAAGCAGATTTTTCAACAAGTTCATGGATGCGCCGCTGGGGCGATTGTGGTGTGCAATTCAAGACCGCGATGCGGATACACTTGCTGTTGATATTTCATCCGGACCGTTGCCATCTCAAATTTGACAAAATGAGAGGACATGATTTAGGCATTGTCGTAATTGATTGGTGGAAACGTTCATGTCACCAATCGCAAGTGAAATAGCTTGCAACTGTCCTACATGGGACAGCTGTCAGTACGAATTTGAAAAACGATTATAGTCATGCACCGTTTTGACAAAATCAGACCCGAGATGTCCATATCCTTGAAAAGGATTGATTTTGAATCTTGAAGACTTTAGTGAAACCTTAATTCGGGACATCCGGACGTGATCCCTTTAAGATACTTTTCTCTTAGAAAAGAACGTGGGACGAGGTGGGAATCGGTGTATCTTAGATCGTAGAAATCCATCTAACTTAGAATCGGAATAATTAAGAGTGGAGTAAAATTTTGGTTCTTTCTAGTGAAACCTAAATTATGTAAATTGATAGCTAACTAAATTTATTGAAATAATTTAGTATTAGAGTTTTGTAAAGGAGAAATTCGGGGAATGAGAACTTTATTTATTTAATATTGACCAGAATTATTATGTGGCCCTCTCATCTTGTGACGCAGCTGGGCAAACTGGAAGTTCCATCTCGCATTTGACGTCCGTGCCGGGGCGGTCATCTCCCTGGCATCGATCTACGACCTCGAGAAGCATAAACGCCGCCGTGTCCTCTACAGAGGGTACGTCTCGGAGCTTTTCGTGCCGTACATGGACCCAGGCGAGGACTGGTACTACAAGACCTACTTTGACGCTGGGGAGTTCGGGTTGGGGCTATTGGCGGTCTCCCTCGAGCCGTCAGGGGACTGCCCCGGGAACGCTAAGCTCTTGGATGCTTACTACGCCGGGCAGGACGGGACTCCCGTGAAGATATCGAATGTGTTCTGTGTGTTTGAGAAGTACGCAGGAGACGTTCTATGGAGGCACACTGAAGTTGGAATTCCAGGAAGAACGGTAATTAAGTAAATTAAATGAGATATTTTTAGGGTATTTTAACGTATTTGAATTCGAAACATCCTAATAATTTTAAAAAACCCTAATCTTTAAATAACAAGCACTATGATAATTTACCATGTCAAATATGATTCAATTAATGAAAATCTTATGGTCATAGGAATGTCCATTTTTGCAGATAAGGGAGGTTAGACCGGAAGTGAGCTTGGTGGTGAGGATGATAAGCACGGTGGGCAATTACGACTACATCCTTGATTGGGAATTCAAAGCCACTGGTTCCATCAAAATTCAGGTATTATTACTTTTTATCATTTTCGTTTAATTATACTAAGGAAAAAGAAGGGTCAGGGGGGAAACCAGATGATTAAAAAAAATTTAAAATTTTATTTTGAAAATCGAACAAAGGGAAAAATTCATGAATATTGAAGAGCTAAGGAAGTTCACTGGCCAAAAGGTGGGGCTGTCGGGCATACTGGAAGTGAAAACAACGGACTACACTCACACGAGTCAGATCAAGGAGGATGTCCAAGGAACCCTGCTTGCCGACTACACGGTCGGTGTTTACCACGACCACTTCCTGACCTACCACCTCGATCTCGACATTGATGGTGAGTCGAACTCCTTCGTGAAATCCAACTTGGTGCAGAGGCGGGCCACGAACGTTGGCACCCCGAGGAAGAGTTACTGGACAGTGGAGAAGGAGACCGCTAGAACTGAGTCCGATGCCCGCATCCGGCTGCAGGGGGCGCCACCGTCGGAGTTCGTGGTGGAAAACCCTAACAAGAGGACCAAGGTCGGCAACACCGTCGGGTACCTGCTGGAACCCGGGACGGTCGCCGGCCCGCTCCTGGCGGAGGATGACTACCCTCAGATCCGGGCATCCTTCACCAACTACAACTTGTGGGTCACTCCATACAACAGAAGCGAGAAGTGGGCAGGAGGCTTATTTGTTGACCAGAGCAGAGGAGATGATACACTTGCTGTATGGAGCAACAGGTATGCGTAGTAACTGCTGGTTATCGGGTGATAGACAGTCGATCATAATTATCATCAGGATCGCAGCCTCGTAGACCGATACGGCCCCCACCGACAGCAATCGTATTTATGTGCTGTGTCTGTTTCAATTTTTCAATAATAATTTAGGAATGCTACATTTTGAATGTTTTGTGGTGCAGGGACAGAGATATTGACAACAAGGACATAGTGCTGTGGTACACTATGGGCATTCACCATGTGCCTCGCCAGGAGGATTTCCCGATGATGCCAACGCTGAGTGGAGGGTTCGAGCTTCGCCCGACAAATTTCTTTGAGTGGAATCCGGTGCTCAAGACCCCGCCTCTGCGGCACGTTTCCTGGCCAAATTGCACAGCCTGAGGATGCCATGATCCGAGTTATGCATCTCTACCAGTTCATCCTTCGGTTTATATTTACATTCGGATGCAGAAATGTTACTGCACGAAGCATCAGTACTCTGCAACACCCCATTTTCATTGTCAGTCTCATCAGAATACGTAGACACTGAGGAGTCTGAAAGTACATGTAAGAGCTTTACTTACGTGGGGGGGTTTTGGCAAATTAAAAAAAAAAAGGATACTTAAATTAGACAATGTTATTCCAATAAAAATAACATGAATTCCACATAGGTAGATCTTATCCGCTAATCAGGATTCAAAATCTACCGGGCGCATCTTGAGACTACAGCCACAACAATACTCAATCGAGGAGCAGTTTCAGCCAATAAATAGAAGTGGAAAAATCCAAACTAGTCTTGGTGGAGCAGGGGGTTCCTTTCAAAGAAATTGGAGGGCCTCAGCTCAAATCCACCACGAAGAGTAGGCATCGCAGGGAAATCTTCTTGGTAGGGGATGTGATGGAACCCCACCGTGTACCACAGCACTATGTCTCCATTCTCAATCACCCTGTTCCTGCGTTGCGTGCACCCAAAGAAGCAAAACAAAAAACAAAAAAGAATTAGAGTCATGATGCAGGACTTGATCGGGGCAGCGGTATAGCCGTTGAGGTAACCAACATGAAGATGGACCATGTCTCAGTTGTCCGGCTCGCCATGGCTTCATGGTTCCAAATCAGATCGATCGATCAATCACCCAATGAGGCAAAAGTCAAATTTTAAGGTTGAAGTGACAAAGTAGAGATAAGCTATCTTACCTTCTAGTCCAAGTGGCCAAACCATCATCTCCCCTGCTTCGATCAGCGTAAAATCCACCAGCCCATCTTTCAGTACGATTATATGCGGTGACCCACATCTGATACTTCGTGTAAGCCGCTCTCATCTGCGGAAAATCATCGTCTGACAAGAGTGACGTGATCGGCTGGCCTGGGATCAGTCGGTAGCCCACTTGGTTACACAGCCTTGTCTTCTTATTGGGATTGATCACCAACAGGTCGGCCATATCCAGCCCGAGCCGTATCCGGGCCCGGGATTCAGTCTTCACTACTTCTCTCACCACCGTCCAGTAACTTCTCCGCGGAGGATTTAGGCCAGTGGCCATCACTCTCGCTCTCTTTAGCGTGGCTTTGGTGAACGAGTTGGCTCTGCCATCAACATCGACGTCAAGGTAGTAGGTCAGGAAGTGGTCATGGTTAATGGCTACGGAGTTGTTTGCTACTAAGCTACCGTAGACGTTCTCCATTATCTGCTCCTGATTTGTGTATACGGTAGCTTTCATCTCCAAAATGCCTGTCAATGCTACCTGACAATAAAATCAAAGTGATCGGCCGTTACAGAAGGTATTGTACTGTAAAATCGTCCTCCTCTCAACTTTTCGTGCCTTTATTTCCCCTAATAACAGGGAAGGTGATGTAAAGCAAAGGGAAGGGAACTTACACCAAACTTGATAGATCCACTCTTGAGGAACTCCCAGTCAAGAATATAGTCATAATTCCCGACTGTCGCCACCATCCTCACCACCAAGGTAATCTCTGCTTCCCCCCTTCTTATCTGCAAATCTCATCTTCAGTTCCACATCACATACACAGAAAAAAAAAAATGCAAGGTAAACCAATTTGCAAGAGAGTTTCATCCCAAGTCTCTGTCCTTGTTTCTTACCACTCTCCCCGGAACATTAATCTCGGTATGCCTCCAAGCCACGTCGCCTGACTCCCTCTCGAAGATGCAGATAACCTGGGGCACGACCTGGGCTTGCCCATCTGCACCCACCACATACCCGTCAACATAAACTGCACCCTCCGGGCAGTCTACCCCTTCCCGTAGCGAATCGGCTGCTTTCCCAAACCCATACTCCCCGATATCCATGAAAGTCCGGAAGTACCACTCCTCTGTCGGGTCCATGTACGGCACGAATGTCTCGGACACGTGACCTCTGTAGAGCACCCTCCTAAACTTACTCTTACTCTCGTCGAACACGGAGGCTGTGGAAATGATGATTCCAGCTCGAGCATGGAACGCGAGGTGGAATTCCCAGTTAGCCCAACGGACCTCGTGGCCCCTGACAGTGAATTTGCCGCTAGATGTTCTGTTGCACCGTGTGGAATTTGGAGCTACCCCAGCGGATTCATAATCAGTGCCTTCGGCTTTCGGTAAGGGGGCTGTGAATCTGTCAATGTAGCCCGTGATTCTCATCGAATCGATGTCGACTAAGATTGTCACTCCCTCGATCGGCCTAGCAAAGACATTGACCGTCCCTCCCCTGTAGAAGCAGGAAAGTCTGAGAGCTCTCCTGGTCACCCCTTCCCCATACCAACCGACAGTGAAGGGAATGCAAGAGACTTCTGATATGTTCAAGCCCCTCTTGAGGATTGACTCCTTGAACTTTGGGTAGTCCAATGGCAACTTGCTCGCTTGATAAAGTTCGACAAACGTCAGAGGGGGGAATCCATTTCCTGTGTAGATGTGATCGGACACGGTTCTGTTCATCTCTAGGTCTATGATCAGTTGATGGGTCTGACCTTGAACCCGAATAACCACACTGGCTTTACGTCGAAGAGAGGGGGCAGATGACTGATTCGAGGTCTTACTAGAAGAGAGCCATTTGAGGACATCTTTTTTGTTGGGTTCTTCGAGATCGACATAGTGGAAGGTCAAGCTGGGGAAAGCGTGACTATGAGATTGCTCAATGATGGACCTTACTCGGTCAATTTCGGAGATGGTGAGGGGATCCAAAGGGTGACTAAAGCTCGACTGGAAGTAGCATTTTAAGGTAAGAAGAAGAAGTTGCAAAAGGATGCTCATAGATTCGGGCATGCTATCGATCCTGCTTCTTCTCAGCAACGAGAAAGGAAATTGACTGTTCTTGTTAGTCGGTATTCAGTAGCACTTATAGAGCGATGCTCTTGCCACTTTTGATGGATTTCCCCTTTTTCCTGGCATGCAATGCGTGGTATTGAGAGCACAATGGATCATGACTAGTGTATATTTGAGACTGGTTGACTAAAGTTATTTCCATAAAAAAAAAAATATTCATTCGAAAACTCCAACTTAAAGTAAGAATGTGTCCAAATATCTCAACCAAGCATGCTAACATAGATTGACCTTTTCCCTTTTTATGATACACTCTATTGCTTTTGAATAATTTATCTTTCTGAGAGCTGCCATGGCTTTCATGTGTCTGCATTTATTGTTTCAGGACCTGCCTTCGGAAGCAAGACATGTTCTTTTATCTTTCTGAGCTTGGAGAGTCCTTTTCTTGCACTGGTAGCAACCATATAATAATGTTTCACTTTCTGCCTATGATATTCTGCAAGGGATCAAGGCATGATTGCTTCTCGTTCTAGAACCAAAATTTTCTGTCCGATCTAGTTGAGTCCTGAGTATTCTGAAACATTTCAAACTCAATAACCCATTTTCAGCTCTTTCCTATGGCTAGCAAGCCAAGATCTCTTGACATTGTCCTAGGCCTCAAGTTCCCCGTGAACTGCATGAGGATACAATGTCCAAGTTCTTGGCTTAAGTTGTGCACAGCGATCTTTAACAATGGTGTTAGCATGGAGACCTGCCTCTGTAACTTACATAAAATTTGAACTCCAATCAGATCAAATTTATTTTGCCGCGTTGCAGCGGAAGTATCCTGCCTCTGTAACTTATATAAAACTTGAACTCCAATCAAATCAAATTTATTTTGCCGCGTTGCAGTGGAAGTAGGATGAGGATGACTTGTCGCTTCTGTCATTGTTGCCTTTCAAGCTCAATAAAGATCGCATCCTCTCAGTAAGGATAAATCGTTGTTGTTTTGCAGCTAGAGGTCGGAGATATTAGGCCTTGCAACCTGTCCCGGAGCTCGGGTTTTAAGCACCGGATTGCTCTCAAAGAAATTACCTGGCCAGAGCTCGAATCCTCCACTAAGCGTAGGCATCAATGGAAAGTCTTCTTGGTATGGCGCATGATGGAAACCCAGTGTGTACCACAAGACAATGTCCTTGTTGTCTATCCTCCGGTTTCTACATTTAACAAGACATTTTGTGCATCAGTTTTCCTCACTGCCTGAATCCTTGTCAAAAGAATCCATCACTTCACCAATACGATCTTTTTCGAAATATCTGAGCAACATGAAATTTGGTTTAAAGTTACCTCTGGCTCCACGAAGATAACGTGTCGTCCCCATGGCTCTGATCAGTGAGCAGCCCACCTGCCCATTTCTCAGACTTGTTATAAGGAGTTACCCATACGTTGTAATTGGTGAATGCTCCACGGACTTGAGCATAATCGTCGTTGGAGAGAGTGGGACAGTTGCTGATCCTGGGATCAGGCGATAACCAATGAGATTGCCCACTCTAGTCTTCTTGTTTGGGTTCACAAACAGCAACTCCGCCTGGTCTATCCCGAGTCTGATCTTCGCATCGGATTCTGTTTTGGCTGTCTCGCTTATGACCTTCCAGTAACTCCTCCTAGGGGATTCCAGACCATCCACACTTGTCATCTGCAGAGTCGACTTCACAAAGGAGTTGGCTTCCCCGTCAATATCAAGATCGAGGTGGTAAGTGAGGAAGTGATCGTGCCGAGAACCTATTGTGTTCTCTGCCAACAGAACCCCATATTCTTCATCTGATATCTGGTCCATGTGAGTGTAGACTGAGCCTCTTATCTCTAGCAGACCAGTCATGCCGACCTGGTGGATAACAGACAATTTAAATAAGCTCGAACAGCCATTAAACTCCAGGCGATCGTACAAGTTTTCCCAATCAGTAAAATTTATGACAGATAAGCCGAAACATATCAATCGTTTGGGTCTCACTTATTGTCTATGACCCATTTTCTTGAATCTCATTGTGGTCCACAGTCTAACCAAATACCACAGAGCAGCTAAAAGTGCTCCATAACTAAGATCATTACCCAGATCAGATCATCAACAGTCATCATCACCCAGCGATCACTTTCACTATTTTTGGTTCACTTTGAAGCAAAACAACTTGAACAGAAGGCAATATAATACAATTCTAGTAACAGATCAGACTACCAACACGAAATTAATTAGCACAAGCCACAAACAGGGGCAATGACGAGACAACGTAGGACGTACCTTGAATCTGATGGATCCGCTCTGCGTGAATTCCCAGTCAACAATATAATCATAATTGCCAACGGTCGACACCATCCTCACTACCAGGCTCACCTCGGGCCTAACCTCCGTTATCTGCAAGATCCAGCAATAAGATATTGTCAAATGTACAGGACCTGAAACAAAATCCGGTTCAAAGTGCCAGAAAATGGCAACTCATTCAAGCAGATAAATGGGTAATTCAGGATCGGCTCACATCTCAGGTTCGACTCCCTCTACACCCCTGTTTAGTGCATTTGTCGTGCCAAGTTCCACCCAGGATGTTCACAGACTCGGAGTCGTCTAAACGAGGACTCTAAAAATGAGAGGACCACTCACCACATTTCCCGGAATCGCCATCTCCGTGTGCCGCCACATGACGTCCCCAGCATATCTCTCGAAGATGCAGAACACATTAGAAATTTTTACTGGGCTGCCATCCTGCGCGGCATAGTATGCATCCATGAAGACAGCATTCGCAGGGCAGTCCATCAAAGGCTGGAGCGGAACAGCACACAAGCCAAATCCGTACTCCCCTGCATCCAAGAACGTCCGATAGTACCATTCCTCGGTGAGGTCCATGTACGGCACGAAGAGCTCCGACACATAGCCCCTGTAGAGGACTCGGCGAAAAGTTCCTTTGTCGAGGTCAAGGACCGAGGCTAGAGATATGACCGCCCCTGCTCGGATGTCGAAACTGAGATGGAATTCCCAGGTCGCCCACCTGACCAAAATGAAAGGTGAGGATTGCACAACAGATAGAAACCCAAATATTGCAAGATCGCAACCAAGAAATAATGGAAGTTTGTGGGCCTAGGATAGATAAGGAAGGAGAAGAGGCATAAGTAACTTGCCGGGTGGTAATTCAACCTAAAATCTTATTATTTCTATCAAAAACCTGAGTGTAATTGTATCACAACCTCTTCCGAACATTGGGCCTTCAAGTAACGATTTAGTTCCGATAGGTGAAGGAGATTCCATGTACCTAACTAAGTGACCGTCCAGAGTGAAACTGGGGCCATCGGGTTGCACCACATTGATGTCATTCAAGCATGGACCAAAGGGTGGCTTCTGTTGGGATCCGCGGTAGTCAGTCCCATCGCCCTTTGGCACAGGGACCTTGATCCTGTCCAAGAACCCCACAATCTTCATGCTGTCGAGGTCGACAGTGACTGTCACTCCCTCGATTGGCCGCATGTACAGGTTCACCGTGCCATCCAAGTAGTAACACATCACCTTGACCCGCCGTCCATTGTTGCTGCCGTTCTGTCCGTACCACCCAACTGTGAAGCTCCCGCACACAATCTGTTCAGAAAACAAGTTTACGAAGATCACCGCTGTATTCGGAACCTGTTTTTGCACTTCCTGTTTTTCATGCTCGACTCTAACCAAGTTTTACAGCTATCTACTCAGAATCGTACAATCTCCTAATTCAATGGCCGAAATCAACTTATTTCTACAAACATATTAAAGGAGCGTCCAATTTGTGTGCAAAGGATTCGTATCTTCTATAATATTATATTATATTAATATGCCACGTTAAACGCTCCAAATTTAGAAGAAAAAAAATCTACTGTGGCCAGTTTTTGTCCCCACTTGAAATAGATCCTGTCCTTAAAAGGGATACCCCCCAAGAAAAAGAAGCAAAAATCAACAGATATGCGTCCTCGAAGTTTCAAGAAAACGTCTTTGTGGCCCCTAAAATTTCTGTCTTGCAATTCAATCTTCAGACAGCATTATCCCAACCAAAACGAATGTTCATCGCTTCCAAACACAGAGAAGAGTGACAGAGCAGAAGGCCGCATGGCTCGCTGCTATAGGAGAGTTAGGAGTGAAATAAGCAGAAGCTTAAACACGCAGCCTCTTTTTGCAAAAATATATGTAATGTACAAGCTTTTGATTTCATCCATACGTAATAGAATGGATTAATGTTATCACATGTATCACCTAATGTACGAGGCGATCAATCGAAGTGGTTTCCATGGGTTAAGATCACTGGAGAGAGAAGCAAACCTCTTCAATCTTGAGATGCCGGCTCTTCATTGCAGCGATGAAGGGGCCATACTTGAGAGGCAGATTGTTGGCGGCGGTCTGCTCTTCGAAGGTCAGTATTGGATAGCCATAGCCGTCGAGAATCCGTTCAGACACCACCCTCTTTCTCGTCAGGTCCACCACAACCTCGTGCGTCTCTCCGTCAACGCGAGCGAGTACCAGGGCCCTGCGAGGCGGAGGTGGGGGTCGGCGGCCGGTGTTGGAGAGCCATAAAAGGAGGACGTCCTTGTCGGGCTCGTCGAGGCCGACATAGTGGACGGTGAAGTTGTAGGCTGAGGAGGGGAAGGAGGATGAGATTAGGGAGCGGAGGAGGGTGAGCTCGGACAGAGAGAGTGGGTCCAGTGGGTGGGCGGAGGTGGAGCCTGAGCCGGAGGAGAAGGAGGAGGAGGCACAGGCGGAGGCGGCCTCGGTGGAAACGGAAAGGGGGAGGATATAATTAGAGAAGGAGAGGAAGAAGAAGATGAACGGGGCGATCTTGTCGTTGGTCATCTTGATCATGGCTTCGCCTACTTCACCTGCAAGTGTGTGCAGAGCTCAATAGCTGGGTGTCCGGGGGATGAGGAGAAGTACCGGGAAGAGCCAGCCGACCCAAGTCTACTCCATTACTTTTGGACGATGTGGCTCTCGTCTACGTAAAAATCATGCAACAAGCAGTGTGGCGTATGTCACTTTGGCTGATCTCCAAAATAATCGACCATTTTTTTTTTATGAACTAGCCTATCATCACGGCAGACTCCCATATCCTAGTATGTGTATATTTTAAATAATTTGATGAGGAGGACTTCACGTGGTGTTTCCTGTTGATTTTGGAGGAAGTGTACCCGTGTCAGTCTGGCTGCCACATGATATGTAGAGCCAGGCCCAGTCCCCATAATTAAAAAAAAAAAAGTGAAAAGCAGACCAATATGATATCTTATTCTATTTCCACATTCTAGAAGAATATAATTATACCTATATAAATTATTGCCACCACAAATAATCCAAGACCCACCTCATCCCTTCCCTACCAGCCGCCGGCCGGCGACCATCATTCCTGTCCTTATCTTATATGCATCGGCATTTGGGACTTCATTTGTCTCAAGTCTCTCCCTTTGCTAATTAACTGTGCAACCATCTCCATGTTTACTCTTCAGAATAGATTTTATCTGTGGTACGCAGAGATCGCAACTGCCAGATAGCGGAACTCATATTTCAAACTTGGCATATGCTAATGGTGTGTCTTGCATTTGTGAGAAGTTCGGAAGACATGATTACCTGATGTGATGAGAAAGAGATCGAATGAGCGCAGTAAACAGTAATTTGGTGTTGTGCAAGCTCTGGATATTGCAATTGTTTCACGTCTCGCTCTTCTCTATTGGAAGTGCATCGAAAAGGCTCCCTCTTGGCAGGCCAGTCTGCTGAGTTTTTTCTTCGGACTCCTGATATAATCAGCTCGAGCTCCGACTTAGCCTTGCAACTTCAACGCATAAGATCACTGTTGTTTTTGCCAATCTTTAGCAATACTACTCGTACAGTGAAGCTGTCCGTACCTCAGTTCCTCTTCTCCATTCGATTCAAGCAGCAGCTCTTCCTACACTTTCGTTCTTTGTGCAGGCGAAAGTGAACCTTCACAATTAACACGGCTTCATCGGTTGGGATTGAACCCTCGGCTGCCATGCGGTTACCCAAAGAAACAGACCTTCCCATAATCTACTATGGGCCAGTGTCCATTTACAGATTCGCCATGATATTCAGCTTAGGACCGTGTATTTTCTCAAGCTTGGGGGCCTACGTCTTATTGTATGGCCCAATGAGCTTAGTTGTAACTTCAACCAAGCCTCCTGTAGGCCCTTCTCGGCCTTCAACAAACCACACTTCTACTCAGCCATGGAGATCGAAGTGCAGTGAGCAATGCCCCCAACTGAGCCGTGCCACAGAGGACATTAACATGGCGGTCTCAGGTATCCTCAGAACAAAGCTTGGCCCCAAGGAGCCGCCGTGAGGCGAAATGCCTGACTCAATTCGTAGACAGTGCCTATTACAATAGCAAATGAAGCTACACGAAAAATTGTGAGATTTTAGTTGGTCTTGTTCGTGGGTTCATCCCATCCGTGCAGACACTGTTGTACTGTTCGAATCCGAACGAAAACGGAATCAGTCACCACACATCTCATCTCATCAAAATGTTTCACTTTCTGCGGCTACCAAGTTTCCATTTTCTGAACAAATCCAATGATGATCTCCCGTGCAATCTCAAGCTCACTGAAGCAAATTTTCAAAAGCACCTGAGACTAAGATATGTCAAATCAACTCTGAATGTCCTTTGCTTCACCACGGTACAAATGAAAAGGACGCCCTTAACCAGTAAACTTCAAGCCAGTGGCAGTCTCAAGTCCAGACAGTTCACATCTGTCGACATCGACACTCCATTGGGCAAAGCTCCAAAGCTCTCTGATGAGGAAAGGGAAATTGAGAGGGAAGAGGAGATGGCTCCAAGAAGAATAATTTCCAAGCATAAAATCCATCGAAGGGACCCCCTCGAGGAACCAAAAGCAAATGACCGCCCCTGGATGGCCCCAGGACACGCGGTCGCCGACAAAGTTCTCCATCAAATCCGTGCATTGAATGCGTAATTCCCATGGAATTGCAGACCTTCGCAGTTGTAATGGATGTTGATTTATGTTTTTGGGAGAAATCATCCATCAAATTATGAAATTTTCTTAATACCTATTAAGTTGAGATCACATTTAAATTTATAAAGATATAGAATTATTTTAATAAACCGTGTAATTGATGCTTGAGATTGAACCAATTGATTGCGACCATTTCAGCGGATCTTCAACTTACTCATATGGGTTAATAGGTTGGATAAATAAGATTAATGGTGCACCTTTCTAACTATTGTTTTCAATGAAACAACCTAGTAGTTGAGATGGATCTCAACGTGAGGTAGCCATGGCCCTAGCCTAAAGATATACCTCAACCCAGACGGTGCATCAATTTTGACGATGGGTAGGCAAAAGACAAAGTTATAGGGTCAACCTAGATGTGCACGGTTCGATTTAGAATTTACATTTCGGTCCATAACAGCGGCCCACATGTGACATAACATATCATCCTACTTTTCAACCAGGAGGAAGATCGGAGGGCCTAGTGAGGGATAAGGATCGAGAATGAAATGCCATGCGATCGGGTGTAACACAATAGTACTTGTCCTCATCTTACATTAAGAAAAATCCTAGATTAAGTTCTAAGATATTTTATATCTTTTTAATTTACTATCCATTTTCCTATTAAAATCTCTTTACAAACTGAAATAAGACTGAATTAAGAAATGATCTCGAAGTTCAACTCATAATCAAGGCTTGATTATTGTAGATTGAATTTATCAAATTGTGGTTAAACAGGCTCAATTTTGACTTAGAGCCAAAGTCTCCTTGCAAACTGAAATAAGATTGAACTAAGAAATGATCTCAAAGTTCAACTCGTAATCAAGGCTTGATTATCCTAGATTCAATTTAACCAACTGTGGTTAAACAGATTTTGACTTAGAGCCAACAAGATTGGTTGGTTCCCTTCTTACCTCTGTGCCGAGAGTAGAAACCAATGGGAAGTAGCAACCACGCACACCAATACATAAAAAGGGAAAGAAAAAAAAAAGGATCAAACCCACCTAATACGGGCAGAAGAATACAAGGAGAGAAACCATTTCAAACTGAGGCCATCACCTTTTCACTATAAAATGGACAAACATCACACAACAACAAAGTCCAAACAAATTTGATTGAACAAAGTCCAAGATTCCATCCCCCGTGTCCCACATGTCAAACCCCACAACCCCAACAAATAGAAAATATCTTTAATATGTTATTCTTTTTTTAACGGAACTTACTGCAGTCATAACAACTGGCATCCATGGAGCAGCCATCAAGTTACTGCCAGACTACCATTACTGATGATGAGGTTGATGCCACCTCTTTCTATTACGTATGAAAATTGTGCCCATAAGTAATATATCTATAATTACACGTCTATTTACATATTCTGAAGGTTAGATATTTAACTTAAAAATTAAGATATAATTAGGCAGTACTTCAACTTCCATTGAAATATTAGTTTTTCTTTTCAACGCTTTGGTCGTCGTGAGGACACAGACATAATTAGTTGATCTCCCAGTCATATGATTTCCGATGCACTGTTCTCCGTTTCGACCACGCCGTTGTCCTTCCCATGCAACATCTCACCTTTGGTACTTAAGACTTTAATGGGTTCTTTGTTTTGGTTTTTTTTTTTTTTTGGAGGGGCACACAATTTCACATCCCACCTTGCACGTCGTCTCCTCTCTTCTCGAATTCGATAATTCAACGCACGAGCAAACTCGGGTGCTGAGCAAAATTAACGGTAATCATCAATTAAAATTAATTATTACAAGAAAATAGCAAATAATTCTTCCACATAAATTTATCCATATGCAAACTGATTGATTTTTCTCAATCGGGCACTCTCCCTCACTATGTACTCTGATCGATCTCGTCGTGCTCCCGGAGCTCGAGTCGTTTCCATGTATCAGAATCGCTGCGATACGGACATGTGGCGGCGCTTGAGGTGTGGCGAGACGATCGAGATGAGGCCACCGAGCGGGGGCTTCATCTTGGACCGGTAGATCATCTCGTCATACGGCCTCCTGTAGAACTTCACGAATGGGACAAACGACTCCCTGGACCTCTCCGCCTTGGCGACGTGGCACTCCTGCTTGCGGAGGAAGAACGTGGCGGGGGACTGGAGGAACGAGGGCCGAGGCGTGCGTGCTGCCGCCGCCGCCGCCTTGGCCATGCCCGAGTCGATCCCGCCGGTCCGCTGCGGGAGCGGGGTCGACGGGAACAGCGACTTCTTGTTGTAGCTGTATCCACCCATGCCAAGTGGCGTCCTGGCGCCGGGAGAGGCGAAGGAGAGGGAGCGGGCGTTGAGTGGGGAGATGAGAGCGGGCCCCAGAGGGTACGAGCTGCTGGTGGGCCCCACCTTGGAGGATGAAGAGCTGGTCAGCGTGAGGTACCAGGGCTTGAGGGAGTCGAAGTGGTGTGACACGGTGAAGGAGAAGCGGGACGAGGCGCAGGAGCCGATCTTGGCTGCCGCCGACGGGACCGGCTCCGCCTCATACCGGAGGGACGAGGCTCGCGGGTACGACGAGAAGTCATCAAACTCTAGCGACTCCTCAAAGTCTAGGGACGAGACCACATGGGTCAGTGCTGATAGCTCCACAAACGGACGTACTCCCTGCAAGAATTAATAGGCACTGCATCAACTGAACTAAATCCCAAAATTGGAATTGACATCTTGTAACCTTGTCATGGATGATTGATCATGTCTAATCTTCAGACTGAGAGTTAATTTTACTTGGTTAATTTGACAATATCATTTATGGGACACACTTCTAATTTAATCCGTAACAATTAAAAGAACTAATTATACATTTAATTTTAAGTAGCGTGTCAAGTAAAATTTGAAAATAACCCTTGAAATTTCAAAGGAAGCATGTGAAGGAAATGTGTTATCTCGATAGATTTGACCTGACCTGCATGTCCCACTTCGAGGACTGCCAAAAATAATATTAAAAAAAGAAAATTTTTAAATAAATAAATAAAGAGAGAGTAGAAACCTAATACGAGAAAAGTGGAAATGGTTGGTCAAACTGCATCAGGACACCACACACCGTTTGACTTTAAAATGGGTGACGTCTCTGGAGAAAAATTTTCCCAATTGCACTTGAATTTAAAATTAGCCGACACAATTTTAAAATCCTTTTGGTAGATATTAATTAGTTTGAAATTGTGTGTATTTACCTTCCAGAGATAGGAGAAGAGAGAAGGTGGGTCGATGACAAAGGCCTTGTAGAGCCTGCCCGGATAGTAATCAGCCACTAATTTCAGGGATGCCAGGAGCGAGTTCATAAAAGAAGATGCTGATCTGAAAAAGCCTGCATTTCCACCCCAGTAAGGAAACAGATAAACAGATGATCAAATTATTGAACATAAATAAATCGACACTGACAATAATCTCCAAAGCTGGGAAATGATCCGAATAAAGTCGGGTCGTGCGGTCCCCGCACTGAGAATCTTCTCTTTTTAGTGCAAGGAAATGGGTGCTTTCAGAATGGGCAGAAGTTGATGGATGATAATCCAGGCTTGAAACCGATTTGAAACCGGCAATATTATATGAAATTTCAGCTGTTTGTATTGGAGAATCTCTTATCAAACAAAGAAAATAATTGAAAATTTGACAATTACTAATTTCTTAAAGGGACGATTAGTATAATGAAAAGCCCAACAGCAGACTGAGCAGATAAGGCACTGGTCAGAGCTGGCAGAAGCAGAGAGAAGATCATCTCCATCAATGGTCAATTAAAATTTCAAGGAAGTCTCACTCGCTACTCTAGTGACATTGACCCATTATAGGACCTCGTACGTTATAGCATTTGCAGTTCCCGATAATACCCCCTTAATGCCCGACCGAACTTGAAGCAGGGAAAGCTAAGCCTCAGGGATTTTCCGGGACAATTCCTGAGGAGAAAGAACAGGTTGCCATCTGTTGCCTCGTGAACGAGTGAGCATCATCGGGCGTGGCCTGTAGGGTGTTCTTTGCCTTTTGCAGCACGCGCAGACAAAAGGGCAATTTTCATGTATCCTACATTTTTAGGTTTTCAAATTTACGAGGGGCATGGAGATAGATTGATGATGGCTTATTAACTTTAGCCAGTAATGTCAAGATGGGTCGGTTGATTAAGGTAAATTAACCATTTTTATTTTTGAACAATAATTTCAGGGCGAGTTTATACTTATTTTCAAGAAAATAAACAGGCTCATAAATTGGAGAAATTTATTTATTTAAAAAAAAAACGTTAGTGAATTAAAGAACTCACTTGCGTCGAAAAGGAGGACGAATTGCTCCGCGTTCTTGGGCATGGTCCCAATGGCGACTTCCAGTGTGAACACCAGAAGACGAGTGAACCTGTAGAGATTCCGGCGAGCCCCCCCAAAAAATAAAAAAACAAGGAAATATGATATTTTTATGAATTAGAATATGAAATAAAAATTGCTTTGATCTTGGTAAAAGGATTTATTTGAATAAAGAAGAAGAAGAAGAAGAAGAAGAAGATATGCTCGGCCTGGTCGTGGCGACTCACAGTTTCTGTGAATGGAGCTTCTGGTAATCCTGCTTGATTCGAAAAATCTGCGAGCGAAGCAAAGATTATCGTATGAGTGTTAGTGTGGCGAGACATCCTTTTTAGTATTCAAATCGTTGATCTAGCTAACCGATTTGACGCAGTTCAGCATGTAAGTGTTGGGTTTTAGATGGATACCGCGACGGGTCGGGATTCCTCGTCCTGGCCGGCAACATAGGCGACGCCTTCTGCGAGTTCACCCGAGAATTCGTCTGCTATCAAATTGTCTGCAGTTTGAACAATGAGGCACGGTTTAAAATTAAAAATTTTTAAAAAAATATATATAAAAAAAACAGTGTGGCCGTTAAAGAAACGAGTGGGAAAGAACCTATGAGATAATGTCCCTCTTTCTTTTTCTCATTTTTCTTTCAAGGAGTTGCTTTAATGATGACCGGCTTGTTCACTTTAACGCTTAGCTTAAAGTTGGGTGCCAGCGAGATAAATCGGTGTTATGCACCTCTTACTACTTTCCAGCTCAAAATTATAATATTTGAAATTCGATCTTAACGTTAAAAGTCTCATATCTATTTATTTTTTCGGTTCATTTTTGAACTCTTTAACATTTTTGGGTTTTTTTTTTCGCATAAAAAGGGTTGGAGACAAGAAAACAAGCAAGAAAGATTCCTCTTCTGAACAAATAATTGAAGAAAATCTAAAACTGCAACGACAACATGAGTGTATGCTGGATGTATTCACCAACAGATATGAGTATGGTAACGGAAAGCTTTTCAGAAAAATAGCTGCGCACCATCTCCTTTTAACTCAACAGTGTGAGTCATGTCGACCATGTTAGCAAAAATATCGAGTCGAACGGGTAACAGTTATGTACTCAAACCTCCGTGAATCTTTGCCAGATAGAAATAGAAGCTGCAAGAAACTATGAGAATGTTCCAACTGTCTACTCTGTCCTCCCCCACCATCCATGTTTTTCCGAAAAATTACTTATGTGATAGATGAGTGGGGTGGGGTATAAACATACCAATGCCGATGGTGTCTCGCCACGAGAGGCAGGCTCTCAGGTGCTTGGCGGCCTTCTTCACGCTATCGCCTTTCGCCTTCAGAAACCGCTTCACGCAGGCGTTGTTGCAGAACCTCTCCTGTAACGGTCACAGTTAGCTATAGCTGTCTTGCTCGAGGAAGTTCCGTTAGGAAAGGAACTGAGTTAAAGCCGAGGAAGATGGCTAGAGAGAGAACCAACAGACGGAAACACAGGACATATATATGACGACCGATCGATGTCGGACCTGTTTAGCGGAGAGGGGAGCCTGCTTTCGGAGGAGGTCGAGGACGGCATCGACCCTCGTGGCCTCCTCCTTCTTCTGCTGGTCCGATGTAGATCTCTTGCCCATTTCGAGTCAACACACAGACACAAACGACTGACTGAGCACAGCACACTTCCAACGAAGTTTTGGTCGTTGATGGGGTTGTGTGTTTTTCTGTCTGTCGTCTCAAAAGACTTCTGCTTCACGCAACCATATTCTCTGAGGGAGGAGGGAGACAGTAGCTGTTGAAAGTTGAAATAAGCTAGACAGAGAGAGAGAGAGAGAGAGAGAGAGCACAGCGTTGAATATAAGAAGTGAGGGACAGAGAGGAGGGAGGATGGCGATATTTATAGCGGAGGACGGGATCGTGAAGCCGTTTTGCAGCCGACAAGGGCATTTAATTTCGAAGTGATCACCTCAATTGAAATACGAACAGTGCCCGGAGTCAATGGTTAATATTTGTCATTTTAAAAAAATATGGAAATTTTGCTATAAAGTCAGCTACATGGGTGGGAACTCTTTTATTATTATTATTTATCTATTTAGTTTTCCATTAAATATTATACCAAAAATACCAGACTGAGCTCGACTGGCACATGCCAATATGACCATCGATGGAAATTAGTCACGGGAAGACTGTGAGGGTTGCTTACTCCAACAATTATTGCTCTTTGCTATCACTTTCCCTACCAATCATTCTTACTTTAATTATTTTCTCTTTTAAGGAGAAAATTACTTTAATAGCTATTATTAATTCTTATATAGTGCTATAAATTTATACTCAAACATATATATGACTATATTACAAAGAATTATTGAGTATAAGAGGAATTTAAACTCATAATCTTATAATATACTCATAAAATATTTATATTAAATATATGATATATAATTTCCAATCATTCTCAATGTCACCCATCCCCTCTTTGAGAGCACCGGGAGCCCGTTCTCTGGCAAGGGTGTGTCTATAGAGGATAGTGATAATTAACCTTGCGTGCACCAGCTCGGCAAGCAGCAAAGCCATTAATTTTGGTGATGGAATTGACTCCATGGCTTGTCGTTACCCAATGCCCAAGCCTAGCTTCTGGGCTTCCGAGGGGCGGTCACGAGCGTGATGTTATGTTACACAATTTTAAAAAATTCAAGTTTATAAAGAGTTTTAGTATCTATTAATTTAAATTTTTAAATAAAAATAAATAAAACATCTTATATATTTATAATAAATTTAATAACTCCTTATAAAGGGTAGTGTAGATTTTTCATGTATGTATATCACATTAAATTTATCTTATTTTACGTTGTAATTTTACAATTTCACCCACCATTTGAGCTCTCCTTCAATTTTATGCCCCTTCTAACTAAGTCAACCTCTGGTGACTGTACCCCAATTAAATCCTCCAGGACTTAGTATTGACAGTACTTACACTGATTGCTGACCAATTTCACCCTTGTAGGTTATCTTCATGGATCTTATATCGTACAATTAATTTTTAGGATATTTATGGGTTAGTTCACACGTATGCCGTTATCTTCACTGGCTCGTTCCTATTTGTGAACTGAGAGTTGCGATATGATTCTTTCCGGCCATCGCTATCGACATGAAACTCCAAACCCAGCAAGATCCATAATTGGCGGGGTTGATGACGAGCTATTTGGCTAAGATGTCCATGCACGGTGCCCCAGCGTTACACAGCACTTCTCTGTCAAAGTCACACCTCTCCACATGGCCAAGAGATCATGACATTTTGGCTTAATTTTGAGTAATGAGATTCTTCACGCTTCTTTTATTTTCATTTAATATATCATCGACGAGATAATTGAATAGATTTTTCCTGGAATTGGAATTGAAGTAGGATTCGTACGGAGGAAAATTTGAGGGCTTCGGTGAAGCACGTATGATATGGTCGGTACCTGCTCAGGGTTATGGCAGAGCTGGTGAACGAAAGACTACTTAAGATGGTGCTTATGAGGTGAATTTGAGTTGAAATCGGAGATTTCTAGGCCGGTGTTGCATTGAGCTAAAGCTAGACCTGAAATTCGAAGGAAATGAGGACAGGTCATGAATGCTTGTTTCATACTGTCCTGGGGTCCCTCATGGCCTCTGGAAAATTGGTATCGGAGACGTAACACCGGGACACACATGCATCGATATGGATTGGTGTGGCCTTATCAGGGAAATTCTACACGCTACGTTTTTGTCGTGTGTGCTTTGTTTGCATACGTTGAGAAGATGCGATGAAACTCTAGATTTTTGGAACGTGCTTTGGCAAGAGATTTGGATCACGATGCGATGGATGGTGCAGTCTTCACAGGGAATTTCTCCGTATCAGGCTTTCTGGGCACCCTCGAGTTCAGGGTGAGATGACAGAAAGAATCCACATGGCAAAGCATATTCTTCTCACGATCCAGTTCTTCACAAGATCTGGGATCAGAAGTGTGGTATCATTGCGTATCTATGATTCTTCGAGACCTTGAAATGTGGCTTGTCATCTACATCACTTTTCCTCGGTTCTAAGCGTTTTGCTGTGTGTAAATATAACAACGTTCTTTATTTTCCATTGTCTCGATTGGATATTTGATCTTGTCACGACAATCCTGCACTAAGCCCTGTGGCTCGCTTGCATCGCAAAATTTTAAGCCCGATGTGGCCGATCGGTCCACAATCCACTGTGTAGGGGATTCATCAGCCGAGCCAAACCGGCGAACAGCATACAGCCTTTTGCAAAAAGGAATCTTATGATTGAAGACCTTGAACCTTTGATGTGGATTGTGGTAATGATAGAGCCCTTTAATTATAGGGGTCCTCTCACGGGTAATTCCGGACCCCGTGAACGGATATTTCGGTATAATAAGCCAAAACATGTTGAGTGCTAACCTGAGGATTTTCAGGTGCTGTGAAGGGAATATAATTGAAATGGACAGAGGAGCATAATAATGGTATTCGGTCACACCAGTTGGACAGCAGCAGGCTTTGATTTAACCACCCGCCACCGTCTCCTCCTCCATTTTGAATTGGTTATTAACCGGAAAATTTTCCTGAATCATAATTTTTCTCAGTATCGTGAGGAAGAAGAATGCATTTGATGGTAAAGATATCAAAGTAGCTTCATAATCAGACTTAAGAGTTGCTTTAATTTCTCATTAATTTTAGCGGGTAAAAGCACAGTAAAGCCTCTTGTCTTCTTCACACTGTTTTCCCGTTCCAGCCATGGACATCAACTAAAGATTACTTATATGTGATTCCACACTTTTTTTTTTCTTAAATGCGATTTTGGATATAAATTTTATTGTGAAAAGAATTTATATTGTAAAAATTTTATTCTTAAGAAAGTGATTCGACTCGAACAGATTAATTATGAACTAATAGTTTTTAAATAAAGTTGAATTTATGGGAAAAAACTACATATATAAATGTATTTCCGGGTTCTCATGGGACTCTCCACGTCACGATATTAAAAGAATGTCTTCATAACCACGTGAATTTAATAGTATTATACTCAATTTAAGATTAAAATTTCTTATGCTCAATTTCCTTAGTAAAATTCCTTATGTCTCTCTATTTGTATTTTCCTCCGATTTCCTCCTGAGTTCGTAAGTTGTCCTCGTGGGGGAAAAAAGGGGGAAATTTTGTTCATGGGCAGGGGTACTATTTTGTGAAGGTGGCCATGGATATAGTACAAATAATTGAAGATTCAATTTTGGCAAAAGGACTAGAACAACTTTTAAGCACTGTTTCATTGTTCAAAGCACAAGTACAGCAAGACCTGGTGGAGCCAGGCCGAGTTGATGATTGCACGAGGATGGTTTCACGGTGAATTTTCAACCCGCGCGCCTGTGCCCAGGTGAACCGAGCTACTCCATATGTTGTTAGTGGAGCATCAACCATTAAGATCGAGTATTTTCAAATTATACGATCAATGGCTCTTCAATTAGAGTAGGGTCGAGCCTGTACACTAATCATAGATATGCATGGATTCGTGGAGACTAAGACCACCATTAGAGGCCCTTGACCTACTGGAACCTTCTGTCTCCTTCGTGCTTCAGTCCCCTCTCGAATCACCACAGTTCCCATTTCTCAATTTCAAACTGTTTCCCCCTTTAATTAATATTTCATTTCACTCCATCGATTGATTCAATCACAAATCCGAGCTCCAATATAACTCTCAACTTCTGATGAAAATTATCTAAAATTTCTTTCATTTTTTCCTGTTATTTCAGACCCTTCTTTAATTTTGGGTGAAAATTCCTAATATATCTATATGCTTCCTTTTCTCTTTCACTTCAACTGGTGAAAACCCTCATGATCATTTCCCACCCACTGCATCACCTAACAAGTTTCCCATTGCAATTTAATTTTCCACTGTTATCCAAATTTGAGTTTTGCAAAACAGAAAAAAAAAAAGAGCTAAATCCACGTTCTTCGGATGGGTCAAAGGCAAATCATCTACATTATATATATATAAATGTTATATATAAAGTCACAGCTAGGTATCTAGCTTACGTACGAGGGACATACAAACACAAGCAATATAATAACAATATTAAGGGGCCGGGGTGACATTCTTGCCACATATAAAAATTTAATTTTCCTTTTAGGCCACAGTACTTCATGTAAATATATGTACATGTGCACATGTACACACACAGACATATATATATATATATATGGATACAAATTCAGACCGAGGAAGCTGAGTGGGGACTTTTTGGGCTTCCCGATGAAGCTGTGATTGTGTGTAATAAGCTTTATGGTAATAATTAAAATACTTACGCAAATTCGGTATTTACTATTTAGTGTAAGGGTTCTTTCGTTTGTCGCCATTCGAATGCCTCTCGGAATCTATTCCGCCCTTTGCAAGTCAATTTATTAATAATAATTAAAAATAATGCATACGACTATGGACAGGAAATTATTGATTCTTAATTAACGATGGGGATTCCATTTTCCTCCTCATGCTGTCCCTCTCTCCCCCGTGAAGCCCTTGTCGATCATCATCTCATCTCACTGTCTGAAGTTTACGGTTGGACAAAAAAAAAAGGTGTTTAATATAATATATAAATTTGTCAATTCTTTTTGTTTATATCTTTTTGTGTATCATTATGAACCCATGCACTTCCCTTCATAATCGAACTATGAATCAGATATCCAAAGTTATTAATTTTCGTATAGCTTAGACATCGGAATGACAAATTACGTACTTTCCAAAACTGTTATTGGCCGTCTTCGCCCGAAATCATTTACGTTGCAAATGGTGCTATATGTAAAGGTGAACAAATAGTTAGGGTTTCCATTTCTTGTCCGGGGAAATCCTGTCGCTGACACTCATCAAGCAGCGCCCATTTATCGATCATCCCAACCCTCAGAGGCGGCATGAAGGAGTTGACATGCAGATAAGTCCGGGAACGTGTCATCCTTGGATTGTTAATGCGTGTAATCTGGATAGCCGGCAAGCGATAAATAACCTCAAATAGGTAAGTTATGGACGGATTAGTTGAGGGCTAGGTTGACATGTTCATGGTAGGATGACATCAAGGACGACGATGTTATGCTGTTTGTTCTGAAATCAAACTCACTTGGCTCAATCCATTCTACTACTGTATATTCTCCAAATGAGTTAATTGAAATGATTTCGAACGTACTATTCTAAAGTAAAATTTCGAATGTCAATTTTATTAATAAAAAAATTCATATTTTAAAATAGTTTTATTCATTAATAAAACTAGTTACACTCAATCCTAAACTTAGATTATTAGTTAAAAATATATAGACATAATTATAATTGTCAGGTAGTGCCTGGCGGGAAAAGTGTATACGCATACGAATATGTATCCTCAACTCCACACCTCACCAACCCTTACAATCAGTGGCTAGATTTCAAAATTTTAAACTTCCACGATCTTATCCAAACCCCAAAAAACCAAACCACCAATACCTGTTGAAATTATTCCATACATTATTGTTTACGTTGAAGTATATGATCACTCGATCACTATGAAGTACTGCGTGGAGACAAAATCATTAGTTTTTTTGTTCCTAAAAGAAGTTAAAACATAGCACATGCAAATTACTGAACCATTTGGCAGTTGGCACTGTAAAATCACATTCTTTGCATATAGTAATTGCTGTTATGAAAGGTGACACATTTTGAAATGAAAACTGAAAAAGGGAACATATATATATGTGTTTGAGTATAATAAAGTAGGCATATGTATGATTTGCGCTCATTAATTAGTACATTTTTGCACCATGCCGAATTTAATGTGGGTAGGTCCACCTCTGTTTGTTCATGTGACTTTACTTCGGACATCATCCACCTGGCTCGGGATCCTGTCTATATTAAGTTGGTCTAATGAGAAGTCACCGTGTTATTAAGATACAAATTTTTTTAAAAAGAAAATATTTTCATTTGGGTAAATGTCTCCATCATCCCTTAAAAAAGACAGTTCCGAGTCTTTCATTTAATGATGTATATAAAAGCATAAATTATACATTTTTAAGAGATGAGATATAGTTCCTTTTTTATGTTATTGGTTCATATGGAATGATATGTGTGTGCATGTGTGTATATATGTATATATATATTCACTTGAGAAATGCCATTTTATTTAAATAATCACATGTAATTCCATGGGAAGAATTAGAATTCCATAGTAGCCGAGAGGTCGGTAACCTATAAAAATTCTTATACACATAACGCCATCTACAGGGCTCCAACTCTTTTTTCCATTAGGAGACTTGGGTATAGTAATCAAGGGCAACTACTTAAGTCAGTTCCATTGATCCCTCAGCAAATTTTGCCGTGAAGCCAGAGGTTTTATATATATAAATTATACACGACACGTGACATCTAACATCCAATGAATAATGTGTGTGTGTGTGTGTGTTTTTTTACCCTTTTGGACATAGACTTTGACTCTCCATTATTGCACCTTATGGAGTCCGACTGAATTATGACAATTCTAGATCACTCGTAATAACCGAGTACTTGGATCATCTCCGATATATCGCTTTCTTTTTCCTCTTCAACTGGGAGAGGGACTGTTTTTTCACGTCGTGAGTCCCCACCGCCCTTTTTCAAAGGAGAAATAACCTACCTTGTTAACGTTAGAAAAGGGAAGGGGCTGCCGTGATGAGTTGTAACTTGTACGTGGGGAAAGAAGATAAATAGAGCCAAATTTCCACCGAACGTGAATATTTAATATAGCGAATGACGTCTCTTAATGATTAATAAGGAGATATGGTACAGATCTAATTCCTGTAAGTATAAATGTTTTGCATTTTCTTCTTATTCCGATCGAAAACTGACGCGAGTGGTTTTTAGTTGGGAATTCATCGTCTTCCTTTTCCTTTTTTTCTTTTCTTTGTGTCTTGGGGAACTCGCCGGCCAAGTCCAAACTCGAAGTGGCGGCCGACCTTTTTTTCCATCGAATGCAACCGTTGGGGAGGCGACTTTACGACGACCGTTCACGGTGTGGACCTATGCATAGTTTGACTCCCGGCCACTGCGTTGTGGGTCTTGCTTGTCATGCATGGACCCTACTTCCTTTTCAATGCAAGGCAAAGGACACACTCAACTATTGCCGCAAGAAAGTAGAGGAATATTTCGTCTAATCATTGCCGTTTATTAAAGTAACACTCTGCCGAAGAAATTTGAAATTTCATTCGAACTAGCTAATGCATCGATGCCATATATATATGCTTTGCCTTTTGAGTTGATGGATGACATACACATACATATATGTATATGCCGGTCAACAAGATCGAATCGGTGGGAAATTGTATGGATCATGGGAATTTTGGATGTTTATGGGTTTATATGTGGACTGGGGCCATCCGAGTGAGCCAGCGTTGGAATCACTTTGCAAGCCGTGATCCGGTAGTCTTCCTGGGGCTGACTATACGTCGCGTGTGCCAACTATAGCCTAACCAGTCGGTTCGCCTTCGGTCAATCCAGCTCCAGCCGAGAGTTGTTCTCGGGTGACGTCTCTACCACCCACGTAAATTCGACCATTTTATGCGATCAACATCCAGTATAACACAGAGAGAGCTGAAGATATAATCACGAGGTATCGAGGGTTCCCATCATCATTGGACGTGATAGGCTGGAATAGCTAATCTCTTGTGGGCCGAGGCTATTATGCCGGCCCAGTAGCAATCCATCTCTGTTTAGGGAAGACCTAGAGTTGAGCCCAAGCAGCAATTTGGGCCCATTTTAATTTCCTCACAAGTAAAGACAGAAGGACAATGTCCAACCCCCACTGGATCTCAATTCAATCAGCCCATTAAGGAGTGGGACTATCCGTTCGTGTATCGAGCACGATACGGTACTTACGGGGAAGAGGTACGTCGTCACGTAAACTACCACCCAGTGGTCGTCCCTCTTCTCCATGTTAATCACGTTTTACATAAAATAATGTGGACCGTGGTTTCAAAAATGACACGGTGATGGAGAGCAGATCAACGGTCAAATTTAGCTCGGAATGGTCCCACAAGAATGTCTATTTCTTGATAGGCGCGTATTGCCACATTTGATTAGGGGTCACCTTCTGTTGGGCTATAAAAGAAATCCGAGAAAGTGACTGTCGAGAATGAAGGTTTAGTGGGCTCTCGCTATTTCGTTCTAGAAGCAAGGGAATTCCAATACGATTGATTCTCGACGACACCATCCGACTCGACCACTCGCAGAACTACTCCGAGTTAAACGTTTCCACGTGAAAGGTCAATCCGAGGTGCTTCCCAAGCAAAATGTATTATTATTTTTGATAGCGATGGAAATGGGATGAGAAGTTATATTACGACTTTATCCAAAAAAAATTTTATTTTTTTCGCTTATGGAAGTACTGAAAGGTAGGTAATTAACAGCATGGAAATTCTTTCCCGATAGGTGGGCAATTTCGTAATTGCACACCGTCTCCCTTTTTATTATGATTGTAGCTCGACGTATAGCCAGCCAATGGATTGAATGGCCTGTCCACCCATCCAAAAAGAGTCAACTTTTTGAGTAAGCAAAGCCACGGCTGACACCGTAACTCTTTAAAGGCACCCCAATTGTGGGTATGGGTAGGGGAGACAGATTGAACTTTTGTATTGGATTACTTGGAGATCCCTTGCACCTGTGTAGGACCATTCATGAGTCTTAGAACCCAAGAAGTGAGCCACATTATGCCACAAACGTGAAAGCCCTGCTCTACACATATCGAAACTCATGGTTTCTTGAATAGCTGATGCCGTATACCATCTCTTAAAAAGACGATTTTAAATCTCTGGTCTATGGGCATCCTGTACGCAAGTAAGTTATGACCGCTGATCTTCATACAATGTGAGATGATAGCTGTTATAACATACTCAAACAAAAGGGTTCTCGCTCGACTTTTCTCCAAGAACCGATGAGTAGTCCAGCAGGATGCATGATACTTCATGAAATCTAAGCCGATGCTTGGATAATAGAATAAAATGAAGACGGTGATACAGAGAGTTTGGTGGATTCCCTTGGCCCTCTAGATCGAGGGGTCAGAACGAGAACTGGATCGTGAGAGAATCTGAACAACTCTGATCAATATATTCCAACTATCTCTTCCACCACATCATTAGGCATGACGGAGAGCAAGCGCTCATCCCTCTGCGATCCCTTCTTGTTTCATATTTCTCGCTACTTAGCCCCATGCGTTAGCGCGATAGGATACTAGACTAGAGCAAGTGGAGGCTTGAAGCACAAGGGAAACCTAAAAAAGGGTGGCAAGTAAATTTGAGAGGGGTGTGAGGGAGAAGGGTCCTTGTCCTACAAGGTAGAAAGGTTTGAAAACGACATCGCAACAAGAGTAAAAATTGCAAATATTGCATGATTGGGATACAAGGGAATGAAAAGGGAACAATACTTTGCACCACACAGACAAAACAAAAAAAAAAGATAGATGATCTAATAAAAATTTATTCACCCTTGTCTAAGCAATCTCTCTTCTCCTACCCCCACTTCCTCTTATGTTTTTTTTTCCTTGCGTTGATCAACCATATGGCTCCACGCACATGAACTCAACCCCAAAGTATTATTACTTTGGCTCTTCAGGTTCATCCTCCTCATGGGGTGGCTTCAATCCCTTCTCTCTCCGTTGAAGAAGCTGTGGTTCCGCCTCCACACAACTCCGAAGAAGAGTATGCTTCCTGAAACTTCTGATGTCCTCCATTTCTTCCTCTTCTATTCTCTTCTTCGTGCATTTGAATTCGCTGGGCAATCCTAGGAACACTTCCGTTCAGGAAGACATGGCACGGTTGGCTCGAGTTTTTGTACTGCCGAGAACTTGAACCTACGAACTGGGCACCAGCTAGCCAAGCGATCCCTTTGGGTGGAAAAAAACCTTTTCTGTCTTTAAGGTTGCTTCGTCCTCAAACTGATGTTTTCTCGTTTTTCAATTGGTGATCGCAGGGAGAGGGATATACATTCTGTACGAGGATGTCAAATCCTGCCCCTGCGAGGATGTTCACGTCCTCTGGTCGATTCTGGTGGAGTCGCACCCGCCTCCGCTGCCGTGGAAGCAGTGAACCCACACTTTGCGGGGAGTTCCCCGGGAAGCTGACGAACAAGTCTCCCGCTCATGTACATATTATAGCATATTTATACATGTGATGTCATATATATATATATATATATAACCATACTATATTTACCCTTTTTTTGGGGTTTCCTTTTTCTTCTTCTTTCTGCGGGTTTCAATCTTCCTCAGTCTCTGTCCGCTTTGAGTTTTAGAGATATGAGAGATGAGATGCTCTTTGAGTTGAAGTGAATCCTTAACATGGCATTATCTATAATTGAGGAGGTTTCTTCTGCAACAAGGCTCTTTAGGTGTGCTCTTTCATTTTGCTGCACTACTTGACATTTGAAATTCATATGAGTCCATTAAACAATAAAACATTTTATATTATGAATTTTTTCATTCATGTATAATATTTAAATAAAAACAGATAATACGTTCTTTCTTTATTGTCTAAATTAAGAGGATGATAACTCTTTTTTCCAAATGTAAGGAAGACTTAGAATGAAACATGAAAACATAAAAATTTTAATGGTAAGAATCGAGTCAATGTTATTCAGTAATTAAGAAAAACTCTTCGGTTTCGGATCAAAGATAATATCAATACACCAATTCTATTCTCTAGCCTGGCTTTTTCTTTTTAAGGCATGCGGTTCAGCAAATAGCATAAAGAAATATAAGGATAAAGGGAGTAGTTAGTATGGATTGGGTTTTATTAGTCATTTTTAATTCTTTTTTAGGGTTTTTGTTGTTGATTTGTCAGTTCCAGCAGTTGGGCTTTGGGAGTTAGTTTTTTATTTCCCCCCCTCTGCTCTCCAATCGCGTCCTTCTTCAAGAAAGCTCGCTGAAGTTGACTGCATGAAAGGGAACTAATAAGATTGGGATAGGACACCCTACACGATTTTCAGGCCCTCTACTCAAATAATTTCCATCTTTTCAAGTAATCCACCGATGCAGGTGGGAAACACTAACCCCCTCTTAATTCCAAAAGAAGAAAATGGAAGATTTTCCACCCGACATGTGACCGAGAGTTATCATGGATGCATTTATGATAAATAAGACTCTTGATTCCCTAATTTCGACAATGATGCGATTATAAAACTATTGAGAGTAAAGGGTTTTTTTTTGGTTTAATCTTGAGGGTGAAGTTTAACTCGGAGAGTTTCCATAAATGAACACTTTCCTTTTTGCGGGTCAAGCATATAAGGAATAATAAGACATTCACTTGGGACAAAGGTTAATTACCCGACCGTCTCGTATCCGTTTGTGCAAATTTAAAACCACGTGCGTTACAATGTCGGCGTCAACCATTGCCTAGCGTGACACTGCGGCAGGCTCCACCTCAGGGAAGACACCGAGAAGTATAACACAGAAGCCACTTAACGGTAGTAATCATCTGCCATTTACAAAGATTCTGTGTTATTTGAAGTCGCAAGCCGGCCAGTGAAAGCGTTCCCGGCCGTGTTCTGAATAAATTCTGCGAACGCGATGCCCTTGTATATAAGGACATAAACAAAGCATGAACGTATGATCAGCTGGTACGTAGAATCCAAGTTGGGGGATCTGTGTGTTGACTGACCCAGAAAAGAAGCGTAGACAGTGGTGTCATGTGATCCTTCTCTAGCAACTCTTCACCGAGTCTGAAACCCGAGCCGCCGAAACCACAGTATCGCATATTGCCGAGTCGGTGTGGCGTGCGGAACCTAGTTGGACATTGCATATCAAATTTCATAGAGGTTCGATATGTTTACTGTCATAAGCTTTTTTTTTTTTTTTTACATTATAGGGAACTCGTTAGTTTAAAAGAAAATAGAATGAATTGAAAAATAAATGAGTAGAAGAGTCCCGATAGTGTGAACCAGATGTAAGATATCTCGGTTTCAAATTTATGAATGATGTCGATGGACCGAACTCACTTTTCAGAGCTTTCTTTTTTGTGTAATGGGCTGCTGAATTGGATCGTTGATGACTTCTGCTCCCGCTGGCAGCTGCCAAAACTTGTTTAATACACACATATTATCTGTTCCTTAATATAACTTAAATACGATAATTGTCCAGGAGAACTGTGTTAAGCTCGAGCTTCGAACTTATGGTAATTATGTTCTGCATTTCATACACTTTTTTCCCTCCAAAGTTTAGTTTGACCATGATCGTGGATTTCCGAGCGTTGATTCCAAAGACGTACTCTCTCTCACTGAAGAGCTTTCAAACCCCCGTAGCCGACGTTGTCCGATGGGCCAGGCCTCTTGAGAGCAGCTTTACTGGGAGGCCCAACCCGACTCAATTAGATCAGCTTCCCTCGTCCGACCGACCTTGACTTATGGACCATGAGTTAAAAAATCGGTTCCGGGTTAGACTCTACTTTTTTTTTTTGGGTTCATTTTTCGGATTTACGTCTGAGCTTAGCAAGGAGGTAGTCTAGTCGGTAGCATGACTTTAGTTGGGTGGGAGGGGAGGGGAAGGGGATGTGTACTGATTGAGCCGACAGGGAGGAAGCTGGGCAAATTGATTGCATCCTGTTGCGTCCGCATTCACTCTCGATCTTGGGTCATGATGGTGGGAGGGGCTCAGATTCATCATATACTCTTGTCGCTGTGGATAACATTAGAATTCTCGGACCATAATTGTAACATAAAGTCCGATCTATATATAGATAGACACGCAAGTGATAGAAATCTATGCTGTTTAGTAGCTGAACCTTGTTAGAGTGTGCAAAATCCAGTAAGACAGATCCACAGCCTCACTGTATAATTGACTTGTTCACGGACTGGACTGGATCAGAAATTAGTTCGTATGGAAAGGGCCTTTTTTGTCTTTTACAATAAATATATTTTACATTGACTCGCAGATCGGGTGCCACCCCAAATCTGCCCTACCTCTTTTTTTTTTTTTTTTAAGTATAAACCACCGGTATTCAGATTTTGTCCAGCTGACTAATTTGGATTGTCTCGAATTAGACAATTTAAGGGATTAAGAGTTTCCCGTCGTAAATAAAACTCAAATTCAAACCCCCATTAGAATAATGAGTGTCAAATCACTTGAGCGGCCAGTGGACTAAATATGCACGGACTTCAATCCATCATTCCGTCTATTTAAATCTCCGTCCGGGGTCCGATCCGTCCGTGCGTGACTCCCGGGGGACAAGATTCGCATGCTGTACGTGACATTCATGGTTGAAACTTGAAGCTTGAAACTTCCCTTACCCCACGACGACTCCTAATAAGGAAGCTGGAGCATGAAATTTTCCACTGGTGGCTCGCGAAGTTGCCAGGATGTTACCCACCGCCGAAAGTCAGAATTTTTTTTCTAGATAATCCCCCCTCTCTCTCTCTCTCTCCTCCAAAATCTTAAACTTCATGTAACTATTTACTTATTTACTTATATTTAATTATATAATAAGATCGGAACCATATAAAAATTCATAACTTTTTTTTCTCTCTCAAGAAGCGATCAAACTAATTAAATTGCATCTCGAAAAACATTGAATTTCTGAACATCACACCAAAACCAAGCAGACTATGGTGTCATCGTCTTACTTTCCTACGCTCATATGAGGAGGTGGAATTATTTCACGAGACACTTCTTGGGGGGTTTTTTAATTAAAAAAATATTTTTTAAAAAATAAAATTTCTATGTTCAGCCACGGGCATTATTCACTGTGAGCAATTATTATCGCAATAGAATAATATATATTTTTAATTCTTAAAAAAATGGAGATGGGATGAGTGTATGTTAATATAACATGGGGAAGGCAAGTTGTTCACTTTTTCTGACTCGGCCCATGTGAGGGTCAGTGGGCCGGGGCCCACCACTCACTCACTCACTCACTACCCACTCCCCTCTTTCCCCTTCAATATTTTTTCCCTTTTATTTATTTATTTTTTAAATTTAGCACTGAGCTTCAGCCTCAGCTTTTGCTTCTTTTGGCTTCCTTTTTCTAAAAGAAAATATTTTATTTATTTCTTTAAAAATTCAGATACAACTTAGGGTTCCGAGAAAGCCTGTCTCGGACACAAAAATTCTGATAAGTGCACTCGTGCTGTGGGTGACATGACTCCTTAGGTCTGCCATTTTCGAGGGTTGAGATGGAAGGGGATTTTTTTTCCTTTTTCCTTCTTTTTTTTTAATATAAAGTTGGTATTTTTCTGGAATTAATGCGATGACATTGGGAGAATAATGTAAGATCGTGCAATCTTTTTTTCAATTTTAAAAATATTACTTGTAATCTTAAAATACACGTAGAAAGGAGGAAATTAAAACAATACACACCCAAAAATTCTTTCATCTCAATTTACAAATTTCATCAAAATTATCTATACTTATTATAACTCTCTATTTTTCTTAAACAGTGTACCAAGTTTGATTATGAGTAAATGTCAAATGACATGTAAGCTATAAGCAACAATCAACCTCCTCCGTCCGGGGTGAAGTCTTTACGGTAACATCACTGAAACCGCCCCCTCGCTTATAGTTGTCGATAATGCACGACTGTACCGATGGATAGGGTCGAATGGTGCTTTATTGAAACAATATTGGAAAGATTTTGCTCCCATGAAAGCTTCATTAAGTCGATCGTGCAATGTGTTTCCACCCCCTTCCTTTTCGATTTTGATCACCGGCTCACCTCAAGGCTTGTTTTCACGCCCAAAGGGGCCTGCCTATGAAAAGGTGATCCCATTATCACACTGGAAATTTCTTTAAAGAATAATCTATCTAGTTAAATTATCTCATTTACTCATATAAATCAGAATATCTAAGCAGAATGATTCTCTTAATCATTTGTTGTTTGCGGATGTCTGCATGATACTAATTAGAGCCACCCGGTCTGATGCCATTTCTTGTAGAAACATCTTGGACCCCCTTTTGCTCATGGATTGGTCTTGAGATTAGCTTTAACAAATATTGTCTCTTCTTTTTTCTAAATGTGTCAGAAATAGTGTTAAAACCAATCTAAAAGCTGTTTTCAATGTGAAAAAAAAGTTGGGTCAAGACAACAAGTATCTTGGCAATCCTCTCTTTATAAGGGGGAGGATATGAGGTCTGGACTAATCCTTTGATCCCAGGACTTCCAAATCCTAGACCTTTTCCAAAAACGAATTTGGGACCAATCAATATGGATACGAAAATGAAAATCGGTGACTTAAATCATGGATAATCAATGGAACCTCTCTGTTCTTCAGAAACTTCTTGATAACACCCCTACTGCGAACATCTTAAAATTTTCTATTGGAAGTTCTCAGGATTAAATCAAAATCAGACATCCACTCCACGAAGAGTCATTGCCTCGTTGAGCAAGATAATAGGCTCGTCAAGGGTCATGAGACGTTTTGGAAATCCCTATGGAGAATAAAAGCTCACGACAGACTTAAGGTACTCTAATTACGGAGAACGGCCCCAGAAGGCACCCCATGGGTATATACTGACGACATGATACCTCCTTTGGAATGGGGATGCCAAACTACCAGTTAAATTTTTTTTGTTAAATTCCAGTGGCTGTAATTTATTTAAGTGGTGCGGATGTGCAGAATTTCCTTTTTATTTGGGCTTGTGCTTTATTCTTTGCTATGGAAGGAAAGTAATATTGCTTTGCACGAGGGTTCTGGGAAAACTCTGCACGCATTCATGGGTACAGTCGATGAAACTTTATTTGAAAATAGTCAACTCTTGAGCAAGACTGAATTTTGTTGATCATGAAATAAATCATTCGTCTAGTGCGACTCCCTTACTGAGCTCAGCTTGTGACTGCCCTGATTTCTGGAATGTTGCAAGAACTCTTGAGACTTCTGCAAGGGCAGAAAGGAGTGGAGAAAGGGGAGAAAGCAGAGGAAGAACCGGTTCATATGTTTCGCTGACGCTGCATGGACATCGAAGGAAGCACGTGCGGGAGGAGTGGCTTTCCACCAAAATATGGAGACACCGAGCTGCTGGTACGAGAGAGGGCAAGCCCAATCTCCGTGCCATGAACGAGCATTAGCTATGACAGTTGCAGCGAGCAGGGAATGGTCCCTTGTCTCCCTTCGCTGTGATGCTCATGAAGTAGTCATGCTTGCTATTAGGGAGTCATCTCCCTCTTAGGACTGTGGATATGTTTTTGAAGAACTTTTGGTCTAATGTTGAGTGTTTTACCTATTGGGCATGCTCTTGGGTCTCTCGGCAAGACAATTAATTATAGTTATGCTCATGATTTGGCTAAACTGGGACACTTGTTTGGTGATGATCAGTTTTGTATTTTTGAAGGAGGCTCAGCTTCCTTATCCAGGTTGAATAAATGGAATCACCTACTATTATTATTATTATTATTATTATTATTATTATTATAGATTTACCGGTTATTGTATGACTCTGGTGCCGACTTCGTGCTCGTACTGGGAGTCAGGGGGTCCTTTTTGCTATATATGTGTCGAGGTCGTTGCTCATTTAGAGAGTCGTGAAGGCAGGGCGGGGAGAGTGACTTTAATATATATATATATATATTGGATGCAACAATAACTGAGTAATTAATTAGATAATATAAAATCTATCATTAATCCTAAAATACTGATTATTAAAAATTTGAAACCTTAAACATAATTTAGTGATTATATATATATCTCTGGATGAGAATACTTTGGTACCAACAATTTTGAATGAATAATCAGCGGAATCTTTGATGGTACTAGGAATACAACTAAGAGGCCAAGCAACCCCGAAAGTAGGAAACCCAATTAGATGTCTTTTGGCATGGATGGGTGCTTTTTTTTATTATTATAAAATAGTACCGTAAATCTAAAAAATAATTATTTTTATACTAAAATAGTTTTTTTTATAAGACAATTAATTGAGTGGAATTTCTCTTTTATTATATAATTTGAGGAAATTAATTAAGTTCGTTGCCATAACTCATGCATATAAGGTCTAGGACTTAAATATTTTAGTGGTGATTTGTCCATGATATCGGAGTTTCGCTTATGAGTAGTGAACCGGACTGGAAAACCAGATCAAGCGCACCTGTCACTCAAGCGTTCACTTTAGCTCATCCTCGTGGCATATTAACCTGCGCACCCTGGGCGTAGTCTAGACTGTACTCCCTGTGACTTTACCTCAGACAGAGCCACGCGTGTCCCTGTCAGAGTAGTCCATGTCATCCGCGGCTGCTTTCTCTCTCCTCCCTGATGATCTTTATGTTCACCCACTTTCTACGATTCTAGGGTTTCAATCCCTTCCCTCCCCCTTCCCCTCGTCCTCCCACTATCCCTCCCGTCCTACCTCCCTCCCTTTCCGCCACTGAGGTCGCTGAGTCACGGCTGCAGTGAAGGAGAAGCAGAAGAAGTCATGGGGTCCATCCCCGATCCAGGTGAGTTGACTGGGTTGACTCAGCCGAGCTTCGACGAGTTCCAGAGGCAGACCTCGCTCATGACGAGCTGCACTCTCCTGTGGAAGGAGCTCTCCGACCACTTCACCTCGCTGGAGCAGAACCTTATGAGGAAGTCGGAGGCTCTAAAGGACAAGCTCCGGGCGCTCGACGAGCAGACCAAGCAGTCACTCACTGTCCTCGACAAGCGCGAGACGACGATCGACGGCAGCGTGGAGATCGCACTCAAGAAGGTGGAGAAGAGAAAGGTGGCCGCTCTCAGCGCCCTCGAGCGGGACTCTGAGGCTGATTCAGAGGATTCTCTTGGTGAGGTCGACGACGGCGATGGTCTGCTGGGGAGGCTTAAGTCCTTCTGCCTGAAGATGGACGCGCGGGGGTTCTGGAGCTTTGTCACTGGTAAGAAGAAGGAGTTGGACCTTCTAAGGGAGAAGATGCCTCTTGCTCTTGTAGAATGCGTTGATCCGGCGAAGTTCGTGCTGGAATCCATATCGGAGGTCTTCCCACTCGATAAGAGAGCAGACCGGGACAAGAGTGACAGAGGGAACGATCTAGGATGGTCCTGTGTTCTCATTCTGGAGTCTCTCATACCAGTGGTGGTTGATCCAGTGATTGGGAAGTCAAGGCTGCTAGTGACTCCTAGTGTGAAGGAGAGGGCAAAGGAGATTGCGGAGACGTGGAAGGCGAGCTTGGATGAGAGGGGAGGGATCGAGAACGTCAAGACACCTGATGTCCATACTTTCCTGCAGCATTTAGTGACGTTCGGAATTGTGAAGGAGGAAGATATGGACTTCTACCGAAAACTGGTGATAGGGTCTGCTTGGCGCAAGCAGATGCCCAAGCTTGCAGTCTCGCTCGGTTTAGGTGATAAGATGCCCGGTATGCCATTTTACTTTCCATGCTGACTTATCTTTCCCACTTTCTAAGAAGGTTCAGGAGTCAGCGTAGCGATTTAAACGAAAAAGTCCTTCACTCAATGAAGCTCAGTTAGTCCCAAACAGCTTTTGAAGGTGATTTTCTTGGCAGTGATAAACTGCGTTTAAAGTATTATTTTGGTTGAAGGGGATACGAGTGCTAATTTTTCCGGGAGGGAAATCTGCTAAATTATCAGCTTTTACAAAACAATTTTGATGGAGATATATGTTATTAGTGGATGTCCGTGTTCAAGACTAGGAGCTCTTTCATGTGGATTTTTGGTAGCCTTTGTCCATGGAGCTGATTAGATCGTTTCCCTACAAGGTTTAACAGATGTGAGTGGTTTGCGTGGTGGTGGCCAAAGGAGGTCTATTTGGCCGCTTATAGTTATCTTGTCCTATTTGCTCGTGTGGTATAGGTATGGTAGTATATCAAAGCATTATAATTGGATATACATTCTCTTTTATACTAGATACTTAACGAGATTAACAATCTTGAGTTGAGATGTTTATCTGTTTAGCTTTTGGTGAGAGGTGAGGTTATTTTCCTTTATATTGTGTGTAAGTAAATATTGTTGGAGGATAAAGTAAGCAGACTCTTGGATTCTAATGCTTGTTACTCATTGTTGTCAATCTGCGTATGTAAATAAACAAAGTCATTAAGGGATGTATGAGATTTGGGATTATATTAGCATAATGACCACTGCAAATTCTTCTCTGGATTTTGAATCTAAAACCCTATGCTGTTATTGTACCCACTGAAGTACATATGTCCTAGTAAGATCTGAAATCTGCAGGGAAGTTGATAAGATGTCCTTCATATTCTGTTGATGCTAGCATTGTTGACAAAGAAGTGATCAATGTAAACCTTATTGATCTAGGTTTTTTCCAAGTCTTATCGTGTTTCTACTAGTTAGTAGTATGTCCAGCTTATTTCCAGCTTATTTCAAGTCGGCTTTGTTGCCAACTGTAATAATGTGAAGATGGAGAAATCGAAGGCCCAAGAGTCAGGCTATGCTATATTTGCTGGCCAAGTCTGTAGTCTCCAGTTGTGAGCTGAAAAAATTGGTGCGGGGGAATTGTGTTTGATATAATTTATTTTTTGGCTGTTATATTTTGCAGGCATCATTCAAGAACTAATTAGCAGGGGACAGCAGCTCGATGCAGTACATTTCACGTATGAAGTGGGACTTTTGGACAAGTTCCCCCCTGTGCCCCTTCTAAAAGGTTTTCTGAAAGATGCAAAGAAGGCTGCAGCTTCTATAATGGAGGATCCAAATAATTCTGGCAGAGCCACGGTAATGGATTTCCCTCCAACTGTGTAGCACCATTTCTTTATTAATGTATGGAGGTCGTTTTTTTTTTTTGCTGGTTTTTACATGTTTCATACTGTGTGTCTGAAAACAATTTGCAGGATTAATCCTTAATATAAACAAAAAAGGAAGATATCTTCAGGGAAAGAATTCTGCTGCTTGTCTTTTATCGATGTGAACCAGCTGAACTCATTTTTTTGTGTCTAATTTTAGTTTTGAGGTGAAAAGATTCTACTCAGTAGCTGGTTAACATACTACCTGAATGCTGACAATTGTGATTTCTGCTCAAACAGTCCCTAGCTGCACGCAAAGAGCAGTTGGCTCTCAAGGCTGTGATCAAGTGCATCGAGGAGTACAAGCTTGAGGCCCAATTTCCTCCTGAAAACCTGAAGAAACGCCTTGAGCAGCTTGAGAAGATCAAGACAGAGAAAAAGAGGCAGCCTACTTCTGTCCCGGCAAACAAGAGAACACGGGCCAATAATGGTGGGCCCATGCCTCCTGCTAAAGCCGGTCGTCTCACGAATGCATATGTTTCATCATTCCCTGTGCCTCCGGTGTTTGTCAAGTCTCCTTCCCATGCTCAGTACCACACCGGAGTCTCCCCCTATCATTCCCCTCCTACCACTGTTTATGGAAGTGTGAGCCCACCACCACCAAGTCCATATGTTTACTCACCAGAAGCAGCCGCTCCTGGATTTGCTGGATCCTACCCTGCCCCTCCCCATCCTCCTCCAATGAGCTACCCTCCGCCTCACTATGCCGGATATGGGGCCCCAGCTTATCCGCCGGCTTACTACTGATAGAAGAAGTTGACAAACTTGGGACAAGAAGATGGTAACCACTGATAATCATAATGATGACTCCGTAATCTTTCTGCTTGTTTAATTAATTCTCCCTCCTTGCTTTGTCTGTAATCACTAACCGTCTCAATGGTAGCGATGATGTGTGTTAAGCTTTGGTTCTTGCATGACTCCCGCAAGACAACTTGTATTTCCTGATATTAATGATCCATGTGTAGTAGTAGCAGCTTGTGGAAAAGAAAATCCAAAAAAAGGAGTTAATTATGATGCTCTGCTCAGCCTATAAGTTCATAAGACTTAAATAACTCTTTGAAGGGACTATTTGGCCTGTGCTACTTGTCTCTTGCCTTGCCTTTTTATTGTTCCGCTTTCAGTGGAATCCATCAGTTAATTGACATCTTGTTGGAGGATAGAGACATGTGGACAAGTCCATGAGATAGATTGTTCAGTTGTTCGATTGTCTTCTGTCATCTCATGTGCCCTTAGTTTTTTGAAGTCTTGAAGTTGGACGATCTTCAGCTGGGGTTATGATAAGAACTTATTGAGTTTTGGGTGTGCCAGGGAAGAAGTTGTTGTGCATGTGTGTCTTGGTCGGGGTTTGGTGGTGCGTATGGTGGTTGAGTTGGTTTCTGGACTTGTTTGTTCAGGAGAAACTTCGTCTGGAATGATTAGCTGCTTTATAAAGCGAAGTTAGGTTGTTTCTTGGATGTTAGGTTGTTCCGGAGTCTCTTTCTGGTAGTTACTTGACGTTTAGATATATATATATATTAATGCAAGTGCTAGTTGGCATAAAAGCATCAAGTGATCGTGGCTGTCTCGTGTGAAGCTGAATTTGTGTGACCAATGGATAGCTATGTCTCCAGCAGTAGGTGGTCTGGTTTGGAACTATAAATGAACTCATGACGTAATGCTGATGATCTGGGGTGCAAGGTTGGGTCGGACTCTTGAGGTGATCTCTCTTAATGTCCATGCGAACATTGGGCTAGGGCTTGCTCGCCAGAGCCTGATCGGGATTTACTCGTCTGACTAGTTGGTTCCCTGGTTTGTTGTTGGTGCTGTGAGTTCAAACTCGGTTCATTTACCAAGGAACATCTGCGCACGGCTTGGGAATCCGTCGACCTCCTCCTTTTTCTGCGTTTGAAGTGGAAGTCCACAGCGTCTTAGGAGAGTCGTCAATGGCTGGGCCTGTCAGATTGAAGTTCGATCGTGTTTTTTCTCATGCTGAAGCCGTGGGTTACGACTACATGTAGGTTATGTGCGGGTCGACCTGAGCCGTGAATCAGATCCTACCACTCTCTTGGTGTCATATCTTTACATTAGTCAGATAGACTCACAAGGACCATCTTCAATCCAATGCCTTTACGATTGTGGGCAATCTTTTCTGTGGTTCATCTTACGGTGATAATCAAATCCAGTCTCACCAAAGCCAACGAGTGTCCACAGTACATAATCGTGATGATCTTCCTATTTATTTAAGCCGTAAGTCATAAAACCAGGCAAAATGGAGTTCGGGGAGGCGTTCGAGGACAACAGCCTTCAGGCGTAAAGAAGATCCCAAAGATAGAGAAGCTTCGGCGTCAAGAAGTTGATAACAGTAGAAGAGAAAACATGCTTATTCGCTCTCTGAATCCAACGTGTTTGTTGGCCGGTGTCAAGGACTAGGGGGTAAGAAGTCACGGAGTCCCGACCTTCAATATGCTTACTGGCCCATAGGACAGACCCATTATTATCCTCGGGCATGTTCATTCCATAGGCCTCAGTGCATACCTGCACTGTTGTCGGAGTAACAAGCACATCTGCAATAATGGTGGCTGTTTCAATCTCTAAGGCTATGAAGTTTGATACTCAAAGCAGAGAAGGCAAAGGGGAGGGAGTGCTCGTCCTTGTTTCCCGGCACCGAATCATGACAAGGAGATATAGTTCAAGTTACTATATAGGATTTACACCAAATGGTGTTCGTTCATTGTATAAATGATCTTGCACTACATCTCGATTGAATCTATCAGCATCATCCTGGACAATTGAGGCTTATGATCTGAAGAAGACAGGCCTTCCAACTAACTACACCACATCCCCGACAAAGGAACCAAAAGAAAAATGACTGATATGGCAATTACGCAGAACGATCATGTCAATAAATCCACATTGAACTCCGGCCTCTCGAAACGGCAAAGAAATTTATCCATTACTGTCAACATCAGAACATCATCTGAAACTACAAAATACTGAAACGACAAGAGCCCAGAACGCAAACTAGTCATTGGCAGTTGCAAGCTGTAATGAGAGGAGCTCCTCCTCGGGGATTGTCTTGATTACGCAGTCAGACCGAGGGTAGGCCGCGCACAGCAGGGCATAGCCCCCCTCCACGACGTCGTCGCTGAGCATCCCATCGCTCTGGTCCACCGACCCGCTCACCAGCCGGGCCGGGCAAGTCATGCACACCCCGAGCTTGCAGTCGTGCGGCACCTCCAACCCGCTGTCGATCGCCTTCGACAGGATTGTCTCGTCGGGTTCCACCTCTAGTTCTGTGGTCCGTCCCTCATGCTGCACCACCACTCTGTAGGCTCTTACAGGGACGGTAAGCGGCCGCGGGCGGCCAAGTCGCAGGTGGAACGAGGAGAAGGAGGAGGGCCTGCCGGTGTTGGGTGGGTGTCTGGTGAGAGTGACGGGACGGAAGTGGAGAGTAGCCATGGTGAATCGACTGCGGCTTGAAGGAGTCCGGAATTCCTTCCACCGTAATGAAATTTGTGGTCTTCCTCTGTTTCGATAGGATAAGGTCTTAATTTCCCCAGTTTTTTTTTTCCAGAACTTTTTCTCGTATTATTGTCAATTCTATTACATATATATATATATATATATTGCACCATGATATACTTAAAATTAATTAATTCAAGTTCCACATAGATATGTCAATTAAGTGATACTTCTCTCGTAAATTAAAATTTCTTTTCAATTACATATTCAAATTTGTAGTATTACTTAAGAAAATAGGATGCCACCTTGGTCGAACCAAAAATATAAATTGGACCGTTGGACCAAAGTGAACCAAACCATAAATAATTAAACGGTTTGAATTGATTCTTAAAATGTTTTTTCCAATCAGGAAGAGGTTCGGTTTCTGGTATGGTTAACCAACGACTGTACACGGTTCGATCTGGCTGAACGGCTCGGTTTGCTTTTTTTTTTTTTTAATTAAACATTCCTGAAAGGTAACCATAAAAGTCACTTTAAATGGTGGAATTGATGAAAGCTATTTTGCCAGAGTATGGTAATTATCAGGGCGACTTAGGACCACGAAGGAATTTTCAGCTCCTCCAGGCCGGGAATCACCAACCGGTGGACACCATCAATTTGGTTAGATTCATCGTCTAATTCTGCCGCAGATCGAACCTACGTTCATTCCCTGATTGTCCGTCCCGAACTGCCCGATTTTTTCGGACGTGAAGGCCCAGATTAGGAAACGACAAAACATTGCCTACTTCATTCATCAATCCCTGTGACTGGATGACCTCCTCTTTAAGTTCTGTCTCTTGGGAATAAATCGGAGGTTTGCAGATAATCGGCGTCAGCTCCCAGGTATTCGTTTCGAGTCATTGACAGGGTGATTGCTTTTACGCTATAATTTTGCTCTTCTATCGCCATTAGCATAGTTCAATTCGTCCTCCATCAGTATTGTTTCGATGTTGTTTTGTAGTCAGGGGGCTATCTTCTTGTTGTCGTTTTGGTGATTGTTTGTGTTATCAGTTGCTGTTTAAGTTTTTCAATATATAAAATTGGAATAGGACAAGCGATGTACATATATATTATCGAAGCTCGGAGCTAGAAAGACAGAGAAAGAACCACTTTGGTCTGGTCTCGTCGTCCATTTCTGGTCTGGATTGAGTGCGATTATTGTCTCTTCTCTGTATCTCGACGGGTTGACACTTTGTGGGTTTCAATTAAATATGCGATGCTAAGTGGTTGATCTTGTTATCTGTAGCCAGCAGTTTGTCAAGATATGGCCGTTGAGAAGTCTGGGATTGCCAAGGACGTCACAGAAGTGAGAACTTTCAGTCTTTGTATTATCTACTGTTTTTTATTTAATCGTATATACAGTTTCACCTGTTATAAAAATTCCGTCATGATTACTTAGCCGGTCTGCGGGCACATAAGAAGATGGAAAAGTTCAACTATTTCTTGTTTCTTTCATTTTTTTTGGGGGGTATTACAGTTGATTGGCAAAACACCGTTGGTGTACCTCAATAATGTTGTGGATGGCTGTGTTGCCCGTATTGCTGCCAAGCTTGAAATGATGGAGCCCTGTTCCAGTGTTAAGGACAGGTACATATGTAGCTATTTAATGGGGAATATCTAATTCATTTATTGTTGAGAGCGTTGTCACGTTCTGTTCTTGGCTTCATACATGTGGGGTAGGTTGCTCTCCCAGAAGTTGGTTCTTGATTCTTATTTTGAACATATGCAGGATTGGATACAGCATGATTTCTGATGCAGAAGCCAAGGGCCTTATAACACCAGGACAGGTTGGTGGCTCTCTTTTCTTTCTGCTTTTTTGCATCATCCTTCGAATCACAAGTTGTTTTTTGTAAGTTGAGTTCTAGTAGAAGCTTTGCTTGTGAATTTATGCTGATTTCCTACTGATGAAAGTCTATCTTTGAGAAGTTTATTAGATCTTCCTGAGAATACCTTTACAGTTTGGGAATAAATTCAGAGCTCAATAAAAGGATTTAGCTTAAGCTTCTGCAGCTTTGTCTCTTGCTATATTCACGCTGAGCAACATTAAGGCTGGTCATGCTTTGTTCTGGCTGTAATTAAATGGTCAATTTTGCGCTTGGATTGACATGAAAGAAACTCATTATTTTTGTTCAAGTATTTAATTGTTATGATGATGTAACATGCCCCTTGTCATGCTTGTGAAGATCTTCCCCTGAAGGATTGTCCTTGACATTGATTTTTCAACTTACATTTTACCCAGAGCGTGCTAATTGAGCCGACGAGCGGAAATACTGGTATTGGGCTGGCCTTCATGGCAGCAGCAAAAGGTTACAAGCTCATCATCACAATGCCCTCCACCATGAGTTTAGAGAGAAGAATCATCCTCAAAGCTTTTGGTGCCGAGCTGGTCTTAACTGATCCAGCTAAAGGCATGAAAGGTGCTGTTCAGAAGGCGGAGGAGTTAAAGGCCAAGACTCCCAATGCTTACATTCTCCAACAGTTTGAGAACCCTGCCAACCCGAAGGTACAGACTTTTCATGATTTTTCATTTTTATATGTGAAAAAAGGGGAAAAGGTTCTGGAATAGATGTTGTTTGCAAGGTATGCTGGATTATAGAAATTGTGAAGTTCAATATGGGAACATGAGTGCCATAGATTTGTACAATTGAGCAGACCCCTTTTGTACGTTGGCTTAGTTTTCATTGCTTCTATTGTAGATACATTATGAAACAACTGGACCTGAGATATGGCAAGGCTCAGGTGGCAAAATCGATGCCTTTGTTTCTGGAATTGGAACAGGTGGAACTATTACAGGTGCTGGAAAGTTTCTTAAAGAACAGAAGCCCAATATAAAGGTGAGCTGAATATATCGGGTTTTCCTTTCTTGTGCATAACTTGTTCTTCAGGTCCTAATTAGCTCAAGAAAATCTTCTTTAGGATAATCTTTTGAGTGAATGTGATTTCATTACTACTTTCAGGCGCTCCTGGCTTTTTTTATTTCACATTTCTGGTCTTACTGATATTCAATTCCATTTCTTACGTGCAGCTGTATGGTGTGGAACCAGTTGAAAGTCCTGTCCTCTCTGGGGGAAAACCAGGTGAGCTGCATTATTGATCATACTAATTACATATTACACCTATTGAGGTTCATTTAATCCTTGAACAACCTTCTCTATCAACTTTTTAAGGAATGCAAGAATGGCACGTGTTAACAGCCGAAAGAAGAAAAATATGTTTATAATTCACAAATGAATGCTAAGAGGAGAGCTAGTGGAAATTCAAAAAAGACTTCCATTTTTTTGGTATTATAGAAATGATCTCGTCGAAATTTATTTTTGAATTGGGGTAGGTCCACACAAGATCCAAGGAATAGGTGCTGGTTTCATTCCAGGTGTTTTGGAAGTCAACCTCATTGAGGAAGTTGTTCAAGTAAGCATAAGTCTTCTCCTAAGTATGTTTTTTTTTTGTGGGCATGAAATGAGTGGCTTCTTCATTAGGTATCACTAGAAAACGTCACCAGCATTCTTAAAACTCTATAATTAATTCATGGTGATGTGGTAATGGGTTAGCTTGTTTTGCTTCTCCATCACTGATTCATGTTATTAAGGCAACAATGAAGGGTCCGAGAGTCAATAATTTTCGCTGATATACAAGATGTAACCAAACTCTGTAATTGATTGTTTAAGCTCCACAAGTATTCCGTTTAATTTTCCTGAAGTTTCTGTTTGTAATAAATAATTAAGGTGATGTGAACTGTTTGAATGATTGGATCACTAGTTTTTATAGTCGTCATTTCTTTCATTTTCAGTAGTATATGAAGAATTTTGGAATTTGAATTGAAAAAAGTTATTGCATTCTGACATTAGAATTACCTAACATGCTATTTGAAGATTGCATGCGCCAGCCAGCATCTGACATGCTTGTTATTCTATAGATATCAAGTGATGAAGCAATTGAGACAGCAAAGCTTCTTGCAGTGAAAGAAGGTTTATTCGTAAGTTCTTCAATACTTCCATCATAAACAATTATGCGTGTTGTCTGCCTTTTCTTCAACATACTAGTTGATGATACGAGAGTTTGAAGTTACTGTCTAATGGAACCCTGATAATATGAGGAAACATTGTTGCTTTTATGGTGTGCCTTAGTGATATTATCATTGTTTTACTGATGGACCTGTTTGATAATCTTTAAATTGATCATATACTCATTCCCCCCGAGGATACTGCAAGAGAGATCATTTATGCATCTCATGAATAATTTATATTGCCTACGCTGCCTTGGGTTTTCAAGCAATTATATGCCTCCTCCAGTCAGCCCTCTCTCTATAACTTGAACTATCTGGTGCAGGTTGGGATATCATCTGGTGCAGCAGCTGCAGCAGCAATTAAAATCGCAAAGAGGCCCGAGAATGCTGGAAAACTGATAGTTGTAAGCCCCTATTCTTTCACTGCAGTCCTTTCCTTTTGAATCCAGACGGGTCTGGAGTTTGTCGAGCTTTCTCAGTCTGTTAACAATTAATCTGGAACTTGATCTTTTAGCCACGAACTTCATAAATCAATGGTCACATCTCAAAATAACAGCAGCACCGTGCCATTTTCTTGTCTTTGAATTCAGTGCACCTGACGGTATCCAATTCGTGCAGGTGGTGTTTCCAAGCTTCGGTGAAAGGTACCTGTCCTCGGTGCTATTCGAGTCGGTGAGAAAGGAGGCAGAGAGCATGACTTTCGAGCCCTGAGGCTGATCCCTTTGTGAGAATGCTGGGGATATGGTCGTTGACTTTTGATCTCCTGTATGCAAAATGATATTCTCCCATTAGGGTTGGCTATTGAGACTGTTTGGAGTTTGTAGCCATTGGGTCTGATCTGTTGATTGAAGTAATAATCTGAGCTCGCATGCAATTCTCTCATTTTTGGGCGAAAATCTTAAATAATCTTATCTTATAAAACAAATAAATTTACATTAATACAATAATAAAGTAATAATTGTGGCAATTGTTTGAATGGCTTCATCCAATCCAATTATCGGTCTCTTAAGCCACGAGCTAGGTCAGGAATAATTTCTCCTCCATATTTTCCAATATGTAATCACACGTCATGTGGCGTCTAGAGGCCCTGTGGATCAAAGAGCTATGGGGGATCGATTAATGGATTTCGTGTGTATGGTTGGTCGTCTTCCGTGTCGATTAGGATGCAAATCGTGAGCATCTTGAAGCCTTTCGATTTCCGGGAAATATTGGACTATTTCTGGCGACGACGAACTTGCCTAACTGGTCGGAGAAATCTCCCTTCGTGCCGATCCCGGTTGGGGGAATTCCTGCAGCAGATCAACGGGGAGAAGATGTAATAAATTCGCAAGAGGACGAGTTGTCGGGCATTGCAGAGACGAGAATTCACCTCTTCTCTTCTCTCCTCTCTCGACTGGGAAGAGATCGAACGATGGTGGTGACGAAATGCTGACGAAATTCATCCAGCCCCCCTAGGACCGCTGATTTTTTTAAAATATTAAAATAGTGCACCATCAATATATATATATATATGTATGTATGGGGGATCCATTGAATGATCCCTAATCAATGGGCAGCCGTTGAACTTTAGGGTGAAGAAGCTAAGCTTGATTACCTGCCTCGTTAATCATCATCTATCCTCCTCTCATGATTGCATTTTTCCTTCTCCGGTGAAATCAAGCAATAGAATTATCCCAGAAATAAATAAAATCAGAAGAATAGAACCTTCTGTATGCTCGAGCACATGTTCTCCTTCTCCCCTTCTCTTCCTCTTTTTTTTTTTTTTCCATCTTTTCGCTCAATGAAATCAGTGTTCAGGGCCGACTCGATGCAGACTAATGAAAATAATCACAGCCGAATTGACGAACCTCATCTCAATCGGCTCAATGCGTTGTCGCCCGAACCAGCAGATGGGATTCGGCGTCGACAGATAACCGTTAGCTGTCGAGTTCCTCGGGCCGATTGTTTCTGTAGGGGAGAGCCGTTCAACGTAACTTACCGTGCGTTGGGAATCACTGACTGGCACGTGCTAAAACGGAGATGATTATTTCCTTAATGGCGCGACAAAAAGTCAGAGGGAGATCCGGATGAAGGTGCCAGCGAATCTCTACGATTTGTCACAAAATCAATGCGTTGGATTAAGCACCCCGTCATCGTTGATTAATCTATAGATTTTCCTATGATCACGTACGGATGTCTCATTCATCCGCTGTCTTGTCCAGTACCCAACGTCATGACTTATTTGTACCTAACCGAATAGACTATCAATAGATAAAAATCTAGTGTTCTCCCTTTCATCCCTAGGATTTAAACTCAAGAAATTTTATTGAGAGTACTTATATCAAATTACTTTTTTTTTATTAAATAATATTGAATCACCTCTATTTACCACAATAAGAGATATGATTATTTTTTTAAGAAAATATGAAATGTAATGGGGGCGTGAGGCGTGCAAGGCGGAGGACAAAGTGTCATGTCCGTCGACGACTTTAACTAATATAGCCCAACTTAACTACCGTAATCCTTTTTTAAAAGATAATGTTATGGTAAAAATGTGCATAATAATCATGATAACCTCTAGATATATTCCACTTTATTTGTAATTATTCGCACTCGCTTCTTCTGGGGGGGCTAAATTTTTCTTCACAAATTCGAAGAAAAATAGCTCATGGTAGTAGTGTAAATAAATGCCACAATCGTATCATGGATGCTGCGTGGATTTTTTGTTTTTGGGTTGAAAAATAAAATATACTTTGGGATATATACACTATTTTCCGAATTAAGTGGCAATGTCCGTCGCAGTCCCACCTCTGAAACCCCCCCAACAATCTCTGCTCCCTCCCTATAATTGTACTGTCCCCCGCGTGTCACATCTCAGCTTCCTCTTGCGTGTCCGCACATGGCTCTCACCCCCGACGTTCTTTTCACTCGCGCATTCGCAATTATAGAAGGGAAGGGAAGGGAAAAACGATTCGATAATCGACCCGTTCGTTGCGACAGCAACTTGGCAGGGTAATTTGGGCTGTGATCGATAGTTTCACTTATGAAATAACAAATTCGAGGAACAGCTTTTTAAGTTGCCAGCTAATGATGGAATTTTCTCTGATACTACTCATTCGATAGAACTAGAATAAGTCATCTTGTGTCTTCCGGATTTTCTTTCCTCAAATAATGTCATCTTTATAAGCCGTTTGAATGAAAAATTTATATGTGATCGAGTAAACTTGAACAAATTCACACATGCATATATTAGATATTATAAGATGTAAGCCGAAATAATTCACAATAAGGGGGAGGAATTAAATCACTACAAGGGGGAAAAGGAAAAATAGTGATGAGGAGGACCACACGAGAATGGGAAATTTAGTGAAGACACGATGCTGCTATGTATAATATAATGTGCGTAGTACCTTTGACACCTTTTCTCAACGCACCATATTGCAAAATATAAAAGATAATTAATTTTTTTTTTAAAAAAATCTTTCACATAAGAACAAAATGCCACACGACAAGAAATGACATTTGATTTTTTTTATTGTAGATCAGACAGAACCCTCAGGCATAATATTTCATCGAGACATTAGTAACATTGATTTAGACGAATCCCTCGTGCTTTCACTCGTTTTATTAGTTTACTACTTTTTACGGTAATTCTTTTCGTTTGTTGGTCTCTTGTACAGTGTGACGAAAACGTCCATATTCGTCAGTCAGCTCAATGGTGGTAGTATCTCAGTTTCAGGTTCGGAGAAGGAAGAAAACTCATTTCTTGAATAAGTTTCACGATTAAGAGGGTGCAAGATTGCTGGTCGTATGGAAAAAGAAGGGGGAATCCGTGAATCGAGAGAATTAGGCAGTGCTCAAATTATTTTGTCCAATATCTTCACTGATTTTTCTGCATCCATTATTCACATGACTCCTACTTGCTAGACTGACTTGCCACTCGATCGAGAGATACCAGAAATACGATGAACAGATCATTATTACATTTGGTTACACCAATGACCTCGGATTGGCTGCCCATTGCCGACGCCCTCCAAGCTCCCCAGGCTTATCGGCGAGAGCCGGCCGTGGTGTCTGCGGAGTTGGCTGGGATGTCAAAAGGAGGACGATATCGGTGAAGGCCCCGACAATGAACCTGTGCGTCTGCTTGGGGTTAAGTGCCAAGTAACATAAGAGTAACTCGTGTAAATATTCCCAACTTTCGTTGTTCAGATCCTTCATATCCCTAGCCTCTATCATCTCCTGCATTGATCTCCGAAAATCGCCGTATGGGTCGGATGAGTACTTCTGGACTGTGAATCCTCCAGTGCCAGCGACCGTGGGTGCCGACTCGGCTAGGTTGGTTGGTGAGGGCGGCTGCAGGCAGTCAGAGGAGTCGATGATGGAGTTGGAGCGGCCTGGAGAGGAGAAAAAGAAGCGTTGGGAGGCGTAGACGGAGGCTAGGTCGGGCGTGGAGGTGGCAGCAGCGGCAGCGGCAAAGTCAGAGTCTTCGGAGGAGGATGTGAAGGAGGGGTCGTCCGTGGTGTGCGGGGTGAGGGAGGTGGAATGGTTGGAGCTGGTGGTGGAGTTCTCGGGGGAGGCGGTGTCATGGAGGGAGTTTATGTTCCTGGTGACGACCGAAGTTGGAGCGATGGGGAAGGCATAGTCTCTCGGCAGCGGCGGATGGCAGCTGTGCTGATGCTCGGCGGGCTGTGGTGGTGGGAGGCAGTTGAGTTTGAAGAAGCAGAGGTGGAAATTCTTCCAGAGGATATTGGACATCTCTGTGACTGCGTGCGAATGAGCGGGGAGGGATGATGATTGGAGGCAGCTTAGCTGTTTGTGAAACTGTTAACAGTGAGGGGATGGAGATGTGAAGGGACGAAGATGAAGGAGGAGGTCATAGGGAAAGGGACAAATGGATGGTGCCTGCTTGATTTTGGTTGAGTGACCCTTCTCTTTTGTATATTGCGCATCGATAATTAATGGAAACAAAGGAACATATATACATACACACGCATGTATAGAAAAAAAATTAAAAAAAATTAGAAGAAAGCATATAATCTTATATAAATTTTATAGAGTTTATTTTTTTTACCATCTAATTATTTATTCTTACCTCTTCTAGTCAAGTTCTTCTGCTCCTTACTTTCTGTCTTGTTTGTTTAAACTCAATTTTTTTTTCATTTACTAAATAATGTTTGGTATCCATTATATCAAAATAACTACTAGCCACTAGAGAATGTGGATTAGTACAACAATAATAAATATTATAAGATTTTATATAGCTCATTATTCTCACATTTCTTATTTTATTTTAGACTTATGAAGTTTTTATGGCAATAAAAAAAAGCCACTATAGAGAAGCTAAAAGAACTTAGTTGAAGTATCTATGTATGATTGTTTATAATCGATGCATAACACATTCAATTGTCTTCCCATCCAAAATGGCCGGAGGGAAAGACCCTTTTTCTTCAATATGCATCGCCAATATCTTGACGAATTTAGCCTCAAAACATGTTTTTCACTTTGAATCAATTTCGTTGTGGAGTTGACCAGCTTGCAGAAAGAGAAATTCAGGAGTGACTCATGAAGAAAAGATAAACGGTGGCATGCGAGTCTTGTCTGTAACAATTAATTGTAGTTTTCTTGGATTTTAGACGATGATAATAATGCGACTCTAATATTATATCTTCTTTTTTTTGGGTCGTTGTTTTAGACTTAAATTTTGTCTCTGCACTAGTGCTATATTGCAGTGGATCATCAGAGAAGGTGAGCCTAGGATTTTTTGTCCTGATATGGGGACAAGCCGCTAAATGTTTGTTAGTATTGCACGGCAGGTGAAAGTTCAACCTTCAAACTAATTTTTAAAGATTTTTAAGAGTAATTGTAATTTTTTCTCATCTGAATCCACGAGTATTTCACACATCTATAGATCGTTTTATCGAGTGTTATGCATGTAAGGGGAAAAAAAATTATTTTCATAACTGATAAACTAATCATGAAGTGGTTGCACGCATTATTTACTTGAATTGAATTTCATTTTTTAAAAATATTTATTATATGCACATGTATATATATGTATAATTTAATGGGGGTTCATGTTCATCAGCAATATTGTTCCTGTTTGTGCCCATATCTCTACGTATACTCTACTCAGATGGCAAGCTGAAGCTTACTTGTGCCAAGATTTGCTTCCTTGATTAAGAAAGAAAAACAAGTGGATCCGTCGTATCATGCATAGGATTTCTTTTTTCCTTTTATCGTACATCCAAGATTAAATCTAGTCAGCTTTGTCCCAAGGTTGGTTGTGGATTCTGTCAACGCCAGAGGTAGGTTGTTCGGATCGTATTGGGGGGCGGGTTCTCCAGCTTTGTTAATTAGGATAGGGGAAAAAAAAAGGGCTACACGGTCGACGGAGTAATACATTATTCGGAAGTTAGGTTTTAGCACTCGGGCTGGCTGCTTGACTCGGACTCCAGAATCATGAGAGAGAGTCGATTCCGGGGATAGTGAGCTGATAGCCTATGGAATCAGAAGAACAATTGAAGGTAGAGGACAAGTTGCGGAGACCCTTCTGGCTAATTTCCCTTGATTTGTCTTACTCCTGACTGGTATTCTCGTGTTGAATAGAAGAATGGGTTTGGGAATAATCCTTCAAGGGACGATAAAACCTATCCCATTTTCTCATAATGTTCCACAAAGGAGTATCCTAAAGCCCTCATCTCCATCAACATGTACGGAATACTCATCCTGTCATTACTTTTTCCTTTTTCCCTTTTACCAGTGAAAGTTCATGTGTAACTGACCTTTAATAATTAATATTCACCAAGATTTCAGTGCCCGACATGGGTCTGACGTACGCACTGCAACTTCAATCAAAAACAGTTTTCACCTCATATCATGATCATGATCATGCTGAAAGTTCAGGTGTTTGAGCATAGCTTCATTGCGCTGGAGCTGTGATCTTACACCGATGTAGGTCGACTCCAGCATGGTTGAACGGTTGACAATTTACAGCTCCGGGTCAAGCTTTGAGTGTCTGCCAACGCTGTCAAAATCTTGGTTCCAACTCCAGGATGCCGTGTCATTTCACAAAACCTTTTTCTGTGTGCATCAAATTTACTTATAAAGGGGTTCTTCTCTTCAACCGTCCACCCAAAAAAAAAGGTTCATCTTTTACCAGGAAGAGGACATTTATGGATTTTGTCTGGAGATTCGTGAAGATCCATTGGATTCTCACTTTTACTTCCACGAGGGATCAACATCAAATGGACCTTTGGAGGCCATGCAAGATGCTGCAAGGTACCAAAAGTAAAATAAACAATAAAAGCAAAGAACAAAGGGTGACTGCTTCAAATCTCTACCAGACTGTTCATCTTCTCTTTAAAGAAAATGTGACTGTGGATCCCACGATTCGTCAGCTCCATCAATCACCAACAGTATATGTGACACGACATCCGGCCCAACTTTGGTTCAAAATTTTTTGAAGATTCGATGGCTAGATAGGGTCTTCGAGAATTATGCTGATGGAAGAAACAAAAATTAAAGGAAATTGATCCCCACTAATAGGTTGAAATAATGCACCATCCGTTTATGGTTTGGCAAGACGTCTGGTTCTTCATAATAGAGAAATCATGCAACATTAGTATGCCACGTTGTTGACTATTTTTTTATTAAGAAAATGGTATTAAATTTGAAATGTTATAAATTAAAAAATTTTATAATTAGAGAACTTACTCCATTGCATGATGACTATCCCAAAATCTGAGTCAATTTTGATTTGTTATATTTCTAAACGTGAAATAGTGCATACCGCAAAAATAGAAACCATGCATAGTGGAACTTTAGCCGTGTATTACTCAAGTAACAAATACGAAGTCATGAAGCATATGAATTATCATGTTTGAGTTCTTCGATTGTAAGAGATAATCATAAATCCGGATAAGAAGAACGGGAAATAAAACAAAATTAAGCATCATCAACAAAAATTAAATAAAAAATCCATTAATCATTCATTAAATATAACATTACTATACAAACTATTTTCTTATTCACTTCTGTACTTGTGAGGGGACGATTCAACCCAGCGACTAGATAAAAGTTTAGTGCAAGCCACACAGTGAAAAGGGTCTGAGGAGTGAGAGGATACTGACAATTCTGAAGACTCCAACTAAAGAGTACATACGGCTGTGGTGGACTCTCTGGCAACTTGTGAGTTTGTGACTTCATTTATGTACCCACTGTTCACAAGTTTGATTGGCCAATTTTTTTTCAAAAAAAAAAAGGAAACAACCATACTCATTTTCTAGGGTTTGCACAGGGCCTATGGTCTGAGCAGCACTGGTACCGGCCCAGCATTAGTATCGCTCGTATACTCGAGCTAATGCCTGTTTGCCCACCCAAGCTTTTGCTGCAAATATTAATTTTAGGTCTTCAAGCCTCGTTCCAATTATGTCTTCTCGTTGCTCCTCTGTCAGTGGGACTTGTCGTTTTGAATTTTAAGGAACCGATACTGGTGTGTCAAGGAAAATCCCTTGTGCTGCGTGTTATCTTACATGTTGGTGTTTAGGTATCACTCTATACGTAGTCTACATCCCATGTAATCTTTTATTTATCTTACTTAGTATAGACCAAGGCCCAAGAATAACTCCCAATTTGCACCACCTAATCGATAGAAAACTACTAAATTTTGTCAATCCATATTCGATAAATTAGTCTAAATGGAATTCTTCTCATCATGTAAATTAAATACTACTTGACCCATGCAAGATAAGCATGGGCCGAGCATAGGGATGCATGGGGGCGAAGAGGTCGGAATTTAAGCAGCCTATGGACAGACCTGGGCCATCGTCTCGGTAGCCATGATCAGAAAAGAGAATTAAAGCAGTCAACCGCAAAGCGCCATCCAATCTTTTACCCCTCACCCAAAAAAAAATGAAGAAGAAGAAGGGTTTCCATCCAACCACAAATACTGGGAACATCATACAAGATTGTGTTTAAGCATCAGACATCACAAAGCCAAAAGACAGCATCACAAGCAAAGACATGCTGAGTGCACACATGACCAATGGGTAGAGGCCAAAAGGAGAAAAATACTTCAGAGTCTCAGCCAAAACAGTTTATTATTACATTCTGTGTAGAACATTGCGCCTATTGAGTTACGCTCTCATTAAGTCGAGCAGCTGCTGCCACCGAAGCGGCCACCCCTCCAGGCTGTGTTGCCAGGATCGGGTTGTTCCTCAGCTCCGCACTGATCACTCCTTCTGCATCTTGCCCGGTCGCCACCTTGTCTGCGGGCAACTTTGCAGTAGCATCCTGCGCCGTTTCCAAGAGCAAAAAGAATTGAGAAACTTGTACAAGAAATATCATTGAAAGGGAACAAGAGAAGATCAATGGATCTGTGATCGATATAACCAGTGCAGTTGTGCAGACAGAGAGAATCAGCCATACCGTTAGGATATCACACAGCTTGATCTTATCTTCATCTCGAACCACTTGCTCATTGTGGGAGGCAGCTGACTGGGCCGAGGCGGCCAGTCCACCTGGGGTTATCTCGTTGCTGCCAGTAGCTCTCACTTCAGCTGCCTGAATGGCAGCAGCGTCGCTCTGGTCCACAGGCTTGTGGCCCATCGTCTGTGCCGCCGCCTCAAGGGCTTCACCTATCGTGATGGCGCTGCCCTCCGCCGCCGCCACCACAGGTGACTCTCGTTGCAACGGCATAGGCTGCACGTACTGCCCCACAACCTATACTTTCGGAAACACAAAGATAAAATTACAGCGATTTAGAAAGTGCAGCTCTCGCATTTTAGAATTCAGAGGGGTGGTCGGTCGACGGACCTGTCCCGCGACAGATTCAGTGATTATGCGGCTACCGGGGACATCAGTCTCTGTGACATTCACGCCCTGTTCCCCAGTAACGTCGGTAACGTCTCTGTGGCCAACCAGGCCAGCTCGCTCATTGCGGGTGGCGGCGGATTGCATTATGGAGGCGGCGCCTCCTTTCTGGGTCTGTCCGAGCACCATCGCCTCTGCAGTCTGCATCATGGCCGCATCCTCCGGGGCTACGGGCTTGGATGCGAGCTCCCCCGAGACGTTGAATACGTCCCCATACTTGATGGGCTCCCCGTGCCGCCCCTGCTGGCCGTCGGGCTGCTGCTGCTGCTGCAACATCTGTGGCTTTTCCTGGCTCATTTTCCTCCCGTTCCGTTTCGGTATAATTGTGGCATTCGACTTCAACGCGCGAGGGGGAGTGGTTATCGGCTAATATCATATAAGCTCGGGCCGCTGTGTGACGTGGAATGAAGTATCCACGTGTCCAGCCGGCGGCGAGGTGATCATGTAGTGTAGTGCACACGTGGCACTAAGTAGTAGCGGACTCGCGGATGCTGGACACTTGGTCTTTACAGGACAGTCAGCGGCTTCCTAACCAGTCCACGAGTGGGAGGATTGCTTACAAAAGCGGCAGTTAGGAATTTTTTTATGCTAATAATGCAGTCAAATTTCAGATGAAAATTTATCTGAGACCGTTTTCTATTTTAACTAATTTCATTAATTTTTTTGGGTGGGAATTTCTTTTCCAGCTTAGCTAAGGAGAAATCTAATATGTTCTAACTAATCTAAATTAGTAAAATTTCATATGGAAGTCTTTAAAATTGCCTGCGGGGTACCTGTCCTCTTGACATAATTCCCGGCGGGTCGAAGTTTTCCCGTTCAACAACAGAGTTGAAAACTGCGATAACCCAACTAACATTCTGAAGCAGGATATGTGGCAAGACGGGATGGTCTTTGCGGAAGATGGTAGACGATTCTCAACTTTAATAGCAATTTCACGGGCGATAGAAGATCGCAAAGTATCCCATTCAGTCCGATCTACCCTAAACCAAGTGTCCAGATGGCGCAGCATCTTTCTCAGATATCGACAGATTGAGAGGAGAGGGAATCAGAAAGAGAATTCAACGAGAAAGAAAAAAAGTTAACAGTGATTCAAATGTCGCCAGAGATGAGCCATTGTCCCTCAGGAGAACAAGATACACCGAAGACAGTATGTTACAGGGCCTTCATGTGCATTGACACAACGCAAAAGACATGCAGACAGCACGTTTTCTTGCAAAACTGGACCAGAACCGATATCTACTCGGCTCCTGAGCATAAGTAGAGGCTTTCACTGCCACACATTTCTCAAGTTTGATGCACGACCGTTGTAAAAAGAGGTAAAGGAAGCCGAACAAGGAATCTCTCTTTGAAGCGTACAGACAAGGAAAAATCAAAGCAGCAGTCGACTTACTGATCCAAAACTCAGGATAATTCTTTGGAAATAAATGGCACGGAAAAGAGCAGGTGCAAGAGGGGAACTGCAGATCCAGGCCTGAAGTTATACATCTTTAGACGATGTCTAAAGCCGAACAATATTCTAGGTGTGAAACAGGGAAAGCACATGCCGCAGTCCAACAAAGTACGTTGAGGCTTGCGACTCTCTCAATGTTCTCATCATCCCAAAGCCGATCCTAACCAATCCCAGACCATCTGGCAATCCCAAGCTCATACGGGGATTAGCACAAGCAACAAAAAGCCCGGCGATCAACAGGCAAATAATAGTGGCAGAATCCAAATCGAAGGAAAAAATGGTCAAATTCACCGAGGTCGAAGCATTGAGAAGAACAGAGAACAGTGCCTCTCATCATCATTCATCCAAAATGAAGTTCCATGGAGTGACAGTCCAAACCCAAAATACTAATTGCCCGCCGAATGACTAGGCCAGAAGAAAGGCTTGGCAATTATCAAATATAGAAAGAGAAGATATTATGCTTATTATTGTACGAGTACGAGTCTATTTCCATTACCGCCTCCCCACAACTCGCCCTCATCACCTTCCACCTGCTCCTCCTCCGCCTTCGGCACCGTCACAATCAACTCACCATCAATACAGACTGCACTGGCGAGCTCGGGGCGAGTGGATTGAGGCAGGCGGAAACGCCAAATGTCGAGCTCCAACTGGTCAGGGGATAGCAGTTCCAGCGACCCATTTGGCCTCACTACAACCTGCACGAAGCCCCCCCATCTTACATTATTCATCAGTAAAATAAAAGGACGATCGGTTGAATTAACGCAAAACTATCTCCTGCATTTAATGAAACAGAAAAATCGAGCACATACGTATTAAACTATTACGAATCATAGAGCCGTATCCAAATTAAGCTCCACCGACAAAACATGATCAATAAGTGGCTTTCCACCCTGATCTCGTCAAGTTTTCCTTCACTCATTTTCTGAATAAAACCCTCACCTTGGTGACGCCTGGATGGATCTCGACGGTGTGAGCTCGGACATTCCCGTCGATCCCATCCGTCTCTGCCACAAAACGTAGGAAGCCGGGACCCTCCTCGATCTCCACATCAGCATCCGACCTGAAGGGCAGCTCCAGTACCCTGCTGAAGATATGGGGAAGCCTCCTGAGCTTCTTGCCGCGGGAGGGGCCGATAGAGGGAGCGTTCCGCGCGGAATTCACGCCGAATTGGACCGCGATGTTCCTCTTCTTGGTAGGGACGGGGTGCACCTTCATGGCGGTTCTTGAACAAACGGGGCAGTTTTTCTCGCTCTCGTCTATCCGTAAAGCTAAGGATTCGGGCGATAATATCAAGATCGGAAGGAAAGTGAGAGATGCCCAGCTGAGAGGAGATGGAGAATTCTGGTGGGTGGGAATCAAAATCTTGACTTGATTGGCAGTGGATAAGGAACGATCATCAGATAATCCAAGAATTCAAATTGTGGCCAAGAGAAACAACTATAGGATTGTACGAAACCCTACGAAGCTCACTTTGAAGTTGGAGGAGAAGGGAGAGGGCAAGAGTATATATTCTTGGAAGGTAGGATTGCGCAGGATTGTTTCCTCGTGTGCCTCAGATTATTCCGAGTGAAGATGGTCTGCTTTCTGTACCCGAAATATTATTATTATTTAAAAAAAAAAAGTGGGGGTGGAAGCAGAATCTGCTTTTGCCCCTTCTGACCCCCAGGAAATTGCCAAAGAAGCCTTCCATCTGGTTTTCTTTCCAGTTTCAACTTTTGTCAAACAAAAAATTGCATCTTTTGAATATGTATAACTTAATTAATTTATATTCAGATTTTGGCTTTCATTAACTGAATATAAGTGGAGAATTTTTCTTTCCGACTTAACTTGATAAGGTGGAAACCCCTATGATAACATACTCTTATGATTCCGGAGTCTAAGTTGGTCATGAGCTTAAGTATGAAATTTGAGTGTAGAAGAGAAGCACGCCTCTTGGTTAGTTATTCCCATCACTGGTGCACGAAAACAAAAATTGGTCGACAGTGAGTACTCAAAAGTATGCGAGATATGTGGATCAAATTGCCACGTGGACACCGGTAATTCTATGATATCGCATTATCTTTCCATTCCATAGTACACCAGGGGCGCAGATAGTTAGTTGCCCTTTCTTCTCTCCATGTCTCAACTTAGGAAAAACCAAGAATCAGACGGAGGATTACAGATGAGTTCGATGAAATGCTTGCCTTCATTTTCTGAGGCTGCAAAATCGTATTCAAATGGGAAGAGAAAATCCATTTCCAATTGCGGCGTCTCAGTTTCTTGCATACATCACTCGATTTGCAGGTTGTGGCCATTGGTTTCCCAAGTAAAAAACAGGGGAAGAAACTGCTTGGACACTTCCTCACGGTTTACGAGTTGTCAACGTGGGATCCATTGAGTTCTGTCCTGGCATAGTTTCTAGCTTTTGTCTTGCTTGCTATGCTGAAACTGGTTTAAATTTCGCCACAATTTCCATTGCATCTCTCTGCGTGGAAAAGAACATAGCCATCCACATCACGCCACCAGGGCACATGCAGGCAACCGGATTAGAGTCCTCATGCCACTGTAACTCCTAGAAGCCTAGAAGATGACACAGGACCCACTAAATGCCTCTCTCTCTCTCTCTCTATGGTGGGGGGTGGAGCACAAGGACCCACTCAATGTCATGGGGCCAAAAACGACATTGAATTAAGGGAAAAAAAATAGGGCATTAGATTTCAGGATGAGCGAGAGGATTCACCAAAACATTCCTATCCTTGTTTTTAGCACCCTGTCAGGAATCCACGGTGCATCCACCATCTCATCATTCTGGTTGACAAGCCTTGCCTCAGCCCGGACTTCATGGTACCTCCATCAGATCAATAGCACATATTTGTGTAACTCATATGATCTGATTAGAACGTTTGCAAGTGATTTCCACCCACCTTTGCGGCAGATAGCAATTCAAATTGAAACTGGTGGGAAAATGTTGGAGGGCACAAGGTACTAACATTACAATAAAAACAACTGCTAATTCTTCACAGCCGAACTCCGTTCTAGAGCAGATCAACCAGGGAATTTCATGACATGTTTTCGTATACCCAGCCTCAACTGGTTATTATAATTTTCCTGGACACAAAGTAATTATCACCCAAAAAAATGAAAAAGAAACCGAGATAAACAGCAAGACCAGGCAAGTTAAGAGTCCAAAGGGACCTCCTGGTGACGTCGTCTCCTCCTATGAGACCTTCTATGGTTCCTGCTCACTGCACTTTGAGTTGATGCAGCCTGGGTGGTTGGGTGGTGAATCTCCTCTCTTGTGGATAACTCACCGAAGACACAGTCAAGTGGGTCTCCCATCAAATCAACTCTAGGGTCCATCTAGTAGATCAAGGGGCAGTGATTAGAATGACCATGGATAGAAGATAGAAACATTGCAGACTTTATTATGAACAATATTTGGAGATCATCATGATAGAATACTACTGCCATATATCTGGTTAACAAAATTGGGAAACTCTTCCACTTATTGATTTTACTCTTATTGGAAAAAATTAAAATTAAAACAAATATGTTCAGGAGACACACTTGTTCATAAAACATCTTGCAAAGTAGACAATATGTCTTCCTGCAATAATTTTTTTTTCAAGGAGAAATGTAAACTGTGAATTTTTATTGAAGAGCACACTAATGAATTCCGCTTACAGGGGACTGCTTGATATCCTGTTTTGTTTCTCCAGTACCATAACTTCCAGGAAAGTCACTTGAGCTGATCTGGGGCCTGTTCTGAGGATTGCCATGGGCCCCACTATCATGAGAAAGCTGATTCCTCCTGCCACTCCCACTCTCAGTAGCAGCCCCAGATGTGTTCTGATCATATGTGATGTTATCATCAAAGAAACTACGATAACGCCATCGGAAATTTGGCTTATCAGAAGTTGAATCATCAAAAACCTCCTCTAAATAGAAATGCCTTGACATCAGCTTCATTTTGCGAGGATCGTCTTGGTATTTCTTCACAATTCTGAGGTGGAGAAACAGTCAAACACTGATATCCACAATATGTAAGTCTTCACACAGGAACAGCTTCAAGATGCAAGTAGTTTTAGCCTGATCTTTACATAATAAAGGTACTAAAAGATGCCCGCCATGTAATACAAATAAAAAGTGAGAGAACATACTGATTAGCAAAGTAAAGATGTGACATACATGTTTGCTAATTCCTTCTGTATCCTACTACCATCAAGGGAAAGAATATGATCAACAGACGAATCAAGTGACTTGCCAAATTTCCACAACCCCAAGAATGCAGCAGCTCCTACAAAAGGCAGAGAATAGACCACTTAAGTATCAGAAACTTATTTTGTCACCAAGATGGCCCGTTATGCTTGCTAGAACTTATCAGATCAACTACTTTGAAGTTATTTGCAATTCTGTTAGATATAAAATGTGATAGATAGGAAAGGAGAGAGAGAAGATGAAGAAACTTATTAGGAGAGCTTCAAACACCACTAACATAAGAGGATCACTTAACCCAGTCACAGGTTCTAACTATTTAATGGACTAGGATTAGGCATTTTCTTAACATAAGATGGTAGCCTGTGTTCAAATGGAGGGATCATAAGATAATTCAAGGGAGTAAATCAGGTGAACAGGTGCTACATCACCAAATCCTCCTCAAAGTTGAGGATACAAGATAAAAGGAAATTTGTCTTAATTGAGCAAAAGAATTCCTATTCTGATAGAGAAAGTTGGAGATGTAACACAGTTCCCACTGAATCCTCTCCCTTTAATCCCCTCAAGTTTCCTCCGTGCAAACATAGACAGTTCTATCCACCCCCTCTTCTTCGTCTCTCTTTTCGCCTCTTATAAATGCTTCCAATTCTTAAGTCCTTAATTTATTAAGTTTTATTAGATGAGCCCAAAGGCTACATGCACAAGATGGGAAGGAAATTTGCTCTGACCTCCTGTAAGATTAACCCTTTTCCACCTAGTCATTAACCTCCTTGTAGCTGCACAAACTCCAGCACATTAGAAAAGCACAAGTTGGAGAGATTATACAACTAAATATATTCATATATCAAAACAGATGGCTTATGAATGCAATTAGTTATGTCTGAAATCTAGATTACTGAATGAAATTGAAGCATTTTGATGTCACAAGAAATCAAGACACATTATTTTTCAATGGAAGCCATTAATGGAAAATTGCACTATGACTTTCAAGCATTTCATACAATAGAGTGAAAGAAAAATGACAAACAAAATCATCCCATATTTTTTATGATCAATAACACTTTATTGTAAAAATATTTACTTTATGACAACTCTGCCATGATGGAAAAGACAACTTTAACAAAACAAACAGGGCCCAAAAATTTTCCAGCTTCTAGAACAATGTGGAACATGTACAGGAGATAGAAGTGGTTGCCACACATCAGCTACAGGCCCAAATGCAATGTTTGATCAAGACAAGATGCTAGGATATTTTAAAACATTGTTCTTTGAAACTTATAATGAGAGACCATGTTATCTCTGCACAATGTGTGAGACAACAGCTCTTTGGATTAAGTTAACAATGAAAGATGAAGCATAGTTTAGGCTAAGAGCAGGTGCCTCCTATGAAACTTAAGAGCCTTTTGAGTTGCAAACAAGAATAAGAGGCATAAGAGTTTTGCCATCATCTCTATCTAGATGAAGCTTAAATTGTTGCTACATGCTGAAGTGATGGCAAGACCGTGAAACTCAAACCCTGAAGCTGGGAAAGAAAAACAAACCTGCCCATACAATACCAGAACCAACACCAGCGCCGATAGCAAAATCTCTGATTGCTTTCGCCTTGCATGCGAGCAGGATGTTTGCTTCTTGGGTCGTCAGCTTATGCAATAGAAACAGCCAAACAAACATCAGCTGGCACTTCCCTTTAAAATAAGAATCATAGTTTACTCAATCTTTACATGTACAAGCTCCAAAACGACTTTACTCGTTGTGATACTGAAGTAAATGTAGTAAGGATCTCTCTCTCTAAAGCAAAATTTGACATGGGAACTTTGGTTATTGCGCACTCTTTGTTGAGCGTTAGTTTCCTTTCTGTGTTTTAACAGTTAAGTCAATGCATCACAGCAATTTGAATCTTGGTCAGTTTCATAACAGAATACCAACTTCAGTTAACTTCTGACATGATTGGCCTATGGATACACATTTCTGAGTATGAGAGGTGAGATGTCTGCTTACAGTTAGCTTTCACAAATTGAGATTGAGATAGAATTGTACAGAACGATTACAACCCGTGTCCCGCTGCACCTGGAAAACACATGTAATCAACCCGTCCATAGACAGTCATCCCAGGCACATATTGGACCTTGTGCAGCTAACGCTGGAGATGGTCTATCCACAAAACCCACCGCCACAAAAACCATCCAAAACGCCCCCACTACCTCTCCCCACCAACCCCCAACACCACCACCCGCCCCCCACCCCCCGGCAAAAAAAAAAAAAAACAGAAGAAAGAAAGAAGAGTGCAAACGAAGCCCACTTCATATGTCCATATAAAAAAAATCCAATTTAGCCCAAATCATGAGCTCAGAATCGTAAAATGCGCCAAGAAAACACCATCAGGAGATAGAATTGTTCCTACAATAACACAACGTTATGAGAATATTACGGCCAAGACACTTAAAACAATTTAAATCCATATAAAGCTCCAATTTTGAGCTTTAGAAGACATTACCAAGCAAAATTGCAGTAATCCCAGCAACGAAATTTTATAAAAATCCTCGTGACGCTGGGTTTTGAGTATGCGAAGGATCACCTGCTTTGATGCAAGAACTTGCTCGAGATCGAAGAGAGTATCACCCATCGCTAATGCTTTAGCATTACTTCTCGCACGAGCTTTTTAACAGCTCCCTGAGAAGCACTAACCAAATATCCAAGTTCCGCACGGAGACAGCACCAGCTCCGTGCTTGTCTACTCTGGTGTGGATGAAGGGCAGTGGGGGAGCGAAGGCTGCAAAATCGGTGCGATGTGTTGGGCTTCAAGAAATAATCCCTTTTTAGGGCCCATGAACTGTTTCAGGGCCTACCCGCCCGAGCAGTTGTTGCATGAAAAAGTGAGCTTCACGAAGCAAATTCATCGACCAGAATGTACTGAGCAAACAACTTATCAGTCCCATATAAAATCAACATCTGAAGATAATAAAGGAGAGAAGATGCTATAAAAGATAGTTTTGGACTGGGCTGTTCATATGATCTAATGCCTCGACACGATCCTTGTACTTCTGTAGAAGACTTTCTGGTTGGGTTTTTGGTACCATTTCTCGTCTATTGACGGCGATATCACATCCAACTAAAAGCATGGGTTCATCGGACGTCTCGAGTAGTCACCTAGGATTTGAGATTGAATTGTTTAGGATGCCTCCAGAAAATGATAAGGATGCGTAGAAAAAGGCAGAAGAGGACTCCAGGTTTTAGGTAAAAGCCTTCAGCCAAGCCAAAAAATGGTTAAAACTTGATGGCAGTGAATTACAAAAGTTTGATATGGAAATTAAGGGACATATGATTCGAACCTGTTTGAATTTGTGCTCCACTTTAACTCCGTTATAAAGCAACAGGTTAAAGATTGTGATACTTAGTATGCAAACGAAAAGTAGTACAGATAACTAGAAGGCAAAAGTGCCTTACTAGTTCCTGGCAATTTCCTGAAAGGTCAGGAATCAATCTTTGCTCAACCTAGAACCAACGCAACTTTTAATAATAGATTGACCCCTGACATCCAATCGCAAGCTCGAAGTAACGTCCACGCTCAAATGGAAGAGGGGCAGCACAAATCAACGCGAGACGATCCAGGACTTGATAGATGGGGCAACCAGCCTGCAGCTTGTCACTCTTTAACATATCCCTTCAACTATTGACGCGATGCAGGATGACTTCATGGTGCGGATCAATGGGCGCGCGAGGTCAAGCTCTGGACCAGCGATCAGAGCCCTCGACGGCACCGTGAAGACTGTACTTCCCAACCTATTTTTCCAGGTTGATCTCCCTACAGGGCAGGCCAATAGGGGTGCCATCTGCCTAAGAAATATCATGATGAACAACATTGTACTCAGCTCTCAGTTGACAGTAAGAAACTATAGATAAACATATCCCTGATCTCTCCTTTGCAATACCCGTACTTCCTCAGGCAACCCTCTCTCAAGAACCCGACCTTCTCCAACACCCTCTGTGATCCCTTATTCTCCACCTCTGCTAGAGCCTCTACCCTTACCAGATCAGGGAATACACCGCCGATGTTCGAGACCATCATTTTCAGCGCGAAAGTCACTATCCCCTGCCCCCAGTGATCCACCCCCAGGGCATAGCTAATGTGGGCCCGGCACCGATCGTCACCCAATCCCGGCCTCACCGAGATGTAGCCGACCGAGCGGCCATTGAGACATATGGATCGGCGCCAGGGGTGGGGCATTGCAACCTTCTCGATGTAAGCCAGAGCTTCCTCCCGTGTACTGATGGTGTCCCATCGCAGGTAGCGGGTCACGCGGTCGTCGCCAGCCCATGAGAGGATGTCATCAGCGTCGGAGGGTGCAAATGGGCGGAGAGAGATTCTTGTTGTGTCCATCGTTGGACAGATCTGTACTGGCGGAGAGGGCAATGGTTTAGACTTTAGATGAACTACTTCGGCCATTCTCGAGGAAGCTAACGAACTAGAAGAATTTGACTAGGGTCCGGTAAAAGTCAACCAAGGCGGCATCAAGTGGGGAAGGAGGTATCTCTCTGCCCACGTCCTGACCTCGCCGCACACACTCCCAAGTCATGCAGAGAAGACTTCGAGATAGACTTTCAGAAAACCGAGGATGTTTTGTTCACAATGGGGCTTTTATTGCCCAGCAAGAGGCCCAATTATGGCCCATACTCAAAGCCCAATTCTATATCATTCCATGTCAAACAAACCAATTCCAACTGGGCTTTACTATCCACCATTAGGCCCGATAGCCCACAATCGAAGCCCGTTCCCATCAATCCTCCCTCCGTTTCTCTACTGACTTCTCAAGCGTCATCTTAGCAGGGACCTGTCTGCCGTCAAAATCAGCCACCGCAACACGCGCCCACGGACCCCCATCTCCGCCCTTAGCGACTTCACGGTCCGCGGCGACCTCGACAGGATCGTCCGTGTATGTGAAGAGTTCGCCTGCCCCTGCACGTTGGAGACCGCATATCGCTACAAGCAGGGCAGCCTCTACACGCTCGAATCGAAACCCTTGTCCTCTACGTCGATAATCACCAGCTCATGCACACCGAGTACATACAGATCGTCCGCACGCAGCAGATCCCCTCCATCACATTCACTGACCACAAGCCGCTGCTCCAGTACGTCCAGGGCAAGGTTGACTCCACTGGCGCCACGTAGCTCTTCCAGCCCGTGAAGTTCCGACCGGTTCTAAGTAAGTCGTTTGAGCTAGAGCGTTGCCTCTGAGCTTAAATCTGGCTTCTCCTCCTGGAGAAAGTCTTCTGTGTGAACGTCACACCAACGTGGAAATAGTGAGTTGGTGTGTGAAGCCAGTAAAAATATGACAGATGTGAAGACAAGCCAGATCGCTGATCTATTATTCATTATCATTTCTCCACTGTAAATTGTTACCATCCTCCACTGTCGTTGATCCTTCGCTTGCCTGCCCCATAGCCCAGTTCCATCACCTCTTACGTGCGTCACTCTCGCAGTTCCGGCCCTAAGAGGATTAATTAAAATGAGTTGTACTGGCCGAGCAACAATTTTTCATGGATAGTAAAAGACTGTCGTGCGTCTTGGAAGCTAAGCAAAATTGGGAATGTCGGCTTGCTATATCCTGATCAAGCCCTTTTGGTTTTCTCAAAACATTAACCAGAGGATAAACAATGTTCTTTAATCTTTCATATTCTTAGGCCCAACCGAATAGCCCAAATGGGATTCAGAATATTTTTCCTCCCCGTGTCCACGCAGACGAGCGTAAGGGGCATAATCGTAAAAATTGTACGGTCAAGCTCCGCCACTCTCCCGCCATGAAACGGCCAGTTAACCCGACGCGCCACGTAACGCTCTCTGTTCCGCTCTCAGTTCACACATATTCCCCTCCCCCCAATCGAACGTTTCCCTCCCTCCCTCCCTCCCTCTGTACAATCGGAGTCGCCACAATTCAGGGATGGACGCCATAGCCACTGCCACTGCCACTGCATCCGCTGTTGCTCTCTTCGTTACTTCTCTTCTCCTCAGTCAGCTCACCGAAACCACAACTGCAGCCGTCATGCCGCCATCACCACCTACTAGCTGTTCGACTGCGATCGTCCTGTTCTCGCCGTGCCTCCCTTACGTATCCTCACCGCCGAATGACTTAGACTCGATCGTGACTCCATGGTGCTGCGGTGCCTACTCCTCGGTGCTCGGCTCTGGCTCCGGCATCTGCCTCTGTTACCTCCTCCGGGAGCCTGACATGCTCGGATTTCCTCTCAACAATACCAGGCTCCTCTCTCTGTCATCCGATTGTTCTCAGCTGAATGCAAGCTTCATAAACAGAGGATCGTTGGAGTCTCTCTGTTCAGGTAAGCTCCTCCGTTCTTAATCCTGATAGGATTTCCGGTGATCATTAATTACATATATCTTTGCTTTTACTTGAACTTTCTGAACTTACATGCACGAGTCCGAGGTAGAATTGAGATTATCGTTGCTCGATCTCCATGCACTCTTCCTTCTAACCTCTCTCTCTCCCTCTCTCTCTCTCTCTCTCTAACCTAGCAGCTGCAGCTACAGAGTTGAAAATCAATGAAGTTCAACTCACTTCAATCGAGAACTGAACTTATTATTGTCATCTTTTGGATGGAATTTCTTTTGAGAGCAATTATAGTTCTTTCTGATGCTTCGACCTTGTCACCGTTCATATAAAGCTCGAAGAATTTGATCTTTCATACCAAAATATTAGTGCCGATGTGTCTAATAAATCATTTATATTTCAGAAGCCAAATGTTTTTCAATTTGATCAGAGAATTCTTCAACTTTTGCTTAAAAAACTTCAGATTATTAATGATATCCTCCAATTTCGTGTACATCAGCTTCGCCACCACTGCCAATGCTAGGCAACAGCAATGGTAGCTCAAATATCCAACCAGAACCTGATGACAGTACGGTCTTGAACCCTTTTCTCTTTCCTTCTGAGTCTGTAAAATCCATGAGACTAGTGGAGAAACGAACAAGTTGCTTAGCTATGTGAATATACAATACGGAAAATCTACGCCACATCAAATCCACTGAATGAAGCAATCGAACATGAGAAAGGTCTCGACTTGCTGGTGGCTGTCAAACGTAGTCCGATATAATAATATGACTCCACGTTGAAAGACAAAAATTAGCAAGAACAGATTTTTATTTTTTTTGAGTCCGGTCAGATCATTTGATTTACTGAAGCGACATTGTTGCATCACAGGTCCAGCCAGCATTTCACCCCCAGATACAAGCCCACCGCTCGACTCTGCCGCCGGTTCAGAAACAGCACCGAGCTATGCTCCAGAACCCGCTTATATCTCGCCAGAGCCATCAGATGATGACATGGACTCATCGGCAACCGAACGTTTCGCTACCACAAACAGGAGCCGACTGCTAGGAAGTGTACTCAATGCATTAGTCGCCACAATCGTTGGTCATTTATAGAGAGCTATAATAATTCGATTCCGTACAGAGATACTCAGGTAAAAGTCATTACACCCCTGGGAGTATAAAAGACAAGAATTTCATTCAGCAAAACTTGAGCGCAATTGTGTTCTGAGAGTCTGGCTCGAGGCGGGATTCAGGCTGCAAAAGTTCATGTTTGGTTGTATTCTCCCCCGAGAACTGAAATATTAGTACAGAATATAAGATACCACTCTTCATAACTTGAAAATTAGATTCAAGAACATTGTGATCCACAACCTCAACCCTCGAACTTCTCGAAGCTCCAGTCATCATTGCAATTAAGAGTGACCGAATCAGAGCGAACGAAGGTAGCTAGATGCATGGGTTGCCGGTCCTCATTCTTCCCGTGCATGGTCTAATCTATGAACCCGTGGGATTGCAGTGCCGTGGCGCCAAGCAAATGCTTCAAAGGTCACATCCCAAAAACTTACTCATATGTCGGCTTTGTCTACGTCATGAGCTTATTAACAAAGTTAGCCTACTCGGGTAGAGCAAGCGACTCAGCTTAACGTTAGTTCTGCTTGAGGGAGTCCATACCGAGGATGCATATTGTTCACTTGCCTCACCACAGAGTTTCTTAAGAAAAAACGTCGTAAGCAGAACTTGGAGCAGATAACACTGTGAGCGACTGACTGGATTCCAGAAATGAAGTGCAACTCCTCGTTTAAGGAAAGAAGTCAGTACCATTAGACATCTTTTCACTTATCCTTTTTTCTGGTGGCAAAAATCTGTGCTATCAGTATCAACGAGGCTTTAAAGAAGAAACCACCCAAAGTAGCATAAGGCAAATTAAGGTCCACCTGCTGCTCCATGATATAAAACTGCAGAGCCAATCTCAAAAGTTCAAAGAACAATGATGGGATCCTTAGCACAAACATTGGGAAAAAGCCCATTTCCCATAAAGAGTCGGACAAGGAGCCATTTTAAAATGTAAATCCACCTGATTCTTAAGCAGATACAACACTTGCATCCTTGATGGATTCACGCCAAGCATACTCGCGTGCCCCATCCTTGTCCACGATCTTGATCACAAAGTTTGGCGGGGCCACAACCAACCTTGACCTGATCTCCATAATGCACTTATCCACCAATGTGATCGCTTCTTCTAGAGACATTCCGCTGTGGTAGTGCCTGTCCAACATGGAAAGGGAGAAATAGGACCCATAGCCAAATGCACCCTTATCAACCTTGTGAAGAGTGGCAATGTAATCGATGTAGTAGAGGGAAGGGCCTGTCTCCTTGTCATAACCGGCCAGAAGAATGTTCACAGAATATGGGTTCTGCAACAAGTATCAAGTTTGGCCGCTCAATGCATCTTTCAGATGTTGATAGATAATTTAGAAATACATGTTGGGATAATGCTCCCAAAATGCATTAACTATTCTGGAAGAAAGGAATGGTCATGTGAAAGGATGAACTACTTATTCCCCAAGGTGGGTTAAGCATCCAATCTGATGGTCTGTTGCCCCTGCTAATGCCCAGTAACCAATTCCCCAATTTGCACCCACTGATCCTACAACAGTAGGCAGTTCAGCAGAGAAACACGACACCATCACCATTCTGGAACTATTCTATCTGGAACTATTCTATGTTCATGCTAAGATGGTTTAGGAGCTGCGAACCGGAAAACCATCCCAAGACATCTCTATTCATATGAGCTACTGTATAACTTTCAACTAGGCAAGGAGTCTTGGAATGCTGTAATGTGATAGAGAAGCATGCTCTATAAATTAATAGACCTCATTGCACACATAATCTTAGGCTAAGCACACAGAACCAGTAAACTTCTGAGCATATGAAGGTAATGGCAGAGATAATGCAACAGGAGGCAACATAAGCATCAAAAGTTTGTCACCAGTCATATAAAAACATTTCAAGGGCTACTCGGATAACCACTGCTGCTTGGCATGTGGCACCCAATACTGAATTCATTATAGGACATTTGGTAAAACTTATCCATATATAGTTGAACAACAGATTTCTCATTGAGAAAATTAAAAGTCTATTTAACTAAAAAATCCATGCGCTGGGCAAATGGTCAAAGAAGCTAACTAAGAATTCCCATGACTTTATTTGCATGGTGCAGATGACCAGATTGATTCAATGAGCATATGGAATGCACACATACACTCGTGCAGCACATAATTATTTCACTAACAAAGACACTCTTCAACATATATTATTGATTCAATCAGTTCATATCTCCCTTTGGCAGACTGTAGAAGAAAGAGGTATGTACTATGAATTCCAAAGGAAGGCCTAGACAATCACCAGCAAAGTCAAATCTTGTCCTCAAGTGATGACACATGTAGCTTATAGGCTACCTCTGATACTGAAGTCCTCAGCTTATGCAGAATCTATGCGGGAATAACTATTGGCTGCTTTTAGTGGGGGACAGAGCTTCTACTCATTTCAATCGACTGAGAGGTTCTCAAAAGTTCTCACTCCCAACACAAAATGATTTAGACTTTGATACCTACTTTTCATGAGTCACTTAAGCATGCCAATTTAATGCAATGTTGAGGGACCATTTCCAAGTTACTTCACCTCATACCAGGATAATTCAACTATATATACATTCATTTCCTTTTTTTTTTTTTTTTTTTTTGCATCTTCATTGTTCACACTTACAACAATTTGATTCTTTGAAGGCATAACTCCAAAAGGCAACTGCTTTCTCTGGCATCCTCAGGATGGGATGAAACTATGGTCCAAGCCTTGGAGGAAACAGCGTAGATCATCCCAAAAATTGTGTCTAGGGCGAATCCACTCACTTCAAAGTATAGATTCAAGCATTATTTTGGGGCAGCCACCTACTTGAAAACCCAAAAATTTCTTCTCCAATATGTACTTCTAAGAGTGAAGGCATACAACCTAGAAGCATCTGCAACAAAAACCTAATTCTACTTGGGACATGCAAAAAAATAATTCGCCCCAAAACTATACCTTCTTCAGAGCCGTGGCGAGCTCTCCTCGAGTAAAGTTGGCAGCTGCGGCGGCGGTCAGTGGAATGCCATTGCGGAACTGGTACAGCGCCACGTTCTTCTGTATATACTCCGTAAACTGAACTCTACACATGACGCGAACTCAAAAACCAAACCGGTCAATTCAAACACAGAGGGAACGCAAGCAGACGAAGCGGAGGAAGATTCAGCGTTACCGGTCGCCGGGCTCGCCGCTGGCGGCGATGAGCTTGTGGGAATCGAGTACCATGATCTTGTCCTCATTGGACTTGTGGACGAGTATGCTGTGGACGGCCGACGTATCAGCCGCGACAATGGCGAAGCCGTTTCCGACTAACCCAAACACGCACTCCATCTTCGATCCGGATCTCAGCTTCTGCTTCGATTGTGATGTCTGACGACTGGCGAGGGTTTTGATTTTGCGTCCTTGAGCAACAAGTCAGGTTTGCTCTCCTCTCCTCTCCTCGGGCTTAAACATCCGAGGGGCGGGAATGGGAATTTGGGAGGTGGTGATGGGTAAAGTAGTCAAATCATACGCAAATGTTTTTCCTTTTCTATTTTCTTTTTCTCAGGAATCTAATGGGCTTGTGGCATATGCGCGGGCCACTGGATTCTAAGATGGCTTTAGCTGAGCGCACATACCAAACCGAATAAGATTACCTATATCGTATATAAATTTTGATGGAGTATTATTTATTGTCTACTCTAATAACTGGGAAATTTATACCATTAATGTATAAATTACCATATTTATTCAATATTCAAAACCATATTTCTTATAATAATTCGAATAAATTTTGGAAGGATTTTTTGACTTATTCCTCACAATTAGATTGGAAGTCGATATTTAATAGGGACCCACTCATCCATGTAACCGTCAGGAAGAGAATAGCCGAATTTTGCTGATGTTGTCTGATCCTCGGGGCTCACAACTCGGTCATATGAATAGCACAAAATTAGCGCAAGCAAGTGAGAAGGACCAGAGCCAAAAGCCACAAAGTTCCCACAATTTACGGTCCATCCTCCAAGCAGAGAAGCCTTCCCACCCAATATAAGTGACAATCTTTGCACCAAAACAAAGAAACAAAAAGCAACAAAAACGATCTCGAAGCTCAAGAAGACAAAACAAAGAAAAGAAAAAAAAGGGAAGCAAGATTAATAATGTCGAGCAAAGTGGCTGCTGTGTTGGTGCTGTGCCTTGTCCTTGCTGCGGCGGTTCGGATGACCAGAGCCCAGACGCTATTGGAACAGTACAAGCAGTGCTTCAAAGATTGTCAAGACCGCTGCCAGACAGAGGCCACCACTCTGTGCGAGATGAAGTGCAATGGCGACTGCATGGCCAAGGACACCGCCGGTAACTATCCCTGATCTAATATACGTACATGTGTACGTGTCTGTGGATTATCTTGCTCAATATCGGTGGACCTTGCATTGGGGACACTTACCAAGAACAATTCACAATTCGGCGTCTAAGATCGTTTCAAACTTCCGACAGGAGAAGTCTGTTTTGTCGATATGTTCTTTGAAATGGATTCGCTGTATTGTTGTTTAATTTTTCTCTTCTAGCAACTGGCTGTGCCTGACTCACTGCCTTTGCCCGTGTTCGATGTGCAGCGAAGCTGGAAAAGGTTAGACAAGACATGGCTGCGGCACGACAAAGCTCTCTGAACTCGGCGCAGCAACAGATGGGAGCGCCCAGTACCCAACCTTGAACAGCTCCAGTGATGAAACGAGCAATCAGATCCTACTGAATAATGAGAGCACTCCCTAATGTTTGGAGTTTTTTTCTTCATTTTCATACTTAATTATAGGTAAATAAGACGACAGCATTCGATCCCTGTTTCCAGGATTAACTGCCTCAGTAGTTTCAGGACTCTTCCTTCCGTTGCTCTCCATCTGAGAGCAACCGAAATGCAAAGTTAGCTAGAACATTTTACCAATCTATGCATTTGTTTCAGTTTATTTTTCCCTGGTTTACTGTGGAACTTTGTTCTTCATGTGGATCACAATGAATGCAGTACATCTCGAAAGCTTCTTTCTGCTGTAGTTTAGTGTCGATCTCAATTGACTTCACGGTTCACTCTCTGGGACAAATTAGTTTTGAGTCCATTGGAGCTCGACCCAAGGTGGGCTCTTGCAATGGAACAACAGAAACGGGCCGCATTGCTGCCTTCTGTAGGTGATTCATTACGTTCACTCGAGGATGGCATAAACTGATTCTCAGTAAGCAATCTTTCAGCTGTCGAACGGTCTATAAAGATTGAAAATATTCGAGGACCTTATGGCATAAGCACGAGATGAGGACATGTCTGAGAACTTCCATCCAACTAGCCCTAAAACACCTATATATGGTCTGTGCCAAAAGAAACCGAAAATATGTTTTTGAGGAATCCTGCAATTTTAGTGGTGTGTACCGGATGAAACTACTGATCCTGCGGATGTCTGGTGGAATCCTCTCATGCATGAAGCTCATGTAGTGGTGAATATGTTCTCCGAACATGCCTAAAATATTTCTTCATTCATGCCCGGATGGAATATTGCACCAGGACGTCTCTTGGTATGGTTTGCAGCTGCTCTTTCTGGGACACATCCCTACGATTCTGTGAAGCTAAGAATGCTGTGACAACGCCATGGAAGAAGCAATGGAAGGTAAAGATCTGCAAGAGCTACTCCCACTTGTATGTTTTGTTCTGTGCTCTCCTCAACAGCCGCAACACTGCTCTGCATATTGCCAGCAAAGAGGCCAGAGTCCCCAAAAAGAGAACCTACGATAAGATCTGGAAAGGCTAAGGGTTCCCATCTTTGATCAGTGATTTGAGTACATCACAGATTCGTAGTGTAGCGTCTTGTGGAGCTTTAAAGCTTTTACTGTTGCTTGAATGGCAAGAAACGTCATATGCGCAGGGGATGCATGATCAGAACAACCGTCGGACATCCCAGCTGAATGTTTCTGTTAGCAATGCCCTGGGAGACTTCTGCGCTGCCAGGAACTTCTGTATATAATTTGGCTTTACGCTCTTTCCTTTCATGCTTCTTCCTAGTCAGTTTACTTCCAAGTAGCATTTTGCGATGCATATCTTCCTCTTTCAGGCACATCTTGACGAGAATCTTCACCACATCAAAGATCATCTCCAATGCAAAATGACAAAGCAATGCCAGTTTAAGATACTGATTCAAGATGAAAGAATTATCTGATTTATTGACCTGCCATTTGCATCAAAATGAGGTCTGGATAAAGATCGCTGATCATATTTTTCGAGGCCTAGGTTATAATGAAAATGTTTATCTTTCAAGGTTCGCTGACAAACTAATGGCAAAATTGTCGGTTCAATTCAATTTTTATTGGACATCATTACATCCTGAATTTCATTCAGAGATCAACTCAACTCAATGAAAATTGAGCTGGTATAGTACTATCAGTATTTTGTCTGTCACTGCATAACCATTACAACCAATTAAATGCTGTATCTTCCCTTTATCTTCTCCTGTCACTGTTGTAGTCTCCCTCATTCTCCTTATCCTTTAGAAAACCGAGAAATGCAAGGAAGCCGAATAAGAAGAATCCTCCTGACCAGTTTCCTCCACCGCCACCCCCACCACCTCCACCATCTCCGTCATCTCGGGGCGGGAACCCAGTGCCACCATCATCCAGCTGTGGGGACTTCTCTTGGACTGAGATTCAAACAAACACCATTCTCATAAGATGTATACTTCATATCAAATTAATTGAAAAGGCCAACTGAATGTACAATCATAATGTATGACCTGCAGGGTTATCACTACAATAAACATATCATTAGCAAATATCATCAGACAGGAGCAAAAGAATCATCTCACACTCAATCTAGGCAAGAATTTCCTTCCCTGATGATCCATCAACTTTGTTAGCATCAAGAAAGCCAGAAACAACCAAGGAAAAAAAAGAAAAGAAAAAATGGAATTTCAATTTTCCATTCAAGGAAATTCAACATCCTCCAAAAAACTCGAGAAAAATTAATTATGATGACTCCATTGCACGGTGAAGGAAGTAATTTAACAATGCGGCATGCTTCAAACAACCATACGGCCCCGCCCCCAAAATAAACCTTAAAAAAAAGAGCTGTGAACAATTTGTGAATAACATTTCCACCTTAAACACTTACTATGAGTAGGGGCTTGGGTTATTGTTGGTGCCTCACGCGTTACAGTTTGGGTTTGCTCTGCACCGCATCTTGCATTCTGTCAGCAAAGCAAAAAAAATAAAAAAATTAAATCATGGAATGAAATAGAGAAAGATACAAACTTTCCAGCATTTCTCTAATGACTCTGTATGTCAATAATTCTAGTCTTAGCTCTACAAAGTGACTGCACATACTACCCAATGGTATAGACTGCTCGGCACAAATGAAAGGATCAAGTATTCCTCCATCTCATACAAATTTCATGTCATGTTGTTTGCATAGTTCCAAGCTGCAACAACAAGGCACTTGGCATCCATTCCATTCATCATGTCTGTGCAAAATTCTAAAAAACCCTTAAGTGATCTTAAGGGACTGATCTATTGGGACTGGCCTTAACAAAGGAAGCAAATCTCAATCAACAGATTATAAATACGTACGTATTTATGTGGGATCTACCAACATTATGAGATCTGCATCAGCATTCTAAATTATTATGCTTAACTTCTGTAAGCTAAAAATGGCATAAAATCTGAATTAAATGAGATCAATGGCCACAAGAAGATGCTTCATAGATGATGCTTTGTCTAAAATTTTAGGTTAGACTAACTGATTTTTTCCAATATGTCACAGAAGGATAAACAAGGAAAGCAGGAAAAGTTAAGGAAAGTACAAAAACCAGGAAACTACTGCGAAAACTCACCAAAGCTGCAGTGCAGATGGCGGAATATGACAGCTTTGGTTTGCTCATGACAATTGGCCACAACCCTGCACCAAGCCCTACTGAACCAGCTGCAGTCAGCCCATGATGTCCTCTTTCAGCATCAAAAGGCTGTAGATGCACCCGAAGATTGGGAGGACCAGATTTAACAAACTCGTGTTGCTCCTTTTGTATACACACTGGTTTCACTGCAAAATTACACAATAATACAATGATAGAAACAGAACATACGAAGAAAGCTACTTTGAGATAATTGGGCTTTTTTACAATTCCCCACACATAGGTAAATCTATGTTATTATTTTTGTTATAGAACTAAGCTTCTTTTTACAATAAAGCAAGGGCCCAAAGAAATGAAAAGTCATGAATCTTCAAACAAATCAATGGACATTTCAGGCCTCAAAGAATCTTTCGTCTGATGACATCTTCCATCAACACTATCAATCCATCAGCCTTCACAAAATAACTTCTAGTCTCAAACAAACACAAAATACACTTAGTAGTTCTTATGTTTATATTTGTGCTCTTCTGATTTTATTGGATATCTCAAAAGAGACAACTGCCAAGATATTCAGGGGAGAACACTGTTTGACCTACGATGCCATGCCAATCTTACAGTGAAATAAGTGCATGTACTAACACAATTGAATTCAATCCATTTGAACATCATTAGACCCTGAATTTCTTTAAGAGATCATTTCACCTGAACGAAAGGTTCTACAACAACGGTGATTATGATTACTATATGTGCAGCATGTTACATAACGTGCATACAGTTAATAGCTTGCCAATTAAATTGTCTCAATAATTTCATAGCCAGTAACTAAATTCATTACTCACAAAATAATAAGATAAAAGGTAAATATCCTATTGATCCTTACAGTTTATTTGTCCAATAAAGGAAATAAATACTCCGTAATTCTTATATTGTCCAATAAAAGAAAGGTACATATAAAAAAATATTTACCTATTGGCAGCCAGGGAACGCCCACGATAGAGCTTGAGGCCAGCATGTGCATCCTGATAACGATACAAAAAATCACCAGAAAATGGTGGCATTTACATCAGTGCAATTTCATCAATGATGAGAACATTCATTTACCAGAGAATACAAATCAACTCAAGAAGCTGAAAGCTTTACCCAGCAGCACAGACAATGGGCAATTTTTTTTTTAACTTTTTCGTTATGCCACAAGGGAGAAACTAACTGTCTTTTAGACGTGGGAATTCCTCAGAAGTCCTTCGGATGTATCGTCCAGAATAAGGACAGTTGCCGCCCAACAAATCCAAACAATATCAACCATCAATCTCCTTCTTGGGCCATTAGGCGGAAATCGCAGGTCAATCAGATGATTAATAGAGCCAGGATTCATGTAGCAAAAAAAAAAAAAAAGAGCCAGAATTCCATAACTGAAACCCTAAAACGAAAATCATCATCTGCTTCACTTCTAAAAAAAAAACCATAACCTGTTCCACCCAAGCAGAGCAAATTACACCGCAGCTGCAAGAGCGGAACGAGACGCCGGCGGTGGCAAGAGAACAAGACGAGTGGACAGAGCGGTCAAACCTCGGTTTGGAAGCCACCGACAATCATGAGAGGCGGTGGCAATGCATAATAAAGCAAGTAAGGAGTCAGAAATGCCGGCGAACCATTGGGCCGAGCCCGATCCGTTGTTATGGGCCTGGATGAAGATCAGCCCAAGGCAGATTCCTGGGTAAATAAGGCGGATGCTGCGAAGGCACGCTACAGAAACCCCGGACCAGATCGTCATGTGGGAAGTGAATGCTTGAAGCAGTAATGAATCTCAGACTCCGTTTCAAGCCGGAATATAAAAATTAAATGGGAATGTTGAATGACGATTAATCATTTGTTATAAATGAATCACACCCGATTAAATTAATTTTAATCGAGAATATCTAGAACAATTGTGGGGCCATTTTTTCTACATAAATTAATTGTTTGATTAGAGGCTACTAATCTCTGGTGTATAAGTGATACTAATCCAATATCTGCTGATAATATGTCAGGAAAAGACGTTAATTACCGCAGGTTCTAAGAGCCCATAATAGTTCTTTCCCAACTGGAAACTTAAATTGCCAAGTAGCACGTTTCCATGCCCCAAGGGTTATGGGCTGCCGATGCCACCAATTAGCCTAATCCCCTACACATTATTGACCGTGCAACTCGTAATCAGCACAGAACTGCTAAAGGTGCACGTTACATGAGCACCGCGTCTACGAATGGATGCTGGACCTGGTCGCGAGTCAAACGCAATGTTATCGGGTCAAATTCACTTTTATTTCTACACTTGCTGTCATGGAATTACAATTCCTTGTTTAATACCATGCGATGCCATGCTCTTGATCATTGCCCATTGGATCTTTGTTCCCATATAACCCTCCCACGCACAACAAAGGGAAAAGCTCAGACGATTATTTCCATATGTATTTGATCTTCTTTGACATCCATTCCATCTTGCAGATTCTCATAATTATAGCCTTGAGCTTCTACGGAAGCATTTTGGTCCCACAAAGGGTCACTGCACGCGGCATGGCAAGTGTCTTGGCCTGACAGTGTCCGGCAGATATTTATCCTGAACCTTGAGAACAAATGGCCAGTCTCAAGTAAGGCTTTGCAATTGCAAGAAACAGACATGATTCTTGATGTTAGATACATACAGATAATTGAATCTGAGACCTTTATGTTCAAGGCAAGAGCAACTACCGAAATACTACACCCCTTTCTCGAAATGACACATTTTACGAGGGACATTGCAAATCGCCAAGATTGAGGAGACTGCAAATTGCTATGGAAACCACCAAAAAACAGCTCGACAAAAAGAAACTAGAAACTAACAAAAGATTCCGATTTCCGACCGTTCTAACAGTTCTGTAAAATGATGGGATGCAGGATGCCCCCAATGCGACTTTTTAAAAAAGAGTCCACCCTGTTCTATCCTCAAAACCCGACTCTTCTGTTGTGCCAACAGCAATGCAGGGTAGTAAAGTATGAGAAGAAAGGAGACCGATCATACCAGGGAATGAAGAAAACTTGCAGATTGTCGAGGCGTGCATGATAAAGAAACGCATTCCTCATTGTTAACTGTACAGGCTAGGCTTAGAGATGAAGCAGTTTTAAGTTTATGGAATAAAATGTTCTACTGATGCAGACTTTGTCTTGTCCCTCGAAGGCAAAAACCCTGCTCCCATATGTTCCTGAATCACTAAACAAATGCCTGCAAGTGGCTTAACAGAAGGGCTGAGTTTTACTGATTGCTCAAGTGTCAGGTTCAGTGGGAAGAACACTAAAGCGACAGCATTATTATGAAGCAGGACATCACCGTGATTATGCTGGGAAGCATCATTCTGGATGATCTGTCAGAGCAGAAGAATGAGGATTAGAAGCCGCTAATTAAAAAATTCTTGCCCCTTTGCTTTATTTATAAACGAAAAAGCTCACGGGACTGGAAAGAGAGAGGTGAGGCAAAAAAATTCATTAGTAAGAATTAAATCAAAAAATCATGGTGCTGCTGTTACTATAAACCCTATGATATGCCTTATTCTTTACTTCTGATGAGTGCTGTCATTTTAAGCAGACACTTTCCTAGTCCTTTGCTTTTTATACAGAGGAGTTGTTTTCTGTCAGACCAGTTCTCCAGCCCTAATCCTTGGCTCCCTCATATCCAAAGAATAGTCAATGAAGAGGGCCCCTTCTTACTTTGCTTTTCTGAGCTTTTCCCATTGGAAAATATTTGTTTATAGATATGTTTAATGGAAAAGAGCTCCCCTCGCATATTGCAGGGAGAGCTCTAAAAGTATCGTGTGGCTGGAACAAGTCCATAAACGAGTCGATGCTGAGTGCAGCTTGTGGTCTCAGCTGAGGAAAAAGAGGTCCTTTGGTTGAACTCAGCATAAAAAGGAGCAAGAATGCTCGTCAAAAGTCAGTTCTAATGGCAATAACATCAGGCAACTCTTACTATGCATATGTGTGGTTAAATCAGGTCCAATGCTCTTCAGAAACTGCAACTTCGAGTCTGGTAATTTCTAAAGTCAGTTCGTTTTAGAAATAGCAGCAAAAGGAGTGCATGCCGGCTCCATAGTAATATCCTTGTCCGCCCTCAGTGCCCAGCAAAAAATTATGTTTATTCTCAAGTCTTATCTGTCTTGGTACTACTTAGTCTGGCCCTCGAGGCAAAATGTTTGTAAAAATTATGAAGTTATCCCTGATAAGTTTTTCAAATTAGCCATATTTCACTCCAATGTGCTGAGTCGAGGAGGTCCTAGCCTGGCATTATGGTCCTAAACAAGGTCAAAGCATTGTTTGCCAACCCAGGTGGTAGGATAAGGTCTCGACCACCCTCCTCGATGACCCAACCTGGGGTGAAGGTGGTCCAGTGCCAAATCCGTCTCATGTAAAAATTTTGAAGGGAGAGAGGTCTGTAAATCATGAACTTCCATTATACCTGCCAAAGCTGGAAAAACTGACCTGCTCTTCATGAGCTATGTCATTGCCATGACAAGAAAAGAGGAAAAAGCAAAAGGACAGGAGTGGGTATATGTGAGATAACCAAGAAAACCTGCCTTTTCAGATACTCGTAGACAATAAGACAGCACACACATAGAGAAAAAGCAAAACAATTCATTCTCCTTTTTCTTTTCCACTATTGATTTTACATTTTCTTTCCTCTATATCACTATAGAAATGACAAAGAACCATCAAGCTTGTCTTCTCTTCTATATGCATTGAAATCAAAGGGGGAGGCTATGAGGCATGACTGTGTTTTTTCTTCTCCTGTTACAGAGGAGCCTCGTGGCCTAGAACAGATGGAAGGAAAGGGGATGGCATGAGGTGTGAGAATCGAGCCAGAACCCCACAGTTGCAGGTCGAGGACAATGTCAGCGCATTAAGCAAACCCTTCTCTCAGCCATCATTGTGCCGCACTCCCTCATCCTTCGTCTCCTTTTCTTTTTGCAGTCATTCGCAAAAAGAATATCCCCTAAGCAAGCAATGAATGTAAAGAATAAACTAATATCTTCTCTCTAAAACTTTGCAAGAATCCTCAATTGGGTCAATTTATCCTGCAGAAGAAAGAAAAGAAGAAAGGTGGGGTCAGATTTCACAATTGCTGCTACATGGCAAATGCTAGTTTCTTTCAGCTTCCAAATTGAACTTTCACAGGAATAAATGAGATCTAGTACCTAATTATTGTTAAATTGGATCGCTGAATCATCATGGAGCTGTTAAGATGTACAGTTTTGTGCTGGGATTAGTTGGGTTAGCAAGTCACTAGTTTCAATGCCTGCCCAAAGAAAAATGAAGATTACAATTTGTAATGAATAAATGAGGAAAGAAAAGAAAGGATGATCCTTCAGGGAGAAAAGAAAAGGAAGAATCAATATGGGGTGAGCTTGAGATGGTTCATAACCTCTTCCCCTTATATAAGCCCAAGAAATAGGATTAGAGAAAATCCAGTATTAGAAGGGATTTACCCCTTGATGGATCAACCAGTTTGAAAACTTGATTGTTTAGAATCTCTCATAACAAGTGGTGAAAATCGGAAATATTAAAAAAAAAACAAAAAACCAAACAAAAAGAAAAGGAAAGAAAAGCTAGGTGGGCAGCAAAAACAAGGAAGGTAAAAGTGAGAGGGAAGATAGCAAACCTCATATAGTTAGTGGACAATGGAATGTCTCAATCAGAGTTCCTCTTCTCTGCAGGCTTTCTGCAAAGTGATTCCTTCGTGCAAACTGGGGAGATGATTTCCAAGTTAACAAGTCGGAGGCCCTGAGGAGTTCAACTTTTATTAGGTAAAGTGTGTGAAGATGGCAAAAACGTTCAAACCATGCCACTCATTCAGGTAATTTCATCCAGTGGAATTGCATTGAACATGCCAGTCCTTGAAATTGTTGTGGTTATTGAATTATTCACATGACTAATGACGGTGTTACGGAAAATTTACCAGAGAGAGGGCTTGCAAAAGGCAAGGAAAAGAAATTACCTGAATGAGTGATCCAAAACGAGTACATGGAGAGGATCCCCGGAAATATCAAATAGACATAGATAGCCTGAGCAAATACGATTAAAATCGTCAGTATACAGAAAGAGCATGGACATCCTTTCACTTAATTAGGAAAGTTCAAAGTGAGCCATACAGGGGGGAGCTGAGGTTGCACCTGAACCTGGATGAGTGAATTGATGTTCCCTTGCCTCTAGAAGAAGTTTAGTTCCGTATATCCATGAGCATACGGGAGAAGCTCCTCAACCTGGACTCTCGAACTAGAATAGCTTGTACTTTTCCTCATTCGGGTTTGGCTCGACTCGACCTCAGCCCAGAAAAATCCATAGACTGGTCTGTGGTCGGAGAACTTAGACTCTCCCCGAACATATGATAATTGATGAAGGCCCTCCCCGTACCACAAAATTCTATCGCACCTTTACAACCAAAGTGGGGGAAAATCAGAATCAATTTCTAGGGCCCTATGAACATGATTGCCGAGTACTTTTTAGGGTAGATTGTCATTTTACCAAGCAGGCGTACGTCTCTTATTCTTTGGGTGCTGATCATCCCCTGCATACCGGTCCGAATTAGTTGAATACTTGTAAGTGGGCGGGAAATAAATCTTCCCCTCATTCCAGCTCACAAAAACTCGTCCCAGCTTCTGCTCTCTCCGTAACTGATAAACAAAAGAATGGCCCTTTTAGAATGATTTCATCAAATCACTAAGTTAAGCAATGGATGAACTGGGAATTATAAGCAGAAGATTCCCCAGATCATGTTTGAGAAACACATGCCTGGTCATTCTCCAGTAGCGCTCTCCAGTTTTGCATCTCCACAAGTGCCTTTGCAGATCGATATGATAGGGCAATTCGGTAATTCAAATCCCCGAGCCAAATTATTCGACTGAAACAGGAAAAACAAAAAACCATACTTGATGAATAACGATCACAGAAGAAATTTAGTCAACTCGCTTCAGTTATTGTTGTAGTACTACTTCATCAAGCTGGGAGAGTGAGTTTTATAAGCAAATCTGAGGATAGTTTGCAAGGAGTGGATCTTACTCGTGCTGGAGAATTGTTTCAGGAGACTTGTCAATGGCTTCTCCCTTGATTTTCGGGAACCTTGTCTTGCGGAGTATCTCCATTACATCTGCATTCCTCCTCAGCTCATCCCCTTCCTTCTGTCCCGAGGTTAGGTGACTGCAGATGAAGCAAAAGCTCGTCTGGTGCAGCAACATGCTGATTGAGATTGATCCCTGAAAAATAACCCGCAAGAATGGTTCATATTTAGCTAACAAAGGTCCTATAATGAGAGTTGAATGAACATCTACTTAAACTATGGAAAACTGAAATGGGGGTAAAAAACAGAAAGCGGAAGAATTGAATCGAGGAAAAGCATATCTGAACTTATTGGCTTGTAAAGCATCTTATGCAACAGCATTCGCTACATTCTACCACTTTTTCTCTTCAAACAGTAAAAAACAAGAGCCCCTCAAAATTACCTTGTTTCCAAGATAGCCCATCAATCCTCGACCAACACAACAAACCTTCATATTCCTCACATGGTCCCTGAGCTCACTCCTCACCCACACAGTTAGGAAGATACCGACCATCTGCTTGCTCGCAACTAAGCAGTATCTTGAGTTTCCCCTAACTCTGTTCCCTTCGTCAAAGGACGTGGAGCCACCGCAAGACATTGGAGAGTACAAAACAGTGCTCGGAGAATCACCTAGACCATGATCATCATCAGATGTGCCCCATCTGGAGCAGTCACTGGGTCTCGAATAGTCGCTCGGTCTCGAATAATAGTCACTAGGCCTAGAGCTGTCACTGGGTCTCGAATAATAGTCACTTGGCCTAGAGCAGTCACTCGGCCTGTGCCCATATCTGGAATTTGGATCATAGTCACTCGGCCTTGAATAGTCGCTCGCTCTAGAATAATTGCTCGGCCTGTGGCAGCTGTACCTATGACTCTGATCGTAGTCACTTGCCCTCGAATAGTCACTCGGTCTTGAGTAATCACTAGGCCGTTGGGCCCACCTGAAGCTCCTGTCGCCATAATCACTTGGTCTATGGCCGAATATCACCCTATCACACACACTGAACCGTCGATCAAGCCTTGGATGACCAATTGGAGGGTCATTCTCAATTCCCCAGCTCCGAGTTGTCTGGAAGGAGCGGCGATGGAAGAAAGCAGAGGCCTTCCGTCTCATTGAACCCTCAAAATCCACATTGTTTTCTACAACGGGCCTTGGAATGGGAGATGGGGTGTAGGCTCCACTTCCCCCACTCGTCCCAGGTAGACTGTTGAGAGTTTTCCGAATCAAGGCTAGCCATTTCTTGGCTGGCCCACTGTCTTCAGACCCAAGAATGTTACCAGCATTCAGAGGAACTATCTCTTGAAACCTGGTAAATGAAGCAGCCAGAATTAGCGATAGTTAATACTGAACAAAAACAGGAAAAGGAGATAGTTTTCTCTTTTCTTGGATTAAAATGAACTAAGAACTATACCCAAGAACATAAATATCTGCAGGAGGAGAGGAGTGCAACCACTCGTCTATGTTGAGATTGTGAGGTGGGGATCTCCCGGCGACATTCCACGTCGCCACAAAGACACTGCTCCATATTAATCATCAAACAGTTAAAAGGAAGTTCAGAGCCTATAATCAATGAAGTTACGTGGAATTTCTGGTTATGCATCACTGCAAAGAAAAAGCCAATAAATGGTAAAAAAAAAGGAACCAAATTACCTGTGGTTCTGTACATCTATGATACGCGGGTTGTCGAGATTCATTCTCCTTCTACGTACATGCTCAGCGCTCTTGTTAAATTTCTCTGAGGATCAAAGGGCATGTATTACACTGTTAGTACCCTTCCGCATTCAAGGCCTGGTTAAAAAGAAAAAGGAATATGAAAGGAGAATGGAACCTGTTCTGCTTTTCTTGACCGTGCACGGTTCTCTTCCTGAGAAGCTTGTTCGGAACTCGGCTTCACCGCCTGAATATACGCGGAACCAAGGACAAACAGAGGAGGAGGAATATATTCAGTCACAGAGAAGTCCTTTGATTCTGTTAAGATCATTCATATACACAGAGAGAAGAAACAAATATGTATGGACACTGAAAGACTTCAGGGTTAGGTTTGATATTTTGGGGATCAGAATCTTAGCCGTTGATTGCCCTAGACAAGTGTGGTACCCTCTTCTGTATCATACTAATCGTTCATACGTACCAACATAAACAACTTCGTCCGCCTGAAAATCCTCGGTTTTGCTCTTGATGTTGAACAGCTTCCTGACCATTTTTTTGGACCATGAGAGCTTCATCATGCCAAAGGGGGACAGACGAATCAAAATCAGCAACATCCCAGAGAAAAAAGAAAAAGAAGAAGAAGAAGAAGAAGAAGAAGAAGAAGAAGAAGAGGAAGAGGTCATAATTTAAGTGCAAATCCAGCTGAAGATCTTGAGGATTAATAAAAACCTTGCTTTTCTTGGAGTTGCCATCTGTCATTGTTCCTACCCAGCTCTATTTAACTCCTTAGCTGAGTTGCTCTGTTCTTGTTTGGTGCTTTGCAGTCGAAATCTAATCAGACAGCTAAAGAACAGAACCCCATCACGGGATCTTCCCCCAAAAACAAGACTCGGTTCCGCGAAGAACACGAAGGGGCCAAAATGAGGCAAGAAGGAAGAGGAAATGGTGGTCAGTAGTGCGTCTCTCGTGGAGCTAGTGGTGATGGTTAAAGGAGATAGCACGCAAGACAATAGGGCTCGGCCTCATCAAATATGAAGCCCCCCAAAAGGCAACAGAGAGAGACAGAGGGAACACTTTAATTGCGTGGAAGTGAGATGAGATTCTTGGGCGAATAGGAGGAGGAGCGATCAAGACAATGAGGCAGACATAAAGAGAAAGAAAGCTGAATAAGGCGAGCCGGGCTGCTTCCCCTCTCTCTCTCTCTAAAGCAAACAGCCTCGGTCTCTGTAACAGCAAAGTATCATGTTTGAACAGAATAAAGTGCAGAGAGAGTGAGCAAGACAGAGAAGAGAATGGGGGAGGGGGGGGTGAAGAGATTCGGTCATGACGAAGTCTCCTTTGTTTTTATTAAATAAAAATAAATACTCTTAATTGCACAAAAAGGGCCAAAAAAAGAAAAATGAATGTCCAGTCTTAGCCCCGCCCTTAATCCGAAGGTGATGGACCCACCAACCATGAATGGGGCAGGGAGCCAGGCACCCTACGCTACCCCCTCCCCTCCTCTTATTCTTCCTGTCGATTATTAATGTGTGATAACAACTTCCCATTTCAAAAATCACATAAAGCTTTCAAAAAATCACGGAACCCTACGTCCGGTTCCGTTGAGAGATCCAGCATCAATAGGAAGAGCTGCCCGCGGGCACCAAAGGAAGGCACCTGTAGCGAGGGAGGGAGTGGGTGGCCTGCCTCTGCCTGCCGTGTAGCTGTTGCCCTTTCAATCCTGCCCAGCCCTCTTGGTCTTCCCACCAAAGTAGTGAAAAGCAATTCAAAGAAGGAAATAGGGAATTAAAAAACAAAATGAAGAGGATAAAGGTGAGCGTATGTATGTATTTGCAGTACTACCGCATTGGACAGTGTCTCATGTCTCCAGCCCCCTTTTTTTTATTTTATTTATTTACTCTTTTGCCCCCGCTCTTCTTTTTGGGGGGTTTAGAGGATTAGGATCTTGATTACGAGTTGTTTCTGGAACGTTGAACCTTCGAGTTTGAATATGTCTTTAGGCCATTCGGGGCAGAACTCATCGAATATATATATATACACTAGTGTATATGCTAATAAAAGATATTACATGTACATATAATTGATTAATAGATAAATTAAAGTGTTATTTTGTTTAATAATGTATATTGGATACTCATCCATCAAATTTATGGATAATGTGTTAATTTTGATTTATTTATTTTTAAAAAAATCTGTGGTTTAGACAGGGAAATAAATAAATAAACCATGAACATCGTGGCATTTCAGCGGAGTCATTGGAGCATTCCCCCTCTCGACTCTGTACGGAGTTGGGGAGCCAAGATTCGACTCATTATCCTCACGATGGAAGAGCAATTGGCCGCATTATTGTTCGGAGGGGGAACTCCGCCATTACAGATCGTTCGAGGACTTGTAGCCCCAGAAAGGAGAGAGAGATGAAAATCCACGGCCCCTTCCATGAAAATTCTCCTTGCAAAGCTTAACACAGATAAATGAGATCAACTCTCTATGTAATTGCCAATGGCTGAAAACATGCAATGGTATGCAGAGGCTTATCGCTGTCAATATACAGTGTGAGTTTTGATCTAATCAGGCGGTTGGGTTCAGTTCAGTTCGATTGCTTATTAAGAATTATTCTATTGGAGGGTGTCGGAGATGAGAGAATAGGCGGGGGAATGATTTTCAATATGATGGTCTAAATTTAAGGTTCTTTCGGCCGTCAAAGATTTGTGTCCTTGGAAACAAGGGCACATGTCCCAGTTTTAGGGTTTCTTGCTTTTCCGTTTTCCCATACATTACTTTTAATCTTCTCCCTTCGCCTTTGATTATCGTTACTGTTACTGCCTCTTTGAATGCCGTCGCTTTTACAGGTTGGATTTAGACCTCATGGATTAGCGTGATTCTTTGTTGTAAAAAAAACAAAGAAAAAAGCGACGGTCGGAAAACCCGACTCTCGTATTGAGCCATCCATCAAACCCTAATAATGATTTCTTGTCCTTTTGAGACGCTTGCTAATGATGGAAATATTATAGGATGTACGCTCCATCAATTATGAGTTAACTTTGACAATTTCCATGTTCATCGGTTTCTGGATTAAGAGATGATTTAATGGTTTGGTGACAATCCATACTCCCTACGAATGCATTAATTTGCATTAACTTACAACAGATAGTAAACTAGGGTTTAGCAGAAGAACTGCACAAGTATCTAGAAATCGCCAGCAATCGTAGATATTTGTTTCTTATGCTTGAATCGCGGTTCAGTGTGATAAGGGTCAAGATCCGTGTGCAGGTAGAAGTATCCTATATGACGAACTCGCAGAAATCTCACTTGTGAGTCGTGGATCCTTTAACATGACGGTCTCATGCACGCCGTGTTCCAGTGCATCCGTCACCTTAATCGGTACCTCGAGATTGGGACTAAAGCTAATGGGAGCCATGCCGCGCAGAATATGCATAGTCAAGCTCAAAGTTCGTCAATTGTTAGTGGGATTCAGTGGAACTGTCTCCTTCCCCGTATTTGATGCCAGTTGCTTCTACTGTTTTAGCATATGTTCTTTAAAATAGAATCGTCAACTTGTCTAAAGAAGAAGAAAAAGAATCTTCTGAGATATGGAATTGAACGACGACTTGATCGTCATGTTTAAGCTATGAATACTTCGAAGTCCGTCAACTAAGAATCGGCTGCTTCATCATCTCATTTGGTACAAACCCTAACCTAACTCGGCATAGGACAATTTTCTTTTACAACTTAGTCATATAATTTGAGTTTGGATTTAGGTAATTTGAGACAGATAACACAGCAATTTTCTAGTCTCGCTTAGGTTCCATGTAGAAGAAAAAGAGAAAAATAAATAATTACTATTGGTATGAGTTATTTGTGGCGGTTTAATATCTTTTTCTCTTGAATAATATTTTAAATTTATATTTTATATATAATAAAAACTTATTATGGGAGAGTTTTATTGTTAGTAAATTAATTTTATTTAAATGTAAATTAATTAGAATTTATTTAATAGTGTAGGTAAATATAAGAGAGAGAGAGAGAGAGAGTATTATTTCTTTAAAATAATCATTCCTCTAATTCACTACGGAAAAGCAAAACACATCAAATTTGGGAATACGCAACATCTCCACCATGTCCGGCGGCCCTCCGCCTTGGGGCCAGCGGCTGCCCCCTCTGCCATTCAACAAAGACAAATCCGTCGTCCTCGTGTTCGCCGTTTGGTGTTCCATTTCTTTAGTAACGGCTTAGTTGCAGGAAAATCCGCCTTGCCGCCCAAAACAAATAGATCCCACATGGTATCTATCTATTCATATAATTTTTTTTCCTTTGCAAATCAGCTAAACGCTCCCCGAGAATATGTTCGTCCTTTTATAATGGGCATGCTTTCGCGTCTTCATGATTGTTGGGCCTCGTCCATTGATTAGGGTTTCGATTATCTTATGCTTCTCTCTCTCTCTCTCTCTCTATATATATTTTTTATAATGATGGTTGACGGCGGAGCATCTTTTCCATAATTGGGTACAAATTTGATAGATCCTTGGAAGTGTGATCTCATCTCGCTATCTTCCAAATGGAATCGCTCTTTACTACCTTAAAGTTCCATCATCATACCCTCAATTGAGATTCTACCCAGCTAATCAGATCAATAGCCACTGTCTGGTTCTAACTGTTTGATCCATGAGTTGTCTAGTACGAAACATGGATCTCTATAAGCAAGGGTTAAGGATGAGGATGACATACTCTGATAGAAATATGTGTGTGTGTGTGTGGATTGTGGATGGAGTGATGCATTCATCATGAGTCCTCATAGCACTTCTCGACTCTAAACAATGTACGTACAATGACTAGATCTCCACTGGCAGATCAATCAAGGGCTGTTTATACATACAATCACCATGTCCATTGTCTATTACCTTCATCGAGCGGGTGGGGCCATGTTGCCCTCTCTTTCTTCCTGAAATTTTCAGGGCAATTTTTTAGAGAAAAAATAATAATGAGTTGTGTTGATGCTTTCTTCGTGGAATGTGGGGCCTTCATGGGAATTAGCCCAATAAAAAAAAAGGAGCAAAAGTGGACATGCATTAAATCGTTCAAGAAGCTTTAAAGTGAATATTTGCATCAAAGAGTGGGTAAGGGACGGGGTCGCTGTGACTTGAAATCATCAGTTCCCAAGAGGCCAAAGTGAGAAAAAAAAAAAGGCCCTCCCACCAAAAACAAAAGAAAGAAATGGCCCTACAATGTCCATTCTTTCTCACAAATTGATTATCCATATTTTTAGATTAAATGGGTTATCGAAAAATTTGAAACAATTACTGTAATCTCAACGGTTGAATTGCTTAATAAGAGTAAAATTTTATATTACAGCCCGTTACAAGATGAAATATCTAGTATATGAAAATCTTCCATAGACAATTTAATTACAAGATGGTTGAATTTTTTTTTATACAAACTAGTCAATAAGAACATGATGAGAAAGAATTATTCCTGATGATGCATTTCCTTTGCAATGTCTCCTCAAAGGACATTAGACAAGGAGCACTCAAAGAAACTTCTCATCACTTCTCACTTCATTTATTTCATGCGGTGTATACATATAAATGATCTTGACCCACAAGAAGCAGCTGCTCGCTTTGCATCTGGAAGAAATCTGAGTGCAAAATCTGGAGCCCATCACGTCCGATCCTAGCTCCAAAAGAGAGAACGTGCAGCTGCTGATACTAGGTAGATGTTATCTTAACATCATCATATAACATGCACAGAAAGATAAAATTCAATGTAAAGATTTATTTTCTTTTCAAATGTAAAGTTATGTGATTCTAGTATGGAATTCCCATCCATATCAAAGTTGGAATTTTTTTTTTCAAGAATTTCTTGACATCATAATTGGAGATTAAAATTGGAAAAAAAAAACCCCATCAAGTAAAGACATATTTGCGCTTTCAATAGCATTTACGTTTGTTCCTCTACAATTTTGCCTATTCAGGAGTTGGCAAATTGCTTCTCTCAAGTCTAGATTTGTAGGGATTTTATAATAGATATGAAAAATGCAAATTTTGGAGTTAAATGCAAAGCCAATATAGCCTTTCTCACAAATTGAAAGAGCTATTCCTGTCAATATTTGCCACTCGAAAGTAGCAAATATACCCCTGTTCTTATTGTGATAATGTAACTTTGAAGTACAAAAGATATATAAAGAAAAGAAGAAGAAGAAGAAGAATGTGAAGGGGAAAAGAGATAATTGAAAGAGGAAATTTGTTTATTCAATTCTTTCTTTTTGGTTCTTTGGAACAGTTTTCCAAATTTTGGTACATATGACTTGGTATATGAAGTCGTTATAATTCCTATTTAACTTATATTCCAATTCGATCTATTCACTAAAAATAATTTTTTTCCCATTTATGAAAATTCAAAAATTCCTATCTCTTCAAATTTAGATCCTAATAGAAATTCACTCAACAATTATCTAGAAAACATAAGTATATAATAAAAATGAAATTAGAGAAAATGAATCACCTTATTCCTAAAAGGTGAAAACCCGTGGCAAGGAAAATTCGAGGAAAAAATATGATTCATTATTGACAATAGCAACACAGAGAATTGTTCCTACTAACGAATTAACTATCTTTAGATAATTCATTAATCAAATCCAAAGTGATCATTTTCTTCGCACGAATGGCCATCCGCCGTGAGTCAAGCTTGGAATCAAAATACAATGGGTCATCAAGAGGTGAGGGTCGGAAGGGGACAATCATGGACACTAATGAGTCACGTACACACCCATAAGATTTGAAGATTCTTGGAGGGGTCAAAAGAACGCAACAACGCACATAGAATTCAAACAATATTTGATTTGGTCGCTTTGCACTTTTCCTTGTCATTATCCTACCTTTTGTTTTCCCGAATTGCCCCTCCTCCATGCTCTCCCTCTGATCTTGCGGAGCCTCGGGAGATTTACGAGGCAGTCAAAAGGGGTTTGCAATTCGACTATATCATCCTTTTTGGGTCCTCAGTCGTCCCCCTCTCCACCAATCGCTTCCTTTATCCTCTTTTATGTTTTCTTTCTTCACACATTGCTATTCATAAATTTAACAAATATAGAGTAATTCGGTTTCGAGTTGAACCGGTCTATTAATGGTAAAACAATCTTAAATCCGAAACCTAATAATCATGATTAAAAGGGAGGCAACAAATCATGTTTCTCTCTTCACAGATGCCATCGTCTTCCAGGAGTATCTACAACAAAGGTATCTTCTGATGCAGACCACTCCTTCTGGAGTGCTGGCCCATGTTTTGTTTAAGGCCGACGTGTGTATCGAAAAGATAAGCACAAATTTCCCTTCTTGTATATACTGCATGTCATCACCAACGAAACTATTCTTTCAAAATTAGAGACTGTGACTAGATTATCGTCCGATCGATGAATTGTATGATATATACATGTATGTATGTATAATATTAATGCATGAAATCAAACTAGTTTACAAGTTTTACCTTTGAGATGCCGGTAAGTCTTTGCCCGTCGTTATGTTAAAGAAAAATGATTCCACTCCTTATGATCAATGTAACATCATGATCCTGTATTCTACATAAATTCCATATGGCATAAGAAACTTCTAATTGATGACTACACAACAGATATGCCAGCGATCCATGACAACATGATGTTATTAATTGCTAGCTCTAGGCACTTGGAACATGAAAATGACACCCCAAAAAAGAAATATAATTGGGTTTTTATGAATTTTGGCATTTTGTGGATGATAATATAAATATATATAATCATGCAAATCAAAATGTCCCAACAAGTGAAGGCAATTGAACCATCTCGGACGTGGGAGTGTGTTGTGGTGAAAAGGTATGTAATAATTAGTAAAAAAACGTGGGCATGATGAACTAGTTGAAGTTGCAAGCTTCCCTTGTTTATTATAGAATACATCTGTCTTTCCCCTACAAATTATAAAATTCTTTTTAGTGGGTGGAATTCAATTTTTCTTTCTTTTGTTATTGATGACATGAGGGGTGTGAATGTTCTCGTGCAACTTTAGTTCCTTGTCTACCTTTGTCTGATGATTGATTGATAAATAAATAAATACACACACATACAATATGGGACATTATAATCTAACAATTGAATTATTTAATAAGGGTAAATGTTCATCTTTTTTATTTGATTAAGCAGTCGTCTCTTATTTATTAAAAAAAAAACCATCTGCAGAATTTTCATTATCAATTTTATTTCTTCTATCAAGAATGGGGTCAAACGTTGCGGACCATTCTAGGTACCAAATGCTGTGAGACAATGGAATGTTGGGAAGGATCACCCTTATGATGCAACATAAATGCCATGTACATTGTCAGAAGACCCCGTTGATAAATGAGAAGGATCTTGATGTAGAACCCATTAGCTAGTATTATTATACAGATCATTCCCTTGATTGCAAGCATGATCAAATTTAACTCAGAGAAAACTTGTGATATTGCCGTATTTAATGCTGTAGAGCATTAGGGATGAATGTACACTTGCATGCACTGTGCTAGTTGCGAATTTGTTGAACCTGGACTCCTCGAGCCAGAATCGTCACTGTTACTGCCATTCACCACCCCCTACAGAGCTGATTGTCCTCGAACATCAAGAAAACCCCCCAGCTATTGAAACAGTCTAATGAATCTTGACAGTGTGCCAAGTTAATACCAAATCTTCATGCTACAGGGCTCACTCTGGAGCAGCCGAACTCCACACAGTGATCGAGATTGAGTTATCCACGTCTGTCAGTTGATCAATGGAACAGTGATCTGATTCCCAGCTGCTGTGAGCCTGATGGGAGTCAGCCAACCCCACCAAAGTTCAGGCTTGACACTTGTGGCAGCCGTTTGCCTTCCCCAATTCCTAAGAATTAATGTGATGTCCACCTTCCATATTGGCCAACCAAAATCATGAGGCTGTTGTCTGCTTTTGTGTCATTTGTCCTCCATTGGGAAGATCCAGAGCTCGCATTGATTCTGCCTTTCTCATTTATTCAGTCCATGAAAGATATGGACTGTATTATATATAGAAAAAGGAATTAATTAATGGTGCCATGCCGTGCATTCGTTATCCCTTGTGATTACCTTCATCATCGCCCCGTTGACGATGCTTGGTACGGCGTGGAAGACCATCATATTGCTACCGGTCCAAGTTCTAGGCCATGGACCATTTCAACACACGAAAACCTCCAGAACTAAATTCAGTTGAAAGATTGGTTACCGATTGTTGAAAATACATGATATTTTGTGTACCCATTTTGGTTTAAATTCAGTTGAAATTTTCCAGATGCTTAAAATTGATTGTTTGATTGGAGATGACAGGGGATGTATGTATATATACTATACATAGAAATATAATAGAGTTTTTCATAGATGTAAACTCGGCATCCTCTAATTTAAAGCTATGGGCCTCGGGGGTGTCTATCGAGTGTTTTCTTTGCTTGTGGAGATATCTCACTTTGGATATGTATGGCTCGTTCCTTCTAATTCACAATATCTCTTACAATTCCTCCGCCCAATTGGATGCATGGACGGACTCAGAAGCCACGGAGACGACGGCACCCTTGGATCCTTTAGAGGGCGCGCAAAAAAAAGGACCATCTCGTCAGCAACATGGCTTTGCGATCGTATTCTTCATCCAATTTCTCTCGCACTTCGACCTGTAACTTGTGAAAATTTTACTATTATTACAGTTTTTTTTCCCAGTAGTAATTCATACGATCCAATTACCTAGCGATACTTGCACCAAAAGCCCTCCCCAGGGAATGATGCGTATCGGTCTCTCGCGAGTAAATCCCCCGCACGGGTTTCCTGCTCTTCTACGGATGGGCCGATAGATGGGTTAAAAGGGAAATGCTGCGACCGGCCCATAAGCCTGTAGGCCCAATAAATGTAGAAGCCCATAAAGAGGTTCGGATAACAGATGGCATCCCTTGAAATCAAAGGCAAAGGATTTGATGGGTGAGGGGCTGAAGTGTCACTGACAGTGACAGCTGCCCGAGAGAAGGGCTAAGCGTCCACTGAGAATGCGGAGGGGATTCCCATTTTTTACTTGTGATTTTTAGTTTGTTCATTGCACTATCAATTTTCTAGGATTTGGGGGTCGTCGTTTACTATCTTTAGGTAGGATCTTTTAGGCCTTGAATGTCATAATCCTATGCTGAGTAAAGATTCCACCCTGGCACCTTATCCGACATGGTAGATGTCTAGGATTGTAATCTTGTGTCTGTGAGTGCCCAGGCTGGAGACCGTAGGAGGGTACCCCTTATTCGGCAATTCGACACCAGTCCCACTTTCATTTTTCTTTTGCCTCCCAGCGTTTATCTTTCCAAGGGCAGAAAATAGCAATATCAATTCTTCCTACGGTGTATGGCTCTTCGGTTAAAGATGTTATGGTACTCAGTGTACTGATATACAGGATTTGACCCTAGCAAGTGATCTCACGTATGAGGAGCCTCACTTAAAAAAGGGTCCTATAAGCTACCGTACTTTTTTAAGTTATGTTGTATATGTAATCAAATGTGCAGCTCCTTGATGCAGGAAAAGGGTCATGCTGTTTGTTCAGTGAATTCGAGTTTGTTCCCAGCTTCACAACCTCTACCATAGCAGACTGGCATATGCCATGACACCAGAGAAGGTTTTGCAAGTAAGAATGTGACAAAAAGGAAATTCAAAGGAATAACACAAAGTCATACATTCTTCAAATCAAATCAAATTAAATCAATGCTCCCTCTCTAACAAATCTCTCCTCACAGAAACCAGAAGATGAAACAAAAAGGATATGCTCGAAGTGGCTTGCATTCAAATATCACGGACCACGAGCAGGGCCAAAGCAGAAGCAACCCGGACTCTGGTCTTCGGGAATCATCCCACCTCCTTTGCTTGTATCAATTGCTTCCAGCATCCTGACCACATCTTCCATCTCAGGCCGTTTCTCAGGTTTTGCATCCCAGCATTTGCGCATGATTTGAGACAGGGAATTCGGACAGCACCGAGGAATCTCAGGCCGCAAGTTCTGCTCAAGAAATATAAGTGGAATGAACCAATTGCAGGATACTTGTAAACCTCATAGAACATGACTAATAGCTTTTAAACAGTCTTTCAAACCATCCGAGGGATGCATGAGGTCCACCACAAGCTCAATAGGTCAAACAGAGCTCAAAATGGTGCGAAAACTAGTGTTTGGGAAAACCAGCTAATTTAATGGACCATTTGCAAATCCAGTTTTTACATAAACAAGCCTTTAAACTGGTCCAACTGGCTAGTAAAATCTGGCCTTTAAAACAGTCTTTTCATTTCGAGAACCATCCCTTCTGATAAAAAATTGTCTTACATGGAGGAAATCAGTGGACTGACCTGTCGAACAACAGCAGATGATACATCTGCAAAGCTTAGATCCGGGTATGGAAGAGCACAGCAGTAGATCTCCCACAAGCATATCCCAAAGCTATACACATCACAACTTCTGTTATAAGGTTTCCCAACCAGAACCTGCAAGGTTACCTCATTAGGTCTGTAGATGAACAGAGAGAGATCCTGGGTATTCTGTAAAGAAGGGGCTCACTGTAATCACCAGAGATGCAGACATTGTTTACACAATCAATAGACAGGTGCTAAAGAAAATAAATGAAATCAAGATAACCACAGAAATGGACTTTTTCATTATCTTCCTCTTTTCCATCTGGGAATTGTGCAATACATATCGAATGATTAAGTTGTCAACAAAAGAGAAATGAGTTGTAATTCTAAGAAATCATAGGTACCTCGGGAGCCATATACCCAAGGGTCCCAGTTTCACCAGTCATGTCACTTGGGTTCTGGGCTTCCACTCGAGCCACCCCAAAATCAGCGATTTTCAGAGTCTGCTTAGTGTCTAAGAGCATGTTTTCTGCCTTCACATCCCGATGAACAATCCTCTTTGAGTGTAAATAGCTCAAACTGCATATTGAGACAAGAAATTTTTTGTCATAAATAAAGCATATAGTGCATAGAAAAGATAACGTGGTAAAATGCCTTGTGTTGGATCTCACCCTCTGGCAAGATCTAGAGCCAGCTTTATCACGGTCTTGAATGGGAGCTTCTTCCGTCTATTTCTGAAAAGGAAATTCTTCAGATTCCCACCTGGTACGAATTCCACAACAACACAGCAAGCTCGCGATGGAATGTTATTCTGCCCACTCCTCATTGGATTGTTTTCAGGAATTCTGAGGTTCGAAGTCCCCATGGAAGCTCCAATAAACTGCATCAAAGATCACACAGCTTTAAAATTACTAACACGTAAAGAAAAATATCAAATGAACCAGGCTAAATCACTAGAAATCTACCCATAATTCAACCAGGATTAACAGAGTCTGAAACGACTTCATATTGTTACTTTATGAATAAATGTAATATCAAACAAAAATGGGTAAAGAGAGTTGTGTTTATACTTTGGTAACATTAGGGTGATCGAGCTTGTACCAGACAGCAACTTCTTGCTGAAATGATGCCCGCAAGGCAGCAGTTTCAGCAGCTGTTGCAACACCATCCTCTCCCCAGTCTAACAACTTCACTATAATGTTCCAAACGATAAAAGTGGTAAGAAAGTGAATGAACACATAATTCAATTAATTTCTACATATGAAGACCAAAAAACTGATAAGTGATAACGAAAGTCGTATGAAATTCTCTGGGAATACTACTGAGCTTCAGATTGAACCATATAAATAACTTCCTCTTGTCCAAAGCAAGACAATGACATGGCCATAAATTAATCAGAAAATCTCCGCAGACAATAAACGAACATTACTTCATAATAAATGTATAGGTGGGAAGACGTTTACATCCAAAAGTTAAAACAGACATCGCAACAAGCAGTTTTAAGTAAAGCTTCAACTAGATCACCTGACAATTGATTCCCAAGCCCACAAAATAACCTGTGGATCCTAGGGAAAATTCTTGGGTGAACTTCTATCTTGGCTTTTGTTACAGTAGATTATCATCAGAGTCAGAGAGTCACGATAAAATTTCAATCGATTCCCCTCACTCAAGCTAAAACATTTATACCCCAATCTTAAAATCCTGGTTCTATGGGAATGGCAGTCGGTAAAGAATAGAGGCTCAAAAAAATAATAATAACAAAAAGAAGGAAAACCTGAAATTCATCAAGATACATATGTAAATCGTTATAGAGATCAAATATTAACAGATGCAAGGAGAAAACAGGTGGACGGATTACCAGCAACATCTTGGTCATCGTAGGTTCCCCTATAGACAATTCCGTAGGTGCCGGTAGCCACAGCATATCTTATGTTAAGCTTCGAAAGATCAATCTCCCACTCCTCCTTGGGCTTCTTATTCTCAATGTTTCGGGACCAAACCCGACTCAGGTGCTTCTCGAGCTGAATGTCCAGACTCTTGATATCAAACTTATCGGCTCTGACGTACAAGTCCTTGCTACTGAGGCTCCCAGCAGAAGCCTTCCCATTTGAGGCCACATCACTGGTCTGATTCTCCGGTTTCTTAACCCCATCGGTCACATTCAGGGGTTTCTCCAAATCCATTTTTTTATTTTATTTCGGGGACGATGAAATCAAAAGGTAGCCAAAAAAAATCCGGAATCGGATAGAAGACCCAGAAGTGATTGTTTCAATGGAAGATGGTAGAGAGAAAGTTTGGATTTTTCATGATCGACCCTGGCAATGAAAGCAAACCCCACAAACAGTCGATGGAAATTTTCAAATAAGGCAGCAACTTTATACCAGAAGAATCCCAGACCTGCCTAAATTGCATGCCATATATATCGTTAATATACCCTATAGAAATAAAATATTGGGACAGAACCAACAATGAGAAGATAATAAAAATCTTCCCCTCGTAGGTAAAAAAAAAAAAAAAAACTGACCTTTTAGAGGTTCCAAAGTCGCAAAATTAGAATGGCCCAATAGAATGATGTCTCGCTCTGACTTTCGATCAAAACAATAAAGTAAAACTTTTTTTTCCAGATCAAAACCGAAGACCCAGAATTTCAACACGAAGAATTTGATCGATGCCGAAGTTTCACAACAAGGGCGTGAAACGAAAGTGGATACCAAAGAGAAACAACAGGAAGAGCCGTATATTTTGACTTCAAATGCCAGAAGGACGTGAAGAGTCTGAAAGGGTCGAAGTTTACGAAATTAGTAAAGCAACGACCCGTCAGACAGCATCCTCATGATCATCAGTTCTGACCCACCACAAGGAGGAACAAGAGGAGGAAAAGGAGGGGAAGATGGTGAAGAGACGAAAACAGAAGGAGGGAGAAGAAGGAAGGAAGCAAGCAAGGAAGGCGAAGAGAAGGACGGAGATGGGATGGTTCCAAGAGAATTTCGGCCTGAGAGAGAGAGAGAGAGAGAGTAGGAGGAGGAGGAGGACCACGACTACGAAGTACTACTGAATCTCGTGGTCGAGAATTTTCGTAGGGGAAGTTGACCAGAAGGCAAACTGAGAATGGGAATGTTTGCGAGTGAGCGCGAGAGAGATGGGAAGGCGGGTATCTGTATAAGTATAGCCACCAGACCTCGAAGAGACTGCTTCAAAATCAAGCACTTAATTTCTTTCTGAAAAAAAAAACTTTTTAAAATCTTTTTTTAAAAATATACACTAATTAATTTTCATTCAAAAGGTAAAATTTCACATCCTATGCGAAAAAAATCAATTTATTTGTTATATATATATACAAAATAAATTTTTTGAATTCTGGTTTTTAAGAATGCGACGGACCAAGTATGCAGAATCTATAGTTTTTTTGTGCGAATATGCGGTTTGATATTCCAGTGTTCATAGGTGAAATCAGCATAATATTTCCTGTTCTTTGATAGGAAAGGAGTGTTGTATGACATATGACTAAATAATATGCAATGGGAATTTGAATTAATTTTTTATATAAAAATGGCATTATTGGCCAAACGGCAATATTAAATAAAACTTTCGGGAATTATAAATTGCCTGAAGGGAGACGAACATATAGTAATTAAACAAGAAAATACTCAAAAAAATTATTTTCATATCTTACCAAAATGAGATTAATCCTTCTCAATTCGCCCTATCATAGCTATGGAAGTCAAGTAAGGCGAGATGTGATTTTTTTTATATTAATAATACTCAGTATCGTAATAATTGACTAATTTATCAGATGATGTATTACACAGTTTAGGGCCCCCATTAGTTCCTAGATGTCAATACCATAGGGTTTTGAATTTTAAATCTAGTTTACTGCTTGTTATTTATTAGTTTATTAATAAACTGTTATATCATATGTGATGGTAATATACAAACGTGCATACCTCCCGGCACACATTTAGAGATGGTATGTACATTATTTCTTCATTAGGATTACATGATATATTATTTAGAAATTTAATGAGTTTAAACTAATTAAAGCTTATGTAATATTAGTTTACTAAAAATTAGAATTCTCGTAACAATATTTTTTTTTTGGGATAAAATTCATACTCTAAACTTTATTTTTAAAAAATGCATACATCCCATCACCTTAGCCGCTCGTCTTGTTTAGTTTATCTCTTCAAGATTTGCTTTTGACGTGAGACATGTTAATTCATTTGTACTTGTTAATTACTATCGGTCTGTATTGGCTAATTATGCCTTTTCTTTAGTCCTCGCGTGCATAGTGATGTAACATGTGTGCACCGGTCGCAAAAATTCAGGCTGGCATCATCGGCAAGAAATGTCGAATCTTGAACAAGTTTGAGGACAAGATGCTGAGTCTACAAATGACCCACAACATTAACGCGTTGAAACTCGGCGGTGGCACATGATCACGAGCCCCGATCGCGCCCGTACGTCATTTGCTACTTGTTGTTAAATAGAATAGGCTTCCTTTGGAAAGATTTGTAGGCCGCTTGCACGTAACTTGTAGCAGTCGTGGGAGTGGGACATGCAAGCTCAAGGAAGAAAGATCGATGGATAAATCCAACCCAACCTTTGAGTTGTAGTGATTAATGCATATTTCTAAACATCTTTCTGTTTGCTGAACCCTTCCAAAATGAAAATTGCAATCTTTTGTAAAGCTTATGGCTTCAATTAATTTTGCACCCGAGAGGTTATATGGGATTATTAGTGATTTTTTTTTCCTTTGGTGATTTATATTAGGGATGGAATAGGGTTAGCTGGAATAATTATCCAATTAAACTAGAGAAAATAAGTGAAATCTCATATGAATTTTAATTTCTATTCACCTTAACTCTTCATTAAATATTTCCCTCTGTCCCATTTAATCCATTTTTCATTTCTCCATTGAGTTTGGTTTCCATTGATACCCTAATTTATATCGGTTGGATTAGGCTGATTTTCAATCCTGTATAAAATGATGTAAGTATGTGCATGTTCGAGAAGTTTAAAGAGTTACAATGAAGTGCACACGTAGTGAACTGGAAGAGGAACCTCGTCCGAAGTTCATGCGCCTGAAAAACGATCCGGATCGAAAAGAATCACAATGATTATTGGTCGGATTTTTCTCACTTGAAACGGCCATCAGACTTGGGAAAAACAAACCAGAAAAGTCGGTCCCCGACATTCTTGCAAGCCAGAAGAAGAAGAAGAAGAAGAAGAAGAAGAAGAAGAACCCTAGATGGACCACTATCTCAGGTAATCCCATTCACATGTCCTCCTCGTCGGTCCAGATAATAGTTTTATAACACCGCATAACCCGATCCCACGACAGATGCAATCCAAAATGATCGAACCTGAGTTAGTCGGGACTTGTTCAACTGGGCTCCGAAAGAAAATTAAAGGCCGCCTGGGATTTGCCTAGTGCGCAATGGCTAACAGTGGCTGACAAAGGGCCGGGCCCTAGCACAAGGGCCCAAACTCACCTATAAGTGTAGCAACTCTCTACGTTCAACCTCGCTATTAATAACATGGAGGGAAAATCACAGCCACTTAATGAGAAAACTAGCTGAGATTCAGCATTTGCATGACTGGCGGTAAAAGAAGAACATGGAATATTCGAAGAATTAAGTCCAGGGCAGGTGTTTTCTCGACCGATCTAGAATCAAGAGGGGTCTTGGTCAGTCCATGACGATAAAATTTCTCCTTCCACCATTATCTTTCCAATTCCTTATCCTTTTTTTATTATTATTAATCTCACGGACACCTTTATCCAAATGTCCGTGAAGTCGGACGACACCGGGCCGCCGCCCAAAATGTGGAAGGTGGAAGCAGAGCAATGAGGCCTCATTGCACAGAAAATGTACAGTTAGTGCAGCCCCCTTTTCATTTTCCCCCTTCCCTGCTAGTGCTATCTACGTCTGACAGGAACTTTTCTCAGATCCTTTGTGGGGGATGATGCATCATGCATGTGCACGGGACCAGCTGGCTCCGCTACACAACGAAAAACACACTCTTGGATTTTGCCTCATCTTGTTGGGCCCATGTCCCCTTTTCTTGGGCCCATCTCCCTTTATATATATATATATATATATTATTTTTTTTCGGTGAAAAAATAAAGCGAATTAATTTCGGAATGAAACATTTGAAGCTACTCTTACCGGAACCCGGGCTTGAATTATCCTTCCCACGGCACGGAGGATGAAAGAGGTATTACTAGTTTCATTTATTAGAATAGAATGCATTATCTCTTTTAGACAAAATATCTCTCCACATCCCTCCGGTTCCCGCCCAAGACTTCGTGAGCTATATTGTCAACAATTATTGAGGTGGGGTTGTGTGATCGATCTGTAAGCAGCAGTGAAGCACTAAATTAATAGCGTTCACTTGTTGGTTTCTCATACGGGGATGAAGCCCCAACAATAAAATATTCTTACACGGAATATTCCCGTCCGGTAAGATTTAATTAAAACTCTGGTTTTCATCAGAAAAAAAAAAAAGTTTAGAGGTTTAGTACAATTCAAAGAAGTCGATATCCTTGAGGGGTACCGGACCACTGCACGTTTGTTGTAATTTCCGGTTCCCTTCACAATGGGTAGCTTCCAGCGATTACTAATCTATAAATAAATAAAAGTTCTTTTTTGATAAGCAGAAAATAAATAAGCATTCCAGATATGTGGAGGATAGGAGCCGATGGATCGACGCAGGCAACTGAACGCCCCATGAGAGGTCATCCATGATGGCCTTAACTTGTCATAACAGTAAAAGTGTCGGAGTTTAAAAAATATCCGCGGTAACTATCATTCTTTCGAGACCATATTGGATTTGGCGGTAACGAGAGGATTTGCCATTTGAAATTAACATGATTCCAATAATTAGTGTGGCCCATATTAGCCCCCCCCCCTTTTTTTCCTAATAACAATAAAAAGTTAATTTTTTTTTTCATATAGATGCATATAAAAAGTTGCCTTTGTGATGTCCATATCAACTTTCTTTTTGAAAAAAAGGCCTACATTGAGAGCAGGAACCATGCTTTCACATAGGCGTTCGTGTCTTTGCATCTCTTGTCTCTTTAAAGGCACGAATCTTGGGTATCCTTGACCTCAAGGTGAAGGAATATGTGTTCAATTTTTGGGATTTTCTTGAATAATTCATGGGGTATTCGACATTGCATTTTATTTTATTTTTAAGTAAGTTGCCAAAAAAATTTTCAAAAATAAAAGGGTAGATTCCCATAAATTAGGTTTCTAAATACAGATACACTAATCTTGATTTGATTGTTGGCCAAAAGAATTCCACAGTTGATTTGATATCTATGGCTGCCAATTTTGGATTTTAGGATTTTTTTTTCTTTTTTGTGCATTGCAGTAACTAAGGATCTGATAAATTTTCACCGATCTAGATTTGAGCGGTGTAGGACTATTAGGAGCAAAGTTCTCTCGAAAGTAAATCTTTAACATGCACAATATTTGAAGTAAAAATCTTGTATAAGAGAAAAAAAATATCAAGTCATTTAAACTAATCCACATTAATTAGATTCGAGAAAATGATGATTTAGATTAAAGTTAGGGTTATAACTGTAATTTTATGTGGATTATGACTAGACATTAAAAAGTGATTTACCTTTTTTTAAGAATTAGTTGTTCCATCAGGAAATTTGAACATCAGAATGGAAACATGGGATGGTTTCCCCAGCAGCTGGGAATTCGCAATTTGATTTAGTTTTTATACAAGTAGCAATCGATCGACAGAAATACCCCACCCCAACTTGCCTCATGAACACGCGCGCACGCACAGTCAGATCTGATGCAGCGGGCACGTCGGCGCACGTAATTTTCTGGTTTATCGAATTAAGATGATCATCCCGAGCCGAGCCCTTGAGCCCGTCCGAGTACGCTGTCCTTTTCTCAGTTGGATGGGTAAATAAATCTCACTATTACGTGTAGAATCGCATTGCGATGTGGGCCAGCGGTTTGGTTGAGCGATGGCCTTTCGCGTGGCTGGCTCAGCTAGGGAAGCACACCTAGAATGATAGTGAAATTACACTTACTGTTTAATAAATTCCTCGATACTAAAGGAGCTTTCTTCCCTTCCATCCCAATTTTAGCTGCACCTTGACAATATTATTATTTTTTATTTTCGAATTCATCGTCCTCCTAGAAGTCCACTGTGGTCTAAAATCAGTATCGCAGATCACGGGATACACGAACTCTCTCTGTAATTGTCTTCATGGGAATACATTCTTCTTTTCCGGGTACTTTGATTGCTCAATGTTCTTGATACGTAAGAGCAAGCACTGCCCTCACTCTGTCGAGGGATTAAATGGCCTGTATTACTTATACATGCATATGTATTTTTATGTCCGTATGATTAATCTTAAATTAAAAACTGTATTAGTCTTTTAAAAAAATTATGTTTTGACAGGTGCTCTTTGGATCGAGTGGGGAAGGAAAACTGTCGGCATTGAAATGTAAGCTGGGGCCACAATTTCATGTTACAAAAGCAAGATCAGTGAGGGTTGTCATCCATTTATGATCGTTGGATCTGTCGACTGCCTAAAGTTGTCACTGTACATATGACAAATTTTAAGCTTCTACCAAAATATGTGCAAAGAGCAAAATCTCGAAAAATAGAATGAATGAGGGGTTTGATTTTAAATTTCACTCATAAAGATGAAATTTCATTATATACAAAGCCGAGTATGCACATACCAGGTGTGCGAATCGGTTTGCATCCATCTCGACTGTTTCACACCCCCTTCCCCGTAATTCCATTTTGACCATAATCCGCAAGGCAGAATTTATTTCCCCTTCTAACTGCCTCATTAAGTTGGTAGTTGGTGTACGCAGCAGTGAGGTTTCTCCCGCATGTAGGCCAGCCTTCAATCATAAATTCGACGGTCCTGATGATGTGGGTGCCCACTGATCTTAAAAGTTTTCCCATCATGGTATCATTCATCAGCCCCCCAGTTCAAACGAGGGAGTTCTGGTCAACTCTCCGGTCCAAGGACTGTTTGGGAGGAAAATATCGGAACCTAATTTCCACGTTACCAATACTTATAGAGAAAAAAAATTGTATATTAATAAACGTCTCGGTTTATAGTATCTTTCTGTTATTCCACGCGCAATGCAAGCTCACCATCCACCTATGAAAATTTCGAGGTTGGCCCATGTAGAGTTGCATTGAAAATCAGCAAGCTTTCCCATCAAGAAAAAAATGTCCATGCAACTAAAAATGCAGGCATAAACAGTGTAAAAAATTTTATGGATAAAAATATATTTTTTAAAAAAAATTTGAGGAAATTTTATTTTATATAGAAAGTGCAACCATTTTTATTATTAAATTTGACCACATATTGTTTGAATTTGATTAATAATGTCATATAAATTTATGGATAATAATTGGTGTTAAAAGAAAAACTGCTTCACGGCTGGAGGAGTCAGGGAGATCAATTTCGATAACGAGCAAGAAAATTAGCCGAACAAATGCTAATGGGCTACTGAAATTATGTCGTTGTTAGCGGGACAGAAAAGTCATTTTGATTCCGGCTAAGTTTGTGATTAAAAAAATTAAAAAAAAAAGTCAAGATGTTCGGCGGAGGTTGTTTTGAAGATTAGAGTGCCGACCTTGCCCCTCGCCGGTGCAAGAGTGGGCACTGGTACGGCGCTGGTCTGGGGACTGACCCTATCGAGGAGAGACAGCAAAGCGGTGGCACCACAGTCCAGTTGGTCCCACCTTTGAAAAGGCCACAAATATCAGCCTGTCGATCCCCGAGTCTGATTATCAAATTTATAATTACATACAGGTTTCCTCTCTCTCTCTATATATATATATATATTACATATTAAATGGGTATATACTTGATGGTACATAAATGATTAATAACTAATCAAAATTGACTTGCTTAAAAATTCAGTCACATTACATTACGGTACACTAACTATACCCGATAAGCTTATAAATTCTACTTTTATTATCAATCCTGGTACACGAATGACGTGACACACTGATCAACAAATTAAAAGGAAGAAAAGGTGTGATACGAACTAGTTTTGCATGGTGATAATAGTTATCGAAAGAGCAGTGTGCATGAACAGGCTTTGGCGAGCATTCTGGCTGGAGTTCTGGTCGAATTCCCCTCGATCATGAACCGGAAGAAAATCCCATCACTCATCGCTACTGTCGAGGAAAAGATTGATGATACACTTTACTTTTATCTCTCCTTAAGAGCCCCAACTTTTCCATAATAATTATTGCAGCCTCCTAAAAATGGCATGTGGGTAGAGGAGCCATGTGAGGCTGAGGATGATATATTGCAGCAAATGGCAAGTGGTTGTATTTTCAAGTGCGGAATCAAGACCCATTGTAGCCTTTCCCAAGCGAGAGGAAGAAAGGAAAGAAAGCTGAATATTGATGCATCTTGCACATGTATATACACATATATATATATACTTTTTTATAGCCTCGAGGACCAACCACCATCAAAGTTAACCTTTTTTTTAATGTGAAATATTTACCAATCTAATAAATTCTTACTAGTTTATATTCAAATATGTCAATTTATTAAAAAAAAATAAAAACTCTATTAATCATAAATTTTCTAAACAATCACCTATTATATTTGAAATCTTAATATATGTTCTTAAGCATTTAAAATTTTGTTGAGTTCTTACTAACCTAGATTCAATGTGATATAGCCCATTAACTGAGTTAAACTTTCTAAGCAGAAAATTTTTCCCGAATTGACAAGAACAAATTTTAGAATTTTATTTCGATAGAGCAGTAAAAGGCCTACAGTTATTTGAATGCTCACGGTTTGTCAATCTTCCCACGAGCGTGCGATGACAGTTAATCCAATGAATGGGGGGCATCAAGAATCGGGAAAACCAGTCAAAAGACCCATTCATTTTTAAGAGAACATTAATCACTCAGTATTTAAGGTTGTCCTATAATTTCACATCCAGTCTATTTTGGTAACATAAATCGAAGGGAAAATATGGAAGAAAATCTGGGATTTTTTTTCTAAATTTTATAATCTAAATTACAGGGTAAATTTTATGATATTTTATTTGCTGAAAGGGAAAAATGGGAAGTGGAGAGGAGAAATTCAAGAATGCGTGGGGGGGCTGAAAGATCAACAAACCCAAGAGAAAAACATTGTTGAGATCTAAAGCAAGGGGTAGATTAGGCATCATAATCTTCCTACTTTTGATGTCATACTTAATTGATTAGTGGCTAATTAAGGTACTTCCCATCCGCTTATCTTTTCTCTTGCACTTGCCAAGGAGGCCGACAGTGAAAGAACAGCAAAACCCTTTTTTAAAAATTTTAAAAAAATTCATAATTTCGTAGTTCATAATCAGAGTATCACTCATTTATTTTAAATATTTGAGATATCCTAGAATTTCCTTTAAAACGTATCAAATGTGTTGAATTGGTATGGCTTGACTTTTTTTTTTCAATGAAATCTCATTTAAATCTAAAATGGAGATAAATTGGAAAGCTGTAGTTGGATATTGAATCCAGGCCAAAAAATTCTCCCGACAGTACAATTGCAATTACTGTTCCACCCTTCAAAAATCTATCTATCTTTCGACCTCTACGGCCCACATTGAGCATATGGCACCAAATCTTGAAATATAATGCAGAAGAGATGATCTCATCAAGAAAACGAGAGCGAGAGGCAGAGAGAGAATGGGGTGTTTGAGAAATTGGAGCAGATGGAAGTTTTACAGTTCCATAGCAGCTGATCACTTCACCCACATTCTAGCCTCTTTGGAGCGCCTTGCTTGATCGTGAAATGGTTCTTACAGCCGTCGCGATGACGAGCCGATTCTCTCTCCGGGTTCAGGGCTTATCCTGCTGTTGTCTAGTTCGATAAGATTGTCGTGCTTTTCTGATCGGAGGCAGCATCAACAGTTCCTGTAAGTTCCTGACGATTTTCCCTCTGTTCTATGAACGTCGGCAGTGTTATACTGATGTGACTCCCATTCGCTTGAAACTTAATGACTCGGAGCTTACTTAACTCCGGACCTTCACGATCCTCTGTTCCTTTTTGCTCAAAAGGTCAAGTTTTTACATTCCTCCGCTTGGTAAATTTAACTGATTGTGAACCCATCCTGCTGCTGCACTGGTGCCCATATTTGCTGCGATTTCCGAGTTCATTTTTCGGGTTTTGCTTTGTTTACCTGGGCATGTGAGAGCTGCTGTTGTTATTATTTTGATACTCTGTCTTATTGAGTTCTTTAGCAGCATTAAGGATGTTCCCTTGCTTGTCACAAACTGTGACTTTTGTTGTGTACCTGATCTTCTGCTCTGGGCCTAGTAATTCCACCGCAGCCCTTTGTCTTTGGGTTCCTTTATCATGAAAACCCTTGATTCCACGCCCGTGATTCTGCATCATTGGGTCAGACCTTCAATTGGGTTTCTGTTTGAATTCCTGGTTTCGTGAGATAGGATTCCTTAGGTTCTAATTGACTAGTTGGAATTTCTTCTTAGTGCATTTGTTATTTTTATGATCGGTTGTTTAAAACCGGTTTTCATTTTCGCTTCTGTTAATTTCCTCATTGATGTATGCTTGGCTAGAGGTAACCTCCAAGATATCTCTAGCTTCAGCTTCCCTTAGATGAGATGGAGTTGGGTTATCCTATTAATGCCCATTCCGATTATTAATCATTTACTATCTCCAGGTTCCTGAAAACAAGACGCATTTCTTACAAAAAGAAAAAAGAAAAAGAAAAAGAGGATAGGAAATTATTATCGTGTAGTATACAAGCGGTAGAAGGAGGATTCTGCACGAGTATATTATTCTGGTCTTGATTCATACCTTCCGGAAGAGCCCTTTGCCTAGTTGAAACCTGCTGTTTGCTTGTTACTAGCTGGGCCTATGGCAACTCTCTCACATTCTGAATCAAGGCGTTTGTACTCTTGGTGGTGGAGCAGCCACATCAGTCCCAAAAACTCGAAATGGCTTCAGGAGAATCTCACAGGTGATAATAGCTCCTTAAAGTTAAAGCTCTGCTTCCCTTTGCTTGTAAAGAAAAATGTCACTTCCTTGCCCATTTGGTTCCTATAGTTTCCTTATAGTGTTCGAGTCATTATTTACCTTTGAAATTTTACAATGAAGAACTTAAAATGATGGGACTGATATTTGATCCGCTGTGAGTAACCTTGACTCATGAAAAAACAGATAAAGATATTTTAGTCCTGTGTGAGAGGATTATAATGCGGTTTCTAATATCAGACAAAAGTAGAATGATTTTGTACTCTCTGAAATGTAAAATCCAATAATTTGTGTGTTTTCAGATTTTTTTACCGGAAAGTTGTTGATGGGAAATGATTTTCGGAAGTTAAAATATAGGGTGTTGTCACAAGCTAAAGAGATTGGATTGGTCGCAGGACAAAGCAATAACCAAGATTTTCTCTGCTATGAAAAGATATAAGAGGTCTCTCTCTTCTTGAACAGATATGGATGCAAGAGTGAAAGCCATGATCAAGCTCATTGAAGAAGATGCAGACTCATTTGCTAGGAGAGCAGAGATGTACTACAAGAGACGCCCTGAGCTCATTAAATTGGTTGAGGAGTTCTACCGAGCTTACCGTGCGCTAGCAGAGAGGTATTCACTAATGCAAAATTAACCTATGTATAAATACCATGACTAGGAATAGAAACTCCCTTGAGAGAAATAGGAGAGAGGTATGAGAGAAGCGAAACAGGAAAGATTTGTGAAATTAAGGAGCAGACTTTTCTTATTTGACCCATAAGGTCTAATTGACATCAAAATACTAGGCTTAAGATTTGGGAACAAGATCGGAGCTTACTCCACTGTTAACATACATGAATATTCTCATTCATTACGTCAAAAGTATAGTATAAGTCAGGATAAAATTGTTTATGAGAGCAGCTCCATGTTTTTGTTTTCTTGTGCCTAAAGTGGATTCAACTTCCTCATTTGTGCTCTTTTTATCGTGGAGAGGGTGGAGAAAAGGGAGAAATGTTCTCATAGTTTTATTGAGAACTGCATCTTCTGCAGTGCAACATACAGTATATAACTGACAAAAAAGTTTAATTCCTGACAGTTCACCTGAATCGTATATTTCTGAATTCTCTGACTGGTTCCCAATCAGATACAACCATGCAACCTTGGAGCTTCGTTTAGCCCATCGGACCATGGCTGAAGCCTTCCCTGACCAAGTGCCTAATTCACTTTCCGACGAGCCGGCCTCCAACTCTTCTCCAGACCATGATCCTGAATCCCACAAATCTCTCAACCCTGAAGGATCTGACTCTATCCCTAACAAGAAGGGCCTGAAGCAGATGCACGACATGTTCGAGTCCGAGGATGCTGTGCACCAGAGTTTCCAACACGGGGTGTCCCAGTTGTCCCATGAGATAAAAAACCTTAGGACAAAGGTTGTTGCAGAGTCAGAACGAGCAAGCACAGCAGAGTTTGAAGTCCAGACTTTGAAGAGTATCTTGGCTCAGATTCAGAGTGAAAAAGATTCTATATTTGCAGAATATGAAAAGAATATGGAGAAGCTATCAGAACTGAAGGGGGAGCTCAATCATGCACAGGAGGAAGCGAAAGGGCTGGATGAAAGAGCTGGGAAAGCCGAAATTGAGATCAAGATCCTGAAAGAAGCCCTGGCAAAATTAGAGGCCGAGAGAGACATGAGCCTTTTAAAGTACCATGAGAGTTTGAAGATGATATCTAATCTGGAGGTGATGCTCGAGAAGGCAGAATCAGAAACTCAGAATCTCAAGCATGAACTTTCGAGATTAGAAGCTGAGAGAGAGGCTGGACTTGTGCAGTATCATCAGTGCCTAGAGAGGATCTCTGCTCTTGAGAGCAAAATCTCTCTTGCTGAGTTAGATGCAAAGAAACTCTCCGAGCAATCTGATCAGGCAGAGCGAAGAATCCGAGAACTTGAGGCAGCTGTTAACAAGTCGAATGAAGAGAAAGAAGCTATGGCTTTTCTGTATAAGCAGTGTCTCGATACTATGGGTAAAATGGAAGCTGATCTTTCTCAAGTGCAACAGGAAGCCAAACGTCTTAACTGCGAGGTCACAATCGGTGCAGAAAAGCTAAAGGCCACTGAAGAACAATGTGGTTTGCTGGAGAAATCAAATCAATCGTTACAGTGTAGGGCAGAGAATTTGACACTGAAGATTGAGATGAAGGACCAAGAGCTTCTGCAGAAAAATGAGCAGCTTGAGAAGCTGCAATCTTCAATGAAAGACGGGCATACGAGATTCAATCAAGTAGATGCAAGCCTGGAATCTCTGCATAACTTGTATTGTGAATCTCAGGAGGAGCAGAGAGCTCTGGCTTTGGAAATCAGGAGCAGTCTTCAGATGTTGAAGGACCTGGAAGCTCGCAAGCTCCGGTTAGAGGAGGAGATCCAGCAGGTCAAGGAAGAGAATCGAAGTCTCAGTGAAATCAATTTGGCCTCTACTCTTTCAGAGAAGAACCTAAGGGAGGAATTGGACAGTTTGAGGGTGATGAAAGGGAAGCTTGAGATGGACTTTGCTGCACAAGCTGAACAAAGTAATGCTCTCCAGCGAGAGATAAATCGATTGAGAGAGGAGATCACAAGATTAAATGGTTCCTATGGCTCCTTACTATTGCAGGTTGAGGAGTTGAGAGATGAAAACTCAGAGCTCAGAGGGGCCCAGAAGCATAATAATCTGGTGGAGAGAGAAACCCTTAGTGAGAAGGTGAAGAGACTGGACGAGATATCTGAGAAGAACTTTTCTCTTGAGAGGTCATTGTGTGAGCTGAATGGAGCTCTACAGGAATCGAGGGAGATGGTCAAGCAGTTGCAGGAGTCTTGCCGATCTCTGGAAGGAGAGAAATCAAGCCTTATAGCTGATAAAGCTGGTTTGCTCTCTCAGTTGCAGATGATTACTGAAAACATGCAGAAGCTTCTGGAGAAGAATGCTTCCTTGGAAAGTTCTCTATCTTCTGGAAGAGCTGAGGTCGAAGGCTTGAGAGAGAAATCTAGGAGAGTAGATGAATTCTGTCAGTTGATGATTAGTGAGAAATCAGATCTTCTAAAAGAAAGAAGTTCTCTCACTTTGCAGTTGGAAAATGTCGAGAAGAGGCTTGGTAATTTAGAGAGGAGGTTTGAGAACTTGGAAGAGAAGTGCTCAAGGCTGGAGAAGGAGAAGGAAACGACACTATCCCAAGTAGAAGAGCTCCGGGGCTACCTTGGCCTGGAGAAGCAAGAAAGAACCACTTACATTCAGTCAAGTGAGACACGTTTGGCAGGTCTAGAGTGCCATGTGAAGTTCTTGCAGGAAGAGATTCAGTTAAGGAAGAAGGAGTTCGAGGAAGAGGTGGAGAAGGCTGTAAATTCACAGCTCGAGATCTTTATCCTGCAGAAGTTTGTGGAGGATCTCGAGGAAAAGAATCTTTCCCTCCTGTTTGAGTGCCAGAAGCAAGTAGAAGCTTCAAAACTTTCAGGCAAGTTGATTGCGGAACTAGAGAGCGAGAATCTGGGGCAGCAGGTTGAAGTAGAGATGCTCTCGGATGAAGTTGGGAGGCTAAGGACAGAGATTTATCAGGTCTTTCGAGCTCTTCAGATCGATTCAGAGATTTGGTACAGAGATGAAGTGGGGAAAGCGAAAACAGAGAAGGTTCCATTGCTACATGTTTTGGATAAGATTGAGAGTATGAAGTGTTCTCTCTTGAAAGACAAGGATGAGAAACTGAGGTTAATGATTGAGAACTCATTACTATTGACCATACTTGGAGAAGTGAGGATCGATGGTGAAAATTTTGAGGCAAGTAAAAGGTCCGCTGAGGGGGAGCTTGAAAGGGTTAAAGAACAATGCTTCCTGCTGCAGAAAGAGATGACTGAACTTCAGATGGTGAACGAGCTGTTAAAGCTTCAACTTGCTGAGGATAGCAAACGAGAGAGACAGCTCCAGGACGATTTGCAAAATCTCTTTTACAAATTGGATGATTTGCAAAATGAAAATACTAAAATAGGTGAGGAGAACCGAGCTTTGCATGAAAAATTTGTTCTCACACAAGAAGAGAATTGTGCCCTTTCAGAGGAAAATGGAGAAATTTTGAGAGAGGTTGTATCGCTAGGAAACCTTGCGGTGGTTTTTGAGAGCTTTGGATTGGAAAAAGCGTGTGAAATAAAAAGTCAATCAGAGGATCTGCTTGAACTTTATGAAATCAGCATTAAACTCAAGGAGGAGGTCAGAAACCTGAAGGAACTGTTGGGGGTGAAAGGGGAAGAGAATCTCCGCCTTGTGAGGTCTCTTGAGAAACTGTGCGGAGAATTGCATGAAGCTAAGGACCTGAATGGTCAGTTGAACCACCAGATTGTGATGGGGAATGATTTTCTGAGAGAGAAAGCAGTGGAGCTTTCTGAAGTGGAAAACAAGCTTGAGCGATCCCAGTATTCAACATTCGAGCTCTCGAGGACTGTGCAGGAGCTGAGTAGGGAGCATGAGGAGTCAAAGAAAGGAAATAGAGACAGGGAGGAGGAGATCAAGAGGCTTCTGCAAGCAAACAGAGAAGTAGAGATTGAGGTATGTAAATTGAGAGAGGAAGTGGATGAAAGAAGGGCTCGGGAAGAGATATTGAGCTCAGAGTTACAAGAGAGGAGTAATGAGAATGAGCTGTGGGAGGCAGAGGCTTCCTCATTCTATTTTGATCTCCAAATTTCAGGAGTACGTGAAGTTCTTTTGGAGAGTAAGGTTCATGAGCTAACAGAAATTTGCGAGGCACTGAAGAATGCGGGAGGAATGAAGAACGAGGAGATCGAACACATGAAGGAAAGAGTTGGTTTCTTGGAGAGAGAGATCGGTGGGCTGAAGAGCCAGCTATCTGCATATATTCCCGTTATATCTTCTCTTCGAGATGACATGCCATCTGTCAAGCAGAATGCTCTCTTATGGAGACAACTTTGTGCAGAGGGAAAGCTCGAAAATAAGGTATTTGCACTTTGTCCTGTAGCATTAAATAGCTCGATATCCTTTGGAAGTTTTAAGGACTTGATATAACTGTTATTATGGTGACATATGAAATAAAAAGAGCTTGCAGATTTATTACGAGCTTTCTTTCTAACAGGGTGTGGAGGAAGAAGCCAGCAGGATCTGTGAGAACCATCAGGAACTTGGACAAGACCAGAGTACAGCAATACAAGCAGGAATCTCGGACTTAGTGAGGATGCACAGCAGAATTGAAGCAGTTGAGAAGGCAGTCACGGAAGAAATGAGAAGGCTGAAAATGGAGAAGGGTGAAGACCTAAGAAACGCAATAACTTCAACAGAGGAGAACAACGAATCAACAGTTGACAGCAATTTGCTCGATGGAAAAGTTGTCACCAGGGAAGAGACTGAAAGTGATGTTTACTGTTCAAAGGCAGAGCTGCTCATGAAAGATATCCCGCTCGATCAAGTATCGGATTCTTCCCTCTCAGGAAGGAGCAAAAGAAACATTAGTGGGAAAGATCTCAATCCTGCTTCTTCTGCCTCCACTGCACGTGACATAGCTGAGCAGAAGAAGACTGATAACTTCTTCTCAGAGTCACAGGTCGAGAAAGAATTGGGAGTCGATAAGCTTGAGATATCAAGCAGCAGAGAGCTGGAGAAAGACGTTTACAGGAGAAAAATCTTGGAGAGACTCGTATCAGATGCTCAAAAGTTATCAAGCATCCAAACAGATGTGGAAGATATAAAGAGGAAGGCGGATGCAAGCAAGCGGAGCAAGAAGAAACGCAAGAATGCAAATCTTGAGGCAGTGAGACTGCAACTACGGGAAGCCGAGGAGACTACTATGCAGCTGATGGTAATTAATGATCACTTGACGAAGGACGTTGATGGGAGCCGGTCATCCACTGATGGGAACGGGCACCCTGCAGAAGTGGAGGAGGTGGTTGGGGCTGGCCACGAGAAGAAAGTGAGGGAGCAGGCCAAGAGAGAGAGTGAGAAAATTGGGAGGCTGCAGTTCGAGGTGCAGAACATCCAGTACATATTGATGAAGATGGAGGACGAAAAGAAGATGGCCAAAGGGAAGAATCGGTTCTCGAGAACTGGGACCGCTGTGCTTCTGAAGGACTTTATCCACAGTGGGAGACAAAACAGCGAGAGGAAGCTGAAGAAGGGGTGTTTCTGTGCCTGCTCGAAAATCTCAACTGAGGAAGACTAAGGAGTGGGAACGGCTGACAGGGAAGACAGGTCGCTAATGGATTGCACTGCACGTGTTTCCTTTTCGTTTTCCTATGGGTACATGACCAAAATGTTTCCTGGCTTCACCTTATGAGACCATTTCTTGAATTAGACCGGAAAAGACTTCTAGTCCTTTCTGTTTGTGGGATCTGTAGTGAGACAACTATTAGTCGTCTGCTTCAATGAAACGTCGATAATAAAATTGTCGGATGTGTTTAGAATATCAATCTACTCTGAAGCAGTCTCTGGCAGCTTTACGATCCTGCCACCATCCCTTTCATGGCTCGAAGAAGCAGTGCTTGCTGTCCTCTTCACTACAGAAGAGACCCCTACAAGATCTACCGGTGGTAGTTCCTGCTCTACATGGGGAATCTGCCAGAGCCTTTAGCGCATGGGTCTCGAATCTCGATTCCAGAATCCTGGTCCTCTATGGCCGTCAGAGCCCTTGGTTCAGCTACAAGGGAGGCCGCAAGCTCTTGTTGGGAGTCAATTTTCCGAAAGAAGACATTCTGGAATGGCTCCTGGGACACTTGGGAGTAGATTGAGCCAGCCTAGTGACAGCACTGGCTTGAGAGAACGTTTCTTAAACGCCATTCGTCTCCAAGAGAACGTTTTTGACGTGACCTTTAGCATCAAGAAAGGTTAAGTCTACCGTCTCCCCACAGGAAATTCAACTTGTAGAAGAACAAGAACCGCACCCTTCCTTGAACACCTTTCTAGGACAACATTTGATGCTGTTACACTAAATATTAGGCCCAGAAAAATTGTCAGTTTATGGATGAAACGAGGGCTTGCTTCCCTTGCTTGAAAAGCAACCACACTTTGTCCCCAGTTGATCTCGCAGAGCATCAACTTTCAGTGCCCTACGCACTTGGAAGTGACCGGTGGCCAATCAGTTAGGCGTCACAAAGGAACGTAAATTACTGTTGACAGCAAAACTCAAAGTCCCAACTTTATCCGATGTCTCGGAGTAGACCAGCAAAACTCTCAAGCCACTTTAACTAACAAAACATGACAGACTGAAATCTTCGACATCTTTTTCAGATATAATTCATGATCACGATTTCATCTCGTATGTTTTCGTCGCCTCACACATAACAAAATGGAAAGGGATGTCTGAGAAACAAACTCAACTAGAATAAACATAAATGCATTTCAAATTGGGCATCGATAGACAATCTCAGACTATAAAATTAAGAAAATAAAACTGTCCTCTCAGTTAAATTGGGCATTATAAGCTCTAAATTGTTATCGGAACAGAAAGATAATAACACGGTTTTAAGCTAGAGACAAGATGGAGAAACCCCAGCAAATTTTCGCATTCTAAGCTCCGACCACTTCAGTGGCTCCTGCCATATTTTCGTCAGCAGGTCTCTCCACCTTCACACCAACATCTTCGGAATAATCACCATGGACCTGCAGCGCATGCAGGAAACCAGCTTCAATCTTTTGTTTGTTAGTAAATATATATTTTATTGTATTTATGAAGATAAAGACATGCCTCCATCAATTTTCCAAGATCAAACTTGGGAGCTTTCAAAATTTTCACTTTGCGAATGAACACATTCTGCAGGGGGTAGATGCCTGAGGTTGCTTTCTCAATTTCCTTCCCAATGGACTCAGGAATGAACTTCCTTACTAACTCCTTCAGGTCGCATGATGTTGCCTGATTCACCATTATCTCCCTCATCTTCCGACGGATCTGAAACAAGAACAACAAGATGAATTTTAATTAGATGTGAAATCAATTCCAAATGCATAAGATCATAATGTTTTTAGAAATCACTTCATCCTGTGGAATTCTAGAGGGTGCACACCTTAACCTTCAGAAATATCATCTAAAAAATTTCCAGATTCTAAAGAATTCTAAAGAGTTCTCACATGTTCCAAACTGTATCATGTAAAAACTATAGCTACCTGTCTGATCTGGCTGGACTGAGCATAGCAGGTCCTCTTGACTTGGTTAGGACGCCTCTTGGTGAAGCCAATGCAGAACATCCTGAGTGTGTAATTGTCTGTCGTCTTCACATCCACATGAGCTTCAATCAGCGTTTGCCATTTCCTTACCAGAGACCTCAGCTTGTCAGTCGTAAAATTCATGCCCTGTATATTCAGGGAAAATTTATGGGTTTACATTCCAGAGCAACTAAGATAAATTAACTATAGTGAACTGAACTTTAAATTTACCCAGAAATTAGTCAGCACATTCCTTCCTTGCACATCTTCAGCTCTCAAACGGATCTTTCTGTATGCATGGTCCTCATCGCCCTGAAGGTCAGCTAGCGAAATCTCAAAAACTCTGTGCTTGAGTCCCTCTGAAGCAATCTATTCAAATGGCAAACCAGATTAAATAATAATAATAGTAATAAAAAGATAGGACCGGCAAGACCATTAATGCAGCAGGGATTAACACGAGAAAAAAATCGTGCCAAACATGACCAGAGACAAAATATCATCAAATTCAATGAGACCACAATCCTGCAAGGAGCCCCAGTATTTCTTCTACATAACTTACTTATTTTGTAACAGGAAGGAATCTTACCGAGTGTCAACATTACAGCATATCATGATCAATTTCACATGCAATGATCTCATAATATCCTACCAGAAATAAATGTTTGCCTTCATCACCGGAGCATATACTTGAAACCTACTACATTGTTAAGAAATATCTCAAAAAGCTTAACTTCTCTAAAGTTAATTCAATGTACAAGATTCCATTTTACTAGACACGAATGAGCTTCTTCAATGTGCTCAGAGCGTCTATTCTGTTCAAAATTACTAGCTTTCACCACTGATCCATTATTTGCTAAGAAAACATACGCATGCCACTTAACAAAGAAGGAACACGATGAAACTGCAAATTAAAGTATTTATAGACTGAAAAAGATCAAGGGCGCAAGAAGTGTTAGTCAGCACCTTCGTGCCCTGAGTACGAGTGACTAAGGTCTTGCCAACATTCTTAACAGTGAACACAGATGGGGCCTTGATATCGTACCAATCCTTCTTCGCAAATGGATCGGCGCTGCCAAACAAAAAATACGGACAATCAAATCGGAGGCCGAAGAAGCTTCAAAAGCAGATCAAGCGTAAAAATGCAATCAAGAGAGGTTGAACTGAGGACTCACGCCTTCTTCTTGCTACCTTTCTTCCCCTTGGAAATCCTCTTGTTCTTCCTGGACCACACATAACAGCCAACAATTACGGCGCACCCCTAAGAAAAATGCAGATACTACATAGGCAAAGCATAAGATGGACAGCTCGACGGAGGGAGTGGGGGGAGATACCCGACGGCCATCGTTGGAAGGAGATGAAGGCTTCCCGCGGCGGAACAGAGCAGTAGGAGCAGTCGACGAGGAAGACGGCACCACTAGCAAAACCTTCAACAAGCTCAAAACCCTACTTCTGCGCGAGGCCTCCAGGTTACGAAACGCTGTCGTACGTGGCCCGTTAATCCGCCACCAAGATGGGCTTGGGCTTAGAAGAAGGAAGTTTCGGGGCTTCCATAATTGAACGGGGCTCATTTTTCGCAGGGGCAAAGAAAAATAAAAAAAATATATAAATCTTCAACCTCTCTTAATTTTTTTTTTCATTTTCATTATAATTCTTTTACTTAAACTTGTCGTATATTATATATTCCTTGTGATTTTTTTTTCGAATTTTGGAAAAAGGAAAAGGAAAGTGGGGTTGGGGGAAGGCGATCGAGCCCATAATTAAAGAAGAGAGACCACAACTAATCTAATACCTTCTTAAGTTGGAGGGGCAAAGCTCATTGGATCAACAAAAAGTCAAGGTCTCACGGCTTCCAAGTGAGACTTGGCCCTCCGTGAAATAATATGAACAATGAAAACACGATGAAAATAATAATTCCCGGAACGGCTTCTATGGAGATATACATACATATACATATAATATATGTAGAGTTTGAATAGGAGAAAGAAGGGCGTGCCAATTAAGTTAAAGATGGAAGTTGGACGACCATTTTGATGCGATGTTCGAAGATGAAGTAATGGAGTTGGTGACTTGTTTCTTTCCTTGCTAATGAATGAATACTCGAGGTAGTTGGGATGTCCAACCTTAAGTCGTCGGAGCTCAAAAAAAACATGAGAGAATCATTTAAATGCAAATGATTCGGATTATGACTAATCCGTCACAAAATATGATGACGTGAATCTCTTGTATGACCCTTGTGGGTATCTATCCCTGAACGCTTAAATGTATGTGCAAAAATGTCCAAAATATGTTAAATACACCGTTTATATCGAATTTAGAGTTTGTGTATGTATATATATATGTATATACATATATACCATTGATTTTAATGAGATTTTGTGTCAACCGTCGACGTCAACGAGGGGGGACGTACTAGGATCACGCTAGGCAAAACATATATTCCTCGGCACTCTTAGAACCTTCCATTCTTTTATTATAAATATAAAATCCATTATTGCTGAAACTTGATATTCAAGGGGACGTCATCCCCGGATGCTACTCAGCAACTTGGAACACGACAGGCTGTTTCACGGACGGAACGGACACACTTCGTCCATGCTTACTTTCATTCCACAAATTATCCGGATCACATAGCATTTTCTATCTGAAATATCTAAATCTCAATTCTTATATGCGAAGAAAAAGATAATGTAAAATTTATTTTAATAAATATCTTTTACTCATTAATATAGTTTCAGCGGTTTGAACTTTTCAGAGTCAACTGTACTGATCTCAACGGAGGGAGGACAGCGGGAGATGAAAAAATTGAAAAGAGAGGAGTGATTTTCTCTCCCGATCTCCCTCTCTAATGACTAATTAAAGATACTTTGGAGTATTCGTCCAACCCAGTCAACGAAAACTCCCTCTCCATCCCCCCTTACGAAGACACTTCCCCATTATGATTTAATTGCAGTCGTTCCATGCATTTGATTTAAATACGAACACTTTTTAATCATCTCAAATTTAGATATTGTGATTTTAATTTCTATGTGCAAGTGTACGATTAACAAAAAAAAAAAAAAACTTGAAATCAAATTCCTGTGATTTTATGTTCGGTACAAGAGCTCAAGTGGGTTCTCAAGTTTGGGGACGAAATATGAGCGAGCATTGTCGACGATGGAAAATTTTGCGAAAAGGGCAGGCAACAAGACTTATACATTCATGGAAATCAAATTAAATTAAATTCGATACATATACTAGACATGCGTACATGCACATATATATGTGCAAGCATTAGGGTTTTCAAAAGTGAGTTTGACATTGGAAGGATAGTCGGGTCCCATCTGACACGCAACCAAACCCTACGTGGAATGGATCAAGAGGATGTTAATTTGTCGAGTGGAATTTGCAACCACCGTGATTTTCATAAATCGTGTTTGAAAGCTTATGGATTACCAACACCCCAAATTTCAAAAAAAAAATAATGACGTATTTGTAATAATAAAATATGCATCAATCAATTCATTAATTCTTTCTTTAATCAAGCAGTCAATTGATTAATTAACCATCCATAAATATACATTCTCGACTATAAATTTTCCGATTATAAGCACTGTCATAATTTTAATCAATGGGAAAGCACGGAGTTGTTTCCGCCTCCAGCCGTTGAATTTTACTTCTACCGCTCACGGGTCGTTGTCTTGTCGCCGTATGCCGGTGCAGTAAATCTTGATGCTTATGATACTCCACCATGGATATCTATTTATAATATAATAACTATCCTTACCTTACCATTAAAAAAAAATAAAACACTACCATAAATTCTTTTAAGATATCCGTAGGTTATGAATTTTTAAGAATTGTTAGATGCGAATTAATATTGATATTGTGATATTATTTATTTTTAATTTAAGTTATTATATATTTAAATTTACATGAGTCACATTATGTACCGAAAGAGCTCGTATTATAGAATAATCATACTTCCGTGTTTTCAATCCCATCATTACCGTGCACTTCTATTATCTGTAAGTCGCCCATGTTATTTACTATTCTGCTTTTCCACATTAGGAATTAATATTATTTGTTATTAATTAGACTATTTTTAATATAAATAATACAACTTGCAAAATTAAAAAGCAAAAAAGGAGGGAAAAAAATACTAGGGCTGACAGTAACCGCGTGTTTGGTGAGATGGCGAGATTGAAGCCTCCCCACCATAACAAACACTGACTGTTGACGTTTACTTATGTGCGCCGGTGCATGAATTAGAATTACTCTATAACCGACAACTTTGGTCGCAAAATTGATAAGTGACGTTTGATGTTGCACTTTAACACGATTTAAAGTTGCTGAGCATACAGAAAGTTATGAACATAATAAAGGTACAATTTGATACTACTAACTCGATATCAATGCCGTAAAAATTCCTATGATCAATTTTAAGTCTCGTATAAATAAATTTCATCTGTTGCTTCCCTTTCTGGGTTTTCTGAGCCAAATGATCAATGTAAGACCCTTCTGTATGTAATCCAACAACCACCACCACAATTCAGAAGGACCAATCAAAGATTGCAGTGATATATAGTCAAAGTGCATGTTCCCATTTAATATTGAAAAGAAAAATGCAGAAATTTGGACACATCACCATCAGACCTTATTCAAAATTCATAAGCTTCCCATATAAATTGCCCCCTCCCATGTTCCCCAAATGCACAAGGCAGCAAAAGACATCTCACAACAGTTGTCTTCACACAATGAAGATCATTCAGAACCCTTATCTGAAATTTGCCCTCTGGGGCATTCTGTGCGTTATGTTGTTGCCCAGACCCTCTCACCAGCAAGCCCCATACTCGCCTTCCTATTATTTCCCAAACCCAAGGCTTGAGAAGGCATACATAGCCCTCCAGGCATGGAAGCACGCCATCGTTGACGACCCGAAGAACATCACGGGGGACTGGTGCGGGCCCCACGTGTGCAACTACACCGGCATCTTCTGCGCGCAGGCCCTGGACGACCCAAACATCACGACCGTCGCTGGGATAGACCTGAACCACGGGAACATCTCTGGTCACCTTGTGGACGAGCTAGGCCTGCTGTGTGACCTCGCCCTGATCCACCTCAACTCGAACCGCTTCGTCGGGACCATACCTTACTCATTCCGCTATCTCAAGCGCCTTTTCGAGCTAGACTTGAGCAACAACAAGCTGTCGGGAGGGTTCCCCACTGTTGTTTTCGAGATCCCCTCACTCAAATTCCTCGATATTAGGTTTAACCGGTACTGCGGCAAGATCCCCTCAAAGGTGTTCGATCTGAAGCTCGATGCGCTCTTCGTCAACAACAACAACTTCACCTCGTCCTTGCCTCAAAACATCGGTAATCAGAACCCATTGCCTCATTAGTATCATCGCTTCAGCTGAAATCCATGAAGTATAAACTATCGTACTTCCTCGGATACGGCCTCATCCCGTAGCATTCCATTCTTTGCTAAATGTCAACGCAACTTCTGTGACAGGTAACTCTCCTGTATCAGTCATCGTTCTTGCAAACAACAACCTCAACGGTTGCCTTCCACCGAGCATATTGAAGATGGCATCGACTCTGAATGAGATTCTCATCATCAACTCCGGCCTAACTGGGTGCCTGCCACCCGAGATCGGGAAATTGACGCAAGTCACGGTCTTTGACGTGAGCTCCAACAACCTCGTCGGAAAGTTGCCTGAGACGATCGGTAAGATGAAGAGCCTGGAGCAGCTCAACGTGGCCCATAACAAATTATCCGGTGAGATTCCGGAGAGCATCTGTGCCCTACCGAAGCTCGAGAACTTCACGTACTCGGACAACTACTTCTGCACCGAGCCCCACATCTGCCTCAAGTTGAAAGACATGGATGACAAAAAGAACTGCATACCCTACAGGCCGTACCAACGGTCGCCCGCAGAATGTGAGGCTTTCTACATGCATCCATACGACTGCAGCTCATACGGATGTTGGCCCAAGAGTCCACCACCGCCGCCGCCGCCGCCGCCGCCTCCATCTCCACCGCCACCACCACCTCCATCTCCTCCTCCCCCGCCGGTTCACCACTACCACTACCCATAATCAAGTAACCGGCGCTGTTGGTTCCAAACTTCTTCATTTAACGTTTCCGAATAACTGATCTTGACTGCAAAGGAATGGGGGGTACCCCCCCCCAAAAAAAAAAAATCCAGGGTTGTACATATGATGTTCAATCTGTACTTTTGTTTGAAAGCCATGCTGATCTACACAAGAAAACAATATGCACTGTCTCTCTGAAATTTGATAGGAAATAAAAGAATGAGTGTCGGAGTGTCTTGATTGAATTGTCTACCAAAATGATGTTAGTTACCGTGGAGAGGATCTCTCGTTAACCCGGAAACAAGAGATAAGTACAGCAACTCTTTTTTTTGGGGGGGAAATTGACTATTTACAACTAGTTTAGGCAGAAAATAATGTTCGTCTCTAGAAGGTAATACCATTCGACTGATCAATATTAATTAATGAGGAAGTTCAGTCAAGCAAATGACCCCACAACCGAAATCTTTAGACTTGCACATGAAAGAGCAAAACATTAGCAACTACGGACGTGAGCGGGTCCGGGTGGCCTGTCATTTTCATGGTACCCGGTCTTAAATTGTAGAAGCAGGCCCTACCCCGTCCATTTAAGGAATCGGACCCTACTCGGGAACCGTCGACCCAATAAAACATTTTTTTAATAAATAAGAAAAACTGTAAAATTGAAAAAGAAAATCATGATAGAATACTAAAGTAATTTAATTATCCATGTTAAATATGAAAAATAATCATATATTCTAAAAATACAATTTACATAAAACATTATCACAAACGCATTTCAATTATAAGGTCAACTAAAAGATTTTCAACAGAAATTAGAAAAATATACATGTGATCGTCGAAGAGAGTGTTGAGTGTTTATTTACGTATTAGTCCACGATAACGTTTGCTAAAATACTACTAAATTCTACCAAAAGAAAATTGTATTAGTGCAAATTAGGTATAGAAAAGTAAAAAAAAAAAACATATTTTTAGACGACCTAACTTATGGAAATTTTTTCTAAAATATTTAATATGACTAAGTTACGATTATATTTTTATATTGACCGGATTAAGATATGGGCTCCGGGCAGTTAATTTGGTGGAATTGGAACCGGAATTTGACTTGACTGGTTCCTTATTTTGCTACACGCAACCCACCCTATTTTTGGTTGTCAACTACCCAAAGCTTATGCTTGCACTCCTAAACAGATAGTCCAGCATTAATAAAAAGCATAATCCCCCTTCTGAGGCTGTTTCCTATGTCGATGGTAAACAACAGTGTCTGTACTGTATAATGTCACGGTCCAATACATAGTTTAACAATCATTGCTAAAAACCTTAAAAAATTATTAGTAATTTTAATAAATCCTAAGAAGTATAAACCCTGAAAAAGAAAATCTAAAATCTAAAAAAAATGTTTATAAACCCCCTAAAATGTTGTTGACTAATTGGATACAATAGCATGAAATACTCTCTCTCTCTCTCTCTCTCTAAAAGGCTCGATGAGATGCCCGATTCAACCTCGTGTGGCGAGATGGTTTCCAAGTCCGAACTTGGATTAAACGTCGTCGCCTTACACAAGGATTGGCATTTATCTCTGGGTCTTGGTGGAAGCCGGATTGGCTAGCCGTCACAGTTAGGGATGATAACGGGTCAGATAGGGACGACCACCTAAACTCTGGACCCAGCAAAAATACTTACGCCGACAGGGGAAGCTCAATTCCCGTAAAGGGCTTCCATAGAGCAGGACACTCCACGTCACCATCCTCCAGAGCAAGGAAGTTCCCCAAACGACAGAGGAATGCTTCGCACGTAGAGACGACTTAGCCCTTCCTCATTTATCATAAATTAGTCACCATATATTAAATTATAATATAAATTTTATATAAATATTATTTTTAACCCCTAAATTATATATTTTTTAAAATAATTCTTTCAATTTTATATTTTCCATCCCATAACATATCCAAATTCCATCCATCTCCTCTCTCCCCCATTCTCCCACCCCGGCTCCCCACTTCTTCGGCCCCATCTCCTCTCATCCACTTCCCTCTTCTTCTTCTTCGACGGAGCGGCAGAAGTGGTGGCTGGGATAGGCGACGGCGGGGTGATGTCCAAGATTAATGGTTTTAGTTGGTCAACGGCACATTTTTATAATTTGATATATGATTAGGGGTAAAAGAGTAATTATAGTGGATAGTTAACGGACACGTAGGCAAAAAAAATAGACGGCGTTGTATCTGCGGCGGCAACATCAGGTGACGAATGAAACTCAGTTATGTTATGGATGGGTAGATAGATATATAACTAAAAGGATTACTTTCAAAGATTTAATCTCATCAATTTCTAAAAAGAAAAAGGAAATTAACACTTGCACATTTATTCCTCAGCTTGCTTCTTCTTTCCTTATCTGTCTTACGTCCAAGAAATTCCGTCCCTCATTTCCCACCCCCCCACTAATCTCCCCCTACCAAACCGACTGTCATTGGCAAATGTTAGAAACACTCTCAATCATCAGAATTGAAAGAGATATTGATTTTAATTTCCATCCCGCGTATGCGTCTAGCAAAAAACTTGATGCGAACTTACCGCGATTTTACGCCTAGATTATCGAGTTAAGGAACAAAATATGAGTACTGACCGATCGATGACACCATAGTTTTAAAACTAGGACCGGGGCTGGCTGGGGCGGGCCGGTTTGACCTAGAACAGGCCATTCACCCGGTTCGACTTCTAGAATTAATCCAAATGCAATTATGATGCGGTCAACTTTGATTGAACTAGTCTGTTCATGGTCGGACCGACGAATCCAATTAAACGGGTGGAAAAATCGATTAACTTAAAATTAAAAGAATACAAATCTATTATGATGTACTAATAAACTTATATTTATATTTTATATTGAATTTATGATTAATATAATTATTATATCATGAATTTTACTTATAAATTATTATCAAATTATAATATTATATCAATATATCTGTAATATTATACTATTAATATTATTTATTAAATATACCGTTTGACCTATTAACCCCGATCTGATTCATAAACCCATACCTTAACTGGTTCCCGATGCAATCTTATTTTAAAAACTATGGATAGCATGTAAATTTTCGTGAAAAGGGTAGGCAACAAGATATGTATAAATCGGTTGAAATTAAAATTAAATCAAATTGGAGAAATATAATGGACACACATACATATTACATATATAAAGGTAAAAATATGTGCAAGCTTAGGGTTTTAAAGTGGGTCTGACGTTAGAAGGATCGTCGAGCACACTTCCACACATAATTAAACCCTTCTTGGAATGGATCAAAAGGGCGTTAATTTGTCAAGTGGAATTTGCAACCACCGTGGTTCTCATAATCAAGCTTGAAAGCTTACGGATAACCAACACCCCGTAGTTTTCAAACGGCACAATAAGGCATTTGTATCGATCAAATACGGGTCAATGATCGATTGACTGATCAACTAACTATACGTTTTCCCGATTATATAAGACTGTGAAAAGCCCTCCCTGTAATCATTGGGTAAGCTCGGGGTTGTTTTCGCCTCCACGACCTCGGTCTAATGAGCTTGTGGGTAAGTCGTTGTCGAACTATAATCATCACCACGGTGTACTTGTATTATCTACATCTCTCTCATACTATTTTAATTCTACACATCAGACATTGTGTATGTGTGCTATTGATTAGACTGATCTCAATTAGATAATACAACTTTCAATCTTACTAGTATGCAAAAAAAAAAAAAGAAAAAAAGAGAAGAGGAAGAGTTCTTGGGGGCTAAAAGATTATGACAAATAACCGCGTGTTTGGTGAGATTAAAGCCTCTCCCACCACTGCGAGCACCATCTATTGATGTTCGCCTACGCGTGCCGGTGCGCGGACAGAATTACTATGTAGCCTCTAATTCATTGGCAAAAATAAAGGAATTATGGTGGGTGACGCAATACGGTGTTAAAGTTGCTGAGCTTATCGAAAGGTTTAAGTATAAAGATACAAATTAAGACTCGTAACTTGAAATCAGTAACTTAAAATTTTCTATTATAATATGACTATATATGATATAGTCAATGGAATTACATATATTACTTGCACCTCTCTCTTTGAAAAAACTGGTCGAAATTTGAAGGAAAACAATTTTTCAAATCAAGAAGTCTAAGATAATAAGGCTCATGTGATGCTCAACGTGAAACCACTCATATTTTTTGTAAATATAAATTGATTAAAATAATTTAATATATTTTTCTTCAAGTAAATTATCTATTTCAAGTTTTAAAAATTAAAAAATTATAATTTAAAAGAATTTTATTTGCATATGAATTTATACAAATTTTGCATTAAAAAGACCATCCGTATCTCCTTTTGTTTTCCGAGTTAAATGATTCGTTTAAGACCCTTTTCGGCATGTAATCCAACAACCACCACATCAATTTCGAAGGACCAATAAAAGAATGGAGTGGGATACAGTCAAAGTTCATTTTGCCTTTTTTTTTTAATATTGAGAAGGAAAATGCAAAAAATCGACATATCGCCATTAGACCTCTTTCAAAACTCATAAGCTTCCGTATAAATTGCCCCCTCCCATGTTTCCCAAATTCATCGGGCAGCAAAAGACATCTCACACCAGTTGTCTGTCTCCACACGATGAAGATCATCCAAAACCCTTATCGGAAACTTGCCCTCTGGGGCATTCTGTGCGTGGTGTTGTTGCCCGGACCCTCTCACCAGCAAGCCCCATACTCGCCTTCATATTATTTCCCAAACCCAAGGCTTGAGAAGGCATATATAGCCCTCCAGGCATGGAAGCACGCCATCGTTGACGACCCGAAGAACGTCACGGGGGACTGGTGCGGGCCCCACGTGTGCAACTACACTGGCGTCTTCTGCGCCCAGGCCCTGGACGACCCGAACATCACGACCGTCGCTGGGATAGACCTGAACCACGGGAACATCTCCGGTCACCTCGTGGACGAGCTGGGCCTGCTGTGTGACCTCGCCCTGATCCACCTCAACTCGAACCGCTTCGTCGGGACCATACCTTACTCGTTCCGCTATCTCAAGCGCCTTTTCGAGCTAGACTTGAGCAACAACAAGCTGTCGGGAGGGTTCCCCACTGTTGTTTTCGAGATCCCCTCACTCAAATTCCTCGATATTAGGTTTAACCGGTACTGCGGCAAGATCCCCTCAAAGGTGTTCGATCTGAAGCTCGACGCGCTCTTCGTCAACAACAATAACTTCACCTCGTCCTTGCCTCAAAACATCGGTAATCAGAACCCATTGCCTCATTATTATCATCGCTTCGGCTGAAATCCATGAAGTATAAACCATCGTACTTCCTCGGATACGGCCTCATCCCTTAGCATTCCATTCTTTGCTAAATGTCAACGCAACTTCTGTGACAGGTAACTCTCCGGTATCAGTCATCGTTCTTGCAAACAACAACCTCAACGGTTGCCTTCCACCGAGCATATTGAAGATGGCATCGACGCTGAATGAGATTCTCATCATCAACTCCGGCCTAACTGGGTGCCTGCCACCCGAGATCGGGAAATTGACGCAAGTCACGGTCTTTGACGTGAGCTCCAACAACCTCGTCGGAAAGTTGCCTGAGACGATCGGTAAGATGAAGAGCCTGGAGCAGCTCAACGTGGCCCATAACAAATTATCCGGTGAGATTCCGGAGAGCATCTGTGCCTTACCAAAGCTCGAGAACTTCACGTACTCGGACAACTACTTCTGCACCGAGCCCCACATCTGTCTCAAGTTAAAAGACATGGATGACAAAAAGAATTGCATACCCGACAGGCCGTACCAACGGTCACCCGCAGAATGTGAGGCTTTCTACATGCATCCATACGACTGCAGCTCATACGGATGTTGGCCCAAGAGTCCACCACCACCATCACCGCCGCCTCCATCTCCTCCTCCACCACCGCCTCCACCTCCTCCTCCCCCACCGGTTCACCACTACCACTACCACTACCCATGATCAAGTAACAGGCACTAATGGTTCTGAACTTCTTCCGTTTGCTGTTTCCAAATAACTGGTGTTGACTGTGAAGGAATTGGGGCTACAGAAAAATAAATTCGGAGTGCTGCATTTAATTTTCTTCTGTTGTTTTGTTTGGAAGTCATGCTAATCAATGCACAAAAACGAAAATGTATTGTCCCTTTGAATTTTCTTCGGAAATAAAAGAATAAGTGCCTGTGTCTCGTGATTGAATTGACTGTTCTACAATAAAATATGGTGCCTGTTGCAGTGAAATCCTCATCCATCAGGAAACAAGAGCTTCAAATTACATAGGAGACTCTTAGGGGACCATTTATTTTCTCCTTCGTTTTATTCTTTTCTAAATTGAAGAATATTCCTTTTTAATTGAAAGGGTCAGCTATTTACAGCTAATTTAGTTAGAAAATGATGTTCGTTCTAGAAGGTTTACTAGCATGTTAGTGACCAATATTAATTAATGAGCAAGTTCAGTTAAGCAAATGCCCCTGCTCCCGAACTCCTTATACTTGCATATGAAAGGGCAAAACGTTAACAAGTGGGCCAACGTTAATAAAGCATTATGCCCTTATGAGGCTGCTTCGAAGGCTCGAGAGATCCAATTCAACCTCACAAGCCGAGATGGTGTTTAGGTCCAGACTTTGATTATACTTTGTCCCATGAAAGAAGAAAGAGGAATTGAAAGCCTGGTTGGCATGCACAGGTGGGCCTTGGAGGAAGCCATCAGATTTAGGGATGGTATTATGGTAATGGGTCAGATAGAGGCGTGAATGTAAAGATCTGGATCCGGTATATATTTAGGCCGATAGGGAGAAGGAGACCAGCTTCCATAGAGCAGGACACTCCAGGTAACCGGCCTCCAAAGTAAGGAAATCCTGAGGATGATGGAGGAATGATTCGCCCGCTTAGAGTAGAGACAACTTATCATATCATCGAGCCTCATCTGTTTATGGAGATTGATGTGCATCATTTCTTTTAAAGGAGAAGAACAGAGCAATGGAGTTGAAACAAGAAAAGCGAAAATAAGAACACGGGAACCGAGAAGAAACAAAGCAATAGAACTTGAAACTCAGGGAGAGGAGAGGGAGAATCAGAACCTGTGGTACTCGATCTAGTGCCCATAAGCTGCTTCAGCGTTCTGCAACACCCGCCTTCGTTATATCATAATCTGGTTGTCGAATTTGGAAGAATTACAGAAGATCATTGCTTTTACGATCTTCAGAGATCGATTCACTCTGCACCTATTTTATGCTCAAGTTTTATGGAGGATTTTGGTGTCTCATTTTTTTGGCTGTTTCTGATTTGACCCTTAAACGTAATTCTTGCTAAATGTGTGTGTGTGTCTATATATATATATATTTTTTTTTTTTCTATCATTGCTATTCGAGTTCTTCTCTCTCAGATTCTGTTCAGTTCCGGGCTCTTTCGCCTTCTCCCTTTTCCTCGGAGAATGCCATGCCATTATTTCTGAACTTTTGACGTCACTGTAACAGCTGCTTTATCTCAAGGGGCTGGACCGGCGCATATTCGCATTCCACCAACCCAATGGCTCCGGGTCCTCAGCGGACCTACAAGATTGATGAGTTCATGATTGCAGGTTTGAATTAGATTAATTGGGTTTCGGTTCTAAGACCACTTATTGAGGGAGCCACTGTTTGGACCAGATCCATGGAGCTCTCCATCCCAGTATGTTGGACTGTGAAATAAAGTGACATTCTCGGTCATTATTTGATGCCTGTACATATGATATGATCTTTCTATGCTGCATAAGATGTGACGAAACGCGATTATCATATGCAAGACGTGTTGGCTTCCCAGAAAAGAAACATGTCATGGGGACATCGAATCCACCAAATAATGATCACGTCTTTTTGGCTCTAGCCGGTACTGCAAGAATTTAGATAAAAATTTCCAGAGCTTCTTCCCACTTCGACCGGCCTGACCTCCTTCCCCAGCTTCGACGATAACAGCGGCGAAGCCACCGCCAACATCCCCACAGCCGATCCCTCGAGCTCCCCAGCATTGCATACATCAGCGGCTGTATAAAACTCGAACCTGCAAATTCAAGTAAAGCACTTGTCAGTTGTCGCTGATAGTTTTAACAAAAGTTTTATCATTTTTGATAGAATATCCAAATATAAATCCAAGTTGGAGCTGTATCAGTCCGTTGGGTTTTCTTTCTTTATGATCAAATAACTAAATCAAAAGGCAAGAATTAATACTTGTCCAAGCAAACTTACATTATCCGATGATAGGTGGCAAGCTAGCAAGGTTGGCGTAGCTGATGCCCTGGGGGACCAGCTAGGCTGGCAATTGTGATCCCGGCGACGAGATCGGCCTTGAAGGAGTCGAAGGTGTAGTGTGGAGCCCACTCAAGGATTCGGCATAAAGTACAGGAGGCCGAATACGAGCTTCCGGGACCCCGGCTGGCCATGGAACTGCCGGAACAGGTCTTCGGGGAAGAAGGTTTCCTTCACTGTCGACGTGAGCGACCGACCTGAGGAAGGGCTTCGATGGGGGGCGGAGGGCAAGTCCAAGTGGGCATTCATAGTCCGGGTTCCCCATAACCCTGAAAGGAGTCTAGATCTATTTTCGGGTGGGAAGTTGGTAAGCATCGTCCTCACGGCTAGCTCGACCAGCTAGATACTGAAGGTGCAAGGAGGATATGTCTAGTTCTACCTTAGGGAAATTGGGAGACACTATCGCTGAGAATTCGAGCTAAGGAACACAGAGGGATGCTGCTAAAAGTAAGAGCGGAGGAATTGAAGCGTGTCGTGTGAGTACGAACGTATCGTCTCTGCCGGAGGATTTGCCCCCCGCGTGGGTCTTACAATTATTTCATTTTCCCTCGTTGCATATGTCGGTACATGGAATCTCAATGTCTTACAGGGTTTTTTCCCCCACTTTTTTTATGGTTCAATGTCGAACAGAGTTAGTCCATTGAGGTGAGCCACTCTCTCGTACGCACCGAACAATTACTGTCAACCGAAAACGAACATAATTAAGAGGACATCGAATGTCGTCAACATATAGTCTCTTGATTCATCGAGCCACTAAATAATAAGCATTATTGGTATTGTATAAAAAAGAAATTTTAATAATAATGTGTTAAAAATATATTATTAAACATATTTTATTTGAGAAATGATGGTGTAAAAATAACCCATACTAATTCATTTCATATTTGTAGTGATAAAATAAATAAATTATTAAGAGTAGGAATAAAAGTCGAGTGAGTGGGATGCCATCCCTTTTTTCGGTTCAATGCTTGATTTTGACGGATTGGTTTCCTCATAACTCAAAAAACCATCCGAGTTTCAAATATGATCCTATAAAACCGACTTTTTCGAGCCGGTCTGGTTCAGTATTTTATTTTTCAGGTTTTTTTTTTCCTTTCATCCCTATTCGTTAGGGGTAAACGCACTTTTGGGGCATTCTAATATCAATTCACGAATGTAGTAGCTTTTTTTTTCCCCCACTTTATGAAAGAAATGTAATCCTAAATGGGTTAAGAATAAAAAAGAATACGAGGGTGCAAGGAATTACGATGCCAATTGAACTTTGTAAATTATAATGTTCATATGCACCCAAGTTGCTAAATATAATGTGGTAATTATGGCAAAAAATTGAGGTTTACCTTAACTACACCTTACCATATGCATAGGATTTATGAGCTCATAAGATTGTAAGATTAATATCTTATTTCACGTGCGGATTTTGTTACGATCATTCGCATATATTATATACTAATATATATTTATAAGATTGTAAGGAATTTATGAACTCATGAAAAATAAACTCTTTATTATGTTTGAATTCCTTCATCCACAATGAGCCCGGGTCGACATATTATTTTCGCATTTCGCCCGAGTCCACGCAGTGACCGATAGGTATTATTGTCGGTTTCAAAGTCAGTGGTGGGAGGCACTGCTCGTGGCCGGCATTACCGTCCATGGGTGTTCCACCATCAAAGAGCCTTTGTGAGCCCCCACTCCGCACTGGAGTCAAGAATAGATTTAGGAGTACGAGATAATTCACCTTTTAAATTTGAAAAAAATGTATAAAATTTAATTAAATTTGTTAATAGTTTATTTAACCGTGTCAATTTTGCTCCCATAAATTTGATGATATACTCGTATGTAAAAATTTCACATTTCATTAGAAAGTTTTGGATCCTTCCTCGACTCAACTTCACCTTCTCCACCTTCAGTCCTACACTTCGAAGGCTATGTCTCATGGATGAGGATTGGAATTCCTTTCACGTCCATAATTCAACTCAACACCCAATCTATCATCGATTGACACATCTCTTCTCGTCCACCCCTTCCCCTTCAAAACCCCAAGGAATTTCACACATCCCATTCGATCTGAAATCTGACAACAAATTCGGTAGTTTAGCATGGCCGTTCAACGATGGAGAGTGTGAAAGTTCATGGGATTTTGTTGAGCTAGGCCTCTCTTTGAGTGTGATCGAGTGGGTATGCATCGTCATCAACTTGCCATCGACATTCATCACCATTCGATTCCACCGAGTTCTGAGGCTAGTTCTGCGGGTTAGATCTCAACATCCACGCAACAAGAATTGGTGAAACTTTTGAATTCTTCGCTAATATCATGACGCCATTTCGAAGGAAGTCACCTTCTCAATAGACTCTGTACGCATGATTGACACATTAACGGGAGCCCCATCAATAGGTTTTGTACAGTATAAATGGCATGGTAGGGAGAAGAGGATAGTGGCAACATAATTGTTGGAGAATACAGGGACACGGTTAGAAGGCAATACTTATATAATGTAGGAATATTTGAATGCTTTCACTGTCAATATCATAATACCCGCGAGTTATCATGTTGCCCTTTTCCGCCTTTTAATCCCCCTCCTTAGGTCTTTCTGCTGAAAAATCAAAATAAATAATGCAGAAGATCCATCCTGTGGAGAAGCATTTTTACGGCAAAACTCATCATGAACTGAAAAAAAAAAAAGATAGGAGAATTAGAGAAATAACAGGAAATATAGAGGTAGAAGGTGATTCTAGTACTTTAACTCGCTAAGCTCCCTTTAACGAAGGAATCAAGAGATTTGGATGAAGAGGATGGGTGATATGGGGAGGAAGAAAAGACCAAGTACATCTATACCATCTCTTAAAGATGCATTATTTCTTTCAAGTTTATTGTTCATCTATCTGATGGAGAATGAATCATGAATGTGTACGATATAATTTCTATAACCTCGATATCGTGGAAGGTGGACTTTGGTCGCTACCCATTGAATGAGTTGGTGGGCTTTCAGATTGGATAGGAGTCTCCGACCATCTTGGTCGTGCAACCCATTCGCTCCTGTTTCCTCTTACCGGCTGAGCAAAAGGTTGTGACAAGAGAAAAAATGGAGACATAAATCAATTCTGAGGCCCATAAAAACGTTTGTATATGTCGAGAGAGTTATGGACTGATAGGGCTGAGAAAAGCAGCAAAACCAGGAATCCGACCCGAACCGACCCGGAAGATGACTTCTAGGGTACAGCCAGCTAAGTCGGTTGGATTTTCAGCCGTTGGGAAACCGACCCGAATTTCGGGCCTAGCCCAGATATCGGAGGGCCCGACCCGCCCGACCAAAAAGGGACCCACAGCCGTCGGATTCATCTGGTGATCAACGGCCATCAGCTTTTCTCTTTCTGAGGAAATCCCTAGTTCAACGTTTCGCGGCTGAAGCTCTCTGGTGTCTCTGCGTATGTTGTCCACTCTCCATCAGCTCCGGCTGTGCGATTTCACCTTGCCCTGACCCCGTACGAGCGTACACTCCCCAGCTCCGGCGGTTTCAAGCTTCACTTCCCCGTACTTCTCTTCTCCAGCTCCGAAGACGATTTCTAGGAGATTCGATACCCCTCGGTCGTCTTCACTGGGAGCGCTGCCACCGCCACCGTCACCGCTACCAGGCGTCTCCTTGCCTGTAATTCTCCTATTTTGCGTCTTCTTGCTGCTCTGTCGTATCCTTTGTTGTCTTTTGCAAGTTTGTAGGTGCACCAATGGCCATTAAAAGATCATGTTCTATCTTATTATCATTTGCTTATTTCCCCTCGATGTACCTTGCATTCTTTATTTTTCGTCGAATGCTTTACTGAGCAGTTGTCTTCTCTAACTCGAATTACTTGTCTGTGCAGCGGAACTTGTGTACAGTTCATATCTGATAAAATCTTTGAGAGAGTGGATCAAAATAAGGCTACATATTTTTCTTGAATATGAAAATGTATGACCTGGCCAAGGCCGTCCTTTCCTTTTCCTTTTTCTTATGGCAACTTTCCGTTATTTTATATAATTTCGGTACATGGGATTAAAAATGCTTTGATCAGCAGGACTTGGTTGTGTTGCCTCTTTATTATGAATCATGGTTATTAATCACAATTCGTTCTGTAGATTGAAAGCCAATGATGGTCCTCTAACGAACTTTGAAGTACTGGACTACTTGCGGTCGAGAGGGGCTTCCAAGGAGGTTGCTGTCACGGTTGCTCCATCGGAGTACAAGGTTTTTCCTATGTCGTGAAACAGTTCTTGAAACATGATGCATATTTTCCATCTGATTCCAGTCCTTGCACTTTAGGTTTTTGAGTATTTGGTCGAGACTGCTGCTTGCAATCAGACCAGAGAGAATGTAACCAACTTTGTGCGCAAGGTCAAAAAATACGACCTTTCAAAGGCAGAGGTTATTAACTTATTAAACATTAGGCCCTCGCTGCCTGTTGGAATTTATACGGTGAGTTTTGCTTGAATTTTGCTTCTCCTGTTTTTGCTCTGTGTCTCAATTTTGTTAAGTTGGGGTGAAGTGCTTAGGGAAAATGTTTAGGCAAACTGACTCTGCTAGATGTTGCTAGTGATTAGAAAACTTTGCATTTCTTTTTCTTCCACATAAATCATCTATCATTAGTCTATTGCTGTAGGCAGTTACACTAGCATTCAGATTGATGGTTTGTCAAAGAAAAGGCAATTAACTGCTGCAAATATGTTGTTGAGTATTCAATTTTGCAAATATCTTGTGGTGATTTCAGACAATAACCTTCATGAAAATTGAAATTGCTCTGAAAATGTTCATTTTTTATTCTATGATAAGTTTGATGTCCTTTCAGTTTCTTCTCTTTGAGATACTTCGATGGGGTGATAGGAAGGAGTCACATGATTTTTGGTTTTTTTTTTTCCCAAGTAGTCTCAAGTCAGTGACGCTTTTCTACCTGAAAACAGTGCTTTCGATTTGTGGGGCTGATAGCTGCTTATGAGCCCTCAACCCCTTTGCCCCCTCAAGCAAGCAACCATTTTTTTATGTTTCTATAACCAATCATTGAGTGCCATGTGGCAGTTGGGACCCATGGAAGTGCCACACTAGTGATCAATGATGAAGTAAACGGTGTTGCCGGTCATAGGAAATTTTGAAAAGCTTTGATTTTTATGTCAAAATTCAAATATTAAGTTACCCGAGTTCTATTTATTCCCTGTCCCAACATGAAGGGGGCTACTAGAAATGTCTGAGATATGGACTCCTATATAGATTGTTATATATAAGTATTCCATCAAGTATGAGAATTTTGCATTCTGGAAGATGCTACTGTTTTCTCCAGGATAGATTTTCTTTCCTTGTACACTCACTAAGAAAGTATGTGCAGATTGTGGAGAAATGTGACACTCGTTTGGGAGAAACCCAAGCTGAAGAGCTTGCAGAGGCAGTAACTGAAAATTTGCCACCTCCTCCATCACAATCAGAGAATCAAGATGTTCAAGAATCAGAAGCTTTAGCAGAAGGGGATCTGCAAGGGATTGATGAGCCTGGTGAACCAGAAGCTGAGGCTGGGATCAGTGGGATCCTTGATGATGGAGATGGTCAGGCTGAAGGTGAGAACTTGATGGATGTAAGTTGACAGCTTCTCTTTGCTCAGATATTGAAGTATAGATCAATTGAATGTAGAATCATATATCTGATCTCTGAAGTTCAATCCAAGAAAGAATTAAAGTTGCATATCATGGTGGGGGAATATGATGCTCCATCCGTAGAACATTCTGTAAATTCACGAATCTTGTAATTATCAAGCTAGCTAGCAAGATCACTTGGGCTGTTGATGCATTGAACATAGCATGCCAAGCTCTTCATTAGTTATATAGTGGAGACTTGATAGATACTCTAGTTCTGAGTCTGGCATTACTTTTTCTCGATGTGAGATTTGGATTTTTCATCTAAAATCAGAACATGACACTGCATATTACAGTGTACCGTTGTAAACTCTATTGTAATCCGAGTTGACACGACCATGGGGTAGTCTTTATGCCATAAACCACCCGATTAGTATCAAGCTCTAGGCCAATCTTGTCAATTCCTCTCGATCATGCTGCGGTATGAATTCTTTCAGCTCCTACATGAAGATGCTTGGCGGAATTTTCTTTTTTCTGTAGGCGCTGAAGTGATAATGTTCCATATGGAGTTCCTTCGTATGGGCAAATTGAATTATTTAGCTGCCATGTTGGCATACACAGATTTTTACTACAGCCAGGAACGTGCCCATCTTATGTCTCTGTAAATTCGATCAATGCAGATAGATATGGCTCGTTTCATTTTCATATTTATGTTTCTGTTGTCCATTCTGGCCTACGGTAATTCTCACCTCGTAGCTCTTTGACTTTGTTTCAGCACGTTCGTCTCCCGTGACGCCTAAATTTCGATTTGCCGGCACTTGAACAATCCTAGGCTAGGCGAACACAGAGGAACGAGCTGTTTCCGTTCGTAAGAATTGGAGCTGGAAGCCTTGTTTTTTACCTCGTATATGAAATTACTTGAACTCTGGATTTGTACGGTGCTGTTAACCCGAAGGAAAGCTAGCCCCTCGTGAAATAGTGACAATCATACTGTCAGGGGTATGTCTGGTAGATGAATACGTGATCAAATAAGTCAGAAATTTCTACCGTTGAACAAGTGAACCGTACGTGGGCTCTCGGGACCGATGGATCCACATGGACCCACCTCGAGGCCGCTGATCCGATGGTTCCTAATGGTCCAAGAAACCACAACCCACTAGTACCACCTAGTCCACCGCCAGACCCAACCACCATGTGGTATCAAACATCACTTCAACTTCAGTGCCATTGCCCCTTTTTTCTCTCTCGCCCTTTTCTGCTTTGTTAAAAAGGTAAAATGAAAAAATGAAACTAAAGCCAAGCCAAGTCACTAGCTGTGCAGAAGCATAGTCCACAGGTAGTGGGGGGGGGGGGTGGTGCAGAGGTACTATGATTTGACAGTTAATTACAGCTATATTCCCCACGAAAATTACCTTCCCCTTGTCAAAAATCTACGGCGGCTGTAAAACTCACTTTCTTATTCCGGGACGTGAAGACGAATGCTATTAGATCACAGATAATATTATACCCACAGTGAACAAAATTTTATCACTGTCAATTGATGATTTCATGCTCTGATCGATGATATATATATATTACATGAAAGGAAGAGGGGAAAATGGTACGCAAGGGAGGGGCCCTCTTCCTTCTTAGTATATGCCCCCCCCCCCCCACCTCTGAAACTTCGTTTAATACGTGAGTAGAATGACCCCACACGTCTGCATGCATCAGTAATGAAGCCTTCGATCTTATTCCCGTGAGAAGTTTGTAAGTAGGTTTCCTCCCTGTGTGCGCTTTCTAGTGCATCCACCGCTCCAAGAAAGTCATGTGATCGTCCCGGCAAAGTCCCCGGCGAATTCGAACTGGCAAATGAGATGGTTACCTGATACCTGCGGGGGCGAGAATCAAATGAAAAATGTAATGTATTATTTCTTCTTCTCCATCGATAGAAATGGGAAACCGTATTCTTCTTCTTCTTCTTCTTCTTCTTCTTTTTTGTTTCTGTCATGTTCACATGCATACTGTTAAGTTCTGTCTTGTTGGCTTAAAAAAAAAACCAAGAAATCCTTCCGTTCCATTACGTTTTCATTGTGTCTGTTACTTGACGTACCTGTACAGTAGTAGTGTTTTCTTCTTCTTCTTTTTTTTTAAATAATGTACTCATGGGGGTGAATAATAGACTATGGATAATTGAGCTTGCTATTTTTTAGTTTGTCCGAATCATAAGGCCAGAGCCTACAAAATTTGGATTTGATAGCATAATTTAATATTTGTCCAAGCGCAATGTGAGTTTTTCTAATCACTAGGCGAAGCATCCGCCCAGTAACCCGATTATCACGCACGCGATTGCAAGGCAAATGGAGAACAACAGACAAGTCGGTGACATTTATGTCTCTCTATATAATCACACATGATCATATGTTCAAAATGAGAGAGAGAGAGAGAGAGCACATTAACGAGGAAAAATCGTTAGGATATTAATCTCTGATCGTAGTCTTCCTATGGACACGGTTCTTGTTCAATCGATTGGCTCCTAAGGCATAAAGAGCTTGTTGCCACACTTGCAGCGCCAGGCTTCGGGGTAGTACTCCAGTGGCAGCGTGAAGCCCGGGTGGACGGCAACGCGCACTGGCTTGCAAGGCGAGCACTTCCCGCACTTGGACTGGCAAGTCGGAGGCGACGATCCGGGCCCAACAGCTCTCAGTCTCTGCTGCACCGCCGTCCCGCTGCTGCTCCACACCGCGAGCTTCCTCCACGGCTCTCTCGCCTCTCCACTGCCTGCAACAAACTCACACAGCTCACGGTTAATTTGGAAGAGCATAATCTGAAGGAAACTTTGTGTACGCTATAGTCCGACTGACTCAATAAGACGATCCTTCAAACTGATCTGAACCAGGGAACCAGAGAGCTTCGGGACTATGCAGGGTGGTTCCTGCAAGTACCTAGACAAAGAGCTCACCGATTTGGAGAAGAGAGAGGGCGGAAGCGGAGGCGAACAGGAGGAGGGCGAGGGTGGCCGCGGCGGCTGCCAGTCGTTGAAGGTGGCAGTGGCGAGGGTGCAAGACTGTGCCCATAGCCGACGGCTTCTCAAAGCGGTGCTCGCCACGCAAGACCAATTTGTGGGTTTATAAATGTAGGCAGAGGAGTGAGTAGGCCAGATGAATAAAGAGTTCGTCTGAGAGGTATTTGGTACGTACTTGCAGGGGTCTTTGCGTGAGGGAAAAAATCGGAAATTGTGGGGTTCATCAGAGTAAAAAAGACTACACAGAAATAACAAAAGATTTTATTGTGAGGGGGAGGCGAGGGAAGGGGAGGGGAGGTGTAGAAATGTTTCTCTTGCTTTATCAACTGTGACCGCCGGGGGCCTCCATAATCGTAGATCTGCCTGCTGCCTGCAGGTGCCTAATGATTTTGCAGGGTTTTCTTAGTTTTACCATAAATTTACGGTAACTTGCCATTCTTTCCCACTTCGCTGAAAAAATGGAATTTTTTTTAAAAAAATTTATGACGGCAACAGAGCCTTGCCTCCCCCCTTAAACTTGGATGACGATGGATCGAGGGAATACCCGATTACATATCTTTTTGCCTCGACAGATGTGGAGCCAAGGCTCCTTGATTGTCACAGGAGTCGACCCACCAGACACCCATTTGAAGGGATGTCACGTTTCGTCTAGCCACAGTCCTCTGGTGGTTTGCTGCAACTTGTTATCCGGACCAAGTCGATACTGCTCTTCAGTTTCCAGACCAGACGCGGTTCTTCTGACTTGAGAGCGAGGGGTGGGCTCTCATCCCATTGTACACACATCCGTGACTTTAGCCCGGCTTCTGAAATTGGTCACCACAATCCGAGAAAGACTTCGAGCTTTGTACCCGCAGGCTTCCATATGGAAAGCCGAAGGGCCACATCCAAGATACCACCCTCCGGTTGTCACATTGCTTCTTCACCTTTGTCGGGGCGCGGCTCTTCTCCTTCTGTTGGAAGTGTACCAGAGGCCCTGTAGCCTATCGCCTTTCGTCGTCCATACTTAATGATAATGGCTTTGAAGACTATGAAATATTCCTGGGAAGTAAAGCATGCTCTACACACAAGGAATTAGGTATCAATTGATTTTCCTTTTAATAATTAACTAAGAAAAAAAAAGTCACATTTTTACTTAACTTATGAGAATTATGAGTTAATATTTAATTTAAAATTTTAAGATAATAAGATTATATTGTTCAGCCCCTTATATATAATAATATTTTTACTCATTTTTTTATATAAAATTCAATTTATCAAAAGACATTATTTTATACCAGCAGTCATTAGTAAAAATTGTCAAAAAAAGACTTAGAATAGGTACATAATTCTGATTTTTACATGCTTTGCAAAAATATTTGTGCCAATATTAATTTTAAAAAATTAAGAAAATAACCTTTAACCTTAAAAAATCGGATATTGTTCAGTAATCAAAAGGAAAGCATATTAAAAAAAAAAAAGAAATCAAATGAAAATTTAATATTTGATTGCGTTTTTTTAGTTGATATGACGTAGTGATCAGGTTTAAATTGCAGTTACCAATATTGTCCAATATTGAATAGCAGCCAGGACAGAAGCAAGCGGAGCGGGGTCCTAATTTTTGCAACTGCAGCGCATACGCACGTGGGTTTCTCGACTTGCCTGAGCCCTGTCGGTCATAAAATTGTAAATATTTTCCACAATTATTGCATGGAATCTTTATATTCATAAACTATTTAAGTCTCTAAACAAAAAAAACTTTGATTTTTAAACATATTTTTAAAAATCGGATTAGACTGAGAATCCGTCAAAATATGAGTTCATAGATCAAATCGGGGTTCAACGAGTTGAATTATATATTTAATAAATAATAATAATAATATAATATGACCAGTAACTTAGCATATTACTATAATTTGATATTAATTTATAACAAAAAACTATTAACATAGTTATCATAATAATTCTAAGTTCAACATAAAATATAAATATAAATTTAGTAAAATAAAATAATATATTATAATATATTTTTATTTTTAAAATTTTAAATCTACTAATTTTTTAGCGGTTCAATTAGATTTATTGGTTGGACTAAAAATCGACCGGTTCAATTAGAACTGATCATATTTACAATGCAATTAGATTAATTATACAAAACGGATTGGGTGTAGCGATTCCCTATCAAACCGATCAAACCAACCAGTTTGATTTTAAAAACTATGTTTTCATATAGATAATTGTAGGGATGTTAAATGGGTTGTACTGACCCAAAACAGGACCATCCAAACCTTGAACAAGCTCGGACCGCTCATAATCGAGCCCGAAACCCTTTTTCATTGGGTTGAGAGGTGGTCACGGGCTGGGTCAGAAATATGGAACTATTGAACCGTAATTAGCTCGGACCATTACCTTGTCGAACCAACTTGTACCACCAAAATTATACAAATCAATAGTAAGATTTTTTCAAATTAATTTAAAATTCTTTAAAAAATAAAAAATATTTATTTAAAATAAATTTTCAAAAAAAATTGAAGAAGATGGATAGGTCACAAGTTAAACCAGTTGGAACAATTAACCGATCCGTTTATAAATGGTTCCGGATCAGTTCACATTTTAATGAATGGTGACATGTAATCGAACCGACCCATTAAGTAAACAGGTCAAATTATAACCAAGTTAAATAGTTCTAAACATGTTTTGAATTGATCCAGATTATACTTTTAACAACACTTATATAATTGAAAAAAAAACACACTTTCCTCTCTCTCTCTCTATATATATATATGATTAAAATTAAAAGTTATTAGATGTTTAATTGAGCAAGTACTTTTTATAGAATATTGTTTGTAGCGAACATTTGCTTTATTTATAGTATTCACTTCTCAAATTTATTGTAAAATAAATTGACATGGGTTTAAATACCTTGAGCACGAGACTATTTTAAGTTATAATAAGTTATTCAACTATTCCATGCGTATAAAAATTTGTAAATAAGATAAAGTATTTATCATATATGCGATAATATTATATTTCAATTTATAATCCTTAAAATTTTACTAAAGTCGTTCTTATAATATAATACTAATATTTTTAGTACTCAAACAAAATCTCATAATTTACCTAGTTTTTTTCATTATGATATATATATTTAAATTCAGAAATTAAAATAACTAAAATAACTAAATAAAAGATCGATGGTGAGGAATAACTCTTGTTCGGGTCCCAAGTCCGGTCACCTTCAGCCTGTCACCATCTTGTCTTCCTCTTAATATACATATATATATATACACATTTTTGCCTTTAGTTCTGTTTCAAAAACCCATAAAATAATTTTAGAAAGTTAAAAACAAAATAATAATAATAATAATAATAGTAACCAAATTAATGAGACAGGGAGAGTTTACGAGGGATGGAGGCGCTCGGTGCCTTACGCCCTCTCTGACCGCTCTTTATTTCAGATTAAATCCTACATTATTTTTGTTTTCTTAAAATTAATTAATTTTATTCGTGGAATTTTTTTTAAAAAAATCTAAAGGTAAAGTTGAGAAATGTCAGCTCACCTCAGTACGAGCTGAAAATCTTTATGAACTTTCACTTTCTCCATCTACAGGAAATATAACAAAAGTTAACAATTTTTTTAATTAACGAAAATTTTTTTAGAAAGAGATTATAAGGGCCAAACAAATAATAATTTGGAGGCTTTTTCCAAGAAATTGCACCTGCTGAATTTAACGAAAATTTTTTTAGAAAGAGGTTATAAGGCCCAAAAAAATAATAATTTGGAGGCTTTTTCCAAGAAATTGCACCTGCTGAATTTTACTCCCATCTGTCGTTGTCTCCACGTGTCGAAATTGGACGCGCGATGTTCAATGTCACGTACTCACAATTTAGAAAAACCATAGCCAATCGCTATTCGATCTGTCGGGCCGGGGTGGACAAGCGACCCATGAGGCAGGTCCAATGCCCGGGACAAGTTTTTTTTATATTAAAACATTAAATTTATTAAAAAGTTAGATTTATGTACAAATAAATAATCTTAAACTGAAAAATGTAATACTTTTCTTTGATCTTTTTCCTGCACTACATGTTGTCCATGCCGGCGCCGCTCAGCCCGAAACACTATCGCAATAATATAATAGTTGATATACAGCTACAAACACTTAGGTTTATAAATTTACTTATATAAATGATTCGAACAATCTTAAATTAAATTATTAATTACATTCCACTCCATATCACCTCTTCTTGTACCAAGCGTGATCTAAGTAGCATGCCAGAACTTAAATCAGCATAAGGCTCGATCCAAGCATGGAAATATGGCGACGATCCTTTTTTTTTTATAAAAGGGTAATTATTTTTTTTCTCAGTAGTGGGGGGGGGGGGGCGCAGGAGTTAAATTTGTTACGAAGAATTTATAATAACTGATAAGAAAAAGAAGAATTAATAATAAAAAAGAAATTTCTAGAAGAGATGAACGAATCCCGATGGAGGGGAAAAAATAATAATAATTAAAATGTGTATTATTGATGATAAAGCAGCTAATTAACTGCCACACTGCCCGCCTCTAACTATATGGGTTTGTGGTCAGATAATACTAAAAAATAAATCAGACAAGAGGGTACGTGGCAGTCTAGGGCGCATCGTTCCCTTCCCCACCTCCTCCTCTCTCACTCACTCACTCTCTCTGGCGCTCTCTCTCACGCCCTCTCTCTCTGTCTCTCTTTCCCCCCACCACTGCCCCCCCACCACTCTTTCCAGGCGCTCAGTGATCTGCTGCTACTATTCAGCTGTGCGGTCTCATGTCCTTTCCCTTCCCGCCGTGGTAGCCCGGCCCCTGCAGTGGAGCTCGAGCTGCTCCTTCTGGCAATTGCGGATCTGAGTCGACCTTGGAGAGGCCGCCGCGAACATGACGTCGGTCCGGTCGATTCTGGACAAGCCCCTAGCCCAGCTCACCGAAGATGACATTTCCCAGCTCACCCGTGAGGACTGCCGCAAGTTCCTCAAGGACAAAGGTAAGCTCTGCTTCCCTTTTTCTCTCTCCCTCCCACCGCGGTCTCTTCTTCTTTCTTTCCTTTACCTCAATGGGCGTCTGACACGTGGGGGATCAGGGATGCGGCGGCCATCGTGGAACAAATCCCAGGCGATCCAGCAGGTTATCTCCCTCAAGGCCCTGCTCGAGGGCGGCGACGACGACGACGACTCCGGCACCCGGGCCAACCTCAGGAAGATAGTGGTCTCTGCCGCCGCCGCGGCAGATGAAAACCCACCCCCAGTAAGGGAATTTTTGGTTTTCAAGGAAATTTAGTGTCAGAAAATGGGCAAGGGTTTGATTAAAATGCAGCTGGTAAACCGCCGCAACCTGAGATTAGAAATCATTAAAAAAAAAAAAAGACAAGTTGGACCCTTTAATGCATGAGCTGAAATGAAAAGGGCTCACTTATACATAAGTGAACTCGGAATCGGCCGGGAATCTGCTTCAAGCTCTGATCTTTCTTAAAAATACACTCTGTAACCTAAGATTATGTCATATTCTATACTTCCTTTTCCCCTTGGGTCGATTGCTACTTTCTGTAGTGTGGATTAGTTAGTTGGCTCAACAATTACAGGCGAACTCGAACTCGCCTGACTCGGGAAAGGAGCTCAATGCCTCTGCCAATGCATCTGAATCTGCTGAGGAAATTATGCCCTACAGGCGTAGGGATCGTCTGGATTCAGTGCCACTTGATGCATCTCCGTCGCCTATGGAAACAGATAAGAGGACTGCTAGTCCCAGGTGAAAAATCTGTTTTCTTTTACTCTGGTTTCAAGAAACACGTGGTAGTTCCACCATTCGATTGGTGCATTTTATTCCTCTTCCGGGGTCTGGGTGTAACTCTTGGGTTGGACAATGTGGGTGTCTGGTAATTAACAGTTTACAAGTAATTCGACTCTGGACTCAACCACTGATTGGGCTGTTGTTGGTACTCCCTTTTCTGATTGGTTGAGATACAACTCTTGCAGCTATTTGCATGTTTGTCCAGCTTCTTATATGTTTTTCTTTACTTTGGATAAGTCCATCTTCTTATATGTTACTTATGTGCTGAATGAGAATGTCTTAGAATCTCTTTGTTTGGGCTTCACTACTTGATTTACTTTATCACATGGCATAGCTGTCCCGTGTAAATAGTTTGAGGAAATCATGGAATTTATATGATCTGTCCTCTTCCACATTTATGGACTGTGTTATGTTCAGTGAAATGATTTGCTGCAAAAAATTTGCACTATTGAACGCAAGATGCGGGAGAGAGCATTCTCCTTGCTGGTTTGCGATGTTTTCTTATAGGATTTAGGGGGAAATTGTGGGCAAGTGTTCTCTTTTTTACTTCCAGTATGTTCCTTTATTAGAACTCCAAATTGTAGTGTCCTGGAGGTAGCATAGACTCATAACACCAGGAAGGACTCTTCACTTGCATTTCAAGTTCTCTTTTCTTCCGCTCAACTTCCAAACAAAGTATACATTTTTCCTCCCATTTCCTCTGCTGAATCATTCAAACAAGTGAACCATTCTCCTATCCATCTCCTCCTTTCCTTTTTTGTCCCTCATGTGCAGCACTCTAGCAAAGTGTTTTAAGAGATTAACAAGACCTATCCTTGGACTGAATAACCTGTGATGTGCATTTCTTTGCGAAATGAACTAATGTTGCTTATTACTCATCGAAAAAATTCTTAATCAAGGTTCTCATTGATTACTGGTTATCTATCAAAAGAAATGAGAAATATTCCATGTTTTGAGGTTGCTGAGGTGAGCATGTGCAATATTTTGAGGGGTTTATCATATGGGAAATTATGTATACACATTTTTCTTACTAGAATATAAAATTTCAAAAGTATATTCTAACAGAAAGAATTTGAAAAATATGATAATAGAAGTGCCGGTGCTTCGGAGGACTCAGTCGGGCAGATGACAATTCTCTACTGTGGTCAGGTGAATGTGTATGACGGGGTCTCACCTGATAAGGTAATGAAATTTACTTTTGGTTGAGCTTATTCTGAGCAAGTTTTTTCTAGTCCATCCTTTTTCTCAATTTGCAGGCGCGGAGTATTATGCAGCTCGCAGCATCTCCAATCCATTTTCCACAGGATGATTTGCTTAACGGAACTGCCTCAGCTTTGCACTTTCCATATCGTGTAAAGTCCGTGTGTGACAAGCTGGCTAGTTCATCTTCAGTTGTTGCAATCGCATCTCGTACCACGCAAACAGGTATTCTTGCTTACAATTGCTAGAAATGTCTTGCATCATGAATTGCTCTTAGAGCCCATTTGTTTGGTGAGTGGAATGATCAGTTGATCAAATAACATAACTCTACCAGTTATAACGCCTTGAAGTTGCATTCTCTCAACATTCTGCTGCACTGAACAGGCCATAAGGCATCAGACTTCAGTTTGTCATCTACGAGGAAAAAGCACTGTATGCTGTGGCCTCAAGATAAGACAGATATCTGTTTAAGCTTGGAGTTATTGATGTTATTATTTTGATTTGAATACTAAGAGATGACAGCATTTTCACCACATTATTTGGGGGAATACAATATTCCTCTGGACCCCTAGTTTGAAGTTGGACATGTCACCTGGAACTTCATTGACAATGGGGTTCATATTTGGAGATGATATTACATGATTTTGCTGCGTTGAGCATGTTCTTCGCTGAACCTGTTATTGATTAAAATGATGTTATAATGATGTCAGGACTCATAGTAGTTGAAATTTCCTTAACCAGTTCAGTGAACAGAGACTTATGCAACTTATTTCCTTTGTGGTGTTCTTTCATCAGATGCGGAGGGCCAGTTGAGCAGAAAAGTCTTGTCGCAGAGGTATGTCGAGAAGCAAAAAGACAGGTAGCAGAAGGGACTGAGCAGTCCTGGAATGATTTTTTTTTTTTTGGTGCATATTTTATCATTTTCAATTTCAATTGTTGTGATTTCTATGTACTTGTCTTCCTTATCTATGCTCTATACCTGTTAGGGGAAGACTTAAGGTCAGGAAGGATGCAGGCCCAGTCTCATCCAACCTAGAGATATACCTGAATCATCAAATAAGGATACCTACTTTGAATGGGCAGTTCAAGAAGAGCGGCAGAAGTTCTCCACCCCAACCTGGTGTGGCCCGGGGGCAAACCTAGTTGGCATGTCTGTTGATCTTAATGAAGAAGGTATTTTCTTGAATTCACTGAGACTGTTTTAACTGATTTTAGTCTAAACATTTGGATGGTTGAGACATCTTAGAATAAAGCAGATTGAAATGAAATGTGTATTATCATAATTCATTACTTGAACCATCAGAAAATGGAGAGGAAAAAAGGTCAATTTGCTTCTTTTCTTTGACAACTACACGTCCTCTAGTAGCCCTGCAACTAAGTTTCAACCATGACCAGGAATTGAAGTTTGTTTCTACCTTTAAAGAGGCAAAGCTGAAGAAAGCGAGAAGATTAGTAATATTCTTCCATTATAGCTATATGACCTATAGTGGGCATAACGCAAAACTAAGCAAAACAGTGGGGCTGTCTTTAGATTAGATTTTTTCCTACAGGACACAACTTTGTAGGCTTAATGCTTGCTCTTGAAGACCAAGGTTCAAGTATTTATGGGACAAGTGATGTTACAGCATCTCCTATAATTTCTGTTTACACTTCTGCTTCATGTTCCATACTCGTTCTTTTACGGTTTTCTTTTTCTTCTGCTTGAGTGCAGGTATGTAGGATATTTACAGTAAGAGGCCTCTTAAGTGAAATGGCAGTCGTTTCTCTTGCTGGATGATAAATTTTAGCTGTCACCCCGATAAAAATGCGTATGAAAGAAAATCAGAGAGAAGATCCTGGTGTAAACTCCTGGTCCGAGGCTCTGGTTTCTACCCCCTTTTTGGTCGAGAGGGACCTTGACAGAGGATCTACTGCCGGGCTACCGGAAGCTGACATTTCCATTTTGTATATTCTAGAAGTTTCGCTGCTATGTTGTAAGGCTCTTTCTTTGTCCTATCACTACGATGAGTTGAATCAACTGACACCCCGTTTCCTGATCTCATCTGATGTGTGCCATTCGGCTGTGTGTCCTATCTGATCACTTTGGTGTGCTGATCTGTGAGAACAAAGCTTTGCTAGGGCAATCGCTGCTGAATCATCTGAGTGGCACTCGTTTCAGGGTCTTTCTATCTTTTCACTCGCAGTTTAATGTTCGAATCACTGTTGAAGCTACGGAAAATTATGGTGAGTCGAAGATCAGTTTGACCTGAATGGTCTATTGATGTCGGGCAAAAAAAGAGTCAGTAGAATGTTGTCGGTGGTATGACGTTGTGAGTGAGTTTAACTGTAAGATAATGCTGCCTAACTACTAATCACAGACCCTTAATTTTCTCCGTTGTTGATAAATGGAATTAGGTATGGTAGTTTTGCCCTTGATCGAGAGACTTCGAACTTGATCTTTAATGGTAATGTCATCAGCGGTCCTCCATTCCCCCTCTTTTATCTTTTTCCAACTCATTTTAGCCCCGTCGGCCTCTCTCTCGACAGGGAAAAGGATTTCCTGCATTTCTTCACGTCAAAGTATGGCCGGCCTGGAGGAAATCAGGGGCTAATCACTATTTCTCCCATCGTCCTCCCAAGTCCATGAACTTTTCTTATGGTGAAACGAGGGGGGAAGAACATTCACTTGGGGAAATAAAAACGTGCAAGCGGGGGCGGTGGGGGCAGGGAAGAGAGAGAGAGAGAGAACTGGAATACAGGAGAGGGAATGGAAAAGAGACTCACAGATGTCAATACTAACGGCCCCGGCCTGAAAGAATCACCGGAGGAAGGCCGGAAACCAGCCGCCTTAAAAGCACTATTACTGAATTACCCTTGGACCAAGTCGCCCACGAGAAAAACGATATATATGTCCCCTCTAGCTCCTCTATAGGATTGCCCCAAATTGACTGGGAGGTGAAAATACGTCCTGGGGGATAAGACCTGATTCCTCCTAATTATTCTAAAAGATCTCTATTAATTTAAGGCTATCATATTGAAAGTAGAGATCAAAGAAAAATGAGATTCCGTGCAATTTTGTTATTTCTGATTTAAAAATTAAAACATAGAATTCAACCGCTAGCTAGTCAAACTTCATAACGTGATTGAACTCCCGTTATACATGAGAAACAAAGAAGGGCTCGCCGGGGGTTGTTTTTGGCAAATTTCACGAGGCGAGAATGAATTTTACCCGAGTGTCCGGAGAAAATGGCAAGGGTGTTTTGGTCAGTACAGGCTGATGTCTGATGCCTGGCCCTATAAATACTGGGGTTGGAAGTGTCAGGGAGCGTCGTCGGCGTAATTTGGTTGCATTACAGGTGGACGGAAAATAAGGGGAGAAAATGGTTGGCGCCTCGGAAAACTTGAAGGTCTCTCTCTCTCTCTCTCTCTCTCTCAATCGTCTCGCTCTCTATGTTCTCTGTTTCTTTTCCATGAAAGCAACGTTTTTTTTTTTTTACCAATTTTATGGAATTCGACGGAAATCGATTGATTGTGGGGCTCTGCGATAGTCCGTAGTGTGGTTTCTGAAATTGGTGGTGCGGTCTCTATTTGAGTTCCTTATTCTCTTGAGTTTGTTAATTGTTGGATTTGTTGACTTACTTCGAAATTCCTGGAGTTTGTAAGCAGCAGGTTTTAGGGACTGGGGCTTATATATTCTTGCGTGGACAATTTGTTGGGGATGCTGTCAATGAATTATTAAGCGTTTTCTTTCTGTAAGCTGTTTTTTTTTTTTAAATTTATATATGGAAAGGTCCTCTGTTGATTGGATCTTCCTGAGGGATGGAGATGGGTGCTGGCGTGCGATTGCCTGTTAAGTTCTGTAATTGGGTAAATAGAAGACTTATGCACAAATCTGCGATAACCTTAGAGAAAAGAGTCTGTTTTTATGCTTGGGTATCTTGCTTTCATTTATTATCGTGCATAAAGTTCGCAAGTTTACTTTTATTTGTTCTGCTAGGATAACATACAGCAATATTGTTTTGTAATATTATTTTCTCATCAATAGTTTGTATCGTACAGAAACTTTGGAAAATTGGAACTTCTATTATGTCTTTCATGTGGATTCTTAAAATGGATTCTCCAACACTTAATGAAAAACCTTCTAGTGTAATTCTGTTTTTTTAGCTTAACTTGCATAAAGTGTAGAAATTCACAGATGAACGGGATGATATATATATAAAAAGATTGCATATGCAATATTTTGCTGTGAGCAATGTCATATATAGCTCTGCGTATCCTCCTGTTTGAACCATTTCTCTTGCTGATTTTCCCTAATTCTAGTCTTGTGCCTTTTATTTTTGGGACCACAATATATTAGGATCCTAAAATTTAATCATTATGTAAAGACCCTTCAAGCTAGCTACTTGTAACTGCATCGTTCAATACATTTTCCTCAGATTTGCAATGAATCAATGGCTATTTTAGGTAATCTGTTAGCCTAGTTTTCTTTTGATCTTTTGATATTCTAGTTGATCTTTCGGGCCTATCCTGGTTTACAGTTTACTTCCTCACAAAAAGGTAATAGAGCTAGAAGTCATTCTTTAACCCTTTGCAGGATCCTAGAGAGGAGGTTCTCCAAGCATGGTACATGGATGATAGTGATGAAGACCAAAGACTCCCCCATCACCGTGAACCCAAGCAATTTGTTTCACTTGAGCAACTTGCTGGTATGCTTATTTATATTCTTGTTACTGACATTTATCAGTAGTCTATGTAGGCCTTACAACCTTTTTGCCCAAACTGTGACAATGCTGTCTTGTAGAACTTGGAGTACTCAGCTGGAGGCTGGATGCTGACAACTATGAAACAGACGAAGAGCTGAAGAAGATTCGTGAGGAGCGTGGATACTCTTACATGGTGGGTTGCCATATCTGGTTATTTCACCTCAGAAAAAATTGGGCCTTTAATCATATTAGATTTGGTGTCAACCACTTCCAGTGGAATTTGTGATTTCTTGGACATTCTGATCTAGCAGATATGGTCATTGGAAAGGTAAAAGGTTTCTTTTTGGCACCATATGCTGATTCTGATGCTGTGTAAGTAGTCTATGCTCTGAAGTACAATGCCGAAATATACTAGCATGAGTGCACTAACTAAATGATGTGTACTTTGCTTCATCATTGCTCTGTGGTCCATTATATAAGTTGGGCCTCTGAAAGATGTTTGTTGTTTCATCAATAAATCAAAAATTTTTTGCCATGTAATATGTCAGGACTTCTGTGAAGTCTGCCCAGAGAAACTCCCTAATTATGAGGAAAAGATAAAAAACTTCTTCGAAGAACATCTTCACACTGATGAGGAGATCCGCTACTGTGTTGCAGGGAGTGGTGAGTTCCCTTGTTTTGTCTTCTGGTTTTATTCTCAACTTCCTGACCATTTTCAGTGTCTGACTTATGCTTCTTTGAAGGCTACTTTGATGTCAGGGACAGTAATGATGGGTGGATTCGTGTCTGGGTGAAGAAGGGTGGGATGATTGTTTTGCCTGCAGGAATCTATCACCGATTCACTTTAGATACTGACAACTATATTAAGGTAATGCTATGCCATCTGCATGTGACTGCATTCTTCTTTTTTAGCCAAAATTGAGTTTGAAGAGATAGCTTACTTATGTGTCCATGGATATGCAGGCATGATGGTTCTATCTGCTTGTGAGATGCTGTCCCTTAGTTACTTATCATTATCTTTGCATCAATGTGACTGAGTTTAACAATGTAATATATGGATGGATATGTTTTATGTTAAAGAGACAACTCTTATTTATTGGGGAATGGTATCCTCGGTCATTATTAAGGGGTTTAGTTGTTCATATCTTCTTTAATATCTTTTTTGAATATTTTTATTGCTTTTGACCTGGTTTATATTTCTTTCCTTGTCCATGCATAATATTTCTTCTTGGTGGATATGTTCAGTGGAGTAGCCTATTCATGGACATGAGCGAAATCAGTTGAATATAAAGTTTTATTTGTATATTTACAGACTCTATATGTTTTTCAGGCAATGCGACTGTTTGTTGGTGATCCAATTTGGACCCCTTACAACCGCCCTCATGACCACCTTCCAGCAAGGTCTGTATTTGCGTGGTCTAATCAGTGAAAGCTTCTGCCATAATATATATGTTAGCATGCATCATGGTCTTAAACATGGTTCTTCAGCAAGAGCTGAAGCTGGATTTTTCCATGGAACAGGAAGGAGTACCTCCAGTCCTTTGGGGGAAGTCGAGGCAGTGATCTTGCGGTTGATGCCACGGCTTGAGAATTTCAAATGGAAAGCTGATATACTTTGAAGTCATGAAAAGTTCCCTAGGAGCTGAAGGTCCCAGTCTGTCTTATGTGGCCTGATTCTCCAATCTTGACCTAATAATATGCAAATCTGATATTATGTGCCACGGTGTGTCTGTGCCGACTGTAATCAGGCACCTCTTGGAAATAATATGCGTTGCAATGGACATTTGTGTGTTGACATTGTCATCTACAATGTCCCGTCTTTGGTTTGGCGTCGGGGTGTGCCGTGTAAATCCATCACTTATGTCTGGTTTATGATGGAATGCAATCTGGAGTAGCTGTTATAGCATATGGTACTCCAAATATGCTCGTCCTCCTTGAGCTCCTCGTTGTGGAAGGGTCGCACGGCTCTAGCATGTCGTCCTTCTAATTATCACCGGTTTTGGTTCCATTGTAACGCTGCCAGCTGCATGGACGGATATTATGTTCATTTATACGAGTTTTTCTCAGCGGCCCTGTGCCACATTTCATCTGGCTAAGGCTTAATGCAGGGTTAACGTGAAGGTGGTATAAAATAGAGTCTTTTACACTTTCCAATTATGGCATTTACTGCATTTTATCAAAAGTTATGCGACAAAAATTGAAAATACGACATCTTGCTACTGCACCGATTTGATGCAAACTTTTCTTCCACCTTATGTAATAATAATTACCCGATGTGAAATGCACAAAATATCCTGGAAAACTGCACAAACATCTGATGTTATATTAATTGAATAATGTGCTTAAACTTAAAAGAGAGAGCTCCCTATAATTAACAGAATAATGGGGAGAATCTCTGTTGCTCTGACTTTTCTAGGGTTTCCGCCATCGCGAAGTGGGCGAGGTCGGTTCAATAGCAGCAGAATGGCTCAAGCCCCTGGCAAGTGTCGTCCTCTAATAATTTCCATTACTATTTTAGGTTGTCTCTCTCCACCCTAGGGAGAGAGGAGAAGAGATAACAAAATCATGGGAACTTTTTCCCAGTACATGAACGGGCTGAAACCCAGTGGAAAATGGCATCGTGACGTCCCCCGTTGCTCGAGACACCAAGAGCTTTCGGGTCCATTTCTCAGTGTACATTTAATGGCCCTATAAATGGAAAATTCCCATATCTTGAGACGAGCTTATAGACAAATTTTAAAGGGCACGCATGCTTCTTTCGAGGAAAGAAGCTCTGTAATTAGCTTCTCTTTTTTTATTCTTCTGTTTTTCGGGCAGGACGTGGAGGCGGTTTGGTCGGTGATCAATTCCAGAAGATGACATCTGCCTGCTCGCTCATGTCGACTCTCATCGGCCACGTGGATTAGACATTTCGATGAATTCCCTTACCAGTTAGACGTCAACACGGTTGCCTCGCCAGCACACACACACACCCACACGACTTTGGGGCTCCTTTGGTCGGAAAAAGGCTGAGGGGGATCCTGTAACAGTGACACATCTCCGGTCCCTGGCCCAGATATTCCATTCTCGTCAACAAGAACTTTCAATCCCTCTATCCTACTCTTCCTTTTTGTCTTACCTTACATGTCTGTACCGGCAATTCCTATACACCATTAGTAGAATTATTCGTATCCGCGGGAAAAAGGTTGATATTCCTATGACCAAGAGAGAATATTGCCACCCGAAGAGTAGAATCGAATTACATCATTCACTAATCTGACCAATTATTACACAGGCAGATATTTATCATATTAAAAAAATATTATTGAGAAAATGTACCTTATTCTTTGTTTTTCTAATCAAGTGACACCCGAATAAATTAAGACCAACAACCCATTACGTGTCCCCACGGAGAAAAGAAAAACGCGACTAAAGCGTCGGCCTCTCGGTAGGTGCCCCCGCGGCGTTGTGTGATTGGGTAATTCATACAAAATATTGGCAATCCATATTATTATAAAGATATGTCAGAAAATATCTGATTTGGCCAAGTTGTGAGGCTACTCTGCTGCTTACACGTTGCCGCTGGCAAGAATTTCCACGTTGTTGGGTATTAAAAATTACTACAGAAGTATTGGTATGGTTTAATATCACTTTTTTATAAGAAAATAATAAAATTTGTAATTTAATAGTGAGATTTTTTGATTTGGTGTAAGTTATTTAGGGTTTATTGAAATTTTAGGTATAAGATTAGACAATGAAAATGCGTTTTTGTTAGACTTTCCCAAATGAGAAGAAGAATGGATATGGGATTCCCGGTGTTGCAACTCTCTGTGTAGTACAGTAAATACAGTAAAAGGAATGGGAAAAGAGGGCTGTCTTGCTGCGAATTTCATGTAAGTTACACCATTACTAGATATTAAGTATGTATATTATATGAATTTTTTACCGATCCAATTACCAAGAGAACTGTCAGTAGATAGTGTTGGGTCTTGCCCATGAGCCCGAACCGACAGGAAATTGTTTGGATTGAAACACATGGACACGACCACGCTCCATCAGAGGGCTAAAGAAGCAAAACTTCATATTGGTTGTGCGCGCGGGGAGATTTGGGATCAAGAGGGATTTAATGTACCGATATTACATTCGAACTTATACCAAGAAATTATCCACTTTCAATTCCCGTATACAAGCAATTTGCATCCCTTTACTCCCATGTTATCCTCTCCGCTTCTAGGCTAGCCTTGTGGCAGGGCATCTTTGTGCACTAAAAAGATATTAATCAATAAATTAAAAGGGAAATGTTAATGGGCCTTTTTCTTTACCTTTCTAGAGAGGAGATATATATATATATAATATATTTGTTTGTGTACAACGATGATACCATTGCAGATCTGTTCTTATTCTGTCAGTTGTGCTTCCACTCTCAGCTGCTTTCTTCACCCGGTCTTCATCAGTTAGATACGTTCATTCCTCACCTCGCTGCTTCTTCTCTTCTCTAAATCTTACCCTCTCTCGGATATGAACAATCTGCAAGCTCGGATAAAGGAGGAGTTCCCGGGGGCGAGCTCACGGTCTGCTGCCTCCGGCTCCGGGATTCCGATCCCCCGGCCAATGGAAAGCCTCCACGAGGCGGGGCCGCCACCGTTCCTTACCAAGACCTACGAGATCGTGGATGACCCGACGACGGACCACATCGTGTGTTGGAGCCCAGGTAATAACAGCTTCATTGTTACGGACTCTCAGACCTTCTCCATGAGCCTCTTACCCAGATACTTCAAGCACAACAATTTCTCAAGCTTCATCAGGCAGCTCAGCACCTACGTAAGTAGATGAACATTCCTTTTTTCTCATTGTTTTTTGGATTATTTCTCTTTTCTGGGTGATTAATTACGCTGGCTTGTGTAGTCTCCAGTAATATTTCCGATTGGAAAATTAGGTTTTCTTTCTCAAAAATTAATCTTTAAGTGTATTATTACTCGAGAGACGTTTTTGGGCACTACATGGAATTCCCAATTAGATAATAAGCATTTCTCTATGTAATTATGCTTACATAATTAATATTATATTGAACAAGAGCACTCATTGGATGGGTGACTTCTTTATAGGGGATTAATTAATAATTAAAAATTGACAAAGAGAGGAAAACTGCTCTTTGTGGGTAAAAAATAAGACTTTTCTTCTTACTGTTATTGTCATTATTTGCTATGATCATATGTGATTAGAGTTCTTGAAACTTCTTTCTAACATGAACAATTAATTTCATTATAAAAAAAAAACATTTTGTACAATGATTGAATAAACCTTCGGTTTCTGGTAAGATTAGGGCTTCAGGAAGGTGGATCCAGATAGGTGGGAGTTTGCTAACGAGGGGTTCTTGAGAGGGCAAAGGCATCTCCTCAAGAACATTAAGAGGAGGAAGTCCCTTCAACCTCAAGCTGCTTCTTCTTTGAAACAATCTCTCGACCCTTGCGTTGAGGTCGGCATATTCGGGCTGGATCAGGAGGTCGACCGGTTGAAGCGCGACAAGCAAGTCTTGATGATGGAGCTGGTTAACCTCAGGCAGCAGCAGCAGACATCCAGGTCTTGCCTTCGACATCTGGAGCGGCGACTTCAGATCACCGAACAAAAGCAGCGCCAGATGATGAACTTCCTCGCTAGAGCGATGAAGAATCCCGAGTTCGTGCACCAGCTAGTCCAACAGAAGGACTGGAGGAAGGGGCTCGAGAAGGCGATCAACAATAAGAGAAGTCGGCCCATCGATCAAGGGCAGTATAATGATCATATGAGCAACGCCACTGACATAGCTGGCAATATTGATGAAGAGGGGATAGACGCTAGTTTGGTGAAGGCTGAGCCCGAAAATCTGGGGGACGTTTCTGAGTTTGGAGTCGATGAGATCGAGACACTTGCTGCTGCGGATGCCCAGGTGTTAAGCCGAACAGGCCAAAGGGATGCTAATGTGGATCAGGAGGACCATAAAGGGGAAATGGAGGAAGAGGAACAGGAAGACATTCAAGAAGCTGGCAGAGTCGGGAAAGAGCTCGACGAGGGCTTTTGGGAAGGTTTACTGCGTGAGGCTAATGTTGAAGAGATCCGATTTTTGGGTACTGGAGGTGAACGGGAAGAGTACGTCCATTCGGCCCAACAACTAGGGTACCTGGGCTGGAGTCCAAAGTAGACACATTATCTAGGTCAGTGTTTTATCGATGAGTTTGGGAAGATCCAACTCACCATTATCCAAAAAAAACAAAAAAAAGTTCCTAAGCAACTAGAAACACATTGTCTGTCTAGGTTTTGGGGGCCTCTTATTTTTCTAGTTTTGTCTTCCTCACGTTGATATGATGCAAGATGCAGATAATTGATTCCTGGGTGTTTGTCGTTATTTGATGGTTTTTTCCCCGCCACCTTATTATCACGAAAAACAAAATTGAGAAAGCAAATGTGTATACGATTAATAATAATTTCATTTAGTCAATGTTATATAATGAATTTAATATGTGATTATTAAATTAATTAAAGGTGTAATATTGTACATATCCGTTTCATCCCAAAAGTAAGATGGACATCTAAACTAGCAAGCAACTCAGTTTAATCGAGGGCCAATTGGAAGAAAAGTCATCTAGTCGGGATTGCTTGTTCACACGTTCAATCCTTAAATGAACAAAATTGCACTGGCCAAAAGAGGATTTAGCTTGGCCTACACGAGCACCTGTTAGCCTGGTTCTGTAGTTAGGACGACCCACTTAGGTTAGGTAACGAGGTGCAGCCTTCGATTAGATATTTCGTTACTGACCCAAAAATAAACCGAAAAAGGACGAGTCGAATCCATGGTCACTGGGAAGAGTATCTTCAGAGGGAAAGCAAACTTCAAGGGAGCAAAGCCGAGAGTGATGCTCTAAGGTGTATTTGTTGGATTAGTGCATACTGTATGCCACGGTCCACATTTATAATTAATTCACGTTATTTACTTATTTTACTATGCCTTTTATTTTAACATTTAATATATATATATATTATTTAAAATCCGCTTCGTCTTCCTCTCACACCGGCGTTCAATTCAATTTGACGGGTTATTCTCTGGCGAAAATTCCGTTGGGGCACCCCGCAAATTTTCAGTTATCGGAAGCCTAATCGGCGACGGCTAGAGGTTATGGAGGCGAAGCACCGATTCGCGAAGCTTCTCGTGTCGGTCTTTTTACTCTGGAGCTACCTCGTGACCCCGATCTCGTCTCTCTCCGTCACAGTCAACGACGTCGAGTGCGTCTATGAGTACGTCCTCTACGAAGGCGACACCGTCTCTGGAAACTACGTGGTTCTCGATCACGACATCTTCTGGACCTCCGATCACCCTGGGATAGATTTCACTGTGAGATTCAGATCCCAATTACTCATTGTTGAATCGTAGGTTTTCTTATCAAATTTTGTTGGTTGTGGTGCTCGTGCTCATGCACATGCTCAGCTGGAGATGCTCAAACTTCATAACATGGAAGTTGATGGTTTTTTAAACTGAATGCACCGTGAAATTCTGCATTGATTTGATTAATGTGTTGGTTGCGCATTGAAAATGATGTTTCTTGTCGTGTGCTATTATGCCCTGGTTCTGGCGTATGCTGAGAAACTTTTTGGTTCTTGTTTGATGATTTTAGAACATATAGGAATTCTTGATTTTATTTTCCTTCTTTTTCATGATGAGCACGTCGATCTTGGATTTCTTCGTTCTAATGCATAAAACAATCTGAGTGAATCCCGCAGCATTAGAGACATGTTCCGTCAGGGACCTTGCTAATGTTAATCAAAAAACGAAAATTCAGAGAAAATTCATGTTGGTCGTTCTCTTTCCAGAGGTGTTGTACATCTACTTGAAAGTACATTATCCTTGAGTTGGTTGTTATAATCTCTGACTCTTACCCTGATTCTGTTGTGTTTTATTCTTCCTTTTTCTGTGCAGTGAATGCACGAGGCTGTTGTGCTTTATCTAGTGTTCCTGAATTTAGCTTGGATCTAAACTCCTTGAAAGCACCTTTTCCTTGTATTACTCTGACTATTTATTGAGTTCATCATGTTTTTACTGTCCGTTCTTTAAATGGAATGCTCCATCTAATCTCTCTTTTACTTTTGGAACCAAATCATTTGAAGGGGTATTGTTTGCTCATTATACTGTATGTTTTAATTGGTTGATTAGAGGCATATTCCACACTATTTTGGACCCAGTTGATGATATCCTTAAAGGCTTAAATGCTGTTTTCTATTTAATAATTTTTTTCTTTCTGCCATAGACTTTAACATTTTTTCTCTTTATTGAATTCGGGTTTGATCACATTGATAAAATTTTTGTCGCTATATATTAGTACAAATATAATTGGGAATCCTACCAAGTGTTATTTTGCATGCTTAATATTGAAATTTCAGGTGACATCTCCTGCTGGTAATACAGTACACACTCAAAAGGGAACTTCAGGAGACAAATTTGAGTTTAAGGCCCCACGCAGTGGAATGTACAAATTCTGTTTTCACAATCCTTATTCAACTCCAGAAACAGTTTCATTTTATATCCATGTTGGTCACATACCCAATGAGCATGACCTTGCCAAAGATGGTTTGTCTGATTACTATTTCTTTCCTTAGTTTTAATTATTTCCTATGTGATTTCTAATTTCCTCACTTTAATTGTGGGAGCAGAACATTTGGACCCAATAAATGTTAAGATTGCAGAACTGAGAGAGGCCCTCGAATCTGTGACAGCAGAACAGAAGTATCTGAAAGCTCGTGATGCTCGTCATCGCCATAGTGAGTTCTCAATCCTCTTTTATGCTCTTTTGAAAGTAATTATATATTTTGTATTGCGAGAACAGATATCCTGATTTTATGTGAATGATATATGGAAGTTCAGAAGCCTCTGGTGATTTACTCTTTTGATGGATATATCAAACATAAACAGTGGTAAACTTGTTCTTGAAATGGCACTCTAACTCTAATATTGTTTATAACTTCTATACCCACCTGGATTAGGATGCAAAAATAGATCCAGCTCCCAAGTATGACCTATGCTGTTTTGCTAAATAATCATCGTGAAACTCGTGTGTAGAGGGGAAAGGTGTCCTCTTACCTAAAATTTATGACCAATAATGCCAAACCCTCCATTAAGTGACATCACCTCATGGCTCAGATTTGTTGATTTGCTGGGAAGAGTTTGTATATGAGATAAGACACTCAAGGTTGCATCCCCCCTCTCACCCACTGTTTCATGTCATTTTTAAGTTGGCATTGTTGTTTGCTGGTCATATAGTTCTCCTAACATGGTTCTAAAATGGCTTATCACATGAGAAACAATATTTTTTCCCCTTCTGCTTGTACATTTTCCAGCCATAGTGCCACCTTTTATTTGCTAATTAAGGAGTCATTTTTAGAGGGGAAGCCATGTGTTTTGGATTATCACGATCTTTATACAGAACATGGACATCTGACTCTACGGCATGAAGAATTCAGTGGAAGCCATTTGTGAATGTTGCATATTGACATTGATGTCTCCCTTCATCCATTCTTCTAAACCTTTAAGAGATCGAATTGTTGCTTCCTTTACCCTTGCTAAACCTGCAGTAGCACATTATTTTATTGTACCACTCAGTTTTCTGTCAGGATGACTATGATAAAATCAACCCTTTGTTTTTGTGACCCCGTCTATTTAAGAAAAACTTAATTGACTTAATTTGGATCTGGAAGCAGTCTAGGATAAGAGCGACGATGGTGGAATTGCTAATGACTGACCAATTAGATGTTAGTTCCCAAAAGGCTAAACTTGTGAAGTTAACTATTCCTTGCCTTCTGTTAGCTGCATCGGACGGTTTCATTTATTTTCTCTATGGTCTTAATTCTTGGTTTTAAAAGCTTATTCTGCGCACTCTGCGCACTATGAGTTTACATCTAAGGTGTCATTTCTGTTGTCCGTAACTTTTGTTTGTTGTCAAAGCATTTGCTCGTCTTTGTCTCAATTATCTGTCGCTCATATATTGACTTTTACACTGTTTGTGTGAAATTCAAACCTTAAACTTGCAATATGGATTCTGTAGTGCATTAGTTTATTTCCTCTCTAGATCTTACAATCTTGGTTAATTTATGTGTTTCTTTCTGCAGCAAATGAGAGCACAAGAAAGCGGGTGATTTACTACACTCTCGGGGAGTACCTTGTACTCGCTTGTGTAAGCTCACTTCAGGTTTTCTACATCCGTCGCCTCTTCAGCAAATCGGTTGCATATAACCGAGTCTGAGTCATCCTCCGTTCCAGTTCCTTCTCCCAGAAACACGCTTTTCCTTAGTGTAGACAGTTCAAGGGGGGAAAAAATGGTGACTGTTCTCTGTGAAAACTACTTTTGACTTTCCTTTTAACTATTTAAGACTGGTGTAGATTGGGCACGGTTTCCTTGTTCTCTTCTCGGTTTTGAGGGAAATAAAGGGAAGTGGGAAACTTCACCGATTAATTAAAACAGGAAAGCTCTTTGCTCCAAACACAAAGCTGTTGTTATCGCAGTAATTAATTTCAGCCCAAGAGTCAAGGCCTCTTCCGGTTCCTTCCCTGTCCCTGAAAAATAGTCAACAACCCGTAAGTTCTCCGTCCTAGTGGTTCGGTTCAAATGGATGTAGAATGACATCGAAGTTTTATCGAGCGACAGATACAGGCAGCAGAAGCGTGTTTCAGCTGATGCAACCGCCATCTCCAAGCACAGCCCACAGCCATCCCCTTCTGCAACTACTCCAGAGATGCACCGACCTTCCCTCCTTCAAGCAGCTCCACGCCCTGCTCATCACCACCGGCCTCGCCCTCCACACCTTCCCCCTTAGCCGCCTCCTCTCCGCCGTCTCCCGCTTCTCAGCCGCCTACTCCCTCTCCATCTTCAACGGTATCCCCAACCCGACCGTCTTCCTCTTCAACACCCTCATCTCCTCCTTCGCCGCTGCTGCCCACCCACCCCAATTGGCCTTCTCTCTCTACCTCCGCATCCTCGCCTCTGGCAGGGGGCTCAAAGCTTCCTTCCTCTTTCCCAACAACTTCACCTATCCATCCCTGTTCAAGCTATGTGGGTCTTATCGGCTGCTTGACCACGGCCGCGCCCTCCACGGCCACGTGCTGAAATTCCTCGATCCCCCTCTTGACCACTTCGTTCAGGCGTCTCTTCTCAGTTTCTATGCCAGAACCGGCCGCGTAGATGTTGCCAGAATTCTGTTTGATCAAATTGAGGAACCGGATTTGGCTTGTTGGAACTCTGTTTTAGCCGCTTATGCGCGCTCCGATACCGTTACCAAGTGTGTAGGAATTGCTGATACTGTAGGTGGGGATGCTACAGAGTTGTCCGTAGAGGCACTGAGTCTGTTCGTAAAGATGCAGAATTGCAGAGTAAGACCCAACGAGATAACCATCGTCGCTGTGATCAGTGCTTGTGCCAATTTAGGTGCTCTGTATCAGGGGAAGTGGGTTCACAGATACATACTGAGAAACGATCTCGAGATGAACGTCTTCGTTGCAACTGCCCTCATAGTTATGTACTCGAAGTGTGGTTGCTTGGACCTTGCGTACCAACTGTTCGACAAAACCCCTCACAGAGACAGTTCATCATACAATGCGATGATTGGAGGATTTGCGATTCACGGGCACGGACATCGTGCACTTGAGCTCTTTGACAAGATGAAGCGCGAGAGGTTGATGCCTGATGACACGACATTTGTGGTTACATTGTGTGCTTGCTCACATGTTGGGTTGGTGGAGGATGGCAAAAGGGTTTTTCTGTCCATTAAGGAGGATTCTGGGATCGAGCCGAAAATGGAGCATTATGGGTGTTTAGTGGACCTTCTTGGCCGGTCTGGGCAGCTTGAGGAGGCTATGGAAACAGTCCGGTCCATGCCCATGAAGCCGAATGCAGTGCTCTGGAGGTCCCTTCTAGGGGCCGCGAGAGTCCATGGTAATCTGGAGATTGGTGAAGTTGCGTTGAAGAACTTGTTACAATTAGAGCCCGAGATCAGTGGAAACTATGTATTGTTGTCAAACATGTATGCGACTAGCAACAGGTGGGACGATGCCAGTAGAGTGAGGCGATTGATGAAAGACCATGGGATCAATAAAGTGCCTGGGATCAGCCTAGTTGAGGTTGACGGAACTATTCACAAGTTTCTCACTGGGGACAGGACACACACCAACTCGGTGGAGATCTACTCTAAGCTCGAAGAGGTCAATACTCGGTTGCGAGCACACGGCCACAGGGCAAGAACAAGGGATGTTTTGTTCGACATCGAAGAGGAAGAGAAGGAAGATGCCCTGTCTTATCACAGTGAAAGACTGGCGATTGCTTTCACTCTGATGGCCATGGGTTCCGGGGTTCCCATCAGGATAACAAAGAACCTTCGGGTCTGTGAAGATTGCCATGCGATTACTAAGCTTATCTCGATGATATATGAGAGGGAGATTATAGTTAGGGACAGGATCAGGTTTCACCATTTTGAGGGTGGGACATGTTCTTGCTCGGATTATTGGTGACTTGTGTCTCCTGCAGAAGTTTTTCTTGGTTTTCAGAATTACAGTGCCCTTCATGAGAATGGAGAAAAAGGATAAGGGAAACAAAATCGATCGCCAAGCTTGCAGAGCTTGGTACATCGCGAGGAACACAAATGTCTGTTGCTATAGGGAAGACAAATCCAAGGTTCCTTCCGAGTGAGCCCGGGTCACTGATGTTATTTCCATGAAAAAAAACAACTCCAACAAGCGGCCGTCGCTGATTCATTGGATTGGACTCCTACATGTCGGCCCGGCTATTATTTGCCCTCTTGCTCCCGAGCTGCAGCGATGCCTGTGAGTTCATAAAAGGGTTCCTTTTAGCATGATCCATCCAATCAATGCCTTTCGGATTGGCGAAGTCAGAGAATTGAAAGTGATTGTCATGAATTAAGCTGACGCTATGTAGATCACATGCTATCCAAGTCATCCGCCCTACCTGTCACGGGACCAATGCAAGGATCGAATTTTTCCGCGTCCCGTTAGGCGTTGACAGCTCCGCCTGCCAACTAGCCCTCACTCACAACCGAGATTTGATGTCACCTGGCACATGACCACACCACAAGGAATAAACACGAGCAATATACAAAGGGAAAACTCCACTTGTATTTACAATGGTACAAGTATGAAAAATTATTTACAAGAGCAAACTTACTCAGTTTGTCGAGTATATGCCTCACGACCTCCGTGCCGCTTACACCCTAACCTGACACACTTCGGCATTATAAGGGTAAACTGGGCTCACTCCCTACTCACTGTTGAGCTACAATTTGTAGTAGCAACTCTATGCTCTACCTCTCTCGCTCTCCCTCGTGTTTCCTAGTTTTCTCTAGCTGCTCTCCTCTCTGAGACGTCTTGAGACTTTTGTGATTTTTCCCTCTTTTCGGCTGTGTCTCTCAGTTGTATCTTGAGAATGAGACTGACCCCCTTTATATAGGGACCCTAGCAAACCCGATATGACAACTGATATATTCGAATATCTTGATTCACTCCATTAGGTTTCCAATCCGTTAATTCCCTCTAGGATTGTTTCTATAACAGACTGATTGCCATATCCCTGAGAATTTTTCCCGAATTGTTTGTTATCACATGATCTTCTATCTTGACCATGTTTGTCCCACCTGGACAGCTCTTGGCCACACTTGGACAACTTCTCGGATGCATTTGGACACTTGCACCCCACTTGGTTCTTGATTGATCATCAGCCGCTCCGCATAAGGAAACAATTGATCCTTTCCATGTTGGTGTTAGCGATCCTTATCTTGTGAGCATCGATCATGCGCTCCACAGCATCTTGCACACCTTCTGTGGGTAGTCGTTCACACCTCAATCACTCTTGCATTGGTTGACCAGCATTGACCCCAAGGTCACGGCACTTGCCTTCAGTTCACCAAGTCCTTGCTCCGCACCACTCCGCTTGGTTGCTCGAGCAAGTCTCCTGTTCAGCTTAGCCTCCTGATCACAAACCTTCTCTTCACGTACCCCGCATAAGCACGTATGCGCTCCCGCAGTCACAATGTATAACTTGCGGTACACATTGTTCCGACTCATAACTCATGTCATAACACTACCCATGAGTTGATTCGTGAGAGCCTTACTAAAGTGTACATGAATCATGATGGGGAGGGACGTCACTTAGAAAGGCAGAGGAGTCACATTTGACATCAGTGATTTATTATTGGTTTTAATAAATAAATAAATAAATAAAATTATATATAATCAATCCATTTTTTATCTAATAATTATAATATTATAAATTTAATTCTCTCATAAAAATATTTATCCTCTTGTTCTACTATTTTACTTTTAATTCCCCGTCCTCTCCCAACAGGAAAATGAATGATCTGCGGTGTCAACAAGAGTGAACCTGGCCGTAGAATCGGGAAAGGTTCAATATGAAATACTTACTTTAATCTGGAAAATTTGGAAAAACTTAATGGGAGGGGGACCTCTCTGTCCTATGTCAAAAGTAGTGCGTCTCTTTTTCTATTCTTCCAACATATAGAAAATTTATGATATAAAAATAAAATATAAAAAATTTTATAATAAAAATTAAAATTACATTTTTTTTATTACTAGATAAAGATGATATTATTTTATTAAATCTCAATTTTTACCTAAGAATACATCTTTTGAGTTCAATGTGCTGAAGATTCCCTGAACAACTGATGGTTTATGATTTGATTATAACTTGTAGGCTTCTTTTTTAATAGATATTTTAATATGTCTTCCTTACAAAAAAATATACGTGAATTGAGGATCACTACTCCTCGTTAATAATCAAGAGAAGAGAGCATGAATATGAGCTGAGATAAAATTTTATCTTTTGCTTGATTATTATTATTATACTTTAGCAATCTTTAAAAAAGCCTTATCTTCGGGGGGGGGGGGTGGAAATGGGTTTCGTATTGCTGCTTCTAGGCGATCATTTTGTTCATTGAACAAAAAAAAAGAGCCATCGAGGGAGATTAATTATGATCTGTCTGAAAATTTGAGGAGGGAAGAAGGATTTTTTTTAAATGAAAAAGAAAAAGAAAAATGAATCACGTGTTCATAAAACCTCAATGATGCTGTACGTCAGCAGTGCACAGAACTGAGCGCTGTCGGCGCCCTGAGACCTAAAAGGACAGTTCGCGTATTTTTCTCCGACTCCCCCCATTCAATTTGATTGTAAAAATGAAAAACAAAAAATCAACAGCAGAAATTACCATATCTGTTTGTTTCTAAATGATAAATTATGACACGCGGTAAATATCAACAGACCCTGTGGCCTGGCCAGCGGACCTACAGAAGGGATGCATTACTTACTTAGTATTCAGTTCAAGTGCTTACCTAACTTTAAAAAGGTTAATTTATTAGTAAAATCATAATATATGATATGTTAATTAAGATTTCAAGGTGTTTACGGCGGTAAATTTTCATTATATTGTATTTAATAATTAATTAATTTCCGGAACAGTAAAAAGAAAACTTCAGTCAAAAACATTGGGCGAGACGAACGCCCAATTGAATTGCCAGCCATCATAAAATAGTGTCCAGGTTCATCCCCTCGCTACACTCCTTTCGCTCCTTATAAAATACTCCCAACATCCACGGCCTCTTTCGCCGCCGCGACATCATTGGCATCTTTCTGATCTGTTTCTTCCTCCTCCTCCTCCGATTCGTGATTTCCTTATGCTTGAGCCCTTTTGATCGATTTTTTTTACCCAATTAATTAATAATTTGCCACCTCAAAAGGTCCAAAAGCTCATCCCCACCTACCATTGCCATCTCTGTGTGATTGATCCACCCACAAATCTCCATTATCGATACGAATCATTTCTTTATCCCAATTTCTTATTTGGCCCCAAATACCCATCTCAAGAGCCGTGTCGTTCACCTAGAAGTAGCAGCATCTGCTGAGTAGATTGGAGGTCCCAGTTTCTCAAGACCGGCTTCAATGGCTTCAATGGCCTCCATTTTCAGTAAGCCGGCCTCCCCGTCACTTTCCCACCAAAGCAGGCCACTGTCCTGCCGCTTCTCCCCCACAGCTTCCGTCCGTCTCTGGCGAAGACCCGGCGTGGGGGCCTTGCGTTCCCGAGCGGCGCTGATCGATCCGGACGGAGGGAGGCTGGTGGACCTCCGGTTGGAGCCCTCGAGGAAGGACGAGACGAGGAGGGAGGCCGTGTCCCTGCCAAGTGTGAAGCTTTCGAGGATCGAACTCGAGTGGGTTCACGTCCTCAGCGAGGGGTGGGCCAGCCCCCTTTCCGGGTTCATGAGAGAATCCGAGTTCCTCCAAACTCTTCATTTTAACTCCCTCCGACTCGACGACGGGTCGGTGGTCAACATGTCCGTGCCTATCGTCCTCGCCATCGACGATTCCCAGAAGCAGAGAATCGGTGAATCCAAGAAGGTCGCCCTCGTTGGGTCAGACGGCAACCCCATCGCCATCCTCAGAGAGTGAGTCCACCTAAAAGGTTTCTCTTGGCATTTCTTGCCCATTAGGACGATTTATTCATACGTGGCATGGTTGAGCTGTGAAATCGAGGGAGTTTTTGTCTTTGATTTCTAATGTTCTCATCAACCTGCAAGTTGACTCGTGAATAGTAAGTTACTAACAGAATCTGAAGAAGGAGGTAAACGCTTTAACTAGTTCGAAAGAAATGCACAATACTATAACTTTATAGGAAATTATTATAGTTCATTAAAGCACTTTGATCAAGTTGTAGTTGCGTGTATCATATATATACATATTCAGTATTGGCGCTGTCGATTTTATAGAATAGGAATATATTTCTTGGGTCAGTCGAATTCTTTCCAGACTACAAGTCTCTGGCAAAGTGAATAAAAACGGTCTATCTATGCAGGGTAGAAAGGTTGGGTTGGATTCTCCTTAATGGATTCCCCGTCCCTTTAATTAGCTTGTATCGGGAAGGAATCAATTAGCTTGTCTTAGGAAGGGAAAATGGATTTGAATGGCCTAGAAGGACACCAATCATGTTCTAGCGCCCCCAAAAACATCCATAGGATGTCCTGTGTGGTTCAGGCTGCTCGTTCACTCTCAAGTTTAACAGCTCACAACTTGTCATTTTTCCTCTTGATGAATATGTGTTTTTTTATAATGGAAGATGCATATTGGTTAGCCGCATTTGATCCCTCTGACTGATTGCTGAAGGTATACAAAAAAAAGAAAAAACTATCATCTCACTTGGATGTCCTTTTCTTCCATCATTTTAGTATTGAAATCTACAAGCACCCCAAGGAAGAACGCATAGCAAGAACATGGGGAACCACTGCACCAGGCCTCCCTTACGTTGAGGAAGCTATCAAGAACACCGGCAACTGGCTTGTTGGGGGCGACTTGGAGGTGATTGAACCAATCAAGTACCATGATGGGCTCGACCACTTCCGACTCTCTCCTGCTGAGCTCCGTGAGGAGTTCACTAAACGAAATGCTGATGCTGTGTTTGCCTTTCAATTGAGGAATCCTGTGCACAATGGACATGCCCTACTGATGAACGATACCCGCCGTAGGCTTCTGGAGATGGGCTATAAGAATCCAATACTTCTCCTTCATCCTCTTGGAGGCTACACCAAGGCTGATGACGTTCCACTTAGTTGGAGAATGAAACAACACGAGAAGGTCTGACATTATGTAATTTGCTGTGTTTTTCAAAAGAATTTTCCACAACCAAACGGGCTCAAATTTTTATCATTTTACGGATTGGACTTACTGATCATTATTACTTCTTTTAATAAGCTTCTAGATAAAAATCATTTCTCCCATGGTTTATCAAAGAAGATACACTATGAAGCAACCAGATGCAATGGTTTGCCATGTTTTCCACAATCCAAACAGCTAAGAGTACTGACTTAGTAACCCTGGCCTGAAGAAGTAAGCATCTTTGGTGTTTCTGTACATGGAAACAGTAAATTGTGCTTCTCGATATTTCTCATCTCTACAGCTTGATGTATAAATATCCAAATAAATATGTTCATAACAATTCGGCAGCCATATCTGTTCTGTGCTAAGAAGTACTTCATGATTATACTGTGTCCTCAGGTGCTTGAGGATGGTGTCCTTGATCCTGAGACCACTGTAATATCCATATTCCCATCTCCCATGCACTATGCTGGTCCAACCGAGGTGCAGTGGCATGCAAAGGCTCGTATCAATGCAGGGGCCAACTTTTACATTGTGGGCCGCGACCCAGCTGGCATGGGTCATCCTGTTGAGGAAAGAGATCTTTATGATCCTGACCACGGGAAGAAAGTCTTGAGCATGGCTCCTGGACTTGAGAGGCTAAACATCCTTCCATTCAGGGTATGTTCCGCTGATGCCCATTATTCGAACATAAATTCCTCCTTGAGATTGAGAAATTGTCCTATTCCCAAGACCGTATGTCTCCTCGTTCTTACTGGAATGTGCTATTGTCAAATTGCAGGTTGCTGCATACGATAAGACACAGGGTAAAATGGCTTTCTTTGACCCGTCAAGGCCTCAGGACTTCCTATTCATCTCCGGTACTAAGGTAAAATAACTCTTCTTTGATCGAAAGATGGATTAACAATATGTTGCCTATTTCGCGTTAATGTATCTTCACTGAATTGGTATCCTGTCTGGTATATTACCTGGCAGATGCGCACCCTGGCAAAGAACAAGGAGAACCCGCCCGATGGCTTCATGTGCCCCGGTGGATGGAAGGTTTTGGTTGAGTACTACGACAGTCTCACTCCTTCGGATCGTGGGCTGGTCCAGGAAGCTGTCCCGGCTTAGATGGCCCAACCATGGATATCCAATAGATGTCCATAATGTGATTGGACTTCTCTGCCTGGAAGCGAACCTTTCTAATGCTTCTCAATGTGCGGTGAAGCGTCCTGTTGTTGCAAGAAGTCTCTCTCGACCCTCCTCTCTAATAAAAACCATATGCAAAAGAAAAGACAAGTCACTGGTTGATAGATATCGGATGTTAGGCAACAGTAGACAATGTCGAGACCTTGTAAATTGTCCTCCGATTGCTACAGGCGTCATGACTCGTCTGCTTGTATTCATCCCTGTGAATGCGTCCCAGATTCATATGTTGCTTGATCATTCCTATGTTAGTTTTGGACCTTTGGTGCATTTTTCACTATGGTTGTCTGTTGCCGTACTCAACAAGAGATTACCAAGAGAGTAACAAAAAGACACGACAAGGTTCGCGAAAAAATGCCGGAGTGAAATCCGAGGGAACATAGAAAGCTATCAATACAGATACGCATCTCATTCTCAAGAGATGGGACATGTCACATTAAAGAGACTGAAATTGAACATGACGATGAGACTTGGCAACTTCCCAGACATATTGTTGCATGAACTTTTTGTCGGAAAACACTGCGACAGGTTGTGTGAGGTTGATTAAATGGACCAAGAAGTAATCGCGACACATTTAGATTATAACGTTAATTTAATTCCTATCCTTCCATTTTATTAAGGTCTATAAGTGCATGACTCCAATGAATTATTCAATTCTCCATGACATTCAACTCGATTTCACAAGCATTCAGTGCCAAAACCTCGACGCTACTTGTTGCAGGCGAATGATGAATGAATGTGTCACGGTCGTAAATACCAAACTGTGAATTCCAGTGGACCTCAGCCGCTCTAGTTGCCTTCCTTGAGGTGCGGTCCTGAATTAGACACAATTTGACCAAAAATATTATTGGCAATCAATGCCAAATCACATCTGAATTGAGGAACAGGTACACACACCATTTATATATATATATATATATATATAACCATTCCATTTCCAAGATTGAAGATATGCGAATTGGGCCGAGACAGACACACTGCTTGGACCACTGGGATTGCCTGACGAGGAGGACGTTGCCATGGCCCTGGCAGAAGAGGTAGAATAGAATAACTGGTATTTGCCATAACCAAGGCAGAGACTTCAACTGGGGCCGGCAGACAAGATTGAAGGTATTCTGCCACCTATGGATGCAGAAATCCATGATAAATCAAATTGATAGAAGGCTTCCTTGTAACGAATGTACTAGAGAAAAAGGGAGAGAGAGAGAGAGAGAGAGAGAGAAATTGGTGCATTGACGATGTTGGATGGCAAAGCCTAATCCAACCCGGTATCGTGTGGAAAACTTAAATTTCCAGAAGGTTGAAATGATCCAAATCTGGAATTCATTTATCACTTTATTTATTCTTTCTATTTTGTCTCCTTCAAGGAGAAAGAGAATTTCTTGGTTATCACAAAACAATTAATGTCACCGTCGACAGACAGGGTGGTACTGCCTTCAACGCGGTTTGGCGGGTTGTCTTAGAATTGATGTTAATGACGTTTGGCATTACTGGAAAATTACAGAGGAGTGACTTAGTTTTTGCTCTGTGATCCGACGAGACCTTGAAGTTTTCTTGTTCGTTCGTGGGAAAAGAAGGGAGAAAGTGGAATGGAAGGAATTCAATCGATCAGTCTCTGCCAATATGGATGAATAAAAAGTCAACAGATATTGCTAAGAGAGTCACAAATTATTATTATTATTCTTCTTTTTTAATCCAATTTATGTCGACTTATCTAAATTCGAGTCAATAAGACTCTCCTAATGAATAACGATCTATCTCGATTCATCATTCCTGTTTTGACCATGGAATTATTTGACCATTTCCTCGTATTCTCGAGGGACAAAGATCGTGTACACTGTTCTACCTGTCTTCAACCCCCACCTCGTTCTCCTTGGTCAAGGTCGAACGTTTGAACCGAATCTGTACTGCATTCTTGGAGATATTCCTATTTATGCAAATATATTTGCATGACAAGTTGCGAGTTTTTTTCCCCCAAAAAGTATCTTGGGCTACACAGTCAGAAGGGAAGATAGAAACTGAAATAATTCCAAAAGCAAACAAAACCGAGAGACTGCGATAGGTGTGGAAATTTCATATACGAAACAAAATGATAGTTTTATTATACATATATATATATATGTACATGGACCAATGTGCATTGATCTGAATGGTCTCATGACAATTTATTTTTTTTCTAACAATCTCGAATTCAAATTTTGTGAATTAAGAAAATTTATTTTGAAACAGTTTTGATTATAATATAATATTATGGTTTAACATAAAATAACAAAAAAAGACAGATGAAAAGAAATAGGTAATGCAGACATTGTTAAAATAAACTAAAATACATTTTATATGTCGAAACATAACTCTTTGGACCACTTCTCGTTGGGGCACTGATAGAGTTATTAAAACAAATGGTTTGGGCTGGTTCAAAATAGACTTGAAACCGTTTGGCCTTGTTACAGTTCGGCTCATTTGCTTAGCGGTTAGTTCGGTTACGGGTCATGATTCAGGCATATATGAACCGGTTTGGAATAGTTTATAAGCGGACCGGTTCACGGTTTAAGCTGGTTTGACCCGTGAACCGTTCATCTTTTTTATTTTTTCAAATTATTTTAAATGAATATATTTTTATTTTTTTAATTTCTTAAATTGATCTGACAAAATCCGACCGTTGATTTATAGGATTTTGGCGGCTTGGGTTAGTTTTGCAATGGTTTCAAGTCGATTCAACAAGAAAACGATTTGTGCTGATTCCAATTCAATGGACCTGTTTCTTGGACTCGGTCCGTAACTGCCTTTCAATCTAATAAGAGTGGTTATAGATTAGTTACGGGTAATAGTAAGCCAGTTCTAGGCCAAACCAGCCCGTTTAACATCTATAGGCATCGATATTCCAATTTTTTATTTTTTATTTTTACATGATCTGCCATTCTCCTTTGCTATGGAAATGGGAAAATAATACATACAGGAGGAACAGAACAGGAGATTAAATCCTACATTAATTGTTACAATTCTAAGTGCTGGCAGAATGATCATCATCACCATTAGCGCCTAGTGCACGTAATAGATACAGAAAGTGAACGAACATGAATGGCCTTCATCGCCATTTTCGAGTTTGAGCTAGTTCATATCAAGCGTTCATCATCAGTTTCACGAACTCCTCGTAGTTAACTTGCCCATCCCCATCTAAGTCGGCCTCTCTGATCATCTGCTCCACCTCTTCATCGGTTAGCTTTTCCCCGAGGTTGATCATGACGTTGCTTAGCTGCACGATGATTGAAATGATGTTAGATCAATCCAAGTGCGGTTAGGTATTCTTCAAATATGTAATAGTTCAAACGCAGCTCATACACGGTATTGAAAATTCCACTACTAGCCGTACTTAATAGATGAAATAAGCCGTTAATATATATATATATATATATTGTGTTAAAAAGAAGGAATTTATAAATTTAGAAGAGATAAAATATAAAAAAAAGGAGAACCAATGGGTTTATAGAGTTACATTTATAAGAATCAAACCCAACCTTATTCCAAAACAAATGTGATATTATTATATTAAGCCTCTGTCTTTTGCCCTTTGAGCAACAAAAGAAAACACCCATACAAGTTGAGATTACGATAACTTGATGATTTACATAAGTTGCTCCATTTGCCCGGGAAGTTCTTGTGAATGTTGCATGCAGCCCCATCCAGCTTGACTATTGGCATAGAGATGCAAAATCACGGAAATTGTTTGGGGGAAATAAAGAGGAGGAGGAGAAGGACATGATGATGATGATGATGAGGAAAATGTTACCTCATTTGCAGAAATGTAGCCGTTCTGGTCCTTGTCAAACACTTTGAAAGCTTCTCTGAGCTCCTCCTCTTCATCGGTCTCCTGATAAAAATGTATACATTGATATGGCCAGATGATGATCAGGTTAATCTTTAGTAAAAGAATGGCCGGAATATCACGGTGGAAAGAAATATATATGAAAAACTCCTCCTAACCCACCTTGGCTTTGTTGGCCATCAAGATCAAGAATTCGGGGAACTCGATAGTTCCGTTTCCGTCCACATCGACTTCTTTAATCATATCCAGCAGCTCTTTCTCAGTCGGGTTCTGATTCAGTGACCTTATCACCGTTGCCAAATCTTCCATCGTAATGCGACCTTACGTCATCGTAAAATATAACAATCAGTTGAAAAGCAAATTTCAATTAAAATATATATAGCCCAACGGGGGTTTGGCGTATTGATCGAACATTGCTGCTCCCTTCGGAAACACTCAAGCTCGACCTTACCGTCCCATGGATTTGCAGGATATTCGCATCGGTGATAGGGACGATTTCGTCGAGTAATTCCCAAACAAGCCCTCGATATCCTATGAAAATATTTCGGGGAAATCAAGGAGTGTAAAGCTATATATGGAAGAGCGTCAAACACTAACCGTCTCCATCCCTGTCGAAGACACCGAAGGCTTCTCTGAACTCAAGAATCTGTTCTTCCGTCTGCTCATGAGCCATGCTTCTTCTTGTTTATCTCCTTCTATTTATATTGTCACAGCGAGAGAGAGAGAGAGAGAGAGAGAGAGAGAGAGAGAGAGATGGAGATTGAGAATTGGTTCCTGTGTGTCTCGCTGCCTTCTCAGCTGGGATTATATATAGAGCTTCGGACATGGCCACCGTGAAGCGTCTGACTTTTCCTTCCTAAAATATTCATCGGCAAACGTCAAATTCTTCATCCTTCATGCTCGAATTATCATGCAGTTCATACGTCTGATTTCTGACTAGATAAATTCTTTATTAACACAAATTATACATATTCCGTAGATTTACATAAATAATAATAAAATATGCTAGAAGCGTACATAAAGTAGCTTATATTGATGAGGTTATCAATATGACATAGGGGGACAAATGGTTTCAATAGGACATTTGGAACCCATAATATAATTCGGATTTCAAATGGAATGCGATTTCTAGATTTAATAATAATAATAATAATAATAAATTCAATACAATAATATTAATGAGTGAAGGGCATAAATATTTGCTTACCCCCCTACTAGCTGACAAATTACTCTGCAAAAGTGATTATATTCTATAGAATCGCATTGTAAGATTCGACCCAAAATTAATCTCAAACTGTTAATAAGTATATGTAATAAAAGTGAAAAAAAAAGTGTATGAGTAAATAAATTAATCAATTACTAACTGTAGCAGTAGGAGAAAGTCAAATCCTAAAAAACACCGAGTGACCCAAGGCTGCAGACGCTCGTCCCATGAAGTGTCAAATTCATCTAGATTAACTGACCTACCGATAGATCCTCCCATGTAGAATTTGACCCCCTTATTATTATTAGGATTCATGTTGCAGCTGCATCTAGTCTTTTAGGTCGAAAAACTCCACATTGGCAAGCAAGGTTCAAAGTTGGAACCAATAATCATGAGTAACTTTTTTTTGAAGAAATTTTCACTCTTTTAAGTTGTGTACACATCACCGTCATATTTAAAAGTCAAATACATGAACAATCCAAATTGTGGTTGAGTCCAGCCGTTTATGAGTAAAATTCATCTTTGTACATTGGCTAGCAAGGTTCAAAGTTCGAACCAATAAGATTCATCATGTCCCGATTAGTCCAGCAAGCGTTTGAAGTTGAATCTTCTCTTTGCTCGTGGCTATGCTTCTCATTTTTGAATATTCATAATATGGACCTACACGGATTATAGCAAAATCGTGCTATAAATTTGATTCAAAATAAATCTATAATGAGTAACTTCTTTGCACATAATTTTACTCTTTCAAGTTGTGTACACATCACGGTCATATTTAAAAGTCAAATACATGAACAATTCAAATTGTGGTCGAGTTCAACCATTTATGAGTAAAATTCCTCTTATGGAGGATTTTTTTTTTTTTACATTTATAAAAATTAAAGTAGAGATTATAGTTTTTAAAATTGAACCGAAAAATATAAATATAAGTCTAATAAAATAAAATAAATGTATTATAATATGTTTTTATTTTTTATTTTTAAATCGGCTAATTTTTTCACTCGTTCAATTAGGTTCGCCAGTCTGATTAAAAATCGGCTAGTTCAATCGGAGCTTACTATATTTACAACGTAATTTAGTTAGTTTTGGAAATCGAACCGAGTGAACGGCCGGTTCCTCATTGAACCAATCGAACTGGCCAGTTCAGCCTGATTTTAAAAACTATGGTGGATATTTTTATCTTTTATTTTTTATTGAATAGGAGGTCAATGTAAAAATATCATTTGCATTAATATGGTATAAAATCTCTTGATTATATTGACAACGACATCACCATATAAATCTTTTTTTTTTCAGAAAAAAATTATCTAAATCGATCATATAATTTAATTCACTTGATGTAGGCGGAATATGGCATGTTAAATTAGTGATGCACAGCTGTAAGATTGATAGATTTTCGGGCCCGCACAATATATATGTATGCGTATATATTGTGTTTTTTTTTTCTAATTTTCTTTTCATACTAGGTAGGAGTCTCATAACATTGACATTGTCTTCTGGTTATATATATATACAACCGTGTCTTTTTCTTGCGTTTTTTCCTCCCATTTTATTTTAAATTTTGGGTCTACGAGTTCTCTACAAATTAATTCCAGGCAGAGCATATACAGTAGCACGCTGCGTAGCTTGCACGAGGGGCTCTTCAACCCTCAATGTCGCAGGGATCACATCCAACGCGCTTGCTTAATCTCTTACTATCAAACACGTAGTCATCGAGTCGTATCCTACGCCTGTGTACAGTTCCAAGTTAGTTAGATTTGTAGGTACTAGCGAACCCTATCTGGCTATTTTCTTTTCAGGTGCGTCCACTTGAGCGAGTAGCGAGTGGCGGCAGAATCATCACATAAGATTAAAGGATTGATTGAACCCCACAGAGTGTGGTCAGCTGCGCATAAACTGTTAATCTGCTCCTGTTGTACCGCTTCTCATGCGTCAAATTGCAATTTGCTAAGTATCTACAGCTCGGCCTATAAAACCTCTAATATATGAGATTGCGTATGGATAGTAGAGCAAAAATCCATGCATTCCCACAGAAGGACCTGATCATATCTGATGCAGAACAGACTGGCATTAAGTATATTGGTTTGAAGGGGATGGATGAGATATATATATATACCAGCGAAGCAGGATCACCTAACTTGATTTTTTAAAAATTTTTGTAACCCGATGTAAAACCCTCATCCGATTTAAATTTGCATAACTCAAATCATCCACCATTTTACGGGATAATTAAAACTCCAACTATGAATTTTGAATGAAATATGCAGCAGAGGGCAAGGGCTCGGGGCAGGACGTGAGCCGGTCCTTGGCCCAGTTCGTATTCTCACACATATTCGGGTTTTTTTTTCCCCCTCCTGCTCGGTGATTCATTGATACGAGAACAAGGCGCAGACGCTTTATGGTTACAGCATTATTAAATTTTGGGACAATATGAGAACATCGGAAACGAGATCCCGTAAATGCGCTTAATGCTGTCGACGCGGTTTCAGTCCCCTTCCTGTCGTTCCAGACAGGAGGGAAAAAAAAAAAAAAAAAGCGCACCGTTTCAGGACCCACCGTCATCATCTCTGCCTCCGGTTTCAAGTCCTAAAATACACGCAGTCTCCTTCGAAGAAGAAAACAACGTTTTCCATTCAAGCTTCCTGTTTTCCCCTCCACATTGTATCCATCTGTACAGGTTGAGAGAGCAAGTCCAATCAGAAGAAAGCATGGTTCTCCCTCCGAGACTCATATGTTACTTGTTCGAAATCCCACTTTCTCACGTGCAATCTGATCTTGTACTGGTGTTTTGACCAAGACTTAGACTTGTTAAAACGTCGCACCAAATCCCGGCTAAAGATGTCAGTTGGTCGAGGGCGCTAAGGCCTCCGGCACGATTTCACGAAGGAGGGGGATTCATCATGACGTGTTTCTTGTTCTCATTCTATTTTAAATTCACGGACACACTTTGCATGACTATGTAACATTGTATGTTACACCGTGGGATGTGAATAGGTAGCCGCAACATTCATGCATTGATCATCGTGGTCTCTTGAGTTCTTTTGGTCGGCTTGACAAAAAAATTCCCACATGTATATATGTCTTCCCCATTGCAGAGGCCCTGAAGGGGGAAAAAACGAGGAGAACGTGGGTCTCCCTGGCTAGCGTGGGGAAGATGGTCGGTTTGGTGTTTCCTCACGTTTAGATTCCACGAGTCAACAAGAAATTAAATATATCGAGCTCTTCACTGATCTATGGGATGCCAGTAATTGTGCGCGGTCATGTGAGAACTCCTATAACACAAGTGTATACCGAACTGTTACTTGCAATTATTGTCGAATGAAGCTATTATTAGGAAATCCTACCAACAAGAACGAATCCAGAATCTCTTAGTCTCAAGTAAAAGGACTGATCTTGAAAGAGTAAAATTGCTCCAAGTTACTTCAAGTACATAAGATTTGAGAATGAAAACTGGAGTTCTACAGCAGAACTGCGTGCTGCAGAAAAACGAGTGACACCTCAATCAAAAAGGCCACAATTCTGTATTAGTGGCTCACTCGGCCTTCGGGACCTGGGCAACCCATCTGGAGGTTCTACGATGTGGGATTAACATGGTCACTGGATCCCAGATTTCTGGAGGCTGCAGAGCCAGTGATCAGCCAAGTTTCACTGGTTACTAGCTTTCTTTTATTTTTTTTAGGGAATGTCTTAAACCAAGAAGTTCATAGCACGGACATCTGGATGCATGGCACCGCTCACGTTGATTCCTTACCTTTCATTTCCATGAACCTGACCAGCCAAAAAGATTGAACTACTATGGGAAAACACATTAAAAACTTATAGTGTCTTGCATGTGAAAAATGCAAGTTATTTACTGATTCTGCATGTCTTGCAAGTACCCGGAACTGTAACAGTACAAGAACTAGACGATTGAAGTATGGAAATTACACGGTTACCAACATAGCTCCTAAGAACCAAAAGCCTTATTGGAGTTAGGCTAAGTTATTGAAACAGAGATTTGAAATCGAGGGCTCCCTGACAGGCGTGATCATGCCAATACCTTAAGGAGGAGGAGCAAATCTCACCTCTGAACCGTAAGGCTGATCCTAGAAAGATGAGAAGAGATAAAAAGTGAAGACAGATATTCAGAAAAACAACCGCTAGAGGAAAGGCGTGACCCTTCCACCTTGTGGTCAACAGCCACATGCTCTAACCAACTGAGCGACTCCACGTGTCATTTAAATTACAGATTATACATGTTAATAAAAGAGAAGTGGAGGACCCGGAATTCGGAACTCAGTTGGGCCCGGGGCACTGGGCTGAGGCTCGGCAGCCGTTACCTCATGGGTGAACCAGTCCCACTGGGTCAAAACCCGGCGGTAGGAGGGCAATGGGCAGCTAAGGCTGTACCGTAACGGGCTTGAAGGCTTGCAGCCAACCGGGAGTAGTAAAGATCCCATGGATCTTGTGGGGTGCTCGAAGGCGTGAACTAGTGTTTCATCTCCTTTCTAGCCAGAGAAGAAAGGCACCAGCATGATTCCGGGCCACTCCTTATGGCCCATGTTCTCATCCACTTGATAGTCACTGCAGAAAATGGTTCCTAGGAGCATCTGAATTTTGAACATAAACAACATTGGACACTCCTTTTCCTTGTTACGGAATTTTGGCTTTCCTGCAGGTAAAAAACGAGATCTTTTAAACAATCTTTGGTTAATTCACCCAAAAGACACTCTGGTTAATCCATCTAGCTTGTTTTTATGGAAACACACAAACGCTTGGTTCGATTGGTGACTGAAAGAACTCGCGTATTGATTTAAGTCACTGCAAAAGGTCTCAGTAGTTTAATAGTCGTACTAAGTTGAATGGGATTTCTTGCAAGCAGGCCTAGCTATGGATATATCATATATTTGTCCTAGCTTGTCAGGGACATCTGAGTGATCTCTGTGCATCGGTGCTTTGCGATAGGCCTGGTTCAGGAACTCCATAAACAGAGAACATACTCGGCCAAATAATGATGCCAGCAGGGTTCTGATATTGCCCCCATTTTACCAGTTCGTTGCGTTGATCAAAAAGCCATTTAATGGCCCAGATAGTGATGGGCATGATCTCCATGACATTATTCAAGAGAGATGAGTTCGTGGTGAGCAAAGAACCTTCTCTGCCACATTATCTTGTGGACCAAAACGTGCCCATCAATCTCACCAGAAAGTAGAAGCGAAACGGAGAGGAGGAAGGCACGAAAGAGGGTAGAGTGCTCTGTCAGTGTGGGGAAAAAGAACTAATAAAGCATCAAAGCGGAAGTAGAAAAAGGAAGAGAGTCCTATACATGATACGGATAACGCACAGATCCCTTTCTACTTTACTCGAGTATTTACATCGAAAATGCATACAAGCTGTATGAGGATAAACATGCTACACGACAAAATGCGTTTGCGTCTATATCTTTCACTTCAGTGAGAAGCAACGCTTCGAGACATAATTCAGTTTGGAATCTTGTGATAATGGAAGAGCGAAGGCAAAGAACTAATTGTTGTAGAAGAATAAGTGGTCGAACATCTCTTGTCCAAGTGATATCGGATGGTCCACCAGTTTTAATACGTCCAACTTCCATGAAAGCTACCAAGGATATATATATAGAGAGAGATGTCCCCCGGTCGGCTCGGCTGTGTTCGGTTAGCTAAAAAGTTTCGAGTGTAATTCATGTGAGATAACACACAATATACTCTGTGTTCTCGAACTCTTTTTTGAGTAAGAGTTAAAAGCGGGTTCTCACTCTTTTTCCTGGCTTCTTCTGCTCCTCACCTCCTGTAAGTGCATTAAAACCGAGCTGCTCAGACACATGGAACTTCCAAGTTGAAAGGGAAGAGGATAAAAGAGGATAGCTTCTAATTATTGGGATGAAATTAAGATGGGCCAGAAAATAGATAGTGCAGATGATCTCCAGCCACAGGTTACTGTAATTTTGGGCTAGGAGGTTCCTCGCATTTTCTTTCCCATTTATTGGTCAATTGGCCCACAAATGCTTGACCCGATCGCAAAATACAAGCTCATAAAGTTCAGGATGTGGCTTGAAAGCTTTGCACGATATATACGTACAGGCTCTAAACCAGGGATGAGTGACACCTATAGGTGTCTTGAACTTCGACTCCGTGTGGTCTGGATGTCCAGTCCTCGGAACTAGTATGGTCGTCGAGCTATGGGCACTTCTGTCAGTCCTCTCATTTGTATGTTTCTTTTATTTGGATAATCAGATTTGTCGACAAACTCCCCAACTACTATCAAATATCGTCGTTTTCCTCATATTCATGATGAATGAAAAAAAAAATTTCCCCTGAATGACTTGAGGAGCCTCAAAAGATCAGAAGAAAGGGAATGGTTCATCCATGGAAAGTTCTACGAGACCTAACATGTAAATTGAGGGTTCAATTTCAATCCTAGTATGAATACTGTGGGACCCTTTCTATTGTTAAATGCCAACTACTTGTCTATAACAATGAAAAGCCTTATAACTATATTCAAATTCAATAAATGCATTATATAACCTCCAGATGAGAGGTTTAAATCGATATGACAAGAGGGAATTAAATCACTATTTGAGCACCGCATCATCATCGACACGTGTGTGGAGAATTTTTAATTACAAATGAGTTTTTGTTTTTCTTTTGGGTGGCATACATTATTATTATGCATATGTTGGTCCATGGATTTTGTTAATGGCATCAAGACGTAGGGCATCCATATGGTCCCCCAAGCCAATGGCTGGCCCGCTGTTTTATCAGCCTTGTGGATTTCTTTAATTAGCCCACGCATTAAGCTCTCCTCTTTCTATGTTTGTTCTTCAGTCTAATTACGAGAAATCTCCAATCCATTATTTGCTGATAATCCTCACTTGGGGATTTACTTCCTTTTCTGCGGAGTTATCTTGATGGGTTCTCAAACTTCTAAACTGTAGTCTGCTCGTGTGGCGTGCAATTATTCGATTACCGCACCATCGTGATTGTCTAATTTTCTCCTTTTCAAGTACGGTCGAGATATTGGAATCGGAAACAAAACTGACCCATGAGTCAAGTGCGGCATTTCCCACATATTCCGATCAATTATTGTGCTGCAGATGCTACCGTCCTATCTCAATAATATTTTTCTCCTCCCTTTCTCGATTGTATACAAGTATTTTTCCAAAAAAAAAAGAAAAAAATTAAGTGATATAATTATAAGAATTAGACTTATAATTTTTTTATTATATATTGAAAATAATGCACATATTTGCGTTCACTCGGCATGTGAAGCAGCTGCTCATGCAAATAATCCGGTGGGGGTGCTAAGGAACTGATAAATGTAAAGGGGGAACGCACCAAAAGAAGAATTGAACCAAAGTCGTCCCACAGAATTTAGTGAGATGGTTTCGGTGTTGAAGGGACAAGGACAGAACCATCACTCCCCCTATAGCCATCTTTATCAAACATCTTTATGTCATCATCAGTCGTTGTCCCTCATTTAATCTTGACATGTATGGTTTATTCGAATCAAATGGCCAACCTCCTACAACAACAACAATAATAATTAATAAATAAAATTGTGGAAATATCTCACTTGAAAAAGTTTCCTATTCGACCAATAAACTTGAAACCGTGATGATCCTTGGTTTAAATCCTTCATGGACTGACATCTTTATGAAGACATATCGTTTTAGATTATCATAAGTTACTTCCCTCCCATTTCAGTCCCCCACAAATTTCTATTTATAAGACTTATTTACTTGCCAATACTTCTAGAAATGTCTACAATAATAAATAGTCTGCATGTGTTATTATATTCAAACTCAATATAGTATAGATTTAAGTAAGATTTGGGTGCATGATTACTCTAAAGCATGGATAGATGAATATATATATATACATGTTTTTGATAGATAGGCATTAATATAAATCATGGAGTCTCACCCGATAGAAAAATTTCCCATCTTATGTCAGCCTATGGCCCTATAGTCGAGTTTGAATTTGTATGCCCCCAATAGGGTTTGGATATAATCATATGTATAATATTAATTAAGCTCTTGATTAGTTTAGTGAGGTATGACGAATCAAATACATGACTTTATGGTTATAGTATGCAGGAATAAGTAAGCTTTCCATGGATTCGAGAAGGAACTATAATTTGGGTTTAAGGCAAGATAAATTTGTGCCCAAAATCGTGGGATCACAACAGAATATCAGTAGTCTGGCGAAGCACGGAACGACCACAGACCCACCCAGACAAATGAGATACCGGTAAATACATCTGAACATTTCGAAATTTGAAGAACGTTACCTGATCCATCGGGACACTTAAGAGCATCTTGCAGGGGTAACCTAATGGGGTTCATCTGGGGAATAAATAACTCTGTGGTTGTGACGTTTGCCCCTCTGGTTTTTAGTAGATGGCTTCTGTTTTGGCTATAAAGGGCTGCCTTTTGGCGGGGGGTCACCTTAATCATGACATCCCCGATAGTAATTTTACTATTCAATTTTCTATTTTTAAAATGTTGGTCGATTATGAAGATTCCCCCGTTGAAGTTTAATGTCAAATTGAAGATGGTGAGAGGTGGACTGGGAATTTTTTAAGTCACTCTTCTTCTAGGTTATATATTAAGCGGCTCTAACCCTTCAGTTGGTGGCAATTGTTTTTCAATAGAATAAGAATTTCTTTTTTACTAGCCCTAATTTATATATCCCTCCCCCCTCCCCCCTAATCCATGGTCCGAGTGAAGGCATACCGGGAGATTCTTGGTAGCTAAAATGAAGAGATTATTCACGAGAAACCTTGTATACAAAGCAAAGGCCAGCTAAATCTAAGTTGGCAATCCGTCCATCCATCCATCATTGATCGATAAATATGGTCATTGGATGCATTATCTCTAGACTAGATACAAGATCAGATTCAATTATTTAAGAGTAAAGCGTATTCAATTATCTCACTTGCATTCAAGAGACATGTAGGTTTTATTTACTTTCCGGTTAAATTATCTTAATCATCATCTTCCCTTTGTGTTTTTGCACTTATTTTGAGTTTCATGCCCAATACTCGATTACTAAATTTGCCCCCGGACCGAAGAACTGATCACCGTGCCAAGCTCCCCTTTTGATATTTTAACTTTCAAATGTTGAAATGTAACTATCGAAAGTTAAATATGGTACAATTACAATTTTATTGCGAATTAGTGTGTAGTCTTTGTGTATTAGCTATTATTAGTAAAATCCTTTTCTACCTCTTCTTCTATAGCTGATAAAACATCTTCTTGACCAAATTGACGAATTTATATAAACCTGGGAAATTCTCTAGTAACGTCATAGACATATATATACATATAAGATGATTTGTACCGTTGTGGTTTGGAGACAGATATTATAATATTTGTCAGGCTAAATTTGTCACAATTATCCTCGATAATATTTACCGTAAGATGTACGTAAAAAAAATTGTAATACGATATTGTATCTACTACTTACTAGGTAGTCATATGGATGTAAGTATATCGAATGGGGCCAACACGCTTTCCCTACGTCCATACACATATTCTGTATTTGTGTCTTAATCAATATGCACATTTTCCATATAACAACAGGCAACCTCACTTATATTGGCAAGAGAAAGGGTGGGGGATGATGAAGAGGAAGAAGAATCAAGGGGAAGCCATCGATACATGTCTCCTAAAGTGGGGGCCATGACAAGCATGACGTATGCACAAACCCGACGGATGAGGGGTCGTCCCCACCAGATAAACAATTTCCCATCTGGTAATGCTGAGAGGATTCCGAAAAACCCTTGCTTAAAAGAGATGCTTGCTGCGATTATCGTGTGAGGTGTTAAATGTAATTGTATACTCACATATTTGGAATATTGACATTATTTGTGAGCGGACTGAGATTTGACACCTTATCTACCAATCAATTTACAAAGGAAAACTGGGGACACAACTACAACCCACTGGATTAATGGATGGTGGTCTCGAGCCTCTATGCCCATCACTTCCCAATTGGAAAGAAGAAAAAATAAAAACCCGTCAATCACATACAAAGCAAATATAAGAAAGACCATTTTCCCATAAAGTAAGAAAGATTGAAGATCTCACTTTCATCACTTGTCATGAGCTGATATAGAATGACTTTAAATGACTCTACGATAAACCCTATTGACAGAGAGATATGTGTGTGTATTTATCAAGCGTGTTAGCCCCATGTTTTTCTGTCAACTCTCGGTATAACCTTCTTGAGACACATCTAGGCCCTTGTAACAGTCGGTTCGATGATTGTCATGGGTCCAAGTAGAGAATACGGTGTTAAGAGACCGGAAGCATCAGAGGAAGCCACTCGGAATTTGAAAACATGAAACCATCAGGAGAAGTGGGGACTGCTCATTGCAGAGGAAGCTGTAAAAATGGTCATTTACAGACTATTCTTGCCACCTGGCCAAGAGATTTTTAATCTCCGTCACTTTTCCTCTTTCACCCCCACACCACCCACCCTCCTCCATCTTCTCAGCTATTTTATTTGGCCTGGTGTAATAACTTTTCACCGGTAATCTTTCTTTTCTTCTGCGATGCAGTTTGCAAAAATAAAGACAAAAATATAAATGAATCATTTTGCTGACGCAAGAAGTTATTGTTTCATAAGAAATATAATTAATTAATTTCGGAATCATATGCATTACTTTAGAAAGGAAAAAAAATCATAAATAGTGGATGGATGACATTTTCTTAGTATTTTTAAATAAAAAAAAAGTTGCTATCATAGTATCCTTTTCCTATCTTCAATTATATAGATCCAATTGTACTACAAAGCTTGCTTGTATAAGAAAAAAAGGGCATACGCTTTATTTTCCATCTTTTTTAATGCAAAATTTAAAATGAAATATAAATTAAGGTTGTAAAAAATTCTCTCAACATTTTTAAAGAGGTTGTGTAGACGAAAAGACTGATTATATATATATATATTTGTTGACAAATATATTTAGATGGAAAATTATCCGGATTTATTATTATTATTATTATTATTATTATTATATCTACTACAAAGATCTGAGAAAGAATTATTTGTTGCTTAATTGATATGAATGTTTTAACTAAGTTAATATTTCGGCAGTATAGTAATTAAGGGGAGACCATCCCCACACCCAACTCTCTTGCTGGGCCTAGGAGGAGTCGAAGCCTCCCTCAGAGCCAGCAACTTCTAGAGACTTCAACAAGCTCAATGACATAGAAGAGTTGCAACGACGGGTGGTTCAACTCGAAAGACTCAAATCACTTCGTGTCCATATATATATATATACACACCCATTTCAGACTGACCTGCGTCCTCGTTAATAAATTTTAAAGCATTTTTTTATTGGTAGCTTAAAAAAAAAAGCATTTCATGAGTCTCTCCAAATAGCCAGAGGACAAGCACAGCACACGTTCCCCGAGATCTTTAAAGAGAGAATGATGGGTTTTAACTTCAGAGAGGTATACTGAATTCATTTCAAAGTAGAGACCATATCATCAAAAGTGGACATCGATGCACAGGTCTTACCACATTGAAGCTCTAACATGGAAAAAGGATTGATGCCCCACCAAGATCCTTGATATGATAACCCTCCAATCTTGTGCATAGCATGATTCTATGTTTCAATAATTGTTCACCCCCGCTCCTCTTTTTTTGCCTTTTCGTAATTCAAATGAACAAAAAAAAATGGGAACAAGAAAGGGAAAAGGAAAAATAAGATCGAGCATCTGTAGTATATGTCATCTCATATTTAAAGATTTAATATATTATGATTAATTTATACTTAAATTATATCGAAGAAGTGAGAATTATATTTTATTTAATGAAAAAATGTCATGAGACCATGTTACCCACTCATCTCGTTGAAGAGATTTGTCTATACATTCCCTCTTTAGTTTTTTTTTATCAGTTTGCGAGGCAATCATAGACATATGTGTACGTATGAATGTACACACAGCTCCTCCCGTGCCCGTCTGGTTTTTCGGTAATTGCCATGGCTCATCACATGAAGATCAACTGCTAGCTATACTTCCTCTCTGTTGTCTGTCAAACATTATTTGAATATCGTTAACTGTTGAAGAAGATTTACTCTTAAGGCCTAAGATTGGAACATGGTTTCTTATCGTTTTCAATTTTTTTTGGGTTGGAATTTAGCTTCGAAAAAAGACAAGAAGGACAAATCGTCGGCAAATGTGTACGTACATATACATATATATATAAACAGAAAGAGACATAAAACAGGACAATGCCGCAGAATATCTTGAAATGCAAAAAAGAGTTCATTGGACGAATATATATATATATATATATATATATGGAGAGAGAGATACGGAATGTATCAACATACATGCACCTGTGGGTGTGTGTGTGTGTGTCTGTGTTCATACATGAATCATGCATAAATTATGTGAATTGACCATCTGATGAGTTTCTCAGCACGTTGATTGTGTTCTCATCATGGGAAATCCTACCAAATGAGTTTCACAAGGATGAAAAGAAAGTGACCAATGTTGTCCGTGAGATCAACACGGGTCTTTTAGCAAAATTTTCCCAATAAGTTTAATATATATATGTAATGGATAATTCAAAAAAGAAGAAAATGGTGTGCCGATCGATGGTGGTGCGAAACAGCTTGAGAAAATGTGTCATACGCACGACAACTTGGAGTTTGTCGGGTCTCGATTCACTTTTATTCATCGAGACACGGCGAGCTGTTTAATTAGCCAAGTGCAAGCGATGGTTATTAGTAATCACTAACCAGAGGGAGCCTTCACTGCAGCCACCGTCCATCAAAAATAATAAAATAAAGACTCCAATTTGGAACAACTCGAACTTACGTCGTAGATGACCAGCAACTCGGCTAGGGTTGGCAAAGCCTTTTGACTTCACAACACCCACCTCCCCACCCCCCCGGCCAATGGGGTTCTTGCATGTTCCCAGAACTCACTTCGATAATTTTTTTTTATTTGGGTACAAAGAATTTAAAAAATATATATATTCCATGTATAAAAATTAAAAATTTTCTTAGTAACAAGTGAAGAGTAAATAAAGGTCTCGCGGCATCTGTATTTTTAGCTTGGTTGTACATTTGCGCCCGATAATGGCAGTGAGATGAGAAACTTACCGCATGGAAGGCAAATCACTCACGGGAAAAAAAGGGCGCAAGTCAATGCACATGAAATAAGAGTCTTATCTACTGTGTGACACCTTTTTTTTTTCTCCCTACGGTTATTATTGAAATTATTTATTGACATAACTTATGCAATCCCACGAGGGATCATGGTTGAATTATCATTTCCATGATATTATTTATGGTCTGAAACAGCTACCTACCTTAAATGATAATTTATCATAATAATGTGATGAGTAAAGAATTAACAAAATTTTCATTATTAACAGTAGAAAAGCCGAACAGTGGGAGAAAAGGTTGCACCCGTGAAGCCAAAAAAGTAACTGTGCACAGAAAATAACAAAAACGGTTTCAGTTAAGTGGTATTCAATCTTTTTCTCTACGTGAGAGATTCTAAGTTACCTTATGTAAGATAAATCTCATTGACATCAGAAATATCAAGTTCATTATTCACCCTTGAACTAAAGAGAGTTTGATTCGTCCATGTCTTTATGCCTTAATACATTTCCAAGTCAATTAAGTACTATGCCTCGTGAAACGATACAGAGCAAGGCTAACACCTCCCTCCCTCGACTGCGAATCAACACATCCAAATAAACCACATTAATCTGCTACTTTGTCTCCCTCCATCGGATCACCTACTTCGACACGTATGATTTTCCGAAAGTGACCAAGAACAGATCTTATGATTCCGTTGGGAGGACGCCGTTAAGCAAAGCAAAGATAGAGCAGCACCGGACGACGCAGATCACTCCGATACGGATATGATGGGCAAGAAGGTAAATTTGGTGCGGGAACTTGTCCCGTGCTAATCCATTATGCCCACTGCCGTATTTACCGTCCTCAGTATCCGCCAAAACTCCATGTCCCTCCTTCACGAACCAGCCTAGAAAGTTCCTCAAGGGGTAAAGCGGTCATTTCAAATCAGCGAACTGGCCAATCGTGACCGTCCGTCTGTCCCCAACCCCCGCTCCCCTCCCGAGCACAAACGCCAAGGTACATACGACCACTATGGTCATGTCACCTGGCCACAGAGGGGATAAGGGGTGACGTGGAGGTATTACGTGGCGCATCCCGTCCTAGTCAGCATCAGGCACCCCTCCCTCCCCATTTTTCCCCTATAAAACGAGTCGGAGTGGTGTCGTTTATCTCCCTCCCCCTGTCCCTCTGTCTTCCCCTTCCTGACGAGTAATCAAATTCAAAGCTCAGAAATTGTGAAAGATAGAGAAGAGCATTCTCACCTGAGATTAATCACTCCGGAATCTCGCCGGTGACGACGTTCTCACCGGTGAAATGAAGAATCAGGCGAGCCTCTCCACTCCCTGCACTCGGAATGTCCATATCTCCGATCATCCCCGCCATGTACTCCAGGAAAAGCCTTAACTTCAACCACTCTCTCTCTCTCTCTCTCTCTCTCTCTCTCTCTCTAGTGTCGACTATGCTTCATTTCGAAGTCGTTTGTTCCTTGAAAACCGATTCCTTAGCGTTACGCCGGTAAATTGAAGCTCAAACCACGGGATCAGGTTTTTGACAGGATTCATCTTCCTGATCAGTTCCTTGCCTAGACCGTTGAATGTGCTCACTGATATTGGCGTCTCTCAGGCAATAGTGCTCTGTTCATGAATTTTGTGTAGATATTTCCTTTTGGGCTTTGGTGGTTGGAGAGGCTGTGTCTGTACATGCAAAGAAGCAGAGCCAGTGGTTGTAGATACAGTGTTCTGAACTGATTAATCACTGTTTGGCTTGAATCCAAAAGTTTGAGCTCTTAAAAATTGAGCTCCAGTAACGTCGAAAAGAGAGAGGCGACAATTGATTTGGAGTTTAGGTGTATAGTGGAACACAGGGTCCCGATCACCCACTCTCGGTTCGGCTATGCCTCCCAAGATCCAGCCAGTAGACATCGATCCTCCACAAGTTCTATCCGAGCCAGCTCGAACCGATTCGTCCAAGCCGGTTCTCAAGTCAAGGCTCAAGCGGCTCTTTGATCGGCAGTTCCCTGGCGTCCTGAGGACTTCGACGGCGGAGAAGGCCATAGGCGGCGAAGCACAGTATAGCAAGGATGGAGCGGCCAGCGAGTTTGAGCCCAGCTCAGTCTGTCTTGCGAGGATGGTCCAGAATTTCATTGAAGGGAGCAATGAAAAGCAATCGGCAGCCAAGTGCGGCCGCAGCCGCTGCAACTGCTTCAACGGGAACAGCAACGACAGCTCGGACGACGAATTTAACGTCTTTGATGGTTTTGCAGAGCCAGCGACCACCGGATCGTCCGGCGACACATCTGATTCCCTCAAGGTGAACCTCCCTCTCCTTTTCTTCTATTTCTCTCACCTGGAGAATTAAAAAATATTCGATTCCCGATTCTCCAGTTGAGGGTTTTGGTTCCGGATTTTGACGGTGATCATTCTGTTCTTACTGCACAGGCGTTGATTCCATGTGCTACTGTTGCAGAGAGAAACCTCCTGGCAGACACTGCAAGGATTATAGAGAAGAACAAAACCCACAAGCTGAAGGACGATTTGAGGACGATTGTAGTGGGGAATCTATCATCTCTCGGTTACGATTCATCAATCTGCAAGTCGAAATGGGACAAAACCTTCTCTTTTCCTGCCGGTACTCTCTCTCTCTCTCTCTGTGGGCAATAGTTTCTGGAACATGTTATTGTGTAGTCATAAAATTTAAAGCTGAAAGTAATTGCTTTGGATTGATACGGTTGCAGGCGAATATGAATACATAGATGTGATCATCGGAGGGGAGAGGCTGCTGATCGACGTGGACTTTAGGTCGGAGTTCGAGATTGCTAGATCGACCAGCGCCTATAAGACGATCCTCCAATCGCTGCCGTATATATTCGTCGGCAAGGCCGACCGGCTTGGACAGATCGTGTCGATCGTCTCGGAGGCCGCGAGGCAGAGCCTGAAGAAGAAAGGCATGCACATCGCGCCGTGGAGGAAGTCCGAGTACATGAGAGCTAAGTGGCTCTCTCCGTACACCAGAGCCACTAAGGAATCGGCCGCCGCCGCAGCACCCGCCGTCGCGGAGCCAGCCAAAGCGGAGGCTAACGGTGCGACAGGTACCGCCGCGGAGCCCGAAGCGGACGAGCTCGGGCTGATTTTCGGCGAGGAATTTGAGCTGGAGGATGAAGCCACCGCCACTCCGGCACCGTCACCTCAGACATGGCAGCCGACGGCGATCAAGCCAAAGAGCATAGGGAGGGGATCGAAGACGGTCGTCACCGGATTAGCCGCTCTCCTCCGGGAGGAACCCTAACAAAATTTTTGGAAATTTTGACAATTTTCATAATCCAAAAATTCCAATTTTCCAAATCAAATCAAACATATGCCGACCGGGGGGGTGGGTTGGAAACATAAATGAGAAAAAAAAACATATTGCTGCATAGAGATAGATATTAATATCAGGGATAAATGTTCTACAGCTCTGTTGCTGTTAGACTCTATCCATCAGTGTCCTGTCTTCTCTATCCATGGATACATTATGTAAATAGAATGACCATGTCCATGATATTAATTAATTAATTAGTGGTGCAACGGTTTGTTGTTTTAGTGTATACTGATTCAGAAAGGATAAAAAGGGTGAAACCCTTGATCTAATGTGGCTTATTTATTTTACCGGCTTAAAATTGAAATATATTGTGATCATCAACTTATTCCTAGAAAAAGCGTGGCAGCCCCTGAGAGAACTTCCACGGGACGATGAGATTTTCTTTCTTTTTTTTTTTCCTCATGTCCTAGGTTAATTCAATTGATGAAGACGGTATAGTTAATCATTTTGTTATTGGGCGTGGGGCGGGGGGGTATGCGCTGTGTATATTAAATCTTCTTTGGGGGTGACGACGGCAGGGGGTGGAGGAAGCCCGTGGTGTTTCGATAGCCGTGTGGGTGTAGGCAAAAGGCGATTCATCGACAATAGACATTATTCTTTCCATGTAAACTCCCACATCGAGGAAGTTCATCTCTTTTTTTTTTTCCCTTTAATTTGATCAATCTAGAGTCGGCAATTTCATAAAGGGATAATTTTTTTAATTATGAGTTTTATTTGTTAATAAAATTTAAATACAAAAATATTACATATTCAACTGGGTAAACTTGTGGTGGGTGCGCTCAAAATCAAGAGATCTTTAAGCTTTTGTTGGGCTGCTCTCTCTTTCTATGCATTCACACGCCCTATATCTGCATTGGACCTTAAATTGGGAAGACCGATTTGAAGATTATTATCGTAGGTGTTGCTCGATCGGTTCCAACGCGGCGTCACGAGGCGCGGAAAAGCCACTTAATGTTTTTTTTTAAATTAAGATTTCTGGCCTTGTCCTCGGAAGAAGATTCAGATCTCTTAGGTACTCCCATGCTGAGGAGATCGTGGGATATGGCCACAATATAGGGGCTTGAAGTTTGACCGGTCTTGTTGCGGGGTTGGGGGTGGCGGCGGGGAACCTTTGACCGGGCGGGCGACACACGTATCTCTGACCTACATGGCCTGGCCTGGCCTGGCCCGCCCGGGGCGTGAGGGGTAATTAAATTCCAGTCCGCATCGGGCATAAAAAAGGACATAAGAAACTTCAAAAATGATACGAAAATGCCCTAATCGACGAGAATTATATATAGACCCCGACCCGTATTCTTTGATCTAAGGGATCATCCATCACTCATGGTCGCCATATTTGAAAATTTCTCTGTAAGAGCTCTGGAGAAAACAAATCCCTCTTTCTTCATTTTTCCACCCCATGTCTTAATGTCGACATTCTTACCGATACCAAACTGGCTGCAATGAATGCCCCTAATATTTTTCCCCTTTGCCCACCAGCTTTAGAATATGTATATATATATATATAATCCCAATATTACAACATACCATATAAAGGGAAAATGGAAGAAAAGGTCGGGGGGGGGGGGTGGGAGGAGAGAGAAGAAAGATCTCACATTTTGAGGGGTTGTTTGAGGCCTCAGTTATTTACCCGAAAATGAAAACAAATAGAAAGCACAATCATTCTGGTGGTTCCACTTGTTGTTATCGAGCTTGCCGTCCATAATTTTTAAAATTAGATTAGATCGAATGGAGAATTGGTGTTTATATAGATTTATAGATCAGACCGTGGTAGGCTCAATAGATCAAACTGTATATTTAATAAATAATATTAATAATAAATTTATATAATATCATAATTTGAATATAATTTATAATAAAAATTATTAATATAACAATTATATTAAATAAAAACTCAACATAAAATATAAATAAAATAAAATAGTATATTATAATATATTTTTATTTTTTTAAAATTTAAGTCGATTGATTTTCTCACAGATTTAATTGGGTTCACTGATAGGACTAGGAACGGGCTGATTCAACTGAAATTGACCTCATTAAAAGTGCAATTAAATTTTTTAAGGAACCGAACCAGATAAATAACCGGTTCTCTATCAAACAGATCGAATCGGTCGACCCGATCTGATTTTTAAACTATGATGTCATATACAAATGCTGAGGTATGTCTTTTCTTTTAAAAAAATATTTTAAATTTAAATTTTATGAATAAATAAAATAGGATGAGAAGGATTTTATTTTTTAATATCTTCATTCAATTTAAATATAAATTAACTATTATCATAGGATAGCCCCCCCTAGGGCGTTGCACCAATAAGTTTATCCCACCAATACAGTGGGTAGGGTCGGTTGCAGTTGCGGAGGTATCTGATGAAAAGGAGCTAGGAAAACTTCCTCTTCCTCTTTTCCCTTTTTTTTTTCCCCACTTCTTTTTTCCTGAATAATAAAATTAATGGAAATCTTGTGAGAAAAATCTCACAATGCGGGTCTTTTGTGCGTAAATGATAATTTCACTTCATTTACATCAATAAATCACATACTGACACGCATAGAATAATTCGGTTAAATATTTTTATTATTATGACAAATTAATAAAATATTTACTTTTGATTTTATATAATGTCCTATTGATCTAACCTAAATTAGTCAATATCAATCCCTTTCATTCATAAAATTTAAATTTAATATATTATATATAATAAATAGATATCAAATTATCTCATTTAATCTATATTTATTAAAATGATTATTGTTGTCATTATTGTTTGGTCGATGAAGATTGATTTATGAAGGCAAACCCCCACCTACCCCTCCGGGAATATATATATATATAGAGAGAGAGAGAGAGAGAGAGAGAGAGAGATTGCTTGTGAAGGTCCGATTTTGATTGACCGGGCTTGCCTAGACCTCACGGAACCGAGCTGCTCGGCTCTTATTGGACAGTGAACAACGATGGCACATCTCCATTTTTCTTTTCGGCCGAAAATGGATAAAAAATATGATAAATATTTTCATTGTTATTGCATCAGACGTGTTAATTGCACATCTACATAATTAACAAGTCTAAATACACGCGGATTATACAGGTTAGAGGAATCAATTAGGTGTTGTTGATGACCTTTTGATTTGGGCGTTTAGACACAATACTAAATCAATCGCTATCCTTAAATACGACATCCCATTTCCGTCGGTGATTTCTGAGCTCAAAAAACAACAGAGAAACAAAGGGGGAAAAAAAGAAGAAGAAGAGAAATGAAAAGCCATTCGTGATTCCTGTATTCCTCCTCAAGTATCCTTCCCCCCCTTCTCTGGCTTGTCATCTTCCTCCTCCTCTTCCCATCGACAAAAGTACCGCAGGGGCAACAAATTCGACGTACACCGTGTCTTGCAAAATCGATTTCCCCGTCCCACACATTGCGATAACGGCGTTAGGATCTATCTATCTGCCTACATGTACGATGTAGCCCGTGGGAGACATCTCGAAATTTCTAGACAATGCCGGGTCTCGTTACTTATGCCGTGTCATGCCCGTGAGGCATAGACCCTTTTATCTTAAGATTTCATCATCAATCTTATAAAAACAACTAACCAAATTCAAATGTAAATTATTCAAAACTAGTGAGGTGACACTTTAAAAAAAAAAAAATTCACTCCATGTGCACTTCTTCCATTTCGTAGGATTCAAGCGAACTAGTGATTGAGCTTACAGAGTCTACTAAATGGGCTCCTCTAATATTTATTAGGTACCCAAGAGTAATTAATTTAAGGGCAGGCAGGACAGGACAGCTCAGCCCATTATGAATTCATGCACGCAGCTGAACATAGACATCGTCCTAGAAACCAGTACTAACAATTGTTCGTACTATATGACAATAAATGGCCCTGGTAATTAACTAGTATCTGCAGTGAAAAAATCCAGCCAATTAATCACCACAGATCAATTAATTAATTGCGTCGTAATTATTTTGCAGGGCCTGCAAGATTCCTATTTTGGGAAAGGAGCCAGCGCAGTGAGATACCCAGAAAAAAAAAACTTGGAATTTATCCATTTCCACTGAGCGAGAATAAAAGCTTATATATCTCTTGGCATTTAATTTCCTGATCCTCCCTATGATTTTTAGCTGCACTATCTCTAAGCTGAATTTCTCATTTTTACCCTTTTTTTTGGGTATAAATTTTTGCAGTGGAATATTGAATGAGGCTGGCATCGTCTCTCATGAATGAAATCTGCAGACAAATAACAGTACCATCTGCACGAGTCGTAATTACTGGTAAATTTGAATTAATATTCGGAAGATTTATGCATCCTTGGGATAGTGTAAGTGAACATCAAACCGACATGAAATGCCCCGTTGGTAGCCAGTAAATCCCCTGTGGAAAGCCCACTTCCTTGGTTTCGTGCCACAGATGCAGCTCAGCGGGGTTGGCGTTCATGGCTGGGCCTTGATTCTGACCCGACTCGTGATATCCTCTCGAAGTGATAAATGAACTCTAAGATCATCATCCATCCTCCTAGGACAGTCGTTGCCGCCGGGGGGATTGCCTCAATGCCGAGCTCCTCTAGCCGGGCTCGATAAGAACAGGTTAGATCCGACCTTCCCGTGGTTGGCTCTGGCTGCCCCCATTGAGATCTAGCCTCTATAGTCTCGACCTATTGAACTGAGGCTGTTGAGCCTTCTTAAGCTTCGGCCTATTTGATAACTGTTTCAGGCTTCTCTTCGTGGGCTAATAAGCTCGGGCCTCTACACGTCGTAGGCCCATTTATCGGCCCATATCAGTTTTTACCCCGAAGAAGGCGATTTTTGTAAATTCACTTTTTTTTTCCGCTATCAGATTGGGTCATCCTCTTAATGGATTTATAGAATTTTATTTTATTATTAAATTAGTGAAATATTCGAAATTATAAATCCACCAAACCGGGCCTCCCGATCTAAACCGTGAAAAATCGGATCGCAATTCACATTATACCGGCTTCGGCTCAGCGCCTACCGGTGATCTCCAAAACCGGATCCCTAACGACGAGTTCCCCCTGATTCTGGAGGCAATGCAGAAGAGAGAGCTGGGGAAATCAGGCGGCGGAGCCGGCAGTGGCTCCGCCCCTCCCGCGCCCAAGAGGGGCCGTCCTTTTGGGAGTACCAGCAGCAATTCAGCCGCCAGTGCTGCTGCTGCGGCTGCGGCGGCGGCGGCGGCAGCCGCTGCTGAGGCTGCTGCCCCCTCGTCACTCCTGGGGCCGTCACTGCAAGTGCACAGCTCCTTTGCCGGTCTGCACAAAGAACCCTAGCTCGGTTTCCCATATAGCTTTCTAGTACTTCACCCTTATCGTCGTGATTTGTACTATCTTCGTTTGCAATTTGATTCCTTTTCGCGATTCTTCTATAGCGATGGAGAAGGAGGTCTTGCGTTTTAAATGTTATGTAAATTCTTGAATTCATATTCTTGGCTGGTGTAGGTGAACTCGTAAGTTTTCTTCCTTTCTGCAGATCAAAACAATAGAAGGATAGTTCTGGCGCTTCAGAGTGGCCTGAAGAGTGAGCTCACATGGGCATTGAACACTCTCACTTTGCTCTCGTTCAAGGAGAAGGAAGACGTGCGTAAGGATGCTACACCTCTCGCCAAGATCCCAGGCCTGCTCGACGCCCTGCTTCAAGTCGTATGTATTTGTTAATTTTATAAGTTTAAAGATTTTAGATGACTTGACTGCAGTAATTTGAAAGTTTTACATTGTTCGGTATCCTGGTTGGATCTCCGGGCCCTAGTATTTGCCTCGTCCTCAAGCAGTTGCATACATGATCTTCATCATTTCTGTAGTTAACTGGGAGGAAAATTTTTAAGCAATCAATTCATCTAGTCCATGTTAAAAGCTATTAACTTAATTACAGCAACACTTTTAAGATCTCACGACACACATTATATTTCACTTGTCTTCCTCAATATAATCTAAACTTAAAAATTTCTACCATGAATAGATTGATGATTGGCGTGATATAGCCCTTCCAAGAGACTTCATTAGGACAACAAGGATCAGAACACTTGGAGCAAATACTCTGATAACAGGATTCGGAAATGAGTTTGATGCTTTGGGCACAAATAAAACTCATGCACATTCTGGGTAATGCACTCTTGATTTATCAACTCAATGTTGTCGATTCATTAAAGGAAATTGCAAATTTGAGCCTGGGTGTGTGGACAATGTTTTACTAGCAGAGGAGGCACTGGTTCCTCTGTTACAGAAACAGCCTCACAGAAGAATCTCTCTAAAGCCCGTCCTCCCCAGTGGTGGTCAGAGGAAGATGGGCTGTTTAATGTAGATGATGAAGGGAGAGCAGAAAAGCAGCAGTGTGCAGTTGCAGCTTCTAATGTTATTCGTAACTTCTCATTCATGCCTGAAAATGAAGTCATTATGGCCCAACACAGACATTGCTTGGAGACAGTCTTCCAGTGCATAGAAGATCACAACACAGGTGCATTCTTTTCCATGTAGAGTTTCTCTCATTGAAGTTCATAGTTACTTGATGTTGATTTTTTGAAGTGCACCTATGTTCACCTTTCACTTATGAGATGCAGATAGGAAATTTTAACTCCCGCCTATTAAGCTTGAAAGCTGACAATTGTTTCACCTCTTTGGCATAGTTGCTCTTTTGCTTGAGGTTCTATTTTTTTTGGTCCAACTTATAAGTAGAGTAACACATGTTCTTCATGTTTTGAGCCAAAAAAACACATCCTGCATGTGAAAGCTAATATAAATATAGGCATGTATGTATTGCCTATATAGTATATGAAAACATATGTAGTATATGTACTAGATTAATTAATAGATAGTGTAGGCACAAATGTAGCAACACAACTATCAGGGTTCTTCTTTTACTTTCATCGCTTCAGGGAACTTAAACATTATGCAATAAAATATGCATCCCTTATAGTGAGTGAGATTTGATAGAGAAAGCTACTTGGCATTCCTGGGAAATGGGAATACCAAATTAAACTTTTGTACATGGCAGACACCTTCTTAGCAAAGTTCTTTGATGATACCCATGGTTCCTTTAGTTGGAAAATCATAGTATGATTCGGCTGGGTAATGTAATGATGTCTAGCTTATAGACGTTCTTCTCTTGCTAGTTTATGCTGCTATCATGAATCTTCTGAATGTATGCTTTTCATTGTATTTCTATAGTTTTTGTTGTGGCATGGTATCTCTGTGAATAAATCTACAAAAATTGTCTCCTTCCCCTGTTCTGAGAACCATAAATGGGGAAAAGAAGTAAATCGTTATTTTCTTGAGCTCCTTTTCTCATATGTAATCTCTTAAATTCAGCATCTCAATTGCTGTTTCCCAGAATACCTTGTAAAATTTTTTGTTTGTTTAGAGGATGAGGAGCTTGTGACCAATGCGCTGGAGACAATCGTCAATTTGGCTCCATTTCTTGATCTTCGAATTTTTAGCTCGAACAAGCCTTCCTTTATTAAAATTACGTGAGGGACCCTACCTCTCTCTCTCTCTCTCTCTCTCTAGTCAGTATGCTAATAAATTATTTATTCCCTGTTGATTGGTATGATTCTTTTCTCTGAATAGTGAGAAGCGTGCAGTTCAAGCTATCATGGGGATGCTAGGGTCTGCTGTCAAAGCCTGGCACTGTGCTGCTGCTGAATTAGTTGGACGCTTGATAATTAATCCTGACAATGAACCCTTCCTTCTTCCCTTTTTTCCACAGGTTTGAAATATGTCCATCTTATACATAAAAGGTTATGAATTATGGATCTGTTAGCTGTAATTCTCTTCTCTGTTTTCGACACACCAACCATGCAGATACACAAGCGGCTGATTGATCTACTGAGCTTTCCAGCTTATGAGGCACAAGGTGCTGCTGTTGGCGCTCTGTATAATCTTGCCGAGGTTAACATGGACTGCAAGTTGAAGCTTGCTAGTGAAAGATGGTAATTTTCCTTTTGTACCCCCATGGGAAAATGATTTGCTCATAGTTTCTAATTTGCACCAATTTTTCTTTTTAACTTAATATGTATTTAAATCCAGAATTTGAAAGTAGCTGGAGCATGTTAATAACTGCAAAATTCACGGTGCAAGGTGGTCCAACTACAAAATTTAATGTGTAACATATAATATGATCTCTTCTCCCCTCTCAAACTACTGCGTATTCTGGTCTTCTTTTAAAAAAAATTTGTCTTATAAACTGTAGGGCCATCGACCGACTGATAAAAGTGATAAGGTCTCCACACCCAGTTCCAGAAATTTGCAGGAAAGCTGCAATGATACTGGAAAGCCTTGCAACAGAGCCGCAAAACAGGCCCCTTCTGCTAGCATATGAGAATACCTTTGCTGATATTGTCTTCATGGACATGAGGTACTCTGATATTTTTGCAAGGATTCTATATGAACTCACTGCGAGACCAAACAACAGGAATGTCTCCACTCGTGGTATATGGGGAATGTAAACAAGTGGGAAGCTTTGGCTTTATTGGGATGACTTGATAATCAAGCAGTATTTGGCCACCGACTATTTGGAGCTACTTAATTTACTTGGCATGTAAATATCAAATGCTACTGCATGAGCTTTCTCAATGGCCAGAAGATCTGTGATCTCACAGGGCATTTGGTAAGATGCTAGGATTTGCTCTAATGTAACTTAATTGATCAGGGCTGTGCTGTAGTTCTAACATGTAAGATTGTGCAACCGACTATGATGCTTGGTGGGTCCTCATGTTGATCTTTTGAGCTAGTAGAAGACTTGAAGTGCATGTGTTTCTTGAGATCCATTGTGAGACTATTCTCATTGAAATGTGTAGGAATGTTGGTTTTCAGCAAAAAAAATATGTATGAATATCGGTAATTGGCTCGACTGATCTGTCTACTCTTTCATTTCCGAGTTCATCGATGCATTAATTCAATAGGTGTAACTTAGTTGCATAGTAGAAGTAGGGAATGTATAGTGATGCCCCATGATTTATGGGGGTGACTACTTGGAATCTTCTTTAATGGCTTAAAATACGAGTTGTTATGGACGTTATACTGTGACATACGGAGAGCTTCTGCAAATGTGACCTTTAAGACAACGATGTAGCCGAAGCAGAATTAGTGACTTATATCCTCATAGTCATCTGAGAATGGCTAGTGGAGAGGACTGTAGGCCCTGTTTGGTAGTCTTCCTCGAAACAGTCTCAGACGCCTCGGCGATGCCCATTACCATATAATCTTTTGAAGAAGAAGACTGGAAGTGATAGGAATTTATGCTGCCGATGATGTCAATGTCTCATCAAATTGTAATGTTAGATGGGGTACAGGATCGTCTATTAAAAACATTGTATCCTAATTCATATCAAATTGATTACAATCTGTGTCCCAACAACAATCTGCCAAGCAAATCACTGCACTTCTGCTAATACAATTATTCAATAAATAACACTTAAAAAGAGAAATTCAGAAAAAAATAATAAAAGAAAAGATCAAGCGACGGAAATCTCACGCAACTATATATTCAAATTGTAGTATGCAAGGTATGGGATCAGAGAATCCAACATCAAGTGGCAATAGATGCCACGCGAGGGACCTCGACCGGAAACCTGTGAATCTCATCCATCCACGGATTCTTCTCCTTTGCTGGGTTGATCGTCCGGAGTGCCTGCCAGACAGCGCTGTTGCACTTGAATCCTGACCCGAACGCAATCTGCCATGTCCGGTCGCCCTTTCTGATCCGTCCCTTGGCCTCAGAGTAGGCCAGCTCGTACCACAGTGAGCTGCTGGATGTGTTCCCGAACCTGAAGAGTGTCATCCTCGAAGGCTCCATGTGCCACTCGGTCAGCTCGAGGTTCTTCTCCAGTTCATCCAGTACGGCCCTCCCGCCGGCGTGGATACAGAAATGCTCGAACGCCAGCTTGAAGTCTGGGATGTATGGCCTGATGCTCATCTTGAACACCTTTCTTGCCACCAGAGTTATGGCGAAGAGGAGCTGCTCCGACAGTGGAAGGACTAGGGGCCCCATCGTGGTGATATTGGCCTTCAGGGCTTCACCGGCCACAGCCATCAAGTCCTTCGAGAGCGAGACCCCGACCGTTCCGGTCTCGTCCTCCTTCTGGAACACGCACCCATAGGAACGGTCCTCGGCGCCCTTGTGGGTCCGCACAGTGTGGACGAGCTGGTACTTGGATCGGCATCGATCAGATGCCCTGTTCGATAAGAGGATCGCAGCTCCGCCCATCCGGAATAGGCAGTTTGAGACGAGCATCGACCGGTCGTTCCCGAAGTACCAGTTGAGTGTAATGTTCTCCATACTTACCACGAGCGCATAGGAGTTGGGATTCGCCTATTCAAAAAAGAATAGGAAAGGGTTAGGGCCGATTTACGGAGTAACGTTCTCCGTTGTCTTTGTAAAATCCTAAATCTAACGAGCATCTGAATTGAAGTTCATCCTTAGAGGAGGAAACCAGACATCTGCAGAAGTGCGTTGTGTATTTAAGAATCTCTCCTAACACATGGTCTTGTGTCCCCACCAATCCTTGCCAACCCAGTGAATGCAGACGCCAGACAGGAAAATAAAGAGTTAAAAGAAAAGTGGGAAAAGAAGATGAAGAAGAATATTATCACTAACCTGCAAGAGCTGTTTAGCAAGGTCGATGGAGATGAGCCCGGCACTGCAGCCCATTCCACCGAGATTGTAGCTCAAGATGTTCCCCCTAAGCTTGTAATGATTCACAATCATGGCTGAAAGTGAAGGCGTGGGGTTGAACAAGCTACAGTTCACCACCAAGATCCCGATGTCCTTCGCCCTGATGCCAGTCTTCTCCAACAGCTCGTTGATCGCCCCGAACATGACGGCCTCTGCCTCCTTTCTGGCCTCGACCATGCACGGGTTCGGCGGCACCCTCATCACGGCCTCAGGGAGGTAGGTGTCTTGCCCAAGCCCGGAGCGCTCGAGGATCTTCCTCTGGAACGCGAGGTTCTCGTCCGTGAAGCTGCCAGTGAGCCCCGACCGCTCGATGAACACCTCCCTCGTACACTTCCGGGCTGGATCCGGCTTGTAGCATGCGAAGTCGACGAGGTACACACTCCTCGGCCGGCTCATGAAGTACAGCGTGGCGAGGAACACTATGAGGGTCGAGCAGAGGATCACACTGACCAGGTTGAACTTAAGCTGGTCCCACAGGTGGAGGACATCATCGATCGAGAGGGTCGATAGGTGGGCTAAGGCTATGCCTAGGAGTGGTGTGAGAAGTATGTACATGGCCTTGGAGATCAAGTAATGGTAGCCAAGCTTGACGTACTTGAGCTTGACGGAGAGGAGGAAATTTGGGAGATTGCTCGTGTTTCTCCCCCGGGTTTCAGGTTCAGCTTCGACCGAGACTGACCCCGTTCCCGGCTTTCCAGTGCTCCCCTCAGGAACCGATCCCATGTCAAGGGAACGAAAAGCGATCCCAGCTTACGGGTTGTATGCAAGAGGGGCTGCCCTTCTGGGAGACCGGGATATCGGGTGTGAGATTGTAGATTTGGAGAGCTACAAATCTGGGAAAGAAATGTACTATTAGCAGAAAGATTCTGGGGTTCTGTGGCGAGAAAGGAGAGGAAAGTGGTGGGAGGCTTACATGGATAGTGGCTAAGGAGATGCGATTAGCTTACCGAATTTAAAGGGTGTGTGGAGGGAGGGAGGGAGGGAGGGAGAGGCAACTAACTCCCAACGAACTTCTTAATAGTACGCGGGAATGGCATTGAATTTGGCAACCGGCTGCAGAACTTTCCTGAATTTCTTTTTAGGGGCTCTTGATGAAAGTCTTCCGCTTTCCATCCCACCGGTATAATCTTTTTCCCGAATCCCTCTACCGTCCGATGACTACAAACCCAATTAATCGTGATTATAAATTCAAGATTTATCTTTCAATCAAGAGACGGAATTATCTCAAATATAAATTTTATCTATACATGAAATAGAATTGATATGGAGGACCTCACTTTACGCCAAATAAATTCGAATTAGTTGCATCCCATCAAGGTGGCTTCCCATTCCAAGTCAATCATGTTGTAGCCAAGTTTAATATATGGGCTGTTCGTACTTGATTTACTACGTTCAAGACTATGAAGGTGGACAGCCAGCACTGTCGAGCTGCCAGGATTGAGATGGGCGGGCTCCTCGCCGGATGGTCGAGAGTTTGGTATCTTTAGCCCTAGGGTTCGGTGCTCGACCAGCCACCCTAGCTACATTATGGCCCGTAGAAATGATTGGATGGCGGCCACGACGGCCCTCACGGTTATGTTTTGTACTGGTGAAAATCTATGACAATATGGTCTTCAGACGTCTTTGCCCGACTTTTGATGCCACATGCAACTGGTTGATCACATGCAATTTCGTGCGGTCTACAATTTCGTATGGTTAAGAAGATGAAGGCCCCATCCTTGTTTATTGTTTTTCTACTGAGAAGAAACTCATAAGAATCATCACCCAAAGTCTGAAGGAAGTTAAGAGAAGCCACTTGTTGATTTCTTGTGGGAAACATCAACGAGCGCCCTTCAGCCCCAATCTCCAGCTGTGTTTTCCAAAATTCAATCTAAGGAAGCTTTAAACTATGAAGGTAACGTGAACATATACATATACACACACACATGTACGCATACATCTACTGCCACCTACAATTATGTCCGCATCTGCATTCGCATGTTCGACATTATATCATGTGGATGAAGAACGATAAAGATGCTGCGCGCTACAGGTAAAGACATAATGTCGAGCTCTCAATGTGTATGTCTTGTCCTTTGCATGGAGAGATTCTTACCTACGTAGGTCGAACTAATCAATCAAGTGCGAACTTAGCCAGGTATAATTTGACATGTTCCATAAAAAAAAAAAAGTGTGCAATATCGCACATTTCTACCAGTTAATTGCATGCGATTATTTCTTATAAAATGATGAGTGTTTTTTTTCAACATACTACAAAATACTCGTTTTATTTGTTTAGTTCATAAATGATGTGATAATACTGTAAAATTCACTAAAAAAAAAACATTTCTGGTCCAAAGCATGCCTGATCGTAAGTGTGAGCCTCAATCAGAAACCTACCACAGGACACACAATTTATTAATTGGATAATTCAAAAGAAGAGCGTGTTGTCCTTCTTTTTGCATCTGGACAAGACACCCCCAAAGACCAGTGGGAAGGTGACATTAATGATCCTTCACCAATTTGCTTTGAGAAGTTTCCACCAAGGCCCTCACCTTAGCTGAATTTATTTTTCTTGAAAGTTTTTCTAATAATAAATTCTCTACATTTTGAATATCTGAATTTGGAAGTTAATTGAAGAAGGAAGAGAGGTATAAGATAAATTCAAGTTAATCGCTTTATATTGTGGTGACCAATTTCTTAATATTTCCGAAGCAACAATAATAATTCCCCCCCTCCCCCTTTTTAACCAAATTTAACTAGTTGATAATGTCAATAGTGTCTCTCTTCAATCTGCTAGTATGCACGCATTGAATGCTTTTGCTCCGGTTGGGCGCAGGATTGAACCAAATGTAGATGCGTCATGATGATCCCCGACAATTGCAATTGTTACCACCTGTCCGACATACTAATGCCCTATTGGAGGAAATAATTCATCTCGATTTATCCACACTGGTAGGGCGATACCCGTTGGAACGACAAAGACTGGTCGACTAACGTCAATTATGTGAACCCATCGGGACTGTGTAATTGAGAGTAAATATTAATCTCAGATGCGTTTCTGAGCTCCCAGCTTTCTTTGCAGTCAATCCCTTTCTGAGCTCCGTCATCCTCAGGAGGATAGAGCGAACGAACAGTGTCAATTGAGCTCCAATCCGATCGGCGAAACGATTGGTGCATGCGCGTTCATGTTCCCATCGTATTTCGACTGGGCAAAGTCACTTCCGCTTCCCACTCAGCAAGTTGTACCGGTGGTGGACCGACCTGAGGGTGAGCATCACAAAAGATGCAGTTTCTGCACACATCTACTCTGTCTATTCTTCTTGACTCCTGCCCAATTTTTCTCGATATTGCCATTGGGGACAATCGATGGCTCGCCCTTACGATTTGACACGGCCCCGCACAATTATATATATATATCAAACCGAACCCAACATCATGGTCGACGCAAATGAGATTACGTGTGGCATTGAATGGAGTAGTAAATTTTTGTGGGTGGGTACAGGTTTAAAGGTGGCAGAGAAGAAGCCTTTGACCTATGAAAGGAGTCCCCTTCCAACCTCTAGGGTTTTTTTTTTAGTTAAATAGTATTAATATTCATAATATTTTTTTTCTGTTTTTTTTATTTCTGAATTTTATAAATAAAGGATATTTATAATTTAAATTTTTTTACAACATATTAAATTACTTTTACTCAAGTATACATTTAGTTAATAATTTTATTAGATTTTTCAACGCCTATAGTTGAAAAATGCTAAGAGCAATTGAATTGAACATGTGTGATAAAGGGTTACGTGTCCCACCCATCAAATTGATTCTCTCCTGTGAGGACAACCCGAGTTTTTCTTAAGTTCATTCCGTGTTCCTCCTCCTGTCTCTTCCTCTGCCTTCAAAATTTCAAAGTTCATTCACCAAATTGTTGTGTCAAGCCGCTTCTCTTCTTCCCATAGTTGCTCGAGGATTTCCCACCTACAACATTACTTGTTATCGACTTGGCTTGCTAACCAGAAATTTGGGGACGGGGAGATTAGAAAGAACGATATTTCGAAACAACCGACTTGGTGATAAACGTATTCCATCCCCGCAAGACATCGTCAAGAGCCTTCACATCAAGAGTCTTTCCCAGAGTTATTTTGGTGCCCGTACCATCTGTTCTGTATAGGCATAAGGTCACACTCGAGAGGGTTCAATTCTAGATATCCAGAAAACCCTTTGGGAAAAGTAACATAAATACGCAACCGTACTGAAGCAGAAGATCAATTCCAGGGACCGACCAGAAAAGAGAACTACGCAAAAAGTCCAGGGATGATAGATGTGGAAGACTTGGAATACCGTTCGATAAGTGCCAAGACATTCATTGCTGCCCTTGCCAGATCCCCATCCGGGCAGATGTTCCTGCCCGTGACACTGGCTAGGAGCAATTTTGTGGATGATCCATATAGTTCCACCATCTCCTTCGACCGGAATACCTTCTCCAAGAATTTCAAAGCTTCCATCTTCAGAGGTTCTGTTCCCCACGTCAGAATCTCAAGAACAGGCTTAATGGCTCCGGCCTCATGAAGAACGCTAGCTCCCTGGAACATTGGACCCTCCTGGATAAGTGTCGAGAGGGCCAGGATTGCCCCATAGGCAGCCTCGTGGACCCCACTGTCTAATAGATCTACCAAATACGGCAGCGCATTGGCCTTCAATAGGCAAAATGTAGAGTCTACACTGCAGACGCCCCTGTGTGCTGGGCAGAGGGGAACCCGAGGTCCGAAGCAAAAGCAAGACCTGCTTGGTTTGGATGACATGCTGAGTTTTGCGGAGTTTAGGGATAGGTTTCCGATATGGGCTGCTGCTCTGGCCTTGGCTGTAGTTGAACCCACCCGAAGGAGGTTCACCAGTAAAGGGTACACTCCACGTTTAACAGCAGCTTGTTGGGACTCGATGTTTGTAGGGTCCGTAAATCTGAATAGTGCACTTAGAGCATTCTCTTTTGCTTGCAACTTCCCTGACCGCAGGATCTTTATCAGAGCACCGATGCCATCCAATTCTATGAGTTTCGATGTGAGCGCAACCTCAGATTTCGGAAGATTGGCTAGTAAACCTGCTGCTGCCATCTGCGCTTCTCCATTATCTTCGTTCTCAAGAAACCCCACGAGGACCTCCAGCCTCCTCGGCCTTAGGAGGTACTCCACGATCCCATCGGAATCATGTTGAGAGAAGTGGAAGAGCAGGCTCACAGATGTTTCCCGGACTTCAGGGTCGGAGTCATCAAGGAGAGGGAGAATAGAAGAAATGCTTCTGGGAGTAATGACGTCCTTCTTGACCAGCTCAGGCTCGAACCTGCAGATTGCGAGGATAGTATTCACGGCAGGTTTCAAAACAGTCGGTGATGTATTACGAGACTCCTGAAATTCTAACAATTTTCCCAGGATAACTTCCACTTCTAGTGGGGAGCCATTTCCATCGACGATGAATTGTATACCGTCACCGTCAGATGTCAGCTTTTCAAGGACTTCACAGCATCTCGTGATTATGATCATGCGCTCGTGAAGTGTACCCATCAGCTCGATAATAAAAGGGACCCCACCAGCATCAGCAAAGAGAAATTTGTTGGCACGGCAACAAAGCAGTTTGACAAGGGCAGATAGAGACAGTTCCTTGGCTTCAAAGTTTCCCGGTATCATATTGAGAAGAGGTGGTATGACACCTTCCTTGCCAATTAACTCCAAGCTTGAGTCGACTAATTCCATATCAACTAAGGATTTCACGCTTGATATCCTCGAAGAATCTGGACCTGAAAATTTTGGAACATTAGCAGGTAAAGGGCACAATACCAGCTAGTGTTTGAGACTTTCTGGTTTGAAATAGACAACTGTAGGAAGTAAAAAGAGGATCTTGATACTAAAAAACAATCCCCTGTCATAGTAAGCTCATTCAGGCTCGATATTAAGATGCAAGGAAATTCTGACCTTGAACTATACAAGTGACAAGGGGCTTGTACCATCCAGCACGTGCAGCCCGAGAAATGTTCTCCTCGTCGACCTCGAATAGCTTAGTAAGGATCCTCTCAGCGTACTCTGCGGACTCTGTGACCGAGCCCCTTAGCAGGGTTACAAGGAAAAGGATAGCACTGTGCTGCTGAGAAAGCTTTCCGCAAGTAGACAAGTTCCAACCTGACCCGTCCTGCAATAGCTCGTACAATAATGCGACACCTGCCCTTGATACGCTCGAGTCCCGGCCCAAGCATGGCACAATGAGATCCCAGCCCTTGGAGTCGACAACTTGCTCCTTCAATTGCTCAAGCCGAAATAGATAAGCACTTGACATGTGTAAGACGGATTTTTTGGTTCCTTTAATTGAGAGGTGAATTATAACCAATCGAGACGTTGCTTATTCTCTTAAAAGTTCACTTGAAACGACTGTAAACGGATTCCTTTCTTTCAAAAGCTTGTCTTTAGTTTGGAAATATGAAAAAAGTAAGAAATTACTAACCTTGTTTCTGGCATGCCCTTCTACAGCATCCCTCAATGTGACTAACGCCTGCCTTTTCACATCCCTGTTACGTGAATTCCCCAGGATATCAATAGCAATATCGATGAGACCCCCAATCGAAACCCAGTCCCTGTTAATGGAACCCTCCCTCATGAGATCTCTCATATGTGCGAGAGCTACTTCCTCCAATGGATCAGAACCGGATAACAACATTGCCTTGCATGATCTGATCCGGAGGCAGTAATTAAGCTCCCTCCACTCCTCGATCGACTGCCTCAATCGAACATTGGACCTCAGAGAGGTGTCCTGGAGGGACTCACCAGTCTCGGGATCTGTCCTACGTCCCTGGTTGAGCCAACCCTCGATGGCCGTCCTCTCGCAGGTGGTCCCTGTCGGGAGGCTCACAGGATCAATCATCACAGTGCCATTGATTGGACAAGTGAAAGCATTCAATGGTGGGATGTCTTCTCTGGAATCATACTTCTCTATGACCATAACCCTCTGGTGGTACCGGCTTTTTACCTCTTCGTAATCCCTTGCAGCATCAGCACGGGAAAGCAACTCAATGACCTGTCCGAGGAAAAGCTCCTCAGCCCTCTCTTTTCGGCTCGCAGCGTCTTCCTTCTCCTTCCGAAATCTCTCCAACTCTTTGCTTATTGCTGAGGGCTCAACAGGGACCCCGACAGCTCGAGCTATCTCCTCTAGCATATCATTGGCAAAGCCCTGGTCGGATTTCTGGTCCCTAATCCCCTGATCCAACCGGTCAAGAATCTGGAGCTGAGATCGAGAGGTCTCTAGTTCAACTCTCTGCATCTCACTCTGAAGCCTATTCACCTGGTCAGAGATTCCCATCAAGACATCTGCATCTGCGAGGGGCAGAGTGGCCAAAGACTGACCAAGGCCCCTAGTGACCTGTTGCACTTCCTTCACGATGTGGCGACACTTGATGAGGAGGTAGAAGCGTGAACTGGAACGATACTTGTCGACAAGGTCGTTGGCCTTCTTGACATAGGCCTCAAGGGATTCTAAAGCTAACCTTGCAGCCTGAGAATCTTTCAGCTCTCGGAGCTGGAGTTCTCTCAACACGGTTTCAATGTCGAAGAGGTGCTTGGAGAGGACCCTGTAGCTGTCTTTCTCAAAGAGGACCTCTTTTGCTGCTTGCGCCGTTTTGATCACCTGGTTTGTGAGCACAGCTAAGGCGGTCCCAATGGGGATCAGCTCCAAAGACATGTTTTTCAACTGCCTGTCATTCAGAAATTAGATATGTAACAGTGCCATCTTCTACATCCCGCAGGGTTGAATGTACTACTAAAATGGGCTAATATGCAAACTATCCCCAAGGATGACTTTAAGCACGGAACCTAAGCAAACTCCAATATGGAGCGGCAAAGAAACTGAAAATTTAAGGACTTCGAATTGCTGATCATTGTTGATCGGCACAGTTGCAGGTTAAGAAATCATATAGCAACAAAGAGGGACTAGTAGACTGCAGATTGAGACAGTAATAGATAAAGACATTGACAAGAATGGAAATCAGTCTACCAATCGGAAATTCAGTTCCCACAAGAAACAGGCACGATGTATCAGCCTTGCGATGAAACATATATGGCAACGTTCAATTGTTAGCTAATGTGCGAGGACCAAGAACTCAGTAACGAAGAACATACAGCAGAACAGATCTCACGAAAGTTGAGATTATGAATGAACTACATGTTCCTCCCTTCTTCACATCACTGCTCCAGCCAGCGCCTCCTGGAACTCGGGAGGTCTGCATAGTCAGTTCGTTCTACCCGTGGCACTGACAGCATTATGAAACTTACCGCAGGGAGGATTGTAGGATTCAGACAGAGAGAGCTGAGAGAAAGTAAGGATTAACCAGTGAAAGGAACGCGCAAGTGTTGCAGTTTACCTGTCAGGGACACGGAAAGCGGTTCAGGGCCGAGCTCTCTCTCACTTGCCGTGTAAGCTCCGAGTTGCAGCGGTAAGCCGTGGTGAATAAGCAAAAAAAGAAACGTGCCTGTCGTCTTCGCGCGAAGACCAAGACTTTGTCTGGAGTTTTCTTGGGAAGATTCAACTGAAAGTTCATGGAATGGACTAATAACAACTAGTCCAAGTCCATCCTCTTCCGCGTGCAACTCTGGCATTTAAAAAAGCGCCACAGAATTTGTATTTTAATTGATTAATCATAAAATATAACTCTTAACGTCACTGGCTGTCTTCACTGATAAATAAAATAATTCAAATATAAAATCTTATTCGGTAGGATCACTGAATCATCCCAACAGAGTATAGTCCCCTCCTCACGGCACTTTGATTTTCTGAGGATGTCGCCTCTCGAGGATCAATCTCTCGCTCCTCACTCCTCCACGGCACAATTCTCAGTCAATCTTTCACACTTAAACAAAAGGAAAGGCTCCCTGATCTAAAGAAAAGAAGCACTCGGGAAGCACCCAATAGGCCATTTGTATACTTCTCTTTTGACGTGGCCTTCAGGAAGAACTTCTCGTTGCCAGCAGTGGTCTGCACAGAAGCTACCGGTCTCCTCGTACATGTTCGGGCATTTACAGAACAACCCCCAGCTCCGGCGGAAGCCGAGCTAATAAGAGCTGCTGCCATCAAGGCCATCCAGTGTTATTGATGGGTTCATGAAAACTCCACAGCGACCCATCCACGATCCATAGCTTCTTGCTTCTCTTCTTGATCACGCTGACGAGTTGCTTGCTATGTTTAAATCACTGTCTGCAACTCCGTGTCGAAGAACTCAAAACTTTGCTGCGCACAGCGTAGCCCAGTGGGCTGCCACTTGTAGTTTTGTGGGGGCGGGCCCTGTGAGCATCTCGGGTCTCCCATTTGACCTCTTCTTTTCTCCGTTCACAAGCGACAGTGTCGTCTTCTCTCAATTAAATAATGAAAATCTCTCCACAGACACTATCGGGCGTTATAGTTGGGATTAAACGTTCTCGCTAAAATCATGCTGGGGAATTAAGTATAACTTTAGGAAAATTTCCTATGTCCTGAACATCCCTTTTATATATATATATTTGTAATTTTATCTTTTAATTTTTCTTATAAATTCTATTTTATATCTGTAATGTTCGTCCATAATTTTCTCCCCATTTTAAATTGCCCCTGCAATACCACCGGTCTAATCTCGACCTGTTAAAAATGGCACGGCATCATGATGTGGGATTTTTAGGCTACCAAAAAATACTGTAGCCCGTTGTTGGTACGACTAAAAAAGCATCGTCCCAGGTGGAAAATACAAAAATATTTATAATAAAAAAAGTTATGAAATTTTTTTAAAATGATGAGTTATATATATATCATTACTTTTAATTGTTAGCAGAATATTTTTAATTAATATAATATTTATGTTAATATGTTAATTATATTATATAAAATTATATTTTAAAAATATTAAATTATTTAAATTTATTTTTAAAAAATCTGTCCCTGCATCCGAATTTTTAGGCATCAAAATTGTGAGCTGTCCTAGTATGACTGGAAATCCTTATGCCTATCCGAATTAACATGTGTCCATCCCCTAAATTTACAATACAACCACACAACACGGGCGCGTATATCTATCTGATCACCGAATTACTAAAATACCCTCCCGCGCCGGGCACGCGCATGATATCATTCCCCTTTCGTTGGGCCAACGCGCATGAAATCTTCAATGGAACAGAGCCAGGTCACGATGAACTGTGCGGCCCCAACAAACCCGTGGAATGTCGAAGGTTGTTTCCAGGCTTGTCAAGTCAATACTAGCCTTATTTTTCTCGTTTACGTTAGTGGGTAGGAGAGAAAGTGGGTATGAGAGAAAGTGTGTGTACGCGCCTTTTTTTTTTTTTAATTACAAGATAGGTTTACGTAAGAACATGAGCGGATTCAATAAGATAAAAGTGGGAAATATTTTATTTATAATAATTAAATTTTGAATGTTTTTTTTCATGTGATGAAAAGAAATATAAACATGTTCTTCTAGGCGGAGTAATTAACTTAATCGTAAATTTTGAGGAGTATGGGAGGCAAGGGGTCCGTACTAGCATCGTATAGAACCCGAGACCCGTCAAAATTTCAGTTGTCGGCAAAGTGTCACCACGATGCTAGTGTTCATTATTCTCATCTCGCGAGAAACTTGTAGGAGAGAGAGTCCATGGATGTGGATTGGTAACTGACGTCCTTTCGGAGAATGAGAGATTGGTCGGAAGCACATATCGAGACCGTCGAATGATGTCCACTGGATTCAATCTCATATATCTAGATCACTTGTGCATCCATGTGCATGACGCAAAGGCCCTCCACTTTACAGGTGGAGCCAAGCCAGTCCGTTTCCCAGCACTCATTATTAGAACGGACGAATACTTGTGTCTAGTAATCGACAAGGCAATAATGTTCAATCTTTTTTTATTTTTTTTTTGCCACTTGTCATGCACGTTAAATTGGACCCGCAAGCACGTGATGTCCTAGACCTAATGCCGAATGAGCACCACCCATTTATTATAAATGAATAACAACTTATCACATCACTTTTATACTCGAAAACGGTATAAAGTATAGTTTTAAAAATTGGATTGAATCGATCGGTTTGATTGGTTCAATCGAAAATCAGTCACTCACCTTATCTGGTTCCTATAAAAGATCTAATTGCACTGTTAAAGAGGTCAATTCCGATTGAACCGGTCAGTTTTCGGTCTGACTGGTGAATCCAATTGAACTGGTGGAAAAACATATCGATTTAAAATTAAAACAAAAGTAAAAACTTATTATAATGTACATATTTTATTTTGCTAAATTTATATTTATATTTCATGTTAAATTTTTATTTAATATAATTGTTATACCAATTATTTTTATTATAAATTATATTCAAATTATGATATCATGTAAATTTGTTAGTAATATTATTTATTAAATACGTGGTTTATTCTATTAAATTTTTGGTTCGATCCATAAAACTATACTTATATCAGTTCTATTTTAAAAACGGTGGTATAAAGATATTGTAGATTTTCATTTAAGATGATTTTGATCGGTTGTTACGGTTGGCAGGCACATTTACTGCGCTTCAGCATGCGGACAGCGCGACCAACTTGAAGGGATTATGTCCACAAGGTTCATGCACATAATGTACATTCATTTGTCGTCTGGCAATCATGCCGATGCATTTTCCTGTGACTCAGCACGACCTGTCAACCTCGATCTAAACAGGCCTGATTAGACCGACCGGAGGAAAGACAAGCCCCACCCTAGCGGGTTTGAAGTCTCGAGTTTACACGTACTAAGTGGCCTCGTGGTCCATCTCACATTCTCAACGAAATCTGCTCATGTGTACACGAGATACTGAGCAAGTTGCGGCTTTCACTATTATCGTACTCTTAAATCTCATAGAAGTTGAGGTGGTCAAGATGAGGCAACTAAGAAGAAGAGCTCAGTACCAGAGCACTCTCGCGTACTCAAAAATAAGAGAATACGGATATACATATATATATATATATACTGACAAATACAATTGTTTTTTTTCTAATCATATTCATGATTTCAGCACGTTTGCTAGCTGTTAATTAGTTACATGTACGAGAGGACACGTACGGCCGTCGGTTGCTCCGGTAGACATGTATCCGTACATTTTTTTAAAAATCCAGAAGATACGCGTATGGGAGCGGGGCTGGGGACATCAGCGATAGGGTTACGCGGCCGAGAGAAGAGATCAGCGTGCCGAGTTTTTCTCCACGCGGCGCAGCTCAACCGTCCATGGCGGTGCAGCAAACAGGACATCTCCCGGCATAGTTGTCGACGTCTGAATCATCTCCTGACCGGGTTAGGATTTATATGCGTCGCGTGGTCTGCGGTGCATAAGTAGATTGTGTCTGAACAGGTTGATGCTTAATAGTTCTGGGAGTAGGTACTCAAACTCATCCATCATAGGACTACGGCAGTAAGATACGAGCTGACAAGAACTCATAATACATCGGATTCATGTAATTGAGCATTTCAGATACATATAAGTGCATAAACCTAGGCAATTTACATAATTCGTAAGATGGTCAAAACATAATAATATCGAATGACAAGAATTATCTCACAATCTCGTAACGCACCGACCTATGCTTGCGATGTGCTTCTTCGTTACGGGTTGGCCACAGCTCGGAAGACTCTGAAGAAGGTGAAAAGTAAAAAAAAAAAAAAAAAAGGCGCATGCATACAAATTAAATTGGCCTTTGCCCCCTGTGCTGCTGCAGGAGCAGCCTGCAAAGGTTGGTTTCAAAAATGCCACACTCACTCCCCGGCCTAACCAGGGGCTACCACCTTGGTTCTAGTTGCTAAATTGGCTTGTGATCAATGTTGGTCATGTGTACGTTAACTTCTTCTTGGACGCAAAGGAAGTGGCTCCTTTCGTAAACAACAGCCATTATCCATCATGGAATTGCCTTTCTTGTATAAATAAATAACATTTTGCATTCAAACTTGAACTAATGCGAGTACTTTTTTGTAGCTATTCACGTTCCTCTTCACGATAATTGTTCCTTTTACGCAGTCGGTCAGAAGGAGATCACCACCCAGTGAATTGTTAATTTATTCCAACTTTTCCAAGTAGACCCCTTTTTATATGATTTAAAGGTCAACTAACGTAGGGAGGAGCACTGCAAGAATATAAACCATCTAGGCGGGACAAAATCGACCGTGAATCATTGAAAATTTCCTCATAAATTGAACATATATATATATTTTTTGTTTTAAAATGAGAACAGAGTTGCTAGTAAAGACGGGCTTGCCGCGTGTATTTTCATGAGAATAACCTGTAAATTTTGGGATCTTGCGATCAAATGGCGAGGGGTTGTCCCCTGGACACTTTCTTGCAATCTGCAATAACGCGTAAAGAAGAGGGACGAAGAGACATTCCATCGAGGCTTATGTATTCTCTCAAGAAATCATGAGGTGGTATCAAGAGAACACTCCCTGGGAATTAATATTTCCCTTTTGGAGAAATTTTAAGAGGATACTGTACTGAGGGATGATAGGAATAGAAAATTTAAATTTAAAATATTGAGAACTAAATTGTACACCAGAAAATGAATGAAAATAACTATGAAACAATAAGGGCAGGCTTCCAACTTCAGTACAAATATGCGCAAGCAAAGCTTGATTCACGAGATTGAGGTCCCATCCAGAGAATCTTGCCAGCAATCATATCAGAACACAAGACTCAATGGGTTGAAAATGTGAAGAAAAAAAAAACGAGTGTTTTCAGTAATCAAGTGGAAGATCGAGGGCAGCAGGCAAGTGGTAGATTCATTGAGAGGAGCAAGCACTTGAACCCCCTACTAATCATGAAAGAGTAATCGCTGGCCGACGCTAGAACAAAAGGCCGGTGTTGGGGCAGAGATGCAGTGGAATCGCAAGCTGGAATTTTCGCTAATCCAAGAGAGAGTCAGGGGTAGGGGAGATCTGCGGCGTCCATATCCTCGCCTATCATTTTTATCTATTGGAACTCGCCGAAAGAGAGCTCACAGGAGGGGGAGAATGGAGGCGGAGCTTCGGTCGTCTGGGCAGACTGCTCGCGTTGCGACAACTCGCTCCCACCTCATCTTTCCTTTTTTTTAAAATTGTTTTTAAATTTCAAATTTTAATTATGTAAAAGGTTATTTGAAAATATTTCTCTAATTTTCTTTAAGAAACCATGTCAGCATCGCGATGGAAACTCTTACCATATGATCAAAGTGGTAAAAATAGAGAAGATTAAGAATATAAATGATAAAAATAAAATAACATTTAGAAGGAAAATGGTAAAAAGGTGAGAGGTTGAGTGATCAAAAGGAATAAAGGCTCAATGGCGTAATAATTGCCTTTCATCAGAAGACGACAAGACCGAGGGCGTTTCCGTGAAAGGAGAATCGTATACCTCGGAAGATTCGAATCAAACAGACTCGGAGGAGCCAAACAGCAGAGAATTTCCGGCGATATAAACCACAAGCGCCGCTTCCTCGAAAAGAGCTCGTCCTGGGACTTATACGTCGTCGCCTCTCCATACGCCGCCATCCCATGGAAATGGGGGGGCCGCCACCGTCCCAACCCGCCCCAGCAGCCGACGCAGGCGCAGCATCTCCGACGATCCTCTTTGGTAGGTATCAGTTGGGCCGGGTACTGGGGCGGGGCAGCTTTGCGAAGGTCTACCAAGCGTGCTCCGTCTCCGGCAGCTCCCCCGTGGCCATCAAGATCATCGACAAGAATAGCGAATCCCTCAGAACGATTCCGGAGGCGCAGGTGCTGAGGGAGGTCTACGCCATGCGGCGGCTCCAGTCCCACCCCAACATCCTCAAGATCCACGAGGTCATGGCCACGCGGACCAAGATCTACCTCGTCATGGAGCTCGCCCCCGGTGGCGAGCTCTTCTCCAAGCTCACTCGCCGTGGCAGGTTCCAACTTAACTCCTCTTCGCTAGCCAATGAGGGAATGAATGTACTCGGAATCCTGATCTGAATTCCTTTTCTTTTTCCCTCTGATTGAAGGTTCTCAGAAGCCGCCGCGCGCCGCCTCTTCCGGCAGCTCATCTCGGCCCTCATCTTCTGTCACGAGAATGGAGTAGCTCACCGCGACATCAAGCCCCAGAACATACTCCTTGATGAAGAGGGCAACCTCAAGCTTTCCGATTTCGGCCTGTCCGCCCTCACCGAGCAGCTCCGCAGTAATGGCCTCCTGCATACTTTCTGCGGTACTCCCGTCTACACTGCTCCTGAGGTTGTTGCCCGACGCAGCTACAGTGGCCCCAAGGCTGATGCCTGGTCGTGCGGGGTTATCCTCTACATGCTCCTCTGCGGCTCATTGCCATTTGACGACAGCAACATGGGCTCCTTGTACAGGAAGGCTGCAAGGCGGGATTACAAGTTTCCAATTTGGGTCTCCAAGTCAGCAAGATACGTGATCAATCAGCTGCTCAATCCAAACCCGAGCTCAAGGATGAGCCTGGAGGCTCTTCTTGAGACCACCTGGTTCAAGAAATCATCTCCCTTGTCGAAGTCCCAGAGTGATGGTGGATTATATGAAATGGCCGCCCTTGCTAAGGACTACGACTTTGGATCAGCGTCGTGTGCCAACGCTTTCGATATCATTTCCCTGGCTTCAGGGCTCAATATCTCGGGACTTTTTGAGGCTAACGTCTGCAATAAAGTCAAGAGATTCACTTCGAGCACTCCATTTGAGGAGATCAGGGACAAGGTAAGGGAAGTAGGTGGGAAATTAGGGTATGGAGTGGAGAGGATGCAGGGTGGGAGTTTGGTTCTGAGAAAGGGAGGATCGGTTCTGACTGTTGAAGTATGGGAGATTGCTAAGTCGCTTATGCTGGTGGAGGTGAAGGTGGGAGAAGGAGGCATGGACTTAGAAGAGCTTCACTGGCTAGCATGGAAGGCTGGGCTCGCAGGGCTTGTTCTTTCATGGCACGATGATTGAATCTCGGAAGAGAAGTTTACTTCATGGAGTGGATAGGGAATGTGGTGCAATTCCACAGATTTTAACTCAAGTTCGGAGCAAAGAATGGAATCATCGTTTGTATCTTTGCTGTCTCCATTCGTTACAGAGATATGTGGATATCCTCCAGGTCTGATGGGTTCTTCTGGTTCCCTTCAGATCGCAACTAATCATTGGATTTGAGCTGACCTACCGTAAAATCATGGCAACCAAGATAAGGCTAGGGACCCTTTTTCAAGTTCTTGGTAGTGAAACTGAAGTTGCGGGTGGACGTCGGTGTGCCTCCAGCAGACGGTAACACAAGATTTGTGTTAGGAATGATTGACTGTTCATGTTAGGCCAATGGGATCTATGTGACGTTCGAAGTTGTTACGATGAAACGGAGACACTGGTACACGAGAAAAGGGAAATTGTTCCATTCAATTGGTGTAATCTTCTCTGACGGTTTCTTATAATTTGTAAATATGTCTCTGTAGTTCTGTACCTTGAAAACGCAACCATTGAATCGTCCATGACTTCTGATCGCTTGTGCAATACAACATCATTTGGCTGCATATTTAGATATGGCAATGTGGATGTGCAGTACCGTCCGGCCGCGCTCACGACCTCTGCTGAAGGTCGTCTCATCAATCATCACCAAATCCCCATAATAACATAGTATCTGCTCGAATGGGCAAAGTAAGATACAATTACATAATAGCCCATCAAGAATACTTCCCTAGTTGGGTCTCTCCCACATGGTTCAATAGCTCATATGATTCTAAAATCTCTGTTTACTTTCTCTCTTTGACTTGTGCTTTCGTCTTGGTTCATCAATGAGCGTCCGACTTCGAAAGGGGTCGTGAGGAAAAAACTAATAAACTGTAATTTTACCTGTACATCAAGAAAATTCATTCAAATGTTACAGATCTGATTACACAACATCATTAAGTATAATTATCCACTTCAACTACGGCTGAGAGAGCTGACAGCCATGCGCGAATAGCACCTTTCTGGTTCCTCTTCGCCTCAACTTCTAGCTTCCCAATAGCTTCCCTTGAAACCCCGCATTTCATCAGAATTGAACCAAGTGATTTGTATGTGCAGCCATCAGGCTGAATCTCAGCCTCAATCATCTCTTGGAATGTCTTAATCGTGTCCCTTATCCTTCCATCCAATGCATAAAGCCCAAGCACATTATTATAACTCAGCAGACAGTTCATAATTTTTGACTCCCTCATATGTTTCGCGATCCTAAGGGCTTGTTCTGTTCTCCTGAGCCTCTTGTACATGCTGAGCATCATTGCAAACGTGAATTCATTTGCTTCCATATTTTGCCTCAACTGTTGGAAGATCTCCTCAGCTTGTTCCACCATCAATCTCTCACAGTAGAGATCGATCATGCAGTTGGAAGAGTACAAATCAGGGCTTGCCCCTGATAATCTGAGCATCCCGTAAGTGTCTTCTGCTTCTTTCAGATACCCGATTTTGGTGTAGAGCTTGATCAAGGAATTGTATATAACGGAATTTCCAGGCAAGCCCGCCTCCTTCATTTGACTGACATAAAAGAGAGCTTCTTTAATACTTCCATTATCAGCAAATGCATTTATTAGAACACCGTAGACAATGATATCAGGCTTCACACTACAATGAATCATCTCCCTGTACAGCTTCTCCGCCATTTCCACCTGGCCAAGCTTGACAAAACTCGATATAAGAGCACAGTAGGGGACACAATCTTCTACTAAGCCTGCCTCGTGCATCTTTGCCAAGTAGGGCATCGCTTTTAGTGGCAAATCCACACTCGCCAAAATTTGTAAAAGAGAACTATAGCTACATTTGTCTGGAGATACTCCTTCATTGGCCATGCTGTCAAAAATGGAGCAAGCTTTATCATGACAGCCTGCTATTCCATAAGCTTTGATCATCACATTGAACTCGAGAACTGAAAGCTTCTTTTTCTCTTGGCAACAGAGAAAAGCCCTCTCGGCCTCAGAAATGTGCCTTCGCTCCCCAAATGCATCGATATTCGCAGCATAGCACTCAGAGCTCATGCTTCCCAATAAGTGAAATCTCCTGAACCACTCCCATGATTTCTCAATCAAACCAGCCTCAATGTACATCCTAGTCAAAGCAGATTGGGTGTACTCATCAATCTCCAATCCATTCTCATCCATTTCTGATACTAGTCCTTCAGCTTCAGATACCATATGCCTTATCGAGTAAGCATATAGAATGGTTCGGTAGCTAACAGGATCTGGCTCGAGGTGGGCCCCCTTCATTCTCTCAAAGTAGGATCTCGCCATATTGATATCATCATTCTTTGCATGGAGTGAGATCAGGATATTGTAAGTTCTCGTATCAGGTGAGCACCGAAGCTGCTCCATCCTCTTCATCAGCAAGTCGACTTCCTTCAGCTGATTATTGTTGCCATAGGTGTGGATCATTGTGTTAAAAGTCACAGTGGTGGGGACAATCCCTTCCTCAAGCATCTGATTGAAAGTTTTGAAGGCTTCTTGGACACGGCCCAATTTACCATATGTATCGATCAATGTGTTAAATGTATACGAGCTCAAACAGGCCTTTTCTTCTGAGCCATTAACTCTGTGAGTGACAGAATCTCCCTTAGACCACTTTGTAAAGAAGTCCTCGGCCTTGCCAAACTCACCAGCCTTCTTGTACATCTGAACAATGATGCCCATTGTAACCTCGTCTGGTTCAATTCCTTGTTTGGCCATCTTTCCAAGCCAAACAAAGGCCACCTCTCTTCGCCCACCTTTGCTGTAGACATCAATCAACGTACCATATGTTGAATTAATTGGTTCTATGTTTTCCCTGTTCATCTCATCCCAGAGCCGCTCCACAAGTTTCCACTTCCTTGTTTTGCCCAAGATCCGAAACATTATATTGTAATGAATCACATTTAACTCGTAACATCCCTTCCTTTTGAACCACTCAAAGATCTCCAGGGCCCTCTCCCATTTGCTCTGCTCCTTCAAGATTATGCTCCTCTCCTTGTTGCTGAGCCGCTCCTCCCACGGTCTGAATGCCTCGTCCAAATCCTCAATCGTCTCCAGCGATTGCAATATCGCCGGCACATAGCCATTGTAGCTCAGCCATTTCGTCGAACACTTGGCAGGGATCTTCTCAGCACTACGATTTCCGTTTAAACACACACCAGCATTCCCTCCATTTACGAGTCTACCACCAAAATCACCATCATTTCTCTTTTCGAGATCTGGGTAGTTCCCTATCTTTTGTTTATCTACCCCAACCTCATCAGCGAGATCACTTCTCCTCCTATGGCGGCTCCGCTTAGTGAACCCATCAAAATTCCCACCGTCTCCCCCTGGAATTTCAAGAACTCTCTGTCCCCTTTGCCTTTCACCGGCTTCCGGCGGTCTGACTGAGGCTCCTAAGCAGGGTGACGTTTTTGTGGAACCCAACACATGGAAGCATTTTGCATCGAACTGAAGCTTCATAAACATAATTTCTTCCTCGTAATCCCAAAACCTCACCGAGCGTCAACTCTTCAGAAAAGCTAGAGGATGATGAGTCATCACAAATGAATCAGACTCTGAGTTCCCAATCAGCAAAGAGCAGAGCAGAGGACGGATGCACGCAGTTCCTGGTTTTCTTTTTCCGTTTCTGATTCCTTCTGTATCAGTTCCCTGCTGCACTCTTTTGCCGTTAAATTTGCTTATTGGGCTGGGCCTCAACAGTGATGGTGCTAATTGGGCTTACCATTGGGCCTAACCTAATAGGTATTGGGACTGTTGTGATTGATATTCTTTATTTATTTTATTTATTTACTTGAGATTTGTTCCAAATTAATTACGATCATAGCACGTTAGAATAACGTCAATCAGTGTTCCTCGGAGGAACACCGGCTCAGCTCTTAGCGCAGATCGCCCAAATTCGAGCTTCATCTCACTGTTAATTGCTTCTCTGCGCTGCTGCCTCTCTCCAATATTTGTCTCTGCAATTGGAGGAGCAGGAGGATGGCCCACGGCGGGTACGCAAAACGGAGGGTTAGGCCGGCGGGCGGGCGGCGTTCGAAGGGGCCGGCTGTGGAGAAGAAGTCCAAGACTAAGACCGTGTCTCTGAAGAACCAGATTAGGTCCGTCGAACGCATGCTACGCAAGGTATTGCTTCGGCGAAAAAGTTTTCGTTTTTATTTCTTCTGTACTCCTTCCATCTCCACCCAAGACTCCACTCAGTAGAACTCTTTTAGTTTTCGCGGTAGCTTTACTTTTAGTTTTTCTAGGCTTAGTTTTATTGGTGAGCTTGAGCTCGTTTTCCATGTGAGATCAGCCAGTTCCTGTCCATCATTAAACAGGTAAACCTAGGAGGAATTATACGAAAATCAAATCAACAGCAGCCGCTATCCTGTGTCCCTCCTTGAACAAGTCAACTGAATAGTGGCCTTTTTAGCTGCCTGAAAATGTGTGGGTGGTGTGGAGATATATGCACAGCAGATTTTGACAGCAAAGCTTTCGGTTAACCAAAACCATTATGGCAAATTTTGAAATGGATTAACAGGGTTAAAAAGGGTTATTTGTTCAATACTAGAACCAATTGCTACTAGCCATTTGACGAAACATGTGCAATGGAATGGAATAATCTATTTATATTTTGCTAACAATGTGTGCATTATGATCTTACCTGAAAAGGAACAGTATGTGCATCTGGATAACAATGCTAAGTACTATCTTTCCATTACACGTGTTTTAAATTCAATCTGACAGATTATTCATCCCTATGCCCTAGCTCTGTTTTTTTTGAGTAATTCGCTTGCAAAAAGTCGTGCTCTATTTCTCTCCTATAAACACTAGCCATGCTTCTCGAGCTAGATCTTCTTCTCATTTTTGAACTCCCAGCGATGTTGTGCTTCCTTTTGTAATTGAATTTCAAACCATGTTAAGCTTTATGCGGTCATTCTAACTCCTACCTTGAAAGAGGGGGGAATCTTGTGCAATACATGTAAAATGAACTGGTATAGCTAACTTTAAAGCTTGGTTGAATGAGAGTGAAATCAGATGCAACAAACTCAGGCTTGAATTCCCAGCCCTTGTGTCTCTTTCTTCTGAGAGCTGGAGTCATTTGAGTCCTAGGCTTCCAGGGTGCTCTTGCCTTAGGTATCTACATAGTGAGGCCCTTGACAATAAAGAAACCGAATCCTACCTCAAAGAAGAGATTGTTTAAAGAGATGGAGCATAGACTATTGAACTCAGACCATGTGCAGTTGCACCTTGTAACCTGATAATTCTTGTTGTATAACTCAAGCGATTCAAGTTGTTTTCAGCTTTCATCTTTTTGACGTGTGTCAACTTTCATGTCTATGGCTTCATATGTTGACCCTGAGATCAGACCCTGTCTGTTAATTGAAATCCAAGGATACCTGTTCATGTTGTATTCTAGATTCCTGTTCTGCTCAAGGAAATCTCTGACTTGTTTTTTTTCTGAAGTAGGTGTTGATCTTAAAATAATACCTTTATGTTTTCATGGTGAATCTCTCCCCTTTGATATATTTATCATTGATAATAAGATCAATTTTGCAAAGTGATTTCACTGATTCAGATTCTAAATTGATATTTGATGGGGATAAAATAATGAAAACATCTTGTTGGAATCATTGGGAGATCATATTTTAACTACTTTATATGAATATCTGAACTGCTGGCTATTTTAGATTTTCACTAGTTTACAATATTACCTGTTGGGTGATAAGTACATATTATGTACTGTTGACTTCAAGATTAATATTTCTTGTCCCTTTTCCTTTTGCGTAGTGATAATAATTTGTGAAGTTCTACCTCTTATTTCCTTTTTCTACTTTATATTTTTCATTAGAACTTTTTGACTTTTTAAGAATAAGATATTTTTGGAAATAAGATGAGGAATTTATTGCAGGCTGATCTTGAATTTGTAATGCTATGGGACCATTTGCCTAATTTCATTGGTAACTCTACTAAATCAAATTTTATTCTTCATTGTTTTGAACCATAAGTAACATTATATAAAAACCTCAAATCAATTTGCAAATCAAATTTCTACTGCCATGGTTTCTAGTTATTGCCTTGAATTTATTGTTTGTGTAGTACTAGTTCACTTTCAAATGTTGTTATATCTGCTTTTGTGATCCAAACATTGAAAGCACCTCCTTTTTTGAAGCAACGCACTATTTTTCTGATGCAAAAGGCAAATTCTATTTCTTCATTTTTTCTTTCTTCTTATATTCTAGCTGTTGGGTGATATCTAAAGGAGTCGGATTGTCATATTTCACTGATGTGACTTCTTTATCCTGAAGGATCTTCCTCCTGAAATCAGAGAGGCTCAAGAGAGGAAGCTAGAAGGATTAAAGAAACAGCAGGAGATTCATACTCGTTTAGCTGTCGAAAAGAAGATATTTCTACGGGACAGGAAGATTAAATTTTTTGGTACAAGTTCCTTAATAGTTCAGCCCTTTGTTTTAAACATTCACAATGTTGTTTTGCTCTCATCTATGCATTTTCTCAGAGAGAAGGAAGATCGAAAGAAGAATAAGACGACTTGAGAAAATGCAGCGCAGCTCATCTGGTTCTGAGCAGGATGCAGAGATCGTGGAGCAGCTCTCTAAATTAAAAGAAGATCTTGAATATGTTAGGGTAGGTTCTTCCTGGGGTGCTTCTCAATTTGTAAATGTTGTTCTGTCAATGTATGTTACTTTTAATATTTAAAACATGGCAGTGGTAGTAAACATATTGAGCTTTGAGTGATGAGTTTCTGTGGTTATTTACTGCATCTATCTTATCTGCAGTTTTTTCCCAAGACAGAGAAGTATGTATCTTTATTTTCTGGAGGAGATAATTCAGAGGTGGTTGACCGTAGAAATGGGTTGCGTAAGCAGATAAAGGCCAACTTAATTGCTGCTGCAGCTAGTGGGAAGGATTTGGAAGGTAGTTATTATATTTCTACGATATTGCCGTAGTGGTGAAAAATACATTTCAACTTTGTTGGGTTGGTTATGTAAAACTGCCAGCTTTGGCTCTACAATGGAGTTTTCCGGTTCTTAGACATCATCATTTCGAATCCTCCTTGTTCAGTCAGTTTTGAATATGATATATGAAGTTAAGAAGCTGCGCAAGGAGGGTCTTTAGAATGGCTCAGTGGTGAGGTCCGTTTTTGTAGTTTCTTGAGGTTTTTTTAGATGATACAGATTGTCTGTTTCCAGATTCAGAAACTTCAAAAGATTTCCCCATTTTTTACAAGCTTTTTCAATCAACTTGTGTATCATTTTATGTCATTGTTGCTTCAACAGATTCTCATGTTAAATTTTTGTAGGCAGATATTCTTATGTTTTTCCCTTCTGTTCTAACAGAGACAGGAAGTGAAGATGATGGACTTTTGGATCTAAGTGAAGATGATTTTTTTATGACTGGAAGTTCAAGTGATGAAGCTGATGCAGATGATGAGTGGACAGATAAGAGTACACGGTATGGCACACCTAGGCTCTTGGTAATGGGGTTAGGAATTCCAGTATTTGTTATTAGAGATATGTTCTCAGTTTTCTACCTATTCATTTTTTTTGTCATGCTGTAAAGATGAAAGTGAGAAAACAAGATGTGATGTGCATTTCATTGCACTTTTTGCAGTTCTAGTGTTTAACATGTTGCAATCCAGTAACATCCCTTTCTTTCTCTTAATTAACTTTCCTCAAGTTTTTGGAAGCGTTCAATAGTTGATAGGTACCCCAGTTCTCTAATTGAAAGAGTGACTAAAGAATGGTTGTCTTTTCCTTTTTGTTGAAGAGCCGAGTAATTTAAGCGTGACCAGATTAATATTGGTCTTCTAGGGAATTACCCATTTGTCTTTGAATGATCAAGCTTATATACAGGTTAGAACACAGATTTCATGGACAGGAACTTCTAAAGTTTTCCTGTTTGCAATTCAGGGAACAGGCATCCAGTGCTTCTGGAAAAGCAGCATCAGGCATGTCAAGCGATGAAAGAAATCAGGTCCATATTTCTTATTTAAATTCTGTAGTTTGTGAGAGATAAAATCTATTTATTTCCTATTTGCTTTAATGCATGTCTTTTCTACTTTATCAAATGGAGGCAGGCTTCTGCTAGAGTTCTGATGCCTCCACCACGGCCATCAAATAAGTCACTATCAAATTCTGTTCATGGTAAATCGAGGTTTGATCCTTCCACAAGCAGAAATCAAATCGATATGTCAACATCTACTAGCAACACATCAAACAGCAGGAGTTCCTCTTTTAATGCTCGGGAATCATCAAACTCGAGGACAGGAGGTCATGGTAGCAATCTGAGTTCCAACTCTGATGCTCATAAACCCAGAAGAAAGAGAAGGCCAAAGAAGAAAAAGCAGCAGGTGAAATTCGCTAAGCACTATTCTGGTAGCTACTTAAGGCTCTTCCTAATATTGATACTGAAAAGTGAAAACTGTCATCTGTTCTTGGACGCAAGAAAGACCTAACAAGGGAACGCAACAAACACTAGTCCTTTGGCTTGTCTTCAAACCTTGCTTTGTCATTGATCATAAAACATATCTACTCTTCAATAGTTTCCTCCAAGTTGTTGCCAGTGTATGCTCCTTTTAATTGCCACAAATGATCTTGCTGCATCCTTTTCTTGTGGGAAGAATAAGTTAAATCCCTCCTTTCTAGGAACAAAGACAGCTTTCTATGCTTTCATGAAAAGCAACACTTATAAGTCAAGCTTTTCCTTTTCCCTTAGCATCGACTCATTATCCATTATGGGGTATAAGTTTACGTAGTGAATGCCCCCACAAATACTTAAATATGTCCCTTATGTTTTGCTTCAAATGTTTCTTGCAGGTCTGATGTTGACGGAATTTAAAAGCCGATCCCGACTTTCTGGTTAGCCATCTGCCCTGGAGATCCTTGCAGTTTTTTTCAACTTCTGTGGAAAAAGACCATCCGTAGTTTGTTAGAATTCTCTGTCGATTGATTATCAGTGCTTGTAAGCTTAATCGAACCTTTTCGCGACAGTGGACAACATTGTAATGTCTTGTCCTTGCATGATTTGATTAATCTCTCTTGTTCTTTCTAATGTGCATTCCTCTAATGTTAATGCTATTATATCAGTGTCTTCAACAGGCGCTTAAACTATTATACCTGCCCCAGCAAGAAAGAAACTGGGAATCTCATATCAAGAAAGAGGGAAAATTGGTGCCTTCCCACGACAAATTTAAGTGTTTGGGACAAAACTTTAGCTGTCTTAGAACTATTGGGCTTTTTTAGTGAAAGAAAAGGGTTACGATTGGGCCTCTCTAAATGTGATCCCTCTCAAGGCCCATTAACGGGAAGTCGAAGTACGCATCGCCACGCTTCGAAGAGGAAGCCTCCCTTACCTTTCCCGACCGTTGGCTTCGTTGAACCATTTCTGGCGCCATAATGAGATGAATAGCTCGATCCGGCAACTCCTCAGCAAATGCCGTTCTCTAAGATCGTTAAAATCAATCCATGCCCGTCTGATAATCAACGATGCTGTGAACACTTCCGACCTCGTACTCAACAAGCTCGTCAGGCTGTACTCTCATCTTGGCGCATTAGACTATGCATCCAATCTGTTCGACGGAATCCCTCTGCCAAACTCCTATCACTGGACGGCGCTGATTCACGGGTGCGTCGACAATTGTAGGTATGAGGAAGCCTTTTCTTTGTTCAGACGGATGCTATACAGTCCCGAGTCACCCCTGAGTTTCACACTAGCATCTGTGTTTAAAGGTTTGTCAAGGGAGAAGAGGGTGAGAAATGGGGAGTCGCTATATGGGCTTGTCCTGAAGTCCGGTTTTGATTCCGATTTGACTGTTCAGAATGCAGCGCTTGACTTGTTCATGAGATGCGGGAGAGTTGATTTTGCCGCTAGCATATTTAACCGTATGGGTGAAAGGGATGTTGTTTCTTGGAACACAATGATCTCGGGTTACAGCAATAATGGTGCAGTGGACTGTGCTAGAGAGTTCTTTGATAACTCTCCAGAGAGGAATGCTATCTCGTGGACGAGCATGATCGGGGGATACATTAAGGCCAGTAATATGGTGGAGGCTAGAGCTTTGTTCGTGAAAATGCCCTCCAAGGACTCAGCCTCATGGAATGTGATGATTTCTGGGTATATGGATATGGGAGACCTTCTCGAAGCCCGCAGACTTTTGGAATTGATGCCTTCTCATGATGTTAGGACCTGGAATCTGATGCTTCTTGGGTTTGTTAAATCAGGGGACATAGAATCTGCTGAAGAGTTCTTCAGTAAAATGCCGGAGAAAAATGTTGCATCATGGGCTACAATGATAGATGGGCATATGAAGTCGGGCAATCTGGGGTTGGCTAGGCAACTGTTCGATCAGATGCCATCAAGGAACCTCATTTCATGGTCCACCTTGATTGGAGGTTATGTTAGGAATGGTGAGCCTCATAGGGCTCTAGAAATGTATGAATGCTTCAAGGAGCAGGGAATTAAGCCCGATGACACTTTCATTCTTGGAATCATATCTGCCTGCTCTCAGCTAGGAATCCTGGAGATTGCCGAGTCAATGGTAAATGATTGCTTGGATGGTTCATTCTCATCTAACATACGTTTGGTTACTAGTTTGATTGACATGTACGCAAAGTGTGGTAGCATCGAGAGAGCTGTAAATGTTTTTAAAGCGACTCCAAAGAAGGATTTGCTCTGTTATAGCACCATGATTCAGGCATTTGCAAATCATGGTTTGAGTCAAGAAGCACTGGTTCTGTTCAACAAAATGCAGAGTGAAAGTATGGAACCTGATGCAATAACTTTTCTGGGAGTCCTAAGCGCTTGTAATCATGGCGGGCTCTTGGCTGAGGGGAGGAAGTACTTCACACAGATGATGGAAGAATACCGAATCCAACCATCAGAGAGACATTATGCTTGTATGGTTGATCTTCTTGGACGTGCAGGTTGCCTTGGTGAGGCCTACAATCTCATATGTAAGATGCCAATGAAGCCAAATGCAGTCGTTTGGGGAGCTCTGCTTGCTGCTTGTAGGGCCCACCGCAATGTGGAATTGGGTGAGGTTGCTGCTGCAGAGTTGTTTGAGATTGAACCCAGTAACTCGGGCAATTACGTCTTATTGTCCAGTCTGTATGCAGCCGTTGGAAGGTGGGATGGTGTGGTGAAAGTGAGAACGACGATAAGGGAAAATAAGGTTAATAAAAATAGGGGATCAAGCTGGGTAGAGTTAGGAGGCGTAGTGCATGAATTTGTTGTGGGGGATCTCTCTCATTCCGATTCCGAGGCCATATATTTTGTTTTGAAATTGCTTAATGAAGATCTGAAGTTTATGGAACTTGCAACGAGACACTGATGATTGATGGATAGAGATTTCCTGAGAGGTGGATTGCAATATTTAAACTACTAAACTAACCTGTTTAGTTTTCCTGGGAGTGGGAATGAACTGAGACGAGGAACAACTTTTGATGCTTCAAGGATTTTTGTTTTTTTTTTTTTGCCTTTTGTGTATAAATATAGAGGCGAAACACCTTAATGATTAAATTCTCATCATAAAGATAGTAGAGTTGTCTCTTACTTCCCATGCCGGACCCTAAGAACTCACAATTTTCAGTTTCATCTTTTAAGGTGTGCATTTTCTTTTTATTTAGGAATTTGGTGTTTTCTCTGCTCGGCTACTTAAAATTGCATGCCATGCTCTAACTCATTGTCCGTATCAAGTTTAAATGTCCAGACGGGAAAGTGGGTGAGTGTCATCACTTTCTCCATGGGCTACATTTCTCGCCTCAGGACAGGTATAGCCGGCTCCCTGTGTTTCCCTTTGAAGTCTCTCTTCAAACAGGTGTAACTGGTTTAACTGATCTTTGTTTCAGGACTAGGGAGGTAATTTGAGTATTGTGCATTTCCGGCTATGGACCTTTGATTTTGATCAAATTTGTGCCATTGTCTGCAAACTTCTTCAACAACCAGATGGTTGCAGCTGAGGTTATTTATACTCTTGATATGAGATTAGTAGGTTCCTGATACACAATGGTGCTTTACTCCACAGAGAGAGTTCACTTGTTCCTGGTTGAAGTTAATTTTGACATCATGCCTTAATAATATTACTGGTATGATCATGAATCATGACGGCCCAATAATATAATCTCTTCATGGGTTCATTTCGTTGTATTTTGGCTAAAGATAATCTTTCCTGTCGAAGCTTATCTTTGAAATGTAACCATGCCTCTTTTCCTCTTTTTTTTTTTCCATTTTTTGCCCCCTGCTCCACTCATCAATAATTTAAGCAGCTATAGTGAAGTGGATGGCATATCTTAAAGCTCCTTGGCATCTGGAATCCTGTCAGATCTTGCTCCTGCACTGCATTTACTTTGATGCTCAAACTTTCTGCTCAAGAAATGATTTTTTTAATATAAAAAGGATATTTTATTTTTAATTTTTTAAAAAAATACCAGAAAAGACACAGAAAGTGAGGGATTTTCTAAGCATTTTATGGGTAATGTAGAGAGGAGATGCTCAACATTAAGGTGGCATTGACCGAAATCCTATAGGTTAAGTTCAATGCACTGCAGTTTCAGTGGACTGGGGTTAGCAGTAAGCGGGTTTCGTTGCCCACACTTTGCTTTCTTCCTTTGTCTAAATGATACACGGATTCATATGTTATGACTATTAAATTTAAGACCCGAATCCCATCTCACTAAAAATCTGAAATCATCCTACTTGAACTTATATTTATCATTAAGTTTCGAGTGCAATATTGGAACTTGCAATTGTCTTATTTCGATATTTTAGTAGGTCACATTTACTACAAATCAAATATGGACTACAGCTCATTATCTTATATTTAATTACTTAATCAGATTTCAGATGTATTTTGTCACGTTCCAATATATTGCAATTAATTAATATTTATGTTATCGTGATATTTTGAGCACATATAAACTCATCGAATATGTATAATTAGTAAATGTGAGAAGCCCTAAGGCTATCTATATCTTTCTCGATCTTCTTAACTAGCTAGCTACGATGTGAAAGAGCTGTGTACATGCGACCTCTCCCCGATGCTGATATTGAATTTTGTGAGAATGAGAAGGTGAAGTGCATATGCAGTTGTTCTTAAGAAGATGAATACTACCAAATTTGGCAGATAGATATCTCTCTTATGGTGATAAAGGAAGGAAGAATAAATTCGTTTTTGTTTTTCCTCTCGGTTTATAATGATGATGAATGACAGGGGAGAGAGTTAAGTACATGATTTTTCATGTTCATGATTTTCTCACTAAATCTGTAAATAAGTAATTTATTGATCGAATTTAAAATTTGAAAGATTTATAAGAATTATTTTAAGAATTTTGATTCTATAATATATTAGTCTTAAAGTATATCTCAACCCAAAATATTAGACGATATAAAAACAAAAAAAAGTACCCATTTCTTGAGGCAACTTTAACCCTTTTAAAAAAATTGAAATTTCTAATAAGTGAGTTAAAAAAATATAAAGGAAAGAATATATATATATATATATAATGTGAACACGCACGCGGAGCCCAAAAAAATCTTCGGGTCTGCCCGATAAGATCTTCCCTAAAGTAGCCTTCCTAATAATAAATTAATAATGATATTTAATTGTATAATGATAATTAGCTAATTAAAGATCCCGTAAACTATATACTGTCTCTTTGACGCTTATTTCCTGCCATTTAATTTAATAAATAAGGAGGTATTCAGTAATAAATAAATAAAATAAATAAGGTGGTCTCAGAAAAAAAAATCTTTCTTATCCTGTGGACAGCTATATCTTGATTAGCACGAGGTAGGATATGCTCGTCTTTAAACAATAAATTCGGGTCGGCCCGACACGGTAAGAATCTACTTTCAGGCCATGCCGCATAACCCAACCATCTCGGGAGGCCCAAAAAGCTCAGCTTTTGCATGGATATTTCATATTTTGAGAGATGCAGACTTAGTTTGAATTATATAAATAATTATTTTTTTAAAAAATAATTTTAATAATTTTATATTTGAGAAATAAATTTTTATGGTATAATAGATTGATTGATATAAATTTTATATTAATTTAAATAAGATATTAATATATAATTAATCAAAATTAAAAAAATTCATTATTTTATTTTTATTATAATTTTTTTCATATTTTTTAGCTAACATGTTTTTCTGGCCGTGATCCGATATTTAAAATGGTTTGAAGAAACCGGTTCAGACATGAATTTTTAGTGCCATGTCAATTTTTATCACCTCTACTTGTCTTATTTTTGGAAAGAGGTAAAAAAAGAAGAAGAAATATTCATTTCACAAGGAGAAAATTTTCTTATTTTTTGAAATTGTTTTTATTTTTCCTAAAGATTAACAACACTAGGATGTGATCAACCGTACATAATATCACAACTTTACCACTGCTATTAATCCCTTCTTTACAAATGGGCAAAAGTTGAAAAGAAGACATTAAATGTCATTGGAACAATAGAGAGAGAGAGAGAGGTGGATGAGGCACTTGTAAAAAGGATGACATCTGTAAATCGTGATCGTGGTGAGTCACTTGGGCAAGGGGCTCGAATGACACCAACGGAGATTGTTTGAGGTACACGATAGAGTTGTCAACGTGCCTGTGATAGTTGTAACTTACTTGGCTGACCTTGAAGGAATCTATACCGGGTAGGTTTTATCTATGTTTGGTATTTCTTGAATTCGTGAGTGAAGAGATCCGCCGCACGGCGATGGATCCGACGGTACGAAGATTTTTTGACAGAGAATCGTGAAGCAAAACGTTTCCTTCCCATTAAAACCCCTCTCGTTGCTGTATAGTACATCAATCAATCAAATCAGTGCGCTTGAAGTACAGAAATCAAAACTAGAGAAGTCTGCGAGACTCCTCTCTATCTCTCCCTCTATACATGTTAAGCAATTATGTGATGTGATATGATATGATAGGATAGGATAGGATAGGAAGGATACAAGAAACAACACAACAGCCCATATGTCACATATGTATTCTCGTACACCATCGTCTCTATCAGAGACCTCGATGGGTTCCAAATTTCAGGAAACAGCAGCAGCAGCAGCAGCAGCAACCGGTAGTAATGCATGCATTCAATGGATATTATATGGCCATGGCCTCAAGCCTTCCCTCATCCGAAGCCCCGACAAACTTCCTTTAAGACTGCCCCCCCATAAAGAGTCAGACGACAAAACCAAAGCTTCCCACGTCTAGTAGAAACCCAGCTGGAAGACAGAGAGAGAAACGAAGAATTCTCCCCTCTGATCTTCCCTTCTCCACGTGATTCTGCTCTTCAATGTGTTGGGGTTCACGGTGTTGTGTTACAGGCCACAACCCAAGCCTCTGGCTTCCGACCCTTTCATGATCCTCAGCTTCTTGCAGGATGCTATGAACATTCTGGAAACAAGAACGAGTTTCGGGTCAGCGCATCCATACGAAAGAAAGATGGGGGATCAGTTGAAAGCAAAAGATAAGGGAGTTGAACGTACTCCCAGGGAACATCTCCAACGAGCATCAAGTCGCCGTCTTTGTCCTCGTAAGCAGGGGAGTACTCAGACCCTTTGTAGCCTTCCCTCTCAGAGTATTCACCTGAAGATTTAACAGACCAAGATTGATTTTTTGACACCAAATGGATTGAATGGTCGGTCCATCAATGGTTTGTTGAGTTTGTATTATCCCTACCCGCAGTGAATTTGAACATGTTCTCCAGAGCCTTTAGGAGCTCAGGATAGCCCTTGTAGACCTTGAGATCGATCTTCCTCAGATAAGGAGCCCCGTCCATGCTAACCTTCACATAAATCCCAGAGGCTACCTCCGGCTCCGCCTTCTTGGGCTGGAGGTTGTTCTTCCGGTAAGACCTAACCGGCGGCCACCCAACTATCTGCGCCCTGTCAGGAATTGATAAAATCAGTCCCACAAGAACAAATCCTTCGGTCTCAACAAAAACAAAGGGGGAGAAAAAGTAGAACACCCGTTTTCCGAAACAATAAAAAGAACATACTTCGGGGAAGACGCAGCCTTTGGCCCTTCCTCACCCCTATCTTGTCTTGACTCAGAATCAGACAGAGGTCTCTTGTTGTTGCTCCTAAAGCCATTCCCCTTCTCGGAGTCTTCGGTCCCGGGCAGCCCCAGACGTAGCTCTGTAGCCTCTAGATTCAGATCATTCTCAAAGCTCCCCATTTCTGTCCAAAACCCAAAAGCAGGGACTCCAAGATCAAAGCTTCCTTCAAGAAATCAGTTCCTTGATGTTCCAACCAACCCCTTGAGAGCAAAACTCGGCGGATAAACTGATTTCTGCAACTTTCAAGATTTCAGACGAACCCAGGAGGAGAGGAGAGGAGAGGAGAGACGTGAATGTGAATGAGGGATTGCAAGACAAGTTTGTGTCTTATAGGAAAACGCAAGTTGGTGCGGGGCTTTCAATTTATTATTTACGAAGTACAAATCAATTCCATCTTTTTGATGGGTTGCTCTCAAGGCACGAATTGGGGACAAAGAAAAGCCAACGCTGTCGGTGGAAGGAGGAACATGATTGAGGCAGTGCTGCAGCTGCCTCGGGGGGACAAGGCCGGGACAACCCTCAGCCGCCCATACGGAATTTGACACCGTCCTTTTCTTTTTCAATTTTCCCCTTTTCCTTTCCCTCTCATTTTCTTTTATACTTTCACGGTCGAGCGAGGAGGGACCGTGGATGTCGTGAGATCGCAACCGTCCATCTCTGGGCCTGGGGTGTTTGTTGGGGCCCACATGGGTGCGTGCCGCGTGGTGGAGACTCGGTTCTTGGTACGTAATTAATTTCCTAAAGATTCCGTAGTGAGTACAGTATTTGATTTAAACACCCGATTTATTTATCAAAAGATTCCCTAAATTTATAGACAAATAATGGTGATGGAATCAATTAATGAGTTAACCACCTCGACCAACTCCTCTACAGACCATGGCGGTGCCGAGTTTTTTGTACCTTCGCTGGAAACTTTGTCGTTCTCTCGACCCGGTTTTCACACTCGGTAAGTCACACGTCAAGTAGAGAAAAAAAAAAAAAAGAAAAAAGATTGATGGTACGTATCCTATAAGGTCTCCCTGCGAGATATAGCACATCGTTATGGGGGGACAAGAGTTGATATCCGGCTATCACATATGGAATGTACACTACCGTATGACCAAGTAATTCATTGTACAGTCCACGAGGGAAAGGGTATATTTCGCACCAACCAGAAACCTGGTTTTTCACATTATAGGGTTACTTACAGTAATTTTGAATAATGGGTATCCAAAAAAAGGAAGAAAAAAAATTTTCATTCAACTAAGGATTTGTCGATTCCAACTCGACAAGGAGTTAACACTTACATCGAATGTGTCTTGGCTTAGGTTATGGGAATGGAGAAGCAACGTAGTTGATCGAGTCAGGCATCTAAAGCTTTCATTTGCATTGATTTGTCGAAGTCCTCCTCTTCCCGTTGTTTATGTTGGTTTTGATTAACGTGGTCATCCAACGTTGAGTTGAGCGGTGCAAATTCAATGGATTTCTTTCGGGTATCTGAGGGAAATAATTATTATATGGCAACATGGCATCAATTGCAAAAACAAAACCGCTTAATTTAATTATAATTAATTCGTAACATGGCATCTCTAAATCAGGTTGCTAGAGAAAACGATGGGTCTGTAAATATGAAAAGTACGATCGATGATAATTGATTCAGGATTTTTTCAATCTTTTATTAAATAATAATGTCATTGAACCAACTTCACATTCTAATCTTTTTTTTTTATAATAGTAATTAATTTTTTTAAAAAAAAGAGAGAACGTTAGTTATGTTCATCGAACATGGTTCTGGCGGTCTAAGTTAAGTTAATTTCTTTGAGAATCTGAAGAAAATAATTGTGTATAACAAGGCATCAACTATATAATAAACGGCCTAAGTTGATGACAATTAACGTGTAACATGGCATCTTTTTTTTAAAATAATAATTCTCGACCTATTCAATTAGTAAAAAATTAGAATCTCTTTGGTGATGGTCTCTAAATAATGATCAGACCATAAAAAAAGAAGAATATTTCATGAAAATATAATTAACATATATAGTCATCATCACTGTCGAGACATCTTCTAATTTAATCTTTCTTACTAATAAAAAAAATTAGAAGTTGTAACGTCCGTGGAGGACTCGAAGGACTCAAATGATTATCTTTACCCCACCCCCCAATATATTTCCTATATATATTAATGGCATTCAGTGGCATATAATATAAAGTGTAAATCCTACAATTACTTCCTAAATACCGATCTTCAAAGTTTTGAATTATAAATTTGTCATATTACATGTTGTCATGTATAAATGTAATATTAAGATAATCATTGAGGTGTTGTGTGTATTCTGATTATGCGTGACCACGAATATTATCACTTGAATGAAGCAAAATGATGATTAAAGAAAGGGACATGTAAATCTCCTAATGCTTCTTGGGTCGAGTCCCACGATTGCCCAGTCAGGTGGCACATCGTAACTGGGCGCCAACTCGACGCACGCAACGACTAAACTAGTCCTGATGATGAACCAGCACTTGTGTGTGTGGGGTTGTGGGGTCCGTGTTCGTTGATGGCTGTCCACTCCCGTGTGCGATTTCTGTATGTCCGGATGTGCAGAAGTGATGTTGGAGGGCGAAATGGGACTGTCGGTGAAACGATGAAGAGACAAACATCACTAGTTCGTTCGCGTCTCGTACGCTATTTTTCTAAAAAATTTTAATACATGATTAAAAAAATGACTTGACTTTAACAATGAGTTTTGAGTTATTTTCCTTTTTGTTTTTGTTTTTGGAATGATAATAGACATCGACAGAGAGTCTCGTAAAGTATAAGATCGTTTTCCTTTTCTTTTTTGATCGGAAAGGTTTAAGATGTCAGTCGAGTCCTGGGCTCAAGTCGAGCAGTCTCCCAGAGTCTCGCTCACTATATTGAGACTGTCTTTTCTTGTCTATACATCTCGTCATGGAACATCTGATTGGGCCGACAGGGTACTGTCCAATGAATCCGATTGAGTGAAAGAAGGCCCACTCCCTGAGCTCTACATACATCTCTCATCCGTGTTAACTACTAAAACCTTGTAATTATTAAGAGAGGATGTGTTTTAATCTTGGTTGCCATGATCATTGTTTTACCTCCCTGACCGTGGTAATTCTGAAATTTACCTTTGCCGTGCCGTGCCGAGCCGAGTAACGGAAACATTAGATAAAAGGGTCCACGTGCCTTGCCTAAGCTCTTGACTGTCATCTACATCGTAGGGACGCAGGAAGATCAATCCAACTGGATTCCCCTTTTTACGGTTTGAAATCGAAAGGAGTCGAGAATGGCTTGTAGCTTTCGATTGATTAAAAGCTGCCCAGGCTAGGAACAGCCTGCTGGAGATAGCGATGGCATGGAAATGGAATCTTGTGGATTAGGGTTTTTTGGGTTTATATGCAAACTTTTTCATCATCTTGAGCCCACGTAGAAGCATCAATTCCCCCAAATGGGTGATGTAGACACCACACCATGCTTGGAATCTTCCTCGATCACGAATGCCGATAGCTGCTCCCCCGGAATTGAAATTGCACGTGTAGACTTCACTCGTGGCAACAATTATCATGTCACTGAATTTCCTTTCTTAAGGATTCCAAATTAAGGTGGTCTATTGTATTCTTGATATGGTGTTTCCATTGTCTTTCCATATGGTCTATGATGATAAGAGATGAGAGAGCCAGTATTAATGGCATGACAATGTCGGGGATACGTATACGTATACGTGTACATACACACGTATATTTATATATGGTTCTGATCAAATTTGGATCTACCTGCAGGTCCGGATTGATTTGGTTACTATATAGTACTGCTTTTTTACTTAAAAACCTGTCTTTCAGAGCCATGGTGTCGACGAACTCTCCAGCCAGTCTATCATTCTCCGAAGGATTTGTAAAGGTACGTACCCTCCTAGCTGACCACTAAGATATATACATATATATATTTTTACGTATGTATATATATGTAGATGAAGCAATGCATCAGCTTGGCTTTATACGATCACAGATAGAAGGCCATTTGTAGCTAATTTGATAAGAGGATTCGGATGCACCTAATTAAGGGAAACAAGAAGTATCATATACGAAAATCGACAAATCCATTTTAGCTTAAGGTTTAATAAATATTATTGTATAAAAAAAATATTTTTTTTTAGGAAACATCTTTTTAATCAAGGTGTAAAAGATATGGTGCTTCATGCATGCAAGTACATATATCACTAATTAATTAAATGCCTAAGCATAATAACAAGGGCCCATTGCATGGAGGTGTTTTCGGAAGCCGCATGGTTCCTTAATCTTAAATCAAAATATTTTAGATCTTAATCTCATTTATCATGAGAGTCTTATAGTCTTTAATCCTGTAAACACTCTTACAACCGAAAAGATAGAAAGAACAGCGAGGCCACCAAATCTTAGGTTGCTTCCAAGTGAAAAAAAAAGGCATCATATTATAAGTTTAATCTCTCAAATGAAAAAGTTTGAGAGATATGGCAATAATTTTATTATATATATATATATAGAGAGAGAGAATTCATTAAAATCTGTGGGCAACATCTATCTTGAATTTCTAGCGTTCTGTCCCTCTCCATCGCCGACATGTCGGGACTGCATCCTCGATTTAGGTCATCGAAGAGGGGGCCCCCCACGAATCCGGTCTATATAGTCGGTTCATTGTGCACCTCGCATGTTTTTTCCCAATAGATATCGGACCAAATCACGTGTTCCCCAAAATCTTTACCCCACATCTTGAAAATATATAAATCCATGTCGATCGGGCCAGTCAGATGAGGTAGTGATTAGTGTTAGTTATATAGGAGAATGTTTCGTTAGAAAGAAAACCAGGCCCCCAAATAATGGTGGAATCCATATCAGATGCCGAAGGTACATATTGATAATATACGGTGAATTCAACCATGCTATACATCTATTGTCTTCTCGATAGTTTCCTTTCCACGTCTCAAACTGTTGTGCTGAGTAGCTGACGTGCATGAAACTGCTGGTGAGAGGCAGTGTTAGGGCTTCAAAAAAGATTAAAAAGGAGAAAAGCAAATATGAACAATTCTAAACATATGCAAATCCAGCGTTGCGTATGATATTAATAGAGTTCGTTAGATGCCTACTTGAGCACGACAGGTTACCCGATCGCGGGTGTAGAGGGAAATCAGTTGGGTCGACGAAAGGACATTAGGTTTTGCGTGATGACTCTTTCTCGATGGAGATCGATTTATAGATGTGAAAAGGACTTGAACCCGTCAAAATCGAAATGGAGATGGGAGATGGGAAGGTAATGAAGTGTGGGCACAGTTGGAAGCCACAAGAGAGAAGCGATCACAGTGGCCCAGCTCTACGACAATCTCCGTGAGGGAGTTTGGGGGTAAATTATATCAAGTGAATTGGTCCGTCCTCCAACATCGTTTACTATTTAGGAATTGCAAAATTCAAATATGATCTATTCTTGATGATAGAAAATACCGAACCCTCTAAACAAAGACCATATTTCCTGGACACTGTATTTTACTTGGGATGAGTCGTGGAGGCACGTCTCAGTATCAATGACCACTGGATCATGCATGGTCCTGATCGGCTTCCCGAGCTTCTTGGAACCCTTATACGCAAAATAAGGCAATTACTTAATTATGAGAGACCGGGATTCGACATCTCTCTCTCTCTCTCTCTCTCTCTCTCTCTCACTCTCTGTTTTGTGGGAAAGAGATTGTCTGGTTTATTAGGCCAGCGAATGGGTGATGATGTAGTCAGAAATGGTGCCGGATTTGGATTTTAGCTCAAGCCGACTCGCTGCTTGTTGCATGCTCTTTAGAAGTCTGTCGACGCATGACCAGGATGATTGGTGATTGGTAACCCCATCGGGTAGGCCAAGCAAAGGCTCGGACGTGCGTGCACTACGAAGGGTTTGTGATGAATACAATCATAAGCATAAATTGCAGATATAATCTTGGATCGTTCTTTACATTGCCAAATTTGTCTCGGTGAGTATCTGTTGCGCGTCCATTGATCTAAGATACTATACAGGACGCCAATTGGTATATTACCCTCGAAAGGTCCAATTTGAGGGACGTAGGGAGGTTTTGGTGCGCTTGCACCATACCCAACTTGGAATCAAACTTTTGGGATGAAATTCAAATTCACAACGAGAGGACAAAATTCTCATATGGAATCGATGGGCCATCTTCGGGCCCAATGAGCCCATCCTATTCCCTGACGACCGCAGCTCCACCCACCAAAATGCAACATCCCATGCCTTCACGTATTATCCCGTACCGGGAAATCTAATAAATCATCAGTTCAAATTAAGAGGTTAAATTATATATATATTATAAATTCAACTCCTAAATTTCATTAAAAGAAAAAAATTCGAACTACCTCAATTAATTTGTATTGTGTTAGTTTGAATACGATTGCTTCACATTAAAAATATGAACGGAAGGTTATAATTCTCATTACATTCTACTACAATTTTTTTTCGATTCTATCGTACGAAACGTAACATAAAGGAGTTTCTATATATTTTCCTGGAAATAAAATACATATTCATAGAAAAAGAAAATAATAGAAAATAAAAACGACAATGCGACAAGAGAAGCTTTTACTCTGTTGATTTTGTCTGGTCGACCTTTATTTTTTCTCTCTTTTTACTGTGGAAACAGGCTGGACCTTCAATGAAGCTTTGCCACATACTGTGAACTCGAGGCAATTCCCCGCGAAATATATAATAAAATCATAAATGGAAGACAGTCTCCTCAGCTGCTCAAATATGTCGTGTATAGTTCCACTACATTATTTTCTCCTTTTTGTTTTTTACATACAAATTGGCAATCACAAGATTTTCTTATGTACAGTAATCGATTCTCATTACTAAAATTTTATCTGTTTCTTTTTTTTTTCTGCTCAATGGGTTACTAACAATTGATTCAATTTCGACACAGGTAACCTCATTCAGTAAAATTTCCCAATCATAAATCTTCTCACCTCCACTTTAAAAAGCAATTAAAACTCATATTCAACAAATGGGTATATGATAATCACACGGCAATCATTTTGAGAACTGCCTTAAAGTAAGTAAAGCAGAAAGAAAAAAGAAAAGTGAATAAAAAATTTCTGTACACTTAAATATTATATATTTAATTTTTATTATAATAATTATTATAAATAATTATTTCTCACCTTTTTAACTTATTATATCTAAGTAAATTTTTTATATAATTAAAAAAATAAATAAGAAAGCTTTATTAAAATTTAATTTCTTCTCTCTCTCTCTCTCTCTCTCTCATCTTTTTGGTGGAACAAAATTTTTTTCTTCTATTTTATTAGACAATCGGAGCAACGGGTGCCACGGTTTGCCCCCGCCATGGCATCTAATGTCCCGTACTCTGCCGACATGTGGAATATTTAGACAAATTTCCGGGCAGATTCTCGCATATGGCTTTTTTAGTTGGACCCTATAATTAATAGATTAAATAAATATATCATATCAATTAAATAAAAAATTAAAATATAATATATTTTTTTTTGCCTCATTGAAATATAATATAGTTAGTAAAGCTTTTCCCCCCCGAAACGGATCTCATACTGAATACTATAAATAGTAATAATATATGATTATTGTATTTTTGTATTTCCTAATAGCATTCAATTTGATTAGGTTTTTAAGCGAAAAAAACTCCTTAATTATATATATACATATTGTATTTACACGACTTAAACTCATATGCATTATTTGTTTGTAGATAAGATGTATCGTAGATTAATATATTGATTATATTTCAATATTTTTAAAATTGAATTTCAATATATAAATTCATATGCATTGTACCGTGAGGAAATTGGACATGCATGTCTCCACCGCCGAAAGAATCAAATTTCTCGATCCGGCCTATCGATCTGTCAGAAAACAAAGTGAAAGTGGGGGAATAAAATAAGTTCACAGCTATAAATGGAAAAAAGAAATAGAGAAATGTTTAGAGCAGCTAACTGTTGTTGCACTTGCTTCTCTCTCTCTCTTTTTTTTTTTCCATCAAAATGAGTTTAAATTATTGAAAGAAATCACGTAACTAATAAAAATTAAATATAAGATCTCTTAATTAATTTCACGGGAGATCGGACCATTTCCCATTTCTTTTGTTTTTATTTTTATTTTTTGCACGTGAAGTGGTGGAATGAAGTTTTGCTTTGTGAACATATATACAAAGAGAGGAAAAGCAATATATCCAGAAAGTCCAGATAACATCAATAATTGAGATCTATACAGTGAGAAAGATCGACGCTGCCATCGATTATAAAAGTGAACTGTTATCCACGAGAACACCTTACTTAGATTTTGGAATTTTTTTTAAAAAAAAATGCTGAATATTGCTAACAGCATACAACTAATCATTAAGTCCAAACTTAGTATATGATTTTTTTTTCGTTTATAATAGTTGAATCCAAACTTTATTTAATTAATTAGACTCTCTCATGGTAGCAAAGGGTAACCAAATGGAATGAGTTTTCTAATATTAGCACAAATTTGACTCAGTTAGCCTCAAAACATAAGAGGTAAAGGAGCTAATACGTTACGATGTTGCGTTGGTTTCATTTTTTGGACCTAATGACACCAACCCTGGCAAATAGTATGAATATGCCAACCGATCGAACAGGACCACTTGGGCACTTGCCGAATCCTCAAAAGGTTTCAACGTTAGGTTTCATCTGTTCAATGAAATGCAATTTCACGTCTTCGGCCCCCCTTTTTCCGGATAAGAACATTTCCATACTAGCCAAACAAAAAGGATGAACAAGGGGGCCATCTGCACTAATCTCTCCATAATCATTTTACATGGATGGAATGGTATTGGTAACGGTTAACCAAATCCATTCGCGATCTGTCTCTCATGGTACTGCAGGAACATATCTGAGATAGAGTCGAATATCTAGCGCTCCAGGCTGACTTCCATCTCCGGAACTTCAGTCCGTATTTGATGCAGGGATAGATAGGGTTTGGATTTTTATGAGATATGGATCGTATGGAATTGGAAGGTCCAAGAGGGGGGTTGTGTGGCAGGATGAGAAGGGCGCATGTTTCGTCTTTCTCTCGGTGGGTCTTTTATGGGAGCTGATTTAAATGCGGGGGAAGCAAAGGAAGAAAGATGTGGTGAGGAATTGTCTGAGAGGCCCATGAGATCACTACGTATCGATGGAGGGGTTAGGTTAGGAAGGAACAGGCCATGAAATGAATAGTGGCTGTTGGAGGAAGGGGATGGATCGATGTTGATGGGGCAGAGGGCACGTCCGGGGTTAGGGATGTTTCCTTCTCCATACAGATGTGACCTGTCCGCAAGTCACCACCACGCCCTTAGAAAAAGGTTTCCTCCCATAGCTGCTTCCAAAGTCTCCTAATAACATTATCCAGTAGTTTAATTAATAGTGAAATGATCAATAGTAAATATTAAAGCAGATGATATAATGATTGATTATATTAATTTTCTCCATATTCTCAGTGATTTAATGACTAAACCATAGAATTTTTCTTTAGTGATTAATAATCATCTGATCCCTGCTCCATCGTCCCTGTAGATTTGTTCACCCACAGCTTTGCTCTCTAGGAATGGATGCCAAACTACAGATTTCAAGTGCCCATGTGTAGTATTCAACTGTTTTTACGTATCATTTTTGGAAATGGCATAACTAGAGACGGATACGAGGGGTGGTATAAAAGCCGTTCCTCTTGAACTCAGAAAAGCCAATAAAATATCATGTAAGTTTCATCGATTTTGTTTATTTAATCTTCTTAACTATTCCATCCCATTCCCCTCTAATATTCATCCTGCCGCACCTCCCTTTACCCTTCTTTAGTTCGGTCCATTGAGCGAACTCCATCTCAATTGATTCCTAAGTCTTACCGAACAAAATTCGAATTTGAGCTAACCTTTCATTGCTAGACATTGGCTAGTTTGTTATTTATATTCTATTCTAGATGAGCAGAGTAATTGCGAGGCCAGCGGCACCTCAAGGAGGCTACTTATGGCAGACATAGCAGACACAGTGGTTGATTAAATTAGTTCGGATTCATTTTCTATGAACTTTTTACCATATGCACCAGTACAATCCAGGCTCCAATGTGAACGTATGTAAACGCAGAGCATGCACGATGCACATTTCCCCGTACATGATCATCAATTATGCCTCCATGTGCCTGTGACGATTCCTTACTAATAAAGAGGAATTCACAGACTGCATGTATACGTTCAATTTCTCTCTCTCTCTTTCCTGGGTTAGTCGGTTTCAATTTCCCTTCAGCATATAGATCCGAGCATGAAGGAGAAAAACACTCACTGATTTTCATTTTTGGTGATATATATATACATATATACATATATATTGCTTTGACTACTGTCTGAAATGACAAATATATGTGGGCAGCACATCTGCATTCGACCAAATGAACATACAAGTCGAAGAGGAAATCTAGCCCAAAAAAAAAAGAGACGCTAATTCACTGGTTGTCTTGGAAAAATTATCGTTTAGTACTAAAATGCAAAGATAGGATATGAAACCGGAAGTGATTGCTACAGTCGATGCGGTCGCTGCCCGGCTACGGCCATCCACACGGCCAACACCCTCGACCCACCACCGCTGTTGAACAGGTCAAGAATCAAAGTCACGTCGGTGGCAGCTGTGAATTTTATACTGGTAAAATCACCTAGCCGATTTAACTTCCCCTTATGAGATTTCGAATTAATCCATTTGAGATCTTAACATATATAGCTTTTTAATATATCAACTCAACTTGCATGTAAAGAAGTCAAAGTTCATTGTTCTCTACTCACCACGGGATTCCCATAAAAAACAAAACTGCCCAAATTTTGATCTGGTCAAATTACTTTATACACGGCGAAGTACGGCTTGTTGGCCAAATTACCATATCATCTGTCCACGCACACAATAAACAAAAAAAAAATCCTTGTTCGTCAAATTTAAGGCTAAATTATCCCTTTTTTGACCGACTATAACCATTCTAATCCTTTGTAATATGATAGATTCACCGATTAATAAGATGATCATAAAAGACAAAATATAAGGATATGTAAAACCTTAATAGTAAGAATTAAACTAGAGTTAACTCTAAGATAAATATATGTATCAATATCACTGTCTTAAATCCTTCTAACAATATATGCACATGCATAATCTATGAATGGCTATCAATCTCTTTTAATGTGACACACTAATCCAAGTATAAATACACACGTGGCCTGAGTGGGGAGGGAAGAGAAAAACTCGAGGCAATTTAAGTTCGTGGGATGATATGTGCGTGGTCCTCGATCTCCCCCTAACACCTAACTGATTCCAATTAAGTTGAAAGGGAAATGGAATGAATCGTGTGGGGGGTGGAATATGTTCATAATAATGTCGTTAGAAAATCACGTCCAAGATAGAAACTTAAATGCGCCAACACTTAGCTTTTCTGAAATTGTGGTTCGCCATGCCCAACTTTATGGCGGAGGATATGAACGCGAATTTATTTCGAAAATGACTCGATGAAATTGTCTCGAGAATGATTGTCGTCTGGTTCTTCTTCTTCTTGCCCGAATTTTCCATTTTTTATTTTTTGCTTAAAGACGTTCTCTCTTTTGATTTTGCTCAATTTTTTTTTCAGTTCTAATATTTTCTATTAAGCTTTTGCGATTCATAATTCATTGTTACGTTGATATCTGGTTATTTTTACTTATATATATATTTATGTTATTTCACTATTTTTAACTCCCACGTGTGTTTTGTTTTACGGGGGGTGATTAAAAAATGGCACGTACCTATTTGATATATTTTAACATGACCCAAATCGGCATGAGTCTGTCAAAATTCTCTGAATCATGACAAGAAGTAGATATTGGGTATTCATTGAACATACGTGAATACATATTTAACATTTTTTAAAGCTTAATTGCAGAGACTCGTTGCATTTGCGCATCCAAAAAGCTGGAAAAGATAAGTTATAGTTGTACATCTTAATAAAGTTCACTCGAATTCAACGTTCAAAGCCGTGTTAACGATCGCCCCCAGTGTTCCGATCTCCTCCTACTGATGTAAGAGATCACAATGTATTGGGCTGTTAAATGGAGTTCCAACCATTTTACCTTAAAATAAAATTTAGATTCGAATCTTGTTAACACTACCTTACACAGCATCAGCATTTGGAGTCACGGACAATAGTGAAATGTACCTACATAATGTACTGTTCATTCGCTGATGATGATAGGCGTAAAAGGTGAAGATTTGTGAGGATAATTTGGAACTTTAGTTATTCTCCTGTTGTTTCTCTACTCATAGAGTTAGAAGTGTATGATTTGGCTTAGTCTACCACAGTGATTTTGTGTGGGAGGCCAACGGTGGGGAGAAATAGCCAATCATTACTTAATTATTTTGTTTTTAAAAAAAATTGAAATTAATCATTTCTGCATATGTAGAGAATCACAGACCAATAAGCATTGTTTATAATTTATCCACTGGTGTTCCACACTAAATGTCGAATCGGGGGACACGATGCGAGGCATGCATTAACATCTTTAACGCATTGGGCACATGGCGGTAACATGTTATTTATATATAACATGCCATTAATTAAGATACATCATGTGTACTGTCTCCTTTTCTTTTTCCTTTTTAATAAACGATTAGCAGTGAAGAAATTCTGCCGAGTTCGATTCGAGCATCAGTCTCAGGAAACGTAACTCCTGTCTGGTTGATTAATATCGTATGTCTCATATCTTCGAACTAATCCTCAATCCTCACCCATGATCTGATTGAGCTTTCTCGCGGGTAGCTCCTCATAGGGGTGAAAAAGGTTCGGGTAGTGTGAGTTTTTTTTTTCCTTTTCCTACAGATTATCGAACCATACCAAAGCCATTTAAGTGAATGAAAAATCACTCGCTACGGCTCGGTCTCTTGGGGTGGGTCTTTTTGGGCTCTGGTTTTAAACATAAAAAATAATTAGAACATTATCGCATATAATTAATCAAGAATTGAATTTGATTCTGAGCAATTATGAAATAATCGAGTAATAAAATCTTCTAAATCTCACAATTAGCAGTTAATAATGTGAATATTAAGTGTATAATTAGTCAATCTAATAATAAAAAAATAGTATTAAATAAAAGCTTATAATTAATAAAATAAACCGTTGATTATTCCTCTGGGTTTCGATTTTACGGGTTGTTTCTTTGCTCGTCGTCATTTATCTCTTTATAAGAATCTAACTAATATGATATTCAAAATATAGTTCTCTAATTTATTTTAAACATACTTTAATCACATTAAAATTCTATAAATTATATTTAGTTTTCCAGCGTTTCTTATTATTTTATTGTTAGAATTTTATTTCATTTATTCTATCAATTTATTATTATTATTATTATTTATCTGCACATTACTTTATTTCTAACATCGGATTATTTTATTTTATGTTACTACTTTTTATGGACTGGTGTCTTGTTTCTAAAATTTGTATTTCTTTAATTTTAAACTGTCATTTCCGTGAAGCATGAACATTATTTTATTCCTAATTTTCTCTTCAGTTATTCCATGCTATTATTTTCAAATTTACTGAATTCTTGTTTGTTAAACTGAACTGTTCTATACATATTTTAATCGATTTTTGGTAAAATATATGAAGTAAATTTACTTCACAAAATATAGCCATTAGTTTCCTCGCAATCTTAACCGTCTAAAGGTTACTATAAAGGAAAGATCGACGGCCATGGTCGCGCCACGTATTGTCACATCCTTAAACGTCAGCGAAGACGTCATTGCCCATAAATATATGAAGAGTTAATGTAGCATTTATATTTTTTTATTACAGAAAAGCCCAAGGGGCAGTGATTGAGAGCAACCAATCAAAAATACCTTTTTTCCCTAAATAATTAATTAAAAAATACAAGTAAATAGTCGATAAAAGGATTCCACCACACTATCCAAGTCTAGAATTGTGAAAGTTCCCAGGCAAATTGCCGACCTAACATGGGGCAGATGGAGTCTAGGTTTGGTCATCACTATGCATTTAGCTGTTTTATCCACATGAAGTGTATATATTTAGGTTCTACACCATTTATAATATAAACAATTTAAGTGCTTAACTAATTAGTGTTATGATTTAATCATGTATTAATACATTTTCCTCTTAGATAAATTATCGAGTTTAGAGTTGGGTAAATAGAGAAAATTAGTGAACTAATGTATCCACTTCCTCAGATTCATATACTTCATCAAAAAACTCCGTGCATAGAACATATTCGTACGATTGGACTGACAATTGCATCCGAAGAATTTCTTTACGATTGAATATGAACCCTAAGTGAAAGGGAACGCAATCCGGAATCTAAGAAATCGCAGGTTTGATAAACATTGTGTGAACCCTATATCGTCCAGTTATACTAATATCCCATTTATAAACCAAAACAATCAAGAAAATTGAGAGAAAAAATATCCACCAAATTAATTTTTAATATATAAATTTATCATCATTTACTAGAAAATTATAAGGGGTGTGAATTTGATGCTGATATACAAATACCCGACTCAAAATTTTAGAGATCTTGCATCTATACCATCATCAGCGGGACTCGTCTGTCCCCTTGCTCCTACGACAACAACATGTTACATTGTAGCTTGGATCGAGGCAACTGCAGCCTTGCAGAACGTACCTTCACCAGCTAAGTCTCCTGCATGATTGACTGGAGTCCTTTTCCTATGCTCGCTGCGTGTTGATCGTGAGTTCGCTGGTCTTATCCTTACCGACGTACGTAAGCGAGGGGCACGTGGTCGAATTCCATCGACAACGATAGTTAATGTTACCATGGTGTCGGGCAACTTTAGTTGCAGAAAACCTCAGGAGTAATGCGTTTGTTCGATCGTAGTATTTTGTGCTCGCTCCCCGTCTTCCTCTCTCGTATCTTGGGGCACACTGTGAGAGGTGCAAGGGTTCACAATTTTTTCTGATGATTTATGCATTGTTTATGTGTTTTTACCATTGATCTATACTATAAGAAGTTCGTGGATTAGCATTCACAGGTTCATAAAAAATTTGGATGCAAATTGCAATAATAATGATGATGATGATGATGTGGGATAATCTATGCGTATGATAACTTTCTCTGAGACCTGATGAGCCTTTTTTTTTATCATCAGAGACTATTTATATAATTATTTGATTTATGACGTTATTATTGATTTTCATTTTAGGAGATCTTGTGCCAGCCGCTCCATGAAGTTGTTTCGGTTTGGATGGGATGACTATGGACTAAGGAATAGGGGAGGGAAAGAGAAATGGTTTGTATAATATTATTTATTAACTTATAATAAATATAAACTTATCTAAATTATGGACGTAAAATTCCGATCGTGCTTATAATGAATATAAACTTATGTTCGATTCAAAAAATTATGAGGATTTTCTTATAGCAAGATTCAATGTAGGATTCTTAATTCACCATTATGCATTAGCTACCGCCAGTGAATCACGAGACCGGATGGCCAAATAATTGTATTTGTTTTTTTTTTTCTGGAATCATATATTTACCAAAATAATGCATATATATGTATGTATACCTACCGGGGTCTTACGATTGGGTCTCTCTCACGCTCCCTGGCTATATCAGCATTATTGTCATAGAAGTATATAGGACATAGAGAGAGAGAGAAACAACCAACCGAGGGAAAGGTCACATATCATTTCAAGCAAGTAGATCAGCTATAGAGAGAGTGTGAGACAGAGATAGACTCTCATTCAGCTCCCACTACTTCCGATGGAAGTCAGCCGGAAGATGGCCAACTTGCTTGGCGGCGGCATCGACCGCGATCTGAACCTGAAGGAGACTGAGCTGTGCCTTGGCCTGCCCGGAGGAGGCGGTTCCGAGGTGGCTGAGACTCCGAGGGCCAACGGGAAGAGAGGGTTCTCGGAGACCGTCGATCTCAAGCTCAATCTCCAGACCAAAGAGTCAGCGCCCTCGGATCTGAAGGAGATGCCCGTGAAGAATGGACCTAAGGAGAAGAATCTCCTCCCTGGTGCTGATTCCACCAAGGATCCTGCAAAGCCTCCTGCAAAGTGAGTCCGTATAAGTTTCTTGACCTGCCCGGTTTTGATTTCTCTTAAAGTTTTACACAAATCTAGCTTACTATTCTCGGACTTCACATGCTTCTTCTTGTTAGTAAGAACGCTGTGAATTTGAATTTGTACAGTCAGTGTTATTTATTATGATCTGTAGCAGGAACTTTCTTAATTATATACGTCTTTCTCTAAGCATGCATCTGCATTCTCGTTTATTCCATCAATCGCACAGCAATAACTTTCTTCTATTGCTGTTTCATGTCCATGACATGAGTGCCCTTTTTCATCATCGAGACATAGGATAATCCATGCAGGTAGCCGGTCACTGACTTTTTTGGTAACTTGTGCCGGATCGATTGTAGAGCCCAAGTTGTGGGGTGGCCACCAGTGAGATCTTACCGGAAGAACATGATGGCTAATAAAAGCGGCAAAGATGAGGGCTCAACCGATCAGAAACCAAGCACTGCTGGCGCTGGGGCATTTGTGAAGGTTTCCATGGATGGTGCACCCTATCTCCGCAAGGTGGACCTCAAGGTGTACAACAGCTATGACCAGCTCTCTGATGCCCTCGGGAAAATGTTCAGCTCCTTCACGATGGGTAAGCATATTGAACTAATCATGAAATATATGCTAAACTTGATTTATTTATGGGTTAAGCTTATACGATCGGCATGTATTGAAGGGAACTATGGGGCTCAGGAGATGATCGACTTCATGAACGAGAGCAAGCTAATGGACCTCCTCAACAGCTCCGAGTATGTGCCGACCTACGAAGACAAGGATGGAGATTGGATGCTCGTTGGTGATGTCCCGTGGGAGTAAGTTTATCTCTCTGTTCACTCAAAAACTTCTCCTGTAACTCGAAAAGACTAACACGATATTACGGAAGGTAAAAACGCTTATAAATCGGTGACGGAGGGTACTCTTTTTGGTAAGTTAATCATATTCCAGTCAAGTTGGGCTTTTCATTAAACAATATTACACGCACATGATCCGAGATCATTATGGTCAAAACCAATCCCCAATCAAAATATTGATGAGAACCTGCTCGGCTTGATTATGAAAAGAATTAGCCGGCGAGAGAGCTTGCTAATTAATTCTCATTAGTAACATCCATGAACTACGTATGCCGAGTCGGGCTGATACCGTCGACTTTGAATTCGGTACATCTGGTTTTATGCAGGATGTTTGTGGAGTCGTGCAGGCGCCTGCGCATAATGAAGGGTTCGGAAGCGATTGGCCTCGGTATTTCTCTCTTCCTCCCACACAACACAAATGCCTGAGTGTCGATCCCCCGATATTATCATGTCTATAGCTAATATAACCGCTCCATTGCCGGTGGCGCCCTGTGATCTGCAGCACCGAGAGCCATGGAGAAGTGCAAGAGCAGAAGCTGAAGCATCTCTGCTTTCTTCCACCGGGATCTGCATTCGAAACAAAGTCGCCCTGTGCTCCAGGCAGAAGGAGAACCGTGTGTCTCTCCCTTCTGGGGTCTGTTATTTTTAAATTTATCCTGTCATGAGAGTTTCCGTATTGACTGTCGAATATCTGTGGACATTTTGTCATAGGGCAGTAATAAACTTCTATTGAATCTGTCATCAGTTGTCTCTGGCTGGCTCTGTCTGATCAATGATCTGTACTATAATGACACTCACCAGTTTGCCACGAATAATCTCCGTCTGTGCTGTGTTTTGTGCCTTTCTTTTCTGTGCGTGGTCTGTCGCAGCAGTGGTTGGGTGTTTTATTCCCTTTTCCATATGAGATTCTTCATGCCCACTATCTCTAATAAAATTATAATTATAAATAATCCTTTACCCATATCTGCTCTATCTCTCTTCTACTCCAAACTCTGACACTTTATCCATAAGGTAACCCAAAAAAAAAGAATAAGAAAAGAAAATAATTATACGATCACAATTAAATTGAGATTTTCTTTTTTATTCTTGATCGTAAAATGAGTTGAAGAGTTAACCAGAGATAAGAATTCAGGATTTCGAGGGTGAGATGGAATAGGGGGGGGTTTAGTTTGAATTGTTTAGGAAGGGAGGAAGCTGCGAACCAAGTGGGGGGAGGGGTTGGGGAGCAGGGCCATGTGCTTGTTGATGGGCATCCCCATTCATGCCTGCATTTGTTTATGGCTCTTCCTCATTTCCCCCTTTTTCTTTTAAAAAAAATATTTATGTTCATATTAAAAGCTGAAATACTTGCCAGTGGTCGCAACTTGCATGTGTATGTTGGGGAACTTCCTCTTAAGCCCAGAAGAAGAAGAAATAATTAACAACAAAATGCATCATGATAATTTTTCCTTTTCTTCTTACTACCATAAATGAAATTTATATAGAGTATCACCGATAAGAATTGAACTCATGATTTTTTGATCTCAAGACAAGAATGAGATGGTATCGTACCAAACATAGTTTGATGAGGATCACAAAGGTGATAAAAAAAAAAAACATAAAAATGACAATTGAGAAAAAAAAATTATTTTCGAGCATTCGTTGATTGCCCCCCACTTTTATTTAAAAGAAATTATAAAATTTAGTCTAAAGTTTTATGGATTTTATCCGATTAAATTATCCTACAAGCCGATATATCAAATCATCAAAAAGGTTCCCTCATGATGGTCAGTGGATTAATGAACAGAGAGAGCCTCACCTCACCATAATTGAATGCCAATTATTGATCATCATAAGGACTTTTAGACTACACATATCATTAGCCTCTTACAACCATAATAAAAGGGAAAATCTGCTTCCTCATTCCTTAGATTATAAAAAGCACTCAACTTACGTGCCCTGAATTTACTCTAGGGAACAACTTACCAGCACGATTAACCTCGTGGAAATATGCCACACCACATTTGGGCTCTGACTTCCGACCAGAACCGTCTCTTGAAGCCCGAAGGCCCACATTGTTGTCCTGTTGTTATTCACGTTCATCTCAACGACAGTACACGTTGTTAGTGTGGAAGGCCCAACTTAATTTGTATAAACAAAACGGAAGCCACACACAGTACACCTCCAGGGGTATCATACCAAGATCCTGACCCGAGCCGTTAGAAGTCAAGTGACAGGCACATCGTTGATGCATAAGTTCAAAGCTTAAGAAACTGGACCTAGGAAATCGCCCTCCAAGCTCACCAGTGCCTGAAACTCTCTCTCCACCTCCAGCCACTTTGTCCCGATCACAATGAAGCGAACCACGACATCCTTCCCGATCTTCGACAGCTTGTCATTCATGAAAAGTGGGTTCTCCCCGGGAACATATCTGTAGTCGGGCATCTTGAGGTGCGAGAGGTATATGTTCTCCACGGGTCCACACCTCAAGAATACCCCGTGCTTCAGAACCTTGTGCACGACTCCCTCCAGAATTTCGCCCCGGAAGAGCTTGAAGGTGACCCCATTGAAAACCACAGGGAAGAGGACATCACCTGAGTTCTGCCTCACCTTGCCTTCACCTATGCGCTCAAGAGAGGTCACAGCAAGGTAGTAACCAAGGTCTTTGGTAGCCCTTTTGCAGGCAAAGTCATCCAGAAGGCGGATGATGATGGACCTCTGCAGAATCAGGCCCTTTTCATCGAGGTTCTCTGCTGGGATTATAACATTCCACGGAAGCTTTACCTTGAGGTACATTTTCAAGAATGAGATCTGCTGCAAGAAGGAAGCTGGTCAGTATTTGACCCACGAAGGAACAATGGAACTCAAAAATTGTCACAACAGAGATGGAAGAATTTAAAACAGAAAATAATTGATCTATGACACCTTTTCAGGAATATCACGATCCTCATCCAAATAAACCCTTACGCCAAAATTGTCCCTCCATGTATACCAGTCCAGAAAGGAGAAAAAATGCTCACTCTCTCTAGCAGAAAGTTCTCTTTGTGCACTTCAACACACATAGACCTCACTATAGATAGTTACCCGATCTATTATCTAAATACATCAAATGCAGGAGAAGATCCCAGGCTATATATTTGGGAGTCCCCAGCCATTTTGAAAGAATGCAACTAATATCCTGCCAAATGTACAAAGTTAACCCATTGCTACACCATAAGAAGAGAACAATGAACAGCAGAATCATGGACACCCAATACTTACCCTCTTGCTCAGCCTAATTATCAGCTCTTTTTGTTCTTTTCCCTAAAGTCACTTTTAACCGCCCATTGAATTTAGAAATGCATAAAGAAAGAGAGAGTAGGAGGATTTACATTTTATGGAGACATTATTCCTTTGCCTATCATAACAAAGCTGCTTAGGCCAGTAGAGAGCTGTATGCTCAAATTTTCCAAATTCTAATTTACAATCAAAGTTCAGTTCTTCAGTCAAGAAATCAATATTTAGATCCTCCACCTTCCTCCATAAGAGAACCGCTCCACATCCCTTTCTTTACAGAATCAACTACCATCTTGAATTATCTAGGAATATATCAATCTCAAAAATCCAGAAAAACCCTGAACTAATTGTCTCACCTAAGAAAATCAACCAATTGTGCCTCTCCAATCAAAAACACCCCCAAAAGACAAAGAAATACAGAATAAAAGATCCACAAATTAGAATTCACCATATTGGGCTTAATTGAATGCTATCATAAACCCAAAATGGGCTTTTACCCAAAGTATGCAACGGGTGAATTAGACCAAAAACCATAAGAAACCCAAAGCCACATTCCAATTGAGCCAATCAGCCCAGAGGGGAAAAACAATGAAAAGGGCAAACTATATGCGACAACTCAATCAAGTAAATTGCTGGTGCAGGTGGTGGTGAAAATTTGATGGGGGCTGGAAGACAAAATTGGAGCTTTTCTCTGGGCTGATAGACAAGTTTTGGAGCCACGTGCAGGGTTTATAAAAGATAGAAAGCGATGGAACATTTACCAGAGGACAGACAGACCAAAAGCAGAATCCAAATAATGAAAACTACAATCTTCATTTTATACTATTTTGTATATCATGCTTTTATCTATAGAACCAGAGAAACCTCCCCACCAGCAAAGTAATGAAAATGGCTTAGTTTCATCGTGTCCTCTATCATCCACTTTAAAACAGATCAACCGCATATCTTAATTAATACATCATATCTTGTAGTCATTACGCATAAGACAGGTTGATGTGAAAAATGATACATTGTATATGAATGAGGTGATCAACCAGAATATTACAAAATAACAGTAAACAAGGTAAACAAATTTGCACTCACTTTGCACATAATTCATATGATCAACCACATTATACTATCAAAACTTAATTTGAGCAATGTTATGCACATGACAGATATGTAACCGGCAGTACATCGAGGGAAACCAAAGATATCTTTCCTGGAGCAGGTTAATTTACATGGACCAAAGTGAGTTAAAAATAACAAAATCACTAGATCATAAATCCAAATCTTGAAAATTCAAGTAAGAGCTTCATCACAGCACGCCCTTTTATTCATTACATATTATATTCATGTCTAAGTCAGATATCACGAATTAGTTGGTTTCAACAGGATGTAATGTTTGAATTTATAGTTTCATTACAAAGTGTAATAAAAAAAACGGCAACTGTCAAGTATATTGGCAGTACCTAAACAAGCATCACGGATGCATCGCAAAGATTTCAAATTTCAATCGAAAGGGCAAATGCCAATTTTTATTTGCAACATCCAAATAAAATCTACTGAAATTCAAAACCCATTGTTTTCCTCTCATGGCTACCAAACATGACATCAGGACTCTACTGGGTCGAACAAGCCTTGTGAAACTGCAGAACAGGCATGTGGTCTTGCTAACCAAAAATGAAGTATCTACATATTGCATGCAATCACGAACGGCAAACCACCACGGTTCAACAGTTAAGTCAGAAACCCACCAATTACAAAACCCTAAAAGGGAAGCCAGCACCAAACCTTTTTTTTTCCCCTCCACTTCAATCAGGCGACAATAAAGTTGCTCGGAAGGCGGAAGGAGTTGGAATGCGGGGCAGAGATGCCAGCGGCGAGACGAGAGAGGCCCAAAGTCGATGGAGAAGCAGCAGCACTTCGTGAGCCAGCTCGTAGCTGGACCTTAGCAATGCTGAAGATGTCGATGATAACAGAAGCCACGCACAGTCCCGAAAAGTTCCGACCTTTTTCGATCTTGAGATCCAATTTTTGGGGTTCTTGTATGAAATATTTTCGGGTTCTAGAAAAATCAATCCGAAGAATTTAGGTCACATCACACCTGATTAAAAAAAAACACCCGATAATGCCTGAACCGTCCGATTTCCCGGGAAATCGTGCCTTCACATTATTGGGCCGGGCTGACAAGAGCAGACCGACCCGAATTGCTGAGCCTGTAGCCAATTAAGAGGAGAATGCCCCTTACCTATTCTAAACTTTTACTACTTTTTTTAATTATTTAAATTACTAGAATATAACTACACATAAAAAAATGTGTTGCAGCCGATTTTTTTATTAAGACTTTAATATTTTCAATATAAATAATTATTAATATATTCAGTAGCAAGTCAATCAATTTCAACATAACAATTGCAGGAAGTTTAGTATGTGCATAGACAGAATTATCAATGAGAACATTGCTTATTATAACTTATCTAATTTTTCTTTTTTATAATTCATGAATTGAAACATTGTTCCAGGTTTTGCCTTTGGCGTCTGAGGAAACATATGATCCAACCGGATACATCGTGCCATAAAACAACAAGCTTCCAATGACCAGTGGGCCAAAGACGGCACTCCTAGTAGAAGTGCAAGAGAAGCAGGACACAGGAGTAGCCAAAACTTCATACACAGCTCTTTAGTGGAAAAATGGTAGCATAGCCCCCACTGTAAGCCCTGTCACAAAGGAAAAGGAAGTTCTGATGATTGTGGTAGAGAGCAAATATTCTGTTATTCGTTCAGGCTGCGTCTAGGAGCATCAAAGCCCAAGCATTTTCTTCTCCTCCGCTTTCATTATCAGGTCTTCTACCGACGGGATCTTGCCACCGCTTCGCGAGGTGGTGCACCACCATGCCATTAGCTCGTCCTGCAGGACACTATGATTCTTAAGTTGCTTGGTCGGGAGGAGGAGAAAAAAACATGATGGAAGAATATGATATCCTTGCATTAAGGATGTTTTCCGCAACACTTGATCAATTAAAATTATATAAGAAATTAGGCACAGGCTAGACAATAGATATGACGCATAGATGTTTTCCAACCGGCCTTCCCAAATTAATTAAAGGGGGGTACATATATCTTCATCCTGCCCTTTTTCTACTTCGGCTAAGAATCCGTTTAGTCAAATACATGAAGAGCAAATGCAAGGGGAAGATTCTCTGAGATACTACTTGTTGCGAAAAGATGCCAGCACAAAGCTTTACCTCGAGGAAATCATGGTTTGATATGTATTGGCTTTCGACCGAGCGTTTGATTCCCCCAACATTCACTGAAATGGGGCCTTTGGCGTTTTTCAAAGTCTTTTGCATTCCTAGGTGTAGAGAAGAATCACCAGATAAGAAGAATAGTACACAGCTTTAGGGATGAAAAATCTGCAGTTTACTTCATGATCATTTTATGATATCATATGCGAGGATAACTCCCAAAGCACAAAAATGTCAACACTGAAGATCGTTCCATAAATAGTAGGACTCAATACTTCATACCAGTTATACAAGCAACACAGTAACCAGTCCCTCTGAGCCCCTCTTTCCACTCCTCAATCCTCAAGCGCAAGAAGAATCCATCAAGGTGAGACAATGACACTGGGGAGTTCATCCATCTATTTAGCCAAAATTGATAAACATATTCAGACTAGTGAATGAGGCTAAACATATCGATGTGAAAAAAAAAATGTAATCATGTTCATACATCTTCCATTACTAGGAAAGATTCTATACTCCATACACTGCTAACCACAAAGCGCATATGAGGTGCATAATTTAACCACAAAAAAGCTCCCAACTCTATACCACTTACATATAGATACTGGCACGATGATTGATAACTTACTGCAATATTAACTAGTTCACAAGTACTTGAAGATGAAACACACATCTAAAACAGGCTGCTAACTTCTTATCGTGTATCGGAAAGTCAATGCAATCCCGCAACATTAGTTATTTTGTCATTTCATGCCATGCCCATATCATAGCATTCCTACCAAAGGGGTCTCAGTTACATCACACGAGCAAAAGATTGGCATTGAAATAAGTCAAGTGGCTCTGACCCTTACTTAATAGCAAGATCTTTGATACAGGATGATTAATGACACAGCATATTATTTTCATTAAAACTGATGGTGGCATGCCAAATATTTTGCTGCTGTTCAACCATTTAAAAGAATATGTGTAAACAAGGAGAAATGCAAGGCCCCAATGACACTTACTTGAGTATGTCGGTACGGGACAACCGAAGGGCCTGTATTGCACTGAAAATTCCTTTTGGCACTTCAGAAACCTGCCACTTTTCAAGATTGCCTGATGGTGCAATCGCATTCTCATTTGACTTCCTGATATGCTGATTTGAGCTTGATAGAATTCCATCTCCGGTACAAGCATCTTTCAATTGGAGATTGCACTTGGGATTATCCTTAGGGTTGTCCTGCACCCTGTTTGGACATGTCACAGCCCAGTGATTGAGATGGAAACATCGAATGCACAAACAAGTGGATCCCTCAGCAGTATCATATGATTTGATATTCCTTAGAAGATCTTCAAGTTCAGGTTCTGTAATCTCTGGGCAATTCTGCAAGGGGTGACCCTTGTTTCCGCAGAAGATGCAGGTTGTTGTAGCCCTACATGAGTCATCCATTAGATCTGAACACTGAATGATGTTCTTTAGAGCATCCAATCTCCTCACAAACTCCGAGGCCATTGCTTCCAAACTTTTGAGTCTCAGGGAGGGCAGGATTGGGTTAACTCTATGCATCAAACCTGAATCCTCGATTTGTCTGACACCAACAGAAGGTTCAGCACTTGACCTAAAATTCATTGGGTCTCTACTTGACCCAAAATTCAATGGGTCTCTATCTCCAATGACATGTGAAGATTCCTGATCTGCACTTCCCCTTGCCTCTAGAGCAGCTTGATCTCGGCAAAATTCAAGCAAGTTTTGAGCACTCTCACAAGCTCCAGGGTTGCCAACTTCTTGCTTTATAAATGAGCAAGGATTTCTTGCAGAAAACCGTGTCATCCACAGGCTCCCAAGGGGATCACCTTTGTATCCAAGATCAGCTCTCTTCTCCTGTGACAGTAGGGAATGACCTGTCTCCCCATTATTAGCGCTGTGTCCATTAAGAGATGAATCAGATGTCTTAGTTGCATCCTTGCCTTTTCCATCTTCAAAGTCGTTGGAATTCCTATTCCCAGAAGAGCAGACCCTAACAACATCCTGAGAGGTGATGAAATTCCCAAATGAAATCTTAGGTGTGCCCAAAGGAACTCCTTCATTTCCCAGAGAAACCTCATATAAGTTTTCTTTTGTTACTTTAACATCACTCTCTTTATGAAGACTGGTCAGCATGTTGATATCCACTGGGCCTGCCTGATTATGCAGCTCGATTTCTGCAGTTCCCTCTCCCAACTGATTAAAACCTGTGACCATTCCCTCAGAACTCTTATTAGAACAATACATTGATCGGAAAATCGACTTAAAGCCCCCACTCCTACTGTTAAGTGGTTGAATATCCCCATCAACAGGAATGTCACAATTCTCATGAACAGCATGATCAGGGTTTGAGAGAGCAAGCCCAAGTGGACAAGCCGCCTCAACCTGATTCAGTGGTCTAGCAAACCCCCTCATCAAGTTTGACATCCAATTCGTAAACGAACTATCATGCTTTGTCAATGAGCTTGAAGTCCTGGGAATTGGTTCAATCTGCTTTGCCCTCTTGCTCCCAACAATCAATTGCTGCTCAAAGCTCCAACGCCTCTTTCCCGCTGAGAAAATTCCTGCACTGTTACAGCTCTCAACGCTCTCATAACTGTCATCTTCTTCCTCATCCTTCGAAAATTTCCCACTAACATCACCTTCAGATAAAGCCTTTCCTTTACCTTTAGTTTCACGTTTGTGAACTCTTCTGTTGCTGGGAGGAGATTGAGAGTTGGAAATAATATTTTCCCCAGTAATTACATCATCACCCAGCATAAGGTCTGTTCTGATTGCAGGAGCAGATTCCATTTTCAAAGTGATCTTACTTCCTGCTTCACAGATGTTACCTATTTTTGAAGCTTGCAGGTCCTTCTCAACAGTTGATTTCAGTTTATCTAAATGAGGTAGGCCAGGGGGACTCATCTTCATCCTTTTGCCCTTCTCTTTGCATGAAGGCAGAAGAGGTGCATCAGAAAGTTTATGTTCGTCCACTGGATGAGCTTGAGAGGCCGACACCATTTCAGTTAAAAGTTTTCTATTGGTTGAGAGATTTGAAGATAGATGTTGGATTGTTGGCATATCAACTGTCATCCCCCCTTCACAGCCTACAAATATTTCAGAACTGAAAAGTGTGCAATGATTGAAGGCTCATAAACTGCTCCCTTGGACCAAATTTTAGAAACATTCTCACTTCCCAAATAAAAGGACTATCAATGCATCAGAAAAGTTGTGGTTTGGAAATATCATATAGGATGGATTAAAACACAAACTACTGAGACACCATTTCAAACAAATACAAGCAAATTGCTGCAACTGATTTCAGAAGTATATGAAAGGGATAAATATTTTTTTTATCTGCTAGGTGCCAAGTAAATGAGAAAGAGATCCGATCATTTGAAATGAAAATACAAGCAGGCTCTTGACTCCAAACAGACATTTATTAGATTCAGATTCTAATGCATCCGCTGCCATGTGAAAAGCACAGGCAATATGAATAAAGGTAGATCGTGTGACAGCATGCTGACCTCCATTGCCCAGTTGACCAAGAGCCTACAAATATTTCTTGTTTTATCTTTCAGGTGTTGTAGAATTAATAAAATAAAGAATCCACATATTTCGACCACTCTTTAACTCAACAGCCTAGCCAAAACTCATCCTAGCCCATAGCTTAGAGGTTCTACTCTATCCTAGCCTCACATAGAAAGGTTCAATGAAGAGCAGAATAAGAGAAGGATCAAATTGAAGCACTCCTAGTGAATCGCCCCATAATCTAGAGAGTACAAGTGTCCACTGTCCCTACAAGAACAAGACTACAATTTACCTGGTGAAGTGGACAGTTGATTTTCCTCCCTCTTTGATGTTTCCGCTGTTTTCAAGTCCATCAACGCAGGAGTACTCTGCCCTTCTCTCATGTCTTTCTCATCGAAAGGATTATGTAAAAGAGAAATTTCAACGGGAGCTTCCATTCCCATCTCTGGCATGTTCTCACCGTTGCCTGATAGCATAGGTTTATAACACAACTTAGGCAGAGAAATGAACACAAGAAATCTGAGACCATCCTTCCTGAGGTTCTGAAAACTTGGCAAATTTTATTAGTTTCTCATTTTTTTTAATCCTTCTATAATAAGAATAAGCAAAACAAGAAAACAATAGGATGTTGGCTTGGGCTTCATAGGATATTTCTGATTATCAAAAATCCTGTTTATCCAAACCAGCATATTCTTTTCCGTGTTTTCTTCATTTCCTGAAAACTGATAATCAGTTTTTAGGAACAAATATATTATCCAAGAATGAATAACGATTACCTGTCTTTCCTTTGTCACTTAGTTCATGAGTCAGAGTATAACCAATCATTGCATCATCTATCTTCTTTAATGCCATTAAACTTAGCTGATTTAAAGGTTCAACAGAACATTTTGCTTCTGCTGTATTACTTGGACCTGCACCCCACAAAAGAGCTTCTTTCTGATCTGAGAAGCTGCAATCAGCACATTTGAGGCTCAGACCTTTGTGTGGAGACCACACAAGTTCTGTCAACGGGTTCGTAGCAACAACTGTCATGTGCACGCTTGATCCTGCATTTGCACCTGCACTTGGATGGATGTTCAATGCCTCTCTCAGATCTTTCTGGTCAGAGTAATTGAGAGAGAGTCCTAAATCAGTCACAGGTTCTACTTTATCATCCTCCAAGTTCATCTTCATCTCCACTGATAATTACAAGCTGGTCCTGTAAGGTCACCGAAAGTCATTCTCTATAGTGGAGCTGAATAAGTACATCCCATGAAGCATAAATGGCGAACCATTTCCTCTCAAATACAATTAGTAGAATCCCAAGTCAGAGGGAGAGATTGGAAAAGTTCGGCTTGAAAAATGGTTAGACCAGGTAGCTAGCTGCAAAAGGCTTCAGAGTTCCTATTAATTATTTCCCCACAATCCCTAACCCTATTCTCAATCCTCACAGTCAAGCACCCCTTCTCATTAGAGTTAAGGTTTGTAATATTAGGTTCCTCAAGCAGAAATAAGAGCACATATCAACAGAAAAATCCTATTCCATTATGGAAGGCAGTGGATTTCAAAGGATAAAGTAGTCCTAAAGCCTCTGATGAAAGAAGAGAAGATCCAAGCTACTGTGGAACTTGGGAGAATAAAGCAAATAGAGCATAAGTAAAACTTCAATTCAACTTTCAAAGTGTATTATTGGACAAGGAATTGAGATGTGGTCAAAGATATTGTCCCAAGTGGGGATATTAGTACGTTACGAGATCACAAGCCTGCATGTCTATACCTCTTACCGTCCTTCTTTCTTCACCTAAAAAGGAGGCTTTCATGGTAACATATCCACTAAAAAGGCAAGCCAAAAGATTGTTCCCAATGCAATTTTTTTCTAAACATACACACATGTTAGGGCACCAGGTTAGTCTATTTCCATACAGTTAAAGTTCATTCTCAGCTTGTAAACATGCCTGATGTAATTGCATAGAGGAAGCAAATATTACACAGTTGTTATTAGACGCAAGGAAGAAGAAAGTGTATTCTCTTGAATTGATTATGTACAAATACATTGCTTATATACAAAAAGAATCCTATCCTGGGAAAGAAACTAAAATAGGAAACTTAGCTAATTTAGCTAATATACAATTCATAACAACAATAAACAACAAGACCTTAATATTGGTCGAGACACGGGAATCTATTGCACAGATTGAACCTCTACAAACTAAAGGCAGACCCATTGTCCACATATCCAGTAAATCAATGAACAAGTACAAGATTTAACCGTGTATACTTTTCCTCATGGATAAAATTGTAGATTTTCGTAAGTTATTCAAAGTAGAAAACGATGGTTATTCTCTGGTCAATCTGTAGAGAAACTAATAAAACAAATGGTGGCAATAAGCAAAGTTCTGGAGGAATTAAACTTGAAATCATTTGAATAACTTGCCTACACTAGAATGCAAGAGAAGTGATATTCGTCTTTCAAATATTTAAACGTATAAAACATGATTAAAAAATTCCAGAGAATTGGCAGCATAAGATATTGAGTATATTGGATATTGGGCAACAAAATAAGAAGGATGTCATCAATCAACATGGGCAAATCTCAATCGATTTAGTGCAAAATCATCAGAAGTTATCAATACCCGTGAGGAAAAGTCAACAAAATTCATCAGAATTTCTCAATCAATACATGCAAGCTTCACATATTTTAAGCACGAAAGTATCAAAACTGGGAGAAGCTCACTAAGGAAAGAACCAAAATTAGAGAGAAGACTCACATACCCCTCATCCAACATTTGTTGAAACACTGCGAAAAAGCACCTCGATGCTCAACAAAACAACAATCTTTCAAGAGCCCAAAAGCTTTATTGGGAGGGAGGGAGGGAGAGGGAGGGTTTCAGCTCACGGACATGACGCCGCCTGCGATGTAAGCCCAAGCATTACTAGAACAGTCACAGGAAGACAAGAATTAGAAGAAGCAGCAGCAGTAGCGGCACTCTCTCTCTCTCTCTCTCTCTCTCTCTCTATATCCAAGAGACCGTTCTCAATTCATTTTCCCAGAGATCCTGAGCTGTGAGGCTCAGGGTCTGCCACGTGGACGCTGTCTGAACCAGTAATTCCTTGTCAGACTCATTTTGAGCAAATTCTTTAGGACGATCCCGTCAAGTTTCAGAGTCACCGATTCCACATTTGCATGTTGTCTTGCGAGACGCCTGTGACCAGGCCAGTGTCCAGATCAAGAAGGAACAGAGGAGAGTGAAGGGTATCATTTTTTGGAGTTGTGTGTACATATACATACAGAGGTTCATAAAGAGGGAGGGGGTGATTACGTTCATATATATACATACATACATATATATATCATTTTAATATAGAAGATTATGATCATGATTAGACTAGACTGATTAAGGTTACTAATGTGATGATGATTTTGAATGGGACAGGGCTAATTAGATGGATTAAATTAATTTCTTTAAAAACCCACGTGAAACAATCGAGGAACTTAATTGGCACAACAACCTCGTGCGCAAATTAATGCATTAGCTATCAAACTAAAAGCATTTACGATTTCTTATTAAGGAGTTATGAATTTCAGTAAATTAAAGTATTTACCGATTAATGCATTGACTACCAAATTACCTTACCAATGTTTTTTACTAAATATCAACCAGTTATTACTAATTTGGCTCTTGGATTCAATGATAAAAAAGAGCTTACAAATACCACGTAATGCAAGTAATCACAACCTTAGCTTCTTCCGCGGCATTTCTCACTAGTCATATATAATAATCTTTATTTCGTAACGGATAAAATGATTGTATAATTTATTAATTATAAATTATGAATTATCTATATCCACTTAATTTTCACATTATTATAAATTTTTAACAACTTATCTTTATTTATATATATATATATATATATATTACATGCACGTATATTGCCTATGAACTTCGAGGCGTTGACAGCGAGGCACGAGCAACACTATATCGTCATTATAAATACTATAATACTAGTTAGAAATAGAATTTAGTATAATAATATTATTTATTATTTAATAAATAATATTTTATAAATTTAATTTTTATTATAAATTCATCTTACTTTTTTTATTCTAATTTCATCTCTTATCTTATTTTAAATTTTAAATTTATGAATGCCATATAATTTAAAAAAACAATGCTTTTATCAAAACCCTAGACTTTGGACTACTACGGACTGGCTACTCCCCTTTTAACATATCTTACTATATATATATATATTTATTTTGGTAAATGTTAAGATATATCTATATGTCTGAAATACGTTAATCTTATCGTCACATCACTTGATAGAACATAACATCATCTCAATATGGACTCTTTGGCACTGAGTGGGTCGGTCGACAGACATATAGCTTACTCGTGAATATATTGCATGAGAGGCCGTGAATCCTAGTCAGCTGTGGTATGGCGAGCTGGCAAAGCTCGAAGTTGAGTCGTCGGACTTCCCGGATAACTCATACGAGAGACGAATGAACCGGCGGCGGACTTGTAACTGATCGGCGAGACAAGACACTTTGCTTCTGATGGTTGTGTTTTACACGTACGAATGCCCATGTGGGAGCATGTTCTCCCAAGTACGCATTTGTGTGTGCCTCTGTGTGTGCACTATACCGCGGGCAACTGACCTTCAAGTATTCATATAAATATATATATGTATATATACATATTACATGGTTATGAATTTTATGCAAGTATAAAAGGGAGAGCTGCGTCATTTTATGGTCATAAATGCGTAAGCATAGATGCAATGTACGGCTGATAATGAGTCGTGCATGGATCGATGGAGGGCAGTGCCAAGATATTCCCCAGGCCCACTGCCAGGCAAGTTGGAAAGTTGCGGGACCGACTTGCAACTTGGTGATTAATTTCCCCACCACCCCAACCAAAAATTAAAAAAAAAAAGGAAAAAGGAAAATCTGAATGGACACATAAAAATAGGGGAAAGCTACGTACGGCCAAGAGATGAAATACGTACTATTTTTGTATATTTTGAAAAAAAAATATTTAATCAAAAAAGCATTACTTGGCTCTACGTGCAAGGATTCGTAGTATGTATCATAGAGAAAATCGACGTGGAAAATGCCAAAAGGTTGCAAGAATCCACGGGCTTGGACCGACATGTATTTAAGCCTATTTCTAATCAGATTTGCAACTTATTAGGCCAGAAGTGGGCCCAAACATCGCTGTACGTCGATTTCATCCAGTTAATATGAGGATATATTGGGATCCACAGGATGGTCCAAACTCCAAATTCTTTTCTTTTTTTATTGAATTTTTTTTTTGGGGGTGAGGATACAAAGAAAGAATCCTAACGCATCAGATGAGTATTATTATTATTATTATTATTATTATATTTGGCTATGATCACGAGGCTGAGAATCTAAAGTTGGACGGAATATGAAAATATTTCCATGTAAGAGCGGGCTGAGTTCGAGATCTCCGTGGCTTCAGCGCACTCAGACCTCCATCCAAGTGATGAAGGGAGAGAGTGACAACTGTGTGAGGGTCTGGTGGTTCCCGAGTTTGCACGTATTGTGCAATGAGTTAGACTTCAACGCAGCCGACGAGCTTTCCGATCACACCAATCCAATACGCACTTGCCCTCGGTGTGAAGTGCGTGCATTCATCATGTGTCACGCTCATACCATTCGGAACTCCCTTTGATATCCTGTCCTAACTAGAAGTTCCACCCATTACCTTCTTAAATAATTATTTGATTCCAATTTTGTGAATAAAAACAAACTCTCTATCAGAGTTGCCTATTTTTCAGGTTAATTAACAATTTAAATGCATAAAGAAGACACCTTTATTAATGCCGAATAATTCATAAATCTTAATTATGACCCCCATGTAAAAAAATGACTCACTCGAGTAGCCAAAAAGTCGGATACCATACAATTTAGTCGGTCCAATTTGTAGCGATGCCTTCAACCCCAGATGGCCCCCACGGTAACGGATACTCAGCGTTTAATGAATGAACGACGAACACTTCGATCCAATGGATCCGGGTAACATTTTTTCGTGGTGCTTCAATTTTACACAGCAGTAGCGATTTTTAAATCTTAAATCTGAACAATATACTCTATTAAATCAAAGAAATCAGACACTGTCTACAGCTTCTTCTTCTTTTTAATGTCCTAATTCCCAAGTAACGTCCTAATTCCCAAGTAACGAAAAGCAACTTTTCCACTCCCCTCTCCTCCAACCCCACCCAACACAAGATCCCCTCTTCTGGTGATTTCAACTGAATAAACATAACGTGGATTGTCTCCTACTAGCAGGGCAAGCCGAATCAAATTGAGGGTACCAAAAACAACCAAGTCTTGTGCTCTCTGTTCTATATATAGCTCGAGAAAAGCAAAAATAAGTTACTTAAAATGAACACAGGGATAGAACGGAGTCGCCCTTTTATCCACATACCCTCATTAGAAAGCATGGCATCAAGGAACTTTACAACTTCTTTTGCCCAATGTGATGGGAAATATCATGAGATTAATACTAACGCAATGGATATAAAAGGTCATAATACGACCTGAAACACTGTATTAACCATATAACATAAACTCATATAACAGTATCCGATTCTTTGGTGACTTGGTCTTGCATAAAAATCATAATGGAATCCACTGAGAATAAAAGATCAGCAGCATTTGCAGGAGGATTCAGTAAGTTACCTCCGAGCAATTCTTTGCCCAGCTCCAAGTAAGAGAGCCTTCCCTACTGCACCAGAATGAAGCCCAAGCACGAGAGCCATGGTCCCACCCACGACCATCCACTTCCAATCAATCCCTTTATCTCCTCGTCTCCTGTGAATCTCTACCCTCCGACCTTTTTCCTCTTCATCACTGGTCTGCTCTGAATGATCTGAGCTCTCACAAAATGGAATCTTTGTCGTGATTCTTGCCATTAGAGCACTCCTTGAAAGGGAAGATTCCAGATTTCTGGCATTTTGGTAAGCTCTCATCCCAGAGTGGAGCTTCTTGACAGTTCCCCACATCCCATGCCGGACACCCAACTTCGCTACATCTTTGGGGATCCCCATGTCCTCATAATGCACAAGTGTAACCTCACATGCAGATAATTGTCCATCTCCTTTTCGAGATTCCACTGTAAATATTCCAAAGGGTGGAATAATAACATAAGAGAGATCGTGAGAAATAAGAGAATCGATTCTTTTCGAGGATTTTACACAGACGAAGAAATAAGAGTAACACCTTCTACACACCAAATGATTTAAGCAGCGAAACCAAACAAGTTTTCAATTACTGCTCAGTCCATTCAATTTGTTTGAACTAAACATACGGCCCCAGGTGTAAGTGAAGGTTGAAACCATTGAAAGATTTCCAACACAACAAGACCTAATTTACATGAAAAGTTTATTTTCAAATATTTCCATACCCTCATACCAAATAGTATCATTAAATAAAATCAGATTTTTTGCAGTACACCTACCAGCATTAATGACCCAGCTGGAGAAGTAGAGATCCACACGTCTTGGCTTATCGCGCTTCTGTAAGGCTGGATATGGCACCCCCTGCATTTACAGATGTAGGTTTATTTTCTGATAATTTGGAAAGAGAGTAAAAGATGCTCAGACTGATTGTATCACTAATAGACAGAAAAAGACTGTGGCAAAAGGTACATACAGAAACCAATTGAAATTGTCTGTCGAACATGTATATTAGAATTACTAGCACATTAGTCTTTCAAACAAAATAAAATACATTGAGGAAAAAACCAAACAGAAAGCCAAAACCATATTTTTTAGACCAATCAGAGAATCCATCTTTGATATCTCACACTAACATTCATATTTTCATCAGGTTATGCGAACAACAGTTAATAGATATCACATATGTTTTGGCATGATAGCCCTTTCTTTCAGGACAAACCAGCATGCATATTGTGATACAAAAGGAACAGAAGGCACTTACCTTAGTAACACAGTAGTACGCTTTCCCAGACTCCCATATTCTTCGGCCAATAATATACTCACGATCACTGCAGAAAAAAGGGAACTGCAATGCAATAGACAGATGTAGCTTAATTACCAAGTCACATATTTCTAGATTATGGCAAACAATAATTAAACTAGTAAAATTTAAATATGTCATTGTTGGGAGGCACAAACCTTTTTTATCCAGTGAACAATCATTGTCCCTGTGTGAGGGCATTCCTCTAGGGTTTTAAAGTAAGCGAGCATGGGATCCCATTTTGGACGAAATTCATCATCCCAAAAGAAATCTCTGACCACTTCTGGACTTGCATCCTCAAACACAGTTCTGCTGCGGTAAATTACAGGGCCAGACTGATACAACAAAGAAACAATCAGATACCAATATAAAGTTTGGTCAACTCAAATGAGATGGACAGATTCAACTAACTAGGACATTTAATCAAAAGTACACTTGGCGTGAGCATGATAGGAGTTGTTCTTGCTTTTGACAAGGTTTCACTCCCCTTCTTTTCTCTAGCTAATCATCCCTCACGCTCTGAAAAAAATGTAAAAGCTGGCCAACAATCAGAACGGAAGGGATAATATACAGAAACAAGCCTTCTGAAACACCAAGAGAAATTCCTTATTGTTTTGTCTTTAGATAGAGCAAACAGCTTGACTGTACTTTCTTTACTAGTTCTATTTTTACATAAGAGTGGATCCTCATAAATCTACAAAACTCATAAACCGCCAAACAAATCCATGGAAAAAGATTAGCACACACATCCTCCCTAATCCATGCAGGTGGAAACTCCACATTAGATGAAGCACACAAAGATTGGCTCACATATTTTATTATTGCTCCATTCACCCCTTTAACCACTTCACCATCCTATGAAAGTTCTAATTTCTACCAGCTTTAACATATTTTGAAAATTCTATTATCAAAATAGACAAGTGAACACAGACCCAAACTTTGTTTACAACTCATCCAAATGGTAAAGATGCTTCTTTAACTCTACTATATTGTTTGGAAAAGGACTTTAGGTTTCAGAATGGACTTATCAATGGATAAAGTGGCGCCAATTCAATGGTACCTTGGACTTATTGAAGAGAATATCAAATAGCAAGCAGCTTTTAGAATACCAGCAAAATTATTGGATCAGATGCAAAATCAAGTACAAATGTCAGCATAAGTGTGTTAAAAGGCATTAGGTGCTCTTAAGGCACTAAGAGCCTCTATCACCTCAGGCACCAGGCCCCATGAAAGGTGCTCACCCAGGTGAACTATGGTGCTTGAAAAAAATTATGATTTTTATAAGTAAGGTAAGTTTTTCTTTTTAATTGAAAGGTTATAAGTAAAGTAAATATGTGAGTATCAACAAATAGAAGACCTAATAAAGTATAGTAAGTGTTGACAATAAAGGAGATCTCCGAGTTTTGGTATTCGTTGTTTAGCACTAACATAAAATGGAAGAATATATAATTGTACATGAAGAAGACATTCTCATGTAAAAATGTAGAAATTTATATAAGGTTTAGTTTAAAAAAAGGAGAAATAATAAATAATTTCATGGCAGATTGGTCAAGATGCTGTAAATGTAGACGAGCAAAAAACAAATAAATATAAAAATAAAAAGAGAGCGGAGAAAATAGGTGATGGACATCCAAATTTCAATATGATATTGAGGAGTGGGAGGCACCACCACTGCAATATGTTAGACCGCGGTTCAATCACTCAATATTACAGGCTTTCTTTGCCTTGATGCATTCTCATGTTCCTTTTCCCTGACTAATACACTTGTATCTAAGAAAGGTCTGAAACAACGAGGCACCCACTCCTATTCCTCAACGCCCCAAGTGCTTAGGGGAAGAGGCACTCACTTCTTCGAAGGGCTTCTCCTGACCCCTGAGCAGGCAAGGACCCCTCGGTGGTTCCAGTGCTCCTAAAGCAAGCTCCCTTGGGCTTTTCCAGGACACTTGCATGTAGATAAATACTAAGAACTCAGCTAGGTAACTTTAAATCAATGTGTGCTCACCTAGGTAATTCTAAATCAATGCGTGCTTCCAACTGTAGCTGTACATACGAAATCTGATTGCAAGCAGTAGAAGGGAAGAATACATGATTATGACAAACAAGCAACAGCCAAAACAATGTGTTCCCATCAAATTGGATCAACAAATTATTATCTTTTTTACACCAATGAGATCTTATCAAAGTGGGAATAAGAAGGCAGGATGACAGATGAAGGAAGCAATGCACAGCATGTAACAGCCGTGAGAAGCAATTTAAAGTCTATATTTTGGCGGCAACATAACCAAGGTAAGCGTTGAGAAAGTACAACAAATCTACGGTAGTAGAAGCTAATAAGCGGATGGAGTTAAATTGCGTCATTTCAGTGGAAATATTTACCTTAGGCTCATGGCGCCAAGCTTGGTATGCCATATTCGGTGTTGTTCGCTCCATCATACTCTGCCATTCCATCTCCTCAGCTTTCCCTTCAAAAAGTTGCGATAGGTGCTCCAAATCAGTTTCAGAGACCACCTCCAATTCTCTCCCAACATTTGCAGTGCCAGTCCTGCAAGATATTTATATTACCAAACTATTCATCCAAGACCTACATGTCTATCGTGTTATATAGCCAAACTGACCAGCAATAGCAGCAAAATAGTCACCTCGGCCTTTAAACAATACTGATTCATTCAAGACTCACACACAACTCCCCACATTTCATATGACAGTAGTATCCAGTCCCAAACTTGCCTAACGAGAAGCTCAGCAGATGAATTTGATCTGATCATGAAACACAAACAAAACACAAACCTAAGAGGCTCTCCACTTCTGTCCATGGATTCCGCATCCTCGGGAGGAGCAGAAACGACGGACTTTCCCTTATTCCTGAGGTTGAACCAGATGGCGCGGCAAGCAGAGAAAACCGAGAGAGCCGTGAATGCGAGCCACAGCCGCCGAGCGCCAAAGCCGGGAGGAGCAAGGGCTGTCAGGAGGAAGCGGAGCTTACTCCGAAGGCCGAGGTAGACGAGACTGGTCCAGCGAGGGCGCCAGGACCAGCCTATGACAAGGCCGATCATGACGGCGAGCCAAATCGGGACGGCGCATAGCAAGATGTCAACGAATGTCTCCGTCAGGGACGGCTTCCTGAGGAAATCGGCTAGATCGAAGACGGCTTCCTCCATGGTCGATTCCGGTTCTTCCACAAAAGTGCGTTCACCGGAGCAACATCGAACTCTCTCTCCCCCCCGTTAGAGATCGGACGACGGGAAGGAAGAGATGCAGAAAGCAGAAGAGAAGACTTTTTAGAGATAGAGAGCGGGGGTTGCTCGACGAGGAGTTGGTTTCAGACAGTGCCGGAGATGACGTGGAAGTCTCGGTAACCGTTGATGTATGTTGAACGAGCCGTTTGATGCTTGCCCAGCTCTGCGCGTGGATTTCACTTGCCCAAAGCGGAGGAGGATTACCCTTTTGTCGTCCTCTCTCTGGATAATCTTCAAGGATAAATAATTAAGAGAGCATTCCCCGAGAAAATAGTGGATCAGTTTAAATTCCGAAGACTGAGATTTTTAGATAATTTGTGTGTTAGAGACTCGTCCACTTAGTAATTACCTTTATTTATAAAATTTAAAATTTAAAATTTATTTAATAGTAAGAGATATTAATGAATAAATAAATACAAATTAATCAGTCGAATGATTGCCGTAGCTGTCTTCGTTAGAACAACCAGTTCTTTCTCACCCCATTACAAGGCATGATCCATAAAGAGTTTCTTCAATAAAATGTCCATTCCGTTGTCACTACTTACCTTTTATTTCTTCCTACATAACTTCATCCATGAAAGCACAAGCATTTATTGATCTCAAGCCAATTCCACAGATGGAGCTGCTGCTATTTCCTTCCTAGCAGCAGAGATCTCCTTCAGGCTTTCAGTTCCCCTGGTCGAAAATTTACCTCTGTTTTTACCACTCGAGGGAGCAGAAATAGATGAAGCCACATTTGATACATTAAGTTGACTCGAATAACAAGGCCAAATGAATAACATACGGATCAAGTAGCTTCATTTCTGGGATAGCTTTGCAAGGGTCAGGGCTAATACCCTCACACCGTTAGATATGTCCTCGACCGAAGCATATTCTTCCGGTTTATGGCTATATCCTGCAGAAGAATGAAAGAATATCATGGCATTTTGGGTGCTTTCTAGTTTCTTGTATGGTCTATTTTATTGGGAATGCCAAATGGACAAACGGGTGCTACTGTAGACTAATGAATGTCCCTTGGTGCAATTATAATTGTCCGATCATTAGTCAATGCATATCCATATGATCTCTCTGAATCTATCTGCAGGAGCTTTTGGTAAAAGGGAATTTTCATGCCTAATCTTCATGAGAGTTTATCATGGAAATGGGACCTTGTGTAAATAAAATCAGAATATGTATGAACTCCCTACCTTTGAAAACAGGGAATGAAGATCATGCCATTGGAGAAACCCTGCACGACACCGAGATGAAGATGCACAACAACTATGTCTTTCTCAATATAAGGAAATAAAATAAAAACTGCATAAGGTCAGAGTTCCATCTATATGAAAGCTCAGAAATACAGTCCACTCACTCACTACAGGGATGTTGATTTGCCATTGTTACCTGGCCAAAGAAAAGTGAATCGTGGTGTAAGCTCTGCCTGATCATTGAACTTCTGTGATAGGTTAAGGCTCCCTTTTGATGCAGATGTCATTGCCTG